>CAMTDV010000001.1:0-1369257 GCA_947069175.1 Scalesia atractyloides | reverse complement strand
TTTAAGTATTTTTAATTGATTTTTAAATTAAATAAATAAATAAAAATAAAAAAAAATGTTGACTTTTTGACTTTGACCGTTGACCGTTGACCGGTTCGGTCGGTTATATTGTTGCACTGAGTGAGATTCGAACCGGTGACCTCCCGTACGCGTGCACGCAGCTCTACCAACTGAGCTACGTGTCTCACCCGAAATATTTTTGTTTTTAATTATACTTATATACAAACTAGATACATTCATTTCTGTCCTTTTATAAAAACTTTGGTAATTGTCAGAACCAGTGCGGTAGCCTGGACTCGAACCCACGACGTATGCTTTAAAATCTCACACAATCCACAACTGGACTGTGTGTCTATCTTGGTTATTATTCCGGTTTTCATTAGACTTAACATCTAACTGCGAGTGGATCCGGTTCAGTTTAAAAAAAAAACATTTTTATTACAGAAAGTGTGATTGTGTCAAGGATCGAACTCGGGACGTGTGTTAATCGTTTGCACACAGTCCACCGCTGGACTGTGTTTCTAACCCGGTTTAATATCTGGTTTTTATTAAACTTAAATACTTACAGTGAGTCAACCCAGTTCTGTTTAAAAAAAACATTTTTATTTTAGGGAGTGAGTTTGTGTCAAGGATCGAACTCGAGACGTGTGTAATTGTTTGCACACAGTCCACCGCTGGACTGTGTGTCTAACCCGTTCATATAACTTGTTTTAATTAGATATATATACAACCGAAGCTTCATCTTCTTCGTTAAACTTTACCCAGAAAACAAAGTCCGACTGTTTCGACACATTCATCAACTTCTTTAGTGAATTGTAATTAACTACATATGAGATTAATAAAAGAATGAGAGATTAGGTGTAAGATATACCGAACAGAGATCCTCTGTTTCTCCGGCGAGATTCCGATGACAACAGGTTATTCCGGCGACGTGTATCTTGCGGCAGAGGATTTTCAGAAAGTTTGAGGCGAGTGTGAGTGACTTCGGTATGAGCTCTAGATTTCTGTTTATAAAGTAAGGCAATAGAGATGAAAGGGTTCGGTTTTCCGGCGACTTGCAGAGAATTCCGGCGAGTGAAATTGATTCAAGAATCGGTGCGATTTTGAGCAAAAAGATTACCAGAGGCTAGGGTGTGCATTTATAGGAAAGAATCAAGTTGAATTGGGTCTGTTTCTAGTCTCGATTCATTGGTCAGCCGTTCTCCGTCGGTTATGACTAATGTCGCGGAACTGGACATCGGTTATAACCGAGGGCGACATTATTACATACGTTAAGTCAAAAGTAACCGACGATAATTGGCGAAATCGTCGGATTTTCCGGCGTCTGCGGATTTGGGCGCGCTGTTGACTGGGTTTGATTTCCAGTTTTATTATATGTATTAATTGTTTCAATAAATCAACAAGAAACACAAGTGGCGGAGCGGTGAAGTGTTTGTGTGATAAGTCTTTGAGGTGATCCCGGCTGACCCGGGTTCGAAACCCGGCATCAGCTTTTAATTTTTTATTTCATTATTTTTAATAAATTTTCAATTATAAATTTTATATTCTAATATATTTATTAGTTATGTATCGTTTAAAATTAATTTGAGCACTAAATACGCAACGAAATTTTTTAACTGGATGTTTGGTTAATAAACAAAGCGGGTTTGGTTAACCCGGTTTTTTACGGATGTCACCCAAAAGTGTAAACCGTAAAAGGGGCTTTCGAGTGTAATCATAGTTTTGCAAAGCTTCATTTGGTAATCTCGTAAAGATTTGCAGAGTTTGAAGGATAGAACACCGAGTTATCTTACACAAGGAAACATAGGTGTGTGAATATTTGGATAATAACGAAGGATTCGGATTCGAAATTAAAGTATGTAAAAGTATGTACTCAAGAAAGTAATTATCTAGCCTTAAACACTCGTTTTTACACTATATATCCCGTATGGGTTGTTGTGATTTCATGGATTAAGTGCCCATTAGAATCGTAATGAGAGATTCAAGTCTTAGATAATATAACCTATTGCTATGACAAGTAACCATGTCGATTATCATCAATGATTTGGTTGTGTGTGTGTATATATATTATATAGTTTATATAATAATTCTAAGCTAAGTCCATCAAGAGTATCATAGATTGTCATGTAAGTCAAGCATGGATGATTAACCTCATTGTATGATTCACAAATACACAAATCATTACAAGGATGATTCGGATGGTCGTGAATGAAAAGGAAATGTACAACTTCTTACTATATCAAGTAGCCATGTAAGCTTTAACCCGGGTGAGTCATTCCCGACATGGAAAGAGTTAACCAAGTGTCGGTGGCAAGACGGGGTGAAGTTACTTTAAGTCTAGCAAACTACTTGAGATAGCAATGCAAAAACATCAAGTGAGATGGTGGAATGAAGTTAGGATATCCAAGGCTTCTAAGTATTCACACCTATACCAAAATACAAGTCTTGCCATCAACTTCATTGCAAGCTCGGATGGTTTCATCACTTGTGGGTTGCATAAACCATTGCAAAAAATAGAAAATTTTAAGGTGTTTGCACCTCTTAAACTCATAAGAATTTATTCCTAACAAGTCTCATAACCTTAGATATGTGTGGGTCTAACAAGGGTTTTCCCGCTTGTGAGTTTAGGGGGTAGTGCTTTCACGGTGGGACAAGTTGTTTTAAAGGCTGCTTCTTGCAAAGTAACAAAATACGAGAAAACGTGCCTTGACAACTAGTACGTGTATAAGAACAGATTCGAGATGGCAAATCTCCAAGAATTAAGATTTAGAAAGACAGGGTGGGGCGGTTTTCTGAATATTCATTAATTCAAATTACAAAGTACGAGAATACACTTTAAAAAATTGATGAACAAAAAAAAAGTGATGGAGATCATGCCTAATAAAAAACAAGGTGAAGCTTGACTTGGAGAACTTCTCATTCTATAAACGTTGAGAAACATGGGTGATTATTCTATGGCGCCCGACTAGATCTTCATACGTCTCATGGGCTTTACTGGATGATGGGCATTGGTGCGATGAGTTGGCTGTCTGGGTATTAAATTGTGGGTGGCTTGTACGACCTGATATCGTATTATAATTCATTTATTTGGCTTGCTAAATCGGTAAATCATCCAGGTATCCCGTTAGAATTGCTCATAAATCGTTGAAACCAACCAAATTGTCTAAACCGTTATAATTCTACTCGTTTGAGATCCAAGCGGTTCGGTATTGATAGTTTGTTGATTTGGTCAATTCGACCCAACCCGTAACTTAGACCTAGCCCCACCAGCTCAGTAAACCAAACCATCCATTTAACTTTTATATTGTTTACTTATATATATATATGTATATGTATCAAATCAACCTCATCAATTTAATTTTTATTATCATATAACCCAGTTAATAAAATAATATATAAACTAGTTCAAACTCTAACCCGTCATATCAATCGATCCACCAAACCCAACCGTTTTACTCCGTCTTTCCTCGAAACCATAGTCTACAGGTGCATTAAAAATTCTCATCAAAACCAGCCGGACCACACCGTGAATACTCATATAACGACACTAACTCTAGGAGTACAATGTAATTTAACAAAGTACAAGGTCCAAAACCGCAACAAATCCAGATAAAAACTTAAAAAGTTAAAACCATCACACCTCCCGCCTGGGATACTAATCTCCCAATTTCAAATCACCATTTCACATCTACTATCAATCTAGGGTTTCAAATTCATCACAAAAACCCACCCAAATGGTGCAATCGCACACCTCAAAACCTGTTGATCCGTTTCACGGAAGGTCTATTCTCTCTCTACATCCTCGAATGTTCAAAGATTCCAAACTCTCGTTGAAATCGAACGATTTAGAAGCAATTCACCAGCATATGAGTGCAATGGTAACGTTTAAGCTTATTCGCTACTTGTTTTTTACAATTTTGTGTGTTATTTGATGATAATTTGTGGAAATTGTTGTGTAGGATTGAGTAATTTTGGTTTATAGTGTTTGGTTGGGGTTTTAGGGTTTGGAGATGTTAGATTTAGCCTGAGGTTTGATTTACACGTGATAATATTAAGATAATAATAGATATGTGCAAATTGTATTCGTGAATTTGTATATAAAATTTTTACGCATGCGTATAATGTCAGTATACAAATAGGTGTGGATTGATGTATTAAGTTTATACATACACAGACATGCACATGTGTTTTGATGTGATTGTTAAGTACGATAGATGTTAGAGCTTGAAAAGTTATATTTACATGTAGTAGTTCCACTCTGAGAAGTTAGAACAAGCTAAGTTATATCAGGGTTTGATTGCTTAGAGTTATATCTCGATTCTCGCCTCAAGATGTTCTATATAGACTTTACTAGCGAGTTTTTATTTGTTTATGGTTTGATATCTTGGTTAGGACATCTCTATAAGTCTAGTTTAGCTAAGTAATTGTTATACTGTTTGTGAAAGTTTCTACTCTGGCATTTAGTGTCTAATGAGTACCTGTTAACTTCCAGATACCCCAATGTTTTAATTGCGGGGAGATTAACAAAACACTGGCTGTAATCTTTTTGAGAATTTACTATGTGGAACTGAGATGAGGAGACAGTGTAAAATAAAGAAATGTGGCTAGCTAGCCAAGTATTATGTATCAGTCGATAACTATGCTGTGAATGAAATCTGATACATAAACCAGTTAATAGAAGATCAAAGCATTTAACGCGTCACTTAGTTATAAAGGAAATCTTTGAGTCAATGCTGAATGGGCTGAGGATTTTTAACAAATTTATAAATCTATTTTGACTTTATTTTTGATACGGAGGGAGTAATATTACAAGAGAATGAAGTAAAATTGCAACTGCTGTAGTGGGTAGAATATAGTGTGAATTATCAGGTGATTCTGAGTTTACTAATGTTCGTCTCTGTTTAAGGTATTACAAAACCCTGAAAAGCATTTTGAGGAAGCAAAATCAATTATAGATAGCGTTTCAGAATTCCTGAACACTAACAAAAACTCTGAAGATAATATGAAGGAGAATGAAAATCCTCAAAAGAATAGACCAGCTTTGGCCCGGAAGCGTGCTAAGTTCTCAATGAAGCCTGATACAAGGTAAAGATTATACATACTACTTTATTATGCTCTCACATGAATAGGGTCAGCTGTTTGAAACCAGTATGTAAAATGCTATGAAAGTTATAAGTAATTGTAGCGTATGATGAAAATTCTGTAATTGTAACGTGTTCACATTTTGCTACCAATCAAGCAACATGCTTTCATCTTTTACCAATTGGCAACCTGGTTTTTCATTTTTAACCATTCATATAAAATGCCATTTAGGGCTGCAAACGAACCGAACAAACATATATGTGTTCACGAATTGTTCATGAACACTTACCGAACGAGATATTCTGTTCATGTTCATTCGTTAAGGAAATGAACGTGTTCGTGTTCGTTTGTTAATTGTAGGTACCGAACGCAAACGAACGTCTATGAACACAAACAAACACAAACAATGTTCATGAACACAAATAAGCGTTCATGAACACCCTTGATGCTTGCTAAATATTTTATTTGTCAGAATTGTGAAGTAATTAAATAAAACATAAAGATTAAAAAAACTAATGAACTATCGAACACAAATGAACATAAAAGAACACGTTCCCGAATGTTCACGAACATAAATGAACAAACACGGTCTCTGTTCATGTTTGTTTATTTAACTAAACGAACAAAATTCTTGTTCGTGATAGTTTATTTCCCGCCGGACGGTTCACGAACTGTTTACTAAAAGTTCAGTTCGTTTGCAGAATTGCAGCCTTAATGCCATTTGTTTTCACCAATAAAGTATGCTACTACTTTTGAATTTTGATAACTTTCAAAATATGTTGCCATATATTATTGGAACATGTACAATATCTTGCCAGTTCAGTTAACTCTACATAAGTACACATATATTTAGTTTAGAAATTTGGATTTACTTAATGTGCTATACTATTGACAGCCAGTCTTCGACAATTCTTAAACCGACTTTTCAAATGGATCAGCTGCATGACCCTGCAGATTTTTTTGCAGCCTATGAGAAGTTCGAAAGTACAATACTCTTCTCTAATCTTTGTGATTCAATGTTAATTGATTGTAGATAATGTGACACTGTTACACTACTAATCTATACCATCTTAAAATTAATTTCTAGACACCTGTAAAGAATTGAAAAAACAGAGAGGTGAAGACCCAAATGAGCCCCAAATTCCCACCACTGCTAGGCAACGTCGTCCTGAAATACCACGGTATTATTGCAAATTTGCAATACCGAGTTTACTTTTTTATTTTACTGAATTGTGTTCTTTTTAAGTTCTAATGCTGTAAAGTTAATTTCATACTTCAGGAGAAAAACGAGTTATCAGCATCATGTATACTCCAGTCAGCCTCAAAAGGATGCGTTATCTTCTCAAGAAGCACTTCAAGATACTGTTGAAAGTCAACCTATACACGATTCTCAACATGAAGCAGTCACACCCAACAATCAACCCAAGGAAAAAGAAGTAGCCGGTGAGCTTATGCCTTTGAAGTTTAATTAGGGCTGTAATCGGGCCAGCTCGGCTCGGCTTGTTTATTTTATCGAGCTGAAAAGTCGAACTCGAGCTCTGCTCGTAAAATGTTTGAGCCAGCTCGAGCCTAACCGCGCCGGCTCGTTAATTTTTTTTAACAAATACTGTTAACCTAAAAAACAAAAAAAAATAGAAATTACACATATATCTACATGTATTATTTGCATTTTTCTAATATTATAAAGATCGAAAGAGGAAAGACATATTAAAAGTTTTATATGTATAATTTTTTGTTTTTTCCCGTATTTTTATATGTTATTGATTAATTAAACTTAAAATGCTAAAACTTCCACCCCTCCATATTTTTTCTTTTAATACATTTAAAAATAAAATTAATCTATATAAAATTGAATAATTCGAGCCAGCTCATGAGCCAAGCCAGGCCTGCCTCAAGCTCGGCTTATTTACAGATCGAGCTGAGCCTGCTCGTTTACAATCGGGCTTTTTTATATATTATGTGCAAATGATACAAATTGAATGGTAAAAGCTCATTAACACGTAAAAGTCAATTGAGATTATAATATAATGGTATATTTTCTAGTTAACTTTAGGAAATTAAAGTAATATAGTTAAAAGCTCTTTTATTTGTGAATATTTTCTGTTGAACTCATATACTGTGTAATTTACTAGATTGTTTGTTCCTTTATGTTGTGTCAACAGGCTCAATAACCAAGGCTGAGGACAGAGTCAACAAGCTTTTCGATGATTTAATGTCTAGTAACATCGCAGATTTAGACGGAAATGAAGCACTGTCCTATTTGCAAAATCGTTTGAACATCAAACCCGTTTCGATAAACAATTTACAACTTCCTAACTTCCATGATATTCCTACAGTCAACCTTTTTTCATCAGTCAACTCGATAAAAGCTCAGAACATATTACCCGATACACGCGCTATATCGGATAATTTAAATGAGATCACCCCTGAGAAACAGAAGATGTTACCCGACCAACCGTTTAATCCTCTATCTTCTTCTCCCACACCACCTAAAAGTCCGTTTTTTGCTATTTCGACGTTTGGAAAACTTCTGTCGAAATCAATTGAAAAATCGGTTGATCCGTTCTCGTCCCGTGATATAGATTTGTTTCCTGCCACCGAAACTTCTGAAGTCGTTCGTGGGCCCGCAACTCATGCCAGCAAGGACAAGGAATTTTCGGTTTCTGCCAGCAAGGACAATCTCTCGGAACTTCTAATCGGCATTGAAGACCGTGAGCAGCGCGATAATGTGGAAGAAATGGATGATGACATACATGGAAATGTAAGGTTTCTCATACCCCATTCTAGATATTGAAGTTGACCCAATTACTTATATATGGATCTTTGATATAGGGGTGTGAATTTCTGACACAACCCGAAAACACGATACGAACCCAACACGAACCTAACAGGTTCGTGTCAACGCGGTCGAGTTCGCAGGTTGACCCATTTAATCGTTTTTATTATATTTGATTTTATACAATATGTTTTATGTCAAAAATTAAATTGGGTCTCTATTAACTTAAAAAGGAGAAATTGACATAAAATTTTATAATTAAAATGTGAGTGTATTATATACATTTGTGTTTTATGTAGTAAAATTTTAATTTCAAAATATTAATTTACGAAAAAATTGAAAGTACAAAAATAAGGTTGAACGGGTCGTGTTTGGGTCAACCCATGAATATTCGGGTTCATATGTATGACATGATTTTTGGGTTCAGGTCGTGTTCAGGTTCATCTAAAACTTTTGGGTCGGGTCGGGTTGAACCTGTCAACCCGCGAACACGACTCATTTAGCACTCTTTGATTCAGGTTATGTTTTTTTTTAAATCTTTAATGGAACGGATTTAAAGTCATCCAAATTGTATTGTATTCAATCATTCTCTTCAATATCTTTTATCATTGATACAATAGAACTTTTTTCAAATCATGTTTGACCCGCTAAAATTAAAAAAACATCATATTTTGGACAAAAGGTGTTTCGCGTCAACCTAATTCGGCCCATTATGTTTTGACTCACATAAAACTATCAGTATATCATTGTAGTTCACAAGTTTAGCACTGACTACCATGGATTCCGACAATATGCAGGCTGAAGACATGGTGGAGAAACCCGCATCTCCTACAAAACTTAACTTAAACGTTGAAGATGTTACAGATAATCTTCACTGTGAACACGATAAAGGGGAGAATGAGAATGTAAGTTATCTTTACTTGCTTCACAAGTCACAGCAGTGATTTGTGTAGAAGTGGTGAAACGGGCTGAGTAACGGGTCAACGTTTATCTCGGTCCAAACGAGTAATTTTAATTGTGGGTCAATGTAGTACATAAAATTGGTTGACCAATTAGCTACAGTAACTTTGACCCTCTATTCTTTTTTAACCTCACCCCTCACTTTTCAAATATTGACAGTTACACCCCCTCAACTTTCAAATATTGACAGTTACACCTCCTCAACTTTTTAAAAACTTTCTGAAATGTCATTTTGACCTCTCTCGAGTTTACGTGCTTATTTTTATGTATGTGATGGTATAAATTCAAGTTCGTTTATGTTTTGACGTAGTTTTTTATTTTAAAAATGAGTCATTTCAAATATAATACGATTTCATTAGACTATATAAATTGAGTTACTTTACGTTTCAGGAGTCATGCCGGATATAATGCGTTTTGGTGCAATTTTTTATTTGCGTTTTCAGTTGGTCTACATTTTGATGTTTATGTACGTGTCGGTACAAATTCAAGTTGGGTTACGTTTTGATGTATTGACATTTTGAACCCCGCGAGTTGTATGTGCTTTTTTTATGTGCGTGTCGGTATAAATTCAAGTTTACGTTTTGACGTATTTTTTTAGAATGAGTCATGTCAAATATAATATGTTTTTGTGCTTTTTTTATGTTTTCAGTTGGTCGATATGTCAAATATAATACGTCTGATATATAAGCAATTACAAAAGAATTTAGTACGCTCAATCACGTTTAAAATACCGACCCCGCACGCGGGGAATCAATTCTAGTTATAACAAAATTTTCTTTTTTTGATTTGCTAAATAGTTATAATATGAAATTGTGATTACAAAATCTATATTTTCAAAATATTCCATTTAAACAGAACAAATTTGGGTTTCACAAGTATTTGAATACACATTAGGTGACTTGTGACCTGTGTTCCACCTGCTCGGCCCATTTTTAGTATTTTTTTATTACTTTACGTGTTTGACTCATTATTCATAAATACAACATGAGTTGACCTGTGTTTATATAACGAGCTGACATTATCACCTCTAGTTTTGAGGATTGATACAAAATCGAGTTATCGACTCTAATTGTTCCGTCTGTTGACATAACAGATTGAAGATGCAACCGAGAAGGTGGTGCCAACCTGTCCACCAGAAGAAAATGTTGAGATCACTACAACACAAGAATCAGAAAGCAATTGTTTCCGTTCAGGTTTTTGTTATTTTTACTCTTTTTTTGCTAAGTATGTCTTCTACATTGCGCAAAGGTTTTTAAGAGTAAAATGGCAGTTCCATCCTTGAAGTTTGACCAGTTTTGCGACTTTCGTCCAAAGGTTTGTTTTTGGATCCAAAAGGTTTGAATTTTGAAATCTTGCCATTTTCTTTTAGCTCGTTAACTCCATCCATTTCTCCGTTAAGTTAGGGGTATTTTTTCCTTTTTTGTTAACTTAAAGGACAATTTGGTCTTTTGAATGCTTGTACATTATGCTAAATGCTTGTAGATAAAGTGAAAAAGACGGAATTGCTCGTTAAGTTGACAAAAAAGATGAAAATACCCTTGACTTAACAAAGAAAAATGGGTGGAGTTAATGAGCCGGATGAAAATGACACGGTTTCAAATCTTTTGGATCCAGATGCGGAAAAACAAACCTTTGGACGGAAGTCGCTAAACTGGCCAAGCCTCAGGGTCGAAAATGGCACTTTACCCTTGAAAACCCTCCGTGAGGCTTTGATGTATTAGTTCTATCCGTAAGTGCTATTCAAGAAAGCAAAAAAAAAACATTTTTGTTCTCTTTTCGGATGGTAATGTTTAGCCTTCATATGATATTCCGATCAGAGGTGCATATTTGACACATTTACTTATGAATGGGTTGTGTTTTATCTTAAATGAAGTGAACAAAAGTATATTCTAATATATAAACTGTTCAAATGGGGCGAACTGGTTGAAAGTTGGTAGAGGTCTTTCTAATGCATACAAATTAGTGTTTACTATGCTTTAGATTTTTATTGTGATTATAATGATGACACGTTAATATATGCTACAACGCAATTTTGATTACTTTTGTCAGTTCAAACGGATGATATTTCTTTCAACGTTCCCGATGCAAGTCTACCTGTTCAAAATCCTGATATTGTTCCCGAACAACAAAACGAGGTGTGTTTTTACTTTTTAGAATCATTTTTTTCTTTATCAACAAATATTAGTAGCTGCAGTTTAAAAATGTATAACATGAACTTTAGTCTTTCTTGATGCAATAGTTCTTTACACTTCCTGTTAAGGCTAAGGCTACCTGTGGCTCTTTTATCTTCAAGTATTGAAATAGCTAACTCCAAACCTTTTTTTTACTAAAAAGATTGTATTTGCATTTATTTTAGAGCTAAAGATAACGTATTTTATTTACGATTTGGTTGCAATCCTACTTTCAGTTTATCACAGTTGTTTTGGGCAAAACTAGTTCTAATTTACTTATTTTGTATATATATGTTTCTCTAGTATTTTAGCAAAAACTTAAGCAACTATAATACTGACTAATAACAGTTATAAACGGATATCAAATGTAAGTTAAATATCACAATTGTCAATAGGCTCATTTTAAAAGTCTTAGAGAGAAGTTTATAATGATACCTTTTGTATACAAGAAAATAATATTGAGTTTTATTGTAGATATTTAATAAAGTATACAAAATAGTCAAAACATGACACACATATAATATAACCTTTTTCATACTACAAACCTAATTCATCAAGAAATTAACTCTCAAAAAAATACAGGAACCCCCGAAGACATCAATGAATAAGAGAAAGAAGACAAGAGCAAATAAGATTGATACAAAAAAGAAGCGCCATAGCCTAGCAGGTATTTTTTTGTTCATTTATTGATGCATTTTTCCGTTTAATTTCTTGGTTTATGCTAATTTTAAGTTTTTATTTAACGGGACTTTTTTTATTTACCAGTTAAATCCCTAAACTGTTATTTATCCTATTCAGACATAGATTGCATGATCTGATTTTTGAATTAGGCATAAACTATGGGTACCGCTAAAAACGCTTAACTGTTTTATGATTATCCATGTTTGGATAATGAATATAAAATTAAGGGGTTAAACCGCTAAAAGGTTTCTTCTGAAAACAGCCCTACACACTTAGACTAAAATGTGGTTTATTTTTCAATTAAATATATTATGATTAATTGGAGTCTTTATTCAAAAATATATACAACTTTTCAGTGAGTGGTTAAGCTTTTAATATGTCTTTAATATATTAATTAGTTCTTAAAATTTGTTGATTTTATTTAAAAAGGGGGGACCTAACTATATGTTTCAAACTTTCAGGACTTGATTTATATTTTGGTGGAAGTTGGTTGGTTATATTTAACATAAGTTTTACAGTTTTCTAATAGAGTAAAGTACACAGATGGTCATTGTGATTTGCCAAAATTTTGGATTTGGTCCCTATCTTTCCAAAAGTACACGGATGGTCACTGTGATTTGCCAAAAATTTTGATTTGGCCCCTATTTTTCCAAAAGTACACAGATGGTCTTTGTGGTTAAACAAGACTAAACCACAGGGTCTGTACATGTACTTATGGAAAAAGCGGGGGACTAAATGCGTTACAAAGTGTAAACCACAAGGACCATCCTTGTACTTTTAGAAAACTAGGGACTAACTCCAAAATTATGGTAAACCACAGGGACCATCCGTGTACTATACTAATTCTAATAATATGAAACGTTTATTTATTTTACTTGCAGGGGGCGGGTCTGCTTGGACAGCTGGCGTAAGAAGAAGTAATAGAATTAAAACTAAACCCTTGGAATACTGGAGGGGTGAAAGGCTCTTGTATGCACGAGTCCATAACAGTAAGTGCTTCATTCTCACAATAAATGTTCACTTTCGACATTGAATATGATCCATCGTGATTTGACACCCCTAACTATAATCCTGATAATACATATAACTTTTGCAGGCCTGCCAACGGTTATTGGTGTGAAGTATATCACTCCTACCGACAGCAGCAACAACGGGAAACCTGGTTTTAAGGTTGAATCTTTTGTAGCGGAGGAGTACAAAGATCTTGTTGACTTGATTTCGTTGCATTAGCATTTTCTGGTAAGCTTTGTTTTTGTTGGAGATATGTGTACAACGTAATCCGTCATTTAAGAATACGTATGTAGTGTACAAACGTCTGTACTAGGTGGTTAAATTGACCTTTTCATATTATGCTTGTAAGTTTTAATGTGATTAGAAATCCTAGCAGCTGGACGCAATCCGCTTATGTTTTTTGTTGTTAAACCAACAAATAGTTTAAAAGAAAATGAATCAAGTGGGTTGAATGGGTCGTATGAAGTGTTTTCTTCTTGTGGAGAACTTCTAGGTAATTTTGTTTCTTGTAATGAGGGCTGTAATCACGTTTAATTAGCTGTTTTGTTAAGATAATGTGACATGAAAATGTTTGCATAACTAGAATATCATTGATTTTTAAGTCAACCAAAATAAAATTGTCGTTTTTGTTGTTAACCACGAGTGTTTGAAATACCCTACTAAATGAGCAAAATTGGGTGATAAATTACAACTTAAGCTGGGTCTAACTTGGCTTGCAAAAGTTATGACATGATGCCAGCAAGCAAGATTTGAATATAAAACCTCTTTGAAATGGTAATGATTTTGAATAGGAACATGTTCCAACTTCATGTGTCATCCTCACGTCACATTCACTTGACTTTAAAATACGAACCATGAATGTACCATGTATATATATATATTATCACGAATGTGACCCTGCCTATTTGGTTAGCATTTTGATACTAAATTTATTGAGCGCACCAATCTTTTTCGGCTTAAAACATATATTGAAACATAAGGTAGCAACTAGATCTATCAGAGAACTAACTGTAATTATATAGGTACTCTGAGCATTTTTCTCCGGAAAGAAAAAAAAATCATGTGGGAGGAATCATTTAAACTCGCAACCCACATTTGTGTGTTCGGGTAATAAAGACTTGATTCCCACGTAAAGCACCATTAGTTATAAGACTCCTACACAACAAAATGTCTATAAAGTCCTTTTACCATTTAGACTCTGCAACAAGGTCCGACATTAGATAGAGTTCGTACTTTCACCTCTTTTCCCTTTCGTCGATTCCTTCCGATTCCAATCTACACTTCAGATTCTTTTGGTGAATTTTCAGGCGTCTTCAAATTTAGCGCACCGGTCGACGGGTTTCCTTTATGCGCCATAACAACCGAACGGAACTCTTCAACAATTGATGCATCTTTGAACTTTAACGCAAAAGTCGAAAGACCATTTTGCCCCTCCCCAGTAATGTTCAAACACGCAAACGTGATCCCTTTTTTCTCCATATTAGTCAGCTTCATATCAGGAAAAATGCTAGCGTTTAAAATCAATCTATAATTCCCTCTAGCCCTCATCACAAGTCTAGCTTTTCTTGTTCCGGAAGTCAACACGTTGACTTTTAGTTCTCCTTTCCCGCGTTCCTTCCATCCACCATCAATAAACTCAAAAAGTATAGAATCCGCAGTGTAAACTACCTTCTCGTTTTCTTCACCAGTTTCCACTTGTACTTCTTGCATGATAGCCGGTGTTGTTTTGGTTCCATCGGTTTTCTTATCTGTGTTACCAAACAGAGACGAGTTTCCATTTGTACCGAAACTGAACGATGAGAAACCAGGCGAGTTGGTTTGCGAGATCGACCCGAACGAAAAGGTAGAGTTCGAAAACCCCGTCCCGGCAAGCCCTGTGAACGCGTTTTGGCTACTCGAAAGCTGTTGAAATGAGTTAACTGATCCGCCCACAGGGGTCTTTTCGTCATTTCCATCTTCGTTCTCTTTCTCGGATGCAGAGGTAGTTGCGTCATTTTCCTCTAACTTGTCTTTGCTTTCATTTTTCTTTTCCTCCACAGGGGTATTTCCGTCATTTTCTACTAAGTTTTCCTTTTTCCCGCTCTTCTCTTTCTCGGTTTCAGGGGCATTCTGGTCATTTCCCACCGATGTGTCCCCCTTTTCGCAGTTCTCTTTCTCAGATGCAGGGGTAGTTCCGTCATTTCCCGCTAAACTACCCTTTTCCCCATCACTCTCTTTCTCGGCTGCAGGGGCATTTACCAACACGGGGTTTTCAATTTCTTGAGACTTATCGGAGGGTGCAAAAGCAGGAGCGGAAGTCGCAGGGGGTACCAAACCAATGGCGGCGAAAGGATTAGAAGATGCAGAGGGGGTTGATGATGTGTGACCACGTTTGACTTTGACTATTCTTCTATTTGCCAGAACTTCATCACTCGCCCTTTTGAATGTACCCGTTTCTTCCCCCGGAACCTCTTCTTCATCATCAAGACCCGGGTTATCCCGAGACAATTCTCTACCAGCAGCTCGTTTTTTGGTGGGTGGAAAAGTGTTGTCTGCGTCCCCCATATAGATTATAAAAAATGTGATTCTGCAAAAAGAACATTTTAGAAAGAGTTATATACGAGGCTCTTTAAATAATAAATACAAAAAAAATACGATATCACACAGGAGCCAATAAATGCATTTGATGAAAAAATATAACTTCATTTTTCCCCACTAATATGACACTGATTGACTTTTCTATATCTATACTTTGTCTTGTGCATATTTCTTTAATGATGCACCCGGTGGTTGATCAACACAGAATGACTATTTGAGCACTAAACACATCCTAATTTGAGAAACCTGCTGTAATCTATGAATAAAAACCATATGACTTGAGGCTACAGATAGATCTATCAATAACTTCACCTGATTACAGAATTTCCAGTAATCAAAAAAAGCAAAACCTAAAACACCATAACCTAACTCTGAATAGTCTATTAAAGGTAATAACTGATTATAATCGAATACCTAATAACGAACAGAAAAAACCGATACAAGCATCATAATTATTCACAACGTAAACGATTTATCATCAACCAGATAAATACCGAATCAACGAACATCACATAGTAACAAACTAAACAAGATGTCAAACATTGACACGATTACCAGCATAACAATGTGGAATATCGTAAATCTAGCACGAAAAATAACTTAATCGATCAGTAACAAATACACGTTCAACTTCATAAGCAACAACCTACACAATAATAAAACAGCCTAGAAACGAGCATCAAATTCGATCACAACATAAACAATACAACATCAAAAACGAATCAACGAACATCACAAAACAACAAATTAAGCAATATGCGTCAAACATTGAGACGATTACCTGCAAAACGATGCAAAATATAGTGAATCTAGCACAGAAAAATAACCTAATCAATCACAAACACATATAGGTTCAACGTAATAGGCAACAATCAAGACACTAATAAAAAACCTAGAAACGGTTCGCAACGTAAACAATACAACATCAAAACCGAATCAGCAAACATCACAAAACAACAAATTAAATAATATACGTCAAACATTCACACGATTATCTGCATAACGATGCAGAATATAGTAAATCTAGCACAGAAAATAACCTAATCAATGGCAAACACATATTTTAACATAACATTCAAAACCGAATCAAAGAACAACAAATTAAACAATATACGTCAAACACTGAGACGAATACCTACATAACGATGCAGAATATAGTAAACCTAGCACAGAAAATAACCTAATCAATCACAAACACGTATACATTCAACAACGCAATAAGCAACAATCGACACACTAATCAAAAACCTCGAAACGAACATTAAATTAAACAATATTTGTGAAATTTGACACGATTACCTGCAAAACGATGCAGAATATAGTGAATCTAGCACTGAATATAGGCTAATCGATCAAAAATACATATACGTTCAACGATTATGAGAGCTACTGACGGAAATTGAACATGAAACGATAGAAAACGAGCGATAATGAAGAAAAACGAGAGAAATCGGTACCTTGAAAGCGTACGGAGGTAGCGTTACGGTTGTGTGTAGGTCGGTGAGCGAGAGGGTGTATATGATGAATGAACCCTCTAGAGAGAGAGAGAGAGAGAGAGAGATACGAGCACAATGATTTGATTTGATTTGATTTGCACCGGTGATCAATCATCGAAGCTTTTAAATGAGGCCCAACATTTTGCAATTTGCATAGCATATATATAACATGCGTAACTAAATTAATCTAGAATCATAAAAGGCTAAGATTAAACAATGTTCGGTCGGTACCAGTCTAATTTAAGACAATCTGTAACGGGTAATACTCTTTAAAGAGTAACTTTTGACATATCAACGTCATAACGTTTCGTGTAATGATTAAGGTCCCTTAATGCACTTTCATTTGTTACTTTTCATATTTTTTCTTCCCATTGGGCATTATTTTAGTAATGTCCCTTCTTCTTCATGCCCCTATAATGCTTATCAGGAATAACGGGTCAACCTGCTAACTCTATCGGGTTGACACGAACCCGACTCGTGCTGGCTTAACCTGAAACTGACCCGAACTCATTTAGACAAGTCAAATTCGTGAATTTCATGTGTGTTTTCGAATAATGTCATAAATTTACATCCCTAGCTAGAACCACGTTCTCTTTACCGTACAATATATCCACTTTTGACATCATATGCAAATCCTGATAAATTAACATATCCTCGCCATTTTGAGCCGAGATGTTTTAATGGCGAGTGAAAACCCTATATTTTTCCTTGATGCATTCATTGATTGTATACTATTCCTCTACAGCTGACCCTACACTTCCGTATCCCCCACCACATGGTTCTAAGTCATTGCTTCCTTAAATCAACATTTTAATAGAGCTTGTGATCAAGTCTCATTCACTTATGAATGGATGAAGTTGGGTAAAATAATTGTAAGAAGACGGGTTAAACAGGTTGAAAGCTCATCAAATTGTGGTTGTTACTTTTAACATAAAAACTAAGTAAAATATTCTAAAATTGGACATAAAGTGTTATGGATCAACCTGACCCGTTCCAACTCTTATAAAAGTACATGTTTCCCAAGATATGCATTGATCCTATTTATTTACAAAAGATTGGACCTTTTGGAAAATGGAAATAGTCTTTCTTGTCAACGTGGACTGTTTCAACTCGTACTGACATACCAACCCATTTACTTATGAATGGGTGATACAGATTATGTTTTTGTGTTCACATGTGAAATAAGAAAAATAGCTTGCATGGAAAGAGCTTAAACATGTTAAAAGTCAAGAATAATTTTAGGTTTGTTGAGAAGAAAAATAAACAAAGTGAAACAAGAAAGTAGCATTGTTTCCTTTCTCGAGGAGACCAATCAAGGTGTTCTAGAATACATGAAATAGAAGAGTTAAAATGAACCATTGAATGTTTGTTTTCTAGACAAGTTATGTGTAAGTAGACTAGAGATCAAATTCAGGTACTACACATTGTTTTGGAATAGATTCAATGTTGAGTTAATGGTTACCGACTTGGCAGATATATTTGATCTCCATCGTGACGGTGAGAGTCTGTAAGTGTTGTCGTATCATCATGTAAGCAGGGGTGGTCTCACATAACAGATATCCAACAACCACCAATTGAACCAAACCCAGTAAATCCCACAAATAGCAGAACCACTAGTGAGGTTTGGGAAGAGTGATATGTAGACAAACTTTACCTCAAACTCTAAAGATAGAGAGGTTGCTTCTTGAAATACCCTTGGCTCCAAAACAAACCGTAGACATATAGATACACAAACAAGCATACAATTATATGCAAAGTCCACCTAAAACGAAGATAAATCTATATCCTTGAGACAAAGCTAAAGCACACATCTAGATCCTCTCTAAAAATCTTTAACCTTAATTCTATATCTCTACACACTCGTATCCTAGACGATGTATCTAGAATCATTGTAGTTACCATGTTTCCAGAGAGACTTTAGATATAGATTGTTGGTTAAGGACGTGTATGCTTTTTTTATACAAGAGAGAATGTGGGTCAGGTAAGTTAGGTCCAATGGGCCGGGCTGCATCTGGGCCCAAACCCAAGCACGAGCCCGAATAAGACATAAGTGAACAGCATATTATTCGTTTATTCAATGAGTTTTCCAACATAAAATGTTAGACATGAAATGTAAAAACTAATATTAGTAGACACCTAATGGGATTTGGTTACATTCATTGAGAACATATTTGGGCCTGACTATATTCTTCTAGGAAAGGTTGTTTGTTTGTTCACCGACTTAATAATAATATGACGCATGACTTTTAAGGGCTGTTTGTTTAGCTTTTAATGAGGGTTTTAGTGGTTCAACACTTAATGGTTTAAACTGTTTGTTTCGTGAGCAGATGTCTAAATGGTTCAGACACTTGCCTCTGAATGGTTAAGACCTCTAATCTGAATTGGTCAGATATTTGTCTTTGAATGGTTAAACATTATACTGAATTTTAATGGTTCAGACCTCTTACTGGTTCAACAGTTAACCATTCAGAAGTTGCCAAACAGCCCCTTACTATTTATTTACAGAATATTTGCATAAAATCGGACTTTTTAATTATTTGTTAACACACTAGTCACAACTCATGTAATTATTTGTTAACACATTAGTCACAACTCGCTTATACTTAAAATTATGTGACCCAACTTTTTGTTAATTACATACTAACTTAAAGAACCATATATCATCTTTTGCTCTTTTATGCTTTCCCTTTAGCTTTGATTGACTAATGATATATTTTTTGCTCTCTTTAGAGAACTGGCGCTAGCATGCAAGAGGAAGTGTGTAAATATTCAAATCATCTTTATTTCTATATTCGTATTTTCAGTATTTTCCGTATGGTTGATGTTCATGGTGCATGCGAGTTCACGATTCTTATGCTTAAGCGTATGATGCTAAGGGACAACGAGTATGAACATCTTTGTTATTTTTAAAAAACGCCCAAAAACATACTGTGTGATGAGATATATAGAGAGGATGTTGGCATAAACGCAACGAACACACAAAGGAACAACTCGAGGATTTTGTGGAACTTTCACGACTCTTTGATATAAATTAAGAAATCAAAAACCATACTTAATACAATGATTCCACACTTGTATAATAAGCTGCGTCTTACTTACTCGTAATAATACTCAACATATTAGTAAAAAAAATACTTTTTTAAAACTAGCCTAGCAACAAAACAATATAGAAGATATGTTAGAAGAGAAAGGTTGATATGTTGTTTATAATAAAATACAATAGATATAGGTTAAGTCAATTTATTTTAGAAGTTTATAACCATAGGGTAGGTTCATTTGAGAAGAAAATTAAATTGAGAAGAAAAAGAACAAAAGGTACAATTATAAAATATTAATTAGTTTTTTTCTCTCGTCTCATTTATTATTATCTTTGACTGATTAATTAGTCATAAAGAGTATTATCATCCACACTAAAATTTTTGCCTACACACATCAAAATTTATACACACATATTGAAATTTATCATACACGACTCGTAATTCATCCTACACACCTTGTCATTTATTCTACATTTTAAATTAATTTTTTTTCTTCTTTGAAAAAATATATTTTTTGATAATAAGTTACAAATTTAATGTAGTTAACTATTAAAAAGGAAGACCACCAACTACTGATATATCTAAGTTTACCAATATATCCTTACACTAATATTAAATATATAAATTAAGTAAGCTAAAATGAAGGATTCTTATTGATTGAAATTTTTTTGTATTCTATAAAAAATTTCTTCTCATTTGAACTCTCCACTATAACCATAAGGATGTATATTGTGTTCAAATACTTGTCTTCTTACATATATTGTCTTCTTGAAAAAAATTACGTGAAACCCGTCACATAACGTATATCTAAAAAGCATAACTACCCGTGACAACGTGCTGTCACGTGCTGAGATTCCCACTTGTATATAGAATTGAAATAATTCATTACAAAACCAATGTCATGTTACATTTTTAAGTCATATATGTCTTTTTATATAATTTCAGGTGTATTGGATGATAGTAAATAAAAGCTTTTATTATTATTTCTTTTTGAAGGGAGAGTTGTATTAAACTAGTTTTTGCCACGCTTCCGTTGCGGTGCATCAAGCCAAATATTTCTCTCTAATAACATGTACGTTTGTGTTTCGTTTACTTGTATACACTACTTATAATACGATCTCAAAAAATTACATCGAGTAAACCAATTAATACAAAACACTACTATACTTTTGCTAAAAAAACGATTGAAAGATTATAATTTTAAACTAGGGGCAAAATTGTAATTTTTCAGAGCAAATGAGCGTGTGTCAGGCGGCTTACACCAAGTCAACCAATTAAAATAAAACACTACCATAATTTTGTAAAAAAACTAAAACAGTGTAGTCATCATTTTACAACGAAGGCAAAATCGTAATTTAACTGAATGAATAAGGAAATATCAAAGAGTTGCCTAGCACTATTCCTCTCCTCTACTCTCTAGTGTATATAAATATTAAAAAAGGATCTAGTAACTCTAGAACCATGTTACATATCAGGAATCAACAAAATTTGTCAAGTCAAATTGTAAAAAAGTTCATTATGCATTTTCTCATACAATCATTTTTTCATTAATAGATATGATTAATTTAGTGATGATTTGCAATTGTTTCAAAGCTAAGCATGCTTATCTGATGCAAAACTCAAATAAGTTAAAGCTTTATACCATTTAAATCATTTCATGAGGCTATCAATCATTGCCAATATTCTTCTTTTATATTTTGAGTTATTTGAGTTTATGTATAACAATAATTGTATTTGTTAGATTTTTAAAAGATACTTATTTTTATAAATAAGGAGTTTTGGTGATACCATATGGTTTTTGGTCTAGCTCTAACCTCAGACCATGCGTAATAGGGCTGTGTTCGGTGTTTTTTTCCTTGAAACACGCCCAATCACGTCCAACACCCGCCCCCTGGGCGTTTTTCGATTCAAATTTTGATTCAGCGTTGTTTAAACAACGCCAGAACTTGCACCATTTTCAAAAATTGACCGTTACCAAATGGTCAAAAACAATAAAACTTTTATTTTTTTAATTAAAATCCCACTTTTACCCTATAAAAACCTCACTTTTCACTCATTTTTTATAAAACTTTATATCTTTCTCTCTACTTCTTCAAACTTTATAAAAATTATTACACCATGCATCCCTTTCGACCCCCTTTTGGTGTTCCGTCTAGACCAGGTATCCCAACCACATATCGCCCGAACACCACCCAACCGCAACCAAACTTTAATTTTCAAGAGATGGACCCAGATATTTTTACCTACGCTCAAATGCTAGGCATGGGTGGCTCTTCACAATTCTTTCAAGGCCCACCCGGCATTGCCCAAACGGGCGGTTCACAACCCAAACCAGAAGTAGATACGGTGCCGGAGACGCAACCCGAGCCCGTTCCTGAGGCATCTTAATGCGGTAGAAGGTCACACAAAAAAAGGATGCAAACGCTTCACACCGAAAGGGAACCCGCCAAGTTTGGACGAAAGACAAGGAATTCGCGTTAGCTCGGGCGTGGCTCGACATATCTGAGGACACCGAAGTTGGTAAGCGTAATAAAAATATTAGTCGACTTTATTTTTTAAAAACCGTTTATTATTATTTTTTAAGAATGTAACATTTTTTATATGTTTGTAGCAAACTATCAAAATTCGCCAACTTTTTGGAATAGAATTCGTGAGACACTTTTTAAGGCGATGGGAAAAGGTGAACATTGGGATAACGACTCCATATCAAGCAAATGGACCGATATAAACAAAAAATGTCATCAATTCCAAAAAGTTTTTCAACGAACTAGGGATAATTGGCCGAGCGGAGGAAGTGAAGCGGATATTTTAACGAGAGCAATGGAAGAGTACGACCAAACTAGAGGCGTTTTCACTTACTATAGATGTTGGGAGTGTAACATTTGTGTAAATCGGGTTTCGAAAACCCGCCCCAATTTATTAATCAAGTATATGTATTTATGACGTTCGGTTATATTTTTTTTCTTTATTATTGCTTAAAATATTAAAATTTTCTTATATAAATAATAATAATTAAGTTTAAAATGACCTTAATGAAATAACATAATAAATAATCAATATATTAATATTTATTTAATAGATAATTATAAAAAATGGGTATATTTAAAGAAAATAGAATAAGGGTGAACCGGGAATCAAACCCGGGTTCCCCGGGTAAAACACACACCGCGGCACCACTGCACCACACAGAGCACATGTGTTAGGATTCAGAATTCAACATATATATTTTCTTACTAAGTGAAGTTGGCGACTACCATCAATCTCCTCGCCGGAGATTTAGCAACCAACGTGGTTGTTTGAAATTTTCGACAACTGGCTCCATCTTAATCCGGCAACCATAATCATCGCCAGCTAACCATTCCTTTTTAAAAGTCAATCACCATAACAAACTTCCTAACAACCGAACTCAAGCATCTCTATAAATACTGGTCATTTATCCTAAACCAAAACTCGCTCACACCCTCGAGAACCTACTCAGTTCACCCCTCAAGTTCTTTGCGTCGCCGGAAACATTCCATCGCAGGACTTTTCGCCGGAAAGTACTCTCTGTCAATCGGTAATCTCTTTCTTTCCAATTCCATTTGTAAAATGTTCATATATCATATTGGTAAAAATAATCAAGATTAATTCTGTTGGAAATCAAAAATGTATTTGGGTAAACTTTCAAAACGAAGAAGATGAAGTTGCAGCTTGTGTATATAGATATTATAAATTGGCTTATAATCAGATCGAGCACCCAGGCCAGTTGGTTAGGCCGGGTGCAAACCCACTTCAGACGCGGGTTCGAGACCCTTTTCGTTATACAGTTCGATTGATTTCAAATTCTTTTTAAATTACTTAAAACAGAAATGGTTTGATCTGTATATAAATTTAATAAAAAACAAGGGTTTAACGGGTTAGACACCCAGCCCAGTTGGTTGGGCTGGGTGCAAGTCACGTCGAAAGTCTCGGGTTCGAGACTCCTCATGCGCGCCAGTTCGGTCCTGTTTAAACCTTTTAATTTAAATAAATTTCTGAAATAGCTTAAAGTGTGTATAAATATAATTAAAATCAACATTCCTTCGAGTTAGACACGTAGCTCAGTTGGAAGAGCTGCGTGCACGCAACCGTGAGGTCTCGAGTTCGAATCTGGTCACACGCAATCCAATTTCACTATAAGAACCGGTCAGATCTAACCGTCAGATCTGACAAACTTTTTTTTATTATTATTTATTTTTATTCATTATTCCATTTCATTTTATGTATTCCTTTATTTATCTATTTATTTAACTACTTATCCCATTAAGTTATCTTTATACTTCAATCAAAATAACCTAATAAACTAATAAAAAGTATTAAGTCCAAATATAAATATGTTTTCATGGTATCGTACTTATTATTTTTAGGTTAAGTATCCGTTGTTCGGTCTGATTCCCAACTCGTGCGCTCTCATCCTCAATCAAGAAACGCACCCAATGTGAGTGAATCTCTACGAGTTCCCGTTTTAATCATTTTTTGGGGTGTATCATGTCTCGTACAATGTTTTTTTTATTTATCTAACACTTGTGCTAATAATCATTCATGATCAAATGTGTATGGTTGTTATGTGGTTTATATGTGGATACATTTATCATTTCAGTGCAATCATTTCATTAGGCCCATCAGTTCCCCGTGGGATACGGGTGAAGCATCAGGTGCCTCATTAGATCGAGTCCGTTTGATTGAGTCTTGATCTCAAATCCATTATTCATCATGGCATACAATGTGGTTTGTGATTGGTTATATTTATACATTTGTTCACACATGATTCATGCACAATCTTATTTAAACAACACTAAAATACAATTATTTAAATGTTTTATCAAGGTTCACTCGCCAACTTTTGTTGACCCAAAATTTCTGTTTTACGCATGATACAGGTTAGCAAGCTGAAGAAAGAAACACGTAGGATGGCCTTAGAAGAATAAACAAGTTATTTCGTTTGGAACAATCTTTTGGTTTATTGCTTGTGTTTGTATAAATTTTGTGTTGGATATTTGAAGTTAATTTCAATTTAAGAAATATGAAACGAGTTAATTATTTTGTGACACATGACACACCCCAAAACCTGTAATTAAAAAGGGGAGTTGTAAGATTCACTCACAGTCGGTGCGTTCGGTTGATGATGTTGAATGCACGCGAAATGGTTTTAACCACGAGTGAAATTAACCTAGATAAATAGCATTATGGTTTGGTAAGTAAATGGATTTTATTAATCCATTTTAGTAGGATTGTTGGGTGTATTTTTGTGAGTTTAAGGCTATTTTCTAACCTTAAAAAGGTTATTTTTAAGTATTTTTAATTGATTTTTAATTAAAATAAATAAATAAAAATAATAAAAAAAGTTGACTTTTTTGACCGTTGACCGTTGACCATTGACCTTGACTGTTTGACCGGTTCGTATGCGTGTAAGTGTGCGCTGAGTGAGGCTCGAACCCGAGACCTCCCGTACGCGTGCACGCAGCTGTACCAACTGAGCTACGTGTCTAACCCGAAATATTTCTGTTTTTAATTATATTTATATATTAATTAGATTAATCCGAAAATCATTTTATTTCTAAAAAGATTTTACTGAATCGGACCGGTGCGCTCCATAGGTCTCGAACCCGGGACCTGTGGGTTGAGTTAACACACAGTCCACCGCTGGACTGTGTGTCTAACTTGTTAAATAATCCGATTTATATTATACTTATATACAAACTGAACATTTCCATTTCTGTCTTAAATAAAAAGTTTAATAATTATCCGGGCCGGTGCGGTAGCCCAGACTCGAACTCGTGTCCTGTGATTTAAACATACACACAGTCCACCCCTGGACTGTGTGTCTATCTTGGTTATTATTCCGGTTATTATTATACTTAACATATACAGCGGTGACTCCGGTTCGGTTAACAAAAAGACATTTTTATTAAGGCAAGCATGCGTGGGACAAGATTCGAACTCGAGACGTTTACGTGTTTAATGTGCACACAGTCCACCGCTGGACTGTGTGTCTAACCCGAGTTATAACTTGATTTTAATAAACTTAAACATTACAGAAACTTCGTCTTCTTCGTTGATTTTAACCAGAATCGGAAGTCCGACTGGTTCGATGTTTTAATCGTGTTCTTTAGTGTTTTGAGGTTAATTACAGATGAGATATGTAAAAAGAATGAAAGATTTGAGCGTAAGGTATACCGACCGGACTCCTCTGTTTCTCCGGCAGGTTTGGTAAATCCGTTTGGTAAACGGAGCGGGTTTGGTAAATCCGTTTTTGACGGATGTTACAGTATCCCCTGCTTTTTAGAAATTTCGTCCCGAAATTTAAATAGTGATATATTTGACTAAAAGAATGATGGTGTTTAGTTTGACAGTTACATGCTTAGAAGAAGTAAGGTTTTAAGTTTTTGTTTGAGGCGGTAACGTTCCTTGTAAGGGTTAAGTACCCTATTACAGGAATCGCTTTTTGTTGCCTACTGTAAAAGTATTGATAAGCAGAATTGATTCGCTAAATATGATATCATGCATAAGAGTTTGGATATGCTTGGAAGGGTATGGTTATATCCTAAGGCCAAACTTCTAATACTACAACCTACATGGAACTTCTCATAACCATCTAACAATACCTCTGATCCTTTGACAAGAATACTTATATATAGGAAGTACCAGTGGCGTATCCACCATATTCTTGTCAAATTTTCATTGGTTTTATCAGTATGTTATGATTGGTTCTATGACTATAGAACATAAATAAACACAACAACTAATATTTGAATCCACATTCTGATAGCATATATGTTTGAATGGTGACAGTTCCTCTCTCGTTTGTTATGATGGAGAGGTTAGTTTATGTAGAAATGGAACACAATCCAATTTCTTTAAATGGCGAGATGATATGAATGTAACACAAATTTCAACCAAGGCAATACTAAATCCTACATAGAACTTCTCATAACCGTCTGATAATGCATCTGATCCTTTGACAAGAATACTTATATATAGGAAGTACGAGCGGCGTATCCACCATATTCTTGTCAAATTTTCATTGGTTTTATCAGTGTATTATGATTAGTCCTATGTGACTCTACAACCAATACAACAAACACAAGATACTGAAAATGAAAATGTCTGTGCGATCAAGGCTCAATCAAACGGAGCCGATCGTATTGCATGTACTGAAAATGAAATGTCTGTGCGATCAAGGCTCAATCAAGCGGAGCCGATCGTATTGCATGTACTGAAAATAATAAATTTAATCTAAACAATAATCACACAAACAGCCTATACATGGAAGCACTCATAACCGCCTGATAATGCCTCCGATCCTTTGACAAGAATACTTATATATAGGAAGTACCAGCGGCGTATCCACCATATTCTTGTCAAATTTTCATTGACTTTATCCACAAGTTATGATTAGTTCTATGTGACTCTACAACAAACACAACAACCACAAGATACTGATAATGAAAATGTCTGTGCGATCAAGGCTCAATCAAACGGAGCCGATCGTATTGCATGTACTGAAAATGAAAATGTCTGTGCGATCAAGGCTCAATCAAACGGAGCCGATCGTATTGCATGTACTGAAAATAATAAATTTAATCTACACAAACAGCCTATACATGGAACCTCTCATAACCGCCTGATAATGCCTCCGATCATTTGACAAGAATACTTATATATAGGAAGTACCAGCGGCGTATCCACCATATTCTTGTCAAATTTTCATTGACTTTATCCACAAGTTATGATTAGTTCTATGTGACTCTACAACAAACACAACAACCACAAGATACTGATAATGAAAATGTCTGTGCGATCAAGGCTCAATCAAACGGAGCCGATCGTATTGCATGTACTGAAAATGAAAATGTCTGTGCGATCAAGGCTCAATCAAACGGAGCCGATCGTATTGCATGTACTGAAAATAATAAATTTAATCTACACAAACAGCCTATACATGGAACCTCTCATAACCGCCAGATAATGCTTCGATCATTTGACAAGAATACTTATATATAGGAAGTACCAGCGGCGTATCCACCATATTCTTGTCAAAGTTTCATTGGCTTTATCCTTAAGTTATGATTGGTTCTATGTGATTCTAAAACATAAAGAAAAACATAAAACTAAACGATTGGAGTCGAATCTGGATCTTCGGTGAAGAGGACTAGTTGGGTATCTTCGTTTGGGCCGTCATTATCTTCGACAGGATTGGCGTTGATGTTGAAGACTCTTCCTCTTGCTGGTGGCCTAGCGGTTGGGTTTTCTTGGTTTACTTGGTTAACTGGGTTTGATTGGGCTTGAGCGTTGATGATGTTAACCAATCGAGGGCACGTGTTTCTAAAGTGGGTAGGGTCGCCACAATTGAAACAAGCTCGAACATATGGGAACATGGGGTATTGGGGTTGTTGATAGGTTTGGTTCATGGTTTGAGTAGGGGAGAGATTTGGTTTTGAAAGGTGCGGCAAACCTTGCTCAATGACCATAGCGTCCACAAGTTGCACATAGTCGACAAGGTAGAGTAAGCGGATGGTGATAAAAACAGTTGTTGCATCGAGGGTGAGGTCCAAGATATGGTTTCTTATTTGGGTAAGTTGAGTTGGGTGCCACTTGAGTGATTGGGATAGCATGGATGGGTATGGCGTGTGAAATTGGTTGATTTCGTTGGATAGCAGCGAAAAGTTGCCCGTCTCTTTTTCTCTTAGGATTGGGTTGAGAAGGGGATTCAGTTTGGGTGTAGTCGGAGGTCTCAGTCGATGCTTTATCCTTCTTCTTCTCCTCCTTGAAGTCTTTGTTCCGGATTCGGTTCTCGGTGAGCGCTGTTGCTAGCTCCATTGCTGCTTCCAAAGTTGCAGGCGTGGTGCTTATTACAGAGTCTTGAATCTTTGACGGAAGACCACGAATGTAGTGCTCGATCAAACGGTAAAGGGGAGTGAACATGTTGGGAACCATTTGATGTAACTCGAGGAATCTTTTGTTGTACGTGATGTGCTTATTAATCCATTTTAGTAGGATTGTTGGGTGTATTTTTTTGAGTTTTAGGCTATTTTCTAACCTTAAAAAGGTTATTTTTAAGTATTTTTAATTGATTTTTAATTAAAATAAATAAATAAAAATAATAAAAAAAGTTGACTTTTTTGACCGTTGACCGTTGACCGTTGACCATTGACCTTGACTGTTTGACCAGTTCGTATGCGTGTAAGTGTGTGCTGAGTGAGGCTCGAACCCGAGACCTTCCGTACGCGTGCACGCAGCTCTACCAACTGAGCTACGTGTCTAACCCGAAATATTTCTGTTTTTAATTATATTTATATATTAATTAGATTAATCCGAAAATCATTTTATTTCTAAAAAGATTTTACTGAATCGGACCGGTGCGCTCCACAGGTCTCGAACCCGGGACCTGTGGGTTGAGTTAACACACAGTCCACCGCTGGACTGTGTGTCTAACTTGTTAAATAATCCGATTTATATTATACTTATATACAAACTGAACATTTCCATTTCTGTCTTAAATAAAAAGTTTAATAATTATCCGGGCCGGTGCGGTAGCCTGGACTCGAACTCGTGTCCTGTGATTTAAACATACACACAGTCCACCGCTGGACTGTGTGTCTATCTTGGTTATTATTCCGGTTATTATTATACTTAACATCAGCGGTGACTCCGGTTCGGTTAACAAAAAGACATTTTTATTAAGGCAAGCATGCGTGGGACAAGATTCGAACTCGAGACGTTTACGTGTTTAATGTGCACACAGTCCACCGCTGGACTGTGTGTCTAACCCGAGTTATAACTTGATTTTAATAAACTTAAACATTACAGAAACTTCGTCTTCTTCGTTGATTTTAACCAGAATCGGAAGTCCGACTGGTTCGATGTTTTAATCGTGTTCTTTAGTGTTTTGAGGTTAATTACAGATGAGATATGTAAAAAGAATGAAAGATTTGAGCGTAAGGTATACCGACTGGACTCCTCTGTTTCTCCGGCAGAACTCCGGCGACAGCAAAAGATTCCGGCTTCGTGTGTCTTGCAGCAGAGAGTCTTCAGCAAGCTTAAAAAGGATGTGGGTGACTTCGGTATAAGCTCAGGGGTTCAGTAAGGCTCAGAAGTGAAGGGTTCGGTTTTCCGGCGAGGTACAGAAATTTTCCGGCGAATGGAATTACGTCGGGTAAAGGTGCGGTTTTGAGCGAAAAAGCTTGCAGAGGTTTGAGGGGGTATTTATAAGGCAAGTCGTCGATGAATTTGGTCCGATTTCCGACTTGATTCAAAGTCATTACGTTTTCCGGCGGTTATAGCTTGTGTCGCGGGTTCAGGCGTCGGTTATAACCGATGTGGGTTTAAATGTTTACGTTAAGACTTGAAGAAACCGTCCAATCTCGCGAGATCGCCGGGATTTCCGACGACTGAAATTTGGGCGCCGGTTTTGAATTCGGAAAAACATGTTATGAATTAATTGATTCTAATAATTAACAAGAATCATCAGTGGCGCAGTGGTTGAGTGTGCGTGTGATAAATTACTGAACCGGTTGACTGACCCGGGTTCGAAACCCGGCAGAAACATATTATTTTATTTTCTTATTTTTAACAGTTTTTCAAAAACTAATTATATATTCCCATATAATAATTAATTATGTATCGTTTAAAATTATTTTGGGCATTAAATTCGCAACGAAATTTTTAACTGACTGTTCGGTTAATAAACGGAGCGGGTTTGGTAAATCCGTTTTTTACGGATGTTACACTAAAAATCGCATTCGGAATGGCGATTTTAAAGATGAAAAGAAGAAAACAACTGTTGAAGCCCCAACCCCAACCCAATCAGGCTCGTCTTCAAAGGTTGCTGGTAAGAGGAAGCGAAATGGCAAGAACTTCGTCGTCACCCAAACTAACCCTCCCATCACTGCTGCTCCAATCACACAAGTCGCCCCTCCAGCCGCACTATTCAAAAAGCCATACACTGGCCCATACCCAAAATGTAACCGATGTCAATACCATCACCCTCCTGAGAACCCTTGCCAATACTGCAGAAGTTGTGGCCGTACAGGTCACACTATCCAAACTTGCCGCACACTCCAACGATCAAACCGCAATCAGCCTCCAACCCAAACCCAAAACCAAATGGTGGGCCAAGCCCAACAACCCTTACTTTTACTACCTGCCCAACCCAACTACCCGATGATGCAACCCATAAGAGCTTGCTTCAACTGTGGTGATCCAAACCACTTCAGAAATACTTGCCCACGCCTGGTGAACATCATCAATGCCCAAGCCTGGTGAACATCATCAATGCCTAAGCCCAAGCAAACCCGGTGAACCAAGCTAATCAAGCTCATCCATCTGCTAGAGGAAGGGCTTTCAATATCAACGGCAACCAAGCAAGGGCTGACAACAATGTGGTCAACGGTACGTTTCTCATAAATGGTAGTTATGCATCCATACTATTCGATACTGGTGCAGATAAGAGCTTTGTATCTCTAGAATTCGAATCTATTCTCGACCTACCGCGTGTTAGTCATGCAGAATCAATCACGGTGGAAGTTGTTGACGGAGAACCCATTTCGTTAAATTCTATTATACGTGATTGTACTCTTACTCTAAATGATCACGATTTCTCGATTGACCTCATTCCTATGAAATTGGGAAGTTTTGATGTTATCATTGGTATGGAATGGCTCAGCCAGCATCACGCCGAAGTAGTGTGCCATGAAAAGTTCATTCGTATTCCTCTCGCCGACGGTCAGACACTACGTATCTTTGGAGAAACTCTTTCGAAAGGGCTCAAATTGATGTCATGCCTTCAAGCTCGAAGATATCTCCGCAAGGATTACGTCGCATTTCTAGCTCACATCGTCAAGAAGGAAGGCAAGGAAGGGAAGCTCGAAGACATTCCAATCGTGAAAGAATTTCCTCAAGTTTTTCCCGACGACGTTTCAGGACTTCCTCCTGTGCGAGAAGTCGAATTTCGAATCGATCTTGTGCCTGGTGCTACTCCAGTTGCAAAATCTCCTTATAGGTTAGCCCCCTTAGAAATGCAAGAGTTGGCCAGTCAGTTGCAAGAGCTGACTGACAAAGGATTCATACATCCTAGCTCATCGCCTTGGGGTGCACCTGTTCTTTTTGTGAAGAAGAAAGATGAAACGTTTCGCATGTGCATTGACTATAGAGAACTCAACAAGCTGACTGCTAAGAATCATTATCCATTGCCTCGTATTGATGACCTCCTAGATCAACTTTAAGGTGCCACCTGTTTTTCAAAAATCGACCTTCGTTCTGGTTATCATCAGCTTAGGGTGCGCGAAGAGGATATTCCAAAAACTGCCTTTCGAACTCGTTATGGTCATTACGAGTTCATGGTTATGCCTTTCGGATTAACCAATGCTCCCGCCGTCTTCATGGATTTGATGAATAGGGTATGCAAACCCTATCTCGACCGTTTTGTCATAGTCTTCATCGACGACATTCTTATCTACTCCAAATCAAAATCCGATCATGAGCGACACCTTCGACTTATTCTTACACTCTTGAGGACTGAAAAGCTTTACGCTAAGTTCTCAAAATGTGAATTCTGGTTAAGAGAGGTACAATTTCTTGGTCATGTCGTTAATGACAAAGGGATTCATGTCGATCCTTCAAAAATCAATGCTGTACAAGAATGGCATGCGCCACGTACCCCTACCGAAGTTAGGTCATTTCTTAGCTTGGCTGGTTATTATCGACGCTTCATTACCAATTTCTCTCGTATCTCCGTTCCACTCACGGCCTTAACTCACAAGGGAAAACCCTTTATTTGGGGACCCAAGCAAGAGGAGGCCTTCCAAACTTTGAAGCAAAAGCTTTGTGATGCACATATCCTCACACTCCCTGAGGGTTGCGAAGACTTTGTAGTTTATTGCGACGCATCAGGGCAAGGGTTAGGCTGTGTTCTGATGCAAAGAGGAAAGGTGATAGCCTATGCCTCTAGGCAACTCAAAGTGCATGAGAAGAATTATACCACTCACGACCTAGAGCTTGGAGCAGTCGTGTTCGCTCTAAATATATGGAGACATTATCTCTATGGTACCAAGTGTGAAATATACACTGACCACAAGAGTCTCCAACATATCTTCAATCAAAAATAGTTGAACATGAGGCAACGACGATGGGTCGAACTTCTCAATGATTACGACTGCGAGATTCGATATCATCCTGGCAAGGCAAACGTTGTGGCTGATGCACTCAGTCGAAAGGGTTATGCAAATTCCATTCATCTTCTATGCTCTCAAATTGTAACTGACATCAAAGATCGAATTCGGGCAGCTCAACATTCTTCTGTAATGGAAAATGACGTACGCGATGAGCTGTCTTGTGGAGCTGAACTCAAAATCGAAACCAAATCCGATGGTATTCTTTACTATTTAAACCGTATTTGGATTCCCGATTACGACAACCTTCGTAATTTCCTCATGAATGAGGCACACAAAACACGATACTCTGTACATCCAGGAGCCGATAAGATGTGTCAAGACCTACGATACACTTACTAGTGGCCTGGTATGAAGAAGGACATCGTTGTTTTTGTTTCCAAGTGCCTTACATGTTCCAAAGTGAAAGCTGAACATCAAAGACCATCAGGACTTCTTGTCCAACCCGAGATACCTGTATGGAAGTGGGAAAATATAACCATGGATTTCATTACCGGGTTACCTCGCACCTCCAGTGGGTATGAGACCATATGGGTAATCGTTGATCGTCTTACAAAATCAGCTCATTTCATTCCAATTCGCGAGGACTTCAAGAACGAGAAGTTAGCTCGTAACTACATCAACGAGATCGTAAGCCGTCATGGTGTACCGTTAAGCATCATTTAAGACCGTGATGGTCGTTTCACTTCGCGAACATGGCAAGCCGTACAAACCGCTTTGGGTACACGTTTAGACCTCAGCACCGCCTTCCACCCTCAAACTGATGGTCAATCTGAGCGCACCATCCAAACCCTTGAAGACATGCTACGAGCATGTGTCGTAGACTTCAAAGGTAATTGGGACACTCACCTACCGTTAGTCGAGTTTTCTTACAACAATAGCTATCATTCAAGCATCGGTATGGCTCCTTTTGAAGCTTTATATGGTCGTAAATGCCGATCTCCAGTATGTTGGCACGAGATTGGTGAAGCGCAAATCACCGGACCTGAGTTGATTCAAGAAACAACCGACAAAATCCTTCAAATTCGAAACAATCTTCTAGCGGCTCAAAGTCGTCAAAAGGGTTATGTTGATAAACGACGAAAGCCCTTGGAGTTTTGTGTTGGTGATCAAGTACTTCTGAAAGTGTCACGGAGTAGTTCGTTTTGGCCAAAAGGGCAAGCTAGCACCACGCTACGTAGGACCTTTCAAGATACTCGAAAGAGTAGGTCCTGTAGCATACAAGCTTGACCTACCAGAGGAACTCAACAGAATACATCCCACGTTCCACGTATCAAACTTGAAAAAGTGCCTCGCCGACGAAAACCTCCATATCCCTCTAGAAGATGTTCAAGTTGATGAATCAATGCACTTCGTTGAAAGACCAGTGGAAATCATGGATTTCGGTGAGAAACGTTTAAGGCGGAGTCGTATTCCAATCGTCAGGGTGCGTTGGGAGTCAAAACGAGGACCCGAGTTTACTTGGGAACGTGAAGACTCAATGCACGAAAAGCACCCGCATCTCTTTCCTGTTACAACTACTACTTAAATTTCTGGTCGAAATTTCTAAAAGTATGGGATACTGTAACATTTGTGTAAATCGGGTTTTGAAAACTCGCCCCAATTTATCAATCAAGTATATGTATTTATGACGTTCGGTTATATTTTTTTTCTTTATTATTGCTTAAAATATTAAACTATTTCTTATATAAATAATAATAATAATTAAGTTTAAAATAACCTTAATGAAATAACATAAAAAATAATCAATTTAATATTAATATTTACATAATAGATAATTATTAAAAAAAGGGTATATTTAAAGAAAATAGAATAAGGGTGAACCGGGAATCGAACCGGGTTCCCCGGGTAAAACACACACCGCGGCATCACTGCACCACACAGAGCACATGTGTTAGGATTCAGAATTCAACATATATATTTTCTTACTAAGTGAAGTCGGCGACTACCATCAATCTCCTCGCCGGAGATTTAGCAACCAGCGTGGTTGTTTGTAGTTTTCGACAACTGGCTCCATCTTAAATCCGGCAACCATAATCATCGCCAGCTAACCATCCCTTTTTAAAAGTCAATCACCATAACAAACTTCCTAACAACCGAACTCAAGCATCTCTATAAATACTGGTCATTTACCTTAAACCAAAACTCGCTGACACCCTCGAGAACCTACTCAGTTCACCCCTCAAGTTCTTCGCGGTGCCGGAAACTTTCCCTCGCCGGACTTTTCGCCAGAAAGTACTCTCTGCCAATCGGTAATCTCTTTCTTTCCAATTCTATTTGTAAAATGTTCATATATCATATTGGTAAAAATAATCAAGATCAATTCTGTTGGAAATTAAAAATGTATTTGGGTAAACTTTCAAACGAAGAAGATGAAGTTGCAGCGTGTGTATATAGATATTATAAATTGGCTTATAATCAGATCGAGCACCCAGGCCAGTTGGTTAGGCCGGGTGCAAACCCACTTCAGATGCGGGTTCGAGACCCTTTTCGTTATGCGGTTCGATTGATTTCAAATTCTTTTTAAATTACTTTTAACAGAAATGGTTTGATCTGTATATAAATTTAATAAAAAACAAGGGTTTAACGGGTTAGACACCCAGCCCAGTTGGTTGGGCTGGGTGCAAGTCACGTCGAAAGTCTCGGGTTCGAGACTCCTCATGCGCGCCGGTTCGGTCCTGTTTAAACTATTTAATTTAAATAAATTTCTGAAATAGCTTAAAGTGTGTATAAATATAATTAAAATCAACATTCTTTCGGGTTAGACACGTAGCTCAGTTGGAAGAGCTGCGTACACGCGACCGTGAGGTGTCGAGTTCGAATCTGGTCACACGCAATCCAATTTCACTATAAGAACCGGTCAGATCTAACCGTCAGATCTGACAAACTTTTTTTATTATTATTTATTTTTTATTCATTATTTTATTTCATTTTATTTATTCCTTTATTTATCTATTTATTTAACTACTTATCCCATTAAGTTATCTTTATACTTCAATCAAAATAACCTAATAAACTAATAAAAAGTATTAAGTCCAAATACAAATATGTTTTCATGGTATCGTACTTATTATTTTTAGGTTAAGTATCCGTTGTTCGGTCCGATTCCCAACTCGTGCGCTCTCATACTCAATCAAGAAACGCACCCAATGTGAGTGAATCTCTACGAGTTCCCCGTTTTAATCATGTTTTGGGGTGTATCATGTATCGTACAATGTTTTTTTTTATTTATCTAACACTTGTGCTAATAATCATTCGTGATCAAATGTGTATGGTTGTTATGTGGTTTATATGTGGATACATTTATCATTTCAATGCAATCATTTCATTAGGCCCATCAGTTCTCCGTGGGATACGGGTTGAGCATCAGGTGCCTCATTAGATCGGGTCCGTTTGATTGAGCCTTGATCTCAAATCCATCATTCATCATGGCATACAATGTGGTTTGTGATTGGTTATATTTATACATTTGTTCACACATGATTCATGCACAATCTTATTTAAACAACACTAAAATACAATTATTTAAATGTTTTATCAAGGTTCACTCGCCAACTTTTGTTGACCCAAATTTTATGTTTTACGCATGATACAGGTGAGCAAGCTGAGGAAAGAAACACGTAGGATGACCTTAGAAGAATAAACAAGTTATTTCGTTTGGAACAATCTTTTGGTTTATTGCTTGTGTTTGTATAAATTTTGTACTGGATATTTGAAGTTAATTTCAATTTAATAGATATGAAACTTATTAGTAAATATCATGAGCTTTGGTGATAACCCAATTATGCCCCGGCTTTTATTCCGCTGCGGGTCGGGGTGTGACAGATTGGTATCAGAGCTTGTGACTATAGGGATATAGGATAGGTTATTAGACCCTCAGAGCCTATACTATAGTTGACTAGTTTTTAATTCTTTACATGTTACATACAAAATTCATGATGTTTATATGTTCCATATTTATTTTCACACACAATTCTATGCAAGCACTCCCACAAGTACGTGTTAATATGCGATGCTCATCATAGTTCATATTTCAATAACATATCATACCTATGAAAGCACACACATCACGATTTCACAATTTTCATGATTTCTTTTTCAAAGATTTTTGCAATGTTTTTATATATATATTTTTTTCAAATCACATCAAAGTGAGTTTTCACGACGGGCATGTAGTAACTGAAAGGGTACGAGTACCGGTAGTCGGAGTGTCCTGTCTAGGCTTGGCATTCGTATAAATAAAAAAAAAAGGACCAGTTTGCCTATCTGGGGACTAACGATGAGAGTACGAAGGACCTATTAGGCCAAGGCATGCTATACCAAACGTCGTGTGAACTAACCCCACTTTGAGTTGTCATTGTGTCTACACCTAGACACCCTCCGACCTTATATTTCGCAATCATGTTTTACGATTTTCATTCAGGTGATGCGAGTGTTAACCCACCGACACCAATGTGAACCCTACCAAGCCTAATAGACATGGGGGCCCACATGACTATATAGGCTATGGTATGAGAGACATCTGGAGGCCCAATCATGAGCAAGCCTAAGACATCCTATGGATGTAGTTAAGTTGTTTTCAGTTATTTATGTTGTTTTTACGACACATGTCACCTAGAAAATTATCAAACTCACAATCTTCCTACATATATTCCTGTAGATGTCTACTAGACACTTAAGAGGAGGTAGAAGGTCAGGAAGGTCAAGTGAACGCATGGCCACGCAAATTTCTCAACAAATGGCCGCGGTACTTCCTGACATCGTACTACAAGTTCAGCAAACTCTCGCCGTAAACCCATCAACCCTCCGAACCAAGAAGGCCAAAACATCGCCAACCCTCCTCCCAAAACCACTAAATGCACCTACAAACACTTCAAGTCTTGCGATCCCCCAAAATACGAAGGGCTGAAGGTGTTACCGCTCTCCTCCATTGGTTTGAGGAGATGGAAAACACCTTTCTTAATTGCGACTGTCCTGAGGATCGCAGGGTACGTTACGCTACTGGACGTTTGTTTGGGGTAGCCCTTACCTGGTGGAACACGGAAAAAGGTAAGCGAGGTGTGGAAGATGCCATGGCCTTATCATACAGGTGAGCAAGCTGAGGAAAGAAACACGTAGGATGGCCTTAGAAGAATAAACAAGTTATTTCGTTTGGAACAATCTTTTGGTTTATTGCTTGTGTTTGTATGAATTTTGTGCTGGATATTTGAAGTTAATTTCATTTTAATAAATATGAAACTTATTAGTAAATATCATGAGCTTTGGTGATAACCCAATTATGCCCCGACTTTTATTCCGCAGCGGGTCGGGGTGTGACAGGGAGCTTCTTCGCATAGTCCAAAGTGGGCTATTGTACCGGGCATGACGTCTAGTAGTATACGTAAAACAAAAAGGTCGAAAACGTCATCCTCGGTCGACCTCGAAACACCCACTTCTAAAGCGTGTAACGTCGACTTAAACATTATTTTGGACGATGACGAGAAGGATGAGGAGTTGGCCCGATCGCCCGGTAGAAGAAGTGGGAAAAAACGGGGAAAAAGCCGGTAAAGTCGTCTTCCACTAATCTCGAGTTGAAGGAAGATTTCGAATAAATGAACTGACGCCTACAAGAATTCGAGAACTCGGTCACCTGCATTGGGAGAGTATGCAAGAAAGAAACATCGAAAACAAATAATTTGTCGCAATACAAGAGGCGAGGCAAATGGATAAAGACATAGAGGTGTTGTCTAAACCGATCGATCACCTCAAAGGCGAGGCATTGATCCTAGTGGAAATGCGCAAGCAACAAATTCGAGAAAAATACGGCCTTTAGATTATCAACTTTTTTAGCTATGTTTTTTTAGTTTATCCATTTTTTTTATTTAATGAAATATTAGTTTTAAAGTTAAAAAAATAATTGGGTAATGATTGGTTGGGGCATTATCCCATTACGCCCATTTTACAAAAACGCCCAATAATGCCCCATTGCTGAATGGAATGTCAAACGACGGAAAACGCCCAAGGGTGGGGGCATTATTCACCCTTACCCCTACACATGGTCTTAGATAACTCGTAGTACTATGAAGAAGAAGGGCACCCAGTACCCCTCCATGTTGGCTTGCCTGAAAGAGATTTCACGAGCCCCACCCTCTCTCCATCGTCTTATGTTCCTACCCGTTTCCAAGTTTATTTCTCACTTTCTTTCCTCTCCAATAAGCTCTTGCTTGCTATCTACTTCACGAGCTTTCACTGACCCGTTCTATAACTTACTTTCTTTCGTCCCACCACGAGACTGTAAAAATTGAAAAAAAGGGACGACCATCTAACAAGACTCGTTTCGATTGTATGCCACGAGGTCCCTACGAACAAAGCCCAATGGAATAAGTGAATCATTGCCTTAGGGCGAATGTAACCCTTTATCATCTATCTCATTACATTCCTTTATCTCATATTGCACCCTACAGTATTAGAGAATATACATACATTGAATCATACTCACCAGCCTCTCTTTCATTTCAATGTATTTAATCTATCATTCACAAATAGTCGAGCTAAGGCCACCCGGGGTGTCTTCGGTAACCCATGATCAGGTAGGGTTACCGAATAGATAACACCGACAGCAACACTTCGGGTACTTAAATCAGTAAGCGAAATCGTGAAATACTTACCATCGAATGACGGTGATAATTGTGTGTGTTTCCTGGTAAAAAAGCACTTGGCGCGACGCATATCTTTGGTAACACCGATGCTAACATCTAAGTTTTGTAGGGTTCATGAAAAGAAAAGAGTGTATTTTTAGTCAATCTACATAAATATAATAGAAAAAAATGAATGACGTTGTACTAATTAATAGGCCTTTAAATGTTACCGGACCCACTGTACGACACACGGGTAGGACCACCCAGTCATGTATCAGAAAAAACACTTCACTCCCCAGCGTATTTTAGCATCACGGAATATTCAGGTAATGACCAATTCACGCTGTCCACTTTCCAATATCCCCAATTCCAAACCCTAATTTCACCACCCGCACAAATTTCTTCAATCCCAAACCCTAATTCCTCATCAACCTTCAAATTAGGGCTTCACTCATCCCAATTAACATCTCCACCGTCGATAATCGATCTCAATTCGAGATCTCGTTACAAAAATTCATTCGCTAAAGGTAAAAATTGCCCCTTTTTACCCTACTTGTTGAAATTAGCGTTTCAGGTACAGATTGTTTGAAAAATTGTTATTATTTCAAGTGAACTTAGTTGAATTTGAGAAGTTAGGGTTTCAATTTCATTGTTTTAAGTGTTTAATTGGGAAATTTTAATTATTAGGGTTTTGTATGGAGAAATAGTGAGAGTTTGTTTGAGTTAAGTGTTTCTGGTTGATTTGTTTGGGAGATTTAGATATTGATTTGTGGATTTGGGGTTTTGTGATGGATGGAAGTGAGGGAGATTCGAGATATTTGTCGAATTACGGTGTGAGTCAAGGGTACGGGTCGACCCGACCCAAGGTTTCGGTTCGTAATCTGCCTCGACCGCAGTCTCAGCTGGTTAACGAGAATTATGTTGATGAGGATGATGTTGTAGAAGAGGATGAAGAAGAAGAAGCCATTGATGGTGATGGTGGAATGAATGGTTCGGTTCAGCAGAACGGTGAGTATGGTGACAATGATGATGGTGACGGTGATGATACTGATAATAACAATGATGATGATGGTGGTGGTGGTGGTGAAGATTATAAACGAAGTGACGGTTTAAATATACATAGGCATCCAAAGAAGAGGAAGCTGAAGAGCTTATCGTCGAGTTTTGAATTAGCACCACGAGTGCCGCTACCACCGCCGCAGGTAGGTCTAACACTGCCTGCCGGTAAGTCTGGTGGAAGAAACACCCTTACCGACTGGAGTGAACGCGAGACGTTTATTCTCCTTGATGCCTGGGGTGAAAGGTTTCTTCAACATGGTAGAAAAAGTCTTCGATCGGAAGAATGGCAAGAAGTTGCGGAAAAAGTTTCGCAAGGATCGAAATTAGAAAGAACCGATGCTCAGTGTAGAAACCGTCTGGACACGTTGAAGAAGAAGTACAAAAAGGAGAAAGCTTTGTTGGAACAAAACAAGATTTCGAATACAAAATGGGTGTATTTCAAGAAAATGAATATGTTAATGGTGGCAACACCAGTTCAACAGGTGAATTCAAGAGAGCTTGTTTTGATGAATCCGTACGCGTATTTAAATCGAGCAAATGGGTTGGGTGAAACGAGGGATAGCCCCGGTAACGCAAACTCTCAAGACGGTGATGATGACGATGACGATGATTTGGATTTGTTGCCACCGAAAAAGTTAAGATGCGTAAGGGAGAAAGTCAATGGTGGTTCGTTTAAATTGCTTGCGAACTCCATTAACAGGTTTTGTGACATTTATGAGAAGATTGAAAACGGTAAGAGAAAGCAGATGATGGAATTAGAGAAAATGCGGATGGATTTTTATAAAGATTTGGAATTACAAAAACAGAAGATTCTTGATAGAGCAAGAGACGAGATTGCGAAAATCAGACAAGGAGATCATGAAGAGAATGATGATTCTGCAGAGAATATCAGAGGGTAAATTGGTAAAATACCTTTCCTTTTGACTAACATTTTTTATTTGAAAACTTACTGTTGACTTATTGCTGTTGTGTAATATGTGAGTTGTTTCTACTTTCTCCACATGGCTTCTAAAATGTTTAAGGCAATAAGATTTAGGAAAGATTGAGTATTGATTATTAAAGATGTCCCTTTTGATACGTAGCAAAAACTAAGAAACTTTGATTGAAAAAACTGCAATACGGGTTAAATGGTGTTTGGATGTGTGTTTTGAACGTGATTATGTGTACTCTTTGTTGTCTGGCAATTATGTAAGGTCTATCATCTATGAACCTTAGAACTGATGATTATTAAACCTCTATAATTGCCATCAATGGCAATTACTATTGATGAATAGTTTGTGCTGAGTTTGGTGAAGTTTGGACGGATTAGTTTGTGCTGATTTTGGTGAAGTTTGGACGTCACAGCCGAGAAAGTGAAGGAAAAGAAGTTAAAAAGAACTGGTATCGTCTAATATTTGAATTCCTATGATCGGTTCATCATAAGTAGAAACATCAAAAACTGTTTCTTGGGTATAACGATAGTCGTTATAGCTCAATAATCAGTTGCAAAATGCAAAACTTCCGATCCCTTGTTAGGGTTTATGCTTTGTACAAGTCAGGTTAAGGTGACCGACTATGTTTAGGAGGTGGACGTATGCGGAGGATTGGTGGGATGCTGTAGCTTAAGAAATACGGGTTGAGGCAATCGAGTTAAAGCATTGATTTGCGAAACCGATGTAAAACCTGACAAAATTGACCACTTTGCCTTTCTGTGACACGAACGTCTAGTAGTCCTTGTGAACGCTCGTGCGACTATCCTATCTATTGGGAACAAACCCGAGTGAAATACGAGCTATGGTAGAATTGCGTATCCATAGATAATCATTTTCAACACCAACAAATGCGAATAAATGTGGGCTTAGTGATTAACGACAGATAAATGAACGATCCACCAAGGTGAATCTTGAATGACTTCAAACGTGTCATCGGATTAGTGAGAGCTCGTCTAGAGATTCGTGGGTAATCTAGAATTCAAAACGATACATAGGTAACGTGATTAAACGGAGTTAGATAACGGTCGGGATTATTACTACTAATACAGTAATACCATCTAGCACAAGTTAACTATCTAAAATTTACCATTCAACTACTCTTAAAAGTGGAAAAAAATTACGTAGGGCAACAACAGTTTGTTATTATTTTAAAATGATACAAACTCACGTTAGCTTATCTGAGATAAATATATTGTGCAGAAAATAACATCAACAGTCAGGATGGCCGAGTGGTCTAAGGCGCCAGACTCAAGTTCTGGTCTCCGAGAGGGGGCGTGGGTTCAAATCCCACTTCTGACATTGTTTTCGTCTTATTTTTTGTTTCAAAAAGTATACAATGATTTCGTTGATAAAAGAATTTTTTTTACCATTTCGCTTTTAAATTAAAATGATTTGAACTTCTTAAATCTCACCTATTTTATTAAAAAATTAATACAAACAGCCATCTCATTATTCGTGTTTAAGAACAATAAAATAAAATAGCTTGTGGTTGACATATATAAAAATTATATGCATACATACTATATTGAAATTCATTCTTTAGCTGGATTCTGGTTTTTATAAAAAGTTTAAAATCTAACATGATATTATTTTTGTCATTGTGGATCTTATTTAGTATGTTTCTTTTTTTTAAACTACTGAAGACATCATGAAAAAGCTTAAGCTTTCAACATCGCTCACGAACTGTGCTTAAACTTTAAACGTAAGGCTAAAGACGTTCATAACTTACATCCCGCCACAACATACGGGGTGACGTCAACTTGTTTCTTTATGTATACAAATTGCTTCCAAAAAATAAATAAAATAAAGTGAACACACAAAGACATATATTTTGTTGCCAATTTATGATAAAAATCTAGAGCAATAGATATGGTTGCACATCATTAATGAGGTTGGTTAAGTGGTCTTGATAGATGAGGGCCTGAGACCTTAGGGAAAGGGGTAGCCTCCGCTACTCTTTGGCGCTTTGACGGTAGTGTAAATTTTTGAAAAATTTGATATTTTTTCGATTTCGTTACCCCTTTTCTATAAAACGTTACTCCTACGAAGATTTTCGGGATCCGCCACTGAATTGTCCCCAATTCTTGCATCAACCACTTGTACAAGGTAAATTCAACAATGTCCCATGCATTAGTCACTTGTACTATCTTATAGAGGGAAAGTGATGGGACTACTGATTGGGTTAGATTTGCCAGTGTATGAACTCAATGAGAGGGGACCAAGTACACAGAGTATTCTGCTTATCCCCATACGGCCATACCATCAAGTTAGAGAAGGTTTTGTATTGTTGTACACAAATAATTCTTAAACTATTTTTTTAACGAAAAACTTACGCATCCTTATAGCTAGAGCTGTAAATGAACCGAACAAATGTGAACAAAGACCTTGTTCGAGTTCGTTTGTTATGGAACTAAATGTGTTCACGAACGGTTCGTTAACAATTACCGAACGAGATTTTATGTTCGTGTTCGTTCATTAAGGAAATGAGCGTGTTCACGAACGGTTTATGAAACCCACAAATGAATTTAGCGAACGCGACGAAGGCTAAAGGTGGATGACCCAGAGAGTAGCATTGGAACTTGGAGCTTTAGTTGTGGAACGAATGTCGATTGTATTCGTCAATGTAAATGATGAGAAAGGAGAGAGGAATAGAGCATAAACAAGGTGGAAATATGGTTTCCTTGTTTAATTGTTAGGGTAATAAAATAAATAAAATTTATATAATATAAAAAACATAGTTAAAATATATGAAAGTACACAAATCATTAATTAAAACACAAGCAAACGGATATAAACGAACAAATGTTCACGAACGCCTTACCGAACGTTCATGAACACAGTTGAACGAGCGAGACCTCTATGTTCGTTCGTTTAACTAATCAAACAAAATTTCTTGTTCATGTTTGTTCATTTATTAAATAACGAACGGACATAAACGAACTTCCCACCGAACAGTTTGCTAAATATTCGGTTTGTTTACAGCCCTATTTACAACTACTTTTAAATTACACAATTGTTTATAATGGGACTTGAATTGTCACTACCTTGGTATGAGAGATCATCACTATTTCAACACCTTGGTACTATTAGGTTATATGCTCTTTTAATTAATTGTTTTAAAACTAACCAAACGTTCAGTAAATTAATTATTTGAGAATTGATAATGCCCTTTTGGTAATTGTCTTAAAACTAATAAACGTTCAGTAAATTATTTGAGAATTGATACACATAAATTTTGTTTAGTTAATAAATGGATGAACATGTATATATTTTTTGGCCATTTAATTAAACAATTGACAACACAAATCCTGTCGGTTCATATACTTTTATAAGCGTTGGTAGAACCTCATGTGTTCTTTTGCTAGGAAAATGAACGTTTTTGTGTTTGTTTATACTCGTTTGTTAATACTTAAAGGGATATTGGATTTAAAACCTTAACTTTCACTAATTGGCCGATAACACCCTTAACTTTTGATCTATACCACATCACTCCCAATTTTCAACTTATTTTCCTCTGACACTCACAAACTAACTGAACCCTAACCCAGTTAGCTGACATCAACTGCCACACCACTAAACAATTGCTACATCAGATGTTACGTCATAAAAAATGCCAAGTCACTAAATAAGTGCCACATCAGATTCCACGTCAGCAAAAAAGCCCTTGTCAGATGCCACATCACTAAACAAAATGCCACGTTAGTAAAAAAACTAACTTGGTTTAGGTTCAGTTAGTTTGAGAATGCTAGAAGAAAATAAGTTGAAAATTGGGAGTGGTATGATACAAATCAAAAGTTGAAAGCGCTATCAACCAATTGATAAAAATTGAAATTATTTAAATTCAATATCCCTACTTTAAAACACTTCTTAAATGTAAACGTTATTCAAATTACAAATAAATAACTTCGTACAATAACAACATCCAACAGTGTAAAAGGAAACAACAAATAAAGAAAACCCAATAACATCACATGATTACCCTATGATTTTCTATAAGACTTATGCATAATAGGTCAATTAGTAATACTAATAACTAGAAAAACGAACATAAACAAACAAAATATGTGTCCATATATTCATTCGTTTATATAATTGGTCAAAGAGTTCACGACTCAACGTTAGACGCGTTTACAAACAAAAATAAAATTAATAGATTTATTATATAAGTGTATGTGTGTGTATATAATATATTAACTTTAGTTACGTAAAAATCAGGTAGCAAGCAATTAGTTTTCTTCCTTGAAGCACATGGTTAATCTGCACTATATCTTGGATCGTGACTGGTGGGACCCATCCTAAGGTCCTACTAACACTTTTTCATTCAAATTTCAAAGCATCATCTTTGACTTTTTCTTCATTTCCAAAGATATATACAAAATATCAACATGTTAAGAGGCAAACCCTAAGACAAGAACTCTTTGCAACATGCAAACTTAAATAAACATAATAATAATAAAAGGTGTTTGTGCTAACATGAGGAATGTAAATAAACCAAGACCTAACCTTAAACCTTAAACTCAAACACATTTTTCGTCGTGCAAAGTCAAGAATTCCAACCGTGAAATTCGTTTATGGTTTTGCTATCTTATAGAACATGTTGTTGTGGTTAAAAAGAGTGTCGTGTTATAACCGATAACTAGTCATTCAGAGGAAGGTAACTTGCAATCTTTAAATTCTTACGACGTTTAAGGTTCACAAGGCACTCAATTTCCTTAGTTTAAATAGTGTACTTGATGGATCTTTATTATTATATACACATCGTCACATCCTATATATTTCAATATACATGTTACCAGATAAACTCGTAATTCAAAACAATTTTAAGTTAATAACTGCGAGAGTCATATAAACGCTTGTAACTATTGCTTTTGCCTTGTTATGTAAGGAAATTATCTAACCGCACAAACGCTTAGTATATGTGCTATGATTCTCGATGTTCATTATTTAAAATAGGTTACGTAATGATTACACTGTATATGTGCAAAATGTATGAAAATGTAACATACATGGCTCCTATTGTTATAGTGTATATAGACTTCAAAACTTTTATTTTAACATAAACAGTATGTAATAGTTACACTTTGGTTTAAAAAATCTAAAACAACATCCATTTGTATTCATAAAGTTTGCACACATTCAAAAAATATATAGATTTTTAGAAGTTAAGTATGTTAGAAGGTGAACTTTAAAAGTTATATTACAAGATTTAAAATATATTACATACGATGACATACTTAAAGTTAAATTTATAGTTATTTATCTATCTGGTTAAAAGGTAACGAACAAACACAAACACTCATCGTTTATATTTGTTTAGTTATGCTAGTATTATAAACAGTGGGCTCAAAATCAGGATGACACAAGTGATCGGGTTTAGAAATCGTTTTTCTTCTCATTTTGCAAGGTTAAGTTTTTACTTACAAATCAACATCACCTAAAAACCTTATCGCGCGATCGGAAAACAAACAAAAGTATGTCTCACATACTCATCAAACAAATTATGACAAATTAAAAGATATGAATCTTGAATAATATATATTCATAATGTCTAGTATAGCATGATATTTTACAACCTATATTCAAGGTCTTTTGTTTTGCTCTCTTTAAAGCTAGTACACATTGCAACAACCTTTTTCCTTGGGTAGGGGTCAATTTAAATTTATTTTTCTATCTTCCAATAATTGTAACATTCATATGGACTTGAATTGGGTAACATTTTTTTTTTTTTCTGAAGTCCTTATCAATCTCGTTTTAACTCGTATTACAGGTATATGTTTGAACCCGTTACCTAACTAGTTTCACTCGTCTATTTTTGTCACCTATAGCATTGGGTATCAATCATACATTTATAAGGAAATCTTACACACTCTGATTTACAACATAAGTGGTCCAATACTTCAGTCACATTAACTTCATTTTTTCCCTCCTTTCACGTGACTGATTCACACATGTTTGTAAAACATAATTAATAACACCGTAATGGTGGGTTCGCAGATGAATGCGGATGATCCACGAACACCAACATGCATATTTTTTTGTGGTCTATCCACAACTTCGCCCCTGAGGATGGCTAAGGACGAAGTGTGGAGCCCACTAATCTACTTAAAGAGCAATGTACACTAAATAGTAGTGAAAATTGTTTAAAAACTTTAGACCTAATTAAAATTGTATAGAAATTACAAGAATTACTAAATAAATAAATTGTAGAAGCGTATCTAGGTATTTAAAAACAAGCGTGACATGACGTGATAACATGGTAAACACAATAAACCATTTTTACCATCAATGTGAAAGACATGTGACACTTAAATGAAAACAAAATGTTGTTATTTTCCAATGACTTACAAAACATTGACATTACATCTTGCAGTACATTCGATCCTCAATCAAACAATAAACCCTTGTCGAAAACACTATAGGGGACTGCGAAACGAGCCGAAAATGATCTTGAAACATCATCATAATCATTCACCATTAACCCCTCATCAAAGTTCTGTGCATACTCACAAGGATCATAACTAAAATGAGTATTCCTCTTTTCTTTCTTCATCTTGCTCCACAATATTCTCCAAATGGGTGCTTTTAAACCCATGGTTATACGCACGGTGATGAGCATGTGGTTATCGATCTTGTATTGTCGTTGGATCTGGCTTCGGCAGCCTGAGCTGCACCAACTCAAGGTGGCTTCCATTGATAAGAAGCTAAACAGACAATGTGAATGGTATGTGTGTGTGTGTGGTTTTGTGGTTCAAAGATACAACAGCCAGTCTTAACTTTTAATGTGTGATGTAGGTAAGGGGAATGGACATTTTATACTGACTGAGGAAAGCTAATTCTGGACTTATTGTAGATATAGTAAACGAATAATTTATAGACAAACGAGAGTGTTATTACATACTCTAGGGGTGTGGATTTTTGACACAAAACAAAATCATGACTCGAACATAACATGTAATACATAGGTTTGAGTTTAGTTTAACTTGGTGTGGATAAGTTAAGGTCAAACGAAGAACACATTTAGCTAAACGGGTCGTGTTCAGTTCATGAACACAAATTGAAACAAATGAAACAAGAGTTCATGAACATAATATATAATAAAGTGACACTTATTTTATTTGTTGGAATTTTGAAGTATTTAAATAAAACATTAAAATCAAAAACACTAATGAACTATCGAACACAAATAAACATGTTACCGAACATTCAGGAACACAAAAGGACGAAATTTCGTGTTCGTATTCGTTTGAACTTCCCGTTGAATGGTTTATGAACGGTTTTCCGAATGTTTGGTTTGTTTGTAGCTCTAGAAATAAGCATTATGTAAATTGTGAGTATTGATAAGTAAAAATAAAAATTAAATAATTTTTTTTCAGATTAAGCAAGTTGTTCTGGTGTTGGCTCGTGAAAACTTATGCCGGCTAGTTCGTATCATGTTCAACACTCCCGCTTTAATCTAAACGACCTTAAAAATAAGCAATTAACATGATTAAGTAAACATGTCTACATTTAAAAGTTATCTTTAATTATAAAAAGTTAAATTAATAATAAGTAAAATAAAACAAAGAAAGGAACAAATATTTGTTATAAATAAAGAAAAAAATAACTTTATTAAACTTTAAAGGCTGTATGATAACTCTATTAAAGTTCGGGAGTCAAAACGTAAATTGTTTATAAAAAAAAATTATTATTAAACTTACGTATGATAAATCTATTAAAGTTTAGAGGCATACGTAATTGTTTATTAAATTAGGAGATTGATCTTTTATCTCTTATAAATAAATTCTACCGGATGTGATTTGGGACATTGACACATGGGAATTGCCTTTTGACCTTAATTACTGTGAGATGACCTTTATCTGATCCACTGAAAAGTCTAATGTCAAGGAATTGAAAAAGTCCACATCTTCCATCAAATCCAATGAATCAATGACGTTAATCATTTTAATTTACATTGAAATGAATTCTTGTAATATTTAGGCTACCCCCTCCCTTTTTCACCCCTTCACATCAACCATTATCGGATTGAAACACCTCCTTAAGCAAGGGCGTCATCTAATGGGCCGTTATCCCGGTAACTAACGTTAGAGAGAAAGAGATGTGGAAACCTCCGATCACCATTTTGTTTTTAAATTTTAGTTAAATCACATCGTGATAGCTAAATGGCATGTTGGTTAAAGCTCTAGTGCCTACATTACATTGAAGTGGCGTTTTAACGCCCTCTTTCTTGTTAAACCACAATGCTATGCATAGCCTTAGACCATCTTCATTGGTACGAGCTTTGAGTGGCTTTCACATTAGCTGCTCGGTCCTCTCTCACGGTGCTAGTCTATCTCCTCCCCTCTTATAAAACGGGCTCTCCCCCGACATATAGGCTGTTACATACCAAACGAGAGAACTCAACCCAAAAGACTAGTCTAATCAGAGAGCCCATTTGATATATAAACCCCACATTGGTTGTCCATACAACTGATTTGGGACAAGTCTCATACCTTGCAATGGTATTAGTCAATACAATCAGTACATCCAAAGGTGCACATTTTAGGTATTGGGCCAAACCGGTTCCAGGAATGGTCGATAACTGGAATTGGTTTTTGGTCATCATACTTGATTCCAGGAGTTCGTTCGATTTCAGAAGAATTGATTTCATTAGAATCGGTTTGACCCACAATCGATTACAATCAGTTTCATTAGTTCGTACGTCTGATTTGAAGCAATTTGTTGACGGCGGTGCATTTGGGCATCTCCCCAAGGGGTTCGGTTTTTATCATGTAACTTGGAACACAAAAAAGAAAAAAAAATCAGATTTCAAGTATTGAACTACATGTAAAGTATTCAAATATTTGAAATTATAATAACAAATGCTTGATTCTTCCGGCTCTATCCAAGGGTTTGGTATCTTGTTACACAATCGTGTAGCCGTTTAATCACAAATTTGATACGAAAAGCAGTTGTCTTGATAACATATGTGGATGTTCCTACAATGATGGATGAACAACCAGCAGCTCATGCATAGATGGCATGCTCATCATGTTGAATCCCAGCCCGAAGTCGGAACCTGGTGTTTTATCCGTTTGCAAAAATGTTGTGTAAATAGTGTATAAGAAAACTTGTTACATGTTATCAAAGTGTTTATGGATAATAATTCGTAGAGGTTGTATTCATTCTTTTTAATAAATAGTCAACTTTTTTAACTAAACTTTAACCTGTTTGTTTTTCTTTAAGCTGAAAATTCTTTGAGGCCAATGGAGTTGAAATGAATGTAATCAATGTAGTTTACATAATATTCACCTTTTTTAAGGATGGGATTAGAGAGACAGAGGGTCATCTTTGATGTCCTAGGATGTGCTGGCTACATGTTGCGTGTCAAACACCAACCATTGTTAACAGATTAATGTCATATAAAAAAGCATGTTAACCAAAGAGTAAAAGTTATTCATAATCCAAGTGTACTGACACTAAACCACATCACACTTTCGAAACTAACACCAACTTAAGATCCTTAACACACACCACGCAGACGGAGGACCAAATGAAGGGTTCTGAATGTTGTAATCCGCCGGCGTCCGCCCGTCTTCCAGCTGTTTTCCGGCAAAGATCAGCCTCTGTTGGTCCGGTGGGATCCCTTCCTTATCCTGAATCTTCCTTATTAGAAACCTAATTAATAGTAAACATCTGTATATTATATATAACCAAATTACACTATTATTAGAAACCTAATTAACAGTAAACATCTGTATATTATATATAACCAAATTATTCTATTATTAGAAACCTAATTAACAGGAAATATCTGTAAATATGAAATACAAACAAATTGTGACACTATTATTAGAAACCTAACTAACAGTAAATATTCATGAATAAATTCGTAAATTGATTAGCGGAAAACAAAATTGAGTATGCTTTCGAATTCGATCGATTCTAACAAATTGAAAGACGGTTAACAATTGATAGAAACGAAAAATTGAAAAACACAAGTTGAATCGAATTGATTCAGAGTCAAATATTCACATAGATGCTAACAGATCAAACGCCAAATTACATAATTCATAAACTGATTAGCAAAACACAATCAGGATATTGAATACATAGACACAGCTGCTCGATGGAAACAAACAAATGGAACACAACTTAATTGAATAAATAAGGCTAATTATTCATGAGGAAGAAGAAGAAGAAGATGTAAAAGCAAATACCTTGAGAAGAAATGTTGCAGAGAAGATGAAATTGGAATGGTGAAGAAAAGGGAATGGAATTAGGGTTCCATTTATAGGCCTGATAATAATAATAAGGCAAGCCTTCAACACGCTTCTTTGTTGCCGCACGCCAACGCCTGGAATCTTCTCGACCCTCCTCTCCTCCTCACCCCTTTCTTTCTTTCTTTACCCATTTTTGTTTGTTTGTTCTTTTATTAAGATGGAATTGCAACTTCTACATATATAATGCACATGTGCGTTATAAGTTTTTATTTTTGAAAAAAAGTTTTTTATACATAAAAAGTAGCGATTTGTAATCCACCAACGTCCGCCCGTCTTCCAGCTGTTTTCCGGCAAAGATCAACCTCTGCTGGTCCGGTGGGATCCCTTCCCTATCCTGAATCTTCGCTTTGACGTTGTCAATGGTGTCTGAGCTTTCAACCTCCAACGTGATTGTCTTCTCCCATCAACGTCTTCAAAGATATGCATACCACCACGCAGACGGGGACCAAATGAAGGGTAGATTCCTTCTGAATGTTGTAATCCGCCAGCGTCCGCCCGTCTTCCGGCTGTTTTCCGGCAAAGATCAGCCTCTGTTGGTCCGGTGGGATCCCTTCCTTATCCTGAATCTTCCTTATTAGAAACCTAATTAACAGTAAACATCTGTATATTATATATAACCAAATTACACTATTATTAGAAACCTAATTAACAGTAAACATCTGTATATTATATATAACCAAATTATTCTATTATTAGAAACCTAATTAACAGGAAATATCTGTAAATATGAAATACAAACAAATTGTGACACTATTATTAGAAACCTAACTAACAGTAAATATTCATGAATAAATTCGTAAATTGATTAGCGGAAAACAAAATTGAGTATGCTTTCGAATTCGATCGATTCTAACAAATTGAAAGACGGTTAACAATTGATAGAAACGAAAAATTGAAAAACACAAGGTGAATCGAATTGATTGAGAGTCAAATATTCACATAGATGCTAACAGATCAAACGCCAAATTACATAATTCATAAACTGATTAGCAAAACACAATCAGGATATTGAATACATAGACACAGCTGCTCGATGGAAACAAACAAGTGGAACACAACTTAATTGAATAAATAAGGCTAATTATTCATGAGGAAGAAGAAGAAGATGTAAAAGCAAATACCTTGATAAGAAATGTTGCAAAGAAGATGAAATTGGAATGGTGAAGAAAAGGGAATGGAATTAGGGTTCCATTTGTAGGCCTGATAATAATAATAAGGGAAGCCTTCAACGCGCTTCTTTGTTGCCGCACGCCAACGCCTGGAATCTTCTCGACCCTCCTCTCCTCCTCACCCCTTTCTTTTATCCCTTCTTTGTTGCCGCACGCCAACGCCAACGCCTGGAATTTTCTTGACTTTTTTGACCGTTGACCGTTGACCATTTACCATTGACCTTGACTGTTTGACCGGTTCGTATGCGTGTAAGTGTGCGCTGGGTGAGGCTCGAACCCGAGACCTCCCGTACGCGTGCATGCAGCTCTACCAACTGAGCTACGTGTCTAACCCGAAATATATCTGTTTTTAATTATATTTATATACTAATTAGATTAATCCGAAAATCAACTTATTTCTAAAAAGATTTTAATCAGTGACTCGGTGCGCTCCACAGGTCTCGAACCCGGGACCTGTGGTTTAGGTTAACACACAGTCCACCGCTAGACTGTGTGTTTAACTTGTTATATAACCTGATTTTTATTATACTTATATACAATTAAATAATTTCAGTTCTGCCTTAATTAAAAAGGTTGGATAATTGTCCGGACCGGTGCGGCAGTCCGGATTCGAACTCGTGATGTGTGATTAAACATTCACACAGTCTACCACTGGACTGTGTGTCTAACTTGGTTATTATTCCGGTTATTATTAAACTTAACATGTAACAGCGGTGACTCCGGTTCGGTTAAAAAAAAAAAGACATTTTTATTAAGGCAAGCATGCGTGGGACAAGATTCGAACTCGAGACGTTTACGTGTTTAATGTGCACACAGTCCACCGCTGGACTGTGTGTCTAACCCGAGTTATAACTTGATTTTAATTATACATATACACAACTGGAACTTCGTCTTCTTCGTTGAATTTAACCAGAATCGGAAGTCCGACTAGTTCGATGTTTTAATCAGGTTCTTTAGTGTTTTGAGGTTAATTACAGGTGGGATATATAAAAAGAATGAAAGATTTAAGCGTAAGGTATACCGACTGAACTCCTCTGTTTCTCCGGCAAAACTCCGGTGACAGCAAAAGATTCCGGCGACGTGTGTCTTACGGCAGAGGGTCTTCAGTAAGCTTGAAATGGATGTGGGTGACTTCGGTATAAGTTCTGGAGGTTCAGTAAGGCTCAGAAGTGAAGGGCTCGGTTTTCCGGCGAGGTACAGAAGTTTTCCGGCGAATGGATTTAAGTCGGGTAAAGGTGGGGTTTTGAGCGAAAAAGCTAGCAGAGGTTCGAGGAGGTATTTATAAGGCAGTTTATCGATGAATTTGGTCCAATTTCCGACTTGATTCGTCAGTTAGAAACTCTCCGGCGGTTATAACTTGTGTCGCGGACTCAGGCGTCGGTTATAACCGATGTTGTGATTAAGGTTTACGTTATAACTGAAGAAATCGTAAATTCTTGGCGAGTTAGTCGGGATTTCCGACGACTGAAATTTGGGCGCCGGTTTTTGAATTTTGGGATTCATGATATGAGTTAATTGATTCTAATAATTAACAAGAAATACAAGTGGCGCAGTGGTTGAGTGTGTGTGTGTTAAGTCGTTGAACCGGTTGACTGACCCGGGTTCGAAACCCGGCAGCAACATTATATTTTTATTTCATTATTTTTAACAATTTTTCAAAAACAAATTATATATTCCAATATAATAATTAATTATGTATCGTTTAAAATTAATTTGGGCATTAGATACGCCACGAAATTTTAAACTGATTGTTCGGTTAATAAACGGAGCGGGTTTGGTAAAATCCGTTTTTTTGATGGATGTTACAGTATCCCCTGCTTTTTATAAATTTCGTCACGAAATTTAAGTAGTGATATATTTGACTAAAAATGATGGTGTTTAGTTTTGACAGTTACATACTTAGAAAAAGTGTAAGAGTTTAAATTTTGTTTGAGGCGGTAACGTCCCTTGTAAGGGTTAAGTACCCTATTACAGGAATCGCTTTTCGTTGCCTACGGTAAAAATATTGATAAGCAGAGTTGATTCGCTAAATATGATATCATGCATAAGAGTTTGGATATGTTTGGAAGGATATGGTTATATCCTAAGGCAAAACTTCTAATACTACAACCTACATGGAACTTCTCATAACCGTCTAACAATACTTCTGATCCTTTGACAAGAATACTTATATATAGGAAGTACCAGCGGCGTATCCACCATGTTCTTGTCAAATTTTCATTGGTTTTATTAGTAAGTTATGATTGGTTCTATGACTATAGAACATAAATAAACACAACAACTAAGGTACCAAGAAATTACTAAATCCTACATAGAACTTCTCATAACCGTCTGACAATGCCTCTGATCCTTTGACAAGAATACTTATATATAGGAAGTACCAGCGGCGTATCCACCATATTCTTGTCAAATTTTCATTGCTTTTATCAGTAAGTTATGATTGGTCCTATGATGTAACTCTAGAACATAAATAACACAACAACCAATATTTGAAACCACATTCTGATAGCATATATGTTTGAATGGTGACAGTTCCTCTCTCGTTTGTTATAATGGAGAGGTTAGTTTTTGTAGAAATAGAACACAATCCAATTTCTTTAAATGGCAAGATGATATGAATGTAACACAAATTTCAACCAAGGCAATACTAAATCCTACATGGAACTTCTCATAACCGTCTGATAATGCCTCTGATCCTTTGGCAAGAATACTTATATATAGGAAGTACCAGCGGCGTATCCACCATATTCTTGTCAAATTTTCATTGGTTTTATCCACAAGTTATGATTAGTTACCAAGAAACTACTAAATCCTACATAGAACTTCTCATAACCGCCTGACAATACCTCTGATCCTTTGACAAGAATACTTATATATAGGAAGTACCAGCGGCGTATCCACCATATTCTCGTCAAATTTTCATTGGTTTTATCAGTGAATTATGATTAGTCCTATGTGACTCTACAACCAATACAACAAACACAAGATACTGATAATGAAAAATGTCTGTGCGATCAAGGCTCAATCAAACGGAGCCGATCGTATTGCATGTACTGAAAATAATAAATTAATCTAAACAATATTCACACAAACAGCTTATACATGGAACCTCTCATAACCGCCTGATAATGCCTCCGATCCTTTGACAAGAATACTTATATATAGGAAGTACCAGCGACGTATCCACCATATTCTCGTTAAATTTTCATTGACTTTATCCGCAAGTTATGATTAGTTCTATGTGACTCCACAATAAACACAACAACCACAAGATACTGATAATGAAAAATGTCTGTGCGATCAAGGCACAATCAAACGGAGCCGATCGTATTGCATGTACTAAAAATGAAAAATGTCTGTGCGATCAAGGCTCAATCAAACGGAGCCGATCGTATGTAGGCACGCCGGGTTCACGCTCATAATGAAATGGGGAACATGCTCAACGCTCATAATGTAATGGGGAGCGGCGGCCTATGAAATTGCATGTACTGAAAATAATAAACAATAATTACTCAAACAGTTTACACATGGAACCTCTCATAACCGCCAGATAATGCTTCTGATCCTTTGACAAGAATACTTATATATAGGAAGTACCAGCGGCGTATCCACCATATTCTTGTCAAATTCCCATTGGCTTTATCCTTAAGTTATGATTGGTTCTATGTAATTCTAAAACATAAAGAAAAACATAAAACTAAACGATTGAAGTTGAATCTGGATTTTCGGTGAAGAGGACTAGTTGGGTATCTTCGTTTGGGCCGTCATTATCTTCGACAGGATTGGCGTTGATGTTGAAGACTCTTCCCCTTGCTGGTGGCCTAGCGGTTGGGTTTTCTTGGTTTACTTGGTTAACTGGGTTTGACTGAGCTTGAGTGTTGATGATGTTAACCAATCGAGGGCACGTGTTTCTAAAGTGGGTAGGGTCGCCACAATTGAAACAAGCTCGAACATATGGGAACATGGGGTATTGGGGTTGTTGATAGGTTTGGACCATGTTTTGAGTAGGGGAAGAGATTTGGTTTTGAAAGGTGCGGCAAACCTTGCCCAAATGACCATAGCGTCCACAGGTTGCACATAGTCGACAAGGTAAGGTAAGGGGATGGTGATAAAAACAGTTGTTGCATCGAGGGTGAGGTCCAAGATATGGTTTCTTATTTGGGTAAGTTGAGTTGGGTGCCACTTGAGTGATTGGGATAGCTTGGATGGGTATGGCGTGCGAAATTGGTTGATTACGTTGGATAGTAGCGAAAAGTTGCCCGTCTCTTTTTCTCTTAGAATTAGGTTGAGAAGGGGATTCGGTTTGGGTGTAGTCGGAGGTTTCAGTCGATGCTTTATCCTTCTTCTTCTCCTCCTTGAAGTCTTTGTTCCGGATTCGGTTCTCGGTAAGCTCTGTTGCTAGCTCCATTGCTGCTTCCAAAGTTGCAGGCGTGGTACTTATTACAGAGTCTTGAATCTTTGACGGAAGACCACGAATGTAGTGCTCGATCAAACGGTAGAGGGGAGTGAACAAGTTGGGAACCATCTTGTAACTCGAGGAATCTTTTGTTGTATGTGGTGTGGTCGCCTTCCTTTTGCTTCAACGAATAGAACTCATCTTCTAATTTCTTGATTTCGCTCCTTGGGCAAAATCGTCTGGTCATGATTTCCTTCAATTCATTCCAAGTTAAAGTCATAGCATCTTCAACACCTCGTTTGGCCTTCTCTATATTCCCCCAAGTAAGTGCTATTCCATATAAACGACCGGTAGCATATCGTAATTTGCGATCATCGGGGCAATCGCAATTTAGAAAAGTGTTCTCCATCTCTTCAAACCAATGGAGGAGAGCGGTGACGCCTTCAGTCCCTTTGTATTTTGGAGGGTCGCATGATTTGAAATGCTTGTAGGTGCATTTAGTGGTATTTGGGGGAGAGTTGATAACGTGTTGATCTTCTTGATTGACAGGATTAGCGGTAAGTGCTTGTTGGACTTGGATTACAACGTTGGGTATTACGGCAGCCATTTGTTGAGCGATTAGGGCAGCCATGCTCTCGCGAGCTTTTCCTGCTCTCATCTTCCTACGGGCGAGGCTAGAAGACATCTACAAGGAATACATGTCAAGAGTATGAGTTGGATGCTTTTGGGATCATGGGTCGCACAAGGAATGAACATTCATAAAATAATTATAGAAAAATAAATCTACTACATCCATAGGATGTCTTGGACTTTGCTCGTCATTAGGCCCTACATGCCGCCATACTTCACCTTCGTAATCATGTGGGCCCCCATGAATACCTGGTTTTTCATATGGTTTTCATGTGTTAGCCTGGTTACGTACACTAAAGCCCGGAGAAAATCGAGAAATATGTATATAACGTGTGATATTCGGAATGTGTCCAGGTGTAGACACGATGACACCTCAAAGTGGGTTAGTTCGAACGACGTTTGGTGTGGCATGCTTTGGCCTAATAGGTCCTTCGTACTCTCATCGTTAGTCCCCAGGTAGGCAAACTGGTCCGTTATATTGGATTTATATGAATGCCAACCTAGACAGGACGTTCCGACTACCGGTACTTGTACCCTTCCAGTTACTACATGCCCGTCGCAGAACTTACTTTGATGAGATTTGAAAATTGCAACAAAATCTTTGAATAACGAGAGTATGAAAATGATTTGAATATATGAACATTGATATATGTATGATGAATGTGTATATAAGTATGTATGTTTGACCGTAAGTATGAACAAATATGAAACAAATAAACATCATAAGTTTGTATGTAACCACCTAAACAATTAAAATTTAAGCAAACTATAGTATAGGTTCTAAGGGTCTAATAACCTATCCTATATTCCTATAGTCATGGCTCTGATACCAATCTGTCACACCCCGACCCGCAGCGGAAAAGGTGACCGGGGCATGATTGGGTTATCATCAAAGCTCATGACATTTATTATGCGTTTCATATTCATTAATACAATTTAATAGGAAAATTACAATCAATATTACAACATGTCCTAAATATCAATCTAGGCTTCATTGTTTTCTTCTAAGGCATTTCCTATATTTTCCTTGCTTCATCCTGTTCACCTGTATCATGTGTAAAAAGGGTTTTTGGATCAACAAAAAGTTGGCGAGTGAATCCTATGGAAAACATTTGAACAAGTTTATTTAATTGATTATAAAATAGAGTGCACAACCACACATGAGTAAAAATAGATGTAATCAATTTAATATTAAACAATACACACATGATCAATAATGGATCGTTTAGAGGCACGCGTTGCTCAACTCGTCTCTCACGAGGAACTGAGGGGCCTAATGAATGAATTGCATAAACTTGACAATATGAAATACATAACTACAAACAATATAAACTCAATAATACACACATGAACAATAAGGGATTTGTTTTGAGGCACGCGTTGCTCAACTCGTCTCCCACGAGGAACTGATGGGCTTAATGAATGACTTTCACATAAGTTGACAAAATGAAATACATAACCACAACAATATAAACAATCTAAGTTTAGATCACAATATGGTATGGCACAAGTTTAAATAAACGAGTTAATTATTTTGTGACACATGACACACCCCAAAACGTGTAATTAAAAAGGGGGAGTTGTAAGATTCACTCACATTGGGTGCATTCGGTTGATGATGTTGAATGCGCACGAAGTGGTTTTAACCACGGGTGAAATTAACCTAGATAATGGCATAATGGTTCGGTAAGTAAACGGATTTTATTAATTTATTTTAGTAGAATTGTTGGGTGCATTTTTGTGAGTTTAAGGCTATTTTCTAACCTTTAAAATGTTATTTTTAAGTATTTTTAATTGATTTTTAAATAAAATAAACAAATAAAAATAATAAAAAAATTGACTTTTTTGACCGTTGACCGTTGACCGTTGACCATTTACCATTGACCTTGACTGTTTGACCGGTTCGTATGCGTGTAAGTGTGCGCTGGGTGAGGCTCGAACCCGAGACCTCCCGTACGCGTGCACGCAGCTCTACCAACTGAGCTACGTGTCTAACCCGAAATATATCTGTTTTTAATTATATTTATATACTAATTAGATTAATCTGAAAATCAACTTATTTCTAAATAGATTTTAATCAGTGACTCGGTGCGCTCCACAGGTCTCGAACCCGGGACCTGTGGTTTAGGTTAACACACAGTCCACCGCTGGACTGTGTGTTTAACTTGTTATATAACCTGATTTTTATTATACTTATATACAATTAAATAATTTCAGTTCTGCCTTAATTAAAAAGGTTGGATAATTGTCCGGACCGGTGTGGCAGTCCGGATTCGAACTCGTGACGTGTGATTAAACATTCACACAGTCCATCACTGGACTGTGTGTCTAACTTGGTTATTATTCCAGTTATTATTAAACTTAACATGTAACAGCGGTGACTCCGGTTCGGTTAAAAAAAGACATTTTTATTAAGGCAAGCATGCGTGGGACAAGATTCGAACTCGAGACGTTTACGTGTTTAATGTGCACACAGTCCACCGCTGGACTGTGTGTCTAACCCGAGTTATAACTTGATTTTAATTATACATATACACAACTGGAACTTCGTCTTCTTCGTTGAATTTAACCAGAATCGGAAGTCCGACTGTTCGATGTTTTAATCAGGTTCTTTAGTGTTTTGAGGTTAATTACAGGTGGGATATATAAAAAGAATGAAAGATTTAAGCGTAAGGTATACCGACTGAACTCCTCTGTTTCTCCGGCGAAACTCCGGTGACAGCAAAAGATTCCGGCGACGTGTGTCTTGCGGCAGAGGGTCTTCAGCAAGCTTGAAATGGATGTGGGTGACTTCGGTATAAGTTCTGGAGGTTCAGTAAGGCTCAGAAGTGAAGGGCTCGGTTTTCCGGCGAGGTACAGAAGTTTTCCGGCGAATGGATTTACGTCGGGTAAAGGTGGGGTTTTGAGCGAAAAAGCTAGCAGAGGTTCGAGGAGGTATTTATAAGGCAGTTTATAGATGAATTTGGTCCAATTTCCGACTTGATTCGTCGGTTAGAAACTCTCCGGCGGTTATAACTTGTGTCGCGGACTCAGGCGTCGGTTATAACCGATGTTGTGATTAAGGTTTACGTTATAACTGAAGAAATCGTAAATTCTTGGCGAGTTAGTCGGATTTCCGACGACTGAAATTTGGGCGCCGGTTTTTGAATTTTGGGATTCATGATATGAATTAATTGATTCTAATAATTAACAAGAAATACAAGTGGCGCAGTGGTTGAGTGTGTGTGTGTTAAGTCGTTGAACCGGTTGACTAAACCGGGTTCGAAAACCCGGGCAGCAACATTTTATTTTTATTTCATTATTTTTTAACAATTTTTCAAAAACATATTATATATTCCAATATAATAATTAATTATGTATCGTTTAAAATTAATTTGGGCATTAGATACGCCACGAAATTTTCAACTGATTGTTCGGTTAATAAACGGAGCGGGTTTGGTAAAATCCGTTTTTTTGACGGATGTTACACCAGTCAACGTCTTCACAAAGATCTGCATACCACCACGTAGACGGGGGACCAAATGAAGGGTAGATTCCTTTTGAATGTTGTAATCCGCAACGTCCGCCCGTCTTCCCAGCTGTTTTTCGGCAAAGAATCAGCCTCTGTTGGTCCGGTGGGATCCCTTCCTTATCCTGAATCTTCCTTATTAGAAACCTAATTAACAGTAAACATCTAACCATCTGTATATTATATATAACCAAATTACACTATTATTAGAAACCTAATTAACAGTAAACATCTGTATATTATATATAACCAAATTATTCTATTATTAGAAACCTAATTAACAGGAAATATCTATAAATATGAAATACAAACAAATTGTGACACTATTATTAGAAACCTAACTAACAGTAAATATTCATGAATAAATTCGTAAATTGATTAGCGGAAAACAAAATTGACAGGAAATATCTATAACTAACCAAATTATTCTATTATTAGAAACCTAATTAACAGGAAATATCTATAAATATGAAATACAAACAAATTGTGACACTATTATTAGAAACCTAACTAACAGTAAATATTCATGAATAAATTCGTAAATTGATTAGCGGAAAACAAAATTGAGTATGCTTTCGAATTCGATCGATTCTAACAAATTGAAAGACGGTTAACAATTGATAGAAAAGAAAAACTGAAAAACACAAGGTGAATCGAATTGATTGAGAGTCAAATATTCACATAGATGCTAACAGATCAAACGCCAAGTTACATAATTCATAAACTGATTAGCAAAACACAATCAGGATATTGAATACATAGACACAGCTGCTCGATGGAAACAAACAAATGGAACACAACTTAATTGAATAAATAAGGCTAATTATTCTTGAGGAAGAAGAAGAAGAATATGTAAAAGCAAATACCTTGAGAAGAAATGTTGCAGAGAAGATGAAATTGGAATGGTGAAGAAAAGGGAATGGAATTAGGGTTCCATTTATAGGCCTGATAATAATAATAAGGGAAGCCTTCAACGCGCTTCTTTGTTGCCGCACGCCAACGCCTGGAATCTTCTCGACCCTCCTCTCCTCCTCACCCCTTTCTTTTATCCCTTTCTTTCTTTCTTTACCCATTTTTGTTTGTTTGTTCTTTTATTAAGACGGAATTGCAACTTGTACATATATAATGCACATGTGCGTTATAAGTTTTTATTTTTGAAAAAAAGTTTTTTATACATAAAAAGTAGCGATTTGTAATCCGCCAACGTCCGCCCGTCTTCTAGCTGTTTTCCGGCAAAGATCAACCTCTGCTGGTCCGGTGGGATCCCTTCCTTATCCTGAATCTTCGCTTTGACGTTGTCAATGGTGTCTGAGCTTTCAACCTCCAACGTGATCGTCTTCCCAGTCAACGTCTTCACAAAGATCTGCATACCACCACGCAGACGGGGGACCAGTTGAAGGGTAGATTCCTTCTGAATGTTGTAATCCGCCAGCGTCCGCCCGTCTTCCGGCAAAGATCAGCCTCTGTTGGTCCGGTGGGATCCCTTCCTTATCCTGAATCTTCCTTATTAGAAACCTAATTAACAGTAAACATCTGTATATTATATATAACCAAATTACACTATTATTAGAAACCTTTATATATAACCAAATTATTCTATTATTAGAAACCTAATTAACAGGAAATATCTGTAAATATGAAATACAAACAAATTATGACACTATTATTAGAAACCTAACTAACAGTAAATATTCAGGAATAAATTCGTAAATTGATTAGCGGAAAACAAAATTGAGTATGCTTTCGAATTCGATCGATTCTAACAAATTGAAAGACGGTTAACAATTGATAGAAACGAAAAATTGAAAAACACAAGGTGAATCGAATTGATTGAGAGTCAAATATTCACATAGACGCTAACAGATCAAAAGCCAAATTACATAATTCATAAACTGATTAGCAAAACACAATCATGATATTGAATACATAGACACAGCTGCTCGATGGAAACAAACAAATGGAACACAACTTAATTGAATAAATAAGGCTAATTATTCATGAGGAAGAAGAATAAGAAGATGTAAAAGCAAATACCTTGAGAAGAAATGTTGCAGAGAAGATGAAATTGGAATGGTGAAGAAAAGGGAATGGAATTAGGGTTCCATTTATAGGCCTGATAATAATAATAAGGGAAGCCTTCAACGCGCTTCTTTGTTGCCGCCCGCCAACGCCTGGAATCTTCTCGACCCTCCTCTCCTCCTCACCCCTTTCTTTTATCCCTTTCTTTCTTTCTTTCTTTCTTTACCCATTTTTGTTTGTTTGTTCTTTTATTAAGACGGAATTGCAACTTGTACATATATAATGCACATGTGCGTTATAAGTTTTTATTTTTGAAAAAAAGTTTTTTATACATAAAAAGTAGCGACTTGTAATCCGCCATCGTCCGCCCGTCTTCTAGCTGTTTTCCGGCAAAGATCAACCTCTGCTGGTCCGGTGGGATCCCTTCCTTATCCTGAATCTTCGCTTTGACCTTGTCAATGGTGTCTGAGCTTTCAACCTCCAACGTGATCGTCTTCCCAGTCAACGTCTTCACAAAGATCTGCATACCACCACGCAGACGGGGGACCAAATGAAGGGTAGATTCCTTCCGAATGTTGTAATCCGCCATCGTCCGCCCGTCTTCCAGCTGTTTTCCGGCAAAGATCAGCCTCTGTTGGTCCAGTGGGATCCCTTCCTTATCCTGAATCTTCCTTATTAGAAACCTAATTAACAGTAAACATCTGTATATTATATATAACCAAATTACACTATTATTAGAAACCTAATTAACAGTAAACATCTGTATATTATATATAACCAAATTATTCTATTATTAGAAACCTAATTAATAGGAAATATCTGTAAATATGAAATACAAACAAATTGTGACACTATTATTAGAAACCTAACTAACAGTAAATATTCATGAATAAATTCGTAAATTGATTAGCGGAAAACAAAATTGAGTATGCTTTCGAATTCGATCGATTCTAACAAATTGAAAGACGGTTAACAATTGATAGAAATGAAAAATTGAAAAACACAAGGTGAATCGAATTGATTGAGAGTCAAATATTCACATAGATGCTAACAGATCAAACGCCAAATTACATAATTCATAAACTGATTAGCAAAACACAATCAGATATTGAATACATAGACACAGCTGCTTGATGGAAACAAATAAATGGAACACAACTTAATTGAATAAATAAGGCTAATTATTCATGAGGAAGAAGAAGAAGAGATGTAAAAGTAAATATCTTGAGAAGAAATGTTGCAGAGAAGATGAAATTGGAATGGTGAAGAAAAGGGAATGGAATTAGGGTTCCATTTATAGGCCTGATAATAATAATAAGGGAAGCCTTCAACGCGCTTCTTTGTTAATGCACGCCAACGCCTGGAATCTTCTCGACCCTCCTCTCCTCCTCACCCCTTTCTTTTATCCCTTTCTTCTTTCTTTCTTTCTTTACCCATTTTTGTTTGTTTGTTCTTTTATTAAGACGGAATTGCAACTTGTACATATATAATGCACATGTGCGTTATAAGTTTTTATTTTTGAAAAAAAGTTTTTTATACATAAAAAGTAGCGACTTGTAATCCGCCATCGTCCGCCCGTCTTCTAGCTGTTTTCCGGCAAAGATCAACCTCTGCTGGTCCGGTGGGATCCCTTCCTTATCCTGAATCTTCGCTTTGACCTTGTCAATGGTGTCTGAGCTTTCAACCTCCAACGTGATCGTCTTCCCAGTCAACGTCTTCACAAAGATCTGCATACCACCACGCAGACGGGGGACCAAATGAAGGGTGGATTCCTTCCGAATGTTGTAATCCGCCATCGTCCGCCCGTCTTCCAGCTGTTTTCCGGCAAAGATCAGCCTCTGTTGGTCCAGTGGGATCCCTTCCTTATCCTGAATCTTCCTTATTAGAAACCTAATTAACAGTAAACATCTGTATATTATATATAACCAAATTACACTATTATTAGAAACCTAATTAACAGTAAACATCTGTATATTATATATAACCAAATTATTCTATTATTAGAAACCTAATTAATAGGAAATATCTGTAAATATGAAATACAAACAAATTGTGACACTATTATTAGAAACCTAACTAACAGTAAATATTCATGAATAAATTCGTAAATCGATTAGCGGAAAACAAAATTGAGTATGCTTTCGAATTCGATCGATTCTAACAAATTGAAAGACGGTTAACAATTGATAGAAATGAAAAATTGAAAAACACAAGGTGAATCGAACTGATTGAGAGTCAAATATTCACATAGACGCTAACAGATCAAACGCCAAATTACATAATTCATAAACTGATTAGCAAAACACAATCATGATATTGAATACATAGACACAGCTGCTCGATGGAAACAAACAAATGGAACACAACTTAATTGAATAAATAAGGCTAATTATTCTTGAGGAAGAAGAAGAAGAATATGTAAAAGCAAATACCTTGAGAAGAAATGTTGCAGAGAAGATGAAATTGGAATGGTGAAGAAAAGGGAATGGAATTAGGGTTCCATTTATAGGCCTGATAATAATAATAAGGGAAGCCTTCAACGCGCTTCTTTGTTGCCGCACGCCAACGCCTGGAATCTTCTCGACCCTCCTCTCCTCCTCACCCCTTTCTTTTATCCCTTTCTTTCTTTCTTTACCCATTTTTGTTTGTTTGTTCTTTTATTAAGACGGAATTGCAACTTGTACATATATAATGCACATGTGCGTTATAAGTTTTTATTTTTGAAAAAAAGTTTTTTATACATAAAAAGTAGCGATTTTGTAATCCGCCAACGTCCGCCCGTCTTCTAGCTGTTTTCCGGCAAAGATCAACCTCTGCTGGTCCGGTGGGATCCCTTCCTTATCCTGAATCTTCGCTTTGACGTTGTCAATGGTGTCTGAGCTTTCAACCTCCAACGTGATCGTCTTCCCAGTCAACGTCTTCACAAAGATCTGCATACCACCACGCAGACGGGGGACCAGTTGAAGGGTAGATTCCTTCTGAATGTTGTAATCCGCCAGCGTCCGCCCGTCTTTCCGCAGTTTTCCGGCAAAGATCAGCCTCTGTTGGTCCGGTGGGATCCCTTCCTTATCCTGAATCTTCCTTATTAGAAACCTAATTAACAGTAAACATCTTTATATTATATACAACCAAATTACACTATTATTAGAAACCTAATTAACAGTAAACATCTGTATATTATACATAACCAAATTATTCTATTATTAGAAACCTAATTAACAGGAAATATCTGTAAATATGAAATACAAACAAATTGTGACACTATTATTAGAAACCTAACTAACAGTAAATATTCATGAATAAATTTGTAAATTGATTAGCGGAAAACAAAATCGAGTATGCTTTCGAATTCGATCGATTCTAACAAATTGAAAGACGGTTAACAATTGATAGAAACGAAAAATTGAAAAACACAAGGTGAATCGAATTGATTGAGAGTCAAATATTCACATAGACGCTAACAGATCAAACGCCAAATTACATAATTCATAAACTGATTAGCAAAACACAATCAGGATATTGAATACATAGACACAGCTGCTCGATGGAAACAAACAATTGGAACACAACTTAATTGAATAAATAAGGCTAATTATTCATGAGGAAGAAGAAGAAGAATATGTCAAAGCAAATACCTTGAGAAGAAATGTTGCAGAGAAGATGAAATTGAAATGGTGAAGAAAAGGGAATGGAATTAGGGTTCCATTTATAGGCCTGATAATAATAATAAGGGAAGCCTTCAACGCGCTTCTTTGTTGCCGCACGCCAACGACTGGAATCTTCTCGACCCTCCTCTCCTCCTCACCCCTTTCTTTTATCCCTTTCTTTCTTTCTTTCTTTCTTTACCCATTTTTGTTTGTTTGTTCTTTTATTAAGACGGAATTGCAACTTGTACATATATAATGCACATGTGCGTTATAAGTTTTTATTTTTGAAAAAAAGTTTTTTATACATAAAAAGTAGCGATTTGTAATCCGCCAACGTCCGCCCGTCTTCTAGCTGTTTTCCGGCAAAGATCAACCTCTGCTGGTCCGGTGGGATCCCTTCCTTATCCTGAATCTTCGCTTTGACGTTGTCAATGGTGTCTGAGCTTTCAACCTCCAACGTGATCGTCTTCCCAGTCAACGTCTTCACAAAGATCTGCATACCACCACGCAGACGGGGGACCAAATGAAGGGTAGATTCCTTCTGAATGTTGTAATCCACCAGCGTCCGCCCGTCTTCCAGCTGTTTTCCGGCAAAGATCAGCCTCTGTTGGTCCGGTGGTATCCCTCCCTTATCCTGAATCTTCCTTATTAGAAACATAATTAACTAATAAACATCTTTTATATTATATAACCAAATTACACTATTATTAGAAACCTAATTAAAAGTAAACATCTGTATATTATATATAACCAAATTATTCTATTATTAGAAACCTAATTAACAGGAAATATCTGTAAATATGAAATACAAACAAATTGTGACACTATTATTAGAAACCTAACTAACAGTAAATATTCATGAATAAATTCGTAAATTGATTAGCGGAAAACAAAATTGAGTATGCTTTCGAATTCGATCGATTCTAACAAATTGAAAGACGGTTAACAATTGATAGAAACGAAAAATTGAAAAACACAAGGTGAATCGAACTGATTAAGAGTCAAATATTCACATAGATGCTAACGGATCAAACGCCAAATTACATAATTCATAAACTGATTAGCAAAACACAATCAGGATATTGAATACATAGACACAGTCAACGGTCAAACATTTATTTATTTATTTAATCAGAAAATTTATTTAAAAATAACTTAAAAATAATATTTTTAAAGTTAGAAAATGTCCTTAAACTCACAAAAATAAATCTAGAAATTCTATTAAGGTTACGAATTAAAATTATCAATCTCAAATAAAATCCATTTATTACCGAACCATTATGTTATTATTTAGGTTAGTTACTCTCGTGGTTAAATCCAAATTCGTGCGCATTCATCATCAATCCAAGAAACGCAACCACTGTGAGTGAATTCTTACAAACTCCCCTTTTTATTCATGTTTTGGGGTGTATCATGTGTCGCTTAAATTGATTCGCTTATTCAAACTCGTGCCATTACCATTATATGATCTAAACTTATAATGTAAATATTGTTGTTGTGATGTGTGCTTACATATTGTCAAGTTGCTTGCAAAACATTCATTAGGCCCATCAGTTCCTCGTGGGAGACGAGTTGAACAACGTGTGCCTCAAAATCATTCATTAGGCCCATCAGTTCCTCGTGGGAGACGAGTTGAACAACGCGTGCCTCAAAAACAAACATTTGGTGTGTGCGTGTGTATTAATTAATATTATGTGATTGGTGATTTAATTTACATTTACGTTTACTCATATGTGTTTATGCACTTTATTTTATAATCGATACAATAAACACGTTTAAATGTTTTCATAGGATTCACTCGCCAACTTTTTTTGTTGACCCAAAAACCATTTTTACACATGATACAGGTGGACAGTTGAAGCAAGGAACACATAGGAAATTGCCTTAGAAGAAAAATAATGAAATGTTGAAAAATGTATAGAACATGTTGTACTAGTATGATTGATTGTAATGATTCTCCTTTAAAAAGAAATAATAAATATGAAACATTATAATAAATGTCATGAGCTTTGATGAAAACCTAATCATACCCCGATCACCATTTCCGCTGCGGGTCGGGGTGTGACAGATTGGTATCAAAGCTATTGACTATAGGGATATAGGATAGGTTATTAGACCCTTAGAGCCTATACTATAGTTGATTAGATTTTAATTGTTTATGTGGTTACATGCAAACTCATGATGTTTATTTGTTTCGTATTTATTACACACACAAATGCATGCAAACACTTCCACTATCTTATTTTGTGACACTTAATGAATTATACTTATAGTCAAACATAACATGCTTACATATACATTCATCACGCATATTTCAATGTTCACATATTCAAATCATCTTCATACTTCCGTTATTCAAGATTTCGCATTTTTCATTTTTCAATCTCATCAAAGTGAGTTCTACGACGGGCATGTAGTAACTGTAAGGGTACGAGTACCGGTAGTCGGAACGTCCTGTCTAGGTTGGCATTCGTATAAATCCAAAATAACGGACCAGTTTGCCTACCTGGGGACTAACGATGAGAGTACGAAGGACCTATTAGGCCAAAGCATGCCACACCAAACGTCGTTCGAACTAACCCCACTTTGAGGTGACACCGTGTCCACACCTGGATGCACTCCGAACTTCATACGTTACATACATATTTCTCGATTTTCTCCGGGGCCCACATTATTACGAAGGTGAAGTATGGTGGCATGCAAGGCCCAATTACGAGCAAAGCCCAAGACATCCTATGGATGTAGTAAATTTATTATTCTTCATTTATTTTATGAATATTCATTCCTAAATACGACACATGACACCTAAAACGTCAAACTCATACTCTCGATACGTATTCCTTGTAGATGTCTTCTAGTCTTTCTCGTAGAAAAATGAAATCAGGCGCGCGAGCGCATGGCTGCCCAAATCGCTCAACAAATGGCGGCCGTAATACCCAACATCGTAGTTCAAGTTCAACAAGCCCTTACCGCTAATCCCGTCAACCCAATCCACCAAGAAGATCAAAACATTGTCAATCCTCCCCCAAAAGCCGCTAAATGCACCTACAAGCATTTCAAATCCTGCGATCCTCCAAAATACGAAGGGACTGAAGGTGTCACCGCTCTCCTCCATTGGTTTGAGGAAATGGAAAACACTTTTCTAAATTGCGATTGCCCCGATGATCGCAAGGTGCGATATGCTACCGGTCGTTTGCTTGGAATAGCACTTACATGGTGGAATACAGAGAAGGCCAAGCGAGGTACTGAGGATGCTATGACTTTGACTTGGGAAGAATTGAGGGAGATCATGACAAGACGTTTCTGTCCAAGAAGAGAAATCAAGAAATTAGAGAATGAGTTCTACTCTTTGAAACAAAAGGAAGGCGACCACACCACATACAACAAGAGATTCCTTGAGTTGAATCAGATGGTCCCCAACTTGTTCACTCCTCTCTACCGTTTGATCGAGCACTACATTCGAGGTCTTCCTTCAAACATTCAAGACCCTATAATAAGTACCACACCTGCAACTTTGGAAGCAGCTATGGAGTTAGCTACAGAGCTCACCGAGAACCGCATACGAAATAAGGACTTCAAGGAGGAGAAGAAGAAGGATAAAGCATCAACTGAAACCTCAAACTCCACCCAAACCGAATCCCCTTCTCAACCCATTTCTAAGAGAAAACGAGATGGGCAAATTTTCGATGTCACCCAACGCAATCAACCAGCCTCACAAGCCGTACCCCTCCAAGCTATCCCAATCACTCAAGTAGCACCCAACTCAACTTACCCAAATAAGAAACCTTACTTTGGACCTCACCCTCAATACAACACCTGTTTTTATCACCATCCATCTACCTTACCTTGTCGACTATGTGCGAATTGTGGACGCTATGGTCATTTGAGCAAGGTTTGCCGCACCTCTCAAAACCAAACCTCACCCCCTACTCAAAACATGATCCAAACATATCAACAACCCCAATATCCCATGTTCCCATATGTTCGAGCTTGTTTTAATTGTGGCGACCCTACCCATTTTAGAAACATGTGCCCTCGATTGGTTAACATCATAAATGCCCAAGCTCAAGCAAACCCAGTTAACCAAGTGAATCAAGCAAACCCAGCCCCACCACCAGCAAGAGGAAGAGCTTACAACATCAACGCCAATCCTGTTGAAGATAATAACGGCCCAAACGAACCACCCAACTAGTTTTCTTCACCAAAAATCAAGATTCAACTCCAACCGCTTAGTTTTTATGTTTTCTTTATGTTATCTCACTCTTCACGTATCTCAATTATAAATTGGAAATTTATCCAAGAATCTTAATGCGAATTACTATTTCAGTTTTGTTTTATACCCATTGATTTAACATTCATATCATCATACATCTCGACGTATCTCAATCTCATCATTCAAAGAAGTCGGGTTGTGTCTCACTTTTACATAGACTAACCCCTTCATCATAACAAACGAGAGAGGTACTGTCATCATTCAAACATGTATACTTTCAGAATTAAGACTCAAGCTTTAGTTGTTGTGTTTGTTTATGTTTTAGAGTCACATAGAACTAATCATAATTTACTGATAAAGCCAATGAAAATTTGACAAGAATATGGTGGATACGCCGCTGGTACTTCCTATATATAAGTATTCTTGCCAAAGGATCAGTGGCATTGTCAGGCGGTTATGAGAAGTTCCATGTAGGTTTTAGTAATGTCGTGGTAGAAGTTTTGTTTTATGATATAACCTTATCTTTCCAAACGTATCAATTCTCTCAAAACTCTTATGCATGAGATCATACCTAGTCAATCAACTCTGTTTTATCAATATTCCTTATCTTAGGCATCAAAAAGCGATTCCTGTAGCAGGGTATTCAACCCTTACTAGGAACGTTACCGTCTCAAACAAAAATTCAAACTCTCACCCTCTTCTAATTAGGTAATTGTCAAAAATTAAAGCACCCTCTTCAAATCAAACATACCACTACTACTTAAATTTCGGGACGAAATTTCTAAAAGTAGGGGATACTGTAACATCCGTAAAAAAAAACGGGTTTCCAAAACATGCTTCGTTTATTAACCGAATAGTCAGTCATAATTTTCGTCGCGTATATATTGGTTATTTTAATTTTAAACAACACATAATTAATATATAAATTAAAATTTTAAAACATAATTATTAAATAACAAAAAAATAACGAATTAAAAAAAATGTGGAGACGCCGGGTTTCGAACCTGGGTCACCCACAAACGTATACACACACAGCTTTCACCACTCCGCCACACGCTCATGTTGTGAAGAAACTTAAGCAAATAAAACATAAAGTCACACCCGCGAACAATCCGATTTCAACCAAAACTGAAACCGCCATTTTAATCAACACTGAAATCAAGTTTTCCGTTCAGCGAACAATCTGATTACAATCATTGAAATCACTAACGGAAACCAAATGAATACATGTGGTAACCGATCGAATTTAATGGTGCGATAATCAAGAATTGAAACCGAAAAATCCTTGTCGGACAAAACACTATAAATGCAAAGCCATTTGCTTCTCAGTCTGATCACACACACTCACTCGCTCATCACTCGGAAGTTTCTGTTAAAGTTCGATCATCAGTTTTGTTCCGAGCCGTCGGAATCAGTCGCCGGAGGCATCAAGATTCCGCATTTTCCAGTTGGCATGCAACCTTAAAACCTTTCTAGGTCATTACACAATCCTTTCAAATAACCAGAACTGAAACAGATTCTTATAAGTTGAAGTTCAGTTCTGGGTCATGTTCTAGGAAGAAGACGAAGTCAAGTCGCGTTTATAATTAATCAAAAACGGGTTATAATTGGGTTAGACACACAGTCCAGCGGTGGACTGTGTGCATTTTATACGGAAGATACCGAGTTCGATACTTGAACCACACCGATCCACTGAAACTAAATCCATTGTTTTTAAAAACCAATCAGATCGCTTCACAGAAAGAGGTTAAATAAAATAAAAATCCTATCTTATACGGGTTAGACACCCAGCCCAGTTGGATGGGCTGGGTGCAACACAACTTAAGGTCGCGGGTTCGAGTCAAGTTATAAGCAGCCGGTTGGTTCATTTTAAATCTTTTTAAATTAAGCAATTTCTGAAATATTCTAATAAGTATATAAACATAATTAAATTTCAATATATTTCGGGTTAGACACGTAGCTCAGTTGGTAGAGCTGCGTGCACGCGTACGGGAGGTCACGAGTTCGAACCTCACTCAGCGCACATAATAAACACAATCAGACCGGTCAACAGTCAAAGTCAACGGTCAACATTTATTTATTTAATCAGAAAATTATTTAAAAAATACTTAAAAATAATATTTTTAAAGTTAGAAAATGTCCTTAAACTCACAAAAATAAATCTAGAAATTCTATTAAGGTTACGAACTAAAATTATCAATCTCAAATAAAATTCATTTATTTACTGAACCATTATGTTATTATTTAGGTTAGTTACTCTCGTGGTTAAATCCAAATTCGTGCGCATTCATCATCAATCCAAGAAACGCAACCACTGTGAGTGAATTCTCACAAACTCCCCTTTTTATTCATGTTTTGGGGTGTATCATGTGTCGCTTAAATTGATGCGCTTATTCAAACTCGTGCCATTACCATTATATGATCTAAACTTATAATGTAAATATTGTTGTTGTGATGTGTGCTTACATATTGTCAAGTTGCTTGCAAAACATTCATTAGGCCCATCAGTTCCTAGTGGGAGACGAGTTAAACAACGCGTGCCTCAAAATCATTCATTAGGCCCATCAGTTTCTCGTGAGAGACGAGTTGAACAACGCGTGCCTCAATAACAAACATTTGGTGTGTGCGTGTGTATTAATTAATATTATGTGATTGGTGATTTAATTTACATTTACGTTTACTCATATGTGGTTATGCACTTTATTTTATAATCGATACAATAAACACGTTTAAATGTTTTCATAGGATTCACTCGTCAACTTTTTTTGTTGACCAAAAAACCATTTTTACACATGATACAGGTGGACAGGTTGAAGCAACGAACACATAGGAAATTGCCTTAGAAGAAAAATAATGAAGTCTTGAAAAATGTATAGAACATGTTGTACTAGTATGATTGATTGTAATGATTCTCCTTTAAAAAGAAATAATAAATATTAAACATTATAATAAATGTCACGAGCTTTGATGAAAACCAAATCATGCCCCGATCACCATTTCCGCTGCGGGTCGGGGTGTGACACAGCTGCTCGATGGAAACAAACAAATGGAACACAACTTAATTGAATAAATAAGGCTAATTATTCATGAGGAAGAAGAAGAAGAAGATGTAAAAGCAAATACCTTGAGAAGAAATGTTGCAGAGAAGATGAAATTGGAATGGTGAAGAAAAGGGAATGGAATTAGGGTTCCATTTATAGGCCTGATAATAATAATAAGGGAAGCCTTCAACGCGCTTCTTTGTTGCCGCACGCCAACGCCTGGAATCTTCTCGACCCTCCTCTCTTCCTCACCCCTTTCTTTATCCTTTCTTCTTTCTTTCTTTCTTTCTTTCTTCTTTCTTTCTTTCTTTACCCATTTTTGTTTGTTTGTTCTTTTATTAAGACGGAATTGCAACTTGTACATATATAATGCACATGTGCGTTATAAGTTTTTTTTTTGAAAAAAAGTTTTTTATACATAAAAAGTAGCGATTTGTAATCAGCCAACGTCTGCCCGTCTTCCAGCTGTTTTCCGGCAAAGATCAACCTCTGCTGGTCCGGTGGGATCCCTTCCTTATCCTGAATCTTCGCTTTGACGTTGTCAATGGTGTCTGAGCTTTCAACCTCCAACGTGATCGTCTTCCCAGTCAACGTCTTCACAAAGATCTGCATACCACCACGCAGACGGGGGACCAAATGAAGGGTAGATTCCTTCTGAATGTTGTAATCCGCCAGCTGCCGCCCGTCTTCCAGCTGTTTTCCGGCAAAGATCAGCCTCTGTTGGTCCGGTGGGATCCCTTCCTTATCCTGAATCTTCCTTATTAGAAACCTAATTAACAGTAAACATCTGTATATTATATATAACTAAATTACACTATTATTAGAAACCTAATTAACAGTAAACATATGTATATTATATATAACCAAATTATTCTATTATTAGAAACCTAATTAACAGGAAATATCTGTAAATATGAAATACAAACAAAGTTGACATTATTATTAGAAACCTAACTAACAGTAAATATTCATGAATAAATTCGTAAATTGATTAGCGGAAAACAAAATTGAGTATGCTTTCGAATTCGATCGATTCTAACAAATTGAAAGACGGTTAACAATTGATAGAAACGAAAAATTGAAAAACACAAGGTGAATCGAATTGATTGAGAGTCAAATATTCACATAGACGCTAACAGATCAAACGCCAAATTACATAATTCATAAACTGATTAGCAAAACACAATCATGATATTGAATACATAGACACAGCTGCTCGATGGAAACAAACAAATGGAACACAACTTAATTGAATAAATAAGGCTAATTATTCATGAGGAAGAAGAAGAAGAAGAAGATGTAAAAGCAAATACCTTGAGAAGAAATGTTGCAGAGAAGATGAAATTGGAATGGTGAAGAAAAGGGAATGGAATTAGGGTTCCATTTATAGGCCTGATAATAATAATAAGGAGAGCCTTCAACGCGCTTCTTTGTTGCCGCACGCCAACGCCTGAAATCTTCTCGACCCTCCTCTCTTCCTCACCCCTTTCTTTTATCCCTTTCTTTCTTTCTTTCTTTACCCATTTTTGTTTGTTTGTTCTTTTATTAAGACGGAATTGCAACTTGTACATATATAATGCACATGTGCGTTATAAGTTTTTTTTTTGAAAAAAAGTTTTTTATACATAAAAAGTAGCGATTTGTAATCCACGCCCGTCTTCCAGCTGTTTTCCGGCAAAGATCAACCTCTGCTGGTCCGGTGGGATCCCTTCCTTATCCTGAATCTTCGGTTTGACGTTGTCAAGGTGTCTGAGCTTTCAACCTCCATCGTGATCGTCTTCCCAGTCAACGTCTTCACAAAGATCTGCATACCACCACGCAGACGGGGGACCAAATGAAGGGTAGATTCCTTCTGAATGTTGTAATCCGCCAGCGTCCGCCCGTCTTCCAGCTGTTTTCCGGCAAAGATCAGCCTCTGTTGGTCCGGTGGGATCCCTTCCTTATCCTGAATCTTCCTTATTAGAAACCTAATTAACAGTAAACATCTGTATATTATATATAACCAAATTACACTATTATTAGAAACCTAATTAAGAGTAAACATCTGTATATTATATATAACCAAATTATTCTATTATTAGAAACCTAATTAACAGGAAATATCTGTAAATATGAAATACAAACAAATTGTGACACTATTATTATAAACCTAACTAACAGTAAATATTCATGAATAAATTCGTAAATTGATTAGCGGAAAACAAAATTGAGTATGCTTTCGAATTCGATCGATTCTAACAAATTGAAAGACGGTTAACAATTGATAGAAACGAAAAATTGAAAAACACAAGGTGAATTGAATTGATTGAGAGTCACATATTCACATAGACGCTAACAGATAAAACGCCAAATTACATAATTCATAAACTGATTAGCAAAAAACAATCATGATATTGAATACATAGACACAGCTGCTCGATGGAAACAAACAAATGGAACACAACTTAATTGAATAAATAAGGCTAATTATTCATGAGGAAGAAGAAGAAGAAGATGTAAAAGCAAATACCTTGAGAAGAAATGTTGCAGAGAAGATGAAATTGGAATGGTGAAGAAAAGGGAATGGAATTAGGGTTCCATTTATAGGCCTGGTAATAATAATAAGGGAAGCCTTCAACGCGCTTTTTTGTTGCCGCACGCCAATGCCTGGAATCTTCTCGACCCTCCTCTCCTCCTCACCCCTTTCTTTTATCCCTTTCTTTCTTTCTTTACCCATTTTTGTTTGTTTGTTCTTTTATTAAGACGGAATTGCAACTTGTACATATATAATGCACATGTGCGTTATAAGTTTTTTTTTTTGAAAAAAAGTTTTTTATACATAAAAAGTAGCGATTTGTAATCCACGCCGGTCTTCCAGCTGTTTTCCGGCAAAGATCAACCTCTGCTGGTCCGGTGGGATCCCTTCCTTATCCTGAATCTTCGCTTTGAAGTTGTCAATAGTGTCTGAGCTTTCAACCTCCAACGTGATCGTCTTCCCAGTCAACGTCTTCACAAAGATCTGCATACCACCACGCAGACGGGGGACCAAATGAAGGGTAGATTCTTTCTGAATGTTGTAATCCTCCAGCGTCCGCCCGTCTTCCAGCTGTTTTCCGGCAAAGATCAGCCTCTGTTGGTCCGGTGGGATCCCTTCCTTATCCTGAATCTTCCTTATTAGAAACCTAATTAACAGTAAACATCTGTATATTATATATAACCAAATTACACTATTATTAGAAACCTAATTAACAGTAAACATCTGTATATTATATATAACCAAATTACACTATTATTAGAAACCTAATTAACAGTAAACATCTGTATATTATATATAACCAAATTATTCTATTATTAGAAACCTAATTAACAGGAAATATCTGTAAATATGAAATACAAACAAATTGTGACACTATTATTAGAAACCTAACTAACAGTAAACATTCATGAATAAATTCGTAAATTGATTAGCGGAAAACAAAATTGAGTATGCTTTCGAATTCGATGGATTCTAACAAAATGAAAGACGGTTAACAATTGATAGAAACGAAAAATTGAAAAACACAAGGTGAATCGAATTGATTGAGAGTCAAATATTCACATAGACGCTAACAGATCAAACGCCAAATTACATAATTCATAAACTGATTAGCAAAACACAATCATGATATTGAGTACATAGACACAGCTGCTCGACGGAAACAAACAAATGGAACACAACTTAATTGAATAAATAAGGCTAATTATTCATGAGGAAGAAGAAGAAGAAGAAGATGTAAAAGCAAATACCTTGAGAAGAAATGTTGCAGAGAAGATGAAATTGGAATGGTGAAGAAAAGGGAATGGAATTAGGGTTCCATTTATAGGCCTGATAATAATAATAAGGGAAGCCTTCAAAGCGCTTCTTTGTTGCCGCATGCCAACGCCTGGAATCTTCTCGACCCTCCTCTCCTCCTCACCCCTTTCTTTTATCCCTTTCTTTCTTTACCCATTTTTGTTTGTTTGTTCTTTTATTAAGACGGAATTGCAACTTGTACATATATAATGCACATGTGCGTTATAAGTTTTTGTTTTTGAAAAAAAGTTTTTTATACATAAAAAGTAGCGATTTGTAATCCGCGCCGGTCTTCCAGCTGTTTTCCGGCAAAGATCAACCTCTGCTGGTCCGGTGGGATCCCTTCCTTATCCTGAATCTTCGCTTTGACGTTGTCAATGGTGTCTGAGCTTTCAACCTCCAACGTGATCGTCTTCCCAGTCAACGTCTTCACAAAGATCTGCATACCACCACGCAGACGGGGGACCAAATGAAGGGTAGATTCCTTCTGAATGTTGTAATCCGCCAGCGTCCGCCCGTCTTCCGGCTGTTTTCCGGCAAAGATCAGCCTCTGTTGGTCCGGTGGTGTAACATCCGTCAAAAACCGGATTTACCAAACCCGCTTCGTTTATTAATCGAACAATCAGTTTTAAACTTTAGTTGTCGACTATGTGCGAATTGTGGACGCTATGGTCATTTGAGCAAGGTTTGCCGCACCTCTCAAAACCAAATCTCTCCCCCTACTCAAAACATGATCCAAAACTATCAACAACCCCAATACCCCATGTTCCCATATGTTCGAACTTGTTTCAATTGTGGCGACCCTACCCACTTTAGAAACACGTGCCCTCGACCGGTTAACATCATAAACGCCCAAGCTCAAGCAAACCCAGTAAACCAAGCAAATCAAGGAAACCTAATCACTAGGCCACCAGCAAGAGGAAGAGTTTTCAACATCAACGCCAAACCGGTTGAAGATAATGGCGGCCCAAACGAAACCACCCAACTAGTCCCCTTCACCGAAAATCAAGATTCGACTCCAACCGCTTAGTTTTATGTTTTTCTTTATGTTTTAAATTCACACAGAACCAATCATAACTTACGGATAAAGCCAATGAAAATTTGACAAGAATATGGTGGATACGCCGTTGGTACTTCCTATATATAAGTATTTTTGCCAAAGGATCAGAGGCATTATCTGGCGGTTATGAGAAGTTCCATGTAGAATTGAGTATTGTCTTGATTGAAGTTTGTTTTGTACTCACTGATTTATCATTTATAGCATCTCATCATTTAAAGAAATTGGATTGTGTTCCATTTCTACATAGACTAACCTCTCCATCATAACAAACGAGAGAGGTATTGTCATCATTCCAACATGTATACTATCAGAATTAAGACTCAAGTTTTGGTTGTTGTGTTTATTTTAGAGTCACATAGAACTAATCATAACTTGCGGATAAAGTCAATGAAAATTTGACAAGAATATGGTGGATACGCCGCTGGTACTTCCTATATATAAGTATTCTTGTCAAAGGATCAGAGGCATTATCAGGCGGTTATGAGAAGTTCCATGTAGGATTTAGTAATGTCTTGGTCGAAGTTTGTTCATCATACATTTCAACGTGTTTTAATTTCATCATTTAAAGAAGTTGAGCCATGTCTCACTTCCACAAGGACTAACCTCTCCATCATAACAAACGAGAGAGGTAATGTCATCATTCAGACATGTATACTATCAGAATTAAGACTCACGCTTTGGTTGATTATGTTTATTTATGTATTAGAGTCACATAGAACTAATCATAACTTGCGGATAAAGCCAATGAAAATTTGACAAGAATATGGTGGATACGCCGCTGGTACTTCCTATATATAAGTATAAGGATCAGAGGCATTATCAGGCGGTTATGAGAAGTTCCATGTAAGATTTAGTATTGTTTTGGTTAAAGTTTGTTTTATACTCACTGATTTAGCATTCATATCATCTCATCATTTAAAGAAATTGGATTGTATTCCATTTCTACATAGACTAACCTCTCCATCATAACAAACGAGAGAGGTACTGTCATCTTTCAAACATGTATACTATCAGAATTAAGACTCAATATTTGGTTGTTGTGTTTATTTATGTTTTAGAGTCACATAGGACTAATCATAACTTACTGATAAAACCAATGAAAATTTGACGAGAATATGGTGGATACGCCGCTGGTACTTCCTATATATAAGTATTCTTGTCAAAGGATCAGAGGCATTATCAGGCGGTTATGAGAAGTTCCATGTAGGATTTAGTATTGTCTTATTTGAAATTTGTGCTACATTCACTGATTTAACATTCATATCATCTCATCATTTAAAGAAGTTGGATTGTATTCTATTTCTACATAGACTAACCTCTCCATCATAACAAACGAGAGAGGTACTGTCATCATTCAGATATGTATACTATCAGAATTAAGACTCAAGATTTGGTTGTTGTGTTTATTTATGTTTTAGAGTCACATAGGACTAATCATAACTTACTGATAAAACCAATGAAAATTTGACGAGAATATGGTGGATACGCCGCTGGTACTTCCTATATATAAGTATTCTTGCCAAAGGATCAGAGGCATTATCAGGCGGTTATGAGAAGTTCCATGTAGGATTTAGTAATTTCTTGGTTAAAGTTTGTTTTATTCTCACTGATCTAGCATTTATATCATCTCATCATTTAAAGAAATTGGATTATGTCACCAATCAAACATGTATACTATCAGAATTAGGACTCAGACATTGGTTGGTGTGTTTGTTTATGTTTAGAGTCGTATCATAGAACCAATCATGACTTACTGATAAAACCAATGAAAATTTGACAAGAATATGGTGGATACGCCGCTGGTACTTCCTATATATAAGTATTCTTGCCAAAGGATCAGAGGCATTGTCAGGCGGTTATGAGAAGTTCCATGTAGGTTGTAGTATTAGAAGTTTTGTTTTAGGATATAACCTTATCTTTCCAAACATATCAAAACTCTTGCGCATGAAATCATACTTAGTGAATCAACTCCGCTTATCAATATTTTTACCGTAGGCAACAAAAAGCGATTCCTGTAGCAGGGTACTTAACCCTTACAAGGAACGTTAACGCCTCAAACAAAAATTTAAACTCTTACTCTTTTTCTAAGTATGTAACTGTCAAACTAAACACCGTCCTTTTTAGACAAATATGTCACTACTTAAATTTCTGGACGAAATTTCTAAAAAGTAGGGGATACTGTAACATCCGTCAAAAACCGGATTTACCAAACCCGCTTCGTTTATTAACCGAACAATCAGTTTTAAACTTTTGTTGTTTATTTATGACCTGTTTTAATTTTAAACGATACGTAATTAATAAACAAATTAGAAATATAAATTTTAATGGTTAAAAAGTAAAAGAAAATTAATTAAAAAGAAAATCCGGCTGCCGGGAGTCGAACCCGGGTCAGCCGGAAATCCACAAGTCTTAACATTCACTCATCCAACCACTCCGCCACTTTGGGTTTTTGTTAAGATACCGAAACAATTAATTGAAATAATGAATCTCGGAAATCAAATCCAGTCAAGTCGCGCCCAATTTTGCAGTCGTCGGAAATCCCGACGATTACGTCGATAATTGACGGTTTCTTCCAATTTAACCGAAGAATTAACTTTGACGACGGTTATAACCGACGTCTGAACCCGCGACACCAGTCGTAACCGCCGGAGAACGGCTGACTTTGAATCAAGACTGAAATCCGACCCCATGCGTCTCGATTTTTCCCTATAAATCCACCCACAACTCACTGGTAGCCCTTTCGCTCAAAATCGCACAAATTCTCGACGTAATTTCACTCGCCGGGAAATATATGCAAGTCGCCGGAAAACCGAGACTCACATCCACACGGTAATTCCCCCGACTCTTTCTGTTTCAATCCATTGATTAGACTGTTACTAACACAAATCCACCATCCAGAATCAATCCCAGCCAACGTTGTCGAAATTCCTACCTTCGCCGGAAAACTTCTGAAACTTCCGAAATCACACTGAGAGCCGGTATGATCTTTCAAACTTCTGTTAAACTTTGTTTAAATACCTCAATTTCATAAATAATCGAACGGAACTGTTAATTGATGTTAACAGCCGGAGTTCACTATCAGAGCCGACGGACCTCTGCCGGAGTTCTGTGAAAGACACGGATCGGTACCTCCTTTCCCCCAAACTCTCTCCATTCATTACCTTTCAATTACTTATAATGTTTGAAAATCAAATTAGGCATAAATCAGTCAAAACAGTCGGACTTTGTTTTTCTGGGTAAAGTTTAACGAAGAAGACGAAGGCGGGTTATAATATAAGTTTAATTAAAATCAGTTTATGAACGGGTTAGACACACAGTCCAGCGGTGGACTGTGTGCGAACAAATACACATACGACGCGAGTTCGAATCCTGTCCCAACCTTACTCTCTTGAAATAAAAAAATTGCCTTTTTAACTAAATCGGGTTAACTCTCAAAATCATGTTAAGTATAATAAAAATCGGATTACTAACCAGGTTAGACACACAGTCCAGCGGTGGACTGTGTGCACGTTAACCCACAGGTCCCGGGTTCGAGACCTGTGGTCAGCTCCGGTTCGATACATTTAAAACCCTTTTTAAAAATAATTAAATTCTGGATAAATCTAAATAGTATATAAGTATAATTAAAAACAGAATTATTTCGGGTTAGACACGTAGCTCAGTTGGTAGAGCTGCGTGCACGCGAACGGGAGGACTCGGGTTCGAGCCTCACCCGGCGCATACACTTACACAATAAAACCGGTGAACGGTCAACGGTCAACAAGTCAACGGTCAAAAAGTCAACATTTTTTTATTATATTTATTTATTTTATTTAAAAATCAATTAAAAATACTTAAAAATAACATTTTTAAAGTTAGAAAATAGCCTTAAACTCACAAAAATATATCCAATAATCCTACTAAAATTGATTAATAAAATCCGCTTATTTACCGAACCATTATGTTATTATCTAGGTTAGTTTCACTCGTGGTTAAATCAAACTTCGTGCGCATTCAACATCATCAACCGAACGCACCCAATGTGAGTGAATCTTACAACTCCCCTTTTTAATTACACGTTTTGGGGTGTGTCATGTGTCACTAAAATTAACTCGTTTATTTAAACTTGTGCCATACCATATTGGGATCTAAACTTAGAATATATATATTGTTTGTAGTTATGTAGTTCATATTGTCAAGTTCTATGCAAAACTCATTCATTAGGCCCATCAGTTCCTCGTGGGAGACGAGTTGAGCAACGCGTGCCTCAAAACAATCTATTATTGTTTGTGTGTGCATTATTTAATGATTAAGTGTTTTGTGAATAAGTTTACATCTATATTTACTCATATGTGGTTACGCACTTTATTTTATCAATTCAATAAACTTGTACAAATGTTTTTCATAGGATTCACTCGCCAACTTTTTGTTGATCCAAAAACCATTTTTACACATGATACATGTGAACAGGATGAAGCAAGAAAAACATAGGAAATGCCTTAGAACAAAAAATAATGAAGTCTAGAATGATGTGTAGGACATGATGTAATTATGATTGTATGTTTCCCTTTAAATTGTAATAATAAATATGAAACGTTATAATAAATGTCACGAGCTTTGATGATAACCCAAACATGCCCGATCACCTTTTCCGCTGCGGGTCGGGATGTGACAGGTGGGATCCCTTCCTTATCCTGAATCTTCCTTATTAGAAACCTAATTAACAGTAAACATCTGTATATTATATATAACCAAATTACACTATTATTAGAAACCTTTATATATAACCAAATTATTCTATTATTAGAAACCTAATTAACAGGAAATATCTGTAAATATGAAATACAAACAAATTGTGACACTATTATTAGAAACCTAACTAACAGTAAATATTCAGGAATAAATTCGTAAATTGATTAGCGGAAAACAAAATTGAGTATGCTTTCGAATTCGATCGATTCTAACAAATTGAAAGACGGTTAACAATTGATAGAAACGAAAAATTGAAAAACACAAGGTGAATCGAATTGATTGAGAGTCAAATATTCACATAGACGCTAACAGATCAAAAGCCAAATTACATAATTCATAAACTGATTAGCAAAACACAATCATGATATTGAATACATAGACACAGCTGCTCGATGGAAACAAACAAATGGAACACAACTTAATTGAATAAATAAGGCTAATTATTCATGAGGAAGAAGAATAAGAAGATGTAAAAGCAAATACCTTGAGAAGAAATGTTGCAGAGAAGATGAAATTGGAATGGTGAAGAAAAGGGAATGGAATTAGGGGTTCCATTTATAGGCCTGATAATAATAATAATAAGGGAAGCCTTCAACGCGCTTCTTTGTTGCCGCACGCCAACGCCTGGAATCTTCTCGACCCTCCTCTCCTCCTCACCCCTTTCTTTTATCCCTTTCTTTCTTTCTTCTTTCTTTACCCATTTTTGTTTGTTTGTTCTTTTATTAAGACGGAATTGCAACTTGTACATATATAATGCACATGTGCGTTATAAGTTTTTTTTTTTGAAAAAAAGTATTTTATACATAAAAAGTAGCGATTTGTAATCCGCGCCCGTCTTCCAGCTGTTTTCCGGCAAAGATCAACCTCTGCTGGTCCGGTGGGATCCCTTCCTTATCCTGAATCTTCGGTTTGACGTTGTCAATGGTGTCTGAGCTTTCAACCTCCAACTTCATCGTCTTCCCAGTCAACGTCTTCACAAAGATCTGCATACCACCACGCAGACGGGGGACCAAATGAAGGGTATATTCCTTCTGAATGTTGTAATCCGCCAGCGTCCGCCCGTCTTTCCGCAGTTTTCCGGCAAAGATCAGCCTCTGTTGGTCCGGTGGGATCCCTTCCTTATCCTGAATCTTCCTTATTAGAAACCTAATTAGCAGTAAACATCTGTATATTATATATAACAAAATTACACTATTATTAGAAACCTTTATATATAACCAAATTATTCTATTATTAGAAACCTAATTAACAGGAAATATCTGTAAATATGAAATACAAACAAATTGTGACACTATTATTAGAAACCTAACTAACAGTAAATATTCAGGAATAAATTCGTAAATTGATTAGCGGAAAACAAAATTGAGTATGCTTTCGAATTCGATCGATTCTAACAAATTGAAAGACGGTTAACAATTGATAGAAACGAAAAATTGAAAAACACAAGGTGAATCGAACTGATTGAGAGTCAAATATTCACATAGACGCTAACAGATCAAACGCCAAATTACATAATTCATAAACTGATTAGCAAAACACAATCATGATATTGAATACATAGACACAGCTGCTCGATGGAAACAAACAAATGGAACACAACTTAATTGAATAAATAAGGCTAATTATTCATGAGGAAGAAGAAGAAGAAGATGTAAAAGCAAATACCTTGAGAAGAAATGTTGCAGAGAAGATGAAATTGGAATGGTGAAGAAAAGGGAATGGAATTAGGGGTTCCATTTATAGGCCTGATAATAATAATAAGGGAAGCCTTCAACGCGCTTCTTTGTTGCCGCACGCCAACGCCTGGAATCTTCTCGACCCTTCTCTCCTCCTCGCCCCTTTCTTTTATCCCTTTCTTTCTTTCTTTACCCATTTTTGTTTGTTTGTTCTTTTATTAAGACGGAATTGCAACTTGTACATAAATAATGCACATGTGCGTTATAAGTTTTTTTCTTTGAAAAAAAGTTTTTTATACATAAAAAGTAGCGATTTGTAATCCGCGCCCGTCTTCCAGCTGTTTTCCGGCAAAGATCAACCTCTGCTGGTCCGGTGGGATCCCTTCCTTATCCTGAATCTTTGGTTTGACGTTGTCAATGGTGTCTGAGCTTTCAACCTCCAACGTGATCGTCTTCCCAGTCAACGTCTTCAAAAGATCTGCATACCACCATGCAGACGGGGGACCAAATGAAGGGTAGATTCCTTCTGAATGTTGTAATCCGCCAGCGTCCGCCCGTCTTCTAGCTGTTTTCCGGCAAAGATCAGCCTCTGTTGGTCCGGTGGGATCCCTTCCTTATCCTGAATCTTCCTTATTAGACCTAATTAACAGTAAACATCTGTATATTATATATAACCAAATTACACTATTATTAGAAACCTAATTAACAGTAAACATCTGTATATTATATATAACAAAATTATTATATTATTAGAAACCTAACTACTAGTAAATATTCATGAATAAATTCGTAAATTGATTAGCGGAAAACAAAATTGAGTATGCTTTCGAATTCGATCGATTCTAACAAATTGAAAGACGGTTAACAATTGATAGAAACGAAAAATTGAAAAACACAAGGTGAATCGAACTGATTGAGAGTCAAATATTCACATAGACGCTAACAGATCAAACGCCAAATTACATAATTCATAAACTGATTAGCAAAACACAATCATGATATTGAATACATAGACACAGCTGCTCGATGGAAACAAACAAATGGAACACAACTTAATTGAATAAATAAGGCTAATTATTCATGAGGAAGAAGAAGAAGAAGATGTAAAAGCAAATACCTTGAGAAGAAATGTTGCAGAGAAGATGAAATTGGAATGGTGAAGAAAAGGGAATGGAATTAGGGGTTCCATTTATAGGCCTGATAATAATAATAAGGGAAGCCTTCAACGCGCTTCTTTGTTGCCGCACGCCAACGCCTGGAATCTTCTCGACCCTTCTCTCCTCCTCGCCCCTTTCTTTTATCCCTTTCTTTCTTTCTTTACCCATTTTTGTTTGTTTGTTCTTTTATTAAGACGGAATTGCAACTTGTACATAAATAATGCACATGTGCGTTATAAGTTTTTTTCTTTGAAAAAAAGTTTTTTATACATAAAAAGTAGCGATTTGTAATCGCGCGCCGTCTTCCAGCTGTTTTCCGGCAAAGATCAACCTCTGCTGGTCCGGTGGGATCCCTTCCTTATCCTGAATCTTTGGTTTGACGTTGTCAATGGTGTCTGAGCTTTCAACCTCCAACGTGATCGTCTTCCCAGTCAACGTCTTCAAAAGATCTGCATACCACCATGCAGACGGGGGACCAAATGAAGGGTAGATTCCTTCTGAATGTTGTAATCCGCCAGCGTCCGCCCGTCTTCTAGCTGTTTTTCCGGCAAAGATCAGCCTCTGTTGGTCCGGTGGGATCCCTTCCTTATCCTGAATCTTCCTTATTAGACCTAATTAACAGTAAACATCTGTATATTATATATAACCAAATTACACTATTATTAGAAACCTAATTAACAGTAAACATCTGTATATTATATATAACAAAATTATTATATTATTAGAAACCTAACTACTAGTAAATATTCATGAATAAATTCGTAAATTGATTAGCGGAAAACAAAATTGAGTATGCTTTCGAATTCGATCGATTCTAACAAATTGAAAGACGGTTAACAATTGATAGAAACGAAAAAATTGAAAAACACAAGGTGAATCGAATTGATTGAGAGTCAAATATTCACATAGATGCTAAAAGATCAAACGCCAAATTACATAATTCATAAACTGATTAGCAAAACACAATCATGATATTGAATACATAGACACAGCTGCTCGATGGAAACAAACAAATGGAACACAACTTAATTGAATAAATAAGGCTAATTATTCATGAGGAAGAAGAAGAAGAAGATGTAAAAGCAAATACCTTGAGAAGAAATGTTGCAGAGAAGATGAAATTGGAATGGTGAAGAAAAGGAATGGAATTAGGGTTCCATTTATAGGCCTGATAATAATAATAAGGGAAGACTTCAACGCGCTTCTTTGTTGCCGCACGCCAACGCCTGGAATCTTCTCGACCCTCCTCTCCTCCTCACCCCTTTCTTTTATCCCTTTCTTTCTTTCTTTCTTTCTTTCTTTACCCATTTTTGTTTGTTTGTTCTTTTATTAAGACGGAATTGCAACTTGTACATATATAATGCACATGTGCGTTATAAGTTTTTATTTTTGAAAAAAAGTTTTTTATACATAAAAAGTAGCGATTTGTAATCCGCCAACGTCCGCCCGTCTTCCAGCTGTTTTCCGGCAAAGATCAACCTCTGCTGGTCCGGTGGGATCCCTTCCTTATCCTGAATCTTCGCTTTGACGTTGTCAATGGTGTCTGAGCTTTCAACCTCCAACGTGATCGTCTTCCCAGTCAACGTCTTCACAAAGATCTGCATACCACCACGCAGACGGGGGACCAAATGAAGGGTAGATTCCTTCTGAATGTTGTAATCCGCCAGCGTTCCGCCCGTCTTCCAGCTGTTTTCCGGCAAAGATCAGCCTCTGTTGGTCCGGTGGGATCCCTTCCTTATCCTGAATCTTCCTTATTAGAAACCTAATTAACAGTAAACATCTGTATATTATATATAACCAAATTACACTATTATTAGAAACCTAATTAACAGTAAACATCTGTATATTATATATAACCAAATTATTCTATTATTAGAAACCTAATTAAAGGAAATATCTGTAAATATGAAATACAAACAAATTTTGACACTATTATTAGAAACCTAACTAACAGTAAATATTCATGAATAAATTCGTAAATTGATTAGCGGAAAACAAAATTGAGTATGCTTTCGAATTCGATAGATTCTAACAAATTGAAAGACGGTTAACAATTGATAGAAACGAAAAAATTGAAAAACACAAGGTGAATCGAATTGATTGAGAGTCAAATATTCACATAGACGCTAACAGATCAAACGCCAAATTACATAATTCATAAACTGATTAGCAAACCACAATCATGATATTGAATACATAGACACAGCTGCTCGATGGAAACAAACAAATGGAACACAACTTAATTGAATAAATAAGGCTAATTATTCATGAGGAAGAAGAAGTTGATGTTGTAATCGCAGCGTCGCCTTGGTTTGCAAAGATCGTTGTGGTCGGGATCCTCTTCGATCTTCTTGAACATAGAATTGTATTTTATAACAAAAATTATAGAACTTTTAACATATCTATTATAACTATTGAAATGTATGAAATAAAATTGAATATATTAACAACTACAGTAAATTAATATTGTAATGATTACGAACAATGAGTCTTCGTCGAGATTTACAAATTGAAGGTAATGATGAACGAAAATTAAAACACAGTGATGATGATGAGAGTCAATATCTGGTAAGATCAACGCCAAATTAATATCTAATAGAACCACATATTGAATACTAGACACAGTGCTCATGAAAACAAATGAACAATAATGAATAAGGCTAATTATTCTGGAGAACATAAGAAGATGTAAAGCAAATTACCTTGAAAGAAATGTTACAGAAAAGAGAAATTGGATATGGTTGAAGAAAAGGGAATGAATTAGGGTTCCATTTATAGAGCTGGTAACAATTAGATAAGAGGAAGCCTTACAAAGCGATCTTTGTTGTAAGCACGCCAACGCTGGAATTTCTCGACCTACCTTCTCTCACCCCTTCTTATCTTATTTTCTTTCTTTTTTCTTAACCCATTTTGTTGTTTGTTATCTATTAACGATGGATGCAATTGTACAATATAATGACATCGTTATTGATAATTTTTATTATTTGAAAAAAAGTTTTTTATATAAAAGTAGCGATTTGTAATCCGCCAACGTCCGCCCGTCTTCCAGCTGTTTTCCGGCAAAGATCAACCTCTGCTGGTCCGGTGGGATCCTTCCTTATCCTGAATCTTCGCTTTGACGTTGTCAATGGTGTCTGAGCTTTCAACCTCCAACGTGATCGTCTTCCCAGTCAACGTCTTCACAAGATCTGCATTACCACCACGCAGACGGGGGACCAAATGAAGGGTAGATTCCTTCTGAATGTTGTAATCCGCCAGGTTTCGTCACCCGTCTTCCAGCTGTTTCCGGCAAAGATCAGCCTCTGTTGGTCCGGTGGGATCCCTTCCTTATCCTGAATCTTCCTTATTAGAAACCTATTAACAGTAAACATCTGTATATTATATATAACCAAATTACACTATTATTAGAACCTAATTAACAGTAAACATCTGTATATATTATATTAACCAATTATTCTATTATTAGAAACCTAATTAAAGGAAATATCTGTAAATATGAAATACAAAACAATTTTGACACTATTTTTAGAAACCTAAACTAACAGTAAATATTCATGAATAAATTCGTAAATTGATTAGCGGAAAACAAAATTGAGTATGCTTTCGAATTCGATCGATTCTAACAAATTGAAAGACGGTTAACAATTGATAAGAAACGAAAAATTGAAAAACACAAGGTGAATCGAATTGATTGAGAGTCAATATTCACATAGACGCTAACAGATCAAACGCCAAATTACATAATTCATAAACTGATTAGCAAAACACAATCATGATATTGAATACATAGACACAGCTGCTCGATGGAAACAAACAAATGGAACACAACTTAATTGAATAAATAAGGCTAATTATTCATGAGGAAGAAGAAGAAGAAGATGTAAAAGCAAATACATTGAGAAGAAATGTTACAGAGAAGATGAAATTGGAATGGTGAAGGAAAAGGGAATGGAATTAGGGTTCCATTTATAGGCCTGATAAATAATAATAAGGGAAGCCTTCAACGCGCTTCTTTGTTGCAGCACGCCAACGCTGGAATCTTCTCGACCCTCCTCTCCTCCTCACCCTTTCTTTTATCCCTTTCTTTCTTTCTTTCTTTCTTTCTTTCTTTACCATTTTTGTTTGTTTGTTCTTTTATTAAGATGGAATTGCAACTTGTCATATATAATGCACATGTGCGTTTAAGTTTTTATTTTTGAAAAAAGTTTTTTTATACATAAAAAGTAGCAATTTGTAATCCGCCACGTCCCCGTCTTCCAGCTGTTTTCCGGCAAAGATCAACCTCTGCTTTGTCCGGTGGGATCCTTCCTTATCCTGAATCTTCGCTTTGACGTTGTCAATGGTGTCTGAGCTTTCAATCCTCCAACGTGATCGTCTTCCCAGTCAACGTCTTCACATGATCTGCATACCACCACGCAGACGGGGGACCAATGAAGGGTAGATTCCTTCTGAATGTTGTAATCCGCCAGCGTCCGCCCGTCTTCCAGCTGTTTTCGGCAAAGATCAGCCTCTGTTGGTCCGGTGGGATCCTTCCTTATCCTGAATCTTCCTTATTAGAACCATAATTAACAGTAAACATCTGTATATTATATATAACCAAATTACACTATTATTAGAAACCTAATTAACAGTAAACATCTGTATATTATATATAACCAAATTATTCTATTATTAGAAACCTAATTAAAAGGAAATATCTGTAAATATGAAATACAAACAAATTTTGACACTATTATTAGAAACCTAACTAACAGTAAATATTCATGAATAAATTCGTAAATTGATTAGCGGAAAACAAAATTGAGTATGCTTTCGAATTCGATCGATTCTAACAAATTGAAAGACGGTTAACAATTGATAGAAACGAAAAAATTGAAAAACACAAGGTGAATCGAATTGATTGAGAGTCAAATATTCACATAGACGCTAACAGATCAAACGCCAAATTACATAATTCATAAACTGATTAGCAAAACACAATCATGATATTGAATACATAGACACAGCTGCTCGATGGAAACAAACAAATGGAACACAACTTAATTGAATAAATAAGGCTAATTATTCATGAGGAAGAAGAAGAAGAAGATGTAAAAGCAAATACCTTGAGAAGAAATGTTACAGAGAAGATGAAATTGAATGGTGAAGAAAAGGGAATGGAATTAGGGTTCCATTTATAGGCCTGATAATAATAATAAGGGAAGCCTTCAACGCGCTTCTTTGTTGCAGCACGCCAACGCCTGGAATCTTCTCGACCCTCCTCTCCTCCTCACCCCTTTCTTTTATCCCTTTCTTTCTTTCTTTCTTTCTTTCTTTCTTTCTTTACCCATTTTTGTTTGTTTGTTCTTTTATTAAGATGGAATTGCAACTTGTACATATATAATGCACATGTGCGTTATAAGTTTTTATTTTTGAAAAAAAGTTTTTTATACATAAAAAGTAGCAATTTGTAATCCGCCAACGTCCGCCCGTCTTCCAGCTGTTTTCCGGCAAAGATCAACCTCTGCTTGTCCGGTGGGATCCCTTCCTTATCCTGAATCTTCGCTTTGACGTTGTCAATGGTGTCTGAGCTTTCAACCTCCAACGTGATCGTCTTCCCAGTCAACGTCTTCACAATGATCTGCATACCACCACGCAGACGGGGGACCCAATGAAGGGTAGATTCCTTCTGAATGTTGTAATCCGCCAGCGTCCGCCCGTCTTCCAGCTGTTTTCCGGCAAAGATCAGCCTCTGTTGGTCCGGTGGGATCCCTTCCTTATCCTGAATCTTCCTTATTAGAAACCTAATTAACAGTAAACATCTGTATATTATATATAACCAAATTACACTATTATTAGAAACCTAATTAACAGTAAACATCTGTATATTATATATAACCAAATTACTCTATTATTAGAAACCTAATTAACAGGAAATATCTGTAAATATGAAATACAAACAAATTGTGACACTATTATTAGAAACCTAACTAACAGTAAATATTCATAAATAAATTCGTAAATTGATTAGCGGAAAACAAAATTGAGTATGCTTTCGAATTCGATCGATTCTAACAAATTGAAAGACGGTTAACAATTGATAGAAACGAAAAATTGAAAAACACAAGGTGAATCGAATTGATTGAGAGTCAAATATTCACATAGACGCTAACAGATCAAACGCCAAATTACATAATTCATAAACTGATTAGAAAACCACAGTCATGATATTGAATACATAGACCACAGCTGCTCAATGGAAACAAACAAATGGAACACAACTTAATTGAATAAATAAGGCTAATTATTCATGAGGAAGAAGAAGAAGAAGATGTAAAAGCAAATACCTTGAGAAGAAATGTTACAGAGAAGATGAAAATCGAATGGTGAAGAAAAGGGAATGGAATTAGGGTTCCATTTATAGGCCTGATAATAATAATAAGGGAAGCCTTCAACCCGCTTCTTTGTTGCCGCACGCCAACGCCTGGAATCTTCTCGACCCTCCTCTCCTCCTCACCCCTTTCTTTTATCCCTTTCTTTCTTTCTTTCTTTACCCATTTTTGTTTGTTTGTTCTTTTATTAAGACGGAATTGCAACTTGTACATATATAATGCACATGTGCGTTATAAGTTTTTATTTTTGAAAAAAAGTTTTTTATACATAAAAAGTAGCGATTTGTAATCCGCCAACGTCCGCCCGTCTTCCAGCTGTTTTCCGGCAAAGATCAACCTCTGCTGGTCCGGTGGGATCCCTTCCTTATCCTGGATCTTCGCTTTGACGTTGTCAATGGTGTCTGAGCTTTCAACCTCCAACGTGATCGTCTTCCCAGTCAACGTCTTCACAAAGATCTGCATACCACCACGCAGACGGGGGACCAAATGAAGGGTAGATTCCTTCTGAATGTTGTAATCCGCCAGCGTCCGCCCGTCTTTCAGCTGTTTTCCGGCAAAGATCAGCCTCTGTTGGTCTGGTCGGATCCCTTCCTTATCCTGAATCTTCCTTATTAGAAACCTAATTAACAGTAAACATCTATATATTATATATAACCAAATTACACTATTATTAGAAACCTAATTAACAGTAAACATCTGTATATTATATATAACCAAATTATTCTATTATTAGAAACCTAATTAACAGGAAATATCTGTAAATATGAAATACAAACAAATTGTGACACTATTATTAGAAACCTAACTAACAGTAAATATTCATGAATAAATTCGTAAATTGATTAGCGGAAAACAAAATTGAGTATGCTTTCGAATTCGATCGATTCTAACAAATTGAAAGACGGTTAACAATTGATAGAAATGAAAAATTGAAAAACACAAGGTGAAGTGAATTGATTGAGAGTCAAATATTCACATAGATGCTAACAGATCAAACGCCAAATTACATAATTCATAAACTGATTAGCAAAACACAATCATGATATTGAATACATAGACACAGCTGCTCGATGGAAACAAACAAATGGAACACAACTTAATTGAATAAATAAGGCTAATTATTCATGAGGAAGAAGAAGAAGAAGATGTAAAAGCAAATACCTTGAGAAGAAATGTTGCAGAGAAGATGAAATTGGAATGGTGAAGAAAAGGGAATGGAATTAGGGTTCCATTTATAGGCCTGATAATAATAATAAGGGAAGCCTTCAACGCGCTTCTTTGTTGCCGCACGCCAACGCCTGGAATCTTCTCGACCCTCCTCTCCTCCTCACCCCTTTCTTTTATCCCTTTCTTTCTTTCTTTCTTTACCCATTTTTGTTTGTTTGTTCTTTTATTAAGACGGAATTGCTTTATTTTCAAGCAACTTACAAGTTTTGTGGTTTAGGCTACATGGGGTGTATAAAGTCTCCATGGACTTTATTGTATCAGTTAATGATTTTTCTGAAAACCGATATTCATGGGTCAGTAATGGTTTTTCATTGTTCGATAACCACCATAATTGAACTGACCAGCATGCCAACCGAATTGTAAAACTGACCCACTTACGTGACTGATCTGAATTTATGGTTGAACATTTTTTATATTTATGATTTTTATCATACTGGTTCGGTGGAACGTTTGTTTGAATTTATGGACTATGTCATATTTTTTTGTTCAAATATTTGGTAGTAATATTATATCTTATATGTATCTTTTAATGCTATTGTTAAAAACTAGTACCGAAACCCGCGCTTTGCGGTGGGGTCGTAAGAGGATTCTCTTAAGGATATCTTTGTCACATGATATGTCAATGGATTATTATAGACCATGTAAGCTTTGATCTAAATGATGTTAAAAATAAGTAATCAACACGGTTAAATAAACATATCTAAAGTTAAACGTTACCTATAACTTTAATAAGGTAAATCAATTATAAGAAAAAAGAGTTGTTAGAGTTGAGGGGGTCATATGTTAACTTTATAAAAGTTCAAGGTTAGAAGCTTAACTTAATAAAAAACTAATAATGTTGGACCTTTCAAAATTGACCTTTAAAAGTTCAGGGTCTGAAGATTCGTATGTTCACATTTGGTTTTGTTGCTAGATAGAATATCAAGGCCAAACTTTTAGGCCCAAATAATGCCCACTTGTATTTTTGAGCTATTTTTTACTAAGTCTAAATTCACGGTTACCGACCCTAACCGACTGCTAACCATCAAAATGATTATGTTGATTAGTTCTGTTTAAACATAATGGAAAACATGTAAATAATACCTGAAACGGCAGACAGGCCAGCAGAGAATCCAGTTAGAGACACAACCATGGTGTTCGACATCTTTGTCAGTGTGATCTGTTTCCTCCTTAGGGTGTAAGATCATGATGGTGATAACCGAACTAGGGATGAATTCGGTTTAGATTATGGAGAGAGATGTGGGTGGCGGCTTTGGTGATAGTGATGTTATTGTAAATTGTCTAACCCTAAACCTCTCTAATCATCTCCTTATATACACCCAGAAGGAAACCTTAACTAGTTAATATGGTAATATGGTCCATCAACAATTACCAACTAATTATGTTATAGGATTAATATATTTTGATCTAATATAATATAAATGATTATAATGGCTACATGATTAAATATTATAAATGTATTATATTTAATCTTACATTCTCCCACTTAGCCGAGTAATCATTTATCATGAGTAATAGATTAGCCTGGTCAGAGTTAATACTCATTTTAGCTTTAAACCAAGAACTGTAGCAGAGAAATACAGCTGTTGAATCATAAATCAACTCAGGACCCCCATTAGTCATACTACAGCCTCAATTTAAAATCTAACAGTTATGATCAAATTATGCAAATAAGCCCTTTAGCGTTTGAGTTGTATTTATATTTGTCTATATGTCATTACACCGGCAGAACATATGTTAGAGACATACAAAATCAAACTGATGAGGAAAATTAATAATTAATCATTCATAGTACGATATGCAGTTGTACATAGTCATCAATAAACCCGTCATTATTATAAGCGCTTACATAATAGTTATGGTTGATAGACTTTCAGTTATAGGATCCTTAAGCATATCATTAATACATTCGATACAAAGATTTAGTTTCCTCAATTCGTTCATAAACGAATAATTAATTTTGTATCGAAATTTAATGCAGCACCTCTCGAACTGTTACTGTCCAAAGAGACATGGTAGCTGACTTTATCACAATAAGTCTTCAATATATAATTTATATGGAGTTAATAAACTTATGAGTCCACTGATAAATTTTCAACAACATTTAGTGACTATTGTTTTGTGATCAACAACATATTATGTAATTGTATCTTAGGTTGTTGTTATCAGTTCATTATAACTCCTCCATGAGATAAGTTTTGTCTGCTGACATAAGGATATGCCCCGAAATTACATTTTGTCATCTTTGAATATTACAAAGTTAGAGTAATCAACCGGTTTGAGTTTTCACTTCTTCTTTAAACTATAGTCTCTCGTTTCCTTTATATATATTTTAATACTCCATAAGATGCTTCACATTAATCTAGACATATCTAGGGTGTTGCAATGTGAGTAATATCTAAACGAGTATAGACTTAAACTAAATAAGGCTTCTAATTAATGAAGCGTAAGGAAATAATCTCATTTACCCTATTATCCTCTAAAGGAGAGCTGTATTGTTTGTTACATATGTAAGGACCCATTTAAAGTTAAACTTATGGAACGAAAATAATGTTTTTCATCTGGTCTATCTCAGTATGTTATGATATCTATTACATAAGAGATATCTCTGAGATCTATTATATCAAAGTTTGTTTTTAGCAATGCTTTGACTTATGTAACATATACTTGTCAAAATAATGTCATCTATATATTGACAAATTCATTTTAGTTGCTCCCACTCATTTTGAGGAAGGTACATTAATCTAATTGGTTCTTGATGAAAATAATTGTGTTAAGATTTCATCGCATTATGATGTTTGCATTAACCCATACATGGATTTTGTCGACTTATAGATAAACTGTTCTTTAACCTTAAGTTTAGAACTTTCAGGTTGTTTTATGAACATGTAAATATGTCAGCCAGTTGTTAGGAAGGTTGTTTTAATGTTCATCTAATGTAGCTCTAAATTGTTATAAGCTACCAGAACGGTGATGATCCTCAAAGAAATCTATTGTAATATAGGTAAGAAGATTCTTTGATAATTTATCTCTTCCTGAGTATAACCTTTGACAATCAATCATGCATCTTGGTGTCTTAACGTTTATATTAGGATTTGGTTTGATTATGAACACTCTTAAGTAATTCAATCAAATCCCATACAAAATCAGTTTTACTATAAAATAATTTTATTCCATTGAGAAAGATTGATTGACGCTAATGGTTTAATTAGAAGAGATAGGATCAGTAAAGTTTTCCAAAATCCATTTCAACATTAGTTAGGGAGGTTATGTAATCATCAAAGTTAGTAGGTTTTAAACCTAGATGACCTCCTGAGTTGATTATTGGGTTTATTAGAAGTTTCAATTTTGTGGATTAGCTCTTGGTTAGGTTTCTATCATTTTCAGGATTCTAAGTGTGTAAGAGTTGGTGCAGTATGATGTACAAGAGATGTAAACGGAGTTAAATTCGGAGTAAAATTTAATGACTCTCTTCCCCCCCCCTCTTGTATTCCTTGAAAGTCATGATAAAGACTTTACTGCTCCCACTGACCTTAGAAATCTTTAGGAACTCAACATGCTTATGGTCAATATTTAACGACCAACATATTCTAACAGAGAAACGAATTAATGATGTTAGTCGTTGTAGTTTCTCTTGTTGAGGATTATATTAGTTTAGGTAAGAAATCTAAGTGTGCCCACAGTTAAGCAACAATGGAACTTTTGTAAGAGTAGCATTAGATTTTAAAGAGAAGTTTTGATGAAACAGTGCTGAAATGGAGCAGTGTCTTGTACAAGAGGTGTAAATTGAAGTAATATGAAGTTTTCAGTCCCCCACCTCTTGCAAATTTTGCAAGTTATAACTAAGACACTTAATGCTCCCACTGATCGTTGATATCTCTAAAATTGCTACAAGAGAAATTTCAATGAAGTACGTGATGTGGGAACCTGTCATATATATGTTAGACTTTACTTGATTTCCTTAATATCCAAATCTCATAAGAAGCTTAGGGACATATTTAATAGAAATCATATTAAGTATATACATGAATAGATTTCTTTAAGACTATGGGCCATATGAGACAAATTTAGATACAAGTGGATAGTCTTTAATTGATAAATGAATTGTGTCTGAATATTCCATTTTGAAAAGTTTCACGAATGTCAATGAAACATACTTATTCCTTACGCCAAAATATTTTATGGCTTTTAACATCATAATTTAAAATCACTTAAATGAGATTAGATGAAAAAATCATCCTCGCTAACCATGTCATGATTTCTCATGAATTACGGTAACAATGGATGAAATTTATAGATCTCATTTCCTTTTGTCAAATTCTCATTTGCATGATAACAAAAGTTGTGAAAGTATAAGGTATCATCTAGCTTCATTTTATTAATGTTTCTATTCATATATTGAGAACAAATAATAAGATTGTTTTAAGGTAAGTGTGACTTTATGTTGACTATGCAAACCTCACAACTGTCATAATATAGCATTAGTATTGATACTAAATTCTGATTAATTTCCAGAATATGTATCATAAAGCGTAATTAGAAGACAACTTTTCATGGTTCTTCTAGCCTTAACATTTACTTTCGTCGCTAACTCTCATGTTAGTTATTTGTTGAATTATAGTAAGGAAACATTTAGAACTAGAGTCAACTTATCAGGTGTTAATTGGAATATTAAAATTATCAGACTTAAAGATCTTTAAAAGATCATTAAAAAATGACTACCTATTTTATCCAACTGTTCTTTTAAATTATGGATAATCTCTTTGCTTATGCCTAATGGCATAATTAGGCAGTAAGTTTATCCTTTGAAGAACCTTAGAGTTGGAATTACTACTTGTATTTTGTCTATGAACCTTAGAAGTATCCTCTTGTAGGTTTTAGTGGTATTGAGGTGAATTACATCTTATTTTCCAGTTTTAGGCATTTCTTTTCCTGTACGTATGTTGCTGATCAACACACTCATTTTCCTTTGGTATGTTTGAGTGTTATAGTTGATTTATAAGGCATCAAAATTATACTAGTGGAAAAGTTAGTAGTAATGCACTGGAAAAAAATGTACTTATTTTCATGTGTAAGCCCTTTATTTTATGGATCATAGTATTGTACATTATGATTTATTCACGGATACCATTTAACCTTTATAGTTTAGAATTTGAAATGAAGACATGCACCTTAGGAGTTCCTCTGAATATTCTATAAAATTAGAGTAGTCTTAGGAAAAACATAATCTGGAAGAACTTTAGTGATAGCAATTATGTTAAATGAGTTCTTGATTTATCACACCCCGACCCGCAGCGGAAAAGGTGACCGGGGCATGATTGGGTTATCATCAAAGCTCATGACATTTATTATAACGTTTCATATTCATTAATACAATTTAATGGGAAATTTACAATCATAATTACATCATGACCTAACATCAATCTAAACTTCTTTGCTTTCTTCTAAGGCATTTCCTATGTTTTCCTTTCTTCATCCTGTTCACCTGTATCATGTGTAAAAAGGGTTTTTGGATCAACAAAAAGTTGGCGAGTGAATCCTATGGAAAACATTTGAACAAGTTTATTTAATTGATAATAAAATTGAGTGCACAACCATACATGAGTAAAAATAGATGTAAACTTATACACCAATCATTAAATATTAAATAATGCACACATGAACAATAATGGATCGTTTTGAGGCACGCGTTGCTCAACTCGTCTCTCACGAGGAAACTGATGGGCCTAATGAATGATTTGCATAAACTTGACAATATAAAATATATAACTACAAACAACATAACCTAAATAATACACACACGAACAATAATGGATTTGTTTTGAGGCACGCGTTGCTCAACTCGTCTCCCACGAGGAACTGATGGGCTTAATGAATGAATTTCATATAAATTGACAAAATGAAATACATAACCACAAACAATATAAACAATCTAAGTTTAGATCACAATATGGTATGGCACAAGTTTAAATAAACAAGTTAATTTTTGGTGACACATGACACACCCCAAAACGTGTAATTAAAAAGGGGAGTTGTAAGATTCACTCACATTGGGTGCGTTCGGTTGATGATGTTGAATGCGCACGAAGTGGTTTTAACCACGAGTGAAACTAACCTAGATAATGGCATAATATTTCGGTAAGTAAACGGATTTTATTAATCCATTTTAGTAGAATTGTTGGGTGCAATTTTGTGAGTTTAAGGCTATTTTCTAACCTTTAAAATGTTATTTTTAAGTATTTTTAATTGATTTTTAAATAAAATAAATAAATAAAAATAATAAAAAAAATTGACTTTTTGACCGTTGACCGTTGACCATTTGACCTTTGACTTTGACCGGTTCGAATGTGTTATTGTGTGCGCTGGGTGAGGCTCGAACCCGAGACCTCCCGTACGCGTGCACGCAGCTCTACCAACTGAGCTACGTGTCTAACCCGAAATATATCTGTTTTTAATTATATTTATATACTAATTAGATTAAACCGAAAATCATTTATCTTTAAAAATGATTTAAATGCGAAGACTCGGTGCGCTCCACAGGTCTCGAACCCGGGACCTGTGGGTTGAGTTAACACACAGTCCACCGCGGGACTGTGTGTCTAACTTGTTAAATAAACCGATTTTTATTATACTTATATACAAACTAAACATTTTCATTTCTGCCTTATTTAAAAAGTTGGATAAATGTCCGGATCAGTGTAGTAGACCGGACTCGAACTCGTGACCTGTGATAAAACATTCACACAGTCCACCACTGGACTGTGTGTCTAACTTGGTTATTATTCTGGTTTTTATTAAACTTAACAACTATATGAAATGATTCCGGTTCAGTAATAAAAAGGAACATTTTTATTAAAGCGAGGGAGCGTGGGACGTGATTCGAACTCGAGACGTAAACGTTTTTAATATGCACACAGTCCACCGCTGGACTGTGTGTCTAACCCGAGTTATATCTTGATTTATATTAAACTTATACACTACAGAAACTTCGTCTTCTTCGTTGAATTTAACCAGAAACGAAGTCCGACTGGATCGTCGATTTTAATCAAAATCGTTAGTGTGTTTCAGTTAATTACAGGTGAGATACATAAGAGAATGAAAGATTAAGTGTTAGATATACCGAAACTGGACTCCTCTGTTTCTCCGGCGAAACTCCGGTGACAGCAGAAACTTCCGGCGACTTGTGTCTTGCGGCAGAGAGTCTTCAACGAGCTTGAGATGAATGTGGGTGGCTTCGGTATGAGTTCTGAGTGTTCAGTGTTTAGAGTAAGGCACCGAAGTGAAAAACCCGGTTTTCCGGCGATTTGCAGGTATTTTCCGGCGAGTGGAATTACGTCGGGTAAAGGTGCGGTTTTGAGCGAAAAAGCTAGCAGAGGTTCGAGGAGGTATTTATAGGGCAGGTCATCGATGAATTTGGTCCAATTTCCGACTTGATTCGTCGGTTAGAACTTTCCGGCAGATATAGCTTGTGTCGCGGACTCAGGCATCGGTTATAACCGATGTAATGATTAAGATTTACGTTATAATTGAAGAAACCGTCAATTCTTGGCGAGTTAGTCGGGATTTCCGACGACTGAAATTGGGCGCGTCGATTTTGAATTCGATTCTCATGTTATGAATTAATTGTTTCCATTAATTAACAAGAAACACTAGTGGCGCAGTGGTTGGAGAGTTGAGTGTTAAGTTGTTTGACTCGCTGGCTGACCCGGGTTCGAAACCCGGCAGCAGCATTTTATTTTTAACTCACTATTTTTAAGACTTTTTCAAATAAAACTTTTATAACCCAAAATACTTATTAATTATGTATCGTTTAAAATTATTTTGGGCATTAAATACGCAACGAAATTTTTAACTGATTGTTCGGTTAATAAACGGAGCGGGTTTGGTAAATCCGTTTTTTGACGGATGTTACATGATTATCATAAGAGACATCATGTTCGACTTATCCTATTCATCATACTCTACTTTGCTTCTGTAGCACTTTTATCAGAAGAGAGCAATAATAGGATTATCGTGTCTTAAGAGATAATCAAGGATTTAATTCAAGAGCTAATCTTATAGAAACTTTAAGTAAAGCAAAACAAATTAGGTTTAGGAATTAGAGTAGATGAGATACTGATTTACAGAAGAGAATTACAATGAGTAATGTTATGGGGTGTTAAAGATAAGGCAGACAAAATATGATCATAAGATTAATGAAGGATCATTAATGTGAGGATCATTATTTGAAGAAGTTGTGATATGTCTATTACTAACATCAAAATAATAGACTTATTTGAAAATTCTACTTAAATGAAGATAAATCAGTTTTGGCCAGAAGTGTAATCATATAAGTATGTGTGCAAAGTAATTATGACAAATCAGCTTTAGCCAGAAATGAGACAATCACATTAATTATGCACTTGTTAAGTATGCTAGACATGAATGAATTAGATCAGCTTTGGCCAGAAATAAGACATTCACGTTTGTAATGCATAGTTAACATAGCTTTTGTAATACTTGAACAATAAATAGATGCATCAAATCACCTTTGGGCAGAAGTGATACATCAGAAGCTCATTCAAGTTAAGCTATTTGGTTTTGCAAAAGTTATTTGATTATGATTAATTAAATATATACAAAACCATTTATTTAATAGCAAACCTTCTGTTAGCAGGGGAACAGCGTGTCCCCGCACGGGGTTCGGGCGGAGCCCCGAGCAAAAATTTAGTTCACAATAATAGCCTAAAGTAGTAATGAGATTTCGGATAAAATAATAGGTTTCAGATGAAACTCGAATTAGTCCGAGATAGGCATCTCGGATGAGTCTCGAATTAGTCCTAGATAGGAATCTCGGATGAGTCTCGAATTAGTCCGAGATAGGCATCTCGGATGAGACTCGAATTAGTCCAAGATAGGCATCAAGGATGAGTCTCGGATTAGTCCGAGATGAGCATCGAATGAGACTCCGGTTAGTCCGAGATATGCATCTCGGATGAGACTCAAGTGAGTCCGAGATGGGCATTTCGGATAAGACTCTGATTGGTGAGATGGTCATCTCGGATGAGTCTCTCATTAGTCCGAGATGGGCATCTCGGATGAGACTCTGATTAGTCTGAGATGAGGTATCTTGAATGGGTCTCAGATCCATTTGAAACTTATCTTGTAAGATTTCGAAATCTCTAATCATGGCAGTTAGTTGTGATAAGTTTTGAAATTCGAAAATTAAGGGATTATGGGATAATTTGTTTCCTATTTTAGTGCTGATTAGATTTATCTTATTAATTTGAAAATTATATCTATTTATAATAATAACAGATTTCGAATAACTTTAAGTAGATAAAATAGATCAAAATAGGAAAAACACCCAATAATCCGAATTACATTCCAAAATATAGGAATTTTTTTGAATTTCATAAGAACATAATGATGAACCCTAAAAGTTTAAAACCAAATTCCGGAATCCAAAACTGAAAATTTAATATATTATGCAGATTTCGGAACAGTGGTATTTCGGATGTGATTAAACATCCATTTAAATCATTAAATCTGAATATTTTAACTCACAAGTTATGTGCTTTCGGAAAGGTAATCAAGTTCAAAAATTATGTTTCCATATTTTAATCCCAGAATAATGGAAACATAACAGAACTGATTTATCAACATACGCTCTGATACCATATGTTGATCAGTTCTGTTTAAACATAATGGAAAACATGTAAATAATACCTGAAACGGCAGACAGGTCAGCAGAGAATCCAGTTAGAGACACAACCATGGTGTTCGACATCTTTGTCAGTGTGATCTGGTTCCTCCTTAGGGTGTAAGATTATGATGGTGATAACCGAACTAGGGATGAATTTGGTTTAGATTATGGAGAGAGAGGTGGGTGGCGGCTTTGGTGATAGTGATGTTATTGTAAATTGTCTAACCCTAAACCTCTTTAATCATCTCCTTATATAAACCCAGAAGGAAACCCTAATTAGTTAATTATGGTGATATGGTCCATCAACAATTACCAACTAATTATGTTATAGGATTAATATATTTTGATCTACTATAATATAAATGATTATAATGACTACATGATTAAATATTATAAATGTATTATATTTAATCTTACATTCTCCCACTTAGCCGAGTAATCATTTATCATGAGTAATAGATTAGCCTGATCAGAGTTAATACTCATTTTAGCTTTAAACCAAGAACCGTAGCAGAGAAATACAGCTGTTGAATCATAAATCAACTCGGGACCCCCATTAGTCATACTACAGCCTCAATTTAAAACCTAACAGTTATGATCAAATTATGCAAATAAGCCCTTTAGCGTTTGAGTTGTATTTATATTTGTCTATATGTCATTACACCAGCAGAACATATGTTAGAGACATACAAAATCAAACTGATGAGGAAAATTAATAATTAATCACTCATAGTACGATATGCAGTTGTACATAGTCATCAATAAACCCGTCATTATTATAAGCGTTTACATAATAGTTATGGTTGATAGACTTTCACTTATAGGATCCTTAAGCATATCATTAATACATTCGATACAAAGATTTAGTTTCCTCAATTCGTTCATAAACGAATAATTAATTTTGTATCGAAATTTATTCTTGACGAACAACACGGGAGCGCCCCAAGGGGTAGTACTAGGGCGTATAAAGCCTTTATCGAGAAGCTCTTGAAGTTGGCTTGATAACTCTTGCATCTCCGAGGGTGCTAAACGATAGGGAGCCTTCGCAACAGGAGTTGCGCCAGGAATGAGGTCAATACGAAAATCGACAGCTCGAGGAGGCGGAGGACCAGGGAGATCCTCGGGGAAAACAGAAGGGAACTCACAAACGACAGGAACATCACTTATGCTAGGACCTTTGTCTTTCTTTTCCACAACGTGGGCGAGAAAGGCAAAGTACTCCTTACGCAAGTACTTGTTCACTTTGATGCATGACATAAGCTTGAGACCCTTAGAAGGTTTCTCACCATAGACGTGTAAAGAGTCACCTTGAGGTAGGGAAGACGAATGAATTTCTCAGAACAAACGACTTCAGCACGAACTCGTTTAAGCCAGTCCATGCCTACTATGACGTCAAAGCTACCCATTTGCATAGGTATGAGGTCGATGGAAAACTTATGATCGTTTAAGATTAGGGAGCAACCAGAAAGAATAGATTCAACGGAGATGGTCTTACCATTAGCGACTTCGACAGCAAAAGGATTAGGCATTTTAGTTCGTTCGCACTTAAGCAAGGGTTCAAATTCAACGGATACAAAACTTCTATCCGCGCCAGTATCAAACAGACAAGTAGCATAGATATGGTTCAAAGGAACGTACCAGTGATGACGTCATTCGAACTTTGGGCTTGAGCTGAGGTGAGAACAAAAGCTCGTCCTTTCGCAGGTTCGGTTTGTTGTTGCTGTTGGTTGTTGGTGCGTTTCGGGCAAACGTTGGCGAAATGGTTAGGATCGCCACAATTGTAGCAGGTTCGACCAGGTGTAGCTTGGGTTTGGCGGTTTGGGTTAGGATTGGGTAAAAGAGCTTGGGTTTGCTGGTTCTGGGGTAGGCGACAGTAGTTGGAGAGGTGTCCCAACCTATTACAGTTGGCACATTTTCGGCATGAGGTGCCAACAGGGTGATGGTAGTTGCAAGTGGTACACTTGGGGTGAGAGCCAATGTAACCTTGTCCAGGTTGGTTGGTATTTTGGGTAGGCGGAGTGACGACAGCATTGTTTTGAGAAGAAGCCTTCCGCTTCTTGTTCTTGTTGTGGGGCTTCTTGGCTGGAGGGGTAGGTGATTCGGTGGTGTTGGCAATGTCTTGGTGCGCATGCTTCGTAGGGACCTTGCCGTAGGCCCCCTGAAGGATGTAGTTATGGTTGAGTTGGAGGGTTATGGCATAGGCTTCCTCGAGGGTTTTCGGGTTGGCTGTGGCTACATGGTTCATGATCACCGGTGAGAGGCAACGGATGAGCTTGGCGATTGACTTGGGAACAGTATCGACTTGCCCAGGGCAAATGATACTTAACTGTTTAAAGCGCGAAATCAATCCTTCAGCGTCGCTCCCCTGTTGTGTGAGATTCCAGAACTCGTTTTCAAGTTTCTGGGTCTCATGGGGAGGACAGAATTGCTCCTTCATGAGCTCCTTAAGCTCTTCCCAAGTCATCGCATGTGCTGCTTCGTTTCCATGCGTGTTTCGTTCGGTGGTCCACCACTCGAGGGCTCTCTTGCGGAAGACCCCGGTGGCATTAAGGGTTCGGAGTTCCTCAGGGCAGCCGCCCTGAAGGAAGATAAGCTCCATTGAATCAAACCAATTGATCATGGCGGTAACACCGTCCATACCAGTGAATTCCACTGGTTTACAAGCCATGAAATGCTTGAATTGGTAAGATGGTTTGGGGGTATCGGCTTCGGAATCAGCGGATGATTTAGGTGTGGCTTCGGCGTGTATGGTGTGGATTTGGCTAACAATGTCGGGTATGATCTTAGCCAATTGCCCGGCCATTTGCTCCGAAACGAGCCCAATCAGTTCTTGCTTCAATATCGAGTCCTCGTTGTTGGATTACTTCTGGGAATCCGTCTTCTTGGACTTCTTGAGGCGGTTCAACGAGTTACGGAAAGGAGGCATCTAGAGGTTGTAAACAAGACAAAAGCGTGAGACTTGATTGTAATAAGAAAATAGGTTTTGCATGCATGAGTATGAATAAAGTTCACATAAGTTTCACATAAGAAGCATGTGTTCGTCAAGTATGGTTCACATAGTTTGCATGAGTTCAACAAGTATAACATGTATACTCACGTATGAATAAAAATAAAGAGTATAAATTTAGTTTGTTCACGAGGATTAGTATTGTTTTTTATTGCGATAAATGTGTGAGTGTGTAACGGTTTGAAATGAACGAGGTAACAAGTATCAAAACACATAAAATTTGAGTCACATAAAAAGAATAGGCTCGTAAAACATGGGAATGATTCGGGTAGAGAATAGTCGACAATTCCAAAGTCAATCGAAGATCTTTTCGAATTAGAGAAACGTGCTTTGGCCTATAGGTAAGATGCTCTCATCGAGAAGCGACTAACGACATTTTACCCTTCCAGTTACTACACGTCTCTAACCGATCGGAAAATCGAGACTTTGGCGAGAGCGAAAATCAAGGAATGGGACTTAATCGACAAGGTGCGGGTTTCACCCCTAACTTGACGATTTCGTACCCTAAGTGTGGTTGGTACTTACCAAACGAAGAGCAAATTCCGATTCGTTGGTAAGGGTCCACTAGAGTTTTGAGTTGGAAATTTTCCATCAAGGTTTGGATTTCACTCCTAACTCGATGGCAAAATTGCGTGCAAAAAGAATAAGTATAGCGGATTGAGAGTCGTTCACCAAATTGCGGTCTTCACACCTATTTTAGTGAAGTCGTCTCGTTTATATTACGAGTGTCTTCAAGCGTCCAAACGTGTATTGTGTAAAAGTGTCTTAGGAAGACACCATGTATATGTATTAAGCCCAAAAGGAAAGAGAGAAGCAAAGTAGGAAGCATAAAGTTTTAAGCATAATCAAGAATGGTCACAACGGGTACTTAGAACTATAGACTAGGTCGAACATGGCAATTCTACCTAATTCCCTATAATTATGGCTCTGATACCAATCTGTAACACCCCAACCGATGGCGGAAACAACGGGATGAGACGAAAACGAGATTGCTCATTGCTCACAACATTATTAAGTGACAATAATTAATTAAACTATATTTCATTTCATAAGAATTGTCAAATACATCAATGTAACAAAACAAAGAACAACATAACATTTGCAAAGTCATAACAAAATTGATACATCGACATTAAACCTAACGTCTAATTTGTGTGTATCTAGTCCTTGCTATATTGTTTTCATAGCATCATCTCCTTCAACCTGTAACATGTTTTAAAATAATGTCAATGCGAAAGCAAAGGCGAGTACACAAGTTTAGGCATAGCATACGTATACGAATAAGCTTAAACAATCCACATGGCAACCAAATCTATACAAGAGCAATATCAAGGCATGTAATACTAATAATCAAACCCTTAACGCAATCACGATGTTTTAACATGACCTCACGAATAACACGATGGAGGTGGATGCGTGAATTCCTATAGCGCTAAGCATGTCAAACGAAGGCTAAAAATAGTTAATGACTAAAGCATAGCAATACGAATATCCAAGACAAGCATCAAGTATAAGATTCAAGCTTTCATGTATATGGGATCGTTTGTGTGTTTTATAAAGTTTAAGTGTTCGTGATTTTGTATATGGAAACATGTTACACCCGAAAAGTGTTATAAACAAAGTGTGTCGAGTGTACTCACGGTTTTGCTAAGTCTTTTCTACACTTGAAAATCCGTGAAGACGTTGGTTCGAGGATGACGCCGAATTATCCTACAAGAGGAAACGAGGCGTATGAGTATAGAGTTTCAACGGGAGATTAGGAGTATTCGAGCATGATAAAAAATATGTTTGATAAAGTATTATGATACGAAAGTATTCACTAAGATGTAACACTCGTTCTTGACACTATAGTAACTCTTACGAGTTGGGTGTGAATTCATAGGTTCGGGGCCTATTAGAATCGTGACAAGGAATTACATACTTTAGTGTTAAACTTAATAACTTGATAGGTGATTATAAGTTCATTATCAAGGTTTCGGTTTTAGAATTATAATATAGTTATATATATATCATTATAATCATGTAGGAGGTGGGAGGATGAACCATCCACTTTGTAACCTCTAGTGTCATGTATGTCAAGTATGAGGTGGGAGGTTAAACCATCCACTTTGAACTCGGATTATGTTCACCACTACACAAGTTACCATTGGTAACAAGGAGGGTACAAGAACTATATACTATACAAGAATGATAAGGTGTCATCTAGATACCAAGTAGCCAAGTATTCAACAACCCGACGAGCACACGAGGACAATCGTCAACGGCTTTGTGGGGTTGTGACACTTTAAGTCTAGCAAACTATCTTGGGATCTTGATGAAAAATCATCAAGTGATGTGTGGTCTCAAGTTAGGATAGCCCAAGCTTCCTTGGTGGACACACATGAACAAGTTTAAGAACTTGCATCACTTGTGAGCTCAATGCTCTTCAAAAATAGAAAGTTTAGGGTGTTAAAACAGCCCTTAGTTCATGTTAACAAGATTGGTTAGGCTTTACTAATCATAAGCTTGATTGTAAGCACAAGAACACAAGTTTGTTGAAGTTAAAACACAAGTTTGATATAAGTTTAGACAAAACAGAAAGTTTGTGGACATTTTGGGGCATTTCCAGGTCTGGATTCTCCATGGAGAACCCTAAGAATTCAACCCAAAGTTTATCCAAGCAAGTAGAAAAAAGAATGGAGTGATTTCATTAAGAAATGAGTGAGTTACACTCACTTTAGTAAGAGGTATACAATCTGCTCGAAAATCTGATGTTGCAAGGATCTTGAGGTGATTTGAGAGTGATTTGAGAGAGATTAAAGTGTAAAAATGCTTGGATTAGAGGTGGGTTTTATAGGGGAATGATTAGGGTTAGTTAGGTGGGGTTTAAGTGGGTATTAAAGGCCTCAAAAACACAAAAAAAAATAAAAAAAAAACCCGTCCAAAAGGGCTGCTGTCCGCGCTTGCTGCATTTCATCTCGACCGGGAACAAAGCATATAAGGCTTTTGTTCCCGGGTTACTTCAGATTGGTGGCGAGTGGCGGAGTGGTTAAGGCGCTTGTTTGGTGAACCGGAGATCCCGGGTTCGAGTCCCATGGATCCGGTTTTGTTTGTTTTTTTTTTTATTATATAATACCCATTAAATCAGTTTCATAAATGGCAGGAATGGTCCCTGTAGTTCAAGAATTCAATATCTACTCTTGAAACCTTGGACTTATTTAAAGAAGGATATATATTAACATTAAATTCTAAATGTTAATATATTTATAAAAAAATTAGAATTTTAAATTTTGTAAAATAAATCAATTAATTTTATTAACTAATTTAATTAATTAATTAACTTAATAAATGAATAGATAATTATATTTTCGTAACGAATTTAGTTTAACGATTACGAGTTTCACGCTTGAGTCTTGATTACGCATACATACCATGTTTGCAAGTTATCACATGTTTACGATTGAGAGTACCACGAATACGTTTACACGTTTAAAGTATGAACAAGTATAAGTATAACATGACTATAATTAACATAATATTGTTAAAATACGAGTTTCTCATTACGATTCAAGTCTCGGTTTTCCACGTTTACAACGAAAGACAAATACAAGATACAACGCTTACTAAAAATAGAAGTACGATACAAGGTTTTCCAAATATAGAAAGTATAGAAACGCGGGGCGTTACATTTCAAGCAGGGCCGTTCATATAGTGTATAAAAGTAAGGCAGCCGCTTAGGGCCTTCACCTCCAAGGGCCCCCAAATTCCTTTTAAGATTTGATGAGTTGCAGTTAAATAAATAACGATTAATCTATCATATGAGAGATGGTCGAACTCTGTTTATAGTTTTAATCTCCAGTTTTTCATACTTGTTTGCAAAAAGTTTCATTTACATTTGATTAGATCATGACTTCATCAAGATAAACATTGAATTTTTGTTGATTTTTCAAGATTTTATGAAGTTGTTTAATTGTTAGGGTAATAAAATAATAAAATTATATAATATAAAAAACATAGATAAAATATATGAAATTACACAAATCTTTAATTAAAACACAAACAAACGAATATAAACGAACAAATATTCACGAACGCCTTGGCGAACATAAACGAACTTCCACCAAACGGTTCATGAACTGTTCGTTGAACGTTCGATTTTTTTACAGCTTTGCTTACAACTACTTTTAAATTACACCATTGTCTATAATTGGACTTGAATTGTCACTGCCTTGGCTTGAGAGATTAACACTATTTTAACACCTTGGTACTATTAGGTTACATGCGCTTTTAATTAATCGTCTTGAAACTAACCAAACGTTCAGTAAATTATTTGAGAATTGATAATGCCCTTTTGGTAATTGTCTTAAAACTAAACAAATGTTCAGTAAATTATTTGAGAATTGATGCACATAAATTTTGTTTAGTTAATAAATGGATGAACATGTATATATTTTTTGGCCATTTAATTAAACAATTGACAACACAAATCCTGTCGGTTCATATACTTTTATAAGCGTTGGTAGAACCTCAGGATTTTCATGTTTGTGTTCTTTTGCTAGGAAAATGAACGTTTTCGTGTTTGTTTATACTCGTTTGTTAATACTTAAAGGGATATTGGATTTAAAACCCTAACTTTCACTAATTGGCCGATAACACCCTTAACTTTTGATCTATACCACATTACTCCCAATTTTCAACTTATTTTCCTCTGACACTCACAAACTAACTGAACCCTAACCCAGTTAGCTGACATCAACTGCCACACCACTAAACAATTGCTATATCAGATGTCACGTCATAAAAAATGCCAAGTCACTAAATAAGTGCCACATCAGATTCCACGTCAGCAAAAAAGCCCTTGTCAGATGCCACATCACTAAACAAAATGCCACGTTAGTAAAAAAAACTAACTTGGTTTGGGTTCAGTTAGTTTGGGAATGCTAGAAGAAAATAAGTTGAAAATTGGGAGTGGTATGATACAAATCGAAAGTTGAAAGCGCTATCGACCAATTGATAAAAATTGAAATTATTTAAATTCAATATCTCTACTTAAAAACACTTCTTAAATGTAAACGTTATTCAAATTACAAATAAATAACTTCGTACAATAACAACATCCAACAGTGTAAAAGGAAACAACAAATAAAGAAACCCAATAACATCACATGATTACCCTATGATTTTCTATAAGACTTATGTATAATAGGCCAATTAGTAATACTAATAGCTAGAAAAACAAACATAAACAAACGAAATATGTTTTTCGAGGGTGGGGGTGGAGATTTAAGTTTTTGGGGGTGTTGGGTGGTTTAGGTTTTTTCATATTAATGCATGTGCAGTACAATTTTTTTTTTTGAACAAAAAGGTTTTTTTATATGTTATATATAGCGAATTTTATTAAAAAAATTCAAATTTTTATATGTTTTTTAGACCTTTTTAGTTAGTTTTTTAGACCTTTTTAGTTTGTTTTTTGGTTTTCTTATTTAAACTAGTTTTTAGTTAGTTTTTAATTTTTTAATAAAATTCGCTATATATAATATATAAAAAAAACCTTTTTTTCAAAAAAGAAAAAAGTTGTATTGCACATGTGCAATAATACAGAAATGCCTAAACCACCTAACAACGACGCTCCCAAAAACCTAACCCCCCTAAAAAAACCTAAATCCATCTTCCCACTAAAAGCCTAAACCCCCCACCCACTCCAAAAAAATCTTAAAACTAAACCCTAAACGTAAACCCTTAAAAAGCCTAAACCCCCACCCGCGCCCCTCAAAAAGCCTTAACCCCCCACCCACACCCCCCTAAAAACCTAATCCCCCCCCCCCCCCCCCACATACCTAAAAACCTAATCCTAAACCCCAAAAAAAACTAACCCTAAAAGCTAAACTAAACTCAAAAGTTAAATCTAAGCATATAATGCACATGTGCAGCACATACATATAATGCATATGTGTAGTACATATATAATGCACATGTGCAGTACAAGTTTTTTTTTTTTGAAAAAAAGTTTTTTTATACATAAAAAGTAGCGATTTTTTATAAAAAAATTTGTAAAAAATGGTATGTTTTTTAGACTTTTTTAATTAATTTTTTGTTTTCTTGTTTATATGTAATTTTCTCATGATCTATATATATATATATATATAAGGTTGCCTTTACTTGATCATATAGCCTCTTCTCCATTCTACATCTTGTCTAGTAGGGTATCATGAGTTTCTTTCTCTTTGCAAGAAAAATCAGCCTTTGCACCATTAATGGTGTTCTTGACTCTTGTAGAATGCTTAATTTGGCCTAAAACCGAGCATTAATCGGTATTAGATAAAATACGAATCAAATTTCAGACTGATCATCCAACATAAACAAAAACGTTTCTAATCAAATTTGGTATAAACGAAACCAGATACATGTTTGCGTGACTAGTCTCAAACTTGGAACCGTTATTATTCCAATATATCATGAACCCAAATTTTTTAAGAACTAAAATACCAAGAATCAAACAAATATATAACCGTTAAAGTCAAGCATTGGCGCCCTAGGCCCCCACTGATTTTTCACTCCTAGTGTTAATTTTACCGAAAAGTTTTTTTGTAGTGTAAAATATTGGATTTTAAGAGTCCGGCCCCCACTAAGTTTTCGTTCAATCTTCGCCACTGCAGTCAAGGCATAGTTTGGTTCTTCGATTTTGTCGGCCCGATTAGTTTATGCACACTCATATACACCCAAGAACATACAAAACAATATGATCATTCATACATACCTTGATCATGAGCCAAACTAGGGTGATATTGCAACTTATTGGCCTCATGCATCTTGAAAACTTCACATACACTCTCAGAGGCATCAGCCTCTCTAAACACCTTCAGCAAATTCCCATCCTCCATATCTTCCACCATGGACGACTGCGCCCCCCTTCCCCGCTCTTCACCGCCTTCATCCGACCACGTTTTTCGTCAGTTACATCCGAGCTATCCCCACGAACATCTTCCATTAACTTTATAAAGAAATCCCATGCCAGTATCCCATTGTTGGTGATCTTTGCTGAGGTGGACAAACGGAATGGGTGTGATCATGTAGTTATCGTGCGTAATCACATAGCGCGGCGCCCATGCTCTTGAGAGCGGTCGCGTGTGTAAAATGTGCTGAAACAAAGGCTGCATGGGCCAATGCTGATTGTTTCAAAAATACTATTCTTTCCTTGCATTGATTAATAGTTGTTACGTTGTTGATCTTTGATTCTGAACACCCCATAATGTGTCTTGTTTTGTAAGATCTGATTGGATGTTTTGATCTGATAATTTGGGTGAAATTATATGCAGTTTTTTGTATGTAAAAGATGTTAGAAAGAAGAAGAGAATGATGTGAGGGGATGCACATTTTGTTGTAATAAAACCACACTAGCTTTCAAACTATACTAATAGCTACCGAGCCGGGCTCGATTCTTTAACATAAAGCTTCAATTCGAGCTACTGACGATGTCGGCTCACTGATGTTTAGCCCCTCATCGTTAATAAGGTTTTCTTTTTTTTTTTTAACTTTCATTATTTACTTTTTTTTCTTTTCTTTTTTGTCTCCTCAACTTTGGTAATAACATGTTTGGCTCCTCAACTTTAATAAGATTTTATTTTTCATTATTGACCCATGCGATTAAAAATTTTCTTTTATATTTATATGTGATCAGATACATTTTTTATTTATACGTGTTACACTCCAAGTTAAGCCCGAAACGACTACTTTTATTCTTCTAGTCGAGGTTTCTGGTGATGGTGGTCGTTGGCAGTGATGTAGTATTGATGCTACTTGGCACGGTTTTACGCCCCTGCTGATTAGTTATTATTAAAATAGTTTTTACTAAAAGGCAATTTCATATATATGCATGAAAACTTGTCACGGACTTAAAAAAACTACCAATGATAACATAAAAAACATGTTAAAAAACTACCAATGATAACATAAAAAACATGTTCTTGAAAGTTGAAATCCAATTAGCGGAATTTAATTCCATACTATGCACAAATAACCCCAAACAGGAACACAAACCACTCTTTGGGATAGTTGTTTAAGTATACACATAGTTTTATGACATAAATGGACCCGACCCGACCCGGTTCTGGGCCCATGTAATCCTACAAATCAATGTTGATTTTGGTTTCGAATTTATGTGTTGATGATGGGGTTACGTTTATGTATAAAAGCATCCTTAAAAATACCGACTCTGTATATAATATTGATATGTAAACAAAACAAGAAGCTTGTTCATGTTCGCTCGTTAAGAGAACATAAGATCTTGTTCCTTTCAGAAAAAGATAAACTCACAAACACGCACTTCTCGCTAATTGGTTCATGAGCGGATCGCTTAACATGCGGCTTGTTTACTACTCACGCTTGGACCAAAGCTATGTAGTTAATGCGGTAAAAAAATCGGATATTGGTTATCCTAGTGGGATATTGGTAATTTTAATATCATGTTGAATTTATATATAGCAATTTAACATTGTTAAAACTCCCCTACCATTACAAATTAACCTTTTGCAACTTGCAAAACACTACCAATTGTAGCATCCAGCAAGTAGGAATCAGTTAAGACTTATAACACTAACATTTAACAATTAAGCCTTAAAACACTAATGGCATCAATAAGAAGAAAGAAAGACAAATGTTAGCACTAAGAAGAAAGGTACCAATATCGGGAAAATCAATGATATATCAGTCAAATATCGATCAATTTCGCCAATAATTTCGGTACCGATATTCTATGTTCTGACCGATATTTTGCACATATATCTCACTAGGGGACCGATAACCAATTTATCATCAGTGATATATTGCGAGATTAACTGCATACGACCAAAGTGAACATATCAGCCGGTTCAAGTAAACGAGTTGAAACCGATAACTCACACAGTGAAACCGATTCCGATTCAGGTTCAAACTATAGATTTTTTTCTTCTCTCATATACTTGATTTTCCAGAGCTCTAAATCATGTCCTCGATTGTAATTAACAGCGTACTGAGGGATCTCTGTAAGATCAATGCGTGTGCCCACAAAGGTACTTGAAGATCCATTTTGAAGCTCATTGTTTTCTGCATCATCTATTTGCGAAGCAACCATAAAATTATTTCTAAACGGATTCAAGTCAAAATCAGTACGCTTTTCGTGCTAGTCAAAACGGGCCCAGGACAAAATCAGGATGTTTTAGTACTGATGAAAACGGGTCCGGGTCAAAATCAGTGTAATCATAGTTGTTAATGGCGAATAGCGACAAATAGCGATAAGGTACCTATATGCTACATAGCGAATAGCGGGCGGCTATTTTATAAATAGTGATACACTAATTTTTTTTTTAAATTGTATATGTACATTTATATCAAAATACCCTGGTATATATGCTATTTTACGTGTATATTTAACAAAAACCTAATATCTAGCTATTTTATAGCTATATTTAATTGCTATTTATATTTAAAAAAATAAAAAATAAAGTGTCGCTATTCTTATTATCTATCGTTACAACCCTAATAGCGACACTACACCTATACGCTACGTAGCGTGCTATAGCGATCGCTACGATCGCTATTGACAACTACGAGTATAATTACTGGTAAAAACGGCGGTCAGGCTGACCTACACAACTTATTTTTTAGGTTACTAATTAATGGAGCAAACTACATGAAATGCAGTGTACTGTTCATTTTTTACCTATAAATGTGACATACTTGCATTTATAGGGGTGCATACAAGCCAAGTAGCCTGCGCGCTGCTCGAGACCGGCTCAAAAAAAAGCTTGAAACGAGCCAAGCCTTATTGAGCCCGAGCCGAGCTTGAGCCTAAAATAAAGCTCGTTTATTTAGTGAGCCCGAGCTCGAGCCTGGCATGTGAAGCTCGTCAGGCTCGTCGAGCCTTAGTGTAATATTAGTTTTTATTAATATTTAGTAACCTTTACCCCTTACTTTAAGTTGTCTAGTAAACCAGCCGAGCTTATTTAAACTTGTTTACGAGCCGAGCCCGAACCTAAAAAGAAGCTTGTTTAGTAAACGAGCCCGAGCTTCACTTATTGAGCTCGCGAGCCTAAACAAGTCTATTATTTATGTTATTTTTATTTAATATATTAATTAATAGATAATAAACGAGCCAAGCTCGAGGAACTACCACTGAGCCGAGCTCGGGCTCGGCTCGGCTGCACCCCTACGATTACCTTGTTGCCATTTATTGTAGTTTGCCTGTAATTAACGAGTTAAAATGTTTTGGAAAAAATATATTATTACAAGAATTTTACATTATTTATTATAGTGATTTAGAAGATTTTAAGCCTTTAAAACACTTCGTATGACTTTACCACCGTAGATGGGTCGAAACTACCATTCTTTAACTATATAGTATAACTTTTACAGGAAGAAGAATTACCTATTTCGTCCCTCACGTAACTTCGAAAACGTGAATACCCATTAGCAACAACATCAAGATCATCAACGCTAAAATTGTATCTTTTTTCAAGAGCCAAATACAATACCTGAAATCAGAACAACAAATTATCCATGTATGTAAAACAAAGGTGAAAGTCGAGACCCTAATACATTTTACGTGTTTTTAAATGGTAGCTTTTTAAACCATGTGACATTAATCTCTCTAACGTATGAAACAACGCATCAGTGAGGTCATCACTGTAAATTACATCCGCAGCAACCAGCAAAGATGCCCTTTTAAGTTCTTCAAATTCTGATTGACTCCAAGCATAACTAGATTGTAAAACATATATGTCGAGTCCAGACCAGTGGTTAGTAGAGGTGTTTATTAAAATATAAAGAGTAAAGTACACGAGTGGTCCCTGTGGTTAACCAAAATTTTGGATTTGGTCCCTGGCTATTCAAAAGTACACGGATGGTCCCTGTGGTTTGCACTTTGTAACGCAATTAGTGCCTAGCTAACAAATCTAAAGGCTTTAGCATATCCAAATTAGGGACTAAATGCATTACGAAGTGCAAACCACAAGGACCATCCGTGTACTTTTGACAAAAGTTGAGGACTAAATGCGTTACAAAGTGCAAACCACAGGGACCATCCGTATACTTTACTCAAATAAAAATGTGCTAAAAACAAAAAAAGGTCAAGTGAGTCAAAAGTCTACGTATAAAAACTCCTAAGTCGTTTTACTAGAAAATTTTGCTTACCAGTTTACCCCCTGTAATAATGTATAGTTTTCTCAAGGGTGGAATGCACGATATAGAAACAAAGTTTACATGTTTTCGTGATGTTAGCAACCAACTATAGAAACATTTTATCACCAATTTTAGCAACCAAGTTACGTTTTATGGCCAGTTTAACGCGTAGCAGGCATTTTTTACTGTTTTTAAGAGCAAATTGCCATTTTCGTCCCTGAGGTTTGGCCACTTTTGCGACTTTCATCCAAAGGTTTGTTTTTCCGCATCTGGGTCGTCGTGGTTTCAATTCCCTGAGGTTTGGCAAATTATTGCGACTTTCGTCCCTCAAGGTTTGGCCCTCAGGGACGAAAATGACAAGAGTTTGAAACCATGAGGACCCGGATGCAGAAAACAAACCTTTAGATGAAAGTCGCAAAAGTGGTCAAACCTCAGGGATGAAAATGGCAATTTACTCTTTTTAAAATGACTAGCGTGAATACTAGTTTATTATTTTAGTGTATATGCATATAGGGCACTTAGCCACGTGGCATCTAATGCGACATTTAGTAGTTAGTCATGTTGAAATTTAACAAACATCATCTTCTCACACTTGTAATTAATTTATTCTAAACTTTTTTCATGTGAAACTTTTATATGTATGTAACAGCTGGCATGGCATCAACCAATGTCACGTTAGAATATTAAAAAATGTTGATATCTGAAATTGGTGATAGATTATAAGTTGGCCTAATTTAAAGATGGTTCCTATATTCACGAAAAAAATGTAAAGTTCGCTTCTATTTAGCAGTCTGCCACTTTTCTTAATCGTGCTAGAAACAACATTTTTTTGTAAAATTCACACAGAAAAAAAAAACAAAAAAGTGTTTGTGGGTCAGCCCAACCCAGCCTGTTTTGACCCGTTACACAACCCGCATGACCCACCCGCTGCAAGATAATATGATATTGTTGTTACCTTTCACAAGATGCACGATTGTCTTGTGTAGGGGGCCATGAAGCCTTCCAATCAAGTTCCCGTACATAAACCGAATTTTTAGAGGGTAACAATGCAGAATTGAGATGAACATTGCTAGCACAGTTTTCAAGTATGTCGACCCCGTGATCTATCAAATAATAATATGAATGTAAGCATTTATTTTCAATGTTCTCCAAGGATATAACCATAAATCACATTAAGGAGAGGTAGCAATGTCAACATGTTTACCCATAAATGGTTGTGTTTTATCTCAAACGGGTATAACAAATATAAAAGTTACAAGGGTGCTGAAAATCTATTTTTAATGTATACATCCTCCAAAATCTGTATCCAACTTATTATTATTGAAATTCCACCTTCCCCGAAAAGAGGAGGGGAGGGGGGATGCATGAATACCTGTCAGATAGACTGATTTAGCAACCCGTGCAAGCAGCATACCAACCAAGCCTGGTTAAGATTCAGAAATAAAAAAAGTTACATATTTATCTTATTTACCCTAATTCAAAAGCCTTTTGCTCTCATTTCACAAAACGTCTTGGTTTTTTTTCACAAAAAGTTTTTTTGGTCATCATATCTTTCTATATTAGAAATTATGCCATAAACTTGAACATCTGGTTAATGTTATTATTACACCTTTAAACAACATAAGCATATCCAAACACTATCTTCTACATCTACGTTATTGCAGGTTGTTATCTGATTTAGACAATTCTATATCACATAATCACTTTCATATGCACATCATATTGTACTAATCTATTAGTTCGCCTCTATGAGTGTAAGTGGCGTGAGGTTTACACATAACTTATACAAACACTTGCATTTTCTACCCGTATTCATGTTTAGCATTAACAAATAGATTTGGGCAGTGGTACAAGTGACAATTTTGTGAGATTGTAAATGTTTTGATATGGTAGAACATCTATGAGTCAGGGCTGAAAACGAACCGAACATTCAACAAACAGTTCAAGAACCGTTCGTCAGGAAGTTTGTTTATGTTTGTTTGTTTAATAAATGAACAGACACGAACAAAAAATTTTGTTCGATAAGTTAAACAAACAAACATGAACAGAAGTTGTGTTCGTTCGTTTATGTTCGTGAGCGTTCGGTAATGTGTTCATTTATGTTCGGTCGTATATGAATCAAGATTACCTGTACCAGCACCAAGTTCTACTGCTACGATCCCATTAAACTCAGATGAAGTATACGTCTTATGCAAAACAAAATCACAGAGTACTAGTTCGGCTCTCCAAACCTGAAAAAAAGGTTTAATCCAGTTTATACTCCTAGATGTTCAAAAATACATACATAACCTTCATACTTCTAAATTTCATGTATCATATGTATCCTTTTGTAACCGCATATTTTGTTAAATAAATGAATCTAGATAAAAGTATAAAACCATTTATTACCTGCAAACCAACCTTTGGAATCGATGAGGTGATATTGTGTTGGATAGCCACATCTAACGTGTCTTTCAGATGTTCTATAAACAAGAAGGCTTCTTTAGAAAATATAACTATTTGCGGGTGAGTCACATACATATACATACACATATAAATAGGCGGTGTAAATGAGCCGAGCCGCTCGTGAGATCGGCTCGCTGAAAGCTTGAATCGTGCTTGAGCTTATAGGAGCTTGAGGCTATATTGAAGTTCTTTAATAAACGAACTCCGGCCCAAGTTAAATATATCTCGAGTTTTACTAGGCTCGCGAGCCTAAACAAGCCTATTATTTATAATCTTTATTCAACATACTAAATATACACATTTACATAGTTATTATTATGCATAAAACCTATGATAAAAATAATATATATACACATATGTAAAGTACTTGAATTATTAATAAACAATAAACAAGCCGAGCTCAAAAGCCTAGGGAGCTTGGGCTTGTTTACACCCCAAAATAAAAGGTACTCAATTCATAAGATGAAGAGAACCATAAGCTACAATACAATAAGCAACTCACTTTTGCGCCTAGGTAAAGCAAGATCACCATCATTATCCAAGCTTACTTTCTGTTGCAGTTTTGAATCATCAAAGACCTCATATTCATATTTGCCTTCAATGTACTCAACATCTGCATTCCATTATGAAGATACATTATTTTTCCAGTCAAAATAATACTAAGTATCAAGCTATATTAGTTAAATCCTGAAATGGGGAACAAAAATTGCGTCACCTGTACCATGTCATTTAGGGAAAGAGCAATACCATAATAAGTTTCTATATTTACTTGTAAATAGGACAGACTAGTGGTGAGCAAAAAACTAGATAACCGAATTAACCAAAAAAAATCAACATGAACTAACCAAAGTACCAAACCAATTGAGAAACTAATGGTTCAGTTATAATTTTCTGCATAACCAAACTTTTGTTGGACAATATGAATGTGAACGTCTGGTTGAAGTTTATGTTCGGCTTTGCATGTTTAAATTTTTCTCCATTCAGTTGTTTGTTGGGGCTCCATTGAATTGTATGTTTGCTGGTTCATCTGTAGTGATCGCCAATTTATAGAACATGACAGCGGATATTATTGTTTTTCGTATAAACCTGTTAGATGGATAAATGTAAGATCACGAGATTGTGCAAAATGAACTGAACTTTCGGATAAATTTAATGACGCTGCCAGAAAGGGAAAAAGGAAATGATCAACACGAAACATCAACAAGTAAATCTGTTGAAGCAACAGTTGATTGTAAACAGAGAGCAAACATTGGGTCATTTATGGGTGACGCCCAGGCAGCATGTATACTACCCTATTTAGTTGGAGCTGCACCTGTATGCTATGGTGTGCCAACATACATTTGTAGAGATGATTCGTGATTTTGTTTGGTGTTGTTTGTGATTACTCAACTATACACTTTCAAATAGTTTGACACCTATGTGATAAATCTTCCCCAGTTTTCCTTAAGTTTCTTTTTTGCTTTCATAGTTCATAAGTTGTTTCATAAAATAACTAATTCCATCTTTAATAGTCGTCTAGAATACAATAAAGATTTAGTATGAATACCTAGGTTCTTCCCTAAACTATTTGAAAGTGAATAATTGAGTAGTCAAAAACAACACCAAACAACTTTATCCATAAAAAACACCAAACAAAATCACAAACCTTCTCTAAAAGTGTTTGTTGGCACACCATAGCATACAGGTGTCGCGTCAACTAAACAAGGTATGTACACGCAGCCTAGGCTTAACCAAGGCTTAACCAATAGTGACCCGATATTTGTTTTATTATGTTTACAGTCAAGTATTGCTTCAATATAAATATTGGTTGATCGTCTCCTTTTTCCTGTTGATCGTTTCCTTCTACCTTTCTAGTAGTGTCATCAAACTTATCTTAAAGTTGAATGCATTGTGCACAATCTCCTGATCTTGCATTTATCCATCCACCCAATAGTTTTATACCAAAACCAATAATATATGATGTGGCGTTCCATAAATTGGAGTCAGAACAGGGATGTGAACCAGCAAACAGAAAACTCAATGGAGTCCCAACATAGACGTATGGCCCTTTTAAGAATAAAGATCCACTACTACAACCCATTAGAAGAGTAGCGGCACATTGCTCAAGTTTTTGAATCTTTTTATCAAAATGTATTGATTCCCTAAAATCGCATACCAAAAAAAGGATTAAAACTAGAGAAAAATATAAAACATGCAAAGTTGAATTTTTGTGGGTCGGTTATAGTTATATGTCAATAAATAACCGAAATAACAGAGCGGAACATCCATTAAAGTTTTAACGGTTACCTAGTGATTTTCTTTTAACTAACACATATAAGTTTCATTATAACTTCTTTATAAATTATATATATATAACTTGCATTCTCCTTCTCCTTTACAAATTAACAAGTTTTGTTATAAATAATATATCATAAAACTTTTGACCCAAAACCAAAAGAAAAACCTACCAATTTGTAACCGACATCGTTTAAAAAGGTTTTTCAAGGCTCGCCTTGAGGCTTAAGCCTCGGCTGAGGCAATGAAAAATCGCATAAAAGGCTTAGCCTCATGGGGGTCAACTGAAACCTAGGCCTCAGCCCTCCGAGGCTGTAAGAGGCGGTGAGGCCTAACAGACCTTGTGAAAATTGAAAAAAAAAATCATAAAACGAATATCGATACATTTTTTAAATAATATCGATATCCATATCAATGATATTTAAATGAATCAGTTCGATTTGGTTTGACATGGTATCATTCAAACTATAATAATGAATACCGACACCGGTTATGATTATACTAATACCAATCCCGATGTTGTTCGATCAGCATCGGTTCAGTTCGATTAGTCATGATACTAGTATTAGGTATAGTACTTAAGTTTACTATACTAAAAAATAATATATTCCACATACTTCTCCGTCTTTAATAGAAAAATGTGTACAAAATAATTAGACACAATTGTGTATTTAGTTTTTTTTAAGTTAACGAACACAAGTTATTTAAAAATAAGTGAGGTTAAAAATCTAAACAAGTCAAAAGTGTATATTATTAATAGTATAAGGAGTGAAATTGAAACTTACATAAAAATACAAATAGAATTGTAGTGTGTATAATATAATTTTTATTTTATTATTCCATCTATATATCTATGTATATAATATAATATAATTTTTTTTCTAGTTTTATATGATACATTTTATTTAATAAAGTTTGTAAATGAACCCATTTTATAAATCTATACATTCATCTTACATTTTGATGAATAAAACAATCCGAAATTTAAAAAAAATTATAAACAGACAAAAAAAAACTTCATCAAGCTATTTAGTAGAGTTGACTACAAACCCTCAAAGCTTGTGCTTTAACACGACCGGTTTTCTTCTTAGAATTATATTTTGGTAGCCCTTAACTTACCATATGACATAGTATGTACACCATGTAGGTCATTTAAACAATAGTGTTAACTTTAATCCAACATGGAACATTAGCATTAAGATTTTGCTCTAAAAGCCATAAACCGAGCCTTAATATCATCATAATCAGGAAGTTTAGGATGAACATGTCGCGTCTGTGGTTTCACGGTCACATCTTGTTGGTTCGAAGCCCCCCTCGCATTCCTTTTTGGTTCCTCCACCGTTGGCGAATTCACACGTGGCAAAGTACTATTATTTCTCCTCCATTTGTTCTTCACCCGCGGTTCTACTACAACTTTTTCAACATTTGGATGAACCGAAACATACTCGTTCTCTTTGTTGTCATCATGTTCTTGTGTATTATTTGTTGGGGAACCTAAAACAGTGTCGGAATTTGTTACCTTTTTGTTGGGATCGTTTCTCAAGTAAGGCGGCCAAAACTTGAAGAATGGTCTTGATTTGGTTTATTCATCAGAAGAAGTCGAACCTTCGTCTAGACTTGTGCTTGTCTCTCCACTAGTCGTTGAGTGTCGACTAGTGGTTCTTGACCAAAAATTCAAAATTCGTTGACGCATATTTTCTGTTTGCTTTACAATATCATCATTTGATTCATCTTTTTTACGCGCACTGTTACCATAGTTTATCCTTTCTTGAATGTTGATCATCCACCCGTTTTCACGATCACTTGTAGGAGATTCTTTGTCTTTTTCGTCACCAGCATTTTCGGACAAGTCCTAGAAGAAAAACATTGAATGTTAAAGACCGGATAAATATACTAGCATGATAATAGAAGTTAGTTTGTTTATGGGCTTTGGCCCCTTAGCTTGGGTATATCTATATTGGATTGTAGTTCCCACCAATTATTCAAATTTAAAAGTAGAATATGGCTTCCTTTTTCTATGTGTCATGATCCCAAACATCCTCACTTGTTCATGTTTTTAACCTTCTATTTTAGAAAATAAAATAAATAAATAAATAAATAATAAATATACTTGTATTTTTCAAAAGATTTTTGTAAGGTAAGTGTTTAGTAAGCTTGTGATCATAAAACATTCTTCAATAGATAGGTTGCGTTGTGTTGGTGGTGTCGGTGATTGTTGCGTTGGTGGCAGTGGCAATAATGGTGGCGGAGGCAGCGACCAATGCGTGGCGGCAAGAAATAATGGTTGCGGGTGTTTCTCGTTCATTTGGATCCATTTTGCGCTGACAAGTGTTTTCAAGTGATATTTACCCTTTATTTAAGTTGAGTCAACCTAAACCCGTTGTGTAAATGTGAATTAAAATTTGTATAAAATAAAAGATTAATATAGATAAAGAGGTGAGGGTGTTTGGGATCATGGTACATCAAAAAACAAAGCAAAATTCTACTTTAAATATCTAGTGGAAACTACAATCATCAAAAAAGCTTAAACAAGTAAAAGACAATGTTTTGAGAATCAAAATAGTAATAGAACCAATTTGTCTAAGTGACTAGCCCAATATAGAAACTTACACGATGAGATGAATACGATTTGTATAACCTATTATCTAATGACTCGGGATCCCATTCGACACCATGTTCTTGAGCTATCTCTTGGATCAACTGAACTTTCATTTCCTTTGTCGGGTGGCCCAGATTCAACATATCAATAAACTGAAACGACATTAGACATTTTTGCTTTCAGTTTAAAATTATAATCCATGTTTTAAGGTTTAACGTGAACTAACCTCTTTGTTGACGAAATATTCAAATGAATTCTCGTATCTCTCGGTAAATAAGGTTCTAAGTTTGCGTAGTTCTGGCAAATCGCCAAATCTTGTCGCTGCGTATATCAAAGACGAGACTGCTTCCTTGCATTCCTCCGGGCATTCGCTGTGAATCAATAGAGTTGGGTTTGTGGTAAGAACATTGCGTACACAATTGAAGTCTAAACGAGAGCCAATAACCTTGGTTGGTATCTTTAAAACTTTTAAACCCTTAAAATTTGAACCGCTTATCATGATCGAACCCCTTGAAAAAAAATTAGTATATTTTATAGGCAAAAATCTTGATCACACCCCTTGAAAAATTATTCATGGGTCCGCCAGTGCCATATCCATGTTAAAAAATTGAAAGAAGGACATCAGTTAGCTTGAAAGTTAAAGTTATAGAAAAATGATCGGATAGTCCTATGCTTTGGTGAAATTCACCTATAGTCCCACCTTCTAAAATTACTGCTATTTTCCCAACTTTTGCACACTTGTTTCTCGGATAGTCCCTAACGTGGATGTGAGCTAGTTTTCTTAGTTAAGTGAGTGTGAAATGACAAAAATACTCTTTATATATAAAAAACTAATATATAAAACATTAACAGATCAAATTACTAGCTTTTAAATATAAATATGATTTTTGTCATTTCACACTCACTTAACTGGGAAAACTAACCCCTGTCCGCGTAAAGGAATATCTAAGAAACAAGTGTGCAAAAGTTGTGGAACATAAATGTAATTTTAGAAATGTAGAAACTATAGATGAAATTTCACCAAAACACATGAACTATCCCATTATTTTTCTCTTAAAGTTATATTTAAAGTTATTTGCATGTATATTAAAATATAAATTTTTACCCTGTCAAATGTTAACTTTAGTTTATTGTTATCAAAAAGTTGTTATTTTTTTAGTTAATTTTTAGTTTATTGTTATAAAAAAGGTGTTATTTTTTTAGTTAAAAGAGGCCTTAAGTTTACTTTTTATTTTAGGCTTCAAAACAGATTGGCCCATTTCTAGACTTCCTGGGACTAAAATAAGGGTTCGGTTCTTGGTTTGAGTTATGATCCGGTCCAAAACCTTTTTTTTATACTGACCTTTTAAATTTAAGTATGAGTTCATCCTTTACTATTTAACTCAAAAGGTTGAGTCCAATTTCATAATTAACCGGTTCAACCTGTTGCTAGTTCTCTATTACACGGTCCGAATTGGTTGATATGGACGCATGGTTTTGAACCATTGCACACCGCTAGATAATTGATTAATCGATTACAAAATGTGTTTTCTCTTACCTCTGATCGTTCATTACCGTTAGTTTGTCTGAGATAAGTGTACAATATTTCCCAACAAAATCATAGCATAGGGTTTTATTTTGGTCGAGACATAGCCTACCGACCTGTTTTCAACGAACGTTAAGGGTTAGCCAAAGGGTAGATGGATAGCTAAACTCCGAGTCAAGATTTGTTATAACCGATCTTAGTCTTGGAGAAAAAAAAAGACAAAACGGTTGTATGTAAGCGGTCTTGGACTAGTGGACCGGAGTAGGTTTTGGTTCAGTTTTATTAAATGTTTAAATGGTTGACACCGCGGTTTAAGAAAATATTAAAAGTAATAAAAATCAAATAGAGAAAAACATTTAAGAAATAAATACCCTTCGATATGCTTCGGAGTAGTGATCAAGTTTTAGAAGCTCGGCAATATCACCCCTCCAAAACTTTTGCATTGAAGTTCGCCTTCTCTTTATAATCTCGATTCGCATCAACGTCAAGTTGATGTTTAGTTTGCTGACATACGACACGCACAATCAAAATATTCGAAAGTGAAAATTTCAACATAAAACCGATATAAATTTAGTGTTATTCGAATAAATCTAAGTTAAAAAAGAAATTAGCAATAAAATAGATAGTATAAAAATAAATAAGTATATGTGTTTTTTTTCTTCAATAAAAAAATTTATATAATTCGCGTTTGAATATTAGGCGTCTTTTTAAAATCACAAATTCAATTTCGATTCAAAAAAATTGAAAATGAAAAGAAGTCAAATTTGGTTCGTCAAAATTTAATTGATTCAAATAATGAACACAGTCAGTCACGTAAGTACTTGCCATTTCGTATCAAACTTGCGTTTGAACCATGCCTCGAACATGTTTGAAAAGAACTTCATGAGTGTTTAAATCGATAACTTCAGGCTCGACACGCCAATTTTTGCAAAAGAAAAGTTTAAGATGTTTGAATCTGAATCAAGTTAAACAAAGGATGCCCATTGCATAAGGAGAAGAAAAGGAAGGTTTGCAATGAGCAACATATATCAAATGAAGCAAAGAATCTTCAAATTGTATGGATGATTGGTGTACTAATGGTAACCGGTGGCAACAATTTATACCATATTGCTTTTAATATAAGTTTGGTTTTTTTTTATTATTATTTTGGTGATAATGAATGAATTAAAACAACAAGAAATAGAATTTATGAGCATATATTTTAATATTAATAAATACATATTTCTAAGAATGTTTTATATCATGGTTGTTAATATAAGGATTTAACCAACTTTGATACCTTTTATTTTGATAAATTTTTAACAGGCTTTTTTTGAGGCTTAATATTTACAAATACACATCTAACAACGACGATTTATTTGGGGGAGAATAATAAATGAGTGATTCTTATTGTCTAGTGATAAAATTTTAACTTATATTGTGTTCTTTTATGAAATAGATATAAGTTTTATTTTCGGAATAAGAAGGATTTATAAATTTAATAAAATATCAAAATTAAAATAAATTTAGACTTAAAAAAATACTTAATATTCAAAACTATTTGTCTTGTCCAAATCAAGCTTTTATCGAGATTGAGCACAATTGAAACATATAAAGAAACCAAAAAAGTAAAAGATTTCCTGGAGTATGCATATTACATAATACATACCCTCTAGTTTCAAATTATAAATAACCAACATGTTAGTGTGTAATGGAGTTTTACCCAAGCATCGAGAGTTTATCAAGAAAAAAAAAAGTTGATTTTTAATTTATAACCCAAAGACTTTCATCCTTTACATTTTAACCCATTTTGATTTTTTTTACTTTTAACTCAAAGTTTTTCATCTTTTGTCATTTAATCCTAACACTGTTATTTATTTTCACTTTGATCTCAAATACTTCTTATCTTTTGCAAATTTTTCATTTTACATTTCGTACTAAATTTTGCGAGTTAACACGCCGCAACGTGCGTGTGGGGTTCAATGTTTCTTCGTCTATCTTTTCCCATTTGACAGACCCGTCGCAACGTCTACTTCTCCCTGCTTGACAGGTTTGTCGCAACGTGAAGGTCCTTTTTTGTATGTTTTATGTTTCAATCTAATTTCTTAGCATTAACATGCCACAAAAGACGTGCATGGTTCAACGATTTTGCGTATGCTTTTCGTTCGATGTTATTTTTACCTATTTATTTTGTTTTTACGGGTTTTTTCCGATGTTGGTGATCGCTGGCAATGATGTAACACTGGTGCTACTTGATACGGTTTATGCCCCGCCACAACACGAGGCGGGAGGCTTAATACCTAGTTACTGTAAAATGGTAAAAATGAAACCAAAACATAAAAAGACCCCATAACATCCTCCTACTTTCAAACTTGGGTTTAAAAACGCATAGGCAAAACAAGCATTTAAGGAAACCCTAATTTAGATTTCAGTTTACAGTAAAATTATGTTCATCTATCCTTATTTTAAAAGATATTGCATATTTCATTTAGCATTTTAAAAGATATTTCATATTTCATTTAGCATAAAACAATAGTCTTATCAAAGAACTAAAAACCAAAATTTGAAACTTTGACAACATATTTTTCTTAAACTTATGTTCTACTCTAACCGCTAATACGAAACACGATCGTCTTCAACGCAAGGGAGGAAACTTGTACTAGGAACTTCATGTTTAGAGGTGGAAGGTTTAACCATTGGAGCACTAGAGACGCTAACGCTAAGTGCTAATACAAAACACGATCGTCTTCAGCGACGTTTTCTAATAAGAACCAGCATACATATGCCATCTCTCAACGCATGTTACCCTCACGCAAGACATCAATCATGTCATATATCTTCTTATCTGCTTTCGATTGGATCTGCATTTCAATCACAAGATTAGATCATAAGATAAGGGATTATAATAAACTTTTTTGTTATTTAGCATACCTTTTTAGCGAGAAACAGTGCGGCATCAATAGCACCTTCTGCATAGATTGATCTCCCACAAACATTGTGCTGAAACTCAAAAGAAACACTACAAATCCGAAAAGTCAACAACAGAATTAGATTGCCTGCCGCTGAAAAAGATTCAAAACCTAAAGAAGATAAAAGTGAAAAGCTTACGTTCCGTCAGGAGATGTGAGATGATACATATGGAATGCATGTCCATTAATGTGCTCCTCTGGAACACCAACCATTTCAATCTGTTGCTTCGGATCTCGTATCAATTGTATCTGATACGACGTTGATATAAATACATGAATGACTTAAAAAAAATGAAGAAAAACAGTGTTTTAATTTTAACATACCTCATCTAAGTCAAAGGAGACTCCGAGCTTCTGAAAACATGAGATGACGGCTTTTGCGGTTCCAGATGTGTCCAATTTGGTAGCTTGATGAGACTCCATCACCTGTAAGGCTTTCAAAAACACAACATCACCACAACCAACAACTAAAGCTAGATGCAGCATATGGGACAGTACCTGGAGTGTATATCCAGTGAATGCTCCGGGAAACTGCTTGGCCATAATTTCCATGGCTGCCAGAAACGCCACAACCTTAACAAAACAAACGACCACCGTGAAAATAAAGTGACAAATAGATATATACACACAACAAACAATACCATAAGCATTGTTCACCTGCTTCCCCATTTGAGGAGAGATCACAGCATAAAGTTTCGCGTCTTCCACAGTTTTATACAAAAGATCCCTATCTCCACCAGTGGTTCCCATCACGAAAGGCACTCCGCTTTTGCAATATAAATCAGTGTTATCTGCAGATATAATAATAATTGTAGAGGCAATCAACTAAGACATAATGTAGATTACATGAACTTGGGTTGCCCGTAAGATACTTGAGATCGGCTCGCTAAAAGCTCGAATCGAACTGTGCTTAAACGAACTTGAGCTTTAGGCTAAACTGATGCTCATTTAATATACGAGCTCAAGCCTAAACGAGCTTATTATTTATACATATATAATAACTTTTATTTAACAAATAAACATATAAAATTACATAATAATTAATAAGTATATATATATAATTATGATAAATATAACCATATAATGCATATTATATATAATGTAATAACAACAAATCTTTATAAAAATAATCATACACTTATATAAAAAAATTACTAATAATATTAATGAGTAAAGTACACGGATGGTCCCGATGGTTTACCAAAATTTTGGATTTGGTCCCTAGCTTTCCAAGTACATGGATGGTCCCTGTGGTTTGCACTTTCTAACGCAGTTCGTCCCCAGTCAACAAATCTAAAGGATTTAGCATGTCAAAGTTAGGGACTAAACGCGTTACAAAGTACAAACCACAGGGTCCATTTGTGTACTTTTGAAAAGCTAGGGACCAAATCCAAAATTTTGGTAAACCATAGGGACCATCCGTGTACTTATCTTGGTTTATAAAAGCGGGAAACGCACAAAAATGACGAGGTCTAAAACCGAGGCGCAAAGCGCTAAAGTGGTGAGCTTTCCGTACGCAAGGCGCAAAGTGATTATATAAATTATTTTATATATCCCATAGGTTTTTAGCATCCCCTACCTATGATTTAGCTATAATTAAGCTTTATATATGTTTTAAATTGAAAAAAACAAAAATGTACAGCATACAAAGCCTGTTGTACAACATTCAGCTGCACAGAAACATCCCATGTACAAAAGGCGCGTGCCTCACCTGCGCCTCAGGTCAAATTTTAGCCTAAAAAGTGCGCCTCACCTGTGCCTTTTGTACACTCTGCGCCTTATGTCACACAAGGCGTTTTGGTTTGCGCCTTAGGTCGCCTCGCGCCTAGGCGCGCTTTTTTAAACCAAGGTACTTTATAAGCGAGCCGGGCTCGAGCACAGGCAAGTTCGGCTCGGCTCGGTACATTGACACAGTTATATATGACATCTATATATTTTAAGATTGAATGGTTACCATTAACGGCATTAGGTACAGTGAAGTCGATAACGATCATATTTGGATATTGTTCAACAAGTGATGCAAGGGTGGTGTCTCTTTGAGAGGGACCGTACACTTGAATATCTTTCCCTCCGACTTGAATCGTTTTCCCAGCATCGCTTTCGATGCCGAATGATGCTGGAACAACATGAAGCCCTGCAGATATTCCTGCTTCAATAACCGCTTGCCCCATTTTCCCCATACAACTATTCACCTAAACAGATTGTCAGATTCACAAGTAAATAACAACAATATAATAGCAAATTAGCAATTGAATGCTACACTGTACCTAGGGGTGTGAATTTCTGACACGACACGAACCTAACATGAAATTCGCGGGTTTGGGTTTAGTCTAAACGGGTTCGGGTCAGTTTCAGGTTGAACCCGCGAACCCGTTTAGCTAAAAGGGTTGGGTTCACCCGGCCGGCTTGGCGGGTTGACCCGTTTATATTATACTTTTTACAATATGTTTTATGTCATAATTTTAATTGGGTGTGTATTTTATGCCATAATTACAACTTTAAAAGAAAATTTAACATAAAATTTTATAATTTAATTGTAATTGTATTATACATTTGTATTTCTTTTTTAGTAAATTTTAGTTTTAATGTATTAATTTGTGGAAAAAATAAACATAAAAAAACGGGTTGAATGGGTAGCGATCGGGTCAACCCATGAATATTCGGGTCGTGTTCGGGTTCATATGTATGACACAATTTTCGGGTTCGGGATCATCTAAAATTTTCTGGTTCCCCGGTCGGGTTGAACCCGCAAACACGACTAGTTTAGCACCCCTAAGTCTGTACCATGATCGGGAGAGCAATATCAGTAGCACGAGCTAGATGCTTATCATCAACGCTCTGAACCGGTGTGTTTAGTGTAGCTGATATTGAAAATGTACGCCTTTGTGTTGTACTAAAACTAGCATATGCTGATGCTCTTCTAGTTCTACTCCTTGAAAATGAAACAAGATTCTGTCGACGTTCAAGTAGAGTCACTGGAACTTCAAGAACGAAAGCCATTCCTTTCGTCTTTCCCTATTTATGAAACAGGAAATATCTTAGTTTCAGGATGAACCGAAAACCTAACGGAATTTTACTTCAAACCAATTCTGGAGCAACAAGATGCAGGAATATTATTTCAAACAATCCAACCATTCAAATGTTATGCAGGAGACTTATATGACATCTTCACGATAATCAAGAACATAACTTTGGGACATATAGCATTTAACTTCCAAAGCCACGTTTTAATTAAATACAATAATTAGAATCAGTATGATGATATACCCAATATTGTTTCAAGTTCATGAAATCAAACTAATAGCAAATTAAGAAATGGAACTTAATAAACAATTTCAAACAAAGTCACAACACTTGGGTTGAAAATGCAAACATTTTTCGCTGTAATGTTATGGTTTCTTTTATATGGGTTCATTTTAGATTTTACTTGTGGGTTCACTCCAGTTTGTTCTAAATATTGTCTAATAAAATTTCAAAACGCAATGGTTTATCTACCTAGATCCGTCCCTGACTTTTAGGGCTGTAATCGAGCCAAGCCACAATGGGCTCGAGCTCGAACTTAAATGAGCCAGCTCGGCTTGGCTCGATTATTTTTTCGAGCTGAAAAGTCTTTGTCGAGCTCGGCTCGTAAAAACTTAAAGCCAGCTCGAGCTCAATCGATCCGGCTCGTTAAATTTTTTTAATATTTTTTTACAAATATTAGTAACATAAAAAAAACAAAAATAAAAAAAATAACACGCATTTCTAAAAAAATATACATACAAGCCATCGAGCCGAGCCACGAGCTGGGCATCCTGGCTTGAGCTTGGCTCGATTACAAAACGAGCTGGCTCGGCTCGAAAAACGAGTTTTTTTAGGCTGAGCCGCGAACATTTTGACCACCCTACTGACTTGAAGTAAACTTCTAGGGTTTATAATTTATATAACATAAGGTATCACTAGACAAATTAATAAAGTTTTTGTAGCAGTTTTTCACACAAACAGAAAGTGATTTCTGGAATTTACTCTACAATTGATTTAAATGCAAGCTACGTCTATTGAGGTGCAAATCACAGTGGCAATTGACCGTATTTCTGATTGCATTGAATGTTTTTAACTCAATTTTCTTCTAATTATCTGATTTATTCGAACGAAAAACAACAAAGGGAAAACGCATTATGAAGCAGGCTCGAGAATACCTGTTGAGTGATGGATGGCGGCGGCGGCGGCGGCGAGAGGCGGCGGTTGTGACGGACTGGAGATAAGAAAGGCGACGCCGGCGAATAGGGGGTGAAGTGGGTACGATAGAGTGAAGTCTTTGGGGTTTGTGTAAGGGTTTCAAGTTTGGGTTTCAGAATCGGCTTTTTTTAATCGGTTCAAATCGGCTGGTTATACTGACTGAACAAGCTATCGTTTATTGTTTTAGTACGGTTGAGCCTAGTATAAAGAGGGTTTCGATATACTCTAATAGTCTTCGAACTGTTGGTATATCCGGTAATACCGTATAAAAATTTTGAGTTTAAATTAGCGATGATAGTGAATTTCATCTTTTTAGTGATTATAAACATGATACATTCAACACTCCAATGCCATAAACTGATAAACCTACTGTAGTTTTTTATTTTATACAATTTTGTTGAAAAAAATGATTTTTGTTTATGGAATCATGTAGTTTTTGATTATTTTTTTAGTTGAAATTGTATTTATATGGAATTATAGGTTAATTAGTCAACCTGATTGAACCGTTCGGTTTAACCCGCAATAACGGATTGAACTGTTTCTAAACCAACCCAATACAATTAAAAAAAACGGTTTTTAAACATTGCTATACGCAACATAGTTGTGATGAAAATAATATATAGTCTTTTTATGGGTTTTATTATTGACACCCCTTGAGGGAAAATGCATGATCTCCATGGTTTATGAATCTATAACATGTGGCAATTTACACCATTGCAACATATGTAACCAAACGAATTAAGCCAAAGTGCAATTTAGAGTTGTGTTGTTACAATAGCCAATCTTTATAAAACATTTGATGATATGAATAAGTGTTGTGTCGTTACAATAGCGAATATGTGTAAAAGATTTGATGATATGAATAAGTGTTGTGCCGTTACAATAGCCAATCTTTGTAAAACATTTGATGAATATCTTTTATCCGCAAGCCCTTTGTTGACATCTTCCTTGTCACCAATAACTGGGTAAACATTCTTGTTGAATTATATTGATTTAATTAAGTAAAAAAAAATTTGGAATGAAAGTTAACTTAACTAATGTGTGACACTCGTGCACTGATGCGGGGACTTTAAAACTTGTAAGACTTGATTTCAATGACTTATACACATTTACTGACATTGACGTGATTAAATACACAATTTTGAATATTGAAAAAGAAATATCACTATAAAAACAAGCGTTAAGAAACATTTAAGAGAATTAAAAAGTCGGATACAAAAGCTAAAACTGGATAAAGCGTTGTGTAAATTAAAATAGTAAGTTTAGTAAATAAGTTACTAAATATTAAATTTATCATTCTTAAAATTATTTAGTTAAATAATACATAGATTTAAAAAAGTAAACATAAACTTAACATTTCAAGAACTAGTTACTAATAGAAGAACGAAATTAAAAAAAATAGTTAAAAAAGCAGAAAAAGGGGGAAAATATATCAAAATAATTGGTTGGTGCTGGAGTGTTAAAAAAAATCCAAAAATTGAAAAAGAAACCTGAAAACGAATTTTATCACAAGTTCTATTTTGTTTAATCATTATTATGTTTAACTATAATTATTACATGGCAATTTTTTATTCAATTTTGTTATTAACAAATAAATATATTTTAAAACGATTAAAAATATTCAACAATATAGATATTAAACATCTAATTGAAATTCTAATAAGAACTGCAATTAATATCATATGACAACAACTTCTACAATCTAATTTTTTATTAAGTTTTATAATAATTTTGTTTTGTTTGTTATATTTAAATGTTATAAGATCACGTTAATCTGTAGATTCATAATTTAAAATTTCGTTTATCTTAAATTTTCATGATTAAAATTTTTGTTTTGGTTTTTATATTTACAAGTTCATTTTTATCTTATATTTTCACGTTAATCTATAAGTATAAACAATAGTTGTGAGTTATTTTTCAATATTTCTCATCAGATTGATGGTATTCTTAAACTTATTTTTTATAGTTTATAATAACTTCTTATCATTAAAACCTTAATAATTATTGATTTATTTTATTTTATTCAATGTTTTATTTTTTTTTAGAATTTCCTAATTATTAAATTAAAAGATTTTAAAACAACAATTGTATACACGTGTTGATTTTAGGGTTTTATTTTTCTTTTTGTTATTTTGGTATTATAATTAAGTTTTAACCTGTTTTGTTTTTCTTATATAACTTTGAAAATATTATTTTTTACAAAATTATGAATATAGTGTTACAACATGTATATTTTAATCTATGTTCAATATAAGTTTTATTTAAAATTTTGTTATGAATTACACGGTGTATTACATGGGTTTGAAGATGAAAATTATCTAGTTTAATAATGTATGCACGACTTTACATACAACTTGAGGGGTAACGGACATAGCAAACTAGGGAACTTTATTTTTAGTAGTGACTTCATCTAGATGCTAATACATGGTCAATACAATTTTATAAAAAAAAATCACTCTGATAGTATCCTTTTTTATATAGGAGAATATCAAAATATACTTATAAAAAGTGACAATAATATGCAAAAGTTAATATAACAAGAATATATTCAAAATCAACTCATAACAAAGCCAAGCAATGTAAAAAAGACGTATAGTAACATAAAGCGAACGTGGATTCATAGTGGCTTAACAACTCCACAATAGATTGCAGAGTAAGATAAGAGTATAATTGTTTTATAATTGATGACTTATTAAAAATGATTAGACATATCTATAATAATTGTTTCGTGAGTTAAAAATTTAGAACCATGCAAACTAATTTGGAAAGGCGGACAAAATCCAACTGTTGAAAAGTATTACTTGAAATGGTTTTATATATGGTTAAATATGGTATGGCTATCATATTTGCGATTTGATTGAAAAAGGTGAATATGACATATATCTCGGTCGTATATATGAGTAAATTGCTAAAAAGATTTGTACATACATTATTAAGTTATATAATCTCTATCCTTAAACCTATGTGGGATACATGCACCAATGTGTCTTTGTCCCGATTAATGAGTGTGATATGCCCTAGGTCTAAGGATTGATGCAAATCTACTATCGAGTCGGAGATCTCATTGAAATCAACTTTTTTATTTCTAAGGGGTACAGGTAAGGTTGTCTGCATCTTACCATCCTTAAACCCTATATTAACTTTGTCATTGGTGGAATTTTACTGAGTATGATAATGATGATAATCCTTAAACCCGTGTAATACACGGGTCTATAACATAATAATAAAATATAAATAACGATTATTAAACATAATAAAATATCGTCAAATATGTCGTATATTCTCCAGCACTTACGGGTGATAGAAATCTTGATGATCTTTTTTTTTTCGGATTACAATTAAATATAGTGGTAGTATGGTTATAAATTCAACAGTAGAAATAACACATAATTGTCGATATGTCCGAGTGGTTAAGGAGACAGACTCGAAATCTGTTGGGCTTTGCCTGCGCAGGTTCGAATCCTGCTGTCGACGATTTTCATTTTTGTATTATTATTATTATTACTACATAGTAGCTTTTAAAATCATATTTAAAAAATAAAAAATTTTGTCACATAAATCTCAGATTTTACTTAATTTACCAACAAACTTGACTTTACAGACATCCATGCTACTAATTACTAAATTTAAAACACTTTTTGTTATAATATTTTGTGACATCCAAAAATTTTGAACGTTAATATAAAAGTAATTATGGACCAAAATGTTGAGTTAGGGGGGTTGGTTCAATTTGGCTGGTCTTTCAAAAATTATGGACCGAATCATTGAGTATTGTATGGGAAAACGATAAATTAAAGCGACTGGACTCGTTAGGTCGGTAACTGGTTTTGTTTTTACGGTTTGACCCTTTGAAACGCTTTTTAATTTATTTTTAGTTTCTGTTAAATTTGTTTAAACGACAAAGACTATGTATTAATATAATACATATACATAATCGCAAAATTTTAAAACAAAACATATAGAAAATAATAAAGGTTAAATAATTGGTTGAACTTTCAAACCATTGTCTGGATTATCAATCTGAATTGCTTTGTACAGTTTAGACACTAACATCATAGTTGAGTGTTACAATCTTACTTCATAGTTGAGACAGATACTTCATATCTAATATAATTCACTGGCGGATTCAGGAATCTTTTTCAATGAGTTTAATTTTTTAGATACTCTAATATGATAGGACCGGATGTAAAAGAAATTCGGGTCGGTCCGACTCATTTAAATTAACACTACTAATTTGAAACCGAGTGGGTTCGTGCAGCTTGATAAATTAACACCTAAAAATATTTAAGGTTTATTAAAAATAAAAAAAACAAAAAAAAATCGCAAAAATAAACTCTAACAGGAGTCAAACCAGTGACCTACAGCTTGAAACAAGACACCTTAACCACCCGGCCATCCCTTAAGTTCTGTAATGAGTTCATCACGAATTTCTTTTATGAGTACATTGGATATTTTCTACTAATATTAACACTACTAATTTGAAACTGAGTGGGTTCATGCGAATCCGTAAGTTTCAATATAGATCTGCCCATGTATATATTTGTTTTAAATAACACTTATAACATTTAATCACATGCCCTAAACAATTATTTATTTATTTATTTATTTATTATTGGAATTAGATTTTAGCATTAGTATCATCATCATCATCATTATTATTATAATTTATCTGGTTATAAAATAAAATTGTACCCTTTTAAATATCATGGTTAAAAAAGATACTGATTTAAATTTGTTCTAACTAATAAAAATACAAAAACTTATTAGTTACTATTCTTTATAAATATATATATATATATATAGGTTATTGTGAGAAAATTTAAAAGTGTGAGAATGATAAGAAAGAATCCAAACCATTAGATATTTAATCTAATAGTTGAGATCATAGTGGCAATTCTGTAAATAATGTTGACCATTAAACTAACTAATTTATAGATTAAGGGTATAAAGGTAAATTTAATATTTTTAAATTAAGAAACTAACATTGATACACATGCAAAGTTCCCCCTTCTTTTTTAAACATCAATAACTTTTTATACGTAACTTTTTTTTTAAAAAAAACACCATATTAACGAGTGTTTTTTTATCTTTAATATGAGTATCATATTGATATACTTATGAAGAGTTATTTCTGTTTTTATATATTTAGGGTGTTATTTCTGTTTTGATTCTGATTAAAGTGTTGATTGATGTTATATTAGGGTGTTATTTCTGTTATATTCAATGTTAGGGTATTCTTTATAAGATGTGTGCCTTCAATATAACTGATGTGGTGTTTTTATGAGTTATGATGTTATTTTTGTTATAGTTCTATTCTTTATAAGATGTATGTCTTCAATATACATGCTGTGGTGTTTTTATGAGTTAGGGTGTTATTTCAAATTCGGAAATCCCTACAATAACTACCAAAAATCGGTTGCATATATTTATTCCATAATTAGATTTTATTAGTTAAATTACACTTATACCCTTAAACTACCAAAATAAAAAAGGATACATGTCACCTCCATAATCTTTCTTATCCTTCTCACACTTTTAAATTTTCTCACATGAACCTCTACCTATATATATATATATATGTATGTATGTATATATATATATATATAAACATTAGTAAAATACAAACTAATATTAATATCATCTTCCAATTCTCTTTCTAACATGCACCCCACGTTCCCTCCATCCCTCTTCCAACATCCATTTTACACATTTCCAAAAACACAAACCAAACATCATCAAATCCCATTTCTGTTTCACCATTTTCTCAATTTTTTCTTTTCATTTTCATCTTTGATTCTGTCACCTTTTCTTCTCGAATTCCCTAACAGTTGGAGCAATTGACCAACAACATCAGCAATAATGGAGGAGGATAATGCTGATGCAAATTCAGAATTAGACCCTGAATTGGAGGCTATATATGCAGGTGAATTGCGAATTTGCAATGTGTTTCGAGCTTGTTTTTGGATTCGACGTATTGATTACGCATAATGTGTTTTGTTTGTTTGGTTGTTAAACTTTTGTAGATATGGAATTGTTGAAGGAGAGGTTTGCAAAGTTGTTATTAGGCGAGGACATGTCGGGTGGAGGAAAAGGTGTTTCGTCGGCTTTGGCATTGTCGAATGCCATCACGAATCTAGCCGGTAAGCGGGTTTGTTTCGTTTTCGATTATATGATTATGTTTTTCATGTTTTTGTTGATGATGATATTTAGTTGCATGCCATGATAGAAATGAGAGCCTTTTAGGTTTTTATTGTTTAAGAAGTTGGAAGACTAAAATGTTTCGGTCAAGTTTTTTTGGTTATGGTTCGGTTTTTGAATTTTTGTATCTCGGTTGAGCACGGTTATTTCGGGCATTTTAGGAGGTTTTAACCATTATTATTAGGATGGATCTATAAGGCTGGGTGGTATAGGGTAGCGCCCCCTCTACCTCAGCATAGTAACTCCCAATAGCGTCTTCTCCCCATTGCTTGGGCACCATTGCCTTCTTGACAATACAATAACGAATGTTTTGTAGGGCCAGATCAATATTAAATTAGTAATGGGGGCACCATTGAGGGCTTTATCTCATTTATTGGTTATTTAATCCACTCATGTTTTGAGTCAAATAAACATGCAATCATAAGTCCATAACCAAATAACAAAGCTTATTTAGAAGAAAACCTATAACGAAAATAATCGGTTTCTGATTTGGTTCGGTTATCTCATTTGAACAACAGCTTCTGTATTCGGAGAAATCTCGCGCTTAGAACCAATGGCACCCGAGAATAAAGCAAGGTGGCAAAAAGAAATTGATTGGTTGTTATCTGTGACCGATCACATTGTTGAATTTGTGGCTTCGAAGCAAAATACTAATGGCGTAACAATGGAGGTACCAATGTCGATCTTTTCGTGTGTTATCTATTGATAATTAGATTTGAAGCTACATATTAAACCGTATAATTTTCGTAGATTATGATTACAAGGCAACGAAGCGATGTGAATGTTAACATACCTGCCCTAAAGAAGCTTGATAGGATGCTTATGGTAAGAACTCACTATTTTGTTCTACTTCATGTTAGAATCAACAACCACGTAGTAAGAATTTTATATAAATAAAAAGGACCGCGTAAGCACTTGTACATAGTGTGTGGAAGACAATAGATAGGCCTGTAAACGAACTAAACGTTCATGAACTGTTCGTTAATTTGTTCGGCGGGAAGTTTATTTAATTAAACGAACAAACATTAACACACATTTTGTTCGTTCGTTTATGTTTTTGAACGTCTGTTTATTTTCGTTCATTTGTGTTCATTTATGTACAATTGTTTATGTTCCTTCATTTATGTTCATTTAAATTTAAATACACAAGTTGTTGTGTTTATATAATATTAAACATAAAAGGAACTTTCTAACTACTAACTAATTGGTAATTGGGCATTCTAAGTAATAGAAATGGGTTTTCCAATGGAATTTATCATACTTAATCACTAAACTATATAAAAAATTACTTTATGTTCATTTGTGTTTTTTATTGTTTGTTAAATTTTGTTCGTTTATGTTCATTTACGTTTGTCAACGGGTCGTTTAGGTTTTAAACGAACGAACATAAACGATGAATATGCCTATTTTCTTAATAAATGAACATGAACAAAAAATTGTGTTCGATAATATAATCGTGTTCGTGTTCGTTCAGTTCATTTACACGCCTTACAGTGAGAGATAGAAAGAGAAATAAAGGCAGCTAAAAACTGGCTTATGTGTCATATTTAAAGAATAAGTATAAATGCCATGCAGTTTTCATAGTTCTATATTGGTTACTTACAAAAAATAAATAATGATGAACATAGAACATCAAGAAATCTAATATATGATTCTTTATGTGAACACAGGAATGTTTAGATAATTTTAGGGACCAAAATGAGTTCACCTACGTGTCCAAAAGCGACGCCGGATCAAAATCGAATAGGAAAAGGGAAGAAGATAAATGGTGGTTACCGACGCCAAAGGTTCCCCCGAGCGGTTTACCTGATCTTACAAGAAAGTGGTTACAGTTTCAGCAAGACTCAGTGAACCAAGTACTCAAAGCAGCAATGGCTATGAATGCTCACATTCTTACTGAGATGGAAATCCCTGAAAATTACATTGATGGCCTCCCCAAGGTAATATTAAATTGAGTAGTTAAAAGCCACTTTTATGAACTGTTAAATCATGAAACTTGGTTGGTGTGGTAATGCATACTTGTGTGTCTCTTACTGTATGAATAGGCTAGATTGAGCCAGTACTGAATATGTGTATGTGATTGTCATTGTAAATTAATAAATCTAGAGTTGGAATTTAGTAGAAGACACTGGGGCAACAATTTCTTGCATACGTCGGAAATAATAAGGTTTTGGGTTGGTAGGGATGCTAAACGGGTCGTGTTCGTGGGTTGGAGGTTCAACCCGACCCGAACCCGCAATTTTTAGATGGACCCGAACCCGAAATACGTGTCATACATATAAACCTGAACACGACCCGAATATTCATGGGTTGACTCGAACACGACCTGTTCAACCCGATTTTTTTATTTTTTTCCCCGCAAATTAATATATTTAAAATTTTACTAAAAAAACACAAAGGTATATGGCATAAAATCTTATGTCAATTTCTCTTTGTAAGTTATAAATATGGCATAAAATACACACTCGGTTTAAATTATGACATAAAACATAAAACATATTGTAAAACAACATAATACAATATAAATGGGTTAAACGAGTCAACCCGCCAACCCGACCGAGTTGACCCGGACCTGACCCGTTTAGACTAAACCCAAACCCACAAATTTCGTGTTAGGTTCGTGTCGTGTCGTGTCGTGTTAGAAAATCACACCCCTATGGGTTGGCTAATATAACCAGCTTATTAAGTGATCCACCTGAACCTGACCCGTTAACACATATATTAAAACTTTGTTTGTTTTATCATATAGTGACATTTGCCTATATAATTCAGCTGAATGAGTTGATCATCAATCATCATTGATGTGTTTTATGGCAGAATGGGCGTGCAAGCTTAGGCGATGCAGTTTATAAAAACATTACGGTTGATCACTTTGATCCAGACAGTTTTCTTGCGGCTATGGACTTATCTTCCGAGCATAAAATTCTTGATCTAAAGAACCGAATGGAGGCGTCTGTTGTGATATGGAGAAGAAAAATGACAAACAAAGATGGAAAATCCGGTTGGGGTTCGGGTGTGTGAGTATTGAGAAAAGGGAGCAATTTGAAGATAGAGCGGAAACAATATTACTTATATTAAAACATCGTTACCCTGGTATTTCTCAATCCGCATTAGATGTCAGCAAAATCGAACATAACCGAGTAAGAAAATTCCATATCCCTGCTTGCATAGATATCTACATGCTTTGTGTTTTTAACAAGAAAAAAATATAGGTGACAGTTTCAACTCGTTTATTTAAAATGGGAAAGTTTATAGGTGACAATTTCAACTCGTTTATCATAGTTTGTATAATCATTCTTGATACATGAATTATAAGTACAACTTCTAAAAAAGTGACAAGAAAAGCATTGTGAGGGTCAACGCGACCTAACCCATTTTGTCGTGTTTAAAAGTTACACATTTTGACCTGTTACTCAACATGTTTCACCGCTATTTTTTCTAATTTGTCACGTCTACAACAAACCATACAATTTTACGCGTTGTTGAATCTACAGGATGTTGGGCACGCAATTCTTGAGAGCTATTCAAGAATACTAGAAAGCTTAGCGCACAAAGTAATGTCACGAATCGAAGATGTGATGCACGCAGATAGTCTTGCAAGAAACCCTTCAGCTAGTCTAAAACGAAACTCGCTAAAAGATTCAGCATCAAGGGCATCAGGAAAGTTCCCCGATGCAAAGGAAGAACTAGAAAAACTTAACTACGCGAATGCCCCAACGTCAATGACATTACCCGAGTTCATAGCTTGGACGACAGAACAAGAAAAAGAACCGAAAGAAGAATTATCAAATGGAACGTTAGCAAAACAAACATCGGCTACAAACAGTAAGAAACTTTCATATTTAGAAAAGATGGGGAATTTAGGGGGAAGAAGTCCATCGACCCGCCAGTAACCGAGATTTATGCTAGTAAAGTGAAGTTATAGAAATCAAGTGTCATGTGTAAATATTCAGACTTACATAGAGTCTGTAAGTTTGTCATGTGTAAATATAGAAAGTACAAAAGCACTTTTGAATAGTGCTAATCTTGTACAACTTAATATGTTAACTTTCACCTAAGTAAAAATATATGGTTATTTAAATTAACTTTCACCAATGCTTTCATAACTACATCGGACGATAGAACTGGAAACCGTGAGTACTTATGGACCCAGTTGAGTACTTTTGAACTGCCTACACAACAGGTCCAGTTTAGGGGTTTAGGCCTGTCGGACCAGTTTAAGGTTCAGGGGTTTATGAACCTGACTGAGTACTTTTGAACCGCCTACACATGTAAAGTTTTTGCGCCATTTGCGGAGACCAATAAAGTGATACGTATGATATTATAAAGTTTAGAAGGATATTATTGAAACAAATGATGTTATAGTTAAATTAATTAAAGCTAATAAGTACCCATTTTACCAATGACAAGAAATGTTTCTTTGTAAAAGGATTGAAGAGGTTTTGTAGCAGGTAACAAACACACTTACAAGTAATATAAAAAGATAACATTTTAAACATACTAACAAGACCTTAGGTTGTCGATCTCGATCACACTAGATTTTTCCGTGTGGACTTAGCTTCGGTTTTTGTTGTGGGCCCTTAACGATTGGTAGGACATCCTTGGTGACGGTTTTTGTTTGTTACTTTCTATAAATGTGATAGCTCTATAAATACTGCCATGGTCGTAAAAATCCCTACTAGGTGCCGATTAATTCTTGATTGTCACCAATTAATCAGATTAATACCCATTAATTCCGATTAATCTCCAATTAATCGCTAGTCCCCACCCCGCCGCCCAACTAGCGGTTACTACAACACAGAATATTGCCTTTTGTATATGACAATTTAATTCTCAATTAAAAATGAATTCTTATATTCTCTATTCTCCATATGGACCGGTTTCAAGTTCTAATTTGTCGACTTAAACATTAAACCGCTAACTCGCCTAAACAGACCGGATGAATGATGATAAATACCAGATGTAAGCAGTGAGACCAAGTAATGTGGTCAAGGAAACAACTGGGCTTAGTGGGCTCAGACTTATACTCTGGGCTAAAATATAAGGTACCTTTGCAAAATAAAAGCTGAAAAAAGTCTTGTAAATCTAACTTGATGAAAGTACATAAATATAATTTATTTGAAAAAGATTTTGGAGATGCGGGGATCGAACCCCGTGCCTCTCGCATGCAAAGCGAGCGCTCTACCATTTGAGCTACATCCCCATTTTGTGAAGGCTCATATGAAGGTTAAATATAAATATACAAACTATGGCTTTTTTATCTTTGATCTCCCTGGAGGTATACAAAAGTTTATGTTTCCATGTGAATCATATGTCTAAATCAATTTCCTGATCTGATTTGGGTCAGTTATGGTTTGAACGTTTTGGTTTATGTTCAAATTATTGTGTTATATTCGAATTATTTAATTTCAATGTCGGATCAACTTCTTATTACGATAGGTGTTATCATGACATATATCCTTGAAGTGGAGTTCACGAACCTTTGATATGTCGGTAAAACTACCACTATTTCTGATGGACTTGCAAATGATCCTCAATAAATATCTAACTTAGTTTGAGTGCGACAAAGTATCAATGTCACCACCTTCACGAGAACCTTATAAACCGAAATACTTACTAGTAAAAGTTCCGTAAAAATTTAAGATTTTTTTTAAATAATTCTATATCAATATGTAGTATTTTGGTATTTCTCTTGATATATAGTACTTATGTCACCGATGCACAAACCTTGCTTGTTGAGTGTTCGTTCATTTGAAACCAACCAAGCAACACACGTAAGGGCTAACCCCAAGTTTTAACGTGTGTGATTTGAATTTGACTTGAGTCTCTATCGAAAAATACCCAAGCGTCACCACTAAATGATGTTTTATACTCTACTTTAGTGGAGATCTTGAACGAAATTAACACAAAGTATTGTTAATCGCGTCACCACAAAGTCAAGCATAGCATGCTCGTTTGGTTTGATTCGTGTAAGATATTACTTACTGACTTGCTATTCAACATTTAAGTTTTACCATGTAGAAATAATCTTTTGATGGTTTAGATTAGGGATGAATTCTTGATATGAAACAAACTTAGCACGAAATTGACATATTCGGTTTTATTCTAAACCGGTTATGAAGCATTCCATTAATTGCAAAACAATGAGGTACTACAAGATAAGTAAACATGATTGAAAATGTGGGTTTGTAAGCATCGTGATGTAAGCACGTAACGAATCAAAGTGTCAAACATGTTTGCTACCTCTGAATAAATTGGATCGGTTGTTAAATCAACGTCTCCAAAGGTTCACAAATTTAACTTGTCGGTTTGGTATCAGAAACCTCGACGATAAAGGGAGGCAGTATATATTGACGATCTTCCCCAAGTTTTGATTGATTTTCATGTAATATGTCTAGTTAGCATGTGAAATGGGAAGTAACAAAGGATTTGATGCACAAGGAAGCCAATGGGTCAGAAACATTGATAGGCTGGGGCTCTAATACCACAAGACATACTATTTTATTGAACATAAGATGTTAATACTTTTTAATGAGATTGATTGAGCAGCTACAGTAATAATGTACCAAGTGTGGGCTAAATGTGTGATCCGGTATGTAACAAGAATGAAACCGGTTGACTTGTTTGTGTGATCCATTAGCGCGTAACTGAACCGATGACACGCAGTCACACACGACGTCTATTGCTTTACAAAACCTTGGACCAAATTTTAAACATCATCTCTAACTATCATTTTTCATTTAGATTCACACAAATGTGACTAACATGTTTAGAAGATTTGTTTTGAATTATCAATAAGAAAAATGGATGGAAAGGGTTTTGAATTGGAATTTTAGGGATAAGAAGCGTGGAACTCGTAATGAATTCTCGATCACAACACCCTTTTCTAAAAATAAAATCATATCACACGTCGGTGTTGCCCGATGTGCCCCAATAACCCTTGAAAAGCGGTACGAAAAAAAATTTAAAAATAAAAGAAGAAGACATCAGAGATTGACACGTGTAAAAAAAGATTTTAGCTATTAGTATAAAAAGATATAATATAATTATTTAATTAGTAAATTAGAAAATAAAATTAAAGTCATTAAAAAAATATAAAATAGCAAAAATTCAATTTGGAGATGCGGGGGATCGAACCCCGTGCCTCTCGCATGCAAAGCGAGCGCTCTACCATTTGAGCTACATCCCCACTTTGCAAGTTCAGACGTTATTAATATATATATATATATATATTTATATGTATATAAAACTTCAAAAAACTGCCACTGTTGTGCAAAAATTATTGATAGTGATAATAGTCTATCGATTTTCTACGAACCCTTTGAGACCATCTTCTACTCAATTAAGAACTTACGTGAACAGTTTCCAATTTTTTGAATTCTTTTTTTTTCTTTTTCACTCTTTGTCCTTTTTTTCATGTTTTCTATACTTTTATCTCTTAACTTTCTATATTAACACTTATAATCCTTAAGTTTTAATAGAAATTGTAATTGAGTTCTATATATTTATTTTAACACTTATAATCCTTAAGTTTTAATAGAAATTGTAATTGAGTTTTATATATTTATATTTATTAACGTGTGAGTACAAATTAAAGTTATAGTATTTAACTATAATACAAATTAGAAACTTATCTTTTTCACTCTGTCTATTTTTATGTTTATTATAGTTTTATCTTTCAACTTTCTATATATACACTTATAAACCTTTAACTTTCTAAAAAAATGTAATCGAGTTTTTACATGTTTATATTTATGTACGTGTTAGTACAAACTCAAGATGATTTGCATTTCGACGTATTTTTTTATTTAAAATTAGTTGGGTCATATATAATATGTTCTTATTTTCTGATAAATTGTCAGATACACATGGCTAACTTGATCTAAATTTTCAGCACCCCACTAACTTAGCCTAAGATTATCAATTGCTTGTGCAATAACTTTACAAAAAGATGTTTGATTCCATACATCAATGATAAGAGTAAAGTATAAGGATGGTACTTGTGGTTTACCCAAATTTTGGATCTGGTCCCTAGTTTTCTAAAAGTACACGGATGATTCATCTGGTTTGCACTTTGTAACGTATTTAGTCCGCAGCTAACAAATCTAAAGGTTTTAGCATGTCCAGGTTAGAGACTAAACGGATTACAAAATGAAAACCATAGGGACCATCCATGTACTTTTGGAAAAAATTGGGGACTAAATGCGTTACAAAGTGCAAACCATGGAGACCATCTGTGTACTTTTAGAAAACTAGAGACCGAATCCAAAATTTTGGTAAACCACAAGTATCATCCGTGTACTTTACTCAATCATTAAACTGCAGGAAAACAAGGTCGTGTTGCTCTTATTACAAAGGCTACAAGTGGGAGCTCCGAGTCTTCTACTTCTGTAAACATTGTCGAGTCCGTCCAAAATGTTGCAAGTCGTCCATGAGAGTATGTATAAAATGAGCGGGTTAGACGGGTTGGGTAGCTGGTCAACACGGGTTGGGTTGACTGCAAACACTTGTTGTCCAATCTTAAATGCTTGTATATATATTGTTGGAGAATTTTTAGAAACCGGATGATCAGAGAGACGTGTAGTTACTCTCAGATCAATTATTTTTGTGGTTCTACCGAATAATTCAATCGGATACAACTCTGATTTTGGGGAATGAACAACAGTATGCGTTTTTGTGTGTGATTCGTATGAACCAGATGTTGACAAAAAAAACACACAACGAATTTTTGGGGATAACTGCTGCTTGGCAGTTATTGGCACTTGGCAGCTCGACCCCAGCCAGGGGAACTGCCCCTTGGACTCCGCGAGGGACTGTCGCCCCTTGGAACCCCTTTTCGAGGCTCAGCCCGAATACTTGGAATTACAACTACTCGAACAAGTGTGCCTCCCGCACCTCCTAACTTGTTTGATGTGCATCATAATTCTCTTTGGTCACCAAGTTAATCCCAATTACACTAAAATATCTAACATATATATGTTTTGTTTGAACAGTGGGATAAACCCGAAGATCGAGTTGCTTTTGTTGGATTGGGCTTTGCATCCGTTGTTGTTTTCTAGGCTTCACTTAGCGTTGTCGCGGTATACAATACCTCTTGTAATCTTATTATCCAAACACTATATCCTGCAACTTGGGCTGCAAACGAACTGAATGAGCACGGACAAGACTTTGTTCGTGTTCGTTTGTTAAGAAATATATGGGTTCACCAACTGTTCATGAACACTTACCGAACGGGTTTTTATGTTCGTGTTCGTTTGTTAAGGAAATGAACTTGTTCGTGTTTGTTTGTTAATTTTAGGCAACGAACGAAAACAAACGTTGATGAATACAAAAGAGCGAAACTAATGTTCATGAATACAAATGGAAACAAAGGAACATAAACAAGCGTTCATGAACATAATATATAACACACCGACACTTATTAAGTATTTTATTTGTCGGAATGTTGAAATATTTAAAATAAAATATAAAAACTAATAACACTAATGAACTAACGAACACGTTACCGAAGTTCACGAACATAAATGAACGAATGCGGCCTTTGTTCATGTTGGTTCATTTAACTAAACGAACGAAATTTCTTGTTCATGTTCGTTTGTTTAATAAACGAACGAACACAAACGAACTTCCCGCCGAACAGGTCACAAACTGTTTGCCAAACGTTTGGTTCCTTTGCAGCCTTACCTGCAACCTATTTGGTTACAACTGAGCATCTGTAATATATCTCAAAAGACAATGCCAAACACCCCCACAACTTTACATACAGACACACATTCTGACTTTTTGTATCTGTTGTGTGCAGGCTATAGAGAAACTTCCTGTTCTTCCGGGCGTGTTTGAACTCATTGGCATTTTGTTCTCAACGGTAAGCAATTTGTTATTCATAAATTTTATGATCATTTACTTCTGTTATTTCTTTAGCATTAACACTGTTTTATTGATTTTCAGTGGTTCGTATATCGCTATCTCCTATTCAAACCCGACAGGTAATTATATCTTCAGTTGGTTATGTGAATTCCTTTTCTGATTTCTCCAAGATTGTCGAATATTTACCTTTTTCATACATTTTCGCAATGTAGAAAAGCGAATGTTAACATGTTTGAGAAACTCGATCATACTAGTAAAAAATGCACCGGATTCCATGAGAACCACGGTTTCGACCCATTTATATTTGACCCAAACAAATAAAACAAAGCTTATGTTGCGCATGTGGCCGTCAAGAACTATATTTGACTTGACCTTATACGTCGATGTTTGCAGGAAAGAGCTAGTTCAGATCACCAACAAGATGTTATCTGATATTATCGGCCAATAATTTGTGGCACACGATGAGTTGATATAACGAATGATGTAAATTTTGTACCATGGTTTGTTTCAGGTTGTGTTGTGGGTCTGTTTTTGTAACGACACGGACTGGTTTGTGATCTGTTTTCGTAAGATGGCGAATGTTTTGTAACAAGTTAAACTATAGGTTATGTTCTGGTTTGTAACGACAACGAATGTTTTTGTGATCAATGTGAACAGTGGCGGATCTAGAAATTTTGTATAGGGGCCACGTTTCATATAAAAAGGGGTAATGAAATCGAAAAACGTCAAATTTTTTTTTTCAAAATTTACACTACCACCGGAGCGTAAAGGGGTAGCGGCGGCTACCGCTAGTAACATGCTAGGTCCGCCCCTGAATGTGAATAAGTTTAGAGTTGTTTTTTTACTTATTTTATAAGGGTGACAATTGATGTTAGCTTAGCAAGTGTTTTTCAAGATGTATCAAGCTCAATACTTTGAACCCTGGATTCATACTGTTTGTAAACCAAAATTTGTCTGTTATTTATATGAATATAATTGCTTACACACACAGACTGATGATAAAAACCTAATAATAAATACTATGTTATACATAATTGTAGAAATATATATTTTTTTTTCTACACGTGTATAAATAGAATAATCAGATAATGAGTTGAGACTCAATAACAAATAAAATAACTCATGAATTAAGCTCGAGGTTTAGAGCTAGACGTGAGTTTGGGTAAACTCGGACTCGGCTCGCTTATGTCCCTAGTCCAAACCAACAAAACCAAGAAACTAGCTCGAAAAAAGTTATTTGGAATAACATCAAACCGGCTTAGATCGATCTCCTTGTAATTATGTTATTATTGATTAAGATGATTATTAGATATTTACTTATATAACATTTAGTTTAATTCTTCTCTAACAATTTGTGTTTGTTAATTAAAAAGGGTAATTGGATTTTAATAATCTTAATTTTACCTGTTGGCCGGCTATAATCCCAGCTTAATATATTCCGATGACTATCCCAACTTGCAAACATTTTCCCTCCATGAGCCGTTTCTAACTGTGGTCTAACCTAGTTAGGTTTTTGCTGACGTTGTAGCTTATGTGACAAAAACTTTGTTATTTGCTGACGTGGCTATTATGTGGCACCATCAACACCTTCGCCTCCACCACCACCAACAACTACCCCTACTCGCCCACCGCCATTAGCCACCACCACCCACCCATTACCATCAGCCACCATACCTTCTACCACGACCAACATCCACTTCGGAGATTGATGATAGTGAGGAGTGGTAGGGATTCAATTATAGGTGTGCGTAGGTGTCGGAATGGTAATGGCAGAAGGTGGATGTTGGTGGTAGCATGTGGGGTGGTTGATGGCGGTGGGTGGTTGTGGTGGCTAGTGGGTGGGCGGTGGTGGCTGATGGTGGTAGAGTGAAAGTTAAGATCAAAATCCAACTCCCCGTTAAAAAAACGAATACGCAACTTTGTTTAATAATTTCTCTCGACATTCCGGTATAAATTTTGTTGAAAATGCAGTTATATTCAAATTAGAGTATTATTTTGGTATCGTTAGGTATACAAGTGTCGGTACGACATGGTACCGGTACCAAACCGAACCAATTCCAACCGAACAACATTGGTATCAATATTATCAAAATCCGTTCGTTTTAATGAACTTTTGATCGATATAAAACAAATGCCGATATCCTTTTGGACATATCAAGACTTCAGTTTTAGGGTTTTCTTCTTCCGTTAATATAGCATGTGTTGATACGATAACAAACCGAAACTGTATCATGAAAAAGTATAAAACCACTTCTACACTAACACTTAACTTTACTCTCAAATGCTGATTCGAGTTCATGCGACAGCAAGAACACTCCCATCCACCATCACCACCATCACTCACTCCGATCTTTCACCAAGTTCTCATCACCAATGGCGTTCTTTGCATCACAAACACTCACCACAAACACCCCACAATCCCCATCACCCTTCAAACCTCACGAATCGCACACCATTAGAATACCAATCAATCCTCAAAACCTTCATCGCCAAAAGAGCAATTCAACCCGGTAGACAGCTTCACGCACACCTTTTCGTAAAAGGGGTCGGTTACGACACCATTTTAGCCACAAAGCTCGTCGATTTATACTGTTCGTGTAACTATTTGTCCAATGCACACCAACTGTTTGATAAAATTCCTAAACGAAATGTGTTCCTTTGGAACGTTTTAATTCGTGGGTATGCGTGGAATGGGCCGTATAATACTGCGGTTTTGCTGTATTATAACATGATTGATCATGGGGTTGTGCCTGATAATTTTACTTTCCCGTTTGTGCTCAAAGCGTGCTCGAATCTTAGCGCGATTGACGTGGGCCGGGATGTTCATGAACTTGTGGTGAGAACCAGGTGGGAGACGGATGTGTTTGTGGGCGCTGCGTTGATTGATATGTACGCGAAATGTGGTGATGTTGGTAGCGCGCACCATGTGTTTGATAAAATAGTTGAGAGAGATGTTGTGATGTGGAACTCGATGCTTGCTGCTTATGCGCAAAATGGCCGTGCGGAGGAATGTTTGGTTTTGTGCGGTGACATGACGTTATGCAAAATGAGACCGACTGTTGCGACTCTGGTGACTGCTATCTCGTCGGCTGCTGACATGGCAGCGCTTCCGCAAGGGCGAGAGCTTCACGGGTATAGCTGGAGACAAGGGTTTGAAGCTCAAGATAAAGTTAAAACCGCGTTAGTTGATATGTATGCGAAAAGCGGTTCGGTTAAAGTAGCGAGAAATCTTTTCAACATGTTGATGGAGAAACGTGTCGTTTCTTGGAACGCTATGATCACTGGTTACGCGATGCATGGGTATGCTACGGAAGCGCTCGCGTTATTCAACAAAATGACCTGCGAAATGCAACCTGATCATATAACGTTCGTCGGCGTTCTCTCGGCTTGTAACCATGGCGGTTTACTAAACAAAGGTAAGGAGCTGTTCGATTTAATGATGCGCGAGTATAACATAACGCCTACGGTTCAACATTATTCGTCTATGGTTGATCTAATCGGTCATTACGGTCGTTTAGAAGAATCTTACGATATGATAAAGAATATGACCATTCGACCCGACTCTGGCATATGGGGTGCATTGTTAAACTCATGTAAAATACATGGAAACGTCGAGTTAGGGGAACTTGTGTTAGAGAAACTAATAGAACTCGAACCTGATGAAGCGGGGAATTACGTGATTATGTCGAATATTTACGCTCAGGCGGGAAATGGGAGGGGGTTGCAAAGATTCGCGAGTTAATGACGAATAAAAAACTTAAAAAAGACGTTGCGTGTAGTTGGATAGAGGTGAATAACAAAGTGCACGCGTTTCTTTCGGGTGATGCGTCTCATCCTATGTGCAATGCGATAGACGATGAGTTAAAACGGATTGAAAAGTTGATGGTTGAAGCGGGATATGTGCCGAATATCGCGCCAGTGTTTCATGATGTTGATGATGATGAAAAGATGAAAATGGTGTGTAGGCATAGTGAAAGATTGGCGATCGCGTTTGGGATTATTAGCACGCCCCCGAAGAGCAAACTTTTGATAACAAAGAATCTACGGGTTTGTGAGGATTGTCATGTTGCGATTAAGTTTATATCGAAGATTACCGAGAGGGAGATTGTGTTTAGAGATGTTAATCGGTACCATCATTTTAAAGATGGTGTGTGTTCTTGTGGGGATTATTGGTAACTTAATTCATTTGGAACCAAGTGCAAAGTACTTGTTTTGTAATTGTTAGATCATTTTTGTAAGGCGAAGGTAATGTTTGATTAGACATGTAATTTAATTGAAGATGTTTGATTGTTTGTTGGTGGCTTTTTATAAAGATAAATGCAAGAACATTTTATGAGAAAGGCAATGGAATCATCAAGATTTTTTTTTCTTCTCTTAAAACAGGGGCGGACCTAGGGGTAACCTCCGCTACTTCTTGACGCTCCGACGGTAGTGTAAATTTTTGAAAAATTTGACGTTTTTTCGATTTTGTTACCCCTTTTTATATGAAACGTTGCCTCTATGAAGATTTTCTAGATCCGCCACTATGTTAAAACACACTCATCTTACATTAATCTTAGTCTGAGATGAGACTTAACAACCGCGATAAAAATATAAAAGTAAACTTAAAAGGGATGAACGGGCAGAGCTCGAGTTTGAAAATCTATCAACGAGTCGTGCTTGAGGTTAAGACACAGAGCTTGAAACGAGTTTGGGCACAAACTCTCGTAAATTAAATGGGTCTAGGCGTCTAGCTCTACCTTAGAGGGGATCAGGTTGGCTCGTTTAAAACCTTATGTTTAATCACCAATTGCACTTTACATCCTAGTAAACACTTAGATACAAACAAATGAAGTGTGTCATTGAAAAAGTGTTGGGCCTGACTTAGATTTTTAGATTTTTTTTATATTAACATTTATAAAATGCCAAAAAAGCAAATCACAAAACAGGTAAACGGGTAACAAGTCGCGCTGCAATTTTTGAATTGCAAAACCGATCTATAAAGCGACTTTTAAGGGTCGAGATATTAATGTTCACGACCCGTTGGACCGTTTTCAGGAATTCCACAGCCTCCGGGGCTAGAGACCCAAAATGTATCAAAAGCAAACGATATAAACACGTATTGGTTCTAGATTAATCTGTATTGACTTTTTTAAGGTTTCACTAAGTATTACTTTAGATTATTTACACCAACCATAATGTGAATAAGTTTATAGCTATCATGAGGAGTGGGTTTGTCAATTTGACATTATATGGAAGTTTTAAGGAGTTTCTTTTGGTGTAGTTCTCATTGTCAACACTTGGGATATGTTACACTAATTGTGTCACTAGTTCAAGTGTTAAGACTACTACTACTACAAATATCAAACACTTTTAAGTCTTGATTTACGGGTCAATAAAAAAAACCAACCATAAAATCACTTATTTGATAATTAGTTAGGATTTTTAAAACCAATCCAATGCTCGCCTCCATACCCGAATACTAATCTTGAACTTTTCAAGATGCGGATTTGCCTTTGAGATTCGGGTTCATTTGTCATCTAAGTTCAGGGTATCATCAAAATTATTTAATGGATATTTTCCGTGTAATAATTAGGGAAATGAGATTGTCTCGTATGTGCATTGTTTAGTTGCATTTACGCTTGTTTGAGTTGTACGATAGGTTTTTTGATTTGCATCACATCTCCTCCTTTTTCTTTTCTTCCATTAGTAACTTTTCATCTTCTTTTGTTTGAGTTGTACACTATGCTTTTTGATTTGTACTACATCATCTATTTTTTCTTTTCTTCTCTTAAACTTTAGTAACTTTTCATTTTCTTCCCTTGTAGTATTAAGAAGTTTTACCTTTCTCCACTAAAACGTTAATAAAAATACAATATAACCCTTACGGTTTAGTTTGAATTTTAATATACCATATACTTTATAACTTTATTTAACTATTATTATTATTTTTTTTTGTTTCGACTTTATTATTTTTTTATTATAATGTTTTAATTTTGATCTGAATTTTGCAAATTAACATGATGCAACAAACGTGTGTGGTTCAACATTTTTAAGTGTTTTTCTTTCTGCACTTTAACAACTCATCCTAAGTTGACTTAGTTTTTCTTTTTCTATGTTTTACAATTATTTTCTACCGCAATACATGCACGTGTTTCAATATTTTTACATGTTCCTATAATTTGTGGAAAGATACGTGGGAGCATCCCTTCCAAACTTCAACAGGGTTTTGGGCACACCAAATTGGAGGTTTCTCTCATCACAAATGACACAATTTCCTTTAACCCATCTTCGAATATGGCCCATAAACTTCAAAAATCTGAGCAAAAGTCTGTATCTTTATCCAAATCTTTAAGGGTGTTGTGTTGTTTTTGGATACCCATCATCCACTTCAACCAGAAATCCTACATATGGGGTGAGTTTTCCCTTTTAATCTCGTTTTATTGCATATTACTATGATGAATTGAAGCCTATATTCTGTATTACTGTATATATTTGATGCTGAATTAGTTTATATATATATATATATATATGTGCATAAATGGTTGATTATGTAGAGAACATCTAGTTTCTAGCAGGTATGGCAATGGGTTGGGTTTGGGGCGTGTTTAGGCAATCCCAATCCCAAACTCGGTTAAATAAGCTTGTCCCAAACCCGTCGGGTTTCTAGTAGGTAAATACCCATCGTGATTCGGGTATGCCCGCGGGTTTCGGGTAAACCTGTTAATTTAAAAAAGTTACCCGTTGGGTATACATGTCTCAAAACCCATCAGATATCTATCAAGTAACTACTAATCAGTTACATTTAGTATTATCATTATAAAAATATATTAAATAACTACAATGTATACGTAATAAAATACCTATATGTATAAAATTGGATGTATCATATATCTAATACATATTTAAAAAACAAAAGAAATTATATCGAGTAAACGAGTACACTTTATCGGGGGTAATCGGGTTGGGTAAATGGGCATATTATCAAATCCCAAACCCGCGAAAAAATTAAGAACTAATCCTAAACCCGATTAATCGACCCCAAACACGTCCCAAATGTGTCAGGTTTCGGGTTTACCCATCGGGCTCGGGTTCGATTGTCATCCCTAGTTTTTAGAGTTCTAGTTCTTTGAATGATCTGCATGCATCGTTTTTTCTTTTTCCACTTTCGTTTGGGTGAGAAAGTTACACATATCGAGTATAAGTGGGAACCGCGCGATGCAGCCTAGTGGTCAATTTCACTACATTAATAAATGTTAAATAAGGTTAAAAAAAGATGAAGGCGTCAGTTATTAGGAGGTTAAACAATAACTACATTTAATGGAAGGAGTAGATAGGTCTTTAGGTTAAAAAGATGGAGGATTAAATTTCAAACTTTCACTTTATAACCCGATATATCACATCATCTTAACATCTCGTGTCTTAATATCGGATGGAAATTACTTTTTTTTATCCCAAAGAATTGTAATCTAATGTAGTATAGATTTAGACCGCTAAAACACACATGATCATGTGTTTTGTGAAGAATGAATCTCATGGATTTGTGCAATGTTTCTTTAGTTTTTGTAAATGTTAAAGGGTTGCTAATTTAAACAAACAGGCCAAGTGTTTGAAGATCGAGTCAACTAGGAAATGTCTAAACGTGCGGGTTTGTGGTCAATTATGCATATCCTTTAGGAAATGTGCGTGTCGTAAGTTCTTGAACTTCTTTGTACCTCACTGGTCGTGAGTACGGGTCACTCTCTGGTGAATATTGAAGGAAATGTGTGTGCCGGAAGTGCTTGAATTTCTTGGTATCTTGCTGTCAGGAGTGAGGGCCATATAAGTAAATGTGGTGGGTCACTCGTTGATAAGTCAACAGAAGTATGGAACCGGTGATCCACGATCATAAGCGGGGCGGAATGGCTGGTCCGGGGATTCAAGGACGCTGCACGACGCTCGCAAGACGTGTTCTGTGACATTATGCTTGTAAGATACATCTTACTCAAAACAACTTACTTCATCATATGCCTAAACTTGTAATTTTGAGCTCACTAAAAATAATAAAGTTTGAAACAAGCATTCTTTGAGAACAACCTATTTCACTCTAAGTATAAAAAGTAAATATGCATAAGCGTTTTTGTTCTTTTTAGAACTCAAAAGTGCTTAGAAGTGAGCTATGCAGTTAAATGGATGATGTATCACCGTTATACGAATATATCGGTTATTACCGATTTTCCAGATATCAGTACCTTTCTTCTTATTGCTCTTAATGAGTTCCTACTTGCTACAATTGTTAGTGTTTTGCAAGCTGCAAAAAGGTTAATTTGTTAATGACAGGAGAGTATACTGAATTGTTAATGTTAAATTACTATGTATATATATACAAATTCTACATGATATTAAAATTACCTATATCCCACCGCGATACCTATATCTCAAATATCTGTCCTTGATCGATATCCGATATTTTACCGCATTAACTGCGTAGTGCAAACATGAAACCCTACCCAATAATATATGTGCACTCTTTTGTAGCTTACCTCTTAAGCTTCCACCCGTTCACATCGGTGATATCGAAATCTTCAAATATCCTTTTGCGAGAACAGGTAAATTCCGATCTGTTTTTCGTCTAGTGATCTTCGGTCTAATTAAGGTACCAAAGGTTGCAATGTGTGTATGTGTTCATTTCTTTAATTTTGTAACTATACTTGATCTTTGCACGTATCGTGAATTAATTGATTAAGGAATGGAAGGTTGATCAATTGATTTTTTTTAATTAATTTTGTAAATATAAATTACTTTTTTTAGTTGTGTTGTTGGATACAGTGGTTACGATCATAAGTTTATGTGATCGTATGGTTTAGTGATGTTTCATCCATCACCCAAATGCATTTGATTTTGTCGATATCTTCTTTTTACCGATAACGCTCTAGGGTTTTCAAGTTTCCGATCGTTGAGGCAAATCTTTGTCAACTTTCTTGCATCAAATGGCTGCTTTTAAATTGCTTAGACGCGTTGATATGCCTAGCGATGTAATGCTTCAACGCGAATTTGATAGGGCTAAACTTAGCAACTTTAACATTCGGTATGTGTGGATTTGAATTAGCATTTTTAAGCATGCTTTAATTATTATTTGTTTACATCTAAACTTGAAGATTTGGTACTAATTGCTCAGTTTTTGGTATCCCTTGAAACCCTAGATGTTGTATGGATATGGGTCGATTCAGGTTGTTATAGACGAGCCAAAATCTCGGCCTGAGCTCGCTTCGACATCGCTTAAACGAGCCAAAGCTCGGCTCACCAATGTTATTAGTTTGAATCATATGGGCCTAAGTTGAAACCGACTTGGGCTTTTTAGGATTGGGTTATAATCATTGTTATCATTATAATATATATAAAAAAAAACTAAAATTTTGTTTGGGCTCGTTTACGTTGGTGAGCCTAAACGAACTTTGTATTTTAGGCTCGAGCTCGTTAAGGCTCGGCTCATTCGAGCTTTTAACTGAGCCGATCTCGAGTAGCTCTCGGCCTCTGGGCTTATTTACACCCCTAGGTTGTTATTATTGGCCAAAACCAAAACGGGTCGAGCGGGTTAAAAAGGTCAAAATTAATATGCCCAAATGGTTACCATGTCATAAATAATTCTATTTAAATAGAATATGTACTATTATTTTAGAAATATAGTTTTTGTAATGATATCTGATGCAATATTTATTTACAAAACTCAGAGAAAATGAAGGAAAGGGCATGGCTGGCCTACCTTCAAATACAAGAAAGCGTATGAACAAATTGTAGTTCTTTTTATGATCCAATGAAAACCTAAATTACAAATATTTGTATATATAAAGATTCTCATTTTTAGTTGAAAACATAGTGATTTTGTTGCTACCGAGGGCAGGAGAGATCCAAAGAAACGTTGGTACTTTGAGTCATTAATTGACTATGACGAATACACGCGCCTACGAGATGGTACTGGTCTACGAGACGTCCTGGTGAGTGAAAAAAGTGAATTTTATGGTAACCGCTATATATATAGGATTCATTTCACCCGAGAACCACCCTGAGTTGTGAGAACTTACGAATCATTGGTGGAAAACCTACTTCCCATGAGAGTTTTTCAACCAAATTTTGCACAAACGTAGATGAACAGATGTAACTAAGACATCTATGAAAAAAAATTAGAAAAAAAATTGTCAAGCCGGCATTTATTCGACATGTAAGTTTGTCTTACACCGATGTAAGTTTGTTTTACAAAACTGATGATGTCACCCGTAAATTTTTTTATGATGATGTAAATTTTCGCGGCCGACCTTTATTTTTCCGTAAACAGTTGATTTTATCTTAATTTTGAAAAAAAAAATTTCTTGGCCTAGTTTTCACGGTTCTCTCAACTCAAGGTGGTTCTCATTTTACCCTTTTCCCTGTATATATACGTGTGTGTGTGTGTGTGTTTTATGCTGATTTTCAGTTTTACTGTGTGGTTTTTTGATAGCATGGAAAGTCAAAAGAAAAAGGAGCAAGGGAAAAGTGGCTGAATCTAAAGATCCTGCAGGTACATCAATAGATTTTGGATATGGAGTCTAATTTAGGAAAAACGGGACAGTTGAATAATGGGTCAAACCTTGTAATTTTTATGTGGGTCAAAACAGGTCGGGTTGGACCGACCCGGCCCTCCGACACTTTTTGTACATTTTTTCTATATCTTAAGTAGCTAACTTATACGATTTCGGACATTGTTAGCATTATATATATGGGGGATGGATCTACGCTGAATACTAAATATTGCAGAATACACAAAACAAAATGAATCATTCATTTTTTCAGTCGTAAAATATTTTAATAAAAATGAAATAATTGAAACACAATATTATTCGTCTCTTTTGAAAGAAATTTTTTTTAACAAACTTCGTTTATGTTTATGTTTATGTTTTACACAGTTGTTACTCATGTGTAGGTTATTGCCTACAGCCCTATACATAAGCTACACATCTGTTGGTTGGTAAGCCATAAAAGATTTAAAACAATATGGAAAAAATACTTTTAATGGTATTTTATGTACATAAACAAACACGATTATATGTAAGAAGTACAACATTTAAAAAATATCAACCGGTGATTAAAAACTTAAAAGATTTAGGTTTGTTTTCGCAAATTGTTATATAATAAACCTCACCCTATGTATGTATGATATATGTGTGTGTGTGTATTGTTTATGTTTTGATAGCATCTATAGTAAAAAGGAATGGAGAAAGAGAAGAGATAACATTTAAAAATCCTGCAGGCATTTGAAAAGTAGGACGGTTGAAAAATCGGTCAAAACGTGTCTTTGTATGTGCCGGTCAATGGTGGTCGGGTTTGGCTGACCCTCATTTCTCTTAGTACTTTAAGTAGCTAATGTATATGATTTAGGACATTGTAAGCACTGGAATGCACTTACGGCGGCTTTTGCCTGTTTGACCCGTTATACACGCACAAGTGTGTGACTGTGTGTGTGTGTTGTTTATGTTTCTTGATGCTAATCTTCAATTTGCCCATCTTGTTTTTTGATAACATCAGAAGTAGAAAAAAAGAGGAAGAGGGGAGAAGAGGTCAAATCTACAAATCCTGCATGTATACAGATTATTAAATAATGGGCAATTTTTTTTATATGTTCAAGTCAAAACGGGTCGGGTTGAAATGATCCTCCTCGACACATTTCGTTCATTCCTTTTAATACTGCAAGAAGCTAATGTATCTCTTATAATTGTGAATGCCATATCTGTTGGGTTCGTAGGCTTTAGGGTAGCCGACACTAGTTGTTAGGCCCACTTAGTTAACTTGTTGACTAAGTTAGAACCACTAATCTTGTTCTATAAATACCAATGATGTAATTGTAGTCTGTGTCATTCTGTGAACAGTTGTGAGCATCTAATAAAAGTGAAACCCTAGTTGCAACCCTTGGACGTAGGTCCCTTGACCGAACCACGTAAATTCTCGTGTTCTTTATTTTCAACTAGTGTGTGTGTGTGTTTGTTCTGCTTCTGCTCGAGCCTACTCTGATCCGATACCCTAGCAATATCACTAAATTAAAACGATTTAGGCATAGTTATTAAAGGCGAGCGCTTTTTGCGCCTAGGCGCAATTTAGTGCGCCCTTAGTTCCTAGACATTTAAGGCGTTACTCAATTAATATCAATTAATCCAGTTTTCTTTTTAATTAAATGCTAAACTCTTCATAGGCAATTAATGTTCAATTTATTACTTGCTTTTCCGCCAACCCACATTATTGTTCTTTTTAACAACCCACTTTATTGTTGAAAGTGAATTCTTCATATGCAATATAAATTAATCCAATTTTTTTATTGAATGCAAATTTCTTTATAAGCTTTTAGTGTTCAATTACTTAATTCCAGGAGATGCATATAATGTTCAAAGTAAATTATTCTAATAGGCAAAATTTTATTTTATTTATCGTTATTTTATTTTATATTCTGTTTTTTGGAGTTACATTCAAGTTTTGCTTAATTTATTTGAAGAAAATATTATTTTTAATTACATAATATATTTTAAATTTCTTTCTTTGAAGTGCACCTTTTTTTTCTTAGGCCCTCGCGTTTTTGCGTCTAGGCCCCAGGCGAAGCCTATGCGCCTTGAGTGCGCCTAGCGCATTTGATAACTATGGATTTAGGACATTGTAAGTATTGGAATACACTTTAGGCGGCTTTTACCCTGTTTGACCCATTTGATATGTTTTACTTTTAGATAATATTATTTTGGGTAAATACAGTTTTCGTCCTTATGTTTGTATCGGATTGCAATAGATGCTCTTTAACTTCAATAATTACAGTCATAATCCTTTATTTGTAAAACCATTACACCCTACGTCCCTTGGCCCTAACCTGGTTCAGTCAAGGATAGTTTAGTCACTTTACCAACTTAAATAAAGAAAAAATTAAAACCTAATTTTAAAAGCCCACTACATCTCTTACTTTTTTTCATTCTTTCCATTTCCCTTTGTTCTTTCATTTTCACTCCCTATTTCTCTCTAGTCAGATTCCCTAATATGGACGTCAACTAGGGTTTGAGGGGTTTGTTGCAGGTGATGGTAGTTTGTTTGACCAGATCTGAAGATTGAAGAAAGGGGTGGGAAAGTTGTTTGTTTGATTTGGTATCTTGAAATTGTTTATAATTGCTGCGGAATACAATTGTTTGTGATTTTGTATGAATGAGAAGTTGTAAAATGAAACCTAGATTATATGTGATTTTGTTGCGGTGGAGAGCCGATTTCGGGTTGACTTTTGATGTAAAAATAACTTCACTTGTTTTGTTTTGTTTGATTTGGTATCTTGAAATTGTTTAAAATTGCTTTAGGGATTTTGATTTTATATCTGATTATTTGATTACATTTGTCACCATAGCCAATATTTTCAAAGCAGAACAAGAACTAAAAGCAATTGTCACTTTCAGTTTTAAAAGCAATTTTCAAAGCGGCTGGGGCGGAGCGGGGTTTCAGGTGGCATTTGATGTGTTTGACCCATTGTTAGCTATTTGGTATTTTACCCTTTTTGGCCCCTTACCAAACTATATACAACCTGAATTGCAAAATGAACTGGGTTGGTCTGCGCGCCTTTTCCACAAATCGCAAGAAAAAACATTTTTTTGAGGTCTGAGGCGCGCTCCTTGAGTACTTTGGTTATTTTTATGCATCAAAGTGTTGTACAATAGGTTTTTGGCTTGTACATGTAGGTAAAATCATATATAAACCTTTTTTATAGCTAAATTTTGGATAAAAGATGCTAAAACGTAAAAACCTATGGGATATATATATATATATATGTATGTATGTGTGTGTGTGTGCGCGCGTGCGCGCGCACGCACGCACGTGTATGTATGTATGTGTGCGCGCGCGCGGATGGTCCCTATGGTTAACTAAAATTTTGAATCGGTCCCTAGCTTTTCAAAAGTACATGAATGGTCCTTGTGGTTTGCACTTTGTAACATATTTAGTCCCCACCTAACAAATCTGAAGGTTTTAGCATGTCCAAGTTAGGGACTAAATGCGTTACAAAGTGCAAACCACAGGGACCATCCATTACTTTTGGCAAAAGTGGGGAATAAATGCGTTACAAAGTGCAAACCACTGGGACCATCCATGTACTTTTGGAAAGCTAGGGACCAAATCCAAAATATTGGTGAACCACAGGGACTATCCGTGTACTTTACTCTTAATATTGTTTTCGTATTTTACCTTGTGTATCATGTTACCAACAAAATATAACCGAAATTGTGAAAGTAATGATATAACTCTTTTTAATAAAAACAATTTGGGACATTGTAAGCCCTAGAATACAATAGGTGGCATTTCATGTGTTTGCCCAATTTGACATGTTTCACTGTTAGCTAGTTATTTTTATTTATTTTTTTATTTACCTACTTTTACCCTTTACCAACTAAATAAAACCTGAATGATAAACCAGTTTTTTTGTATATAAGAAAAAAATATGAACCATTGATAAAACATTAAACGATGTAGATTTGTTCTTGTTGTTCTCGCATTAATTTAGTGGTGTAATGATCCTCACCCTTTATATATTGTTATGTTTCTTGACACTGTTTTTTCGTTTTCTGTGTCTGGTTTTTGACAGCATCAAAAGGAGAAAGAAAGCGAAAGGGAACGGAGGCTGAATATGAAAATCCGGCAGGTATATGAATAGATTTTGAATATAGAGTCCAATATGGGAAAAACAAACGTTTGAATAATGGGTCAAAACTCAAAACATGTATTTTTGTATGTGCAGTCAAAACAGGTCAGGTTGAACCGTTTCAGCACTTTTTTGTTCATTTCTTTGGATACACCATGTAGCTAATGTATCAAATATAACGATTAATAATTAAGACCAAAAACCAAATATAACAATTAATAATTAAGACCTAAAACACTAATAACAACAATAAGAAGAAAGACGCATGGTAGAACTAAGAAGAAAAGTATTGATATCGGGAAAATATCATCAGATATCAGTGAATATTGCTGGCAATATCAGTACCGCATATTTGACACCGGTATTTTACATGGGGACCAATAGCCGATATATCGATGATATATCACCGATATTAACTGCATAGGTGGCATATGACGTGTTTGACCCATTTGATCTGTCTCATTATTAGCTAATTTTCATATTTTACCTACTTTGACCCATTACCAACAAAATACAACCCGAAGTTGACCTGTTTGCAGCCCCTAATATTCAATCTTTCGGTGCAGGGAATACCAATAACGTTGATAATAATCACGTTATGGACGTTGAAGACGACTCCGATAACGTCACCATTGGAGAGTTTTTGAGAAAACAAAGAACCCCTAAAGCTCTCAAGAACAAGAAAGAAACAAACAGCATCAGAAGTTGAAGAACCAAGACTCGTGCCTGCAGTGCGTGAGCCCGAGATGACAGCCGAGGAGAAGTGGCTTAAGGCTCTTGAAGAGGCCATGGCTGAGACATGGGACCCGCGGACCACACCGTGTTATTTTTATGAGTGCCCTCTTGACATGAGCTGGGAAAAGGCTAAAAAGTATATGAGAAAGGTTACGGATTAGTGAACTTGAGTATGAAGTTTACTAATCGTAACATGAAAAGTTTGTGACTTGAATTTCGTAGTTTTTAACGGTTTTAACTATGGTATTGTGGTTTGGATTATACTTTGATCTTGTGGTTTGAAATACATTGAAGTGTGTTTGATTTATAACATGGTTGCTTTTCCTGCTAATGGTATGCTGTTTCGCGTTGTTTTTGTTTAATTTTTTGACAGTATCTATGGTAGAAACGAACGGTTGATGAAGCCTGCAGCTATGCCTTTTTTTTCATTGCAACATCATAAAAAGTGTTTGTAACATCACCAGACCGCTTTCACTCACCTTTTTTCACTGTAACATGTTTTCATTTCACAAGTTTTCACTACCTGCCAAGCATTAAAATAGTATTTTAGTTAAATAAGGTTAAAGAAAATGAAAATGAAAGTATAACATGATTTGTTGATAGCCATTGGGCCCACCTCCTTCCTCACACCGACAACGCCACCTAGTATGAGTTTATGACGGATGTTGTAGAATACCCCGTATGTTTCACCCGAGAAGACCTTAAAGCTGACAAGAAGAAAGAGACACTTAAATACCATGGCTCTTTGTGGCTAGACCATCAACCTTCGACTCATATAGCAGGCTAGGTGTGCTAAAGCCGCTTGGTTCAGGGTCTAGGGGATGTGTGAGCTTGTGTCAGGGTTGGCAGGCTAAGGTTTAGGGTCTTGAAATGGCCTTGGCTAAGCCATGGGACCGTGAGGTCACGATGTGCTCATTCAACATGAACCATGCTGAATAGCTCCAAGAGTGCTATAAGGTTCAGGAAAAGAGTTTTAAGTTGAACTCTAGAAACATTGATATGAAGTTTATGCATAATCACATTATATCTTTGGCTCTTTGTGAGTCAAAGATTTGAATTATGCGTAAATTGAGTGTGATTTCACAATCCTCAATAAGTGAGTGATGTCAAAGCGGTTTATTCAACATTAAATGGGTTGTCATCCATAAACACGAGTCGTATATGAAAGCTTGTCTTTCATATGTTGTTTGCAAACTAGTTAAAGTAACATAGCATATTATACTATAACTTGCATTTTCTACCAAAAAAGATGGTGCTAAAGAAGTTGGGAAAGGTATTGTGTTTTAGGGGCTATTTGGTAATCTTGTGATGAACCATTGAAGAGAGCTGACTGATTAAGACGTAACATCTGAATCGGTTAGCATGTTTCTAAAATTTGCCCTCTAAAAAGCTCCGTGAACCATTATGAGATGTCTTTTAAATGAACCAGACACACTCTACCTTTGACGATTCAGATGTAGCCTCTTAATGGAATCATTAATAAATCGGTAAGCATGTTTCTAAAATTTGCCCATTAAGAAGCTTTGTTAACCATTATGAGATGTCTTTTAAATGAACCAGACACACTCTACCGTTGACCGATTCAGATGTAGCCTTTTAATGTAATCATTAATAAATTACCAAACAACCCTTTACTTTTAAGGTAAGCCACACGGGATGGGCAATGGGGGATAAAATCCAATTTGGTACACATGGTACTAACTAAAACACCACTCCTTGTGTTTCGGTTACGGGAGATTTTCGGGGAGGTGATATGTTCACCAATGATACCGAGAGAAACTAACCTGATTTTGTTAATTATTTAGAGATTGGTTGTGTGATGAAAAAGATGGATACCTCCCCTTTCCGTACAAAAAATAAAAATAAAAATCTAACGTACAGCCCACAGTAGTAAAACATCTGGCTCAACCCAAAGCATTTTGCTCTGGCAACCGTTGTCCTACAAATAGGCGTTTAGTAATTCAATTATTGTTTTGCATAAATATTATCAAGGGACCAAAAAGTAGTTTCATATCCCATCAATACAGTTACAAAACCAGAAGGACTAAAAGTACCAATCTGTCTATTCCCACAATTTCTCAGAAATATCATATGACTTTTGAAGTCTTTATTTATGGTCATCGTACTTGTGAAGTCTTTATGTTCCTGCCTACGTACGCAACTTCCACCAACACAACAAGACTCATGACTCCACAACCATTAAACACAAAACTAGTCTCTATACAACACAGCTGACCTTCAACTCAGTAGCAAAACCGATATGATAAAAGGCGATCACACGAAACTAACAAAAAAATGGTTCCAACACAGTTCCAACTTCGAACTAGACGGGCTAGCGCTACAAGGATTAAAAATCAATCACGTCCAAGTCGGCTTACTGAGAGCCGCTTTCGTAATTCCCGATCATCTATTGGTAAGTCACTCACACTTGCATGCAGTGGCTGACCCATAATTTTCTTTTTATATTATTGTTTTTCCCAATAGGGGGGGGGGGGGGGGGGGGGGGTAGGGAGGTGGTGAGTTTAACAACTTTCCTTAGTTGTTCAATGATTTGACCATGACAAAGTAGGTTTGGTGGGATCCGGTTTCGTAATTTCAAATGATATTGGTAAGTTAGTGACGGGACAGAAACTTTTTTTATGGTGTTTTTTTTTGGTACGCGGGTTAATACTAATTTGGAGTCAAAATTTTCGGGTTGGGTCGGATGGAGTTGGATAACTTTCCTATCAATCAATAAACAACTTGTTTGATCTGGTCAGGATAGAGATGGAAACTGGAACACTGGAGCGATGGCGGTATTGATCGACGGTATGGCGGCGGGTGTGGTGTTCTCGATGACCGGAGCGAATTTGGCGACTGTTGATTATACGATGTCGTTTTATTCAACGGCTAAGGTGAAGGTACGTATGGTTTTGTTGATTTTCTCTCCGTCTCCTTTCTAAAATCCGGTTTTTATACCGAAATAGATTTGGCTTACAAACCGTTTAATCGGGTGTATCGGGTAGGGCTGTCCTTTTATCCGAAACCCGAATTAGAGAATAACCGAAAAACCAGAACCCGAATAACCTAAACCCGACCAACCCGAACCTTAAATGGGTTGGTTATTGGGTCACTTTTTCCTAACCAAAAACCCGAAAAACCCGACCCGAAAAACCCAAAACTCGAATAAAAACCCGAACATTCATTGTCTTTTTTTTATACATGAGGTTTGATTTGGAGTGTTTTATATTTGAAACATTAAGTTTTGAGAATTTTGAAAATATCTTACCATATTGTTAAAGGATGTTTGAATTGTGATGATATTTTTTTAACAACATGATATATTGATGATATTTTGTGAAAATATTTTTTTTTTATTTTTACATCTAAACCCGAAAACCGAACAACCCGAACCCAAATAACCCATACCCAAACAACCCAAACTTTAAATGAGTTGGTTATCGGGTCACTTTTTCGTAGCAAAAAACCCGAACAACCCAACCAAAAAAACCCGAAACCCAAAAAACACCCCTTGTATTGGGCGATTTAATCGATAGAAAAACCGGACAATTCAATCGGTACAACCAACCGGTTTGAACCGGTTTTTAAAACATTACTTATATTTGCTGGTGATTCATATTTTAGGTGAGGTCACATAATAATTAGGTAAAGTTAGGAAAAATGATAAAAATACGAAAGTTGTATTACACGTAACATTAGGAAAATAATAGAATTCCGAAAATTGTTTACACGCATGGAATAATACAACAAGAAATGAACTGGATCGGTTTAATCATAATTTTTGTTTTATTTTTGTATATTAAAAACTTAAGATTAAGATTACACATTTGCAACTAAAAAATACAAATATATATAAATTAATTGAGTTTGAGCTACAAAGCTTGATAATCATTTTTTAATTATTATTTTAAATGTTGTTATTAAATATCCGGTCAGTTTAAATTAATGTTTTTATAACCAGATTGGATATCCACCGGCAACTTTTCTGGTCAACCGGTCTGACTGGTCAAATCGGATAGCGTCAATATTTTGTTTAAATGCGAATCAGATAACTCCAATATTTGTTTAAATATAGTGTAGTTTGATGATTATTTTGCACAAAGTTAGTTTAGTTTGACGTGCGTTGATCAGTTTTGTCATTTCAATCCAAATTGTTGCACGCTTAGTAAAAACAAGGACAAAAAAATGCCTCACCGTAGTATATGTGTGGATCAAGGGCTTCATTTGAACCTCGAAGAAACGCGTGTGAGAACCATAATTTCAAGATGATGATCAAAGGAGGAAACTTTAAGTTCTTTGTGAAATTGTTAACTCCATAATCATCAAAATATCAATTGGTTATCAAGAACTTCGATTAGGCCAGAGAATTTTGTGGACGGGAGTTTGATCGAAGCAACGATTTTTTTCTTTTCTAAGAGGGTTTTAAATTTAGGGGTTGAAGGTTAAAAACACAAAATTACCCTCGTAGGGGGTGCACATGAAGGATTACACGGAAATATTGGATGGTGTTAGGCAAACGTTGAAAGCGTAATGTCAAAATGACAAGGTTTAAGAAATTGTATTGAAATGACTATATTGATCATATCATAGGGACGTAAACAACACTTAACTCAAAGTTGATAGTAATTTCTTTTTTTAATCTTTTAAAATTTAATTTAAAATATGCAATCAGTTTAAGTTTAGATTTTGACGTAAGACAGTTTTAGAAAAACAACTAGACTTAAACGTATCAACCGTGAACCTGTTAGAACACGACCCTTCTAGCTAAACCTATTTGACCGGCATCTGTTTATACTAAACCCAAATTCAAGAATTTCTAGAGATATTATTATGTCACACAATGGGGTCCATATCACTAATGGCATTTTTTTTTTCCAAAATATGAATAGGAGGAGGTTGAGATAGAGGCAAAAGTGGTTGGAGAAAAGGGTAATTTGGCATCAGTGGAAATAGATATAGAAAAGAAAAGCAATGGAGAGAAAGTTGTTATTGGGAAACAATGGATGCATGTCACTCCTCTTAAAAGGCCACATTCTATGAGAAGCAAGCTCTAACTTATTACTTTCTTGTTAAAAAAGTTGAATAAATTTGTGCTTGCATAATAAAAGTATGTATGATATGTTACACCTTTATATGTACAATCAAATCTAATGTTAAGCGAGTCTGAGGTGCAAGGTGGATCAAGGCGACAAGCATACACGAAGCGAGCATTCTTTAGGGCTTTTTGCTAAGATGTTTTTGCGCATCATGCCTATAAGTGCACAAACTGGGTCTTGGGCCCAAACCGGTTCAAGTTTGGGTCGATTTCTGTCGATACTGGTTTTTGAAGAGGAAAGGTTTAGTTCGGTTTGGGGTCGATTTTTGATTGATTCCATTCGGTTTTCTTTACCTCATCAAAGAATTTAAAGATTTACCCAAAATTTAATCATAGTTGTAGACAATCAAAGCCTTGTGGTAATGCAAACTTCCATAGCATAGCATTGTCAACAAACAAATGTTCAAATTTTGAATCCTAGCTTCTTGAGGCTTCATCTTCACCCGAACGTCCACGCCCGTTAAAACCGCTTTATCAACACACAACATGATACAAGAAGTTTATAAAACTCATTATAGCAAGAAGCCAATAATACTTATCATAATGACCCTTATTAATATTAGTAGAAATCCAACCCTCTCCCCCTCCCCTTTTGTTAAATCATCCACAGTGCTTAGTAAAACACTAGCCAACAAGCTCGTGATAGCCGAACCGAGCAAGTAAATAGCCGATGCAATACTCGACATACTTTTAGGGAACTCGGAATAATAAAACTCGGTTTGACCAATTATGTTCAAACCATCCGCCAACCCGTTTAGGACATTTTGTGGAATGAGCCACATAACCGACATTTTTATAACCACTTGAGGATCGTTCAAAAAGCCTTCTTGAATCGCTTTATCTTTCCTTACATGTTCAACGACTCCTGAAATCACCAACGCGACTATTGAAAAACATAGACCCGCCCCAATTCTTAACTTTGCGCTTATGTACACGGATCTCCCTTTCATTTTCGATAACAATGGGAGGATAATGAGATCATATAGCATAACCCAAACCATAACCGTTATAATTAGGAAAAAGCTAAATGAGGCCGCGGGGATTTCAAACTTTGATGTGATGTGTCGGTCCATCGTTAGAGCTTGCAGGACGGGGAATATGCTTTGGTTCATCGCCACGGAGAACGTTATACTAGAAGACCATAATGGGAGTACTTTAATAAGTATTTTGAGCTCTTCGACTTGATCTACCGTGCAAATGCTCCATGGATCTTTAGCAGTCATATCTTCGGTTTGCGAAGGGATGCAAGCTCTATTCAAAAACCTGAAGGATACCATAGAAGTAGTTAATCAGCAGCAGATTGCTGATTGATATATGATTGTTAGAGGTAGCACAATTGGTGGGTTGAAACGTTACGGGTCAAAGTGTCATGTGTTGTTTATATCAGGTTGGGTTGATGTGGCGTGATTATACGCTTTTGGAATAATTAGTGTGTCAAATATGTTTAAAAAAATATATTATTTCAAGAATAATCTTAAGACGAGTGAGGATCAAAAGAGTACTTTTTGTTCGGGTCGGGTTGATTTCAAACAAAATTAAAAAAATATATTATTTTAATAACGCTGTAATTTTTTAATAAAATGATTAATAATGTGTTATGCATTAAAAACACTTTGGAGAACTTTTTAACTCCTTTGATCCATTTCTTATCAAGCAAAATTTAAAAAAAATATATATATTATTACAACGATAATCTAGATCTTTTTTAGGTGTAAGTAAATGAGTCGAAACAAAAGTTAAACATAGAGAAGTGTTTCAGTACCTCAAGGTATTTGTAGGAGTGGTAACCTTTGCATCATTTTCATTATACCATAAGCCACCACTTGAATCCGGTAAAGTGAGCTTTCTATGTTTCCAAGCCACAAATATCACTTGACAAAACACTTTTCTTGACCTTGATCTTGTAATAAAGCGGATAGGCGGCCACGAAAAATATTGTAGCCAAGAACATGAGAACGAGGGGGACCCCAAACCCGACTCTCCATCCGTGATTATCTTGAATATAAACAATGCCTGTAAATGCAACCATGATCGCCATAACAGCTGTCGCGTAATACCACCCAAAACGCCCTCTCTCTCTTTGGGTTGTCCTTGCGGTCTATTTGGTCCGCCCCAAATGCTAAGGAATACGGGTGGACCCCAGCTCCCCCAATGGATATCAAAGCGAAGGCCGAAAAAAGGAGTGTGTATTGAATGGGGGTTGGTGATTCACACGAATGAGGCAGCCGAGCATCACACCGGGGAGGTTTTGCACCTTGGATCATCGTTGTTAACCATAGAAGGATCATTCCCTACATGCATTTTAAAGACGTGAATCCAAAAACATGATCAGTAGTAAATAAACGAATAAAGTTTCATATATATTGCGCTGGGCTAGACTCATGAGTCTTAAGGAGGAGTCAACTATTTATATAAATTTGATAACTTTATTTATATATCACATAATTAAAATGCTTATATACATTTATGATTATGAAAAAATAATCAAATTATATATTTTATTTTAAGAGCAAAGTTCTAACTATGACTATTTATCTAACTATGACTATTTATGTATAATTTTTGAAATACTTTACTATTTGAACATGTAATTTAAAACATATATATATTGATATTCACGTATTTTGTTATAAAAATATATATATAATTCCCGAAAACTAATTTCTTTATAGTTTAACATGTCGAGTACTCCCCGAATACTCTCAACTCCCTAGTCGACCGAATAGGGAGCACTTAATGACTTTTGCAACCACAGCGGGCAATTAAACAAAACGTATGTACAAATATTTATTCTGGTTTACAATATTCTATTTAATTTATTCCAACTATTGGACTTGATCACAGACTGTTCTAAAAGTTATGAATATATATGTGTGTGTGGATTAAGAAGTAACAAAATTAAAAAAAAAAAACAAATATAATCCATATATATGCATGTACCTAAGATGAATGGCATGGTTATTATCCCACCCTTTTGCCTTCTTGAAGACTCTTCCTGCTGCATTTCACCTTCTTCTGTTAAATGACCCTCCATTTCACTCTCTCTCTCTCTAAATATATATATATATAATATATATATGAACAATTCACAGATATAGTTTTCTTCTTCTATCAAAAACCAACTACTTGAAAGTATCTAAATTCACACTAAGAGTAACGCTTTAACGGAGTTGTGGCGGTCGATCAAATGTCCATCGATCAATATGTGACTGCGTAAAAACTGTCGAATGTTGGCCATATAGGTGATGCTTTAACGCGCGTCTAGTTCATTAATCATATGCATGGTTAATATAGATAAAGTTAGTGATGTTACATTTTCATTTGAATTGTGCACGAAACATAAACTCCATCTGTCGTACGATGTGTTTCGTGTCATACATAGTTGACACGGACGGCAAACGATATAAATTATGTTTTATAATGTGACAAAAGTAAAAAAAAAAAAAACATTCGTGTTTGCTTAGATATGCTAATAGTGGAATCAATATTTTTTATTTTAGTTTTTTCTTGTTTTGTAGCATTTCTTTTATCCAATTTGACCATGTGGTAGTGGTTTTGAAATTACCTTGTTAACGACTTAAAATTTGTATTAATGTAGAAAACCTGTATATAAGAATGGCAGGTAAACGGTTAAGAAGCTGCACCACAAGCCCTTTGAATAGCAAATACAATTCTACCGAAAAAAAAACTTTGGTTTCTTGGCTTTAAGAAATCGTTATGCACGACCCTCTGTACTCTGTTCAAAAAAATCAACAGCTTCGGGAGCAAGTGAACCAAAGGTATCAAAGGCAAAAAATGAATGAAGACATGTTGATTCTCAGCACAAGCTTTTTCATGCTTAGTAATTTTTCTCGATTATGCCTTCGTCACAGCCCGACCAGCCACGAAACGATTTCCCTTGAGCCCAACAAGGGGATACTCCGATGAGGTCCAACAAGCGTGTTTCCTCAACTATCAAAAAAATTCACAGGGCCGAATTTAGATAGCATACCTCAACTCCTTAAGGAACATATTTGCACCCTCGTTTAAGTCCATAAATAACACGTAACATTTGCACGAATTTCTTTTATGGAATATGGATGACTAATATTTAAAAGACCATAATACAATAACGGTTCCACACTCTTTTATGGAATATAGATTACTAATATTTAAAAGACCATAATACAATAACGGTCCCACAATAACATCTATAAACAACCAATCATTACGACAACGTAAGTAAACTAAACTAAACAAAACATAAATTTGTGTATAAAATCTCACCTATAGAATTGTTTATTCTGAAGTCCAACCCAAACGTTTAACTCAATGGTAAAACCATTTTTAAAAGTTCAGCCAAGTGATATTCCTTTGCAAATTAATAATTGAAAGCTCATTCAGAGCGCTAGAAGGGTAAGGTTGCCGAATTCGAGCTCGTGCTTAGTGCTCTACTTGTTTTTGTTCTATATATAAAGCGTGAGCTCAGCTCGTAAGTGTTTGTTCATATTTAATCATTGTTTGAACTTGGCTCGCTTACAATTTATGAACTAAATATATTACATAATATGTGTTGGTTATAAATGGATGAAGATTATTTGGGAATGACGAGATGAACAAGGTTTGGTGATAAAATGAAAAATAAAAAATAACAAAGTTGAATTTAAAAAATACAAAAAAAAGAAAAAAAGAATCGTCGACAGCAGGATTCGAACCTGCGCAGGCAGAGCCCAACAGATTTCGAGTCTGTCTCCTTAACCACTCGGACATATCGACAATTATGTATTATTTCTACTGTTGAATTTATAACTATACTACCACAGATTATCCATTTTGTAGTAATATTTAATTGTAATCCGAAAAAAAAAAGATCATCAAGATTTCTATCACCCGTAAGTGCTGGAGAATATACGACATATTTGACGATATTTTATTATGTTTAATAATCGTTATTTATATTTTATTATTATGTTATAGATCCGTGTATTACACGGGTTTAAGGATCATCATCATTATCATACTCGGTAAAATTCCACCAATAACAAAGTTAATATAGGGTTTAAGGATGGTAAGGCAAACAACCTTACCTCTACCCCTTAGAAATAAAAAGGTTGATTTCAATGAGATCTCCGACTCGATAGTAGATTTGCATCAATCCTTAGACCTAGGCATATCACACTCATTAATCGGGACAAAGACACATTGGTGCATGTATCCCACATAGGTTTAAGGATAGAGATTATATAACTTAATAATGTATGTACAAATCTTTTTAGCAATTTACTCATATATATGACCGAGATATATGTCATATTCACCTTTTTCAATCAAATCGCAAATATGATAGCCATACCATAATTAACCATATATAAAACCATTTCAAGTAATACTTTTCAACTATTGGATTTTGTCCGCCTTTCCAAATTAGTTTGCATGGTTCTAAATTTTAACTCACGAAACAATTATTATAGATATGTCTAATCATTTTTAATAAGTCATCAATTATAAAACAATTATACTCTTATCTTACTCTTCAATCTATTGTAGAGTTGTTAAGCCACTATGAATCCACGTTCGTTTTATGTTACTATACTTCTTTTTTACATTGCTTGGCTTTGTTATGAGTTGATTTTGAATATATTCTTGTTATATTAACTTTTGCATATTATTGTCACTTTTATAAGTATATTTTGATATTCTCCTATATAAAAAAGGATACTATCAGAGTGATTTTTTTTATGACATTGTATTGACCATGTATTAGCATCTAGATGAAGTCACTACTAAAAATAAAGTTCCCTAGTTTTCTATCTCCGTTACCCCTCAAGTTGTATGTAAATTCGTGCATACATTATTAAATTATATAATTTTCATCTTCAAACCCATGTAATACACCCGTGTAATTCATAACAAAATTTTAAATAAAACTTATATTGAACATAGATTAAAATAAACATGTTGTAACACTATATTCATAATTTTGTAAAAAATAATATTTTCAAAGTTATATAAGAAAAACAAAACAGGTTAAAACTTAATTATAATACCAAAATAACAAAAAGAAAAATAAAACCCTAAAATCAACACGTGTATACAATTGTTGTTTTAAAAGCTTTTAATTTAATAACTAGGAAATTCTAAAAAAAAAAAAAAACATTGAATAAAATAAAATAAATCAATAATTATTAAGGTTTTAATGATAAGAAGTTATTATAAACTATAAAAAAATAAGTTTAAGAATACCATCAATCTGAGGAGAATATTGAAAAATAACTCACAACTATTGTTTATACTTATAGATTAACGTGAAAATATAAGATAAAAATGAAATTGTAAATATAAAAACCAAAACAAAAATTTTAATCATGAAAATTTAAGATAAACGAAATTTTAAATTATGAATCTACAGATTAACGTGATCTTATAACATTTAAATATAACAAACAAAACAAAATTATTATAAAACTTAATAAAAAATTAGATTGTAGAAGGTGTTATCATATGATATTAATTGCAGTTCCTTATTAGAATTTCAATTAGATGTTTAATATCTATATTGTTAAATATTTTTAATTGTATTAAAATAGATTTATTTGTTAATAATAACAAAATTGAATAAAAAATAGCCATGTAATAATTATAGTTAAACATAATAATGATTAAAGAAAATAGAACTTTCTATAATTTATATAAATATAACGTATTTATATGAATTAATATATCTATGTGTTTCTTTATGATATACTTGTTTCTATTTTCCTGTGTTGCTTACCACTTCTTTTGTTATTTTTTCTTTTGTTAATTTGTATTCGGTAACTTTCTACTTCTACCTTTATAATTCTTGTATTTGTATGTCGTTTGTTTTCGAGTTGGGAGTCTCTTTGGAAGCAGTCCCTCTATCCACAAGGATAGTGCCTACATCTCTGCCAAGACCCAATCGATAGCTTTTGCTATTTGTAAATATAACTAAATAGTGTATATTAATTTAGTTAATAACTATTATTATTATAACTATTTATTGAGTTAACAACTAAACATTTAATTAATTAATAATTAGCAAGCAAAGTCAGCAGCCTTGATCAGATATAGACATAATGCTAAAACACGTTTACACCTCTACACACATATAATTTGGATGATTTTAAATTCATTCAATTCAGTTTACTTTCAAGTGATAATCCAAATCACCCCGTTTAAAGTTGGGTCTAATATAGCAAACTCAAAACAATAAATTATTCTGGCTACAAAGAAAGATCTCCAATATGAATTTAACGTCATCCTAAGAATATAACGTAACTAATCGGAAAAAAAGTCCGTAGAGCAAACAAGTGTATAATATCAACACGACACGAGTATATCGTCAAGATACGGGCCTAAGAAACGTATCGAAAAACAACTTAAAAATCCACATTACTATGACTCTTTATCAGATATCTGAACATATACCATTTGAGTATATCCATTAAACACAGAAGGCTCAAGTCTAGAGAGACCAAGCCTTTGAAACAACCGAAACCTTCCATCTTCCACAATCGGACTCGGTGCACGGGCTGGGTCGTATCTCGTTTGATGAGTAAGTGACGGGCCAGCGACAGGTGGCAGTTCCCAATAAAGATCAAGTATTGATTCTACAAACCGACTGTTTTGGAAATGTTGTGAGTATGATATTGGTTTGTTTGTGTGATTAAAATCATCGCGCATGTAACCTCTAACGCCCCACCATGATTCACCGGGCCCGCAGAGTTCTTGAGTGTCTACTGCTTTTTCCCAGAATTTTTTTCTTACCGATCTTATCCTTGCTTCATCGCTGTCCTCAAAGCAGCTATGTCCGCCTCCTGGAAAAAAAAGATGATATTAGTGGGGGTAATTTCGGGATTTTGTTAGTCTTTCGGGTGCTTGGGGAGAGGCCAGAGAGCAATATATGAAAATAGGATAGAACAAAAAATAGGCGCAAGAACTAACTGGTCAGATGGGTCGGGTCGACATGCTAAAACTTTTCTTGTCTTTTTTCTTTGAATTTTTTAAATAAATAAAAGAAAAATAAATTTGACTGTAAACTATACTATTAATATAATAACCTGACCTTTTTGGAATATAGTACGGGTGCAAATGAGCCGAGCGGCTCGCGGGCTGCTTGAGATCGGCTCAAGAAAAAGCTCGAAACAAGCCGAGCCTTATCGAGCCGAGCTTGAGCCTAAAATAAAGCTCGTTTATTTATCGAGCTTGAGCTCAAGCCTAGCATGTGAAGCTCGTCAGGCTCGTCGAGCCTTAGTTTGATATTAGTTTTCGTTAATATTTAACATCATTTAACCCTTATTTAAAGTTGTTTAGTAAACGAGCCGAGCCAAGCATATTTAAACTTGTTTACGATCCAAGCCCAAACCTAAAATAAGCTTGTTTAGTAAATGAGCCCAAGCCCGAGCCTCACTTATCGAGCTCGCAAGCCTAAACGAGTCTATTATTTATATTATTTGTTTTTAGTATAGTAGTTAATAGATATTAAACCAGCAGAGCCCGAGCCGAGCTCGAGCTTGAAAACTACCAACGAGCCAAGCTCAAGCTCAAGATCACCTAAGTTAATCGAGCTCAAGCTCGTTCGCACCCCTAGAATAAAGGATGTAGGAAGTTTTGTAAGTCATTAATCAAACAACCAACTTGACGCATTTTCAAAGAGACCCTTTTAACCGACTTAATCAAGAATGTAAAACTGAGAAAGTAGAGTGAAGTAACCTTGTATGTAAAACTGATCACATATTTGTCGCAAGGAATAGTGATCTCCAGTTCCTGTATCATAGTTGTCCTCAAAAACAAGATTTGTAAAGCCAGCTTTCAATGCCTGCTTTAATCTGTAAGAGTAACATCATGCATCAAAACTCAAAACTTTGGACAAAAAGAGTTTCGGGCCACCCTAATCCAACCCATAACAATAAATTACCATCTCTACGTAAACTAGCTCATAACGTCATAGGTACCTTTTTAATTCGCTTTGATGATCATCAAAAAATATAAGAACACGACTCAAATCACTAACACCATGTTTCTTCATCACAGTCGACCAATCAATACTCCCAAAATCAACAAAATCTTTTCCAGCAAAATACGTGCAGTTCCCATCAACATAAGCCGCCCCTTTTTTAAGATACTTTTCAGGATGACGTGGCGTAATCGAGATAATTCGGGTGTTTGGCATTGCTTGTCTCAATACCCACGTGGAATGCCCCTTGAAAGCCCCACTTTCAATCATGAGATCGGGTTTCAGCCATCGTGTGATAAACCAGAGCCCGAAACTGTGATCGAAACCCATCCCGTACATGTTGTTCTTAATGGGTCGGGTTTCGTAGATCGGTACGAATTCTTCGAGACCTTGGAGTAGATCTTTAGTTGTCCACTCGACGGAATTTCCGTGTTTCGATCTGCCTTTTAAAAATGATGTAAAAATTAAAAGCAAATAGATTATGAGAACTTAGTCACTTTACAGTTTACAGTCGAATCTGGTCTAAAAAAACAACGCCTTCAAACAATTAAGGAATCAACTAAAGTATAACTATATGAGGAAGGTTAACGTACAATAGCCCCTTAACGTGCGACGGTACGCGACCACAACAATAACGTGCATAATTATGTGGCGGTAATTTACGCACATTATTTGCATAATTACGAATGGGTAGGGTTAAACCCTAATTACGCACGTTACTTGCATAATACACACGTTATTGTTGTGGTTGCGTACAGTCGCACGTTAAGAGCCTTTTGTATTCAAACCTTTCACTAGCTATATAACCATCATTTTGTGACAACTGATTAGTGTGTTCTACAGAATGATCAAGAATAGAACTAAAAAAGACACAAGCAGTACCAAAACCCAAATATATACAAAACGGAAAACTATATAAATAAAATATAATTGTTTCCTGTTTCTAGAGAGAGGGAGTGGTAAATCCCTATGACATTAAATCTTTCCACAAATTTTAAGGATATAATTATCTAGATTTTTCCTTTGTGATGTTGATACGCGGCGCAGGGTACACATGAGACACTTGAAATGCTAAATGAAGACTGATGATGACCTAAATGACATTTGAAATAAATTCATATTGCTTAACAAAGTTTGAGCTTATGTGATAACTGTCTTTTAGATGTGGAGACATAATAATTCCCATATGAATTGAAGTTCAGTTGATAATGAAGATTGTGCGTGACACACCATTAGTGGTCTAAATTCAATCCTAAACCTTACTTCTCAGTTCCCACGCTCCTAATACGCTCATGAATCAACCACCACACAGGCCCCAAACTTCCACACCATTATGAATTTCCAAGCTAGTTCAATTAGTTCATTTCAGACAAATGCTACATTTCTATCAAAAGTCATGTGCTATTCACATTACTAACTTCACACTTTCCACTTCCCTTAAAATTAGCCTCCAGATCAGACAACTATGTAATCTCAAACAATGTAATATTCACATCAAATATCAATCACAGTTTAAACACAACCACAAATTACATTCACATTCTACAATACAGGCTAGATCCTCCTAATTACATGCGTAATCACATTTCTAACAATACAATCATGTCATAATCTCAACAAATCAACCGACAACTACACTACTCTAACTACTTCCTCATCCTAACAGGCATGCATATCACACTTTACACTTAAAGTTGGCCTCCAGATCAAACAGTATTCAATCTCAAACGATGTAACATTCACATCAATCACATTTCAAACACAACCACACATTACATTCACATTCTACAAAACAAACAGACAAACCCTAGATCCTCCTAATTACATGCATAATTACATTCCTAACAATAAAATCATCTCAAAATCTCAACATGTCAGCCAATAACTACACTAAAACTACTCTAACTACAACCTATTCATGTATTCATATTAGGTTCACATTCCAGAATACAAACAGATAAACCCTAGATCCTCCTAATTATAAGCATAATCACATTCCTAACAATACAATCATGTAATAATCTCAACAAATCAACCACTAACTACACTAAAACTACTCTAATAATATCCAAATCATAACAGGCATACACATTAACAAAAAATATGTTCAAACAAAACCACACATTACATTAACATCTACAATACAGGCAGATAAATAATTAGATCCTCCAAATTACATGCATAATCAAATTTCTAATAGCACAATCATGTAATAATGTCAACAAATCAACCAACTACATTAAAACTACTCTAACTACATCCTACTCATAACAGGCAACATATCAATAAAAACATTCCAACATTTCCACCAATCAACACAAAAACACACACAACAGCAACCAAACTATCACATCAACACAGATCTAACAAAATCAAACCCTAACATCAACAGTAATCAAAGTATCACATCAACAACAAACCCTAGCATTAAAAGAGTGACGAGATCTTACACAAGGGGACACACGAAAATCCGAATCGAGGCCATCCAAACTCAATCCTAAACCTTACTTACCACACTCCTAATACGCTTACCCAATCAACCACCACACAAGCCCTAAACTTCCACACCCAGTATGAATTTCCAACCTAGCTCAACTACTTCACTTCAGACAAATGCTACATTTCGATCAAAAGTCATTTGCTATTCAAACTAATAACTTCCACACTTCTAACATAACTTAAAATTAGGGCTCCATAACTAGTTATTCTGATATACATCAATTAGGAAATTATATTGTATTGTTTATGTATATCTCTTCAACAATGTAAAGTTCACATCAATCACAGTTCAAACACAGCCACACATTACATTCACATTCTACACTACAAACACAGAAATGCTAGATCCTCCTAATTACATGCATAATCACATTCCTATTCCTAATGATACAATCATGTCATAATCTCAACAAATTAAACAACTACACTTAAAACATACATAACAGTAATCAAACTATCACATCAACACATATCTGACAAAATCAAACCCTAACATCAACAGTAATCACACTATCACATCAACAACAAACCCTAGCATTAAAAGAGTGACGGGATCTTATACAATGGGACACTAGGGCACCAAAATAGGAATCAAGGCCCCAAACTTCCACACCATCATGAATTTCCAACCTACTTCAATTAGTTTATTTCAAACAAATGCTACGAATCTATCAAAATTCATCTGCTATTCACATTGCTACACACTTTCCACTATACTTAAAGTTAGCCTCATCATCAAACACCTATCTAATCTCAAACAATGTAAGATTCACATCAAATATCAATCACAGTTTAAACACAACCACAAATTACATCCACATTCAACAATACAGGCACAAAAATACTACATCCTCCTAATTACACGCATAATCACATTCCTAACAATACAATCATCTCATAATATCACAAAATCAACCAACAACTACTCTAACTAAATCCTAATCATAACAGGCATGCACATTGACAAAAAAAAACCTGTTCAAACACACTGACACATTACATCCACATTCTACAATACATACAGATAAACCCTAGATCCACCTAATTACATGCTAACAATACAATCATGTAATAATCTCAACAAATCAACCAACTACACTAAAACAACTCTAATTACATCCTAATCATAACAAACATGCATATCAACAATAACATTCCACCATTTCAACCAATAAATATAAAAAACAGACACTAGAGTAACCAAACTATCACATCAACACAGATCTGACAAAATCAAACCCTAACATCAACAGAAATCAAACTATCACATTCAATAACATCAAAAAGTGACGAGATCTTACACCAGGGGACACCTAGGGCGCCAAAATCGGAATCGAGGCCATCCAAACCGAAGAAGCGGGTGCGAGAGAGGCGATCGAAGGAAGAAATGGAGGAAACACAGAGGAGATCACGAGATTGAACGAAATAGGAGGTTATTATGAGGATTATGATAGCGGTGATGATAGTAGGGCAGAGGTAACCTGTTCGGGTGAAGTAGTTGGTGATTCGTGTGGCGATTGAGAGGTGTTTTCTGCTTTTGGAATCGTCTTGTGAGTGTTCGTCGAGTTCCTCCATGTGAGCTCCTCTGCTGCGCATTGAGAGAACTCGAGCTAACATTGTTGACTCTCTCACACACAGTAGTCACTGAGCTGAGGTTGATGAAGTGTGTTGAAGACTGGTTCAGTGGTTCGTTTTTATAATCATCTTTCTATATCTTTTCATTTACGAAATCATATAAATCTTTTTAAACTAAAATCTTAAATTACTTTCTTTTCCTCTTATAAAGTATATAAAGTGAACTAACCTTACGTTGCCAAATAAAATAAATAAAAGGTGTAATCGGAGAGCTCCCGCATTCGCAAAAGAGGTCGAATCGCCTTAGAGTTTGATGTACGCAATTTTTGTATTCTCTATACGTGATTTGTGTATGTTGGTGAATCTGAAAGATAAGGAATGAATCGATGTTCTCCTACAAATCGGCTAATGTAACTTTCCACTGTAAGTTTGTCTTTAATTTTTTCTAGTTTCTTGCTAATCGTTGTTTCAATGAAATTCACCATTCAGAAAAAAAAAATATCTAAACTATGCGGTACACGAAATATTGAAATCAGTGCCATGCTTTCAAGTTCAACGAGCTCTCGAATTCTTCCCACATGGATTAGGTTAAACTGGTGAGTCGTTGTTCTTAATTTTAGATTGGGCGTTATGGTGACTTAACCTTCTTTCCATCTTCACCCTCCACATCAGCGTCACATCATCATCTCCTTTGATCCTCATCATTCATACCTATCCTGAGGCACGGTGTTTCTCCTTTCTCTTCCTTTTTATTTTTAAATATTAAATAGAGAGATAAAGAAAAGGAGAGGTTTGTAGTGGAAATGGTAACTTCCACTATCATATAGGGTCGGGGGCATGGTGTTACCGGTCTTCCACTGCCCGTGTGGCACCTCCATGAGCCCACACCGGGCGGGCTGCCCTACAAACTAGGTAATGCGTGTGTAATCTCCTTTACAAATCACTTTTATTTGACAAACAATGTATTGTTTAAACACTTATGGCAATACAAGTACTTGGAAAACTTTGAACTTAACCAACTTCACAGTATCATGTTAACATATTGTGAAAGCACTACAAAACTTAAAAAAAAAAAGGAAACATCCTTTAAACTTGTTTAAAATATGTTAACGAAAATCATTTTAGCCTTTTTAATTCAACCCTAAAAAAATTGTATTACGTTTCATTTGTGAAGTTAGTTTTTCTATTTAGAAAAGTGACTTATTAGATTCTACTTATGTATTTAGTTACTTGTCTAATGGCCAAATTATATCAAAATAAAAAAAATAGAAGAAAAGAATCGCTAGAAGGAGGGCTTGAACCTCCGACCTTGTGGTTAACAGCCACACGCTCTAACCAACTGAGCTATTCCAGCTTGTTGAATTAAATTACATATTAAATATTTAAACCGAATTCAGATTTAAGTTAACCTACACCCTTCTTGCTTTATACGTCTCGTTTATTTTACCAAAACCAGCCTCAGTTATAATCGATTTAATCATTCAAATTTCCATTTAGATATAAAAGTATAATAGGGTCATTATACCGTTACACCACCACGACAACTGATATGGGCAGTTCTTTCTTTGTCGGGAGAGAAAAGATGATACGAGCCGTAGTGGTGGAAAAAAGGTGATGCATGCCATATTGTTGGGCAAAAAAAAATGATACTGGCTGTATCGCTCATACGGCTCATTTATGGTGTACCCGGTATCTGAAGCTAGAAATTTGTATGAAACACAAATCACAGTGATGGATTGTATGACAACGCATACGATAGGCAACATGCGAAATATGTGACTCGAAATGGAACGACAAAATAACTTAAATAATATAACATACTTTATGAAAAACATAAAAGATGGACAAAATTTGTGATATTAGGCTGAGTCTTGAAAACCATAACAGGCTCACACCAAACTCTCTGAGATCCGTTATGTGAAATGTAAATCAAGCTCACCGCATGGGGTCTGACAGACCGATCAGCAACGCACAAGAACTTTTTCAGATAAATCAAGTTTGAGAACGAACCCGATTCATTTCTCAAATCCCTGTCTCCGAAAACAACGCTTAAATCATAAGCCAAAAATTAAATATGTAGATTAATCTTAGTTTATAAAGTTCATCCTTTTATCCTTCCATTCATATTTTCCTCTTTTGAAACCTCCGAGTTGTCTTCTTTCCAAAAACCAAGTTCGTGCATATCTTGCTTTGCCATCAAATTCCTAAAAAAACAAAGATTTTATTGTAAGTTTTGACTTTGAGCAACGTATATGAATTAAAGGCATCTACTTCATAAACATAGGTTGATCCAATTTTCCTGAACCTAAAAATCAGCTTCTTCGGTCTGGTTATCTACTTAACGGACTAACAATTGTACTGTGACGGAACCAAAACTTTTCAACTGAGGATCATAATGGAAATTTCCTTTTTACACTAGTGTCAATGGTTTTACTAGTCACAATTTGGGTGTCAAACTACAAATGACGCTAGATACCCCTATTAATAGAAAATTTTGCGACTTGAAGGGTAAACGGGCCCCTATAGCGTCCATACAAAGCATTATAAACTTAGCGGATTTTACTAATTAAATTTCCGGATTGTTTCAACACCCCTATAGCTTCGTCCATACGATGCATTATAAACTTGGCAAATTTTACTAATTAATTTTCCGGATTGTCCCATGTTGAAAAGGTTGGGATAATATTACAAACTAAGGTTGTGGATTGTTATATGTTTATGTAATATTTTAAAGACTTAGTATTAATGGGTTAGTATAAGAAGGCTTTTTTTAGAAATACTTCATTATTTTAGTATAACTTGGTATTTCATTTCATTAACATTGTGAACTGTAAATGAACCAAAAAACCTAACATTTACCGGTCCTAACCAAAGTACCGAAAGAAGTGCTTTGGATAGCCTAAAAGAGGTTCAGTTATTTAAAGATATTTACAGCAACCTTAAAAGGTAAGTTTAAATCAATGATATATATGATGATGGCTGCAAAATAGACAATTGTAAGAGAAGAAAATCACTAACTTTGCCATACGACATTCCAAGTATTTCTTTGAAAAACTTCTACATATCTCGGATTTATGCCTGAAGTTTTAAGACAGCCTATATATTCTTTCTTCTCCTACACATAGAAAATTAACACAAAAGACTACAATCAAAAGTCAGAAGGATTAATCATATAAACTACTTGAGGGATACTAACTTCTAGAGGTGGCAAAAACAGGCATGTCACTCATGTTGGGTAATGGGTAACAAATAAAGAAGAGTTCGGGTCGAAACACGCAACCTTTTGTACAGGTTGAAATGAGTGAGGCCAGGTTAAGCCAGAGCGCGTTTTGTCCAATTTTTTTTATATACTTTTTATAAATAATTTAAGTGTTAGAATTGGTTAAAAAGGTATTATCATAACTATCTAATTATTTGAAAATAGTAAATTAGTAGGTTGTATATATTAAAACACATTTTAGGCCCAAAAGTATTGTTCATTTTTCTGTGTAATATGTCCAAATATAACTGTATCTTTCCAAAAATGGATAGTTATATTTTACTAATTGTCATATTAATACCCTTAATCACCCTTACTATTTAAACCTCGCAAGACTCCTATCAGAATTGGTGTGCATTAAGTCGTTCTGCAAACTAAAATCTGCAATACATGTACGTTTATCTGTATTTTTTCGGACAATTACATTTGGACAGAGGAAGTGTCTCTTGAATTACCCAACTGACCCGTTAGAAATAAAACACTATTGAAGTTTAATTCTTCAGTACACACCTTAATTGTTTTATTATGGAACTTCTCATACTATCTGTTATTATTCGTGTTTGTGTTTATTATGGGCTGCAAGAACAATTAGTATAAGCCTGGTTAGTTTATGTATTGTATGGGCCAAGGGCCATGACTTATGGGTCGGATGAAGGGCTGCACAACTAAACGATATGTTGATACGGTATAACCGCTCAACGAAACGTCGCGTCCCCTTTAATCCCTACGTATATGCATATCGAACAAACATCAGTTTGCATATGATAGTTATTCTGTTTGATCAGTTATTAAACAGAAGTTTAGTGTCTTCGACATTGTTCTTTCTCTTCTCATCTCAATCCGTTTACTTTGTTAATTCAATTATCGTTCAATGATGTATCCACTGTGCAACAAACACAACCAGAATCGACCAGATTCACCAAAAGAAAAGGAAATCAGTATGAGGATACCAGGTCACATAAGTGCAAATGATCCAATGGAAACACTCCTTTCTCTGGTGGTACGGGTCGTGCTCCTCTATTCCCTCCAAATGCTCCACCTGAAAAAAATTAATGTAGCTTAGGATCGATAAAATTGCTCTCAGCTGGTCAAAAGTTGTCTAACATGTATTAAGTGTAGGACTTCCTAAAGTGTTTTATTCAAAAAAAAATAATCTTATAATTTTAATAATGTGGCTTATAATCATACTTGATTCACAAATACTGACAAAATACCCCAAAAAGGACATATCAACGGTGATGAGTTCCCGTTATGAACCACACATGTAAACTACTTGTTCGGGTCATTCTTAACTGGTTACCTAACGAGCCCGATCGGCCCGTTCTGCCACGTCTACACACAATGGTTATGTGATCAATGGATGAAACTGGCTCCAAAAAACACATCCAACGAGAATGTATATACTCTTATACAATAGGATAATTAAGAAAAGTAGATAGAAGTAACTATGTAATTTGAGAACCAATATCACTGAAGGCAGAAACAATTAAGTATCTCATATTAAGCATAAATAAAGACAATTCGGCAAATGACTGGTCGACTTATGTAGCAATTTGACCCATTTCTATGAATGGGTAAATCCCATAGTAGTTAAAAGCCATCGCCAGTTTCATGCGTTTTAATTCTCCAGGTGATGGTTCATGCGCAGATTCTGGCAAGATTCCTAGATTCTTCAGAGTTTTCGGCCAAATTCTCTAAATTCTGGCAAGATTCCAGCTAGATTTCTACTTTTATCTAAGTTAACTACTTTTCTTCACTAATATTTTATAAATTTTGGTACTAAATAGACGATATTAAATGTTTCATAATAGCTTTAGTTTATTTTATTTGAAGAATAGTATTAATTTTCTATTATACAAAAATATTTTAATTTTTTTTTGTTGTGCACTTTTTTTTTCTCAGGCCCGCGCTTTTTTGCGCCTTGCGCCTAGGCCCTAGGCGAGGCCTATGCGCCTTGAGTGTGCCTAACGCCTTTAATAACTATGGTAAATCCAGGTTATGTTTTATCTCCTAACAGTTCAAAAGAGTAAAATAAGAAAACTAGCTAATAAGTATACAGGTCAAACAGTCGAAAGTCGCCAAAGGTGTTTTTTAATGCCTAAAAGTAAAAACTACAAAAACAGTTTAATAAAAGAATATTATTATTGAAATAATAAAATGTATACAACAGTATTTGATACACTACTTACTAGTTACTAATAAAAACTAGAAAAGACTAACAGTGTCTCAGATCAATACTATTATCGATCAAATCGCTATGAATATATAGCTATTTTGCGTGATCAAATTGATAAGTAGTTTTTCTTAAATGCTCTAAATTAGGAATCGTATAGAATTTCAGCAGAAAGTGAATGTTCATATGCATTTTAAGTTGTTAATGATTTTGCGATAACATTATTTACTTATATTAGTCTGTTTCATTTGACGTTTCTTTTTAGATTATGAATCACGTCAATTCAGAACGATTATCAAACAATCAATAGGACATACAGCATTAAATCATACAGAAGATTAAAAAGTTAATTTTCTGTCATTGATAGTGTTCATTCAATATACAACCAAACAAGCTTGAGAAACAAAAAATCATTAAAGAAACAAATCAGAAGAAAAAAAGAAGATACAAAATTATTTTCGATACAATTAGCTATTGCAACACACAACCACCTACAACCAATAAATTTTATTATTTTAATTCTCTCCAAACCATCACATACATTAAACCTTCTCTATTATTTTTTCTATTTTCTTAGTTTAGCTACAACTCACCCATCCATCAATCCAACTATTATATTTTACCTGCAACTCAATGATTTTCACTAAAACAAAAAATAATTCAATTGAGATAACAAACTGCTTCTAGAAACTAAAATTTGAGAATAAGTAAACAAGCCACACTATACCATAAACCATTGTAGTCTTCACTTTAAGACCTCTTTTTTAAATAGTTCTAATATAGGTCATCCAAAACTATCTTTGATCATGTCCATTTTATCACCCTCTAACGCTATAATAACCGGATTATACCATGGAGGTGAGGTAGGTGATTATCCACTACACGACACGCATATCCTTTATTCACCTTCAACCATCAGCTAATAATCCAACTACGTTATCTTTCTTTTATATAACAACAATCTAATATACTCCTAAATCTACACCAAAATCCACCGTAGGACTCAAATGTTGGGTGTGGAGGCTTCGCAAAGGGCATTCGGCCGTAGTGCAAGGAAGTCGGCCCTAGTTTTCATCTTCACGGAGAATTAGACACGTTGCGTAAATTACGTTTTTCTTGTCAAGAACGTTTGTAACCCTAATTCTATCATCATAAATAGATGTCTAGTGCATTGTAATTTTTTATCACCTCCAAAAGAAATAAATATATCCTAGCTGCGGCCCGTGAATGTAGGTCAGCTCAAACTGAACCACCTTAAATCCCCGTGTTCTTTAGTTTTCGCGTTGTGATCATAGTTGTTAATGGCGAATAGCAACAAACAGAGATAAGGTACCTATATGCTACATAGCGAATAGCAATAAATAGCGGGCGGCTATTTTATGAATAGCGATACACTAAAAAAATTATATGTATATTATATCAAAATACCCTGGTATATACGCTATTTTACATGTATATTTAATAAAAACCCTCGACCATCGCTATCTATCGCTACAGAGACTATAGCAAGATTAGACCTATACGCTACGCTAATCGTTATAGCGAGCGTAGCGATCACTATTGACAACTATGGTTGTGATCGTGCGTCAATTCCTAACATTGAACCCTCAACCATTAGGGAGAGACGCTATTTTACGCACGTGGATGCCGCTAGGACAAACGCTACGCAGTTAATACCGGTGATATATCAGTCCCCTAGTAAAATATCAGTGTCAAATATTGGTGCCGCTGTTATCGGCGATATTGACCGATGTTTGAGCGATATAACTGATATATCACCAATATAACCGATATATCACTGAATTATAGGTGTTAAATTGCCATATACATAAATTCTGCATTATATTAAAATTGCCAATATCTCAGCGAGATAACCTATATCTCAAATATCGTTCGTTAAACGATATCCGATATTTTACCGCAAAAACTGCATAGGACAAACGTCCTAGAAGTACTAATAATAATAATATAATACAAGAACATCATCAACTAGACGTCTATAATAAGAAAAGCAGTAGGTACAAATTGCCAGAAACATAAACCGGGCCCTAATATTATTACATGACTGATGGAGTCATTGATGACAGCATTAAGTCACATTCAACGCACTAGATCTGAGTTAGGCATACGGCAATCGTAACACTTTAACTAGTTTCTGCAACCATCACCGATTGTCATTTCACTAATTCTTCAAAACCCTAATTGTAAGTAGGTTGTGATAACAATAACTCGAATCTCACCTAAAATTGAATGCAATTCACTGAAGGGAACCCTAAATGTCTGGTGTATATACATATAAACATGCACATATGTATGTATATGTATATATATATATATATATATATAGAGAGAGAGAGAGAGAGGAGGGGTGCACCTGCGCTCATTAGGGTGAATTGCAATATAGATTCTCAGCACTTCTTGTGGATCAGTAATGGGGATTCAGTTTGTTGGTAGAAACAAAATGAACTGAAAACCTGCACAATTCAACAGGGTCTAACCGAACAAATGTCTATGGTGGGTTAGATGACGGTCGAGAGGCGTATAGATTATAGTTGGCGGCACGTTATCGTCATGTGATGTGTTAATTGTATGAAAACGCGTGTTTCGACGTATCTGATCTAGTTTAGTATAACCTATATAAGTATTGCGGTTATAGTGTATGATGATGACACTAACTTGTGGATTCCGCATATGACATTATGTGTTTTTTTTATTTTTGTTACTAACGTTACGTCTGTGATATTAACGTGCTTAGGCATAGATTAAAAAAATATAATATTGGTTGCATTGTGTAATTACAGTGGCGGACCCATGAATTATATTCTGAGTGTGCGAACGAGACATTTAACCAAATTTTCAAGGAGTGCGATCGGGATTTTATGCTATAAAATACACTTATTTTTTTCAAAGGATGCACTCACCCACCCAACCCTCTACATAGGTCTAATTTTTTTTCAAAGGATCCACTAAAACTGGTTCTTGGTTATGATTCCGCTCATGGTCCAATGGTACAGGTTCAATTTTGGAGCACAGTTTGTTCTATGGTTGTTCATGGTGGTGTTCCAATTGTGAATGCATGTGCTTTTCATGCACTCTTGTATCTCATGAAGTAGTTGAAGCTCATGATCGAAAATATGCATACGTGAAGAAGATGAAACACAAAGCTAAAGAATCGATTCATTTTTTTGTAATCGCAATAACCAAATCATTAAAACTATAACCATAAACTGATTGGTCGTTGATTAAAAATACAGGTGGTTTTGTTGTTTCAGTTATGGTTTGGTTGTCGTCATGCCCGCCCCTAAAAGCAAGTTACTACTATTCGGTAGCAACTTTATCTATTGATAGCAAATGGAGATTCAGTACCAACCAAAGGGACAAAGGCAAAAGGGACAAAGACATGCTGGTTCTTTGCGCAAGCTTTAGCGTGCTTATCCGCTTTCTTTGATTCTGCCTTTCTTGCCGCTTGTCCAGCTACAAACCCGTTTTCCCTTAAACCAACCAAAGGGGAAACCCCCGTGAGGTCTACACAAGCATGTTTCCCCCCAGCCCAGCCAAAGACGAGCAGATCCGTTGGTCGCAAAGTAGATCTCCCTTCCATAGGGTCCGTGAGGAAATTCACAGGGGCCTCTTTCTTAGCCGAAATCCCAGCTCTTCTTAAGATGTCTCACAAAGCATCACGCACCCAGTCGTGCCGATATTTGAACCCAGGGAGCTCTTTACAGTGAACTGCATGCTCCCCATATTTATCCATACAAGCTTTACGACATATCGGGCAAGTTTCATCTTCCGGGTACATAGGGATCATCAACCGGTATTTGAGAATGGCTCTATATTCTACTGCAGACATACATTGTCCCAACCCCTCAATTGGTATAACGGTCAAAAATTCCTGAGCATGGGGACCTTTCAGGCACTCAAACACAGCCTTCTAGCGGGATGACAAATCAAAAGCTTCTCTCAGGCTTTGAGCGATTTTGCTAAACAGAGCATTCGCCAAAGTTTTTTGTGGCTTCGAGGGGGCGGTGTCCTTATTAGAGAAACCGCCAATATCCAAGTCTAGGAGAGAGATATTTAAGCGTTCAAGCGCCTGCTGATAGTCGGGGTCAAGCCCGACGACCTCACAGTTTCGAAGGATATGATCCTGTAGTTCCCATGACTGAGCTCTAGACGCCACAAAGGCATAAGCCCCAACATCTCGAGCTGAGAAGAGGCCCAAACCACCTAGACGCATTGGCAAATATGTCAGACGCCACTGGAGGTCACCAAAGAAGGGGCCGCCACCCACTACTATGTCTTCTATAGCCTCTCTAAGGCCATCATCGAACCGAGATACCGCATCCTCCATAAAATGCGGTTGACAAGTCCGCAACCCAAAAAGTAACTTAGCGACCCCCATGCACGACCTTAGCAGAAGGAGTTCACATTGGGGATCTCTCAGACAGGGTAAGAGTTTCATGAGGTCAACCGCCCCCAAGGTTCGCTGCCCTGCCAACTCCTCAATAAAGCTAGGATCCCGACTAACAGCTCCACCTAGGAGCTTAATCCCCTTCTCTGGTCTACCGATCCCTCTCGGGAAAAGCCCATCTTGAACTTTCCGCCCGTCACATGTCGGCCAAAAAAACCTCTGTTTTCTTAATGTTGAGATAAAGCCCTAAAGATGGCCCTCCTCGTTGATGATGTCTAAGGCCTTAGCAACCTCAGAGGCGTTGCCGATAATCGTCCCATCATCGAAATACCAAGCATGAAATGGGAGTTTACAGCGGTCCTGATGCCGGAGAATAAGGGGATGTAAGGCAAGGGCAAAGAGAAGGGGCCCCAAGGGATCTCCATGTTGAACTCCGGTAGTAGCCCCAATACACTCGTTACCAACATACAACCTAGCAGGCTGGACGTAAAGAAATTGGACCCAACGATAGATTGACGGGCAACGCTGATGAACCTCATGCAGAAAAGCTGTGCGGTCGACCGTGTTGAAAGCATTGGAGAAATCCACAGTAAGCAAGGTTAAGGAACCATCTGCATGAAATGAGTTGAGAAACATGTTTGCACTGTGAAGCACCGCCTCTGCTCTATTTGGCACCCCACCCCAAATTGATAGTCACCCAAGTACTGGGTCATTTCTTTCCCGACCTTCTTCATCGCCACCTTTGAAACCAACCTTCGCCAAATACCCCCCACAGCAATAGGTCGAATTCCTTTATCGGGCTTCAATAAGGGGGTGAGGGGGGCCGAGGCAACAAACTCAGCAAGCACCTTAGGGCAGGATCCCCCAAGCCATAAGTTAACAACTTCAGTAATGCTCGTAAGCAAACCTGAGGAAGTCACCGAGCCCTCGCCACCAATAGCATCTAGCAGGTGTTGGGCCCGTATCCCTGCCACATGACGTCCCTTTAGGAAAGAATCGAATACATTTGAGTACACACTCCCCATCAAAAACAAGAGTGGGTTGGAAGGCAAGGAAGGGGGCGGCACCACTGGGTGTTTATCAATAAGAGCTTTCAATGTCGAATCACCTAGAGGGGCAACTCCACTAGAGCATAGGACCTTAACCGCAGCTGTGAAATGTCCATCCCTGACTTTCCGAAGACATTGCTTAATATTAGGGTTCCTTTCTTTGTCTTCCTCTCTCCTGCATTCTCCCCTTGAAGCCCCCGTCTCCCCACGCTATCCAATAGGGAAGAGACCAAATCATCAAACCCAGACCCATCTTTCCAAATTGTAAGCGCGTGTAAGATTTTACTACACTGTAGAGATTTCCTGTTCCCTGACCTTCGCTCTTGTCTGGAGGATGGTCCAACCACCCGCAAGGTGCAACACGGTAGTAAAAACAATTGGACCCAATTGTCAACCGATCCTGGCGACGCTACCACTTTGCGCAAAGCACCTGTTAGAACCTGAGCAAACAACAGCCGGCAACTGGGGAGAATGCTTTTAACAGTCTGAATAGGGAAGGAGAAAACACGCTCGAGTAGGTTAACATCACCCCCGAGCCCTGCTGGGTGACGTGGGTTTGTGTCAACCACCACTTGACATGGTTTCCGGATCCCAACAATGAAATCTTCAACATCCCCCGAGATCATGGCAAACGACACGACCTCATTATCATGCTTGCATCCCCTACTGAGTGCATGCATCACCATGCACTTTCCACATAACCATTTATCCCCTTCCCTAAGAACTTCCGCAACATCCAAAAAAAGGTCCAAGTCCTTGGAGATAGCCTCCTTCAAAGATAGCTTTCGGTTTTCTGTCTTGAGGTGTGTGCTTTGCATGTGTTCAAGTAGGTGGAAAAAACCCACAGACCCCAGTTTGCCATCTTTACATTCGTGGAAAAATTTGAAAGGGCAGGTCCTTAAACCACTAGCAGAGCCCTGCACAGGGCCCACTGACTTAACGTTCTGACCCCCTTTCGTAGGAGCCATGCGCGTATGTTAATTGCCACCGAAGAAAAAACACACTAACGGTACACCAAACTCGAGATGAGTTGTTGGCGGGTAGAAAACCAGAAAAATTCTATACAAGACGAAGGAGGGCAGCAACCGCGGGTTGCCCACCCTCTAAATGGTACCCTACATAACCCCTTATCCCATGGCGGATAGTTAAAGATCATCACAATCGAATCTGAATTACAAGATCAAATCGCCTTAACCAATTCCCACTTCACAAGAATGCTAAAGAACAAGTTTTTTAAAACCTTCACTTCATTGAGGCATTTGATCAAACACCTAGTGGGTCGACTTTTCTTTCACAAAAGAACACTCGTACTGTTGAAACTTATGGTGGATCGGGTGGCGGACGGCAGGCGGAGCTGGAGGTTAAAGTTATAGAAGGACGAAATGGGAATTTCTTGAAAGAACCCACATTAACAAGATCGCAAGAACCAGTTGAAGAATCTTTGTTTGTGTGATGAAATCGGAGATGAAAGTGATGAATTGAGAACAAATCAGTTTAGAAACTTTTTAATTTGAAAGTTGAGGTGAATGAAGATACGGGATCAAACCAGTAGCTAATCTTTGACCATAGTAGTTCGTTCTGGCGGCTAGGGTTTCAATCTGTAAATCCTTTAAAAACGATTAACATACACCCTGTAACCATATACTGAGCAACAAAAAAACCCTAGAACCCAGATTTGATTTGATGGAGAAATCAGTGGCACCCTTAAATCTCCTTCCCCCACTACAACCGCTCGCCGACCAGAACCCTCGCTGTCTGTATTTACAATTGAATTGAAAAAAAAAATAACAATGAACATAAACAAATCTACCAAACAAAATTACAAAAGCACTATAAATTACAAACAGGATAAAAGAAAACTCAAAATGAATTACAAAGAGAGTAAACTGAACAAGAAAATAAAATGCGGTTGACTGATGCACGTTCAAGACGTTCTCTTAAAACAGATTTCGGGCCATCCAGGTGAACCCGTCTATTTTCCACGATACAACAGTCAAAGCAGGTTGTACTGCTGAAGTTAGCCTTGTGGTGTGTGTTGTGCTCTGAAAACAGATTTCGGGCCATCCAGATAAACTCGTCTATTTCCCACGATACAACAGTCAAAGCAAGTTGTACTGTTGAAGTTAGCCTTATGGTGTGTGTTGTGCTCTGAACCATACGAATTTTTGTCTTGTGTGTGTTTACAACAAAGCACAAAGCTTTGTATATGAGTTGTTAGGAATTTCAAGTGAAAATTCTAAATTGAATACGAAATTCAATGACATAATGAATTCTTAGACTTGACATAATGAAGTTAGCCTTGTGGTGTATGTTGTGCTCTGAAAACAGATTCCGGGCCATCCAGGTGAACCCGTCTATTTTCCACGATACAACAGTCAAAGCAGGTTGTATTGTTGAAGTTAGCCTTATGGTGTGTGTTGTGCTTTGAATCATACGAATTTTTGTCTTGTGTGTGTTTACAACAAAGCACAAAGCTTTGTATATGAGTTGTTAGGAATTTCAAGTGAAAAGTCTAAATTGAATACGAAATTCAATGACATAATGAATTCTTAGACTTGACATAGTTGAATGTAAACAACCTCCAAATAACCACACCAAGCCTTCTAATTATAAATCAATACAAGATTTGTCTCTCCACCTATGTAAGACAAGCATGATTTTCCACACGTTAAGATTTCAACACAAACCTTAATTCTCAAGATCCTCATTCATGTTGACATTAATTATTAAATAATTATATTATACTTATCAAAGATATAATATTATTTAAAATTTCCAACAGAAACTAAGGCTCATACACAATTCATAAAGTATCCATGTCAAATGAAATTTGAAACCTACACGATGTAAAAAACTAATGCTCGCCTGCAAGAGCTCATCTCCTTTAAATATTGTAACGTGTCGAGCTTAAACGAGTCTGAGTTTGAGCATAAATTGAAGTTCATTTAATAAGTAAGCGAGTTTATTAATTATATAAATATAAACAATTTCTATTTTTTATAAATATAAAAATCAATCATAATAGATAATAATTAAATAGTTAATAAATAATAATCAAGTCGAGCCAGGGGTAAGCTCGCACTTGGAAAATATTAATAAGTCGGGTTCAAGCTTTCATAGATTAAATGAGTCAAGAACAAGCTTAGATTAGCTCGCAGCCAAGCACTCGGACCAACTCATTTACACCCCTAGTATAAAGTAGTTAGATCTGAAATGGAGGCGTTCAATTAAAAGTTGTTCATGTATATTCAAAATTAATATTAATATTTATTTTAAACAAACATAAAAAAATATGTAAAAGATGACCAAGTTTTCTTATAAGAATATTTATATAACGAGTTTATTATGAACATAAATTTCATGGCGTGTACTCGGAGGATTAGAGTCTTTAGTTATGAACCATGGTGTCAAGGAGATCAAATCCCTCATCGCCTACAACCGGCTCTATGTGTTTGCGATTGTTTGTCGATACTGTTTAGTTCTGATCGAACAATGATATACAGTATTAATAAAAAGTTCAAACAACCTCAAGCTCCGTGGTAAACTAAAATGAGGAGTATTCTTTTAGAAATGAAGTATGTTTTGTATGAATCTAACAAGAAGTTTGTAACATAAAATCACAAGTAAATACGAGAACTTATTTGTTTTATCTAGAAATGAAAGCAAACCAAATATTGCTAAAGCAAAATTCTTAAAGACTTGCAACAGAAATAATTATTTGTTTAGTTGCACATCATGGTGATTTAGATGTCACAATACCCTGAATTAATATCTTAAACAAATATAAAAAGTCTTGATTGGACTCAAATTTTCGATATTATTAGATTCGACATGATTTTACAAACGAAATGAAATGATATGATTTAACTTAAAACAAAATGAAATGAAAGACAAAATATATTAGGTAGCCAAACTTGATGGAGATAAAGATATACAAACCACACGTAATTAGAGATAAATATATAAACCACACAAAATTATGTGAGATCGGGACTAATGTCCCGACCTCTACTTTATACAGTCCACTAATTACGAACAAGAAACCAAAATATATACGGTAGAAAGTGTATACTGCCAGTTAAGAATTTATAAAAACAACTATAGATTTGTTCGAGCTATATTATCTTTAATTCTGAGTAATTTTAAAATTATTTGTTTAATTTTATCATAGACTACACTAAGAGACAAACATTTTGCAATGTATTATGTTAAGACAAAGAAATTACTTATTTTAACGGTTAACACACAGATTCTAAACCTTCTTATATTTGTGGACCAGAAGAAAATTCAAGAGCATCTCAAAAACTTTTTATTCTACGTTCATAAAATGGAGAATTTTTTTACACGTGCATTCAGAGGTATTCTACACTTCACCAAGAAAGTTGAGGAGTATACGGGGCATCGCCCGATCCCTTAATACATCAATGTCTAGACTAACCACTTAACACGCCTTAGAGCTGCTAGGCTGGAAACGCTTGCTTCGGAAAGTTTACTCAAATCATTTTTAAAAGTCTTTTGTAATAACTTCAACATCCTATGTGTTGGTTGAATGTTCACATCAATGACTTACATCGCAAAAATAAGTGTGTATTTTTAAGTTTCCTATTAAGTTTGAATATAATAATAAGTCTTGTGCTACCTTAGGTTATGAATTCATTGTGATTGAAAGTTAAACTTATAGAAACTATACGAGTCGTCACTTTAATGTCCACGTGATATTTCATGTCATGTCACCAAGAAACTCGAAATAAAATTATACGTTTTTTAGTTTACACATGTTTACATATTGAAAAACATGTATTCTTTATAAATGTGAGTTATTAAATATGTGAGTTACACTAACTAAAACTGCTCATATGCTCTTAATCCTTTTTTCACTGCAAATTTGGCTCACTAATGAATCATTACCAATGGAACCATTTGATCGTATCTATCTTCATTTGTAAATAATGTCTATATATCATTAATTCAGGGGGAAACTCAATAAATCTGATTGTGGGAATCAAACTCTGGACCGAATGATCCCTAAGTCTTATCTCACCCTCAAGATAATTATGTTCTAAAAAAGCACTTTCAAGTCAAAGATAGAAAAAAGGAGGTAAATAAATTATTCTAATTTTTTTCTAAAAGATTTGATGATTTATATAACAATACAAGGAACTAATGGTAGACAAAATAAATAGTAAAAGATACAAAGTTGTAACCGCATAAACACTGTGACGTATAATGGTTTGAATGGATACTAACGCGTGGAGCAGTGGCGGATCCAGCTCCATTTTGTGGGTTCATATGAACCCATTTGGTTTCGAAAAAAGTGAAAAAAATAGTGAAAACTTTGTATGATTTGGAAAAAAATAGTGATAATATATCAAACGAACCCACTGAAAATTTTTCAGTGCTTGGTCTTCTAACCAAAAGTTGTTACTATATTTCCGTTAAACAAAGGAGAGAGCATTGATGAACATCCTTCTATAAAAGATGGCGTAGACCACAATGACTTCTACCTTGTTACACTAACAAAGGGATCACCACTAATCTCAATATTAAGGAATTGATCATTAAAATATATACAAAGTAAGATTATGAGTTCATGGACTATTCTCTCTTGTTTGATCTTCTCTTGCTTTTTGATCTTGAGACTTTGATTGTAACATGGATAACCACTCACTCATTGAAAGGTTGATGAGTTATTTTAGTATATACCTTCTCTTGCTTTTTGATCTTTAAGACTTTGATTGTAACATGCATATTTCTGGTGAACTCATCACATATGAGAACTTGCATGCGAGAGCCCTTACGGTATGAATAGATATTTTGGTATAAAATCGGTTAAACTATCAAGTCTTTGTAGTGGCGAACTTAAACATTTAAATTAGGGGGGTTTGGCCCTCCTGGCCCTATTGATGTTCCGCCCACGAGTCTTTGGGGACTAGTAAGATGCGATCGATTTGTTAGTTTCTCAACTAGTACCTAATTAAATATATATACATCTAAGTTGAAACGTATAAATAATAGTTTCTGAAGTTATAAATAATATAACCAAGAAGTGACTCTTGTACCGATTTGTTGAATTGACAAACACTTTGGGGTTGTTTGATTAACTGTTAATGGTTTAAACCTCTTACTGGTTCAACACTTAATGGTTGGGATTGTTTGTTTCGTGAGCAGATGTCTGGATTTGCCTCTAAACGGTTAAGCATTATACTGAGTCTGAATGGTTAAGACCTCTAATCTGAATTGGTCAAACACTTGCCTCTGAACAGTTAAGCATTACTGGCTCTTAATGGTTAAAACCTCTTAAAAGTTCTACACTTAATGGTTCAAAACGGTTTAATACTAATCCATTCAAAAATTGCCGAACAACCTTTTCATATTTACAAAACTTTATTTGAAGTCAGTAAAAAGGTTTAAATCTTTGTGAATTTCTTTAGTATCAATGATTAAAACCATTTTTTTTACTTTCATATGATTTAGTTTTTTTTCTAATCCCATGTGTTATCAATGATTAAAACCATTTTTTTACTTTCATATGATTTAGTTTTTTTTTTAATCCCAAGTGTTTTTCAGCACAATTAGTTTTAAAAGTTTGGTAATGTCATCCACCGTTTTTTTTACAAACCCAATTAATGCACTTGTCTATTCACATTAGTATTTGTCATTAGATATTCAAGGTATTTTTTTTATAAATATTAAATTAGGCAATACTTTATATTACCCATGATTTAACGAGTCACACTAATCAAATATAACACTATTGCAAGTGCATGTCTAAACAAGACGGAAAGGAGATGTCACATGTGGGAACATGGGAGCAAGTCAAGAACCATGTTCTTTTGTTTATAGCCATTTTACGTAGGATGACAATAATAACGAACACGATTTGATTACTCAATACTCGAAATAGTAGGAACAACATTTGGGTACGAGATATACACACAAAAAAAAACCTTTTAATATACATATATGTATATATGGTAGGGTTCTAGAGTGAACAACATGCTAAGAGTGAACTGTATGAACTGATATGGACCATTGATTTTCATCATCTTGATATTTTGATTAGTGGTATGATGGTAATTATTAGGTTATTCTTTTTCTAGTTAATTTAATTAATAAGGGTATGTATGTAATAACACATGGAAAATATAAAAACTGGAAACTGAATAGTTTCCATATGTTCAAGAGATAACCAATTCCTTTAGAATCGGAAATTTAGTTTCCATATATTCTCGATTCTGGCAATTAAGTACACATGTGTAAACGATTGTACAATAAACGATTCACATATTAGAAAACTTAGTGCGTACTGTACACACTTACTACACCTGTTTACAGTTCTATAGATAGTTAAGTGCACAATTATGCATTAACACTAGCTGGCAGTTTTTGTACACATGTGTACAGTTCTGTATATACTAATAACACATGTGTATAGGTCTGTATATACTACAATACACATGTGTACATTTCAAAGAAGGATGCGCATATAATATGGATTAAACAAGAACATACGTATATTCATCTTAAAAATATGATACAAAAAACAGAAGAACAAACCTAGGCGATCCATTGTTGTTACGAATACGTTGTCATTACTCGGTTCGTAGTTATGATTTGTGTTTCGAAAGAATTACGGTTATTACAACCTGAATCCGCCATGTTTGAATGAACATAAATATAGAAATGGTCAACACTGATCAAAACAGGGGTGAAAAAACTAAAACCTGGTAAAGATCTTCGAAAATCGTATAAAAGATCAAAAAAACTGAAATCAATATAAAAAATCCCGAAATTTTATTAGATTGTAACTAAGATCAAAAAAACTATTTTCAATTGAGAAAATCTACAATTTAGGAAACCATGTAACTACCATGTTCAGAATTTAAAAAAAAAATAAAACCTAAAATAATAACTCAACTTACCATTCTGTCCTTGAGAATTAAAAAAGAGATCAATGGTCTAGATTAGTTCAAACAGTTCACTATGAAAAATCTATTCACAAATGATCCTAATCCTATATACATATATATAAGGGTAGGGTAAAATGAAAACGCATACGAGTTGTGAGAATTTAGAGAACTCAACCTTACAAAAAAAATTTAAATATTTTTTACCAAAAATCCTAGAAAGATCAACTTTTCAAAAAAAAAAATCGTTATTTTAATTTACAGTAGTCGTAAATGTTGTAAAAAGGTGATGTCAAGCTTATGTAATCAGTTTTTTACAGCTACTGTAAGGAGCCGAAAACACCACTTCAATTTTTTTTTTTTTGCAACTGCCTTTGGAACATCTTAAACTAGAGGCGTAAAAAAATAGGGTCGAAATTCGCATGGAAAGACTAAGTTCTCTAAGTTCTCACAACTTGTAAGGATTTTCTTTTGATTTTAATTATATATATATATATATAGGGTAGGGTTCTAGAGTGAACACTATGTTGAGAGTGAACTATGTGAACAAATTTGAGCAATTGGATTATATCATCTAGAGATTTTTAAATAGTGGCAAGATTGTAATTATAATGTTATAACTTCCCTTTAAATTAATTGACAGAATGGTATTTGCGTCTTTTGTAAATTGCATTTATTAAACAATATAATCAAAATTCTTAAAATCTTGTTAGTTTCTGTATATACAAGATACACAATTGTTAGTGTATACACATGTGTACAGTCTCAATAGTATTAGTTTATACAAGATACACAGATGTTAGTTTATACACGTGTGTACAGTCTCGCTAACTATCAATTTATACAAGATACACAACTATTAGTTTATATATATATGTACTTTAATAATGCACATGTATATAAATCTGGTTTATACCGACCTGTGGGAACAAGATGTAATTATACACAAGTGTATAAGTCTTGTATATACTGACCTGTATACACATATGTAAAAAAACATAATTTAATTCAATTTAATATTTAATTTTAAAAAGAACATAAGAGTTTATTTAAAAATAAACATTAGCCCTTTAATCTCTTATAATTAAAATAATAGAGAAATAATTAAAAATGAGAGAAAGATAACGTTAAGAGATGAGAAAATTAATGAATTTTAATTAGAATACTTGACCAATATCAATCTTACCCTTTTAATCTAAAAAATGATCAAAAAAGTTCACTCAATTCACTCTCAAGAAGTTGTTCACAAATGATCCTAATTATATATATATAATATATATATATATATATATATATAATGACACTTGTTTGTTAACCTTCATTCTTCTTCATTATGTGGAAAATAAACGTTTTATTAAAATATGTAACTGATGATATTATTTATATTTTGGATATTTTAGAAATTTACGGTGATCATCATATGTATATAATCTTTATAATATTATAATTTGATGTGGATGTTAAAAGCGTAAATTTTACATATAAAAATATAATTTAAAAAAAATGTACTTGAAAATTTTAACAGGTATTTTTTTTGACATACTAACGAGTGTAGCCTATACTTCGAGCATGTCTAATACTTGACGGTCATATGGTCGGGTTTGGGACTAGGGCTGTCCAAAAAGCTCGCGACTCGGAGCTCGCTCGGATTTAGTTCAGAAAAAGCTTGCTCGATGTGGCTCGGTTTTAGAGTGAGCCGAGACGGCTTGGCTCGGTTAGAAAGTAAGTCTAGCTCAGCTCGGTTTGACTTACATACCAGATTGGCTCGGCTTAGATAAGATTACTTTACTTTTAATATATTTTTTATATACATTATAATATATCACAATAATTAATTATTATTTACATCTGATTAAGAGTGTAATTTGATACCCATAACACATTTAAAGGTTAACTACCATGCTAATGACTTATACTGTATTCGTTGGAATTAAGAATGTATTTTGTGTTGTTAAACTTGATTTTGACTTGTAATATATTAGGTTGAGTTTATTTTGGATATGTTTTTTTTTTTGAATTATTGAATATATTTTAGATTACTAAATTTTGGAAGCCAAGTAGTAAATTTTTCTTTTCAAAATCGATTCAAACCAAGTCGAACTCGAGCTTAAATTTCCAGCTCGGTTTCAAATCCAAGCCGAGCCTGAGTTTTACCCTAGCTCAGCTCATAAACAACTCTATGTAAGACACATTTTTACAACCAGTCTGAAACTATAATTATCAATACCTATACCAAACTCGTCAACTTATCATCCATAATTTTACTCCTTTCAAATATATTATTATTTATAACCATGTTTTTAACTTTTAGCAATATACCACATGAGAAACATATGAGATCATGTTTCTCCCATTCTTCAATCGCATGTACTGATCCTACTACTGCCATGGCTTTTACCGGAGGAGATTGGAAACTAAGATCACCAATTGAACAGGAAACAAGAATCACCGATTGAAGATATATCCTAGAAAGAAGTTAATTACTTCAATCCTGTTGCTTCATTCTTAGTTTTGGTACAAGATAGTTTTTTCTTTGATTGTAGTTTTGGGTTGTTTTGTTTAGATTCGCAAATAGTTTCTTACAATTTGCATATTAGTGCAACGTGCTAAATGCGTCTAAAAATGCGACCAGTCAACTGCTACATCACATTTTCACAAATACATTGAAAACACTTATTTTTTTTATATCCTTACAAACATCATTACCATTACATGTATTTCCACTTAATCACTACATTTATTTTTAGTAATCAAATTATTTTTAAACGTGATTCATTTAGTATTTCGGATTGTTATAAAAAATTTAAACAATAATTTTTAAAACTGAAATTTAAAATATATGTAATTAATCATATTTTTTTCAAAGAAGCATTAATAAATTTAATGATTTAGTTAAAATAACGTTACATATTTTTGTTATTTAATCAATTGCTCATTTAAAATGAGAAATAAATGTGTTATACAAGTCATTAAAGCTTATAATATACAATTTATCAATCCATTTCAAATTAAAACAAAACTAGAAAAAGAATGTATGTATGTAAAACTTACCTTTGGCATTACCACTTCATCAAATACACCATCATCTCCACATATACTTCCCTCAAATGCAACTTCCTCCTCAGATGCACACCCTCTCAAATGCAGTCATATGCAATTCATTGGCCATGGTCTCATGGCGACAACAAGTGATTTTCCGTCGATCTACATGACAATTTGCATATGTAGTCCTGTCACCCGTTTTAATAAGTAACTTCTGTATGTATTTCTTTTGAGTAAATCAGTAAATTTTTTTGAACGACAAACTAACTTATTTCTCAATATTTGTATGATTTAAATCCTCTATCTTTAGGAGAGAAGGGCCCATAATTCTATCTTATATGTTTAGGAATAACTTAGTTACAACCCCTTATTAATGGTTTTCTGAATAATAACCCTCTCCAGCTCACTCTGAATTGAATGTGATGGTAAAAAGAAGACCATTTTACTTTTAATGCCATTGACAACCATAGTCATGCCTAGTATTAATGTGAAAAGGGGCTAGCACGAGTTATCATTTTTATTTTATATATCATTTTCTTGTGATGAAATACTTAAAACTATTTTATAAAAAACCATTTTTTTCTGTCTTTTATAGTGGTAAACCAAAAATATTTTATATTCAGAAAACCTAAATTAACATATAATATAGGATTTTAGTTAAGAGTAGAAGAGAATCGTAAAAATCACTTTAAAAATTGTATTATTGTTTTAACTAAAATATGTAATTTGGGGGAGGTTCATTTGAGAAAAAAATAAATTGAGAAAAAAAAAAGGACAATGGTATGATTGTAAAATATTAAATAGTTTTTCTCTAATCTCATTTAATATTATATTTGACTAATTAATTAGTAATAAAGACTATCATCCCATACACTATATTTTTTGCCTACACACATCAAAATTTATTCTACATGTTTTGAATTTATCCTACACATATTGAAATTTATCCTACAATAATTCATCATACATACCTCGCAATTTATACTACACTTTAAATTATTATTTTTCTTCTTTGAAAAAATATATTTTTTGATAAGTTACAATTTTAATATAGTTAGCTATTAAAAAGAAAAACTACCAATTAATAATATATCTAAGTTTACCAATATACTCTTACACTAATATTAAATAAAAAAATTTAAATAAGTAAAATGAAACATTTTTATTGGTTGAATTTTTTCTTTTTTATTCTTACAAAAAAATTTCGTATCATTTGAACCCTTCAGTATGTAACTACTTGTGTAACTATCTTTCTCTCTTCATACTAAATTAGCAAAATGCTTCATGCAATTACATTATGTAGTCCTTACGATCCTTTATCTAACATTTAAATGTGTCCCGTTGCATCAATCTGGAAATATATAGCAGTTTAATTCAGGTAAACAAGTTACACTTTTAACATTATTATAATATAATTTTAATAGTTTTAAGTTTTAAACAAACTCAATATACTATCTGTTCTATTTTTGTTGTTAACATAATGTATTACTATATGCGATTTTATTTTTGGTAAACGGGTTCAGACACGTAACGTCTAATACCATTCCCTTCTCAGTCATATAAAAATTTTAAAACTAACCTCATCCGATCATCCCCGGTTGTATACCCGAATACTCGTCTCGTTAACCTAACCAAATATTTTATGTTTCAGATTATTTCTTCGGGTGTAGTTTTTTAATTTTTTCAATCTCAAAATCAAATATAATTTTTTTTGACCCAAAACATCAACCGAATCTTAAAAGGTATACACGTAATCCATTTCTCTATACCTAATGAGTATTTTTATATTTTAACAAGATTTTGAACTATAAACCTTAACTAATCAAATTAAATTAAACTTAACATCACCAAACAAGGGTCGATAGTGTTGAAATATTCAACGGCGTAACGGGAAAAAATAAAGATAAAGAAAACAAAGATGTCGGCTGTCCCAACGGACATTTATTTTGAAATTGATAAATATAAAATATCATAATATTTTTGTTTGAATTATTGGACTCCATTATGTGAGGGTTCCACAACACTTAGGACTCGTGTAAACCCATTTTTTTATATTTTCATTTAAATATAATTAAATAATAATGCTATAAGTATATAGCCTTTTTATATGAACGTTTGTCATACATACTCATTTACATATTCTCTATAGGTAACGCCACTCTCCAATATTCCTCCGTACCATTATATCATTTCTCTAAATATAGTATAAAGTTAGTAGCTAACGGCTATCTTTTCATTAAACTTCTTCATCAATGGCTGCCATTTCCCAAAAGCCCGACGTTCAAACGGTGCCCGCTACGCCACACAAGGAACCCGACGTGCCTGAGAACTCCAAGAATAAGAAAAGAAACCGGAAAGATGTGAGCTACAAACATCCGGTTTTTAGGGGGGTTAGAATGCGGAGTTGGGGGAAATGGGTGTCTGAGATCCGACAACCACGAAAGAAGTCCCGCATTTGGCTTGGAACCTTTTCGACGGCTGAGATGGCCGCCAAAGCTCATGATGTTGCGGCCTTATCGATCAAAGGTAATGAGTTAATGAAGTGATGTTGTATTATGGCCATTCAACGTTCGGCTATAACTTACAAGTAACTTAAACGAGTAACTTATAAATACCAATTTTTTTTCTAAGTAAATTTTGATAACAACCTTAACTTTTTAAAACATTATCTTTCTAATAAGTATATTATTATTAAATATCTTTATTTAAGTGTTTTTAGAAAATTTTAATATATTATTTTGCAATCTATTACTTCTTCTTAACGTCATAATCAAATAATAATAAATAAATATAATTATTTATCTTTTATTCATTAATTTTTGGTTTAGCTTATCTCTTTTCGTTCATTAAGAATCCTGTTTTCGATATTCTATTGATGTTGTATTTTCTTTTATAATTCTTAAAAAGGTAATTCTGCTATTCTCAACTTCCCGGAGCTTAAAGATTCATTACCCCGTCCCATTTCTCTTTCTCCACGTCACGTTCAAGAAGCGGCCGCTAAAGCGGCCACCATGTTAGAGTCCGTCAGAACTCCAACGCCACCAACACAACCACCGTTGACCGATTCAAACCCGGTGGATGAACTTGGTGAGATCATTGAGTTACCGAGTTTAGAAGGGTGCTTGGACTTACCAGACTCACCCACTGAGTTGGTGATGGTTGACTCAGTTGACCAATGGGTGTGTCCATCATTGGATGACATTGATGGTTTTTTAGAATATGTCTCATATCAAATGGCGGATAATTGCAACACTCAACTGATATGGAATTGCTAGAATACTAGTAACTATTGGTGTACTATAAGTTATACAATATATACTTTTTATACTGTAAAATATAAAGATATATGTTAGCTTCCTTTCTTTTTTATGTGTGTGACTATTTGTATATAAATAAATGTTAACTACATGATATAAAAAAAAATTACTTAGAATTGCATTTTCTACTAGACTAACAGATGACTGTTGTTTCAACTTTGGTCGAGGATAACTGCCGCAATGATGTATATCCACCGCAATGATACTACAATAAATATTATTCGAACAAGAAAACTATTGGAAACGAGTACCGCAATACAAATTGTTACCCTTGCCGCATCACGCGGGCACTTTACTAGTTTGTATATAAATAAATAACTTAGAATTGCGTTTTATCTTATCGCACTAGTTAGCATGATATTAATAGAGTCCTCTTAATTTTCTGTTACAAGTTCTCAAGGTTAAAAACCTGATTTAGTTTCATATGTTTTACAAATATTTATTTTAGAAATAATTGGAAGGAAAAAAATGTACTCAACGTCATGAAAAGGCTCCTTTCTATGCAACATTTGATTAAAATAAATTAAAAAAAAAGATTAGGCTCCCCCTGATGTAACATTTGATGAAATTAAAAATTGGCTCCTTCTGATTTATATAATACAAATATATGATCTCTGTTGAAAGATATTATTATATATATACAATTAAGTAGTCTCTTGTCTACATTATAGAAATAAAGCCTGCTTTGACTTTTTAATTACCTGCCACTTTTTCAATTTTGCATCACAATCACAATTATAAGAACGATTTATATATTCACACCTAAGTGTTTATTTTACACATTTAAGACGCGTTGTCTAGGTCTATACGAGGTGTTTAGGCACTGAAATTAAAAGGGCTTTGAGTGGGTTGTCGGACACAGAATTTAAGGGGTCTAGACGCTCGTATAGGTCTAGACTGGGCGTCTAGGAGGTTGGTGTTTTTTATAATAAAACATATATTAAAAAAACGCCGCATACAGGGCCAGACTGGGCGTCTAGGGTGTTTAAATAACTATTATACCCTTGAGTTAGGGCTAGTCTGGGGACAAAACATGGCTAAAATGGTCTTTTGGATCACTCTAGACGCCCAGTCTAGCCCTGTATGCGGTGTGTGTATATATATATATTTGTTTTCTCATTTTAATATCAATAACACATATATTAAAAAAATACGCCGCATACAAGGCTAGACTGGGCGTCTAGGATGTTTAAATGACTATTATACCCCTGAGTTAGAGCTAGTCTGGGGGCAAAACAAGGCTTTAATGGTCTTTTGGACCACATTAGACGGCCAATCTAGCCCTGTATGTAGTGTGTGTATGTGTGTGTACATATATATATATATATATATATATATATATATTTACTATCAATAACACAAAAAAATACGCCCCGTACAGGGCTAGACTGATCGTCTAGGGTTGTTAAATGACTACTATACCCCTGAGTTAGGGCTAGACTGGAGGCAAAGCAGGGCTATAATAATCTTTTGGACGACACTAGACGCCCAGTCTAATCCTGTATGCGGCGTATATTTTTTTTTGTTTTCTCTTTTTAATATAAATAACACTAATATTAATTATAAAAAACTCATATTAACATCAATAACACTAATATTAATTATAAAAAGCTCATATTAATTATAATAACACTAATATTAATTATACGATGCCTATATGAGACTTATACTACAGTATACGAGACTTATACTACAGTATATTAGATTTATATTACACTACACGATACGATACGATACGAGACTATAGGATAAGATACAACACTCGTATAGGCATGTAGTATTTTAACACCCGTATTAAACAATATATTATTTTAATAGAAGAGTAATTGTTGAAAAAGTAAAATGTTAAAAACAATGTAATATTTAAACGATCCAAAATTTTTAAAGGCCCGATCCTGAAAACGGTAAAATATTTTTATACAAAAAATAAAACTTTTTTAAAAAAACCACTCAAATTACCCCACCAAAACACCCAATTTTCACTTAAAAAGACATTACCCTCCAAAAATAATCAAATTACCCCACCAAAATATGCATTTTTCAACTCAAAAAACATCACCCTCCTAGACGCGCAATCTCGACCTATACGGGGTGTATAGACCCCTTAAATTTGTGCCCGACAACCCACTCAGAGCCCCTTGATTTCAGTGCCTAGACGCCCCGTACAGACCTAGACGAGGCGTCTAGGACACCAAAGACGTCCAAATAAGCAGGTCAGGTATGTGAATAGATTGAGTCTTATCGGAATGGGCTGTTGAGGTGGTCTTTTTTGTGAATCTGCTTTTTTTGTTTGTTATAGTAATTAAGTTTTTATTATTTCTTTTGTTGTTATATTTTATTTTAGCTCTATAAGTTTTGTCTTTAAGCTAAAACTTTCCTTGAGTTCGTCTACATTTCTACCAACTAACATCATAAGTTTGTGTTTATCTTTGTTTACGTTTGATGTCACATGGCGGTATAATTTTGAATTTTCGTTTAAAGATTTTCTGGGTTTTGGATGGTATTTGCTTACTACTTAGCACGCTTTTATGACATACGCTCTCGCAACGCAAGGATTAAACACTAGTTCTCTATATATTATTTTCTAACATGATAATGAATAGTAATACTTTTTCTTGTCTTATATTATTTTCTAACATAATAATGAAATGAATAGTATTTTTTTTTGTTTTTAACAAATCTGAGTCAACCATTATCCTAATAAAGTAGTTGTTAACATGAGTTGTTTCGATTTGGTTATAAGTTAAAATTAAACGTATAACCGATGTTTCGGTTCTAAAATTTTTATAACTGGCCGATTCGATTATTGGAAAATATTGGTTTGATAAATTAGATTAACCATCGACTCGGATGTAATAACAAGTTTGGATGAGTTTTACGGATCTTGTAACGTTTAAAACTGATAGCTTAAATTGTTTCAATTAAAATAAAGGTTTAGACCATGTGTGGTGGATGGGTAAAACAAAGCTCCCACCCTTGGCGTTTTATGTATGTGGCAATCCAGTCAGCAATGAGACATTATTGGACCTTTTTTAAAATAGGTGTAGTGGTATAATGTCCCATTAATGATATTATGATTTTGTTTTTTTTAAATTAAAAACTAATGATATCTGATTTGAAATGATCTCATTGGCCAAGAAAAGAGCGGGGGCGTGGAAATAAGCACGCTACTTGGATTTTTTTATTTTTTTTAAAAAAACGTCCAGAGCGCGTGGGGGAGTTTTTTTTGGAAAAAACTTCAAAAACCCTCAACTACAGGTTGTCTTAGCTTATACTTTAGTTATGAAAGCTAATGATTTAAACAGAACTGAACCATTGAGAATAATGTCTATAAAATTTATCTCAATGTTAATGTAATGTTACTAATTAAGTGGTACCTTCCAGTAATTTAATTTGACAACTATATATCTCAATGTTAATGTAATGTTGATTCTGTTGTATTAACACGCTATTTTCATGGACTTGTGTATTTTTTTTTAAAATAAATCCAGTCTTACTATTTCATTATCAACATGTCATATGTATTAAAATATAAATTAAATTACGTATAGGTATAACTTTTTAGAGTATATTTACTATAGACGATATTTATAGTTACCCTGCGACAAACAAATTGATAGATTATCTAGATTAAGAAAAATAAAATAAAAGGTATACTTATTTGTACTACATAATAAAAGAAATTAATGAGATATGTATCATTTATTGAAGCCATCTATTTTTCAAAGGATAATTATAAAATTAAATTTAATATAAATTTAAACAATTCGTATAGGAGGTAATATAAGTTTTTTAAATATCTATCAGATTTCAAAATTATTTATCTTGGAATTAAAAAAAAAGACGCACCCTATGTATAAATTTATATTATGTGAATGATTTATTTATTTTATTAAACTAAATTAATTAAGGGTAGAACCTATTTCTTGGAATTAAAAAAAGACTACCCTATATACAAATTTATATTATGTAAATGATTTATCTATTTTATTAAACTAAATTAATTAAGGGTAGAACCTATTTCAAAAATGTTTATAAAGGGTAAAAGAAATATTAATCAATGTTTATTGGTTTTGTACTTTTATTTCGTGTTCAATTCTCAACGCAAATACGGTATTCACTATGTTTACGTGACATTTATAAGAATAATCATAGCAATCACTTTATCCATCGTATATCGAGTATATCCGTTTGTTTTTATTAAAGATATTAACTTTTTTATTATTGAATATAAAATTAAATTTACTCAACCCATACAATACTAAGGGTTCTTAATGATGTAACTTTTTTATTATTTAATATATAAAATTACATTTATTCAACCTATATAATAAACGAGGTTTTTAAAGATATATTAATTTATTATTTGATATATAATTTATATTTATTGAACCCATGTAATACACAAGGTCTAACCTAGTTATATGTAAAAAACTAAACAACAGAAATATACATATGTGTATGTATATAATTTAATATTATAAGGATAAATGATTTTGATAGTTACGTTTCAAAAATTTAAATGCGTTTGTTATTCGAATTGTCCCACCAATTCCAGGACGTGTTGGTATTCATTTTTTATACACAAAAACGTGCTTTTTTATATATATTGTCCATCATTTGTATGATATCATATGTATTAAAATATAAATTAAATTACATATAGATATAACTTTAGTATATTTACTATAGACGATATTTTTATGTAGACGTAGCATGTTCAAAGAAAATATGCTTTATTTAAAACTAAAGCTGATGAGTGTAATTTGTATTATACTAGGTTAGAAATTCATGTATTTACAGTTGAATAAATGCTTTCTAAAAATATTTTGTAGTGTGGATATGTTAAAATCTTAAGACGCTATTTATAAAAAAAATCAATAAATCTAGGAAACAAAATTAAATAGTTTAATAGGTTAAAATAATTATATCATATAAGTATTTAAGGTTTGTAAACTAATTAATTGATATGATTAATATCTATAGTTATAAATTAAATCTTAAAGTATTATGACTATTATAAAAGTAAGTTTATTAGTGTTAAAACTTATTAAATTTAGATTCTTTGAATCACTACTAAATAAACGTAAAGTGTTTACCAATAAATTAAAAATATAAATAAAATTTATATCACAAAAAATTAAATAAACCTATTAATCTAATATAAAACTGAAGTTTATTAGTTTAATTTTTTTAAACATGTAGTAAGTCGTAAGTCTAATTACCTAGAAATTTCCCTAAAAAGTAAGGCTTAAAAATAATTATAAATAACACCTAATAGTTAGCTTAGATTATATTTTAATAGAATAAATAGATAGATAATATAAAGTTTACCTGGCATAAAAATAAGTAACATATATACGTATATTTTAAAATGAAACCTTTCATATTCATTTAAGAGTAAACTACAATTTGCCTCTTGTAATTTGGGGACGTTTTCACTTTGCCTTCCTATTTTCTAGTTTATGCTTTTTGGGTACCTGTGCTTCCAATTCATCATACTATGCCTCTTTGTCATTAGTAGACCATTATTTTACTACTGATTTAAAGGGTATCATGGTAATTTTGTCTCCCAACTCGTCTACCACGTCCCTTAACTTATCCACATCACATTCTGCCTTCCTAACTTTACTCTTTACTTCACCCACCAACCACCACGACCATATTTATCGTCACCACCACCATAACCATTTTAAAACAATGTTCTCTTCCCGCACAAAACTTCTTCGCAAGGATGATTAAGCTTCATTTACACACTCATCTGCTAAACCTACTATGTTATCATGTCAGGTTTCATTTACACACTCATTGTAATTAATTGTTGCATCTTCACAAATTCACAAGGACGATTAAGCTTGATGGAAAATGAATCATCAGGTACATTGCTCATGAGATGCTTATGGAATGTAATGGTTTAGCATATAAAAGCTAGTCTACGTTTTATAAAAATAATTAAAACATAAAAAAAATGCAAGTGTGATCAAGGTAATGTATGAGCCGTCCCAAATTGGAGTCTTACATGTTTTGGTGTCTTGAATCTGCAATAGACTAATTGTGCAGGAACTAAAAAATTGGGAGTGTCACCCAATTTGATGATTGTCTAAACTTTCTAAATTTGGTTGCCAATACTTAAGTTGTAAAGAAGCTTAAAGAGGGTTGTTACTAGATCACCATAGCTCTAGATTTATGATCGATTCGAAGTTTTCATGTTCATAATGTAATACGGTTCAAAATGATGATTTTACTTAATTTTAGATGAATGTGGATCAATTGATGTGGATGGTGATTAGTGTCACACCCCGACCCGCAGCGGAAAAGGTGATCGGGGCATGATTGGGTTATCATCAAAGCTCATGACATTTATTATAATGTTTCATATTCATTATTACAATTTAATGGGAATATACAATCATAATTACATCATGTCCTAAACATCATTCTAGGCTTCATTGTTTTCTTCTAAGGCATTTCCTATGTTTTCCTTGCTTCATCCTGTTCACCTGTATCATGTGTAAAAATGGTTTTTGGATCAACAAAAAGTTGGCGAGTGAATCCTATGAAAAACATTTGAACAAGTATATTTAATTGATTATAAAATAAAGTGCACAACCACATATGAGTAAATATAGATGTAAACTTATTCACAAAACACTTAATCATTAGATAATGCACACACATACAATAATGGATTGTTTTGAGGCACGCGTTGCTCAACTCGTCTCCCACGAGGAACTGATGGGCCTAATGAATGATTTGCATATAACTTGACATTATGAAATACATAACTACAAACAATATATACATTCTAATTTTAGATCACAATATGGTATGGCACAAGTTTAAATAAACGAGTTAATTTTTGTGACACATGACACACCCCAAAACGTGTAATTAAAAAGGGGAGTTGTAAGATTCACTCACATTGGGTGCGTTCGGTTGATGATGTTGAATGCGCACGAAGTTTGATTTAACCACGAGTGAAACTAACCTAGATAATAACATAATGGTTCGGTGAATAAGTGGATTTTATTAATCAATTTTTGGTAGGATGATTGGATATATTTTTGTGAGTTTAAGGCTATTTTCTAACCTTAAAAATGTTATTTTTAAGTATTTTTAATTGATTTTTAAATAAAATAAATAAATAAAAATAATAAAAATTGTTGACTTTTTTTGACCGTTGACTTGTTGACCGTTGACTTGTTGACCGGTCAGACTGTGTAATTGTGTGCGCCGGGTGAGGCTCGAACCCGAGACCTCCCGTTCGCGTGCACGCAGCTCTACCAACTGAGCTACGTGTCTAACCTGAAATATTTCTGTTTTTAATTATATTTATATACTAATTGAATTAAACCGAAATCATTTATTTTAAAAACGATTTTAATGCATCGAACCGGTGCTGACCACAGGTCTCGAACCCGGGACCTGTGGGTTACCGTGCACACAGTCCACCGCTGGACTGTGTGTCTTACTTTGTAAGTAATCTGGTTTTTATTATACTTATATACAAACTAGATAATTTCATTTCTGCCTTATATAAAAAGCTTGATAATTGCCAGGACGGTGCGGTAGTCTGGACTCGAACTCGTGACGTGTGTTTTAAACGCGCACACAGTCCACCACTGGACTGTGTGTCTATCTTGGTTATTATTCCGGTTTTTATTACACTTAACATCTATTTGTAGTGAATCCGGTTCAGTTAGAAAAAGAACATTTTTATTAAGGCGAGTATGCGTGGGACAAGAATCGAACTCGGGACGTATGCTGCACACAGTCCACCGCTGGACTGTGTGTCTAACCCGGGATATATCTTGATTTTAATTAAACATATACAATACTGAAACTTCGTCTTCTTCGTTAGACTTAACCAGAATCGGTGTCTGACTGGTTCAACGATTTTAATCATGTTCCTTAGTGTGTTGTGAATAATTACATGTGCGATAAATAAAAAGAACGAGAGATTAAGTGTAAGATATAACGAACAGTGGCTCCTCTGTTTCGCCGGCGAAACTCCGGTGATAGCAAGTTATTCCGGCGACGTGTGTCCTGCGGCAGAGGGTCTTCAGGGAGCTTGAAATGAGTGTGGGTGGCTTCGGTATGAGCTCTGGGTGTTCAGTTTTTAGAGTAAGGCACAGAGGTGAAGGGCTCGGTTTTCCGGCGAGTTGCAGAAGTTTTCCGGCGAGTGTAATTACGTCGGGAAAGAGTGTGATTGTGAGCGAAAAAGCTAACAGAGGTTAGAGGGGGTATTTATAGGGCAGAACATTGACGAATTTGGTCCGTTTTCCGTCTTGATTCGTCGGTTAAAAATTTTCCGGCGGTTATAACTTGTGTCGCGGACTGGACATCAGTTATAACCGTTGTTGAGGTTAATGTTTACGTTAAGTCATAGATAACCGACGACGTTTGACGAAATCGTCGGATTTTCCGGCGTCAACGGATTTGGGCGCGTCAGTTGACTGAGTTTGATTTCTGTTTCATTATTTGAATTAATTGTCTGGATATATTACCAAAGAATACAAGTGGCGGAGTGGTTTGATGGATGAGTGTTAAGTCATTGTTTGACCAAGTTGACCCGGCTGACCCGGGTTCGAAACCCGGCAGCCTTGTTTAATTTTTATACCACTATTTTTAATACTTTTTCAAATATAAATTACATATTCCAATATACTTATTAATTATGTATCGTTTAAAATTAATTTGGGCATTAAATACGCAACGAAATTTTTAACTGATTGTTCGGTTAATAAACGGAGCGGGTTTGGTAAATCCGGTTTTTGACGGATGTACAGTATCCCCTGCTTTTCAGAAATTCCGTCCCGAAATTTAAGTAGTGACATATTTGTCTAAAGTGATGGTGTTTAGTTTGACAGTTACATACTTAGAAAAAGAGTAAGAGTTTAAATTTTTGTTTGAGGCGGTAACGTCCCTTGTAAGGGTTAAGTACCCTGCTACAGGAATCGCTTTTTGTTGCCTACGGTAAAAATATTGATAAGCGGAGTTGATTCACTAAGTATGATTTTATGCGTAAGAGTTTTGATATGTTTGGAAAGATAGGGTTATATCCTAAAACAAAATTTCTAATACTACAACCTACATGGAACTTCTCATAACCGCCTAACAATGCCTCTGATCTTCTGACAAGAATACTTATATATAGGAAGTACCAGCGGCGTATCCACCATATTCTTGTCAAATTTTCATTGGTTTTATCAGTAAGTTATGATTGGTTCTATGATGTGACTCTAGAACATAAATAAACACCACAACCAATGTACCAAGAAATTTACTAAATCCTACATGGAACTTCTCATAACCGCCTGACAATGCGTCCGATCCTTTAGCAAGAATACTTATATATAGGAAGTACCAGCGGCGTATCCACCATATTCTTGTCAAATTTTCATTGGTTTTATCAGTAAGTTATGATTGGTTCTATGATGTAACTCTAGAACATAAATAAACACAACAACCAATATCTGAGTCCAAATTCTGATAGCATACATGTTTGAATGGTGACAGTTCCTCTCTCGTTTGTTATGATGGAGAAGTTTAGTTTATGTAGAAATAGAACACAATCCAATCTGTTTAAATGATAAGATGATATGAATGTTAAAATCAGTGAATGTAACACAAATTTTCAACCAAGACAATAATAAATCCTACATGGAACTTCTCATAACCGCCTGATAATGCCTCTGATCCTTTGGCAAGAATACTTATATATAGGAAGTACCAGCGGCGTATCTACCATATTCTTGTCAAATTTTCATTGGTTTTATCAGTAAGTTATGATTGGTTCTGTGATGCGACTCTAGAACATAAATAAACACAATAACCAATATCTGAGTCCAAATTCTGATAGTATACATGTTTGAAGGATGACAGTACCTCTCTCGTTTGTTGTGATGGAGAGGTTAGTCTATGTAGAAATGGAACACAATCCAATTTCTTTAGATGATGATATGATATGAATGTTAAATCAGTGAGTATAACACAACTTCAACCAAAACAATACTAAATCCTACATGGAACTTCTCATAACCGCCTGATAATGCCTCTGATCCTTTGGCAAGAATACTTATATATAGGAAGTACCAGCGGCGTATCCACCATATTCTTGTCAAATTTTCATTGGTTTTATCCGCAAGTTATGATTAGTTCTATGTGACTCTAAAACAAACACAACAACCAACACTTGAGTCTCAATCCTGATAGTATACATGTTTGAATGATGACAATACCTCTCTCGTTTGTTGTGATGGAGAGGTTAGTCTATGTAGAAATGGAACTCAATCCAATTCTTTAAATGATGAGATGCTATAAATGCTAAATCAGTGAGTACAAAACAAACTTCAATCAAGACAATACTAAATTCTACATGGAACTTCTCATAACTGCCAGATAATGCCTCTGATCCTTTGGCAAGAATACTTATATATAGGAAGTACCAGCGGCGTATCCACCATATTCTTGTCAAATTTTCATTGGCTTTATCCGTAAGTTATGATTGGTTCTATGTGACTTTAAAACATAAACAAACTGAAATAGTAATTCGCATTAAGATCCTTGGATAAGATTCCAATTTAAAACTGGAATACGGGAAAATTGAGATAACATAAAGAAAACATAAAAACTAAGCGGTTGGAGTTGAATCTTGATTTTTGGTGAAGGGGACCAGTTGGGTGGTTTCGTTTGGGTCGTCATTATCTTCAACAGGATTGGCGTTGATGTTGAAAACTCTTCCTCTTGCTGGTGGCCTAGTGATTAGGTTTCCTTGATTTGCTTGGTTAACTGGGTTTGATTGAGCTTGAGCGTTTATGATGTTAACCAATCGAGGGCACGTGTTTCTAAAGTGGGTAGGGTCGCCACAATTAAAACAAGCTCGAACATAAGGTAACATGGGTATTGGGGTTGTTGATAGGTTTGGATCATGTTTTGAGTAGGGGGAGAGATTTGGTTTTGAGAGGTGCGGCAAACCTTGCTTAAATGACCATAGCGTCCACAATTCGCACATAGTCGACAAGGTAAGGTAGATGGATGGTGATAAAAACAGGTGTTACATCGAGGGTGAGGTCCAAGGTATGGTTTCTTATTCGTGTAAGTTGAGTCGGGTGCTACTTGAGTGATTGGGATAGCTTGGATGGGTATGGCTTGTGAAATTGGTTGATTACGTTGGGTGACAGCGAGAAGTTGCCCATCTCATTTTCTCTTAAAAATGGGTTGAGAAGGGGATTCGGTTTGGGTGGAGTTTGAAGTTTCAGTTGATGTTTTATCTTTCTTCTTCTCCTCCTTGAAGTCTTTATTCCGGATGCGGTTCTCGGTGAGCTCTGTAGCTAACTCCATTGCTGCTTCCAAAGTTGCAGGCGTGGTACTTATTACAGAGTCTTGAATTTATGACGGAAGACCTCGAATGTAGTGCTCGATCAAACGGTAGAGGGGAGTGAACAAGTTGGGAACCATTTGATTTAACTCGAGGAATCTTTTGTTGTATGTGGTGTGGTTGCCTTCCTTTTGCTTCAACGAATAGAACTCATCTTCTTATTTCTTGATTTCGTTCCTCGGGCAAAACCGTCTTGTCATGATTTCCTTTAACTCTTCCCAAGTCAAAGTCATAGCATCTTCAACGCCTCGTTTGGCCTTCTCTGTATTCCACCAAGTAAGTGCTATTCCATATAAACGACCGGTAGCATATCGCATTTTGCGATCATCGGGCAATCGCAATTTAGAAAAGTGTTCTCCATTTCTTCAAACCAATGGAGGAGAGCGGTGACACCTTCAGTCCCTTCGTATTTTGGAGGGTCGCATGATTTGAAATGCTTGTAGGTGCATTTAGTGGTATTTGGGGAAGGGTTGATAACGTTTTGATTTTCTTGGTTGACAAGATTAGCAGTAAGTGCTTGTTGGACTTGGATTACAATGTTGGGTATTACGGCAGCCATTTGTTGAGCGATTAGGGCAGCCATGCGCTCGCGAGCTTTTCCTGCTCTCATCTTCCTACGGGCGAGGCTAGAAGACATCTACAAGGAATACATATCATGAGTATGAGTTGGATGTTTTTGGGATCATGGGTCGTATTTAGGAATGAACATTCATAAAATAAATATAGAAAAATAAATCTACTACATCCATAGGATGTCTTGGGCTTTGCTCGTAATTGGGCCTTGCATGCCGCCATACTTCACCTTCGTAATCATGTGGGCCCCCATGAATACCGGTTTTTCATATGGTTCGCATGTGTTGGCCTGGTTACGTACACTAAAACCCGGAGAAAATCGAGAAATATGTATGTAACGTATGATATTCGGAATGTATCCCGGTATGGACACGGTGACACCTCAAAGTGGGGTTAGTTCGAATGACGTTTGGTGTGGCATGCTTTGGCCTAATAGGTCCTTCGTACTCTCATCGTTAGTCCCCAGGTAGGCAAACTGGTCCGTTATATTGGATTTATACGAATGCCAACCTAGACAGGACGTTCCGACTACCGGTACTTGTACCCTTCCGGTTACTACATGCCCGTCGCAGAACTCACTTTGATGAGATTTGAAAATTTGCGACAAAATCTTTGAATAACGAAAGTATGAAGAGGATTTGAATATATGAACATTGAAATATATATGATGAATGTGCATGTAAGTATGTATGTTTGACTGTAAGTATAAACAAATATGAAACAATAAACATCATAAGTTTGCATGTAACCGCATAAACAATTAAGATCTAGTCAACTATAGTATAGGCTCTAAGGGTCTAATAACCTATCCTATATCCCTATAGTCATGGCTCTGATACCAATCTGTCACACCCCGACCCGCAGCGGAAAATGTGATCGGGGCATGATTGGGTTATCATCAAAGCTCATGACATTTATTATAACGTTTCATATTCATTATTACAATTTAATGGGAATATACAATCATAATTACATCATGTCCTAAACATCATTCTAGGCTTCATTGTTTTCTTCTAAGGCATTTCCTATGTTTTCCTTGCTTCATCCTGTTCACCTGTATCATGTGTAAAAATGGTTTTTGGATCAACAAAAAGTTGGCGAGTGAATCCTATGAAAAACATTTGAACAAGTATATTTAATTGATTATAAAATAAAGTGCACAACCACATATGAGTAAATATAGATGTAAACTTATTCACAAAACACTTAATCATTAGATAATGCACACACATACAATAATGGATTGTTTTGAGGCACGCGTTGCTCAACTCGTCTCCCACGAGGAACTGATGGGCCTAATGAATGATTTGCATATAACTTGACATTATGAAATACATAACTACAAACAATATATACATTCTAATTTTAGATCACAATATGGTATGGCACAAGTTTAAATAAACGAGTTAATTTTTGTGACACATGACACACCCCAAAACGTGTAATTAAAAAGGGGAGTTGTAAGATTCACTCACATTGGGTGCGTTCGGTTGATGATGTTGAATGCGCACGAAGTTTGATTTAACCACGAGTGAAACTAACCTAGATAATAACATAATGGTTCGGTGAATAAGTGGATTTTATTAATCAATTTTTGGTAGGATGATTGGATATATTTTTGTGAGTTTAAGGCTATTTTCTAACCTTAAAAATGTTATTTTTAAGTATTTTTAATTGATTTTTAAATAAAATAAATAAATAAAAATAATAAAAATTGTTGACTTTTTTTGACCGTTGACTTGTTGACCGGTCAGACTGTGTAATTGTGTGCGACGGGTGAGGCTCGAACCCGAGACCTCCCGTTCGCGTGCACGCAGCTCTACCAACTGAGCTACGTGTCTAACCTGAAATATTTCTGTTTTTAATTATATTTATATACTAATTGAATTAAACCGAAATCATTTATTTTAAAAACGATTTTAATGCATCGAACCGGTGCTGACCACAGGTCTCGAACCCGGGACCTGTGGGTTACCGTGCACACAGTCCACCGCTGGACTGTGTGTCTTACTTTGTAAGTAATCTGGTTTTTATTATACTTATATACAAACTAGATAATTTCATTTCTGCCTTATATAAAAAGCTTGATAATTGCCAGGACGGTGCGGTAGTCTGGACTCGAACTCGTGACGTGTGTTTTAAACGCGCACACAGTCCACCACTGGACTGTGTGTCTATCTTGGTTATTATTCCGGTTTTTATTACACTTAACATCTATTTGTAGTGAATCCGGTTCAGTTAGAAAAAGAACATTTTTATTAAGGCGAGTATGCGTGGGACAAGAATCGAACTCGGGACGTATGCTGCACACAGTCCACCGCTGGACTGTGTGTCTAACCCGGGATATATCTTGATTTTAATTAAACATATACAATACTGAAACTTCGTCTTCTTCGTTAGACTTAACCAGAATCGGTGTCTGACTGGTTCAACGATTTTAATCATGTTCCTTAGTGTGTTGTGATTAATTACATGTGCGATAAATAAAAAGAACGGGAGATTAAGTGTAAGATATACCGAACAGTGGCTCCTCTGTTTCGCCGGCGAAACTCCGGTGATAGCAAGTTATTCCGGCGACGTGTGTCCTGCGGCAGAGGGTCTTCAGGGAGCTTGAGATGAGTGTGGGTGGCTTCGGTATGAGCTCTGGGTGTTCAGTTTTTAGAGTAAGGCACAGAGGTGAAGTGTCACACCCCGACCCGCAGCGGAAAAGGTGATCGGGACATGATTGGGTTATCATCAAAGCTGATGACATTTATTATGCGTTTCATATTCATTTAATACAATTTAATGGAAATTTACAATAAATATTACAACATGTTCTAACTATCAATCTAAGCTTCTTTATTCTCTTTTAAGGCATTTCCTATGTTTTCCTTGCTTCAACCTGTTCACCTGTATCATGTGTAAAAAGGTTTTTGGATCAATATAAAGTTGGCGAGTGAATCCTATGGAAAACATTTGAACAAGTTTATTTAATTGATTATGAAATGAGTTCACAACCACACATGAGTAAAAATAGATGTAAACTTATTCAACAATCATTAGATATTAAATAAAACACACATGAACAGTAATGGAACATTTAGAGGCACGCGATGCTTAACTCGTCTCTCACGAGGAACTGAGGGGCCTAATGAATGAATTGCACAAACATGGTAATATGAATGACACAACTACAAACAATATAAACTCAATGATACACACATGAACAATAATGAATTTGATTTGAGGCACGCGTTGTTCAACTCGTCTCCCACGAGGAACTGATGGGCTTAATGAATGAATTTCATATAATTTGACAAAATGAAATAAGTAATCACAACAATATAAACAATCTAAGTTTAGGTCACGATATGGTATGGCACAAATTTAAATAAACGAGTTAATTATTTGAGACACATGACACACCCCAAAACGTGTAATTAAAAAGGGGAGTTGTAAGATTCACTCACAGTGGGTGCGTTCGGTTGATGATGTTGAATGCACGCGAAGTGGTTTTAACCACGAGTGAGATTAACCTAGATAAATCGCATTATGGTTCGGTAAGTAAACGGATTTTATTAATCCATTTTAGTAGGATTGTTGGGTGTATTTTTGTGAGTTTAAGACTATTTTCTAACCTTAAAAATGTTATTTTTAAGTATTTTTAATTGATTTTTAATTAAAATAAATAAATAAAAATAATAAAAAATTTTGATTTTTTTTTCTACAGTTGACCGTTGACCTTGACCGTTGACTGTTGACTTTGACCGGTTCGTTAGTATAATTGTGCGCTAAGTGAGGCTCGAACCCGAGACCTCCCGTACGCGTGCACGCAGCTCTACCAACTGAGCTACGTGTCTAACCCGAAATATTTCTGTTCTTAATTATATTTATATATTAATTAGATTAAACAGAAAATCCTTTATTTTCTAAAAACGATTTAATCCAAGACTCGGTGCGCTCCACAGGTCTCGAACCCGGGACCTGTGGCTTATACTAACACACAGTCCACCGCTGGACTGTGTGTCCAACTTGCTAACTAAACTGATTTTTATTATTCTTAAATACAAACTAAACCTTTTCATTTATGCCGTATTTAAAAAGTTTGAATAATGGTCCGAATCGATGCAGTAGACCAGACTCGAACTCGTGCGATTTGATTAAACATACACACAGTCCACCACTGGACTGTGTGTCTAACTTGGTTATTATTCCGATTATTAATATACTTAACATATAACAGTGTGACTCCGGTTCGGTTAACAAAAAAATCATTTTTATTAAGGCAGCGTGTGTGGAACAGGATTCGAACTCGAGATGTTAGTGTGTTTATTGTGCACACAGTCCAACGCTGGACTGTGTGTCTAACCCGAGTTATTTCTTGATTTATATTATACTTATAAGTTACCGTAACTTCGTCTTCTTCGTTGAGTTTTATCCAGAAACGATGACGATCTGGTTCGAAGTTTTATTCAGGTTTCTTTAGCGTTTTTAGGTTAATTATAAATGAGATATAAGTAAAAAGAAAGGAAATTAGGCGTGAAATATACCGACTGGCTTCCTCTGTTTTTCCGGCAAAACTCCGGCGACAGCAACAGGCTCCGGCGTCGGGTGTCTTGCAGCAGCGAGTCTCCAGAAAGCTTACAAAGGATGTGAGTGACTTCGGTATAAGCTTAGGGGGTTCAGTAAGGCTCAGAAATGAAGAACCTGGTTTTCCGGTGATGAGCAGAAATATTCCGGCGAGTGATTTTTCGCCGAGAAAGGGTGCGGTTTGAGCGAAAATGTTTGCAGAGGTTCGATGGGGTATTTATAGTGCAGGTTATCGATGAACTTGGTCTGATTTTCAACTTGATTCATTGGTTTGAATTTCTCCGGCGGTTATAGATGGTGTCGCGGACTCAGACGTCAGTTATAACCGATATAGGTTTAAAGTTTACGTTATAACGGAAGGATTCGTTAAATTATTGGCGAGATCGCCGGGATTTCCGACGGTTGCATTTGGGCGCCGGTTTTGAGTTCGGAAAGTCATGATATGAATTTAATGATCTTAATAATTAACAGAGAACATCAGTGGCGCAGTGGTTTAAGTGTTGTGTGTTAAGTTTGTTTGATGAACCGGTTACTGACCCGGGTTCGAAACCCGGCAGAACCAAAGTATTTTTATTTTCTTATTTTTGACAGTTTTTCAAAAACTAATTATATATTCCCATATAATAATTGATTATGTGTCGTTTAAAATTATTTTAGGCATTTAATTCGCAACGAAATTTTTAACTGACTGTTCGGTTAATAAACGGAGCGGGTTTGGTAAAATCCGTTTTTGACGGATGTTACATGAAGGGCTCGGTTTTCCGGCGAGTTGCAGAAGTTTTCCGGCGAGTGTAATTACGCCGGGAAAGAGTGTGATTGTGAGCGAAAAGCTAACAGAGGTTAGAGGGGGTATTTGTAGGGCAGAACATTGACGAATTTGGTCCGTTTTCCGTCTTGATTCGTCGGTTAAAAATTTTCCGGCGGTTATAACTTGTGTCGCGGACTGGACATCAGTTATAACCGTTGTTGAGGTTAATGTTTACGTTAAGTCATATTTTCTTATTTTTGACAGTTTTTCAAAAACTAATTATATATTCCCATATAATAATTGATTATGTGTCGTTTAAAATTATTTTAGGCATTTAATTCGCAACGAAATTTTTAACTGACTGTTCGGTTAATAAACGGAGCGGGTTTGGTAAAATCCGTTTTTGACGGATGTTACATGAAGGGCTCGGTTTTCCGGCGAGTTGCAGAAGTTTTCCGGCGAGTGTAATTACGCCGGGAAAGAGTGTGATTGTGAGCGAAAAGCTAACAGAGGTTAGAGGGGGTATTTGTAGGGCAGAACATTGACGAATTTGGTCCGTTTTCCGTCTTGATTCGTCGGTTAAAAATTTTCCGGCGGTTATAACTTGTGTCGCGGACTGGACATCAGTTATAACCGTTGTTGAGGTTAATGTTTACGTTAAGTCATAGATAACCGACGACGTTTGACGAAATCGTCGGATTTTCCGGCGTCAACGGATTTGGGCGCGTCAGTTGACTGAGTTTGATTTCTGTTTCATTATTTGAATTAATTGTCTGGATATATTACCAAAGAATACAAGTGGCGGAGTGGTTTGATGGATGAGTGTTAAGTCATTGTTTGACCAAGTTGACCCGGCTGACCCGGGTTCGAAACCCAGCAGCCTTGTTTAATTTTTATACCACTATTTTTAATACTTTTTCAAATATAAATTATACATTCCAATATACTAATTAATTATGTATCGTTTAAAATTAATTTGGGCATTAAATACGCAACGAAATTTTTAACTGATTGTTCGGTTAATAAACGGAGCGGGTTTGGTAAATCCGGTTTTTGACGGATGTTACAATTAGGTTATGTTTTTTGCATGGTTCTGGATCCATTTATTGCTTAATTTCAAGTATACACTCAATTCAATGGAATGTGTAGAGATGGTTATGGAGGTGGGTCGTGATGGTACATCGACGAACATGTTCTTGATGGAATGATGAACGGTGTGCGTAGAAGAAGAGAAAGAGGAATTGTGGAGGTGAAATGATGATAAACAATGGTTGTGATGTGCGCAAAATGTAACATATAAATTACATCAAACAATGCATAAAATAACTCTTTTTTGGTACTAATGTTGGAAAAAAAAGCATATTTCTTTGTTTACTTTTAAATTACAGGATCAAAAGAGCTTAAACAAATAAAAGGAACAAATTGACAGCAGAAACCAACACAAATACAAAAAAGAATGATTGACACGACTTGCCGAACTCCCATTCACATCCAAAATAACGAAGACAAAAGCTCAGGCACGGGCCGTGCCCAATCAAAGATTCTCTGCAGAAAAAGACAACAACAATATACAACCGACACGGGGCCATGCTCTACCATCACGGGGCGTGTTGGTACAACGACCTGACAGTTAATGAAGGTAGAGAAAAAGTCCACCATGGGGCCGTGCCCACCTGGCACGGGGCCGTGGTCGCCTTCTGTTTCAAACTATAAATTAAGGTGGTTGGTTCATGAGAAGGCATTACTTGGCAATCCACTTCTCTCACACTTGTCATCAGTCCACCACCCTACGACACCAACCACCACTATCATCCATCTTTTATCTTTTAGAGTGTGTAGTAGTATCGGGATCCAAGATTGATCGTAAGAGTTCTTGTCAAACAAAGGCCATGGTTGGCTAAATCTCTTACATCACTTGGTGAAGACAAATATTTTATATATTACTTTTGATTTCCAATCTTTGCCAAATTTTTATTTGGGTATGTATTAATGACTTTAATAACTAGTTTTTTTATATTGAAAGTGAACTTTATTTAGACATTTCTTCATGTTTCTTTGATTCACTTATTCGTGTCCTTACGATCTATATAAAGCATGCTAACTACCTAGAATGGGGTTAGAAAGGTGGTTGGGTAAAGTTCTTGTCTCGTTCAGTGTATAGATCCTACAATAACTTGGTTCTAGCTTATTAGGACTTCCCTTGAGGTAGATAGCATCAAAACGGGGAAAGTAAGAACGGCTTGAATCCCTTATAAATAAACTACTATTAAAACTTTACCCGGCCTTATGGGACTGCATCCCTGCTAACTCAGACCAATACGGCCGAGGGTAACGCCGCCTTCACAAGAGGGGCCTACCATTTTTCGCATTAATAACTTGCTTAATTATCTTTCAATATTCCGACCTTGCGGGAATGTATCCCTGCTCACTCAGACCAATAGGCTCAGGGTAACGTCGACTTCACAAGAGGGACCTACTACTATAACTAAGATAATCTCTTAAAATGCCCAAAGTGCGGAAATCATCAAAGGATATGTAAAAAAGGAGTGGGAACCAAGTGATTCTTTCTTGTCTATTTGTTTTCCTTTTTATTTACGTTTTTACTTTTATATTTTTTTAAACTCTCAAAACTTTTATCAAAAAATTGGTCAGATTAGATGTTAACGATAAGCCGGTATTAAAAGCTCTTATGTCCTTGGACGACCTCGGTATCTTACGATCACTATACTACGTCCACGATGGGTGCACTTGCTATAACCTGTGTAGAGCGGTAGTATTGTATCGTATTTTATAAATATAAAGTTTGATTTACGAGTAAAAAGTACCTAAAATATAATAAAATTTATAACCCAATCGCAACACATCAGTGTGATGGTGATGATCGTGGGTGGTGAGTGACTCTTATAATATTGAAACCACATGTGCGCAAACTGCAAGAGGAAAAAAGGGCAGTTTAGTCTTTTCACCCAAAGTGAAACGGTTCGATGACGACAAGGAGGCATAGTGTGATAAAACACAGGTGTGGGGAACCAAATAGCAAAAACTGAAAGATAGGAAGACAAAGTGTAAACGCCCTCAAACTACAGGATGACAAATTGCAGTTTACTCTTCATTTAACTATCAATATTTCCACAGATTTATAACATCAGTCACATGTTGGTTAAATAGAACTAGGTGTATGTGCCGCCCGCGTTACGAGGCAGTAAACAGAATATTTCGGAGTTTGATAATACGTGCGCCTGTGTTTTGGTTACATGTACATACAACTCATAACACGATCTCAATGAAAATTTCCTTGTGACATAGATAAAAATACGCATCAAAGATTTTTTTAATAAACTTTAGGAATTATAGAGTAACTTTATTGAAGTCCAGGAGTAGTAGCGGGTGTCCACCAATAGCAAACGGTCACTATACCCCCGGGTTGTTTCGTCATGGCAACAAAGGAAAAAGGCTAAAAGATGAAATACTAAAAGGCATAAAAGAAGACGGACTAAGCATGCACACTACCAAAGTTAAAGCAAAGGGACTAAACACACATATAAACAAAGTTTATCAATAAAAAAGAAAGCTATTTTTAAACAGAGAGGCTAAACAAGTATATTACCGAAGTTGAAGGTTTAAAGTAAAATTCAAAAGGCAACGATCAATTACTAAAAAGAATAAACAAAAGTGTCTGAACATGTATATCACCAAAGTTAAAACACATGGACTAAACACACACATAAACAAATTTAACGAATAAAAAGAAATCATTTTTAAAAACAAAGGGACTAAGCACGTATGTTAGCGAAATTAAATGTTCCAAAATTAAATATAAAAGGTAACGACCAATAAAGGGGTGACAGACAGTTACCTGACACTATTACCCCTCGTTGTCTTTAAATATATATATATATATATATGAAATTATTTTCAATAAACTATTCTTATATATAATCGGGTATGGGTACGTGTGATGGTGGCCTTTACCGAATGGGAGGCATGAAGGTAGAAAGGAATGTTATACTGACAACTACTGACACATGGCATAAGAGATTAGTTCACCCTTCAGACAACAAACTTTTGCATGCAATTTTTCTTAAAAATATAAATTTTGATACAAAGGAAAAGATATGTGACTCCTGTATTAGGGCCAATCATACAAGATTACCATTTCTGGTTAGTTCAACAAAAAGGAGTTACTGCTTTGAATTAATCCAATGTGATATTTTAGGGAAGTATAGAACGTCTTCTCTTTCCAAGGCAAACTATTTTTAACCTATTGTGGATTATTTTAGTATAGGTTTTTTGATCAAATGTAAGCATCAGACATGCATTTGCTTAATCCATTTTCATAAGACGGTGAAGACCCAATTTCGTAAAGATATTAAAAAAAATAAGGTGTGACAACGGAGGCGAATTTGTTTCAAATAATATGAAAAAATTTTATAGAGAACATGGAATTCTTTTGGAAACCACTTTTCCACACACTCCACAACAAAATAGAGTGGTGGAACCAAAACATAGACATCGTCTCGAGACCGCACACAAATTACCATTTGAAGTTATAAAGAAAAAAACTCCATACGAGCTTCTATATAAACACGACACGGAGTATGAACACATGAAGGTTTTTGTGTTGCTTAGCATATTTTTGAAATACTAAAACAAAAAGGAGATAAATTCGAAGGATGAGCCAGACCGGGGATGTTCCTAGGCTATCCTCTAGGAACTAAGGGATACAAAATTTATAATTTAGAACAAAGGAAATTCGTGGTGTCAAGAGATGTAAGAATTTTTTCCTTTCATTCATACTGTACCAAGTGAAGGAAAGGTATAATTTGATATACCCCTATGATGAAAATATCACTAAGGGGGGGGGGGGGGGGGGGGGTTGAAAATAAACCACAGGGAGAAAACTCACTTGAGCAAAGTGAAGATAATTTGACAGAAGGATTGCAACAAGAAAATGATATAACGAGTGGCTCGAAACAGGAAGATACAATGGATTATAAGGATAAAGAACTCCAAAATAATGAGTCCTCGGCTGAAAATGACAACAGCAACATAGAAACTCAAGTTGTTGAAGAAGTTAAAGAGAAAAGAAACCATACACGACCACAATACCTTGTGTCACACCCCAACCGATGGTGGAAATGTCGGAGTGAGACAAAAACATGATTGCTCGAGGCATCATAACTTGCTAGTTGTGACAATATTAAATAATTCGAATTTCATTCATACTAAAAGGGAAAATACATTGTTTGGAAAGGAAAGTACAACATTTTTCAAATAACATAACGACATGATACAAAAACATAAAGTAAAGTTTAGGTGTGTTCTAGTCCACCCTAAATATCATTTCTTCAATCGTCATTAACTAGTTTCATGCAACATATATTAAAATAAAATCAACAAAAGTTGGCGAGTATACAAGTTTGAATACATAGCATAATCATGTCTAAAAGTTGTCTCATATCCAAAATGATAATTCTCATACATTGTTTATTTACATACCAGCATGTGTTAACTACAAGTCAAACCAAAGTTGTAACATCCATGTAAAACGGGTTTCAAAACCAGCTCCGTTTGAGAACTCAAGTATTTATTAGAAATTTGTTGTGCGATTATTTAATTTTGTTATTTACTTCTATTATTTAGGATTAACAGATAAATTATATAACTAAAATAATAATAACTAATAAAGGAATTAAAACTTGAAATAAAATGAAATAAACAAAAAAAAGAGAGGGAGCCGGGAATCGAACCCGGGTTTCCCCACCAAATCTCACACCATACACACCGCTGAGCTACACGTACATGTTGTGAATAAATACGAATCAAATAAATATTATACACCGCTGAACCAGAAACCTGCAAGTTTAAATCATCAGACTGTAACCGCCAAATCAAAATCAAAACAAAACTTTTGACTTTTAACGTCTATAATCGACCGAAATCAGCGAAGGAAAACTGTCAATTCCGGTTTAGTTCTTGAGTAATCGATTGAAATCATGAGTATTAACCTTCAAATCATAACCGAACAACATAATTATTTTGCCTCTATAAATAGTGGTTCTCATTCTGTTTTAACACACGCATCCGAATTCACAAACTCATCCACACTTCACGTACACTATGTTTCATTACCTCACGTCGCCGGAGCTCGCCGGAATCACCGGAATTCACCACCGGAAAAAAACGGAGCATCGTTTCTAGTTGGTATAATTCTCTAAACCCTTTTTATATCTTTAATCTAATGTGTTTCAAATTCCAATCAATTACCCAACACTTGCTTAAACAGATTTTAGTCGGAATTGAATTATGGGTTTAACCTTTTATGAAGAAGATGAAGCATTATGAGTGTTTAAATATAATTAAAAATGAGTTTTTAATCGGGTTAGACGCACAGTCCAGTGGTGGACTGTGTGCAATTTTAAATCAGAGGTCTCAGGTTCGAGTCCAGATACAGTCTGACTTTCTCGCATTAAACCCAATTTTTTTTTATGTATATATATATCATGAAACAGTAAGTGTATAAAGGAAATAAAAATCTGATTACAACCGGGTTAGTCACCCAGCCCAGTTGGTAGGACTGGGTGCAATACGAGTCAAAGGTCACCGGTTCGAATCTTGTGCGAGGCAGCGGCTGTTTATGTTTTAAATGAAATAAAAACCTTTTTAAATTAAAATAAATTCAGACAACCTAACTAATATATAAATATAATTAAATTAGAGATTATTCAGGTTAGACACGTAGCTCAGTTGATAGAGCTACGTGCATGTATACGGGAGGTCACGATTCGAACCTCACACACTACCAAAATCCCCACGCATGAACCGGTCAGACAGGTCAGGTCTGACAAGACCATATTTTTTATTATTATTTATTTTGATATTATTTCCATTTTCCTTATTAATTTTAAAAGAAAATACTTAAAAATAAGGTTTTAAAGCCTAAAAATTGGCATTAAATTCACAAAAATAAATCTAAAAATCTAATAAAAAGCTCTAATTGAAAACATTTATTTCTAATAAAATTTATTTATTTATCAAATTACTACGTCATTATTTAGGTTAGTTTTTCTCTCGAGGTTAAATCCAAATTCGTGCGCATACGTAATCAAACCAAGGAAACGCGCCCACTTTGAGTGAATCTTACAACTCCCCTTTTTGTCACGTTTTGGGGTGTATCATGTGTCGTACTTATTTTATTTATACGAATATTTGTGCTAACACCATTATGTGATCTAATGTGTATATTTTGTTGTGGTTATATGTGATTACATTTTATCATTTCAGTGCAATCATTCATTTAAGGTCCATCAGTTTCTCGTTGGATACGAGTTGAGTATCGCGTGCCTCGTTAGATCGGCTCCGTTTGATTGAGCCTTGATCTCACAGTTCATCATTCATCATGTCCATATGTTCATTGTTGATTATATGTGGTTTGTGATTTTGATTATATATATACATATGCTCATATATGGTCCATGCACATTTTTATTAAATTAACCAATATAACAAAACTGTTTCAATGTTTAACTTAGATTCACTCGTCAACTTTTGTTGACCCAAACTTTTATTTTACACATGATACAGGTGGACAGGCTGAGGAGAGGAACACTTAGGATTGGCCTTAGAAGATGAATAAAATATGTCTTGTTTGGAATACTATTTCTTTTGCTTGTATGTTTCTTTGTGTTTGGATATTTGCTCTTAAATTTAAAATTAATAAATATGAAACTTAATTATAGTAAATGTCATGAGCTTTGATGATAACCCAATTATGCCCTGACTTCTATTTCCGCTGCGGGTCAGAGTGTGACAAAAGTATACCGCAATCGTGCATATCCTTGTTGCCGAAACGACAAGGCAGTAAATATAGTTTATTTAACAATACCACAAGAATACGGATGGCAGTTAATTTTATAGTGCTATAATTGTGAAGGTAGGCTTGCAAAGATAATGAGCATATAGAACACAAGTATGAGCATGGCATGTAACAACAAGGATATAATAAGTATCATGTCTTAAAGAATAGAGTATTTATGTGAGTAAGTTTAATTGTGAGTATGTGATTTATGATATTGTGTACATGTTGCACCCAAAGTGTGTAAAACGGTAAATGGATCGAGTCTACTCACAGTTTGCGTAGTAAATCCTGCGTACGTGAGTGATGCGTTTGAGTGTTTGGAGAACGCCGAGTTATCCTACAAGGATAAATGCGACGTATGATTTCGAAGGATTTTGGAATCGAAAATGCAAATGCAAGATGGTTACGTAGTAGGAAAATACATAAGATTATCTTGACTAAACACCTAAGTTTGGACACCATATCTAAGTGTTTTTCATAGGTACAAATTCGCCTATTGGAAGTCCAACCGAGGGGAGTTTTATCCAAGAAATTAAAACTATAATCCTCTTGACATCAAACCATGAATTGTTTAGTGTTTTAGAATTGGTTAGTTTATAGATATATATATATATGTATATATACACACACACACACACGTATACATAGGAGGATGTTCATTTGAGAATAAAATTAAGTTGAGAAGAAAAAGAATAAATGGCACAACTGTAAAACATTAAATAGTTTTCTTTCATCTCATTATTGTAATATTTGACTAATTAATTAGTCATAAAGACTATCATCTTTCACACTAAAATTTTTGACTACACCACATCAAAATTTATCTTACATGTTTTGAAATTTATCATACACATATTGAAATTTATCTTACACAGCTCGTAATTCACTTGCATACCTCGTAATTTATCCTACACATATTAAGTTAATTTTTTTTCTTATTTAAAAAATATATCATTTGAAAATAAGTTACAAATTTAATTTAGTTAGCTATTAAAAAGGAATACTACCAATTAATGATCTATCTAAGTTTACTAAATAACCTTACACCAATATTAAATACAAAAATTAAAAGAAGTAAAATGAAGAATTCTTATTGGTTGAAATTTCTTTTTTTTTATTCTTACAAAAAATTTCTTCTCATTTGAACCCTCCACTATATACATATATAATTACAATTGTTAGTAGTCCAAGTCATATATAGTCATGCATGGAGGTAGGATGAATTCCATTAATTTAACCTCATTGTGTAGATTCACTAATGCACAAATCATCACAAGGATTACTCGGATGGTCATGAACATAAGAACATAGTTTGTTATTCATCTAAATCTTCAAGTAACCAAGTGAAACTCAAACTACACTAGTGCATTCCAATCATGGCAAATGTCTGGAGACCTAGTGTAGTTTGGACACTCTGTGACTAGTAAGTGTACTTGATGACTTAGGTTAATGAGATTGAAGGAGTTTGCACCTTAATCTTACTAAAATGAAGCCCTAACTCAAGTCCATCAACATGTAAATTGGTTGAGATCATGTTCATAAACAAAAGTTACATAAGTTAAAAGTTTTATAAAAACATAATTTTCATCCAACTTTGGACCTAAAATACGGTAGTGTTCCAACTTAGTTTACCATGGTAAACTTGTAGAAACATTCCTAGAGATTATCCAAGTGGAGTGGAAGAAGAAAACATGAAGAAATAAAGAAGAAAATGAGTTGAAATCTCACTTAAACACTAACAACTTTTTGCCCAAACTTAGAGGAGGCTTGGGTTTATAGGGAAAAATTAGGGTTTGTGTTTTAAAAAGGTTAGAAGGTGATTAGAGGAGAATGGAGGTGGAAAAGCTTGAAGCCCGATCTGGCAAAACTTGATGTTGCGGATCGACCTGGTCGCGTGGTGCGACCAGACAAACTTCACCGTCGCGTGGTTCGACGGGTAATGTTTTTCCAAACTTTGTTTTTTGTTCATTCTGGCCCCCGTACTTTGTAATTAGGTTATTTTATGCCGTTTTCTTGTATTTTGGCTCGTTTAAAGTATGGAATGTGTTTGTAAACATGTGATAAGTATCCTGTACGTATGATTGATAATTCAAACATATAATAAGCCTCGGTTTGCACATATTGTGTACTCGCTAGTTGTTTGTGTATAACAAGTATAATATGTATGAGTATAAAAATGAAATTCCATTATGATCAAAGTCTCGGATTACAAGATTGGAAATTAAATACGAATATGATATGCATACAAGTTTTTAAAAATGGAAATGGGAATACAACTTTCTAAATAAGGAAAGTACAAAAATGCGAAATGTTAGACCTTGATGATTATGAGGTAAAGTTACCGCCATCGGTTGACCACACACAACCCACACCCGATTAAGAGACCTCGGCGGTACATCCTTTAGCTCATTATATAACGTATGATAAATTTTCTGATTCTCAGAAAGCTTTCTTAGCGGCCACTAATTCACATGAAGAGTCAAAGAATTTTTATGAAGCTCCACAGGACGAGAATTGGAAAGAAGCAATGGAAAGAGAAAAACATGCTCTGAAGCAAAATGGAACTTGGACACTCTAAAACTTACCAAGTGGAAAAGAGCCATTGACTCAAAATGGGTATAAAGTAAAATAGAAACCGAATGGCGAGGTGGAAAGATACAAGGTAAGAGTTCTGGCTAAAGGCTTTACCAAATGGAAATGGTGGATTTCCATTACACATTTGTAACATTCGTCGAAAAACGGGTTTCAAAACCCGCTTCGTTTATTAATCAATAATCAGTTATAAGTTTCGTTGCGTATTCATTATTCAGATTAATTTTAAACAATATATAATTAATAAATACTTTAGAATTTAAAAACCATAATTTATAAATAATAATAAATAGTGAATAAAAAAATAAAAATGGAGACGCCGGGTTTCGAACCCGGGTCACCCGCAAGCACAAACACACAACACACCGCTCCGCCACACACTTCGTTTGTGTTTAATACTGAAACAAATAACATTTATAATAAAACCGAAAGTCAAAATCTGTGAATCAGCGCGCCCAAAACTCGCACTCACCGGAAAAACCGACATTTCCGCGATTTTGGCTATCCTCCTTGACTGAAACGCATATAACTGATTTCGACATCAGTTATAACCGATGCCGGCACTCAATTCCAGTCATAACCGTCGGAAATCTTTAATCGCGAACTTTGACCTTAATTCAAACCCAAATCAGCTGTTCTTCCCTATAAATACCCACTCAAACATTTGGTAACCCTTTTCGCTCAGAACCGCACACTCTTTCGAAGCTTTAATCTTCCCAGAGCACGTCGCCGAAGTTCCTCTGCACTCGCCGGAATATCGCCAGAATCACTGAACATAAAACCGCAGTTGTCTTCAGACGGTATAATCGTCTAAACCTCCCTGCTATCTCTTGATTTATACTTTAATTGTTCAAACCAATAATCAAAACTGTTAAAAACAGTTCATACAGCCGGAAATATCAAAATCAGAGCCGACGAAATCTTGCCGGAATTCTGAAGAAAACTCTCTGTTTGGTATACCATATTACTTAATCTTCTTTCCATTTCAATCAAGTATAAGTTGTGGTCGATTAAACAGAACAGTCGAATTTCACTGATCTGTATTTCTATAAGTGAAGAAGATGAAGTTAAACATGTGTATTAGTATAATTAAAATCGGGTATATAACCGGGTTAGACACACAGTCCAGCGGTGGACTGTGTGCACATACAATACACACGTCCCGAGTTCGAATCGCACATGTTACCGACTTTCAGAAATAAAACCAACATTTTTAGAACCTAATCAGATCAAGTCACAGAATGTTTATAAGAGGAATATAATTCAGTAGTTAAGCAGATTAGACACACAGCCCAACTGGTTGGGCTGTGCGCACTCGAACCGAACGTCCCGAGTTCGACTCCGGGTCTCTGAAGCCGGTTCGGCCATATTAAATTATTTTTGATACAAACTAAATAAGGTTAAAGTTAATTAGTATATATATATAATTAAAACAGAGAATATTTCGGGTTAGACACGTAGCTCAGTTGGTAGAGCTGCGTGCACGTATACGAGAGGTCCCGAGTTCGAACCTCACTCAGCGCATAGAAAACACAGTCTGACCCGGTCAACGGTCAACGGTCAAAAAGTCAACTTTTTTTTTATTTCTTTTTATTTATTTATTTAATTGAAAAATCATTTAAAAATACTTAAAAATAAGATTCTTAAAGTTAGAAAATTTCCTTAAACTCACAAAAATAAATCTAACAAACCCATTAAGAGCACTAATTAAAAATATAAATCTCAAATAAAATTTATTTATTTACCGAATCATTTCGTTATTATTTTAGGTTAGTTTTTCCGTCGTCGGTTGAGTCATAATATTCGTGCGCATTCATCGTCATCAAGAAACGCATCCACTGTGAGTGAATCTCTACCAATTCCCGTTTTAATCATGTTTTGGGGTGTATCATGTGTCGTATAATTCTTTTATTTTATTTAAAACACTTGTGCATACATCTTATCCGTGATCAAATGTGTATCAAATGTGTATCAATTGCTGTGTGAATATATATGTAGATTGGATTTATCATTTTCAGTGCACGCATTTCATTAGGCCCATCAGTTCCCCGTAGGATACGGGTTGAGCATCAGGTGCCTCATTAGATCGGCTCCGTTTGATTGAGCCTTGATCTCACATACATCATCATTCATGTCATATACTCATCCAAAGTGGTTTGTGTTTGTTTATCTATATATGTTTGCTCACATGTGATTATTGCACAAATTTTCCTTATTAAATAAAACAAGAAATTAGTAACAATGTTTTATCAAGGTTCACTCGCCAACTTTTGTTGACCCAAAACCTCCCCCGTTTTACACATGATACATGTGATCCAGCTGAGACAGGAAACACTTAGGAAGGCCTAGAAGAATAAACAAGTTTATGCTTTGGAATGATTATGTAGTTTCATTTTCTTGTAATTGTATGGATTTTGTTTTGGATATTTAAGTTGTAATTTGAATTTAATAAATATGAAACACCTTAGTAAACATCATGAGCTTTGGTGATAACCCAATTATGCCACGACTTTTATTCCGTTGCGGGTCGGGGTGTGACAACATTTGCACCAGTGGTAAAACTGGTTAACGTTCTACCATCCTGACGGTTGCAACCAAAAGGAGGTGGATTATTAATCAACTTGATGTCAACAATGTGTTCTTATATGGCGAGTTGGAAGAGGAGGTCTATATTAAAATCCCACCAGGATTCGAGAAGAGGAAAGAAAACAAAGTGTGTTGTTTCAGAAATTCCTTGTACCGTTTGAAGCAGGCTTTGAGGATTTGGTACCAAAATTACACTTCATTTCTACACGAAATTATTTTCACTCAATCTAAAGCCGATCACACATTGTCTATTTTCAAGAGTGGTGATTGTTTTGTAGTCACTCTCATATACGTTGATGACGTGATAATCATGGGAAACAATGAAAGAAAGATTAGAGACACAAAGCTATTTTTGAATGAAAACTTTAGTATCAAAGAATTGGGTGCTTTGAAATATTTCTTGGGAATCGAAGTAACACGCACCCAAGATGGGTTCATGCTCAATCAAGGAAAGTACATTTTGGACATCCTTAAGGATTCTGGTATCATGGGATGTAGACCAAGTACTTTTCCAATGGAACAAAACACCAAGTTAGCAAAGAATAATGAAGTAATAAGGGTCGATGCAAGAAAGTATCAAAGACTTATTGGAAGACTATTGTACTTGCAAGCAACCAGACTAGATATACCTTCCTCAGTTAATGATCTTAGTCAGTTTGTTGTTGATGCTCGAAGGAATCACATGGAGGCAGCAATAAGAGTGCTGAGATACTTAAAGGCTATAATGGGTCAAGGGATTTTGCTTCCAAACGAAGGAGGGATGAACTTGGTGGCTTACAGCTGTTCGGATTGGATTAGGTGTCCAGACTACGGGAGATTAAGGACTGATTATTTGTTACTCTTGGGAGGAGGCCCTATCTCATGTAAATCAAGAAAGCATAGTTACCTTAGATTTTTTTGCACCGTGAGGGTAATTGTCAACTTAAGGTACTTTATTACCATAATTGGAAATCCGTAAGGAATTCCAAAAACCGGTAATTTAATATCCTGCTAGGTTTCATTAGATGTCTTCTTGAGAAGGGTTGAGGGTCCTGTTTGGTTACCGAGTGAGTTTAGTATCAAAAGATCTCGGTTCCACAATTTAGCCTAGCCATTAGAAAGCCAATCCGAGTTGTGTAGGATTCCAGTCTAGGTAGTTATTTCATCATCATCTGAGTAAAACCAAAAGTCTAATTCGCGTCGAAATTCGTTAATCTAGTTAGTATTTAATTTAATTGCAATTTTAGGATTTTAGAAACTCCCCTCAAAATGTAGAAACATTTAGTCATGTTAGTCAAAAGGTCAAGTGAGTTTAATTTACGTAATTAAAAGAGTCTTGTGGGTTTGATTTCCAGACTTACTTAGCTTTACTAGAGTCGATCAGTTCGCTTGTCAGTTAGTAGTTTAGTCAAGTTTTAGATAGTTTAGAGTATAACTTATTGTCTGGAGTAGGTTAATTATTGATAAACTACTTTTAGCACATCACCTTTCTCTTAATAAGTTTTGGATTATCACACCACTAACTATTCATCTTCAATCCATGTATCTTATTTCTAATTTCTTTACTCTTGATAACCCTATGGAAAAAAAAACTTCTGAGTATCATCCCCCGTAGAAGCCCATCTCATCCTAGATTTTTGTCTCAAATCTTTAACTTTGATTTCTTCTAGTTCTTTTAATCTTGTTACGTATTTTGCATAAACCCAAAGCTCTCCCTCCTCTACCTTCTTATCTTCTGATAATTCATCCATATAACTCAACTCTTCTATTAACCTCTCCTTTTCCTCCCTTTTCTTTACTTTCAGCTCCTTAACCCAAGCCTTTAACGCTTCTTTTAAAAAAACCTCAATTTCGTAGCAAGGTACACATCTGGTGAACCCCGCACATTGAAACGACCCATTTGCCTATTCTATCACTTCCTCCAACCCTGGTATACCCCATCACGAGTTAAAAAACCGAAAGGGGATCGGCCCAAAATCTCCCGGAGTAGTTGCCAAAATTAATTATTGGAGCATGACAAAAAAAGAAATCGGGGAACTCATTTACAAAATTATTGAACACCAAAAATCTATCTATCTTGCTCATCTTCACCTTTTTGTTCCTACTTTTGGAAAACGTGAACCTCCTCTCTTTGATTGAAAATTCATCTAACCATGCTTGAGCAATGAAGTTATTGAAGTCATTTGCACAAACCGCATCAAAATCGGTATTACTTCATTGAAGTCATTTGCACAAACAACATTAAAATGGTATCCTTCTTTTAGCCGTGTTTTGTTGGGCACATAAAGATTTACCATATGAATTTTTAAATTCTTTCCGAAAATCTTTCCCGAGACCAATGAATAATATCTATGTTTCACAGATTCATTCAAAACGAAAACACTTGGATACCATATGCTTACTGAACCCCGACCTCCCCATGGCCCCTACCGCTTCAAATCTAAAATTAGAATTACCCTAAAAAAGGCTGAATATCAATACATGTCGAATCACGAAACTAAGATTCATGTGGGCCCATATACGAAACATTGTGATTCCCCTTAAGTCCTCTAATCTAACTGGCTTTCTCCTCATCCCCATACCCCTAATATTTATACTAAGCCATTTCATTTTTTTCGCCATTTCAAGAATACCTAAAACACATTTCCACTTTCTTAACTAGATATTCAAGAATAGTAAGCTCTAGCTATTTACAAACATAAATAGTAGTGTTTCTAAGCTTTTAATAATCAATATAAGTTTTAATCTCATCTTAATTCATAGAATTACTATTTCACCTAGATATTATGGATAATTTAGGAGGGTAACAACCTACCCAAGAGTTTGCTTTGGTGTCTTCAAGTTAGTTGGGTAGTTCTTGCGGTTCGTTCTTGTTCCTTTTTTATGGTTTTGTTGCGTTGTATCTAGCTTCTTGCTAGATTTGGTAAAATAATAGTATCATTTTGCCATTTAAAAGAAAAGAGAGAGAGAGAGAGAGAGAGAGATTGCTTTGGAGTAAAACACCAAGAATGGTGCATTATGTACGTGTAAAATGTAGATGAACAAATTATAAACACTAATTTCGTGATTTATTTAAACCTTATTCTCTTAATCTCTCTTTCATGTCGAGATACACACAAAGAGCCTCTACTTTTTCCTTTTGAGGTGAGATGTGTGAGTAACAACACATGAATATGCTAGTTTCTAATTTGTCTAAGCCACATTTGGTCCTCTATCTATAACTTACTAAAGAATTTCCTCAAAGTTATTATTTACCCAAATGCAAGCTTTAAGGTTAGGTCTTACTTTAACATAGATTTATTTATATTTTCTTGAAATAATCCATATATTTCATTAGTTTATGTATCGATATCATAACAGTAGGATCTTAAATGTATTATAGTTATTTATTCTAACCTGTCTTTTGGGTGTTACAAATTCACATAATCAATGTGAACATCCCTCTTCTTTTTTTATAGGCAAACTTTGTATAATGTGAACATTTCTCTTTATTTTATATTATATTATATATTAACATATTATTAATAAGATTATTATAAGTTAGTTAGGCTATTTAGAATTAATATCATAAAAAAACTAACAAACTTTTCCATATGAAAAAGGCATTCAACCCAAAGTTTGTATAGTAAGTAAATGGACTTGCTCAAAATACATTTCAAAAACTAATATTCTACCACTTAAAGTAATGTTTTAAGTGTTAAACTTAGATTATTTTTATTTTTATTATTAATATTATTATTTTAAAGAGTAAATTGCACAAAACATCCTTTATGTTTCCTCAAACTTGCAGGTTCCAGCCTTAATGTTTAAAAGTTGCTAAAAACAACCTTTAAGTTTATTTTTGTTGCGGGTTCAATCATTTACAGCTAACCATGTTATTTTCTTCAGTTAAGTTCCCTCACATGATCAACCAAAATGACGAATATACCCTCACATGTTATGCATGTGAGGGAACTTAACTGAAGAAAATAACGTGGTTAGCTGTAAAGGATTGAACCCGCAACAAAAATAAACTTAAAGGCTGTTTTTAGCAACTTTTAAACATTAAGGCTGGAACCTGCAAGTTTGAGGAAACATAAAGGATGTTTTGTGCAATTTACTCTATTTTAAAAGCTCGAAATAGTTTAATATTAAAAACACACCCAACAAGAACTCTTTAAATTACGTGTAAAACGATGATATGATGTTTCACATCACCAAAAAAGTTTATATAACATCTACAATAACTAAAATTGTCTATGTAGAGGCTACATCGAATATATTATATTACTAGTCAAAGTTTTATTTTTTAAAAGAATCTCTCTCACACACATTTATTAAACAAATTATGGTATTTAATTAGTATACTATCAGTTTTATAAATCTTCTCCTTTCATACATAATTAAAAGCAATTATTAGTTAGTAGTAATATCGAGTGACATGACATTGCCTCTAGAATCAATAATCATCACATGGAATATTTAATACTACAATGACAAATTACTTGCTAAACGTGGCAATTAAACTTCCTTTCACTATTAATATTTTTAGACCTATTTTTCAATAAACATCAAGAGGATGCGCTTGGATTAATATGATTCAATAATATATATAAAAACGATTACAGACTACTGATAGGTAGACGGGCAACAAGCTATACTGTTGTCCCTTTCTGAATAGCAAACCCTATCCTGCTAAATACAAAATTATGTCTCTTAACATGCGCGGTGCTACTACTTATCACCTTCTGAACCCATTTAAGAAACTGCACCGCGTCAGGGGCGAGAGCGCCAAAGGTATTGAAAGCGAATGGGACGAACACGTGCTGATTCTTGATACAAGCTTTTTTGTGCTTAGCTACTTGCCCGCCTCCGCTTTGATTTTTCGCCTGGCTCATCACAAACCCGTGGTCCCTTAGCCCAACGAGGGGAGACACACCTGTCAAATCGACGCATGCATATTTCCCTCCTTCCTATCTAAAAACAAAAATATCTACAGGCGTAGGGTAAATCTCCCTTCTAATATAAGTGATAATCAAAATGTTAAATCTCAACGAACATCTACTTCACATGTAAGATTAAAACCACATAAATTATGTTTCTCACTTTTTTTTTTCTAAATAAAATTGTTACTTGCTTTTTTATTATTTATCAACTACTATTCTTTTCTTTTTATTACTTATTATTATCAACTACTATTTTTTCTAAATAAAATTGTTACTTGCTTTTTATTATTTATTATTTATCAACTACTATATTTCCTTTTTATCCTCATTGACTTTGATTCTTTTTTATCTTTATGGTCTCTGAAAACAATTATACTTCAAGAGCACATTGCCAACGTTAACCCCTTTTATGTATGTTGTATGTTGAAGCAATAATCCATGATTAGAGACATCGAGTGATGCACTTGACTAAAACAACGAAGAACAATCTGCAAAATTAGAACAATGTTAGTCTAACACACTAAAGACAGTTATCCATGCAATCAAACTACAACATGAGAATAATATAGGTTTGTGTGAGAGTAAGCCAGAGTATAACAAACAATCTAACATTCGTTAGAATATATTTACACTAATATATGGGGATGACGTGACACTCATGGCGTAATTGCCAAGGCCTGTCTTTAGTGGGAGACTTTTGGCCTAGGTCACGTCTAACACTATTAAGTGGTCAAGGAGGAACAATCAAGTTATCATCATAGAATAACAAATGAGGAACATGGGTATTCGCAGTTAATGCCAGCCCACATTCCCATCCTTTTACTAGAATATCTAACCAAATGTCATATCGGAGTTTTAACTCTGGTGTCAGTTGTAATAAATGTAATGGTCCGTAGTTGTAGTAGAGATAATAATAATAATAATGCAACGATCCATAGTTGTAACCCCATAGATGGTTATGTTAATAAGTATTTTGGGCCTCAATCCCCCTTGGTCATATTGTGTTGTAAGTTAGGGGTAGGATCAAAGCCCCAATTAAACCCCCTAACTATCTGGAGTGATGACTCCATGTCTGTATGTGAGTATAATCATCGGGCTTGAAGCCCATCAGGTCTCGGCGTGCTACTCATAAAATTAAATATGGTTTTATGAAAAAAGTTTTACATTGTGTTTAAGCTAGTTCAAGTGTTTGGTGCTTAATTAAGGATGCGTTGCCCTTCGTTGATTGATAGTAGTGAATACTTACCTTAAATTCACAGATTTCCAAAAATTGTGAATGTTGTTGTAATGAAAAAAAAAAATCTAAACTAAACGAGGATGAAACATTCAAGAAAGGTAAAAATGGTGGTGGTGGAAGTTATCTAAAGAACTCTTAATATTTGTCGAGTAAGGGTAAATTTGTGATCCATCAGGAAATGTAAGTTTTTGACGGAAAAACTATCAAAAATGTTTATTATTGTATCTACTCCAAAGGCAACGTCTTTGATTTTAACACTTTTCATTCTCGGACACCCTTTTTTGTAATGCTTGTTGATATCGACGAATGTTTGTTCATATCACGTAAAAGTTTAAAAATGGTGGTCCGGAAACTACTATTGGTCATTGGTGAGCGACGGATCTTACCAACGATTTGTCTTGTAAAATCATGTTTTGTTTTTTTTTTTTTGCGACGACATGGAAAAAAAACTTAAAATTGACTATTCACTTATACTTTTTTTCTGTTGGTATTTGTTCCATATATATTTGTTTCATAGTCCATGATGCAACATGTCTCCAAGGTTTTGTGACCCATCAAGATTTTGTATCATGTGCATGTGTCTTTTATATTAGAAGTATCTATTTAAGATATATTGTTGGAGTAGAATACCCTTATGTTTCAATCTGTATGATTTAAACAATTGCAATGCAACTCGAATTGGAGCCTTTGTGGGATACAATGCATTTTTTATGAGTCTGGTGACCAATGTTTTAAAAACCAGTTTTCAAATCCTATCGGGTTAGGCTCAGAAATGGTTTAACCAGTTGAATCCGTTAACTAATTAACTCTATAAATCCATAATATACAATTTCAACTCAAAAAATAATACTAAACTACATCATTTCATAATAAAAAATTCCAAAAGTTAATCCATAATAAAAAAAATAACCCAATGATCGATGTGGATTGTGGATGAAGTTTGATCGATGTGGATTGTGTGCGCTAGGTTTTACTAAGAAGGTACATCGTCATCTTTTTTTGCCCATAAAAGATTAAAAATCCAAATTTTAACTTTGGCGCTGGTACTAGTATATCGGTTTAAACCAAATTTACCGGTGGTATAACTTCTTTTCCGTTACCTCAGTTTACTGGTATGATTCGTACCGAACAAGCTTCCAACATCCGTTTTAAACCAGTTTTTAAAACCTTGCAGGTGACTATGGGGCATTTTAACAAAATAAGTTTTTAGTAAAAATCCAGAGAACTACATAGACATTTGTACCTTCCATATGAAAGGCACACACATGTGGTTAGAAAAAGAAATAGAGATAGTTAAAAAGTCTTATTTGCCACATAAGAATTTGTAACTAGTGTTTGAAAGGCAAACAATCATAATCGAAGACAAAAATGGATTTGACTAAAAACGTCTTGTTTATCACATTAAAAGCAATATACACGTAAGTGTCTATTCACTCTTCACAATTCTCTACTAAAAAAAATTAATATGTATGCTCGCTTCGATTAGTCGGGTTAAATAATATATCAACGAAGTTAGTTTTATAACTTGAGTAAAAACAATCACTTATAAACACTTATTTAATTGACATATTTAATCAGACTGAATATAATTTTAAAAGTTACGGTCATTCACATCTCTCTCAGTAGTCAAGAAATAAAAATTGTGTAAATAAATACACAACATAAAACTTTAACCCATTTGGTCTATTTGGTTTATTTTACATTTTATTGACTAGATAAGAAACAAGTACAAGATCATAATATTAATCCACTTATTTTCTTATAAATTTTATTACATTTAACTTCTAAAAAGGAATAAGGAATGTGAATTTTATAAAAGTGGTATACCATTAATTAGACATAGTGGTTATAAAATAATTATTAGTAATTAAGTTTCGTGGGATAAGGGCTAAGGGAGTACCAAATTTGTTAACAAAAGACTCATAGAAATAATGTGACAAAAAGTACGATAAGACGGGTGCATTGCATTCATTTTATAATGACTATTGATTGTTTTCTATTTAGTGAGTTAGGAAATGTGGCATATAAAATATATAAAATATGAGTTTATTATTATATAACTCGAATAAAGGGTAAATAAATGAGGACAACATAAATTTGTTTATGTATATTTATCAGCGATATAAAAATCGCGACTAGTCGACGATTAATCGCTAATCAGCCTAGACAGATTCAAAGAAAAATCATGACTATACTTAACAGTAAAACGCTCTGAAAAACCCAACCAATGAAATGTGAGCCAATGGGTTTTTCATAGTTTAGATGTTGATATATGAAGATCCGGGTTAGGATCAAATATAAAATCTCCTAAAATAATAAGTTGTAAGAAGGGTATTAAACGGACTCTGATTGATGTTACCCAAGAGGCATTTGAACCGTCTTATCGAATTATACGATGTGATATTTTTAGAACTTTTTATCATCATTGTGTCTTTTTATTTATCACTGTGTCTTTTCTATATTTACGTTATTGTGTTTTTTTACGACTCATTGTGTCTTTTTTCCTTGACATCGTGTTATATTTTTCAGCATTGTGTTATATTTTGCTCAATGTTATGTATTTTTTTTGCGATACACTGTATTTTCTTACACTTCTTATTATTTTTAGAAGTATTTATAAAATAACTTTTTACCTATGAAGATGCTTATATTTTTATTTTACCTTAAACTCCCCTTTTACACATACCCCAGTCAGTAATCAACATTACCAACTATATATAAAATTGCAATTAACATTAGAAACCAACCAACATTTTCTTTTAAAACAACAAATTAATTGAAAACTTAAATTAACTGAAACCTTACCTAAAATCTAGTTAATGTTTTAGTTAGGACACTCGGTGTGGGGTCGTCCAGGCCCGGCCTGGCCCGACGACGCCCCCTAACACCGCCCCGGGTGGTCCGGTGTCGTCGCGGAAGTCCCCTAGGAGACGTTGTTAACCTCCACCTCAACTGCAGCCTTCACCAACTACAACCACCACCGTCAGAATCACCACCCACCTCCACCGTGAACATCACCACTCGCTACCACCCCCACAGCCACCACACCAAACAAATCTTTGTATTTCACAATAGAGACGCTGGCAACGGTTTCCGACGAAAACTCGACGAGAATCAACGAGAGCGGCAGATGAAACAATGATAGTTCGAGGTAGCGACGGAGATGAAGGTTGACGGTGAACCGGAGGTGGAGCTGATGGTGGTGCTTGGTGATTATGACGGTTACCGGAGATGAAGACGATGGTGAGAGTGGTGGCCGGAGGTGGAGCTGATAGTGGTGGTGTGGTGGACGGCTATAATTTAAAAAAAACTAGGTGGGGTCGGGTCGTCACCCATTTCCTTGGTTCCATCCTTGGAGAGGCATCCTCCAAGGACTCTGACGTGGATGCTGACGTGGCGGGTCGTCATCTAGGGAGGCTCGTCAGCCACACCAAATAGCCTTAAAGACACAGTGGTTAGAAATTTAAAAAGTTTGGTTCAAGACATTTTAAGTAACATATAAAATTACTTCACATGTTGTGAAGAAAGAATTACAAACGTGTATGACTTATTTAGTCGAACATAAGCTATAGCATATTTATAGTATATATAAATAAATTTAACAAATTTACGAGGATAATCATTATAAGTATATTTATACGTCTATAATCTTCATTGTAATCATTAAAGACATTATTAACATAAGCAAAGTATAGATTTAACCGCTAGTAATCGAAAGAGAGTTCAATAGTGCATATATCGATATGTGTTTTTATAAACGGTCTACGTATTAGTTTCAATATCTCCGCAACAGATAAATACATAATAATCTAGTCTAAACATAACCCTAGTATTGAAAACTCGAAAACTAACGGGCCTTTAATTAGTTAACCAAACGACATCAAGAACCGTTGAAACGGCAAGCAAGAAGCAGTTGAAGAATGCAAACGCAATTGAAACCCCAACACGATCACAGAAGCTATGTAACGGCTTACAGAAATTGGGTAAGGGTTGGTGTTTGATTCCTGTTCGGTTCAAGTTGGTCACACCTGTCGCAGCCGATACAGCACTCATCATCGCATACGCAAACACCTACATGTGTTCAACTTTTATTTAGTCATGGCCAGCATATACGAATAAGTTTGTATTGTTGCTAAAAGCCTATTACTACAAGTGAAAAGGAAGATGGGAGCCCAAGTTGAGTAATGGATCATATTGGGCCGGTCCAAGTTGAATTTTACAACAGACCGGGTTCAGTTGAGTTGGCCCATAAAAACTTTTTTGTCCCTATGTTAGTTCTTGTATAACTATTAAATAAAATACAAATATTATTACAACAATAATAATCCTAATGGTTTTATTACACCAAAACATTGACTTTCATGTGTTTGTCAAACTATGTTTATTTTCATCATTTGATGCAGCAAACTTTTAAGCATTACCCGTTTGAGATATAATGTGGGTGGGTGGGGGTGTGTGTGTGGTGGAGGTGGGGGGGGGGGGGGGGGGGGGGGGGGGGGTTAGAGGTGTACGAATCGGTTTTTTTTTTTTAAAACCGGTTTCGGTTATTAACCGAAACGGTTTTTCTCTTAAAAAATAACCGGTTTTTTTAATAATCGGTTCCGGTTACTGACCAGTTTTTTTAACTCAAAACAATAACCGGTCCAACCTGTTAGGACCGGTTTTCAACCGGTTTATGCCAAAAACACCGGTTATCTATAACCGGTTTCGGTTTTAGAACCGGTTTCGAAGATAAAGATCACTAACTGGCCTATAACCGCCAGTTCGGTTCGGTTCTAAAACCGGTTATAGAAAAATTGGTTAAAAAAAACCAGTTTCGTTTTTTTCTGGTTTCGGTTCTAAAACCGGTTTTTTTTTACACCTCTAGGGGGTAGTTGCTACTTGGGCCAACTGTGGGCCGCCAAAGGTTATCGTTATGGACCAGCAAAAAAAACTAGTTTTGTGCTTTTCTTCAACCCAAACCCAATTACAAGGAACCCGAACCAGAATAATTGATCTCGAATAATCTAAACCCGAATAATGTCGATACCCGAACCAGAATATGGTTTATGGATGCGTAATCGGGTAATTTCAGGGAGATTCGGGTTAACCCGATTAACCCCTATTGTTAGTTGTTTATCGTAATGTTATCTTTCGTTTTACATCATTGGCTTGTTGCATATAGTTTGGAGCAGATTTTGGGTGATAAAGTTGTTATTATTATTAAAAAGGAGTGTGAGAATTTCATGTAGTGGAATCACCAATTCAACTAGGAAGCAAAGATTAGGTCATGTTGGAGTGAAAACGATGAACAATCACGAGAATCACCAACCTGTTACCGATTAAACCCGGACCCAAGCTTTAAATGGTTTGGTTATTGGGCAAGTTTTTCCAATCAAAAACCCGATGAACCCGAATGTATTTGAATTTGATTAGTTAGAAAAGTATAATTACCAAGTTGGGACATTATCCACCATAATAACTAAAATAGAAGATGTCACAACATAGTTGGTAGACATAAAATATGCATAGAGATATTCAAGAACAGAAGTATAATTGTCATGTTATAATGAATACCTGATCGCTAGCGAAAATGATCCACGCGTGGTTTCTAGATGAAAAGATCGACGACTTTCTTAACATTCTCGACGATGTCATGACTAGTTGAAGAAGAGAGTTGAACGCTACAACTGCGGATACACAAACCAAATACCTGTGCAATAACCAATTTCGAGTTTTTTGATCAACATGCAACACAAGAAAACGCGTGATCACCAAATTAACATGAGTTTAAGAAGCTTAATCCCACACGCATTTCGTTCCAAAACCTCATTCCAATTGTATGTTTTGAGTGTTGGCTCATCAAAATCGTATACGCTCTAACTACTCAACGGTTGGTAGCTTGATAACGCAAATTAAACCGATATTTGAGCTAGGAAATTCATGAACAAACGGGGATTCTATACATCAATTCTGCTAAGAGTAAACTTGTAACTTTGAATTCACCGTCAAGTAAATACAAGCTATTTAACGTTTTTATTCATCCAAACATGCAAAAAGTGTCTATCGACTTTAAAAAACACAAAACATATTGCTTTAACTATTATACATAAGGCGGTAATTTAACAGCTTAACCGTCAATCTTAATCTCTTGTAACATATCTGACGTACACAAGGTACAAGTGCTTATATGGTTCTCTACTTAAAGTAATTCATGCGTTGAATGGTTGTACATTACAAGTCATGAATGCATATGCTGTCTACATATCTGGACAAAAGTGTCATTATCTATAAGATACCGATTCACATGAAGAAAGGAATCACGGGCTGTCACAGAGCTCATGAAACCACAAACCCTAGACGCTAATTTTGTCTGCTACCGCGATGATCGGAAATTCAAAAACCGATTCAGACTAGCTTACGAAACCGCTAAGCTTAAACGAGCTCGAGTCTAAAAACAAGCTCCCGAGCATCGCTTATCGAGCCTAAACAAGCCCACTGTTTATATAATTTTTAGTTAATATATTAAATATATTTCAATAATAATGATGATTACAGCTAGTATATTAAAGTCTACCAGCGAGCCGAGCTCAAGCTCTAGCCTACTCAATTGTTTCGATTGCAAAAGGGGGGGGGGGGGGGGGTGCGCTTACTCAAAGGAACCAGAGAAGGACCACTTGGAGTAAAGAGAGAGCTGAAAGCCATAGATGGAAACAGTTGATTTCTCGTTAGCACTTGTCAGTACAGCAATCGAAATCAATGAAGAAGATAAGCTAACCATCCGTAACACCACAAACATTACGTCGTAGTTTCGTGAAAACTTTCCATCTGAGGTTAATGAAGAAGCCTCCGCATCAATTTTTGGCAGCTGTGTGGCGGAGGCCGGTGGCGTTTTGAGGTTGTTTGTCATGTTGTAATTGAGTAGTTTGAAGATGGGAGGAGTATAAAAATGGTGTTAAGGGACAAAATGCGGAAATGAAGGGACATCCGTGACTGAACAGACGAGTGAGTGTTTTGTTTCTATTTCATGCTCTTCATTCAATATATTTAAACAAAACAAAAAAAAGGGAAATGATGAAGTATTATTACTTTTTAGATAGTTAAAGAATTTTTATTAATGTATAGGGAGGCAAACGAACCAAGCGTTTAGCAAACGGTTTGTGAACATTGTTTGCAGGGAAGTTCATTTGTGTTCGTTCATTTATTAAACAAACGAACATGCACAAGAAATTTTGTTCGTTTAGTTAAATGAACAAACATGAACAGAGGCCGCTTTCGTTTGTTTATGTTCGTGAACGTTCGATAACGTGTTCGTTTATGTTTGATTGTGTTCCATAGTTTATTAGTGTTTTTAGCCTTTATAATTTTGTTTAAATTCTTCAAATTTCCGACAAGTAAAATATTTAATAAGTGTTGGTGTATTATATATTATGTTCATGAACGTTTGTTTTCATTTGTGTTCATCAACATTCGTTTTTGTTCGTTGCCTAAAATTAACAAACAAACATAAACGAACACGAATTCGTTTATTTACTTAACAAACAAACACGAACATAAAATCTCATTTGTGAACACATTTATTTCTTAACAAATGAACACGAAAAAGGTCGTGTTCTTGTTCGTTCGCATCCCTATTAATGTATTTTGAAATAATATATCCACCACTTATGCCCTACTGGTAGGGAGGCTTGGGTTCTCCAATTGAGACCCAAGTTCAATATCCACTTGTGTCACTTTGGTGTATTAGGCAATGATAGATAGAGTGCAGCCTCCTTGCAGAGGTGCCAGGTTATATCCTGAGCCAACCTGGGTTTTCGTCTCACCGTGTGCTCCGCCAGAGAGTGTTCAGCTCTCGTGGTGGCACGTCTATCAAGTGACAGTCGGCACTCGGTGGTATGATTTCCCAGGGGAACGCTTAAGGCAAACTCTGAAGCCAACGTAGACCCGGTTAAGATAACATAGTCTGACAAGAGTGGGACAATGGGGCTCTTCAATTTGGGAAGTACGGGTGGCCTAAGACAATAAAGTCATCATTTAAAAAAATGTTATCCATAAAAGAATGCACAAGTAGTAGTGTTTATGGTCCAGTTTAAAGCCGTTCATATCATTTATCAGTTTGGTTTCATTGTCGGTTTATTTCTTTTACTTTGGGCTGGTCGGTTTTAAATATTTCAAACCGTAGCGAATAGCTTGGTTTACGGATTATACTAAAACCAATCATATAAAACCTGACCGGACCATAAGTTTCGTTTATAATTTATTCTTTTTTGCAAATGTTACATTATGTATCGTTAGTTATATAATTGGGTTTAATTAAATTGATAATGATTATAGCTACTTGAAGTGGGCTAAAGCCCTAACCCATTATTCTAATATGTTTTCCTTGATAAAGTTGGTTGGGTGGGCTATAGCGATTCAAAGTGGGCTAAAACCTTAATTATACGCATATAATATCGCCTCACTCTATCGTTCTATTATGTATAGAGTTTGCTGTCACTAAATTTGTGAAGCATTATGAGAGAAAAATTATTTTTGGATGACTTGTTTTATTTATTTTATGACAACTTTTTTTCGTTTTATACCGTATGCATTTTAAATGAAGGGCAAATAAAGCCCAAATTGTAACCAACCGTTACTAATTTGGTTCCATTTGGTTTTAAAGTTCAATAGTTTAATTTAGTCTTTGATAATAAAAGTCATTATTAATATTTGTCTCACGGTTTGACTTAAAAACTCCTAAATCCAGATGGTAAACACCCCTAGTAACATCCTCATACTATCATGTTTTAGTAAGATGAAGAGTGATCAAATCAGGTTGGGTTGAGTTGTATCAGGTTGAAAGATGAAATCAACAATTATTAAATGTATGAACAAAACCTTTTGCTTTTGATTTGATTCAAAATAACACTTTGTTGAGTTTGTGGTGTCTTGATTGGTCTTGTTTAAGTGAAGATTAGTTTGAGCCTATATGGAGATCCAAAAGGGTGGTAGTCAGGCAGCCTTAGTCATTTATTATTGGCCCATTTATCTATTTTTCTGTTTGTTAAGTTAGAAACCCTAATGTAATCTCTATATATATTCAATGTACTTGTAATATCCTAATAACGAGTGAGATAGAGTAATAAAAGAATTACCCTAATTGCAACCCGTGGAGGTCATAAGTGAGGCAGAGGAATAGAAGAATTACCTGGTTGCAGCCCGTCGATGTAAGTCGGTTGACTGAACCACGTAAATCTCGTGTGTTCATTCTCGTTTATTTTTCTCTTGCAGTTTGATTATGTTTGTGTGTGTTACTCTGAATCCCTAACAAATGGTATTAGTATCGGAGCTTAAACTCGTTACATGCGTGAGCACATCACAGAAGATGATTATAGGGTAGAAGTTGACGAACAATCGTGAGTCGTCATCGTCTAGCAATCCAGATGAGCTGGTTATTCACGTGAACACATCGTAAGAGAGGGTTAGTAAATACCAGACTTATTATTAAAAGAAAAATAAGTAAAAGAAATTTAAAATATTTAATTAAACTAATAAATAAATATTAAATATTAGTCCGACCAATACGTATTATTAAATACCAAGGTACAGTTAAAAAGAAAAAAAAGAATAAACGAAATTTAATATTAATATATTAACTTCAACTAACTAATGACCCGATTTTGACTCGAACCAAAAGAAGCATTTTTTATGTGACTTGTTTTGACGCGGCATGATCCCCTATCTGACTCAACCAATACTTATTATTAGATACCAAACGTATTCTTAAAGGAAAAATGATAAGTATTTTTAAAAAGTGAATAAAAGAAATTTAAAATATTAAATTCAAGTAAGTAATAAAATTATTAAATATTATGTGAGTTGTTCTATCCTGAAACTGTTTTGACTTGAACCAAAATAACTCTTATTATGTGACCTGTTATGATGTGAATGTTGCCCCACCCGACCCACATGTTTAATACCTATTATTAAATATCAAACATATTATTAAAAAATTAAAATTAAAATATTAAATTCAACTAATTAATAAACATTAAATATTATGTTATAAATAAAAATACATTAATTTATATAAAAGTATATAAAACTTCAACTAATTAATAAATATTAACTATTATCTAACATATTTTTGACCTAGAACTGTTTTGAACCAACTCATTTTAACTCGAACCAAAATAATCCTTTCTGTGATCTTTTTTGACGCGACATTCTGCCCAATTCGACACATATGTATTATTAAATACCAAATGTAGTATTAAAATAAAAATGAATAAAAGAAATTTAAAATAAAAATATTAAAGTCAACTAAATAATGATCCAACCCGTTTTGAATCGAACAAAATAACCCTTCTTATGTTACCTATTCTAACACGACATGATCTTCGACCCGATCCGACCTGACCGATACGTATTATTAAATATCAAACATTTTATTAAAAGAAAAATGAATAAAACAATTAATATTAAATTATTAAATTCAACTAATTAATAAATATTTAATATTATGTGATCTGTTCTAACTCAAATCTCTTTTAACCCGAACCTGTTTTCACTCGAACCAAAATAACCCTTCTTTTTTTTTAGAATTTATGTTTATTAAATTTGTTTCATTGATAAAATATCACAAGAAGGATAAAAAGGTAAATGACAACTTGTTTATGCATCAAGACTTGTACTAAATATATCATATAAATATAAATATAGAATTATAGATAATACAAATTTAGTAGTGTAGTTATAAATATAGAATTATAGATAGTATAGATTTAGATTTGTTATCTATTTTCTCATACTAAGATCTCTTTTATAATAAACTATATTCAATATGTGTTTGTTTTGTTTTCAGGGAAGGTGGAGGTGGATAGGGCACATCATTTCATATTTGGTGGGAGTGTTGGAATGCAATTACAAATACTTTCATGTTCACCCAATCGGACATGTACCCAACCAATAATATAGACCCCACCTCTTTATCATCTATGTCAGTCACAATGAGAAAATTGTCCTTAACCTAATATGTGTAAACAAGTAAGTTGTTTGTATACACATTTGAGTTTTGCTCACTGCTACCATCAAATTTAAATTGATTTAACCTCATGTAAAGCTCAAGCTAGGTTAGATCTAGTAGCCCAAGCTTGAACGTTATGCATCAACTTGACTGAGTTTACAAGCAGTGGCGGACCCATAAAATATTTTTAAGGAGTGTGAATAAGAGGTTTAACCAAACTTTTAAAGGGTACGATCAGGATTTTGTCCTATAATATACACTATTTTTTTTATTTCAAGGTATGTCCGTCCACTCAGCCTCTCCTAGGTCCGTCCCTGTTTACGAGTTTACATCATTCTATTACTAATACAATACAGTACAGTACAATACAATACAATACAATACAATACAATTTTATATAATATAATATGACCGCCCCACAACCTCTTTTGACACCATCCATTACACCGATGATGACTCTTAAAAGCCCAGAGGACCCTCTGTCGTGGGTAAAAACATGGAAGGATGACATAATATAGCCATTAGAGATGCGCTTAGTTTGATTTATATAAATAAAATTTACGATGAGTGTAATGTTATTTTAAAAAAAGTTTATGCATTGGAAGTTCTCTATGAGCCATTCCCTAACTGTTTAAGCCAATTTATTATTACAAATTATTTTACTTTACTTTTTTTAACAAAGTTAGCGTTAAAACATAACGAGTGACATATACAATTCACAAACTAAACTAACGCATTTCATTTTGATTTTTTTTTAAAATATCATATGACAATGTCCAAAAACAGAATTAAACGTATTGCTTCAATTCGGTTCTATTTCTTTTCAACTTTACTTGTCTTTGTTCCTTAAATAAATTACCAAAAGAGATACCCTTAAAGATGAAGAATACTTTAAAAAAGCATAAGTCTTCATGCCCATATTGTATTTATTTCAAAAGATGGTAGAGAAGAATGAAGTCAAAGTGATGGGAAGAGTAAAATTCAAGAATATTAGTAACATGCCAATATTCAAAATCATGAACACCAAGGCATGGTGCTCATGTTGTAGGGCTTCATTTCTTATTGTAGATATTTCTTGATTTTGTATTTTACAAAATATAATCGTAAATAGAGTCATACAAGTCAATGATAGCTATGAAGCAAACAAAAGAAATCATTTGCAACAATTTCTTGTATGAACCTAAAGAACAAAGTGTGTTTATGTATTTAGGGGTACATTCAATACATAACTAGTCTTACATATAGAACCACAACAAACACTTTAACATTATGTTAATCAGATGCAGTGGAAGAGAGAAAATTGGATGGTAGATGACTACAGAGTCGATTTATATAAAGCAATAGGTATAAGTATTTATATAGTTTTATATTTAAAATTGACGTTATATTAAAAATATGTGTGTTGTGGAGTGTTTATACTTGTGATGGTCATGTTAGTACATAATTTAGGATATTTATTGAATCATGGACTTAATAATCATTGATATTTGATCTTAAACAAAATGATTAAAAAAGTTAAAGAGTAGTGGGTCAATGGGACATGCCGGATTAAAAAAGTTAAAGAGTAGTGGGTCAATGGGACATGCCGGCCCCTTAAGTTCGCGGCCCATTTATTTTATCAAAAGTTGCACCATTTGCTTGATTTTAGTTCATTAGTCCACCTTTCCTTTCATCATACGTATTATCTTTTATTTTTCCTTTTTCATTTTGAAAAAGGTTTGGGATGCATGATCAAATACAGTTTTGTATAACTCAACATGTTTATACTTACGTTTACTTCTTGTGCTAAAGAAAATAATTTAAACGTTCCTCTAGGTCCTAGAGAAATGTACGAGATTAAATTTATTTTATTTTATTTTTGGGGTATGCGTCCAATAACAATATCAGGTGATTCCTATCTAATTACGTGATACTAATATCAAACTTTACCGCACCAATGCCAATATTAATCCGCAACTATTCACTATTGTGATATTTGAATTCGTGATTATTATATATGTGTGATATTTATCATACTTGGGCTCATTGCATTTCATTCGAAACTCACATTTACTGAAAAATTAAAATTTATTTTTTTAGATAATGTAAGTCGGTTCTTGATACACATATGAAATCAAGTTTTGAACAACGAGAATCCAATAGATAAGTTTCCCCTCCTAAGATCATAAACAGAAATTTCATATTAACGTGAGAAACCATAAAACCTGAGTTAGCGAGTAAACAAATACCTGATAAACATAAAAGCTCGAGTCTAACATTTTACGGTAGATATTGTTCTAACAATACCAAAAATGTATCAAATTTTATAAGAATCCATATCTAAAAAAATTGCAAAAATAAAAAGCTTTAAAGAACTAATAACTTGATATATAATAATATTTTATGCTAAACTCTTAATCTCATGCTCCCTCAAGTACTAAATCATTGCATAAACCCGGGCCCACATTGCCTATCAATCAAGCAACCATCACCACAATCGGATCCAACCAAACCGGAGCTCCGATTACCAAAACCATTATACTCATTTCGGACCTCCTTTTGACGTCGGATCTCCATCACTTTCCTATGAGAGTTCGAGTGCTTAGCCGACACAAACGTAGGGCTAGCAGCGGGTCGGTATTCAGGAACCAACCGACCCGACTTGTAACGAACTCCACACGCGTTACACAACGTCTTAGGCCCCATCGGGCCAGTCCGCCACTGCGGAGTTTTCTCGGATCCGCAGTGCAGGCATTTTATAACCGAAGGTTGTTCTAGAACAACCTCACGCCTCTTAAACGTCACCGTTTTGTTAGCTTTGATTTTGATCGTGTTTTTTAACGGTTGCTTGTGATGCAAGATACGTGAGGTCCAGTCGTACGGAACGGTTCGTGAGCGTTTGCTACGAGCTTTTACAGGAATGAAAACGACGTCGGTTTGAGATATCTGTGAGTTTTTTCTGTACGGAACTGTGGTGGTAGTGATGCCGGAGGATGATGTGGCGGTGGCCGGAGATGTCTTTGCGGCGGAGATGAGTTGCAGGTTGTGAATATCGACGGTTGAGAATGAGTCCTGTGTGAAGGTTGATAGCCATTCAAGTTCCGCCACGTCATCGTACTGTAGAATACAGTTAAAATTTGTTGATTATGTAACGAATATGAGATTACGATTGATCTAGAGTGTAATTCAGCGAAAATTTCTCGATTATCTAACGGTTATCGGAAGCATTTCATGAATTTAACTCATATTGAAACGAAAATGAGATTACGTCATTACGATGAGATCTAGTGTATAATTTCCTTCAAATTTCTTGATAAACTGACAGAATCCTTTCGTATTTTCATCTGTTTAACTCAAAATTGAAACGAAAATGAGATTACAATATGATTCAGTTAAAAAATTTCGATTATCCAATGGAATTATTTCATGAATTTAACTCAAATTGAAACGAAAATGAGATTACGTCATTACGATGAGACCTAGTGTATAATTCAGTTCAAATTTCTCGATAATCTAACAGAACACATTTTATATTATCATCAAATTACCTCAAAATTGAAATAAAAACGGCATTACGACGATATACAATGCAATAAACTGTAAATTACCGGAAGAGAAAGCTCAACGCCGGAAAACTGCGACTCCGAGAAGCTATGCGAGCTAACATTACCGGAAAACAACACATCACTACCGGCAACCGACGAGTTACAGCTATCAACAGCAGTAACCGTCTCCGAATCAGCAGAACTTCCGATCACATTATCGAAAAACTCATCGTTCAAAATGACGTCGTCGTGGTTAGGAAAGTCAACAAGCAAGTCATCGATGACAAACTGATTGTTGTTGTTGTTGTTGTTGTTGTACATGACGTCATCGGTTTTCCGGTGAACGTAACTGTATTCGCCGGTGAAGAAATTCGGTTCGTTCATTTTCCGGTGAGAGTTTGCAGAGAGAAAAGTGTGAGAGAATGTGGTTGAAGAAGACAGGGGGGAGGGGGTTTTGAGGAGGTGAGAATGGAGGGGTGTAAATGTAAATTTGTTAAAGAAAGTGTGAAATTTAAAGTGTTTGTTTACCTGCTTGATTAAAGTAATAAAAAGTTAATTGATAATTTAATCATGCATCACTTGCTGGTTTTGTAAAGTCGCCCTCTTTACACATTTAAATTTTCCTTTGCTTTGAACAAAATCTATGGGTGTTATTTTTATTATTTATTATTATATTTATATTATACATTAATTAAAGTATCCCTCCGTATTATAAGGTGTAAAGTTATCCTATAAAATCTCCTAACAATAACAAGTGTACAACGACACAATGGATCGCAAAATATAACAAATTGTCGAGTAAAATATAAAACAATTTCGAGGAAAAAAGACAAAAGGGTAAATGCACGGTACCCCTGACCGCGGGAGGGTTCTCCCTCCCCAAACTAGCTTAGCCCCATAGCTGCCTGGCGGTTACTACCCAGCAGGATTATTCGGGCCGAGCTGGACTCGAACCCGTGTCCTCCGTTTGGAATGGGTGAGGCTGGCCACTGGGCTGACATCCCGTGGTTGGAAAAAAGACACAATGAGTCTCAAAAAAGACATAATGACGCAAATACAGAAAAGACACAATGATAAATAAATAAATAGACACAATGTTCTAAACAAAAATTCTAAACTCTACAAGCTAAACGTTTAAAATGAAAACCTAAAATCTCATATCGTAGAGTTCGATGGGACGATTTTAATGCCTCTTGGATGAGGTCAATCGGCGTCTGTTTGATACCCTTCTTACGACTTCTTATTTTTAGAAGAATGTGTATTTGATCCTAAACCAATATATATATTTTTGTGAATATCTTATAACTAAAACCTGTATAGAGTGAAATCTAGTCGTTTAAAACACAACCTAAAGAGCTTAGATTTGTTGCCTCTTATTTTATGTAGCATTTTTTTTTTGACTTACATGCAATACAGAATTATATCTTATTACATAAGAATAAGAATGTATCATTCATTGTGAATAATTGAATTTCTTCTATACAAAATAAACCCAATAAAAAAGGGTAAGTAATTGAAATAGATGGACAGTCAATTAAAGGTTAGCAAAAGAAAAGGGCAAAGCATCCACCAATAGACCCACCCCCAATCCCATGGCTTTAGGTCTACAGGTAAGCTGTTTAATGGCCATCATTCTTCAAAAACCAGCAATCTGTAACTTAAACTTTACCATTCACACTCCTCATTAATTCAAAACCCTTTCTTTCTTAAAACCGAAGTCTGAAATCACCCTACCAAATAGATCACCCTTCCGTCAGAAGAACGAACCGAACGTGGTGCCCTCACCCATCCTCGTAGGAGGAAAACCACCTGACTCAACCGAGACAAATTTATCCAGACGAGACTCCAATCCAAAACCTCCCATTTAGAAAGTCAAGGGGCGACCACTCAACTAGAAAGCACGTTAGTTAATTTAAAACTTAATAGGTCCTACAAGTTCTAACAAATTCTAACATAAATACACTTTATTTTTCATTTGATAATAAATTAAATTAAATTTTGTTACTATTGCTTTTAAAAAAATACATTATATAAACAACAATTTAACTTCAATAGCATGTTACATATTTGCTGGTTGGTTTATACCATTTGAGATGATTTGGGCCAACAAATTTACTTCATAAGCAAGTAAACATCATATGTATACACACCCACATACATAGATATAGTACACTTATAATGTAAGCATATAAAGCATAAACTTACAACGTATGAGGAGACTTTAGTGAATAAAAATTCGACCTCTTTCAAAAAATTTATGCACCGTTAGTTTTAAATTCACGGTCATTATTAGTCATATATATATATATATCTAATAGCATGTAACGTTAATGTCAAAAATTATAGCGTACTTATTAGATGCCTCATATTGATCGTCATTCTACAATTTAGTTAATTTATCCTTGAATATACATTTTTAAAGATGCCACAAGATAGACCACAAACTTATCGCTGGACGTAAGAAAAGTGGTCTTATATGTTACATACAAAAGCTACATTCAGTTTGTTCACGCATATAATGATTAATGTAAACTTGCTGTTAGAAGTTCTTTAACAGTGCGTGTAAACGAGTTTGGACTTTGCTACATGCTTGTTCGATGTCTATGTAACTATTGAATGTGAATTAAGCCCATACCGCAAGGAATCACATTTTTTCCTCATTTAATGATTACATTTTTATTTTTAGCTTATTTGGTAAAACAAGATGTTATGATTAATTGGTTTTATTTTATCTACCGTAAAATTTGTATGAGTATAAAAATGTATTATTTAATTAAAAAAAAAGTAAATATATTATTATGAAGTTAGAGAGGAAATGAGTGAATCTTGAAGTAGAAAAATGTGTAGTTACCCCCACTATTTAGCATGTTATAACAATAGGGCACGTTGTAGCACGATGGTTCCAGCTCCCACATCGTTGGCATTTTGGTCTTCATCACCAAATCCATTCAAATTAATATAATTTAATTAGTTGTCAGTTATATTTTTTATTTATTATTAATAAATTTATTTCAACCACACATTCATACAATTCACTCTTTAATGAAATCTGTACATTTTCAAAACTGTATTAATTTCCAATTTTTAATCAACACATTAGAGAATACGAACATTGTATCAATATCGTGTGTATTTGAAACGATAACCTAAGTCAACACATCCGAAGACCCAAGGTCCGATAATGACATGTTTGAAACCACGAGCCCTCATGTACATTTAGAGCATCAAGCTCTGAAAGAAGAGTTGCAAACCATACAAAGTCCATATCAGAACATCGTTATAATTGGACAAACATAATACGGGAGCCTTCAATGTGACTTGACCACACTTGTGACGCACCAAATATGTGACAACAAGATCTTCACCAACGACATAAAGTATCTCATAGATAAAAGAGTCGTTAGCACAACCCAGGAAATAGTGATGGCACATCTAGTGCAATGTATCCATCACTCTTAAAAAGAGAATCACAAAAATTACTTGTTAAGGTACTTATTGTTAAATGGGAGTCGGGTCAAATGAAAACCTTCCATTCGCTATTACTTTATTTACGACGATGTTAACAGTTATTGCTTTGTGCAATGGTTTCGATAGAAGATCTCTGGTCAACATTCTATCTATTCATCATCGCCTAAAAAGTTCTTAAATCTAACCTGAAGATTATTGTAGCAGTATATTAAATTAACTTATGTAGCATTTAGGTATATATCTAAGATTAGGGAGGAGATGGGTACTCTACTGATACTAAAACGAAAATGAGTAAAAACACAAACTTATACCAAACAGACTTTAACGGAACAGTATGGTACCAACATTGCAAAAATACAAAAAATAGCGAAACCAAAAGCTATAAAAATGAATGTTGATACGAAGTTTGATTGGTATCAATTTGATACATTAACAATATGATACACTACTTGTATTCGATAAAGGATATGTATCCTTAATTTATCATATATCGCTTACATTAATGTTGATAATAAGAAATTTTAAATGATGAAATGCAATAAAAATAATGAAAAGCCCAAAAAAAACCTTACATTTTTAAATATGTAAAATGGTTGGATGAATTTTATAAATTATGTGTTATATTATAAACTGAATTTACAAGAATGAATTTTAGTTTTATTTGTGAATGTGAATGATAGTGGTGTGGGACTAAGCACGTGAGACAGGTGAGGAGTGATTGTCAGCCATCATGTGAGATTGCTATCTCTATTATTGCAATTGCTTTGTTTTTTATTTATATTCATGCTAATTTAATTTATCCCGACGAAATTAAACAAACAGCATAATTAAATGCACGTATGTATGCATAAACACAAGACAAATTACATGAAAAACTAATTAAATTTGTACTCATTGTTATTGTATCAGCCTATGAGTAAAACTAATAGAATTCATACTCATTATTATGCATTAGCCTACACGGACACCTTTGCCCTCTCTCTACGATCGTTGCCACTACCTCGCCGTTACATCCATTTATAGCTAACAACCGTTGTTAAAAGATAAAGCGAGTGAACTGTTTTAATAATTGTTAAAGGAATCATTGCAACCAGTTCATCTTTGATGAAAATCCGCTTTGAATCAAACCAATTTGATATTTTTTAAACTGAACCATTTTAACCAAACATGTTTCGCTCATAAAAGTCCGTCTGAATCAAACCAACCAATTTGATAAAAGAATCCATCTTGACACAAATGAGTATGTTTGAGCCACCGACTTGTTCCTTTACTAGGCTTATATGTAATGTATATTTAATATTAAGCAAATTATATTTAGTTAATCCAAATTATAAATTCTTTGCCTTTAATTCATACTGAAAATGTGATCAATGCGTCATTGGTCACATTGTCATAATAGATTATTGATCAATGGGTAATAAATTAGATTATATCTAATTTGCCCTAATGATAAATCATATACCATCGATAAAATGATCAATTAACGTTCGTTATTAAAATTAAAAACAGTTTGAGTTATTAAAGTACTCAAACGAATAGCTTTTTTATATAATTCTCTTTACGAGACATCAAGAATTCAGTGGTAACATTAATTGAACATGTTTATTAACATCTTTATTGCGATGATTGTTAATGTTTTTAACGTTTGTTAACATCTAAATAGAAAATATAAAAAGTTTTTTAAACCTTGACAACCATAACTGACCCAAGTGAAATCGTCTCAGATCTATCATATGCAAGGTAGATCAAGTTCACTGAGCAATCCACTAAGATGGTTGTCGAACAAAGCCGATGCATTAAGGTAGGATAAATTGGTTCTTTCTTGAGAGTTCGTTCGTGTTGGATATTTATTGAGCCTGTTTTATGTATGATTAGTTTCTGACCCGAATCACCATTAACAATCATTTCGATAAACTCATGTTCACGCTCATCAAGTTCATTCTATTATTATTATTATATATATAATTTATACATTTTTAAGCTGCAGTAACATTTTTGTTCTTTTGTGAATTTTTTTCCATTTTCATTTTCCATTCTATTTTTTTTTAAGTTTCAATCGAACCTGGTGTTGTAGATGTAACTAAATGAACGGTCTATTACTGACCGAAAAACGTCAGTACCGAAACTGATATTCGTTTTTATTGTTTCGATAGATCTAAACACATCTTTTTTTTTGTAAGTGTCGGTATCTTAATGAACCGAACCAATATCAAACGAATTCCTGCCATTAACATTATTTTTACTATTGCGTCTTTGTTTCCATTAAAAGTAATAAAGGCAATGGAAGGTAAGATACCAACGGCAAAGGCTCTAGCGATTAGAGGCATGCCAGTAGAATCAGTTAGTTGCGCGTCGTGCAATTTGACTGAAGAAATAGCCTAACATATTATAGTTAGTTGTCAAATTTTAAAAGTAATTTGGAGTCAGATTATGTGGTGGGCAAGGATACCAACACCTAGGGGCGGACCTACCTTCGGGGAAGGGGTAGCCTCGGTACCCCTTGGCGCTCCGGCGGTAGTGTAAATTTTGGAAAATTTTGACCTTTTTTTCCATTTCATTACCCTTTTTTTATAAAATGTTACCCCTACAAATATTTTCTAGATCCGCCACTACCAACAACATATCAGTGGTGTACAGTGGGGGAATTACTACAAAGTGATAAAGGTATGAGTTTGTCGACGGAACGAAAAAAAGCTAGTTCATGCAGTGTATGTGCAAACATTTTGGAGTATTTGGAATGCAAGAAATGGAATAATATTTAGAGACAAGAATATAAACACCTTATGAACAGGTCGAAGATCACGGGCATATCATGAAGCGACTAAGGCTTTTTAATTTACAGTTTTAAGTTATGTATGTTTACTTTCTTTATTGTTTTTGTAAAAGTTCAATGTAACGCCTTGCTATGTTTAGTTTCATTTTGGTTTTTTATAAGAGAAAGAAATCCGTTGCCTATAAAAAAACAGAATTTACTATGAATTAATTATATTTATTACGTCACTAAAGGAAACTTAAATGGGTTTGCTTCTTTGATTCCCGCACGTGCATGAATCATCAACACCGTCACTCTCATGGCATCACCGATTTGCACGTGCCATTATTCATGTCTCTTTACATTTTTCAAACCTTTTTGTGCATATAATAATTATTTGATTACTACAAATTCATATTAAACACAGTTAAAAGTTAAAAAAACTTTAAAAATATATATCATCTCTTATGATTTAGTAGTTAAATTATCATGTACGGTATTTTTATTTAAAAAGATATTATGCTTGTAGAAATTTTGATGAAAAATAAAATATTATTTTCCTAATCTTTTACTCTAAAGGTAAACAAAAAGTAAATCTAAACTAAGAAAGCACCGATTTGGATCTTACGTTTTAATTTAGACCGTGGGGTGTGAGGTATGAGTTGGGGTGGCGGTTGCCAAGCGACCCTAGCTAAAGTACATCAGGTCAGCGTTGGCTATGGTATTGTCCCGTTGGCATTGGTATTGAGACCACGAGGGAGAGGAGGGGGGAGGTGACATGGCTAGCTTTGATTGGTTGGTGCGATATGATCGTTGGCTAGCCGTTGGCAAACGGCTATTTAATAAAAAATCATTTTAATTATTTTCTATATAAACCAAACATTTTTTACTTATTTTTACTATCCAAAAATTCAAAAACCACTGTCAAACTCCAAAAAAATATATAAAATGGATTTTTCAAGTTCAAGCGATTCATATGATAAATTTGTTTTGTCATCCTCATTCGACGACGGGAAGGAATTATTATTATCAATAGTGGCGATGGTGGTAAAAACTATTGTTGAAGATTCAGATGAATGGACTTCCCAACCTCAACCCAAACGGAGGAAGTATATTGTTCGTGAACGTGAAACCGCAAACGATTTGCTGGTAAGCAATTATTTCTCACCCGAACCAACATATGATGAAAGAATGTTTAGGCGTCGTTTTCGTACGAGTAAAAAATTATTTTTAAGAAAATCAAAGGATTTAGAGGATAATTATGTTTTTTTCTGACAAAGACCCGATGTGCGTGGTAATTTAGGGTTTACCACGTGGCAAAAGGTCATGGCCGCCCTAAGACAATTGGCTTACGGCAATAGTTCCGACATAATGGACGATTATTTAAAAATGTCGACACGAGTGGCTAGGGAAGGGCTTCACAATTTTTGTGCGTATATCATTGAACTATATATGAAAAGATACTTGAGAAAATCGACGTTTAGCGATATGCAACAAATTTTGGAACATCACGCTGAATATCATGGTCTCCCCAGGATGATCGGTAGTTTAGATTGTATGAAATAGGGTGGGAACTTTGTCCACCTGCACGGCAAGGCGCTCACACAAGTGGATATCATGGAATATCGACTATGATGCTTGAAGCGGTTGCATCACAAGATCTTTGGATCTGGCATGCATTCTTTGGTATACCTGGTTCACATAACGATATAAACATTATACACCACTCGCCGTTTTGAATGATCTGACAAATGGTGTGTCACACCCCGACCCGCAGCGGAATAAAGTTGGGGCATGATTGGGTTATCACCAAAGCTCATGATATTTACTAATAAGTTTCATATTTATTAAATTGAAATTAAAACTTCAAATATTCAACACAAAATTCATACAAACATAAACATAATCAAAAGATTGTTCAAAACGTAATAACTTTGTTTAATCTTCTAGGGCCATTCCTATGTATTTCTTTCTTCAGCTTGTTCACCTGTATCATGCGTAAAACAGAAGATTTTGGTCAACAAAAGTTGGTGAGTGAACCTCGGTAAAACATTTAAATAATTGAATTATATCGTTGTTAAGTAAAAATTGTGCATGAATCATAGGTGAGCAGATGCATATACATAACCAAAATCACAAACCAATTATATCCACAATGAACACATGACATGATAAATGATGAACTTAAGATCAAGGCTCAATCAAACGGAGCCGATCTAATGAGGCACCTGATGCTCAACTCGTATCCCACGAGGAACTGATGGGCCTAATGAAATGATTGCACTGAAATGATAAAATGTAGCCACACATAATAACACAACATCTATACACATTTGATCACGAGATGATATTAGTACAAGTGTTTAAATAAATAATAAAAAGATACGACACATGATACATGTAACATCCGTCAAAAACCGGATTTACCAAACCCGTTTCGTTTATTAACCGAACAATCAGTTAAAAATTTCGTTGCGAATTTAATGCTCAAATTAATTTTAAACGATACATAATTAATAAGTATATTAGAATATAAAAGTTATATTTGAAAAAGTATTAAAAATAGTGATTTAAAAATAAAACAAGGCTGCCGGGATTCGAACCCGGGTCAGCCGGGTTAAGCTCAAAGCCTTAACTCACATACATCAAACCACTCTGCCACTTGTGTTGTTTGTTGATTTATTGAAACATTTAATACATATAATAATACTGGAAGTCGAATTCAGTCACTCAACGCGTCCAAATCCGCAGTCGCCGGAAAATACGCGATTTTCGACCGTTTTCCTTTGACTCCGGAATCAAGCAAGTATAACGGATGATAAACGTCGGATTATAACCGAAGACTCGATTCAATTTCATTCATGAGTCGTAAAGTTCATAACCGAAAACTTAAATTCATATTCACGTAAAGAAACCTTCAGTCAGGAAAAACCCAATTCGTTTATTCACTCGAATCAGCCCTCAATACACTCGTAAATCCCTCTACAAGTCCTTAATCGGCAAGAACAACTCGCCGGAAACTTTCTGCAACTCGCCGGAAAACCGAACCCATTTCATCACTGTGTCTTACTCTAAGAACAGAACATCTAGAGCTCATACCGAAGCCACCCACACTCACCTCAAGCTTCCTGAAGACCCTCTGCCGCAAGATACACGTCGCCGGAATAACCTGCTGACATCGGAATCTCGCCGGCGAAACAGAGGATCTCTGTTCGGTATATCTTACACCTAATCTCTCTCGTTTTTATTAATCTCATATGTAGCTAATCACAACTTACTAAAGAAATTGATTAATTTGTCGAAACAGTCGGACTTTGGTTCTGGGTTAAGTTTAACGAAGAAGATGAAGTTTTCGATTATATATATATTTAATTTAAATCAAGTTATATCTCGGGTTAGACACACAGTCCAGCGGTGGACTGTGTGCAAATAAACACGCATACGTCCCGAGTTCGATCCTTGACACACGCACACTCGCCTTAATAAAAATGTTCTTTTTTTAAACTGAACCGGATCCAATCGCAAATAGATGTTAAGTTTAATGAAAACCGGAATAATAACCAAGATAGACACACATTCCAGTGGTGGATTGTGTGCGCGTTTAAATCATACGTCGCGGGTTCGAGTCCAGGCTACCGCACCGGTTCTGGCAATTATCAAACTTTTTATATAAGGACAGAAATGAATTTATCTAGTTTGTATATAAGTATAATAAAAACCAGATTATTTACCAAGTTAGACACACAGTCCAGCGGTGGACTGTGTGCCAAATTAAACCACAGGCCCCAGTTCGAGACCTGTGGCGAGCACCGAGTTATGCAATTAAATCGTTTTTAAATAAATGATTTTCGAATTAATCTAATTAGTATATAAATATAATTAAAAACAGAAATATTTCGGGTTAGACACGTAGCTCAGTTGGTAGAGCTGCGTGCACGCGTACGAGAGGTCTCGGGTTCGAGTCCTGCCCAACGCATACATACACACAATAAAACCGGTCAAAGAGTCAACGCTTATGGTCAACGGTCAAAAGTCAACATTTTTTTTATTTCTTTTATTTATTTATTTAAATTAAAAATCAATTAAAAATACTTAAAAATAACATTTTTAAGGTTAGAAAATAGCCTTAAACTCACAAAATATATCCAATAATCCTACTAAAATTGATTAATAAAATCCACTCATTTACCAAACCATTATGTTATTATCTAGGTTAGTTCCACTCGTGGTTAAATCCAACTTCGTGCGCATTCAACATCATCAACCGAACGCACCAACTGTGAGTGAATTCATACAAATTCCCCTTTTTATTCATGTTTTGGGGTGTATCATGTGTCACTTAAACTAATTCGTTTATTCAAATTCGTGCTATACCATATTATGATCTAAACTTAGAATGTAAATATTGTTTGTAGTTATATATTACATATTGTCAAGTTGTATGCAAATTATTTGTTAGGCCCATCAGTTCCTCGTGGGAGACGAGTTGAACAACGCGTGCCTTAAAACTCATTCATTAGGCCCATCAGTTCGTAGAACAACGCGTGCCTCAAAACTCATTCATTAGGCCCATCAGTTCCTCGTGGGAGACGAGTTGAACAATGCGTGTCTCAAAAAAATCTATTATTGTATGTGTGTGCATTATTTAATATTAAATGTTTTGTGAATAAATTTACATCTACATTTACTCATATGTGGTTATACACTTTATTTTATAATCAATTCAATAAACTTGTTTAAAGGTTTTTCATAGGATTCACTCGCCAACTTTTTGTTGATAAAAAAAAAACCATTTTTACACATGATACAGGTGAACAGGATGAAGCAAGGAAAACATAGGAAGTGCCTTAGAAGAAAATAATGAAGTCTAGTAGGATGTGTAGAATATATTGTAATTATGATTGTATGATTTCCCTTTAAATTGTAATAATAAATATGAAACGTTATAATAAATGTCATGAGCTTTGATGAAAACCCAATCATGCCCCGATCACCTTTTCCGCTGCGGGTCGGGGTGTGACAGATTGGTATCAGAGCCATGACTATAGGGATATAGGATAGGTTATTAGACCCTTAGAGCCTATACCATAGTTGACTAGATTTTAATTGTTTATGTGGTTACATGCAAACTTATGATATTTATTTGTTTCATATTTATTACATACACAAATGCATGCAAACATTTCCAATATTACATTTTGTGATACATAGTGAATTATACTTACAGTCAAACATACATACTTACATACACATTCATCATACATATTTCAATGTTCACATATTAAAATCATCTTCATACTTTCGTTATTCAAAGATTTTGTCGCATTTTTCATTTTTCAAATCTCATCAAAGTGAGTTTTGCGACGGGCATGTAGTAACTGTAAGGGTACAAGTACCGGTAGTCGGAACGTCCTGTCTAGGTTGGCATTCGTATAAATCCAATATAACGGACCAGTTTGCCTACCTGGGGACTAACGATGAGAGTACAAAGGACCTATTAGGCCAAAGCATGCCACACCAAACGTCGTTCGAACTAACCCCACTTTGAGGTGTCACCGTGTCCATACCTGGATACATTCCGAATATCATACGTTACATACATATTTCTTGATTTTCTCCGGGTTTTAGTGTACGTAACCAGGCTAACACATGCGAACCATATGAAAAACCCGGTAGTCATGGGGGCCCACATGATTACGAAGGTGAAGTATGGCGGCATGCAAGGCCCAATTTCGAGCAAAGCCCAAGACATCCTATGGATGTAGTAGATTTATTATTTTATATTTATTTTATAAATGTTCATTCCTAAATACGACACCTGATCCCTAAAGCATCCAACTCATACTCTTGTTATGTATTCCTTGTATATGTCTTCTAGCCTCGCTCGTAGGAAGATGAGAGCAGGAAAAGCCCGCGAGCGCATGGCTGCCCTAATCGCTCAACAAATGGCTGCCGTAATACCCAATATTGTAATTCAATTCCAACAAGCCCTTACCGCTAATCCCGTCAATCAAGAAGATCAAAACATTGTCAATCCTCCCCCAATTACCACCAAATGCACCTACAAGCATTTCAAATCCTGCGACCCTCCAAAATACGAAGGGACTGAAGGTGTCACCGCTCTCCTCCATTGGTTTGAAGAAATGGAGAACACTTTTCTAAATTGCGATTGCCCCGATGATCGCAAAGTGCGATATGCTACAGGTCGTTTACTTGGAATAGCACTTACTTGGTGGAATACAGAGAAGGCCAAACGAGGTGTTGAAGATGCTATGACTTTGACTTGGGAAGAGTTGAAGGAAATCATGACAAGACGATTTTGCCCAAGGAGCGAAATCAAGAAATTAGAGGATGAGTTCTATTCGTTGAAGCAAAAGGAAGGCGACCACACCACATACAACAAAAGATTTCTCGAGTTAAATCAAATGGTTCCCAACTTGTTCACTCCTCTTTACCGTTTGATCGAGCAGTACATTCGAGGTCTTCCGTAAAAAATTCAAGACTCTGTAATAAGTACCACACCTGCAACTTTGGAAGCAGCAATGGAGTTAGCTACAGAGCTTACCGAGAACCGCATCCGGAATAAAGACTTCAAGGAGGAGAAGAAGAAGGATAAAGCATCAACTGAAACTTCAAACTCCACCCAAACCGAATCCCCTTCTCAACCCATTTCTAAGAAAAACGAGACGGGCAACTTTTCGCTGCCACCCAACGCAATCAACCAGCCTCGCAAGCCGTACCCCTCCAAGCTATCCCAATCACTCAAGTAGCACCCAGCTTAACTTACCCAAATAAGAAACCTTACCTTGGACCTCATCATCAATGTAACACCTGTTTTTATCACCATCCATCTACCCTACCTTGTCGACTATGTGAGAATTGTGGACGCTATGGTCATTTGAGCAAGGTTTGCCGTACCCCTCAAAACCAAACCTCACCCCTTACTCAAAACTTGATCCAAACATATCAACAACCCCAATACCCCATGTTCCCATATGTTCGAGCTTGTTTCAATTGTGGCGACCCTACCCACTTTAGAAACACGTGCCCTCGATTGGTTAACATCATAAACGCCCAAGCTCAAGCAAACCCAGTTAACCAAGCAAATCAAGGAAACCTAATCAATAGGCCACCAGCAAGAGGAAGAGTTTTCAACATCAACGCCAATCCTGTTGAAGATAATGACGGCCCAAACGAAACCACCCAACTAGTCCCCTTCACCAAAAATCAAGATTCAACTCCAACCGCTTAGTTTTTACGTTTTTCTTTATGTTATCTCAATTTTTCCGCATCCCAGTTATGAATTGGAAATTTATCCAAGGATCTTAATGCGAATTACTATTTCAGTTTTGTTTTTATACTCATTGATTTAATATTCATATCATCATAGCTCACGACATATCACAGTGTGCATTATTTAATATTAAGTGTTTTGTATAGCAAAGAAAAGAAAAAATAAAAAAATATGTCTAAAACGGTATTAACATGTTTGTTAAAAAACTATTTAGGCATAAAAAAGTAATTTGGTTAAAGTAAAAGAAAAAAAAAATACAATAGTTAAACTACATTTGTTGTAAATGAAAAAGTTTATACTAAACGACGAAATAAAATAAAGAAAAAAATGATAAAATTGTAAAACATATATTAGATTTTACATCTACATTTACTCATATGTGGTTATGCACTTTATTTTATAATCAATTCAATAAACTTGTTTAAAGGTTTTTCATAGGATTCACTCGCCAACTTTTTGTTGATAAAAAAAAAACCATTTTTACACATGATACAGGTGAACAGGATGAAGCAAGGAAAACATAGGAAGTGCCTTAGAAGAAAATAATGAAGTCTAGAAGGATGTGTAGAATATATTGTAATTATGATTGTATGATTTCTCTTTAAATGGTAATAATAAATATGAAACGTTATAATAAATGTCATGAGCTTTGATGAAAACCCAATCATGCCCCGATCACCTTTTCCGCTGCGGGTCGGGGTGTGACAATACACCCCGAAACATGATTAAAACGGGGAATTCGTAGAGATTCACTCACAGTGGGTGCGTATTCTTGATTGAAGATGAGAGCGCACGAGTTGAGAGTTTGACCGATGAAGGAGTACTAACCTAAAATAATAGATAAATAAATAAATTAATATTTCGGTTAAAAACCTTTGTTTAGATTTTTAAGTTATTTTTATTGATGAATTAACACCCTTGAAATTATATTTATTTTAAGCATTTTAATTACTTTTCCTTTTAATACAAAACCATAGAATAAAATAGTAAAATAAAATAATATAAAAAAATTTTGTCAGTCTGACAAGCTTGTCAGACCGGTCCGATTGGGAGTATTGGCATGCGTGTGTTGAGACTCGAACCCGTGACCTCTCGGTTGCGTGCACGCAGCTCTTCCAACTGAGCTACGTGTCTAACCCGAAGGAAACCGGATTTTAATTATATTAATACCCTATTTAGTTCATTCCAGAAATTAATTTATATTAAAAAGGTTTAACAGCGTTGAACCGGTGTGTGCCAGGGGTCTCGAACCCGCGACCGTCTATGCATTTATCTTTATACACCAATTAAGTTAGTACAGAAGTGGTTAATTTAAAAAGCTTTTAAAATGATCAGGTCGGTGTGTGTGCTTGGATTCGAACCGGCGACCCTGGGTTTGGTTTGCACCCGGCCCAACCAGTTGGGCGGGGTGCTTAACCCGATTGTAATCCAAATTATAATATATATATATATATATATATATACACACGTACTGCACTTCATCTTCTTCATTCAAACACTTTTACCCAGAAGGTCCGCCCGCCTAAAAATCATTCCCAATTCCCGCATACGATTAAATAAAATGTTAATTAAGATAAAAAAAATATAATAAGATAACAAGAAGTTCTACCGAGTAAATCGAGCCGGCGGATGACCTGGTTCCGGCAAGGGAAAGATTTCGGCGACAGAGAAAATTAAGAGTGAACAAAGGGATTCCGAGCGAGTTTGTTTGGGAGATATTGGTTGTTATTTATAGATTTGAAACAGGGTGCTCGATTTTCGGTTTTAGAAACCGCATAGGGTGATTGATTTCGGTTTTAGAAACAAAACTGATTGATTTCGCACAATTAAGATGGTTTGATACAGATTTTTGGAAAGCTTTTACGCGGATTGCCAGCCGGATTCCAGAACAGGGACTAGACAGGCGGGTTCGCTGATTTGAACTCACCGGAATTCTTTCAGGTTCGCTTATATATAAATTGATCTAGATTCTAATCACATAGTGTACGTGCCTCAGTGGTGGTTGTGGTGTGTGTTTACTGAAGGGACCCGGGTTCGATCCCGGTTTGCCCTTTTTGGTTCCTATTTTACTTTATTATTTTTATTAAGCCTCTTATATTTATAAATGTTTAATATTAAGCCTCTTATATTTTACTTTATTATTTTTATAAATATTTAATATTTAATTGATTATTTCATTAAGATTATTTTAAATCATTGGTTATTATTATATATATTTGATTCTAATATTTAAATAATAAAAAAATGCTAGACGTAACGACATAAATAATACACTTGATTAATGGAAAAAGGTACGGGTTTCCAAAACCTGTTTTACGCAAATGTTACATGGTGTTGGACCGAAAAGAACATTTTTTGTAAACACGGTTGAATACAAGTATGGGTACTATCTTGTTGATGGAATTTATCCTAAGTATGTTGTATTTGTGAAATTATTTTCAAGAGATGGAACCCTAGATACTAAAAGAATAAAGTTTAACAAAGTTCAGATGGCGACACGCAAAGACATCGAGCGAGCATTTGGTATTTTGTAGAAAAGGTGGCGTACTTTGAGCATGACTTGTCGATTGTATAAAAAAAATAGATAATAAATGGGATGTACGCATGCATCATTTTACACAACAAATTTTAGAGAATGAAGGACATGCAATAGTTGAATATTAGGCAAGGAGCCCGAATCAAATAACGAAGACATTAGTGACGAAGAGAGAATGCAAAACCAATATCTAATCGAGTCAAGACAACATATTCAAACCTTAAAGCTGATTTGGTAGAACATGTTTCGACACTTCCTAGATTCAACTCCAATGAAGATGAAGATGATCGATTTTTTTTTGTGATGTAACATATTTTTTATGGTAGTTATTTAATATAAACAAGATTTGTTTTTAAAATTAGTTTACTAAATTCTACGTAGAAAACAAAAAAAAGACATTTAAGTGCCACATGGCACCTCAATGCCGCCTAGCCACACTCTACTTTTTTGGGTGTGGACTAGTGGAGCCCACACCTACAACATATTAAACAATGTCCGCAACCCAAACCCCTTCACACCCATAGTCTTATGTGTTTCTTCTTCTTTTTTTTTGCGAAAACTTGTTATGGATAAACTCTTAGAATCCCACAATGCGTTGTTAACCAATATGAACAAATATAGCGTAGCTTAGTTGTACATGTGACATTTAAGGGGTTAAAGACATAAAAGGAATGGACGTTATATTGGAACATTATAAATATGTTAAAGAGGAACTTAAATCACTTATCATTTTTTTAGCGCTAAATAATCTGAATCAACTCATCGCGGTCCTACTAAGACCAGACGGTCGTTCATTACAACAGGGCCCACGCTAGCATAGAGAGTGACACAATGTTCAACTGCAGAAAACCCCACAAGAACACCAAACCAGTTGGTTGCCCCCATGCAGATGCAATGGATAGAACTCGCAAAGTTCTAGAGAAAAACCAGAATATTTCAACCATGTTAGCATGACATCATTGAATAAACCACTTACCATCTAGTCACCCTTTTGAAATTTATTTCTTTTTCACATGCGGAGACGAGTATGCGGCGAATCACTAGTTCGATCCTTGAATTAAGCGGGCTTTACCTCACTGCATTGTCGTGTCTTCGGGTGATTGTTCACGAGCTTCAGCCCTAAGTGAGGGTTTTCCCTGGTTTGGATGTGAATGTATCCCGTTTTGGTGAATTCCGTCAGGAACTCATTTGGAGGATTCATTGCGCATTCAAAAAATCATAAAGCTTTAAAGCATGGAAAATAGCTAATGGGCTTGGGCTGTATCAAGCATTCATATTGTTACGGCCTTTTGGGTGCTACTTTACATGGGCTAATCATTTTTCAAAATAGGACATGTTTCACTGTCCAGAACTGTTAAATGGGCCTGGCTATTAACATGCTTCAAGATAGTTTAGATTGTTTGGGTTACTAACTTTCTTTACGAGGGCCAATCTTTTTTTTCTGTTTTTTTTCTAACTAAACATCATTTCACAAGAAAATTACAAAATAAATCTATGAAGTAATATATCGAAAAAGATCCCAACATATGGTATAAAATATATCAAGTATTTGTATAATTGTATTTGCTTCACATGGTTTGGGAAATTGTTGTTCTGCCTATTGTTCATGTTTATAAATGTTTATCTACAAAATTATAATAGCGTGCATATTTTAAGTATAACATAAGACTTCAGTAGTCATTAACTAAATTATAACTTTTTTTATTTTGAATATTACTCTAGTTATAATTTTGTTATCTAAAACCATCCGCAATGCGAAGTGTTTATGAAACCATAAATACGTGGCGGTGTCGGAAGAGGGTGTCCAAGGACGCCCACTGCACGGCTTCATCCTTTATGGGATGGTGTTTGTGGTGAAGCATGGCCAAAAACGTAGAATGAGAATTATTTAGAAATTGTTATAAATAATATTTACTGCAGACATAATTACCACTATTACTACTACTTGTGATAGAGAGTTTCGGTTACGCTTGGTATTGTATATAAACATCATCTATGTAATGATTGAATGATCGGCGAATAAATTAAATTCCCTCCTACTTTCTTTCTTGTTATATAACACGTTATCAGCATCGTGCTCTTCGTCAATTTCACTATTTTCAAATTCTTTGACCCAAACTTCACCTACCATCTTCACTCATGTCAACTGCAAAATCATAGTGTCAACCGGCTTTTCTCCCTGCCTCTCTTGGGGTTTCACAAGTTTTCAAATTTGTGTTGAAACTAAAAAAATAAACAAAAGATAAATAAAAGAAGTTTATATTGAGAGAAATAAATAAGTATTCATAATCATAATATACCTATTTGTTTATAATATTTGAGGTTGCTTATTCATGTAAAGAAATATTCAAGAAACGGTTCGGTTCTTTTTTTTAGTTTTACACACATTGATATCATGGGTTTTCATACCCAAATCAACTATTACAAATATGTGTTTTTTTTAAATGTCATGGGTTTCACACATTATATATTATTATGTCACCCTTAAAGTTAAAAGGGTTTCTATATTTAATCTCTACCATTAGATCAATATGAGAAGAAAACTTGATTACTAATCTAGTCACAATTTGAAGATTTAAATTTGTATGAATAGATGGGTTCAGAAGAAAACTTGCTTAAATCTATTTATATGTTTCTTGTATGATGGGATTCAACAGTTCATAGGACTGCGTAGGTGTTTTCTATCCACATTACCCGTTTGTACTTCACATATAAACATTGCAAAACAGGTGGTTTGGGTCGGGTAAAAATTTACGGTTTTATATAAGTTCAATTTGGTTTGGGTTAAAACGAGTCGTTTTAGAAAGGAAAGAATAAATAAATGGATTCAACTGCTACATTTGTTTCTGTGGAAGTAATGGTGGCAGTTATAGGGACAGTGGTGGTTGTGTTTATAGGTTGGGAGAATTAAGAAAAAAATGTGAGCTTATAAGGATTAGTGGTCCTATAACATTAAGAAATATACTTATGAACAAACAAACAAACAACAAAGAAGATGCTGCTTTGGTTTATGAGAATCCCAGTGCACTTTTTTCCCTATTTTTCTTATTATTTTTATTTATTGCATTTTATGGTTACATTTAACTATTTTTTTCTTCATCAGATTATGAGCTAAGAGGTCACACAATTAGTATTGGAAGTTGGAACAGTTCAGAAACATCCTCGAAGGGCCATCTGTATATGGTTAAGGTTATGGTCTTATTTACAACCTTAAATCCTTGTGCAGTTAGTTGTATAGTTTAACCAAATATCAATATATGTTATTAATGCAGTCATTATATTGGAGAAATTATAATGTTTATTGTTGATAATATTAGTCAAGACGTTATGAAACTAAACTCCCCGGGCAACGAGCATGTATAGACATAACACTAAACTCCTCGGAAAGCGAACATGTATAAAACTAGAAAGTTATATGAATGTTTTTTTTTCTGTGTTTCTTCTATTGAAGTCGGTCATAAGTTAAACGAGTTGTGCATTTATCTTAAACATATACTATTTTGATGTAGTTTTGTCATTATAACATTAAACTACCCGTCTGGTGGACGGGTATAGAACTAGTTGCTTTGCTAGTAAAGAAAATTAAATTGATGACGGATCATAGCTTTATTCATTATTTGAAGCATGATGACACGCTTTAAGCTTCTCAAATTATGAAGCAATATTTACCTTTTGGTTCCGACTTAAGAACTTTCATTACCAAAAACTTTATTGATTCGGATTTTGAATCAAAATTTTTGAGAACACATAAACTACCGCGTAAGGGTTAGAACTATGAATCAAAGAACCTAAAGTTCTACGTATTAAAGAACCTGAAGTTCTTTAAAATATATATAAAAGCATATTTAAAACCAAAATGAATCTTCGTTATAAAATCAATTTCATATCTTTCCAAATTCTAATTCGTTACACTTGACGTCTTTGGGCATAGTTATCTCCCATGAAATTTTGTTGCCACTACACGCTTGATGACTTATAACTTGGGAGTGACAGTCACTTACAGGAATAAGGTTACCATCCAAACGATTGCTAAAGCTAAGATCTTTCTTTTCCATTGCATCTTTAAAGATCTAAAAAGAAAATCCTTCATTGTTGAAGATAATTTGGACATACTGAAAACCTCAAAACCTCAAAGACACGTTTGTCTACCAGAAGTTGGTCATCCTCTCTCAAAAGCTCGCTATAGTTTTTCTCCATTCTCGAGCGTACAAATTTGAAGGCTACTTGCAATACAATTCTGATCTTTTTTCTAGAATACGTATCGTGGAATTAAAAGTACATCGATAAATCACCACATTTGAGATGTAACGCTTCGCATTTCTAAAATTTCCTTATTTAGAAAGTTGTATTCGTATTTCTATATTTAGAAACTTGTTGTAACAATTGTGTAAAAACGGGTTTCAAAAAGAAACCTCACCGTTTATTAATCAAGTGTTGTCAAAATGTTCGTCGCCTATTTTTATTGTCGTTTATTTCTTTTTAATTTTGTCGCAAATAATAAATGTTGTTAGAATTCAAAATTTTAATAAATAAAACCCTAATTAATAATTAAAACCATAATTAATAAATAAAACCATAAGAAAGTTAAATTAAACTCTAAAGATAATCAATCAAAAATTTAAATAAAAAGAAAAGGGGGAAACCGGGATCGAACCCGGGTCTCCCGGGCACTCACACGCACCAAACACCACTGCGTTACACATACAAGATGTGTTATTCTGAGTATCAAAATATATATATACTTATCAAGAAAAACTGCAACTGCAACAATCTCCCTACCGGAGATTTCGCAAATCACCAATGCGTTTTCTTTTAAATGCCGACAGCAGTTATGATATCTAATTGGGGTAAATTTCAATCAACACGCTCTGCCAATGATTTCCGAAATCATAGTCGTGAAACCAAAATCTTGGTGTGCCAAATCACCTATAAATACCGCAAGGTTTTTACTTTAAACTCGTTCATTTCTTTTCTGCGAAAATACTCTCACAAATCCCCTGTTCGCCGGAAGGCAGCCTTTTCGCCGGATTCTAACTCACCGAAAAAACCGAAGAAATTGCCGTTGTTTGGTAACAATCCTCCACTTCTTGATTTAATTTATGTATGCATTTCTTTATCGAATCAGAGTAGTGACAAACATATATCAAAAAATTGGAGCTCAAATCGGTTAATGTTCTGTGAAGAAGATGACTTGTATCAACTAAATAAGTATAACAAAAACCAGTTTTAAACCGGGTTAGACACCCAGCCCAGTTGGTTGGGCTGGGTGCAAGTTGTGTTAAGGGCGCGGGTTCGAGTGTTGATATGCTTACCGGTTCGATTGATGATATGCTTACCGGTTCGATTGATTTAAAACCTTTTTAATAATTATTAATTTCTGAAATGTTCTAAGGAGAGTATTAATATAATTAAAAACGGGATTCCTTCGGGTTAGACACGTAGCTCAGTTGGAAGAGCTGCGTGCACGCAACCGTAAGGTCACGAGTTCGAATCTTGTTATAAGCTGCCAATACCACAATAAAACCGGTCAGACTCTCACCTTGTCAGTCTGACAAGTTTTTTTTAATTTATTTTTTCAATTTATTTATTTTTGTTATTTACTTTATTATTCTAAAACCAATTAAAAATAAATCAAGGAAGTTAAAAAAATCCTAATAATTTCTACAAAAATAACCAAAAATTGAACACAATATATTAACTCAAAATATTAAATTTTTACATATGTTTATTGAAACAATACGTTACTATTTTTAGGTTAGTTTCGCTCGTCGATTAAATCCTCAACTCGTGCGCATTTATTATTATCCAAGAATACGCACCCACAGTGAGTGAATCCTTACCAATTTCCCGTTTTTATTCATGTTTTGGGGTGTATCATGTGTCATACTTGTTTTATTTAATCAAACACTTGTGCTAATATCATTACGTGATCAATGTGTATATTTATTTGTGTGGTTTTGTGTGGTTACATTTTAACATTTCATTGCAATCATTCACTAGGCCCATCAGTTCCTCGTGGGATAAGAGTTGAGCATCAGGTGCCTCATTAGATCAGCTCCGTTTGATTAAGCCTTGATCTCAAGTTCATCATTCATCATGTCATGTTTCATTGCGGATATTATGTGGTTTGTGATTGGTTATATATATACATATGCTCACTTATGATTCATGCACAATTTTTATTCAAACAACAAATATAATACAACTGTTAAATGTTTACTAAGATTCACTCGCCAACTTTTGTTGACCAAAATCTTCTGTTTTACGCATGATACATGTGAACCAGCAGAAGAAAGAAACACTAAGAATTGCCTTAGAAGATTAAACAAAACTATTATGTTCTGAACAGTGTTTTGATTTTATTTGTGCGTGTAGACTCATTGGGTTTGAATATTTGAAGTTTTAGTAAATGTCATGAGCTTTGGTGATAACCCAATTATGCCCCGACTTTTATTTCCGCTGCGGATCAGGGTGTGACAGATTGGTATAAGAGCTTTCGACTATAGGGATATAGGATATGTTATTAGACCCTTAGAGCCTATACTATAGTTGATTAGACTTTAATTGTTTATGTGTTACATGCAAAATTCATGATGTTTATATGTTTCATGTTTATTTCACACACAAATACATGCAAGCACTTCCACTAGTACATGTTAATATGTGATGCTCATTATAATTCATATCTCAATAACATATCATGCCTACGCAAGCACACACACCACGATTTCACAATTTCCATGATTTCTTTTCAAAGATTTTATCATGTTTTCATGTTTTTCAATCACATCAAAGTGAGTTCTACGATGGGCATGTAGTAACTGGAAGGGTACGAGTACCGGTAGTCGAAACGTCCTGTCTAGGCTTGGTATTCGTATAAATCCAAAATAATGGACCAGTTTGCCTACCAGGGGACTAACGATGAGAGTACAAAGAACCTATTAGGCCAAAGCATGCCACACCAAATGTCGTGTGAACTAACCCCACTTTGAGTTGTCAATGTGTCTACACCTGGACACCCTCCGACCTTACATCTCGCAGTCATGTTTTACTTTTTTCATTCGGGTGATGCGAATGTTATCAAGCCGACACCAATGTGAACCCTACCAAGCCCAATAGTCATGGGGGCCCACATGACTATACAGGCTATGGTATGGGAGACATTTAAAGGTCCGCACATGAGCAAGCCCAAGACATCCTATGGATATAGTTAAGTTATTTTCTTCATTTATGCATGAATGTTGTTTTTTTCATCCTTTTTACGACACATGACACCTAGAAAACTATCAAACTCACAATCTCCCTACGTATATTCCTGTAGATGTCTACCAGACACTCTCGAGGTGGTAGAAGGTCAGGAAGATCTAGCGAATGCATGGCCACTCAAATCGCTCAACAGATGGCTGTTGTACTTCCTGACATCGTTTTACAAGTTCAACAAGCTCTCGCCGCCAAACCCATCAACCCTACAAATCAAGAAGGCCAACATGTCACCAACCCTCCTCCCAAACCCACTAAATGCACCTACAAGCATTTCAAGTCCTGCGATCCCCCAAAATACGAAGGGACTGAAGGTGTCACCGCTCTCCTCCATTGGTTCGAGGAGATGGAAAACACTTTTCTCCATTGCAACTGTCCTGAGGATCGCAAGGTGCGCTATGCTACTGGACGTTTGTTCGGGGTAGCACTCACCTGGTGGAACACAGAGAATGGCAAACGAGGTATTGAAGATGCTATGGCCTTAACATGGGAAGAGTTGTGGGAAATCATGACGAGACGCTTCTGCCCAAGAAGCGAAATCAAAAAGTTAGAAAATGAATTCTATGCGTTAAACAAAAGGAAGGAGACCACACTTCATACAACAAGAGATTTCTCGAGTTGAATCAGATGGTCCCCAACCTGTTCACTCCGTTTTACCGATTAATCGAGCATTAATTCGAGGTATTCCCTCAAAAATTCAAGATTCGGTTTTAAGTATTTCTCCCGCAACGCTCGAAGCTGCCATGGAATTGGCTACTGAACTTACTGAAAATCGCATTCGAAATGGTGATTTTAAAGATAAGAAGAAAAAGACACCTGTTGAAACTCCAACCTCAACCCAAACAGGTTCGTCCTCTAACTTCGCTGGTAAGAGGAAGCGAAATGGCAAAAATTTCGTCGTTACCCAAACCAATCCTCCCATCACTGCTGCCCCAATCACACAAGTCGCCCCTCAAGCCGCTCCATTCAAGAAACCATACACTAGCCCTCATCCGAAATGCAACCGATGCCAATATCACCATCCCCCTGAGAACCCTTGTCAATACTGCACAAGTTGTGGCCGTGCAGGTCACACGATTCAAACTTGCCGCATCATCCACAAATCAAACCGCAATGAGCCTCAAGCCCAAACCAATAATCAAATGGTGGGCCAAACCCAAAACCAACAACCCCTCTTACCACCTGCCCAACCCTACTACCAACCCAATTACCCAATGATGCAACCCATTAGAGCATGTTTCAACTGTGGCGATCCAAATCATTTTCGAAACACTTGCCCCCGCTTGGTGAACATCATAAATGCCCAAGCTCAAGCCAATCCGGTGAACCAAGCCAACCAAGCTAATCCACCTGCAAGAGGAAGGGATTTCAACATCAACGCCAACCAAGCTAGGGCTGATAATAATGTGGTCAACGGTACATTTCTTATTAACGGTAACTATGCATCCATATTGTTTGATACTGGTGCTGATAAGAGTTTTGTGTCTTTAGAATTCGAATCTATTCTTGATCTATCTCGTGTTAGTCTTGCTGAATCGTTCACGGTGGAAGTTGCTGATGGAGAACCTATTACGTTAAACTCGCTTATACGTGATTGTACTCTTACCCTTAATGATCGCGATTTCTCGATCGATCTTATTCATATGAAATTGGGTAGTATCGACGTTATCATCGGGATGGACTGGCTTAGTCAACATCACGCCGAAGTAGTTTGCTATGAAAAGTTTATTCGAATTCCCCTCGCTGACGGTCAGACACTACGTATTTTTGGAGAAACTCCTTCTAAAGGGCTCAAATTGATGTCGTGTCTCCAAGCTCGAAGATATCTTCGCAAAGATTATGTCGCGTTTCTAGCTCATATCGTCAAGAAGGAAGGCAAGGAAAGGAAGCTCGAAGATATTCCCCTCATTAAAGAATTTCCTAAAGTTTTTCCCGACGACGTTTCAGGACTTCCTCCTGTGCGAGAAGTCGAATTTCGAATCGATCTTGTACCTGGTGCTACACCAGTCGCAAAATCTCCCTATAGGTTAGTCCCATCTGAGATGCAAGAATTGGCTAGTCAGCTGCAAGAGTTGACTGACAAAGGATTCATATGTCCTAGCTCGTCGCTGTAGGGTGCACCTGTTCTTTTTGTAAAGAAGAAAGATGGAAATTTTCGCATGTGTATCGATTATAGAGAGCTCAACAAACTGACCATCAAGAATCGCTATCCATTACCGCGTATTGATGATCTTTAGATCAACTTCAAGGTGCCACCTGCTTTTCAAAGATCGACATTCGTTCTGGTTATCATCAACTTAGAGTGCGTGAAGAAGATATTCCCAAGACTGCTTTTCGAACTCGTTACGGTCATTATGAATTCATGGTCATGCCTTTTGGGTTGACCAATGCCCCTGCCGTTTTCATGGATTTGATGAATAGGGTGTGCAAACCCTATCTCGATCGTTTTGTCATAGTTTTCATTGATAATATTCTTATCTACTCCAAGACCAAATCTGATCATGAGCGACACCTTCGACTTATTCTAACACTTTTGAGGACCGAAAAGCTTTATGCTAAGTTCTCAAAATGTGAGTTTTGGTTAAAGGAGGTACAATTTCTTGGTCATATCGTTAATGACGAAGGAATTCATGTCGACCCTGCGAAGATCAAAGTGGTACAAGAATGGCAAGTGCCACGTACTCCTACCGAAGTTAGGTCATTTCTTGGCCTGGCTAGTTATTATCGACGTTTCATTGCAAATTTCTTTCGTATCGCCGTTCCACTCACAGCCTTAACTCACAAGGGAAAACCCTTTATTTGGGGACCCAAGCAAGGGGAGGCTTTCCAAACTTTGAAGCAAAAGCTTTGTGATGCACTTATCCTTACACTTCCTCATGGTTGCGAAGATTTTGTGGTTTACTGCGACGCGTCAGGACAAGGGTTAGGTTGTGTTTTAATGCAAAGAGGAAAGGTGATAGTCTATGCCTCAAGGCAACTCAAAGTGCCTGAGAAGAACTATAGCACTCACGACCTAGAACTTGGAGCAGTCGTGTTCGCTCTAAAGATATGGAGACACTATCTCTATGGAACCAAGTGTGAAATTTACAACGACCACAAGATCCTTCAACATATCTTCAATCAAAAAGCGTTGAACATGAGGCAACGACGATGGGTCGAACTCCTAAATGACTACGATTGTGAAATTCGATATCATCCTGGCAAGGCTAATGTTGTGGCCGACGCCCTCAGTCGAAAGGAGTATGCAAACTCTATTCATATTTTGTGTTCTCAAATTGTGACCTGTAACATCCGTCAAAAAACGGGTTTCCAAAACCCGCTTCGTTTATTAATCGAATATCCAGTTAAAAATTTTCGTTGCTTATTTAATGCTCAAATAAATTTTAAACGATACATAATTAATAAATAGATTAGAATTTAAAGACCATAATTTAAAATTCCTAATAATTAATGAATAAAAAAATATTTGCAGACGCCGGGTTTCGAACCCGGGTCACTCTCAAGTCCAAACACACCAAACACCGCTACACCACATACTCAACATCTGATATGACCTAATCAAATAATCTTTTATACTCTCGGCCAGGTTCAAAATGCCGCCCAATGTAACGGCACCCAGTCAACCGGAAATCACCAAGATTTCCGTTTCTCTTCAATTGATCACGAAATTTACTCTCTATCAGGCACCTAGACTCAAACCGAGCCAAAACCGCAATCAATTGATCTGCTAACATCTCGCCATAACTGTTTTTGACCGGAAATACTCTAAACCGAAACCCAATCCAAGCTATCTCTCTCATCTATCAATAGGAGCTCCAGAACTCTTTAGAATTGAACATACACACTCTTAAACCTTCTCGCAACTCTCTGTTCACCAGAAAACACTTGTCGGAAGATCTGCACTTAACGGAATCTCGCCGGAAAACCGAAAAATCCTTGTCGGACATAACACTATAAATACAAACCCATTTGCTTCTCAGTCTGAACACACACACTCACTCGCTCATCACTCGGAAGTTTCTGTTAAAGATTGGTCATCAGTTTTGTTCCAAGCCGTCGGAATCAATCGCCGGAGGCATCAAGATTCCGCATTTTCCAGTTGGTATGCAACCTTAAAACCTTTCTATGTCATTACACAATCTTTTCAAATAACCAAAACTGATACAGATTCCTATAAGTCGAAGTTCAGTTCTGGGCTATGTTCTAGGAAGAAGACGAAGTCAAGTTGCGTTTATAATTAATAAAAAACGGGTTATAATCGGGTTAGACACACAGTCCAGCGGTGGACTGTGTGCATTTTATACAGAAGATACCGAGTTCGATACTCGAACCACACCGATCCACTGAAATTAAATCCATTGTTTTTAAAACCAATGAGATCGCTTCACAGAAAGTGGTTAAATAAAATAAAAATCCTATCTTATACGGGTTAGACACCCAGCCCAGTTGGATGGGCTGGGTGCGAATCAATACGAAGGTCGCGGGTTCGAGTATAGTATGCGCACCGGTTCGATTAGTTTAAAAACCTTTTTAATTAAATAAAATCCTGAATAATCCAAATAGTATATAAATATAATTAAAATCAGAAATATTTCGGGTTAGACACGTAGCTCAGTTGGTAGAGCTGGGTGCACGCGTACGGGAGGTCACAAGTTCGAACCTCACTCAGCGCACATAATTAACACGGTCCGAACGGTCAACGGTCAACGGTCAAAAAGTCAAAAAGTCAAAATTTTATTTTATTTTTATTTATTTATTTTATTTAAAAATCAATTAAAAACACTTAAAAATAATATTTTTGAAGTTAGAAAATTTCCTTGAACTCACAAAAATAAATCTAACAATCCCATTAAGAACACTAATTAAAAATATTAATCTCAAATAAAAGTTTATTTATTTATCGAATTATTATGTTATTATTTAGGTTAGTTTCTCTCGAGGTTAAATCCCAATTTCGTGCATTCATCATCAATCCAAGAAACGCACCCACTGTGAGTGAATTTTTACAAATTCCCCCTTTTATTCATGTTTTGGGGTGTATCATGTGTCGCTTAAATTAATTCGCTTATTCAAACTCGTGCCATTACCATTATATGATCTAAACTTATAATGTAAATATTGTTTGTTGTGATGTGTGTTTACATATTGTCAAGTTACGTGCAAATCATTCATTAGGCCCATCAGTTCCTCGTGGGAGACGAGTTGAACATCGCGTGCCTCAAAATCATTCATTAGGCCCATCAGTTCCTCGTGGGAGACGAGTTGAACATCGCGTGCCTCAAAATCAATCATTTGGTGTATGTGTGTGCAATAATTAATATTATGTGTTTTGTGATTAAATTTACATCTACTTTTACTCATATGTGGTTATGCACTTTATTTTATAATCGATACAATAAACACGTTTAAATGTTTTCATAGGATTCACTCGCCAACTTTTTGTTGACCCAAAAACCCTATTTTTACACATGATACAGGTGGACAGGTTGAAGCAAGGGACACATAGGAAATTGCCTTAGAAGAAAAATAATGAAGTCTTGAAAGATGTATAGAACATGTTGTACTTGTATTATTGATTGTAATGATTCTCCTTTAAAAAGAAATAATAAATATGAAACTTTATAATAAATGTCATGAGCTTTGATGAAAACCCAATCATGCCCCGACTACCATTTCCGCTGCAGGTCGGGGTGTGACAGACCGATCTCAAAAACCAAATTAGAGCAGCTCAAAATGTTTCCGTCACGGAAAATGATGTACGAGACGAACTGTCTTGTGGAGCTGAAACTAAACTAGAGTCCAAGTCAGATGGTATCCTCTATTACTTGGATCGTATTTGGGTACTTGATCATGATGATCTTCGTGTTTTTCTAATGAGTGAGGCTCACAAAACTTGATACTCTATACATCCGGGAGCCGATAAGATGTATCAAGACCTACGATACTCCTACTGGTGGCCTGGAATGAAGAAAGATATCGCTATATTTGTTTCCAAGTGCCTTACATGTTCCAAAGTGAAAGCTGAACATCAAGGACCTTCAGGACTTCTTGTTCAACCCGAAATACCTGCATGGAAGTAAAATATAACCATGGATTTCATTACCGGGTTACCTCGCACCTGCAGTGGGTATGACACCATTTGGGTTATCACTGATCGTCTCACCAAATCAGCTCATTTCATCCCTATCCGCGAGGACTTCAAGAACGAGAAGTTAGCTCGTATCTATATCAGTGAAATTGTAAGCCGTCATGGTGTACCCTTAAGTATCATATCTGATTGAGATGGCCGTTTTACTTCGCGAACATGGCAAGCCGTACAATCCGCTATGGGTACACGTTTAGATCTTAGCACTGCCTTTCACCCACAAACTGATTGTCAATCTGAGCGCACCATACAAGCCCTTGAAGACATGTTGCGAGCATGTATCATAGACTTCAAAGGTAATTGGGACACTCACCTACCGTTAGTTGAATTTTCGTACAACAACAGCTATCATTCAAGCATCGGTATGGCTCCTTTTGAAGCCTTATATGGTCGTAAATGCCGATCTCCAGTATGTTGGCACGAAATTGGTGAAGCGCAAATCACTGGACCTGAACTGATTCAAGAAACGACTGACAAAATTCTTCAAATCCGAAATAATCTTCTAGCAGCTCGAAGTCGTCAAAAGAGTTACGCTGACAAACGACGCAAGCCATTGGAGTTTTGTGTTGGTGATCGAGTACTTTTGAAAGTATCACCGTGAAAGGGAGTGGTTCGTTTTGGTCAAAAGGGCAAGCTAGCACCATGCTATGTGGGACCATTCAAGATACTCGAAAGAGTAGGTCCTTTAGCATACAAGTTTGACCTACCAGAAGAACTCAACAGAATTCATCCCACATTTCACGTATCAAACTTGAAAAAGTGTCTTGCCGACGAAAATCTCCATATTCCTTTAGAAGATATTCAAATTGATGAGTCAATGCACTTTGTGGAAAGACCGGTAGAAATCATGGACTTTGGTGAAAAGCGATTGAGACGAAGCCGCATACCAATCGTTAGGGTGCGTTGGGAGTCAAAATGAGGACCCGAGTTCACTTGGGAACGTGAAGACTCAATGCGCGAGAAATACCCGCATCTTTTTCCAGTTACAGCTACTACTCAAATTTCGGGACAAAATTTCTAAAAGTAGGGGATACTGTAACAATTGTGTAAAAACGGGTTTCAAAAAGAACCCTCACCGTTTATTAATCAAGTGTTGTCAAAATGTTCGTCGCCTATTTATGATTGTCGTTTATTTCTTTTTAATTTTGTCGCAAATAATAAATGTTGTTAGAATTCAAAATAAATAAAACCCTAATTAATAATTAAAACCATAATTAATAAATAAAACCATAAGAAAGTTAAATTAAACTCTAAAGATAATCAATCAAAAATTTAAATAAAAAGAAAAGGGGGAAACCTGGATCGAACCCGGGTCTCCCGGGCACTCACACGCACCAAAAACCACTGCGTTACACATACAAGATGTGTTATTGTCTGAGTATCAATATATATATACTTGTCAAGAAAACCTGCAACTGCAACAACCTCCCTACCGGAGATTTCGCAAATCACCAACGCGTTTTCTTTTAAATGCCGACAACAGTTATGATATCTAATTGGGGTAAATTTCAATCAACACGCTATGCCAATGATTTCCGAAATCATAGTCGTGAAACCAAAATCTTGGTGTGCCAAATCACCTATAAATACCGCAAGGTTTTTACTTCAAACTCGTTCATTTCTTTTCTGCGAAAATATTCTCTCACAAATCCAATGTTCGCCGGAAGGCAGCCTTTTCGCCGGATTCTAACTCACCAGAAAACCGAAGAAATTGCCGTTGTTTGGTAACAATCCTCCACTTCTTGATTTAATTTATGTATGCATTTCTTTATCGAATCAGAGTAGTGACAAACATATATAAAAAAATTGGAGCTCAAATCGGTTAATGTTCTGTGAAGAAGATGACTTGTATCAACTAAATAAGTGTAACAAAAACCAGTTTTAAACCGGGTTAGACACCCAGCCCAGTTGGTTGGGCTGGGTGCAAGTTGTGTTAAGGGCGCGGGTTCGAGTGTTGATATGCTTACCGGTTTGATTGATTTAAAACAATTTTAATAATTATTAATTTCTGAAATGTTCTAAGGAGAGTATTAATATAATTAAAAACGGGATTCCTTCGGGTTAGACACGTAGCTCAGTTGGAAGAGTAGCGTGCACGCAACCGTAAGGTCACGAGTTCGAATCTTGTTATACGCTGCCAATACCACAATAAAACCGGTCAGACTCTCATCTTGTCAGTCTGACAAGTTTTTTTTAATTTAATTTTTTAATTTATTTATTTTTGTTATTTACTTATTATTCGAAAACCAATTAAAAATAAATCAAGGAAGTTAAAAAAAATCCTAATAATTTCTACAAAAATAACCAAAAATTGAACGCAATATATTAACTCAAAATATTAAATTTTTACATATGTTTATTGAAACAATACGTTACTATTTTTAGGTTAGTTTCGCTCGTCGATTAAATCCTCAACTCGTGCGCATTTATTATTATCCAAGAATACGCACCCGCAGTGAGTGAATCCTTACCAATTTCCCGTTTTTATTCATGTTTTGGGGTGTATCATGTGTCGTACTTGTTTTATTTAATCAAACACTTGTGCTAATATCATTACGTGATCAATGTGTACATTTATTTGTGTGGTTTTGTGTGGTTACATTTTAACATTTCATTGCAATCATTCATCAGTTCCTCGTGGGATACGAGTTGAGCATCAGGTGACTCATTAGATCGGCTTCGTTTGATTGAGCCTTGATCTCAAGTTCATCATTCATCATGTCATGTTTCATTGCGGATATCATGTGGTTTGTGATCGGTTATATATATACATATGCTCACTTATGATTCATGCACAATTTTTATTCAAACAATAAATATAATACAACTGTTTAAATATTTACTAAGATTCACTCGCCAACTTTTGTTGACCAAAATCTTCTGTTTTACACATGATACAGGTGAACCAGCAGAAGAAAGAAACACTAAGAATGGCCTTAGATGATTAAACAAAACTATTATGTTCTGAACAATGTTTTGATTTTATTTGTGCTTGTATGACTCTTTGGGTTTGAATATTTGAAGTTTTAATTTCAATTTAATAAATATGAAACTTATTAGTAAATGTCATGAGCTTTGGTGATAACCCAATTATGCCTCGACTTTTATTTCCGCTGCGGGTTGGGATGTGACACTTGTAACTGTGTTGTATTCGTGTTTCGTTTCCAATCTTGTAATACGAGGCTTTGATCGTAATGGAAATTCATTTTTATACATATACGTGTTATATACTTATATTATACGCAATTAATCGTTGAATACATGTTTATACGCAAAACTGAGACTCGACATGGTTATAAATATTAATCATACTTGCATCATACTCATACAATACCTTGATATACTTTAAATGCCTAAAAACGGGCTAAAATAGAAGAAAACAACATAAAATAACACAATTACATAGTTCAGGGGCCAATTTGCAAAAAAAAACCAAACTTGAGAAAGAGCCCATCGCCGGAGGCGACAGACTAACCCTTGCCCACCGTGGGTGGCGAGATGGCTTAATCCGCAGAATCTTGTTTTCAGCTCTCACAAGCTTGGTGCAACCTTCTAGAGCATCCTGGGTGTGCACATTTTGATGAGAGACATTATGTGTTAGAGAGAGAAAGCTAGGGTTTAGATTTTTGTGCTCTAAACCAGCTTGTAGAAGACGATGTATACTCGTTCGGTATGTAATCTGTGTTGATTGTTATGAATGAATGAGTTTCTCCTATGTCTTCTTCTTCGTCTATCTTGTTTGTGTTGTCTCACGTCATGAATCAAGTGCAATGTTGATGTTCGTTATCGATCAAGTGTCTTCACAGATCACCCAAGGGTATTTTAGTCTTTTACCCGTATTTTAATAAATAAACAAAACCAAAATAAAAATTTAATTATATACGTATATGTCTCAGCCTTTCACCCACATCCATACAACCACTGCCACCGCTTGGGAAATCTTCGGCGACCACCACTTGAAACCTCCAGCGACCACCCCTTAACGATCGGAATATACAAACTTGGGTCTGGAAACCAAAATTCAGAAACTCTATTAAACCCCAACACAGGTGTACGACCTAATCTTTTAAAAGATCAAATATGAGAAGAAGAAGAAGAAGAATATATATGGTTTTGTGTCCAATGATTTTGAACTTGTGGGTTACGATCCCCACCAGAAAATACAAATGAAAATGGTGTCTCAGATCTGAATGATGTGCGACTTCGATGTCACCGGAATGATGTGCGTCTTCGATGTCACCGGAATGATGTGCGTCTTCGATGTCACCGGAAAATGGCGGGTTGTAGATCTCCACTCTCGTTTTCACTTCCCTTTTGTTCATCTGTCACAATTATCCTCTGCTATTCATTAATCTGTGGGCATAGTTTGTGATTGTTATTCAATTGAGAAAACAATTTTGTTGAAGAGATCGTGAAGATAGTTGAATATGTGATGGGGGCAAGGGTTTGTATTTGGAAGGTTTCGGGTTTGTAATTCAGAAAGGATTGCGGCGCAACTTGTTGCCCGGCTACTTCTGTTTTGATTAACTTGGCAAGTTTTCTGGCTTATATATGAATCATATTTTAGTTAAAAAAATTACAGTAGCCCCTTAATATTAGTTGTATTACATAATAGTTCATGGGGAAATTAAATGACAAGAATGTGCTCATGTACAAGGCACGTGATCAGATTTAACCAAAAATATTAATTGGGTTAGGCTCAAAGGACATACCATGCAAAATTTTGAAACATTAAGTATTTAACTCATCAAGTTTTGCTCTAAAGGACACCGTCTGTAAAATGATATATATAAAGGACAAAACTTGTAATTTACTCTAATATTTAGTGGAAACATAATTACCACCATTACTACTACCAGTTATGATAGAGAGTTTCAGCTATACTTGGTATTATGTATAAACATTTGCATGATTGACGAATAAATGAAATTCCCTCCTGCTTTATTTTTTGTTATATGACATAAATGTATTTATGTTTTATAATGTTTTTTGAACAGCCAACTAAATTATCGGATAAGCATCATGGGATGCCCTCAATTGAGCAAAGGCATCCCTTCCTCCATAACGGTAAGAGTTGGATGCATACCCGAGCCACCAAGCCACCGGTTCCGAGGAAAACCCGCTGCCCGAAGGCCCACTGCGGTAAACCCGGTTCAAAAGTGGGAGTTGAACTTGAGACCTCAAGTATAAAAACCAAGTTACTAACCAGTAGACTATCTTGTTAGGACTTTATAAAATTATTACTTTAATATAAATGAAATAGAAAGTGGTATGATTAAATGATGATAGTAAATACAAATTTAAATAATAATAATAATGCAGTAAAAAACCTATAAATAAAGGAAAACGTGTGTACATGTGTATGTATACACAGATCGTATATAGTTAGAAAAAATAAAAGAAAAACAATAATAGCTAAAAAGTAAAAAAAGAAAAAAAAAACATGGCGAAACACACCATAAAGTATTAAACAAAAACGCAACAAAATGATGGAGAGAGGATATGTAAATTAATTTAAAGAAAGTATATTTAAAAGAGTTTTGTTTATCACATGTTTGTAAAACAAGATTTTTAAGGTCGAGTACTTTTCGAGTAAGCGCTATAAGTATTTATCGAGACGGTTTTATTTAACTCCACCTAATTACTCGGAATCGATCAAACACGGTCAATCTTGGTCAAAATCGGATCTAATAGGTCAACTCAGGCCAAGTTTGACTTAAAATAAATAAAACATAATTTTTATATCTATTATATTAAAGAATAAATATCTTTTTAACGTATTTTGTTATAAATATTAGTAATTTATGTTACTTGACATATACTTAATTTCTAAAAACTTATTTCTTTATAATTTAACATGTCCAAGTACTCTCCGCCTAGGTTGAGTATTCTCAACTCTCCGGTCGATCGATTAGAGGACACCTAACAACTTTTGCAACTATGGTTTATCATACTCTCTTTTTACGTGTTTGCTGTTGATTTTATCACATCGATAATATTTTTACTTTTGAACACCAAAATATATATAAAAAAAGGCTTATTAATTTCATTTTATAAGAAGTACGATGCAACTTAAGGATAGAGGTAAATTTAAGAATGTCTGTTTTTAATATTGTTAGATGAATGTAAACTAAGACTGTGTGGTGTGGGTTTGGGTTGGGGGCGTAGGTTGCCCATCAACGCCAACTTTTCGATCCCGGGTTGGCAAGCTGGCGTTGGGCATAGCGTTGCTTCTTTGGCGTGGATATTCTGTATGGCGTGGGCAGGAGGGAAGGGTGACTTGGCTAGCTTTGCTTGGCTACTTTGATTAAAAAAATGCACATGGCTGGCCACACCAAACTAAATCACGCCACGCCACACCAGGCCCCTCCACACCCCACTTTTTTTTGGTGGCTTGATGAAGCTCACCTCCACCATGTGTCGTACAAAACCCTTAACTCAAACTCCCCATACCCCACGGTCTAAAGGTAGATCTACGCTACAGCTATAACTATTTTGTTTGGATTCATAATACATATTTTATTTTAGTTATGTCACTTAAAAATACAAATACATGCTTTTTGACATACATTTTATAAGGAAATCTATAATGGGAGTTTCAAGGACTACACGTCATTCATGCCCAAAAAATATCTTTTAAGAAAACACCATTCCATATTTTCTCTTAAAAAAACTTTTTAATTGTATATTTATCCAACTTAAAATTAAAATTGCATATATCTCCGTACTTAACTAATAAAATTGTAAATTTATCCATTTTGATTTATTTTATTTAAAATAAATTATATAATGACTATTTTACCCTTGTTTTTACTAAAACATTTAAAACTTACATATTTATCCATTTTTACTATTTTTTATGGCTTTTCCACAATTCTTTTTATTTATTTTTTTTACATTTCGCTAGTTAGATTTTTGTTTCAATTTTTTACAATTTTACTAAGTTATTTGTTTTTCTTTTTTCTTTTAATCATAAATTTATTTTAATGTATATATCTATAAATTAGCCGAAAATTACAAACACCCCTAGATCTATATCTTAAACTACCTTTAATGATCAAAGAAAAACGCAATTGTCGCCTTTTCTTAAGAAAATCACAAACACCCTCTTGTATACGTTTTTAAGAAAACACCCTTTTAAGAATACCATAAATGTAAAAAACGAAATGGATAAATATGTAAATTTTTAAAGTTTTGGTAAAAATAAAAAGAATTATAAAAAATAAAAAGAATTGTGAAAGTAAAAAAGAATAAGTTTAAAAAACAAAAAAAAAACTAACTAGCGATATGTAAAAAAAATTGTGAAAAAGCCACAAAAACTAGTAAAAATGAATAAATTTTTAAATTTTTAAAATTTCAGTAAAAATAAAGGTAAAATAGTCAATGTATAATTAGTATTTAATAAAATAAATAAAAATAGATAAATATGCAATTAACCCTTTAAAAAATATTGATCTCTCCCCCTCCTCTATCTCCTCTTCTCACATGATTCACTTTGAGCATTTATACAAAACATTTATCTTCATTCTCTCATACTAATAATTTTTTATTAAATATTATCATGGCATATGCATAGCATCATGTGCGATGATTTTATACAACAACCATATATAAACACTTGGGTTTGGAAAGTTATTCTCGTTTATGTTTCGGTCATACGGTTCAGGTTTGGTCGCTAAAATTAATCAAAATTCTATTAATAATATAAATGTTATTTACGTGATTCGATTTCAGTTGTACGTATTATTAAAACTTAACCAAACCGATCCACCTTTACCAATCTGACACACAAGAGAAGACGAACACACAAATGAATTTTTAAAAACCCATTTAAAATTTTAAAAGCTCGCTTGATTAGTATGGAAAATATAAGTTTTAATTATCACGACAAAATGATTCCTCTCATTAAATGCTTTTCTTAAGATTTAGCTGTTATATATTTTTTATTTTCTACATTTCGTTTATGCAGTTTAACGGTTTCTCCACGATTTTGAATTCTCGAACTGTTTCTTGCTCTCTACAATTTGGTCAAGATTATATATGTATCGAGAATCCATTAGAGACGTTAGTCATACTGGCCATATACAAACTATAACCAATTAACCGAAACCGAGTGGTTTGTTACCAATTTACTACGACGAACTACTTCAGTTTTACGTTGATAAATCAACAAAATCAACACAAACCGATTCATACACACCTTACCCACATGACACAACTAACCACATCATTTTTCTTATAATAACATTACTAAAAAACAAAAAACAAGCCTAAAAAAGTAAAGCAGAATCAGTGCCGCATGCAAAACCATCATCATCATTATCATGTCTATCCTCTCTTCTCTCGTTTTTACAAACCTGATTCCCATTTCATCTTCATCTTTCACCCCCTTCTTTTTCCACACATTTACAACACTTGCCATCCACATCATACCTTAACCAACACTCAAATGGCAAGTTTGTAATTCAGCAACAAATTATGGGCCATACTTATATAACATGATCAAAATACCGTACAAAGATTCTATACATATACATATATTCTTACAATAAAGATTATTATTATTATTATTATTATTATTGATTTAACAGTTTTGACATAGATAGAAAACAAATGAGGTAACAACAAATCCAAACAGTCTTTCCATATTTTCAGACCACTTTAACCTACCCCCTTTACTCTTTTAAGCACTAGGGTCTTCCTTAAATTCTCTTTTCTGATAATTCAACTTCATACCCACATCATATTTTGCTGTAAAAATCAAATCTTTACACAAAAAGATTCAGGAATTCAACATGTTTCAGAGGTTGGGGACGATTGGAGCTATCTAAATTGAGTTGCAGATCTTCTTGGTGGGTTTGAGATCATCACAATTCAAAGCTCAGAAAAGGGTATGATAATATGAAATTATCAATCTTTGTAAGAAAAAGATTACATTTTTAATAAAGATTATGTTTTTATTTATTTTTATGCTTATTTAATTTTAAAGGGTATGGAATCATCAATATTTGGAAGACGAAAGATTACATTTTTGAATAAAGATTGTTTTTATATCTTATTTTTTTGTTTATTTAATTTTGAAGGGTATGAAATCATCAATGTTTGTAAGAAAAAGGTTACATTTTTAATAAAGATTGTGTTTATATCTTATTTTTTGTTTATTTAATTTTAAAGGGCATGAAATCATCAATATTTGTAAGAAAAAGAATAAATTTTTGAATAAAGATTGTGTTTTTATTATTATTATTATTGGTTATTTAAAGGGTTTTTTTTTAATGATTTGTTATTGATATGATAGTAATGATGGCAATGTCTTGCAAGGATGATAAAGGGGGGATAATGGATAATGGGAAATATGTTAGATACACACCAGAGCAGATTGAAGCACTTGAAAGAGTTTATCATGAATGTCCGAAACCGAGTTCTCTTCGTAGGCAACAGCTTATTCGTGAATGCCCTATTTTATCCAACATTGAGCCCAAACAAATCAAAGTTTGGTTTCAGAATAGAAGGTATGCATTAAAAGTTTATGATTTTTTTTTATAAAATTTGTAAAGTTTTAGGTTTTTGTGTTTGTTGATGTGATCATAATGTGATGATTTGTGATATGTGTTGTGGGTATTGATTATGGACGTATGGTTTATTTTTAGTTCGAAATTTGGTATTTTTATCGTTAGGTGATCAAAAAGGACTGAAAAGATTATCTTTTTTTTGTGTGTGTGTGAAATGTTTGTTGTGATTTGTGACATGTTTTGTGGCTTTTGATTGTAGTTCATGTTCATGTTCCTTGTTAGAATGATTGTGGCTTTTAATTGTAGTTCATGCTCATGTTTCTTGTTAGAATCAAACACATAATGAAATAAAAAAAATGTTATATTTCTTTTGTTTCTTAGAGTGATTTTAATGTGATAATTTGTGATGTGTGTAATGTGTTGTGAGTTTTCTTTTTTGGTTTCTTTGATTGAAAACAATAAGTCTTTTCATTGTTGTATAAAGGGTGTTGTGAGTTGTCACTATAATTCCTTTATTTCTTATAATCCCTGTTTCTTTTATTACTTCCATAATATAAAAATATTAAACATATTGATTTTTTTTGTGTTCAATTTCTTTTTTTCTTTTGTTGGTTTTGAAATTAGCAAGAGTAAAAAGTTGCTTTATGTTTGTTGTGATCTGTAACCGATGATATGTATATTCCTTTTCGGTGCTTTTTTTCTATTTTTAGATGTAGAGAAAAACAAAGGAATGAATCTTCGCGTCTTCATAGCGTGAATCGAAAGCTGGCAGCTATGAACAAGCTTTTAATCGAAGAAAATGAAAGATTGCAGAAACAAGTGTCACACCTTGTGGGTAAAAACGGCCCTGTTAGGCCAAATGTCAGTATTTTTGTCATTGTAGCTTAGGGGGTGTTTGGATGTGTATCGTGAAAGTGATTATCTATAGTTTCCAACTAACTACCGCTCATAAATTTATGCTAATGCTAAACGGGTTGGCGGGTTAACCCATTCATCCACAGTCCGTCCCAAACACGACCCATTTACGTGGGTCGACCGATTTACGACCCAACCCTAGGCCGTTAAGTATGTCGTATTCGTGTCGGTGATGTCACCACTAGTTTTGAATAATTAGCTTGTTAGTTGTTACTAGATGTAACAAAACTGATTACCAGATTCTAAAGTTAAGTAAAGTACACGGATGGTCCCTCAAAAATTTTGGATTTAGTCCCTAGCTTTATTAAAATACACGAATGATCCCTATGGTTTGCACTTTGTAATGAATTTGGTCCCTGTGGTATGCACTTTGTAACGCATTTAGTCACTAAACGTTGGGGACCCAATACGTTACAAAGTGCAAACCACAGGGACCATCCGTGTACTTTACTATTCTAATGTATACACTCTTATTAGGTAACCGGATTTTTTCAAACACTCAAGGCCGTTAAAAGTGATTTTTCTTCAAGAATTAAAAGCACAACCAAACACTATGTTTATTACATCTTATCAACTGATTTTGAATATTCAATCAATTTAAAAATGCACATTCATGAAGTTGAAGTAAGAAAATTAATTATTCAGATGCAAGTACAATCATCTATACCTATCTTTATGTGTAATCATTTGATTCGCATTCCTTGAATGGCATATCATTTTCAAAACACACATCCAAACACCCCCATAATAAATTTTGCAACCTTATTTGTGATTTTTATGTATAACGTGTCGGGCTTTCATATTGCAGACGGCACATGCTACTAACGACACTAGTTGTGAATCGGTTGTGACAAATGGTCAACGCCGATTGACACCTCAGCACCCACCACGGGATGCTAGTACTCCTGCAGGGTTAGTTAAAGAGTAGTTCATGCTCTAATTATTGTTTATCAACATTTAATTGATTTTATTATATTTATTACTTTTTTTTCTCAATGTTTTGCAGACTTTTGTCCATTGCAGAAGAAATTTTAGCAGAGTTTCTTTCGAAGGCAACCGGAACTGCTATTGAGTGGGTCCAAATGCCCGGAATGAAGGTGACCCTACAACATTAGTTGCTTAATTATTTTTGCTATTAGAGTAAAGTACATGGATGGTCCCTGTGGTTAACCAAAATTTTGGATTTGGTCCCTATCTTTTCAAAAGTACACGGATGGTCCCGGTGGTTTGCACTTTATAACACATTTAGTCCCACCTAACGAATCTAAAGGTTTTAGAAGGTCCAAGTTAGAGACTAAATGCGTTACAAAATGCAAACCACAGGGACCATCCATGTACTTTTTGCAAAGTTGGGGACTAAATGCGTTACAAAGTGTAAACCATAGGGACCATTCGTGCCCTTTCGAAAAGCTAGGGACCAAATCCAACATTTTGATCAACCACAGGGACCGTCCATGTACTTTACTCTTTTTCCTTTTAGTTAACATGTAATTAAAGGGGGCAAGATTGGTGGTTTGTGTAACGGGTCAAGACGGGTTTGGGTCAAAACGAGTAACTTTTTGTTGGTATTAAATGGTTGGGTTGCCGTGAAGCACTCCATCCAAAATAAAATAAAATAATAACTAGTTTGTTAATATGATTACAAAGCTTATTTCACTACTAATACAATTTTTAAATAAATTTATTTATGGGGTGTTATGCAATAAGTTTATTTAGTTTCGTAAATATTAATGGAAATGATGACAGAATCCAGCATGGTTGTGTGCGAGTGCACATTGATGACGTATTTTTTTCGGTTTTTAATTAAAACCGATAATAATTGGGTTCATATTCAAGGACTTCAAATTTTCTTGCACACGTTAAATTTTGACTTTTTTGTTGTCTACGTTGGCATACAGCCTGGTCCGGATTCCATTGGAATCGTTTCTATTGCTCATGGTTGCAACGGTGTGGCGGTACGAGCATGCGGTTTGGTTGCTCTCGAGCCTACAAGGGTTAGTAATATCATAACATCATATCCTAATTTGTTGTTTTATGGTTATAAAGTCAAAAGACTGAGTGATCTTGACTTTGACTTTCTTGTCTCAGGTCGCTGAAATCCTCAAGGATCGCCCCTCGTGGTTTCGTGATTGCCGAGCGGTTAATATCCTTAACGTGCTACCTACTGGAACCGGAGGAAGCATTGAGATCCTATACATGCAGGTAATAACTTTTCTTAATGGTTTCAAATTTGAAATTTTTACTTACGAATGGGTTGATTTGGATTTTGTTGTTATCTCATTTATTCTATATAATTGATTTTCTAGCTTTATGCTCCCACAACTTTGGCTACGGCTCGCGACTTTTTGTTGTTACGCTATACTTCCGTTACTCAAGATGGCAGTTTAGTGGTACGTTTATTATTTATGATTTATGATTTCTAATTTGTTTAACTTATCCATAAATATATAGCATTTTTTTTGTTATGTGGTTAGGTTTGTGAAAGATCACTAACAAACATCCAAAATGGTCCGAGCATACCACCGGTTGCAAACTTTGTGCGGGCCGAAATGCTGGCTAGTGGGTACTTGATTAGACCATGTGAAGGCGGTGGTTCAGTTATTCATATTGTGGATCATATGGATTTAGAGGTAATTTGTACTATTATTATACTCATTATATGGGTCAATTAGGGCGATATCTCATTTGATAACAGATGAACCGGTAAACCTTTAAGATAGTTAAAAGAGTAAAATACACCGATGTCCCTCTAGTTGACCAAAATTTTGGATTTGGTCCCTAGCTTTCCAAAAGTGCATGGATGGTCCCTGCGGTTTGCACTTTGTAATGCTTTTAGTCCCCAATTTTTGCCAAAAGTACATGGATGGTCCCTGTGGTTTGCACTTTGTAACGCATTTAGTCCCTAACTTGGACCTATTGAAACCTTTAGATTTGTTAGTTGGGGACTAAATGTGTTACAAAGTGCAAACCACAGGGACCATCCGTGTATTTTTGGAAAGCTAGGGACCAAACCCAAGATTTTGATGAACCACAGGGACCATCCGTATACTTTACTCTTTTAAGATAGCTTAAAAAGGTAACTGGTCAAATGGGTCCAACACTTTAAAAATGAGCTAAAGTATAATCAAGTGTTTACTGGCACCAAATTTAAGATCATTTTTATAATTTATTTTTTGTGATTACATTTAATATATTAAATATGTATGGAATATTGAAATAAGAGATGTGACAGATATGTGTTGTGGGTCGATCCAAACCCACATCGTTTTTACCCATTTTACCACCTAAACTATTTAATAATGTGATTATTTCAGTTCATTTATATATGAAGAAGGTCGATTCGTTATCTCAACTTTTAAAATGGGTCATAGCTAAAAAGAAAACTGGTCAATCTGGTTGAAAGTCTCTTATTTAAAAATCTGAGTTATTAATATTTATTTTGCAAACGTAACTCACTTTGGGGAAAAAGTGTTTGGTCCCAACCCAAACGACCGGTACTCTCGAAAGTACTTTATCTGCCCGGGCCCATTTGGACCCGTTACCCATTTTGTCACATCTACCTTTATTTATTTATTTTACTTGTTTTCATATATAGGCGTATAGCGTGCCAGAAGTCTTGCGACCATTATACGAATCATCAACCATGCTTGCTCAAAAAATGACAATTATGGTATCCACACATAAAACATTTTCTATAATCTTTAGCATACAAGTGTATTAGTAGTTATTAATTAAAGGACGTTACATTAATAGGCGTTACGCCAGCTGAGGCAAATCGCTCTTGAAGTTTCACAAGCCGGTGCCCCGAATAATTGGGGCCGAAGGCCCGCAGAATTACGGGCACTTAGTCAGAGGTTAAGCAGGGGTTTTAACGAGGCTCTAAACGGCTTTACGACTGAAGGATGGTCATTAATGGCTAATGATGGAGTTGATGATGTCACCATTCTTGTCAACTCTTCACCCGAAAAACTTATGGGATTGATTCTACCAACTGCTAACGGTTACTCGTCGGTTACTAATGTTGTTTTATGCGCGAAAGCATCAATGCTTCTACAGGTTAGACACCAGAGGTGACTGAACGGGTCCGCGGGTAAAACTGAGGAATCTTTTGGTAGGGGTTCGAAACGGGCCGGGTTAAGTTACTAATGCCATTTGGTTGACCCAACACTGAAATAGTTGGCAGGTTGTGCAACACGTCAATATGGGGTTGGGTCAAAACCGGCAGATTTCTTACAAGTCATGTTTTTGTATGGTTTGTAACAGTCTTTTTCCTCTAGGTGTCACTAGAGCTGACAAAATGGGGAGGTTGTGTAACCGGTAACGAGTCAATATGGCTTCGGGTCAAAACTTGCATTTTTTTGTTATGGATCCACATAGGGGTGTTAAATGTGTGACCCAAACCTGAGAATTTTACATGAACCCGAACACAACCAGAACCCAAAAATCTTATTAGACACATGAACCCGAACACGACACAGATATTCATGGGTTGACCCGAACACAACCCCTTTTTTTCATATTAATAACTTCAAATTTAAAAATTTACAACAAAAATATAAGGAATAATGAATTTTAATAATCCTAACTATTAGCCTTTGGCCGGCAATAGTCCCAACTTAAAAAATAACCGGTGGTGGTCCCACCTTTTCATATATTGTAAACAATGGACCTTTACTAAACCGTTAATGATAAGGGGACAAAAAGAAATTGAGGTTTTATTAGTAAAGGTCCATTAGTTTACAATATGTGAAAAGTAAAAGTATTCATGGTTTCAATTAATCGATACCTTTCATTCATATGAAGATCCCTTTAAATAGGGAGAGATACAAGATAACCTTATCGCTAATTAGGAAACATAATCCTATTATAATTATTGAATCAATCTAAATCTGTACATATATCTCTAAATATAAACATAAACTTGTTCTCCAAGCAAATATCTCGGCTAAGACTCCCTCGCAGTTTGCGCGGGCGTAGGACAAACGCTCAAGCTGGAGCGAAAAGACTGGAACAGTTGACGAGGAAGTCCCTTGGTAAATATATCGCATACTGTAACGAAGTCGGAACATGAAGAACACGGATATGGCCAACTCGAACTTTCTCCCGAACAAAGTGGATATCAATCTCTATGTGCTTCGTTCGTGTTGATGTTGAACAGGATTATCAGATAGATAAACCGCGGACACATTATCACAATAAACCACCGTAGCTTGACGAAGGGGAAGGCGGAGTTCAAGAAGTAAATTTCTTAACCATGTAGCCTCCGCAACCGCATTAGCAACCCCACGGTATTCCGCTTCAACACTAGAACGAGAAATCATAGGCTGCCGCTTAGATGACCAAGAAATAAGGTTATCTCCTAGAAAAACGAAATATCCACTAGTAGAACGATGGGAGTCAGGACATCCTCCCCAATCTGCATCAAATAAGCAATCAAGGAATGAGTAGCCGACTTGACGATACGAATACCGTAGTTAATGGTGCCCTGGAGATACCGTAGTATGCGCTTTAGAAAGGCAAAATGTGACTCGCGCGGTTCGTGCATAAATAAGCAAACTTGCTGAACCGCATAAGAGATGTCAGGGCGAGTAAAAGTTAAGTATTGTAATGCACCAGCCAAACTGCGATACAAAGTAGGGTTAGGAAAAAACGGGCCATCAGTTACGCTTAGTTTGGATGACAAATCTACTGGAGTGGTACATGGCTTGCACGATGTCATGGAGGCACGGGAAATAATATCCTTGGTGTATTAGGCCTGATCCAAAAACAATCCATTGGCATGACGAGAGACCCTAATACCCAAAAAATGATGTAACTCACCCAAGTCAGTCATAGCAAATTCACGAGAGAAAGTAGTGATAATATCCTGAAGTAAGGCAGTGGATGATGCTGTCAAGACAGAATCATCAACGTATAATAATAAATATGCAGTCTCCAAGCCCTTGGTGTAAATAAATAGAGAATTATCGCAGACACTGCCACGAAACCTACGAGATAAAACAAAGTTTGCAAATCCGGTGTACCCCCGTGGAGCTTGTTTCAAACCATACAAAGACTTCTTTAACCTGCAAACAAAATTAGGAAAACGGCGATTCACAAATCCTGTTGGTTGATGCATAAAAATCGTTTCATTCAAATGTCCATGAAGAAAGGCGTTCTTGACATACAATTGATGGATAGGCCAAGAGCGAGACACTGCAAGGGACAAAACGGTGCGAATAGTAGCCGGTTTGACGACCGGACTAAAGGTATCCTCACAATCCACGCCCACTGTTTGAGATTTACCATTTACTACCAACCGGGCTTATATCTTTCCAAAGTACCATCAGCTTTAAATTTATAGCGGAACAGCCACATGCATCGAATGACCGGTTTGTCTGGTGGTCGAGGCACAAGATCCCAAGTATTATTTTCCTGTAAAGCACTAAACTCGGTTTGCATGGCATTTAACCAATGGGGGTCGGCAAAGGCTTGGGAATAGGACTTTGGGACAGGTGATATAGCTGTGGTAGTGAGAACTTGTTTGGATTTGGACCGGGTCATCATAGGGTGGTGGTTAGTGGATAGTGCGTGGGTTGTGACGGCTGTCGTAGCAGCTGTAGAGTGAGCAGGGGCTGTAGAGGCACTGGTCGTAGCTGGTGGTGGTGCTGCGGTTGATGCAGCTGGGGTTGGCTGAGGTGTTGGTGCTACAGGTGGGTTATCCACCCGGCTGGGCAGCAGGGTTTGGTTGAGCTGGGGCTGGTCGTGGGCGGCGGGTGTAGTGGTAAGGGAACGGAGAGATGGTTTGTGGGGAAAGGTTGGTTCGGGCCGAAGGTGAGGGACAAAAGGTGAAACCAGGTGGTACGTCATCCAAAAAGGTGTAAGAAGCAGGTGGAGTGGGTATAGTGTAAGGAAAGGTGTGTTCGTCAAAAGTGACATGACGAGAAATAATAACCTTCCCGGTAGTGGAGTCGAAGCACCGGTACCCTCGAAAATCGGGAGGGTAGCCTAGAAAAATGCAACGAACGGATCTGGGATGAAGACGGTGAGGTTGGGAGGCCGATGTATTTGGGTAACAGGCGCACCCAAAAACACAAAGATGGTCATAAGTGGGATGACTAAGGTAAAGGGCAAAAGTGGGGGTAAAGAAATTGAGACGTTTGGTGGGTAATATGTTGTGAAGGTATGTAGCGGTGTGAAGGGCTTCCACCCAAAAGGTAGGGGGAAGTTGGGCATGAATGAGCAATGAACGAATGATGTCATTGAGACGACGAATCATCCGCTCCGCTCGACCATTTTAGGATGAAGTTTGAGGGCAAGAGAATCTAAATAAGAGGCCATGTTGATGGGCAAATTGTTTAAAGGCATTATTGTCGAATTCTCCACCGAGGTCACAATGAAATGTTTTGACATTGCAGTTAAATTGGGTGGCTATTAGTCGGTGAAATTTAACAAAGGTGGGAAAAGTTTCAGATTTGAATTTAAGGGGATATACCCAGACAAAATAAGAAAAATTGTCTATCAACACCATGTAATATTTATATTCGGTTTTACTGGGTATTGAAGAAGTCCACTAATCACAATGTATAATATCAAACGGGCAAACGTAAAAGAAGTAGATTCATAAAAAGCCAAATGTTTACTGTTTGATAAATGACAAGAATGACAAAATGGAGAATTTTTATTGTGATTACATGAAAAACCGAAATGTCTATGAAGAACATCTAAAACTTGTGTCCCTGGATGTCCGAGGCGATCATGCCAAGGTAAGTTAGTAGATGCAATGAAACAAGCTTGAGGCGGAAGTGTTGGTAGAGTCACATGATATAAATCCCCCGTGCTATTGTGGTGGGAAAGTAGGCGCCCAGTGCGGAGGTCCTTCAAGGAAAAACCGAAAGGGTCAAATTCTATTGAAACATTATTGTCTCGGGTGAATCGGCGAACCGATATGAGGGACTTTATAATTTTAGGGCTATAAAGAATATTGGGTAAAATATACGTACGGTTGTGAATGGGAAGATAGCCGGTGCCGGAACCCGCAATGGATAAATATTGACCATTACCAACCATAAGTTTAGTATTTAAAGGAGAATGATCAAAGTGGGAATTCATACCTCGGTTCTCAGGAACATGGCGCTCAGCTCCAGAATCCAGAATCCATCACAGGAACTTTAGGGTATTGCAACCGCAGTGTTGAAAGCAGCACTCAACTCTGATGGGTTTAATGCGTCAAAGCCTGGAGGGGCAGATGGGCCAGCAGGAGCCATAGGAGTTGGGTCGTATGTTGGGATATATACAGCATAGTTAGCTGATGGGGATTGGGCCTGATTAGGTGGGTAAGTGGGCTGATTTGGTTTCCAGGATGATTGGGTTGGGTAGGGACAAGGTGGTGTGGACCACCAGGCCCACAGCCCACTGTGGGAACTGTGGGAACTGCCTCTGACCCATGTGTTGATTAAAGGGCCAAAAGCTGATGAAGGTGGCTGTACACGGTACCCACGACCGCGTCCGCTACGGCCCCGTGAGTTTTGATTGCGATCACGCCCACGGCCTCTGGTCAGTTGATAAGAATGATGCTGGGAGTTGTTAGATGGTGGCGTGGCTGACGTGTTTGTGGTCTGATTTGGTCCGGTCCCTGTAAAGGCGATAAGAACCGAAGAGGATTGTTGCTGGCGAGCCTCCAAGCGAATGACCTCATCCTAAAGCATAGTACGGGCGGTATCCCAATCGGCCTGCTGAGAGTGAATGAGTTGAGTGGTCGCATCAAACTCGGTGGAGAGTCCCCGAACAAGTTGTAGAAGCTGCTTGTCTGACACAGGCTGATCTATATCAGCGAGCTGATTGGCTACTTCTTTCAACTGCTGGCAGTAATCATCAATGGAGCTGCACAAGGCAAGAGTCATGTTGACAAACTAAGTGTCCAGGGTTGCAGCCTTGGCTTGTTTATTATTCAAAAACAGCTTTTTGTTAGACTAAGTTATTTAAATTAGACAAGTTTATTATTATTAAGGGTACCAAGTTGTAATTAGTTTATCTATATATAGGGCCTTGTATTCTTCATTATTCAATAAGAAAACCTAATTACAATTATACGTTTCAATTTGGTATCAGAGCTTATACGCTCTGGGATTCCCTAAACCCTAAAGCAGCCGCAGCCTTCTTCTACCCTAAAATCAGCCGCAGCCTTCCTCTTCTCTTCTTTTTTTTCTCTTCACTGCTGCAGCTATCAACCCTAACAGCCGATTACCAATCCTGTGGCTTCTAACATCCACAGCCGATCACCAAACCTAACAGCCGATTACCAATCCTGTGCCATCTTCCTGCATCGATTAACAAACCTAAGCCGATTATTATGGCTGCCATAACAACCTTTACAAATCAGGAAAAAGCTATCCATAACTCTCACAAGTTTGCTTTCAACCTAAAACCTACAAACTATGGCTACTGGAAACAAATAGTCGAACCTTTCCTTGCCTCTCATAACCTACTCGGTTATGTGAATGGTACCATCCCTTGCCCATCAAAGGATGTTACAACTGGAACAACCACCACTGTCAACCCGAGTTATGCTCCATGGCTTGCCAATGATGCTCATGTCCGTATGCTTATTGTCAACACAGTTTCTGAGGAATCTTTTCAGCATGTTCAGGGACACACTTCTCGTGAGGTATGGTTATCACTTGAACGCGCTTAAGCACCCGTTTCCTCCTCTCATGAATTTACTCTCAAAAGCCAACTGCTGCGAATCACCATGAAGGGTGATGAAAAACCGGCTAACTATTTGGCCCGGGCTCAAGAGTATGCTACTGCCCTTGCCAACATAGGAGAACCGATGAAGGAAAAAGATCTGGTCATGTTAACTGTTACCGGCCTTCGTGAAGAATATAATGGCCTCAAGGCCAACTTATTGGCTCGTTCCCCTCCTGTTACTTTTACTGAACTACACGGGTTACTGAGTGATCATGACTACATGATCACAAAGATCTTGGCCACCCATCAGCAGGTGCCACACGCCTTGTTTGCGGCTGCCACAACTTCACAACAGCCCCTTACGGCTGCTGTCCCAACTCCTCCACAGCCAAATATTGATTCCCTACGGCAACAACTTCATAGTCTTCAACTCATGGCTTCTCAGTTGGGATATCAACTTCATCCTGCATCTTCTTCACAACCACAAGCTTACTTTGGGTCTCGATCCTTTAACAACAGAGGCAACCGTGGCTCTCGTGGTTCTTCCCGTGGTAACTCTCGTGGTGGCCAAAATAACCGCAATCAGGACAACACTAGCACTCGTCAGTTCTCTTGGGCGTCAACACAGAACACAGTCTATGGCCACTGTAACCGTTGTGGCATTGGTCATCTCCCATCTCAATGTCCAAATCAACTGAACCAATCTCGTGCAGCACCACAAGCCAACTTTGCTGCTCACTCTGATGTTGCCTCCCAATCAGGATTCACTTGGAAGCCTGACACTGGATGCAATGGACATGCCACTCCAGACTTATCTAGCATTGACAACTCGGAGGCCTACTTTGGTAATGATTCTTTACTTATTGGTGACGGTAACCCACTACCTATCTTTCATATTGGCTCCTCAACTATTTACTCGCCTAACAAAACCTTTAAATTATCTAATATACTTCACGTTCCTAACCTTAAACAAAACCTTTTGTCCGTTCAAAAATTTTGTGTGGATAATGATGTTTTCTTTGAATTTCACTCGTCTTATTTTGTTGTGAAGGACGAGTCTACACGCACAACCCTCCTAACGGGTCCCAGTGAACAGGGTTTGTACTCCATTCGTCTTCCTCAGCTCCAGTCTATCCCTATTGTCGCTTTCACGGCTGTCAAAGCTTCTTCTAGCATTTGGCATCAACCCTTAAGACATCCTCATGCTCAAGTTTTTCGTTCAGTTATCTCTCATTGTTCTTTACCTTGTCAACTACATTATGTACTCCTTGTCAACTAGGCAAGTCGTCTAAATTATCTTTATCAGACTCATCTTTTCGTAGCAAAAATTTGTTAGATCTTGTTTATTGTGATGTTTGGGGGCCGTCGCCCGATTTGTCTGTTGATTGTTATCGTTTCTTTTTGTTATGTGTGGATCACTATTCTAGATACATGTGGTTTTATCCCCTAGCTCAAAAATCAAATGTTTACAATGTGCTAACCAACTTTATTAAACTAGTGGAACGACAATTTAACACCAAACTTAAATGCATTCAATCTGATTGGGGGGGAGAGTTTCGTACGATTACATCTTTTTGCACCAGTCATGGTATCATTCATCGCAGCTCTTGCCCTCACACAAGTGAGCAAAATGGGATGGTTGAGCGTCGTCATCGGCACGTTGTGGAAACCGGACTTACACTTCTTGCACAGTCCAGTCTTCCCCAACGTTTCTGGCAATTTGCTTTTGAGACAGCCGTTTACTTAATCAACCGACTTCCCTCTCGTGTCTCCTCTAACAAATCTCCATATGAACATGTATTTCAACGAAAACCTGACTACTCTTTTCTTCGTGTTTTTGGATGCCAATGCTTTCCTTATCTTCGTCCATATAACCGTCACAAAATTGAATTTCGATCCACTCCTTGCGTCTTTCTTGGCTACAGCCCTGTTCATCATGGCTATCGATGCTTTGACCCATCCACCGAACGAATATACATTGCCCGACATGTTCGCTTTAATGAACATGTCTTTCCATATAACAAACTCGTACCTACCCAAACCCCACCACAACCTTCCCCACCCTACGTCTCAATATTTCCTGACCCACCACCCGGTTTTCTAGTTGCACCCACACCACTTACTCCTCCTATGCCACCCACAATTGCACCTCCCGAACCCACCCAATCAGACCCACAACTACAAACCGATACCAACACCCCACCCGAACCCTCAACCAACCCACAGTTCCCACGGTCCAACCCACCCAAGCACCTAGACCTCGCCCATCCAACCTTCGCCCAAACCCCAAGCCACCCACTCGTTATAATCCCGCTGCCTATACTGCCACCACTACCCCTACCTTACCCGCTGAGCCCACCTCCTTTACCGTTGCTAATAAGTCTTTAGAATGGCTCCAAGCCATGGCTGAAGAGTTGGATGCGCTACATAGGAATGGGACATGGACGTTAGTTCCCCTGCCCCTCATACTAACTTGGTTGATTGTAAGTGGGTTTACAGGTTAAAAACATATGCAAATGTGAACATCAGCAGGTACAAGGCACGACTTGTTGCTAAAGGTTTTCACCAGCAACATGGAGTTGACTATCATGAGACTTTCAGCCCAGTAATCAAACCTGCTACGGTTCGGACTATTTTATCCCTAGCTGTCACCAACAAGTGGATTCTCAGACAATTAGATGTTCAGAATGCCTTTCTGCATGGTGATCTTCAGGAGACAGTTTATATGAGGCAACCTCCTGGTTTTGTTGACCCAACTAGGCCAGATCATGTGTGCTTATTACACAAGTCTTTGTATGGTCTCAAGCAAGCTCCTCGTGCTTGGTTTACAAAATTATCAACGGCTCTTTACCAATTGGGTTTTCACGGGTCCAAAACTGACCCGTCCCTGTTTATTCTTAACAACAATGGTACTTTGGTTTACCTTCTTGTCTATGTAGATGATATTATCATCACAGGTAATCACTCTGGGGCTGTTACTGCTGTTATTGACCGCTTGAGCTCTATGTTTGCAATTAAAGATCTGGGTCCATTACATTATTTTTTGGGTATTGAAGTGGTGCATCATGGTTCGGATCTGGTCCTATCTCAACGAAAATACATTCTTGATATTCTTCATCGTGCAGGTCTTGCAGACTGCAAACCCTTGTCTTCCCTATGAGTACTTCTCAGATTTTCTTACCTGATGATAGCCCGTTACTTGATGATCCTTCTAGATACAGGCAAACGGTCGGTGCTCTTCAATATGCAACTTTAACTCGTCCGGACATTGCTTTTACAGTTAATAAGGTTTGTCAATTCATGCATGCTCCTACCGAGAATCATTGGGCTGGTGTGAAATGTATTCTGCGTTACTTGAAGGGCACGGCTGATTTGGGTCTCTTATTTCGTCACAACACAGGGTCTACGCTACAAGCCTTTTCTGACTCTCATTGGGCTACTAGTCTTCGGGCGTTCTCGGATTCTGATTGGGCTGGTTGCCCTATCGATCGTCGTTCCACGGGGGGATATGCTGTCTATCTGGGTTCTAATCTTATTTCGTGGTCTGCTCGAAAACAACGAACTGTCTCTCGATCTTCGACAGAATCTGAATATAAGGCTATTGCTGATACTGTAGCAGAACTGATTTGGCTGAAATCTCTTCTTCATGAGCTCGGTCTGGTTAGCAAGGCACCAACGCTTTGGTGTGATAATCTTGGTGCAACCTATCCCTCTGCTAATCCAGTGTTTCATGCTCGTACAAAACATGTTGAAATAGACTATCACTTTGTTCGTGAACAAGTTACTCAAGGGAAGCTGAATGTCAAGTTCATCTCCACTAATGATCAAATTGCTGATGTGTTTACAAAGGCTCTACCTTCACAAAGATTTGAGTTTCTACGGTCCAAGTTGCAGGTCGTTCCCCGCCCTCAACTTGCGGGGGGATGTTAGACTAAGTTATTTAAATTAGACAAGTTTATTATTATTAAGGGTACCAAGTTGTAATTAGTTTATCTATATATAGGGCCTTGTATTCTTCATTATTCAATAAGAAAACCTAATTACAATTATACGTTTCAATTCTTTTCAAGCCTAGCCATAGCTGTTGTGTCGAGGACACGGATTAGCAAATCGTCAGAAATAGTACTATAGATCCATTGTGAGACGAGGGCATCAATCTCCTTCCATGATGTGTACACCGGATCCGTAGAAGCCGGTGGTGGAGTCTTATCAAGGTGGTCTAAAACCTTGTAGGCGATGGCATGGAACTGAAAAAGTTTAACCCAAGTAGAATAGGTAACTTTGGTGCCGTCCACTGTCCGATTTTGGACTGGATATTAGTGACAGAATATGCCGGGTGCAAGGCTGGTTTATCGGTGTTGCTGGTGCCGTCATCTAATTTAGTCATGATGAAAACGGCAGGGGATGTGCTGGCGCGGGTCGGAAAAGAAAGCAGAAGCAGCTGAGGCTGCTGTGAAGATCGGAAAAAAAGGAAGAAAAGAATAGGGTTAACCAGAACCTCTACCATAAAAGTATTCATGGTTTCAATTAATGGATGTCTTTCATTCATATGAAGATCCCTTTAAATAGGGAGAGATACAAGATAACCCTATCGCTAATTAGGAAACATAATCCTATTATAATTGCAATTGAATCAATCTAAATCTGTACATATATCTCTAAATATAAACATAAACTTGTTCTCCAAGCAAATATCTCGGCTAAGAAAAAGGTGGGACCACCACTGGTTATTTTTTAAGTTAGGACCGTTACTGGCCAACGGTTAATATTTTAGATTATTAAAATCTATTATTCCAAAATATAAATGTATATTTAACAATTACATTTTAATTATAAAATCTTATGTTGGTTTTTGTTTTATGTTATAATCATGGCATAAAATTCCCAACCAATTTACCTTATGATGGATAAACAATTTGAAAAGGTTAAAATATAATATAAGTGGGTTAAACGGGTCAACCTACCAACCCATCGGGTTCGGCAGGAACCCGACCCGTTTAGCTAAACGAGTTTGCAGGTTTAACCTGAAATGACCCAAACCCGTTTAGGCTAAACCCAAATCCACGAATTTCGTGGTAGGTTCGTGTTGGGTTTTCCTGTCATGTCATAAATTTACACCCCTAGGTCCAAACGGCGGTTGAGGTGATATGAAACACTTAGTCTAGAATATGAACTTTTTTTGTAAATTGTTAGTGTCACATATGATTACAAAAGGCTACTTCATTTCAATAACATCGAATTTTTTGAATTAATTAATCTAATTGGTTATGCTTTAAAATACACTTTGGGAGACTTTTGACTGTTCAACTCATTTCATCTTAAGATATTTTTTTTTATTTCGCCCGTTTGACCCGTAGGCACTCATATGTTTGTTTTGTGTTAAGTTTATTTTGTTATATTGCTTAATGCTACAAATTTTATATCATCTTTGGTCTTCCAGAACGTTCCTCCGGCTCTCCTTCTTCGGTTTTTAAGAGAACACCGTTCAGAATGGGCAGATTACAATATCGATGCATATACGGCTGCTGCTGTTAAACTTGGTCCCTGTAGCTTACCAGGGGGACAAATTGGTAATTTTGGAGGTCAAGTGATTCTTCCCCTGGCCCACACAATTGAGCATGAAGAGGCAAGTTGATTTATCACCACTTATTTTCAGTTTTAGACTCATCTTTGTTGACACAATTATTGTTAGAGTCTTATAGATGTCAAAAACGATAAATTGTATTACGGGTATATTATTTAGTTAATGCTGTAAAAAATCGGATATCTGTCAAGGACCGATATTTGAGATATAGGTTATCGCCGGTGGGATATCGGTAATTTTAATATAGTGCAGAATTTATACATATAGCAATTCAACACTAACAATTCAATATACTCTCCTGCCATTAACAGATAAACCTTTTGGCTTTTGCAACTTGCAAAACACTAACAATTGTAGCAAGTAGGAACTGATTAAGACTTAAAACACTAACAATTAACAATTAAGACTTAGAACACTAATAGCAGCAATTTAAGACTTAAAATATTAATAACAACAATAAGAAGAAAGATGAATGGTAGAACTAAGAAGAAAGGTACTAATATCGGGAAAATCGGTGATATATCAGTCAATATCGCCAGTAATATCAGTACCTATAAATTCTGACTGATATTTGACACCAATATTTTACATGGGACCGATAATCGATATATCACCGATATTAACAGCATAGGGTATAAGTGGGTTGGGTTAGGGGTGTACGTGTTCTTGGGCTCGTTTCGAGCTCTAGCCTCTACATCCGAAGCTCGAGCTCGGCTCATGAGAAAGTATTCAAGCTCAACTCAGCTTGTTTCAACCTCTATAAATTGTGTATTTTACATACTCATAAGTAGACATTGTTATGATTTGTCGTTTTGTTTGTTTGACATCGAGTCTCACTTTGTGTTCTTTAGTTGTTGGAGGTTATAAAAATGGAGGGTGTCGGGCATTGTTCCGAAGACGCGTTAGTATCGGGAGACATGTTTCTCCTACAAGTATGTGTTTTTTAATTCTCAATTTTATTTTAGATTTTAGCTTTATGAAATGAACGATGTGATCTAACCTCTTTTTTTAATTATTAAATTACAAAAGTTATGCAATGGGATGGATGAGAATGCTGTCGGCATGTGTGCTGAGCTCATATTTGCTCCGATAGATGCTTCTTTTGCTGATGATGCACCTCTTTTGCCTTCTGGTTTTCGTATCATTCCTCTTGATCCGATTAAGGTTAGTATTCATGTCACTATGTTTTAACGTTATTTTACTAATTGCGTGAAAATAACGTTAAAAGCGGGGGACGGTTAATCATGCATCATGTGGTGGCGTTGATGGCTGAAAGACAGAAGGGTACATGCACTAATCGGTCTTTGTCCCGATTGCTGAGTGTTATGTGCCTTATGTCCAAGGCTTGATGCAAAACTACTATTGAACCGGGGGTCTCGCTGGAAGCAGCCTCTCTATTCCTACGGGTAGAGGTAAGGTTGTCTACATCTTACCCTCCTCAGACCCTACCTTAGCTTTGCTATTGGTGGGATTTACCGAGTATAATGATGATGATGATGATTCATGTCACTATGTTATGTTTTTTCGGTGTTGTTTATGCTACTTTCTTATACTAGAAAAACAAATGGTATTTTTATTTTTTTAACTTTTTTAAATTTGTAGGATGGTTCGAGTCGTAATCGCACACTTGATCTTGCTTCTGCTCTTGACATTGGAGGGTCCAGGACAAGAACTTCAAGTAATTACTATGTTGCTAGTGGCAGTGCAAGATCGGTGATGACAATAGCATTTGAATTTGCTTGTGAGAGCCACATGCAAGAAACCGTAGCCGCTTTAGCCCGCCAATATGTTCGAACCGTTATATCTTCAGTTCAAAAGGTTGCATCGGCTCTATCTTCTAACATGAACTCTAAAGGTGCCCTTCAGGCGCCATTAGGCACCCCTGAAGCGCATATTTTAGCTCGATGGATTTCCCGCAGTTATAGGTAAATGGATTATAGAGTTTAATGTTTTATCTATACCGTTTACATGTTCCATATAAATAAACAATTAGGGGTCTTAATGCGACGAGCCAAGCCTGAGCTAAACTGTGAGTAATATTTCAAGCTTGAGCGCTCCCGGACTCGGTTCGTTTTTTTTATTTATATACATCAATTATATACATATATATAACGAAAGTTTAAAATACAAAAGGCTCTTAACGTGCGACGGTTCGCGACCACAAAATAACGTGCGCAACTAGGGTTAACCCAACCGATGCGCTTCCGGACTCGGTTTGTTTATTATTATATTATAACTATTTATATACTATTATTTATTATGTAATTATATATTTAATACTAAACATAATTATTATATAGATAATAGGGCTTGTTTAGGCCCGTGAGCCTAGTCAAGCATGGTATACGAAGCTCAGGCTCAAGCTTTCAACGAGCTGATTTCTAACAGCTCAGAGCGGCTCGGCTTGTTTACACCCCTAAAAACACGTAGAAATTGCATGGTTTTTGCAGTGTGTTGATGTTGGGTTTTCATTCTTGTTTTAATATTGTGTTAGTGTCTACTTGGGCGCGGAGCTGCTTAAATCCGGAAGTGAAAGAAGTGAAAACGTTCTGAAATTACTTTGGAGCCATTCAGATGCAATCATGTGCTGCTCTCTTAAGGTCGGTTTTCGTACAAATTATTCAGAAAATGAATCCCGACCCATTTGTGCTCATAAGAATATATTCATGCAGGCAATGCCCGTGTTCACGTTTGCAAACCAAGCGGGTCTAGATATGCTGGAGACAACATTGGTTGCACTTCAAGACATAAGTTTGGAGAAAGTTCTTGATGAACATGGGCGAAAAGGTCTTTTCACAGAATTTGCGCAGATAATGCAACAGGTTTGCCTAATGTTGACGCCTTTTTTTACCTGTTCGACTTTTTTCTATTTTAGCTTTTTTTACCCATTTGATCCATTGGAGATAAAAAAAATTTTTGCCAAATTGACCGAGCAAGTGCGAGCTTAACTAACTTAAGAGAGCTCAAACTTAGTGTGTAGATAATTTTAATGATGGAGCCTTGGCTCGTTTATTATGTATATATTTATTATTTCATTACTTAATTTTTGTGTGTGTGTAGTATTTTCAATAATTATCTGCAAGTGTAATTATATTTATAATCATATATATTTGTTATTTATTTATTTTTTATAGTTATGTAGTAATATTTTATGATATATACATTATAAAATTTATATAACCAATATGCTTGTTAGGCTTGTATCCTTTGAATTTCATTCATAGTTTGTTTTAAATATGATTACCATTTTTTATTACAGCAGTAATCTGGTCCTTGGTGTAAAATGATTTAGTTGGTTGTATACATTAAAAATACACTCTGGCTCGATTTTGATCCCTTTGACACGTTTGACTCGTATATCTTATAGCTTATTTTTCCGTTACGAATCAAACATATACATAAACCTAAACGACCATTTATAAGTTGTTTTGAGGAATGCGTGCCTTACAAAAAAATACTATTACAACAATAATCTAAATTGTTTTGAGGAAAGTGATTTAGTAGATTGTATGCATTTGACCCGTTTGATATGTATGCATCAAAACATAACCTGAATCAACCTCGGGTTGTAATTGCCACCTATACAGATATCAGTGGTAACAATTAAGTTTGCATTTACGATGGCAGGGTTTCGTGTGCCTTCAAGGAGGAGTGTGTTCGTCTAGCATGGGGCGACCGGTTTCTTACGAGCGAGCAGTGGCATGGAAAGTAGTGAATGAAGAAGAAGACACGCACTGTCTTGCCTTTATGTTTATCAATTGGTCGTTTGTTTAAGTAATAGTAAGTATTTAAGTTATGAGAGTATTTATGTCTGGATGGATGTCTTTTGGAGATATTTATTACTCTTGTGGTATGTAAAACTTTGTATGCATGGAATTATATTGTATTTATTTTGGTTTACAAAATTCACTTGTTTTGTTTTGAACATCATTGTTGTTTTTGTTTATCTTGTTCTTGCGTAGTTGTTTTGGCCACTAGGATGTTTTGTTTCAAGTAGGGGTGTTCAAAAAGCCTTGGGATTCGCTCGGAAAAAGCTTGTTTTGTTTTCGAGCCGAGCTCGAGCCAGGGCGCTCAGCTCGATGGCTCAACTCGTCGCTTGACTCTATGGCTCGACTCGACTGCTCGTATGTATGTGTGTGTATATGTATGTATGTATTTTTATAGAAATGTGAGTTAACTTTTTTTATATTAGTTTTTTGTGTTACCAATATTTAATGTTTGTAAAAAAATATTAATAAAAGGTTCTAAAAAAATTAACGAGCCGGCTCGATTGGGCTCGAAGGTTTTATGGGCTCGAACTCGACTTTTCAGCTAAAAAAATAATCGACCCGAGCTGTGTTGGCTCGTTTAAGTTCGATCCTAGCCTGGCTCAGCTGGACTCGGCTCAATTACAATACTAGTTTCGAGAGCATCTCAAATGGAAAACTTTAATAGCGCCATCAAGTCACATCACAACCGCCCGAATTGCCTCCATAATGCCCTCGAACGCACCTTCCTTTCCCCTCCCCCTCTTGTTGAACCCGGGGTTCTACATTTCTACTTCACAACCTCTTCTCCATCTCTATTGATATTAGTCTAGAGCTTCAGACCCGTTTTATCTCCCCCCCCCCCCCCCCCCCAATTTAAATATAAATTATATATTACTTGCTCAAAGCTATATCTTGCCACACTTTGGAGTCATGTTAGAGTCAGTTACTGTCGTCGACTTAGCCACGCTACCACGGGAATTAGCTTCAACTTTAACCGAGATTCGAGAGAGGGATACGGATAGCCGCAGGTGAGGATCCTTTGTATCCGGTGTGTGCTCTATATTGAAACTATGTTGGCCTAAACAATTCATAAAATAAAAAATATCGCCCACCGTGGGGCTCGAACCCACGACCACAAGGTTAAGAGCCTTGCGCTCTACCAACTGAGCTAGACGGGCTTGTGGTAAAACTTATAAAAAAATTTAATAAGCTATCAATTTTGTAAATTTAATCACAGTTGTCAATCTTTGTATTTTATCCTAAGTTAGAGCCCGGTAATTTATATGAAAGTACTAGAAAAAAGTCCCACTTGTGATTAAAGATTTATAAACTACATAGAAACATAACAAACCTTTGGTTATATATTTATCATGTACATTAAGTTATAGATTTAATTTAAAAGGCTTTACTAAATATATTGCAATTCAATAAAATAAAGATAGATTATTTGAGATATGTTTACTAACTAACAAATAAATATGTTCCATATCTTAACTCATACAAAAAATACGTGACCAGATCAAAATCACAAATGTTTATTCGTAATGAGAAAACACACAACCCTGGTCATGATCAAGCACAACGCTCACCCTCAAATCATAAGGTTAAGTAAAATGAATGAATAAAAATGTTGGTCTAAGTAAAAATATAAGAGTAAAGATTGTAAAGAAAGATTAAAATCAAAACCAACAAGATTTGATGGCCTAATGAAATGGTTTTGTCCTTTTGGCCTTTGGATGTGGGTGTGGGTGGAGGGGGGTTATATAGAAAAGCCATTGATACACAATCCTCTTGTTTCCCTTTGAAGATTGGTCTCCCTATAACATGCTTGTATTTTCCTTCACTCCATGTCTGCATTTGTCACACCATAATATTTATTAAAACTAAAACATTACATCTTATTTTGGTTATAAAGTTAACAATATCGCTTTGAACCAATGTTCCGAAAGCCAAAATGGTAACTCCAAGGGTTCAAGTTGGTCCGGACTCCGGTGTTAAAAACCAACGGCTTAAAAAAGGATGCAAGCATTGACGGTTTCCAATAGTTTCTTATGGTTTACTCCAACCAGCAAGTTTATTTGCTTGTAATTGTACTGATAACACCCATATTTTTTAGTTTATCTGATCAGACAACTTGGTCCGGTCATCAATGCCCATCGATCCAACGCTAAAGACTTGAGTATCTATAGCTTCTTAAACTAGAAAGGTCAGCTTAACATGTCCAAAACTATTACAATTTAAAAGGTTGACTCCAACGTATTTTAGTTACTTTTTAAGTTTATAAATAATTGTGTATTAAATATTAATTAATTAAATATAAATAAAAATAGCAATATTAAATGTTAAAGTAATAATCTACTTTTATAGATAAAACATTTCTTTTTGACAAAATGTACGAAAAGGTGACCAAGTTTATAAAATCCATCATTCAGGTAGGTAGACGACACCTTTTATTCTCGAACTTTAAAGTAAGTAACATGCTTTCACACGTTACATAAGAATATGAATTTAAAAAATTCAATGTTTAGGTGACCTATTTTACAGGTTATTTTATCGATAAAATATAACCAGATTAATTTGTGTTTAGGGTTGTAACGAGTCAAGTCATTCTGATCTATTTGAAATCTATTCGTTAAAACGTTTAAATCCAGTTGAGCTTATATATAAGTTTGAACTTGAGCTTCTATTTGACCAATGCTAAACGAATCTATTATTTATATAACTTTATTTAAGATATAACTCAAAACGAGCTGAACTACACCTTATGCGAGCTCCGGCTCTCTCAGCTCGGCTTGTTTACCTATGTTTGAGTCTCATGACTACTTTTTTCCAAAGGTTTTAATAAACCCTTAAAACCAATCACCATGAACCAAATCGGTCGGTTAAACCGATTTGAGATTTAAAGGATTCAATTTAAAGTTTACGATTTGAAAAGGCATATTTAAATATTTGGTTTAAGGTTTGGAACTTGGAACAATATGTAAACTAAACCTACTTTTTTTTATAAGTGCCATTTTCCAAATATACAGTTTTGTTTAATTTTGATTTTTTTTAAAGGCCAGTTAAAACTAGGAATAACTTCGGTATCAACTGGTACCGAAAATTTTCAAAAGTGGGTACCGGTACCGAAAATATATGATACAGTTCGGTACCAGTACTGAAAACATCAAAATGCTCATCCCTAGTTAAAACTGTTGAAACCAAATCGTTTTGACCGCTTTGGCTTTACCGGTCAACCCAACCAACCCACACGGTTTGGTTTATTGTTTTCCGAAAACATAGTTAGTGATTCAGCATAAAAAATAATGGAAACCCGGTTAACTAGACCATAAACACCCCTACTTCCTACATGAATGGGTGAAGGTACCTGCAACTGATCGCCAATGGTGATGATCAACGCACCCTTATCCGGCGAAAACGAAACCCAACCTTTCTTAGAGTAAACATGAAACTCTGAAGATCCATCACACACATGAAAGCAAAGTGTGTGAGGATGTTCAGACCCTCGAATCAGCATTCGAATCACATCGTATCGCAATGAATCCATACCCTGATCATCATCCGGTACGATACCTCCATCCGGACAATGTTTGTAGATGTAACACATAGATCCAACATTCTCTCTTTCTCTAGTTCCATCTTCATCAAATCTCTGTTTCGATGTAGAACCATTGATGAACCATTCGAGTAGAATTTCGGATATGTTTTCAATCTCACACATCAGGTTTTCCATTTTTTCACTACAAAAACTCAGTCATATTAAGATCTGTTAAATGTTCTAATGCTCTAACAAGATCAAATTAAAAAAACAACAACAATATTGATAAAAATTAGTGAATTAAGACACCAGAAATGCTTTATGTTTTATGTAACAACCCAAGTAAATTGTGTCATGATATTGTAGGAGTGAGCGTGGTAGTGGTACCGTACCGAACCGGTACCGGCACCGAAAGTACTGGTACCGGAAATCGTCAAAATTGAGTACCGGTACCGAAAATGTTCTTTGCGGTACCATACCAGTACGAGACCCGTAATTGAATGTAAAAATCGGTATTTTACCAGTACCGGTACCGATACAGAATTGGTACAAAAAAATCGGTGTGGGTACAAATGCTCATCCCTATGATATGGTATGTTTTGTCCATGATGGGTTAACCATTCAGGAACTTACAGTTTTGTTTTCACCTGACGAATTGCTCGTCCAGGCAAAACGCATTCCGGTAGAGACGGTTTTCGGCCCTTAAAAGAAAGGTTTCGTTCTCCTCCTCAACAGACCGAAGAAAATTAGCAGAAACAGTTAACTGAATTACCTGAAATTCGAATATTGATCCGGCCAGATCTCCTCCATCTCCGATCTCAACGAATCGTCTCTACACCAAACGAACTCTTCGCTCGATTCCTTCTCATCTCCATGAAACTCAACGAAACCATACGATCTCTCGTTCGATCTAGAAAATACCTTCTTCTTCTCCGGCGACAATTCAAACACTCCGCCACCGGATTTCACAACCGCCGCCAAAATTTCAACGAAAATTCCATGATTAACAAGCTCAAAACAACCGGTTTGCGCGATCACATCAATTATTTCCATATCGGTCGCGTTAGGGTTAGGGTTTAGCTTTTCAAAATCGAGCTTCGGTAGGTTCTGGATCTTCGAATTTTGTCGAGGAAATACTCGATCTGGCAACACGAGATCCGGCACATGGAGTGATCGGTGGAGAAACTCCGTGAGGATTTCGTCGTTCGCTACCGAAGATCTACGGCCAGAGGCTACCGGTGAAGGCGGTGGTGCGCGGAAGTCTAACGGTATATTGTGAGACAAGTGAGGCGAATTCGCCATCGGATCACACCGGAATCGAATTGCAGGTGTTTATTAGAGTGATTTGGATTAGAGTTTAATGAATTTGAGTGATAATTTTATAGAAAAATGGTGGAATTTGGGTTGAAGCAGTAATGATGAGATTGTCTGGAACATATCCTACACTGAGCCCCAGTTTAAACACTTTTTTGAAGCTTTGATGGTGAGTTGAAAAAGGCGGGAATAGAGAAAATGGTTTTTGGTAATATGACGTCATCCGGTTCAGTAGGATTGGGCCGGTCTTGCTGCTTAAAGTGTTTGGTTGAATGTTAATGGGCTGGGTTTTATAACTAATATTCAGGTTGGTTTACTTTTACGTATGGGCTTTGGCGCTTTACCCAAATTGGTAGCCCACCAACTAATTGATGCGTAAAGTAGAGGTGCACAAAATAACTGGTTAGTTAATCATAACCAGTTATTAACTGAAACCATAACCGGTTAATAACCAATTGTAAGTATTTAGTATAGGAACCGGTTATTAACTGGTTTTTCAACCAATAGACTGGTTAACCGAAAAAGAACCAACCAATTCAAAAATAGGCAAAATAACCGGTTAATTTACCAAACCGGTTAAAGTAATTAACCAGATTAGTTAAAAAAATTAACTAGTTAAAGAATTAATTGGTTAATGTCAAAAAGTCAAATTAACTGGTATAACAAGTTAACCAAATTGGTTATTAAAATTAACCAGTTTGTGCACCTCTAGTGTAAAGTTAATATGGGTTCAAATTTAAAATTGTGTGTTTTTATAGTTCGATTTTTCATAAACACTCGGATGTATTGAGGTTTGCATAACATCAAACCATTTTACATAATCGTGTTGTATATGGTATTTAAAATAATATATAGAAATGTTTAGGTGATTTTTATAATTCCTTATTTTAAACGTACTTAAGAGGTTGTTTGGCAAAGCTTGTGTTGAGCTATTAAGTTGTCTAACTAATTAAGATGTAGTCTCTAAATTGATCAGCATGTTTATACATTATAAGATGTCTTTTATGTGATTTCATCAATTCAAAGATAGTCACACTATCTTTTATCAATTCAAAAATAACATCTTATTTTTTATGTGATTTCATCAATTCAAAGATAGACACACTATCTTTCACCAATTCAAAAGTAACATCTTATTCAAATTATCAAGAGAATACCAAATAGCCCCTTATTAAACTTTCAATGGATTTGAGGGTAGGAATTGAATTACTAGTTGTAGCTTTTCTATGTGAATCTATGATCCTAGTGTATTTAAAAAATCTAAGATTCTTGTTTGACTTGAAATAAACTCGCCAATAACGAGTTTATACATGCATGAGTATGTATGTATGCTTTTAGTGGTAGAAGTATTTAAACAAATAAAAAGAAATTATTAGTATTTATGTATGATGTGTATAATGTCAATATGGAGGAAAGTTTAATATATTAAACTTTTTAAACTTGTATGAAAATACTACTTGTAATAAAGTAAATATAATAATAAAATATAGACAAAATTGCACAAATCAACCTTTATGTTATATCTTATACTTAAGCAAACATTGAAGAAATATTAAAAGTTGGTTTGAAACTCTTAATCATCAAGAAAGGCTATAAACATTTTTATTTGAATGTATGAATGTTATATGTTAGGATAATTTGGATTATTTGACGTTCTAATTTGTAATTTTAAGTGAAATGATTTATATAATTTTGAAATTTATATAAATGGTTAAATTTTAAAATTATGCGTATTTATAATATAAAATGAGATAAAAAAAATTAAAAACAGTTTGTTCACAAAACAGTCAGTCAACCAATGATCACACAGTCGCAATACTACTGCATTTTCGTCACAAAATGGTCTCAAGAAGGCAACTGTGACCGTTAACGAGGTCACAAAAACCTTATTCTTTAGCAGTGCTCAAATTGACTTTTTCACCTAAGTGAATACTGATGAAAGAGACATCTACATCCACTCGATGTTATGTTACGTGTGTGGCATTGCCCTCATGTACGCTAAACATATGGTTTTTCTATCTGTTGCGATGTGGCCAAAAATGTGGGTTAATACATGGTATATGTGGAAGTTTGATACCCACATATTCTTTGCATTCCAAAAAAAATTCACAATGAAGCAGCTTCCTAAAAAGGTTTTGGTAGATGTCATTGTAACAAGTTCATGGTCCACTTGGTGCCATCAAAACAAGGTGGGTCTTTAAGGGGCTAAAGCGAAGGCTTTATTGACCTAATGTGTCAAGTCGACTTCATTTTGTTGGACCACAAACGTTTTGTAGTTTGAAGTGCGACAAATGAGGTTGTGCACCTTTGACGAACTAAAGAGGCACTTGTGGCTTTCATTTCTTTGATGCATTTTATGTATTGATAGTTCTTTTTTTTTTGTTTGAGAAAAGTCAATATTCTTGTGTTTTAACTTTATTTTTTCTTATTCTTCCACGTGCGAATTCTATTATTAGTATACAACTTTAGAAAAAATAAACTTAGTCATGGAGAAAAAAGACAAGAAAATATATATATTGTGAAACCAAAATTTATTTAATTAACCTATTGTGTAGTGGTTTTGTTAGTGGATGGGGGTTTTAGTGTCACGTAGAAAATAGACTTTTACAAGAGAGTAGTGATATTTTGCCCACTTATTGAGTAATGCGACACCATTAGATTGGCTCAAGAAAATGTTTAACCTTTTCTCTCTTTAACGTTCGTTATTGCACTAACGCCCACGTATTGGTGTTTGGCTTAGTTATTGGGTGATGTGACAAGTGGGTAAAGACTTAACACCCACTACATATGGTTTTATATTATTTTACTTATGTTGTGTTCCCGAGATTAATAAACGAACAGAAAGAAAAATTAAGAAGAAAAAATAAATGGAAAGAAAAGATATTGAGGGAAATGAAATAACGGGAAACATTAGTCCAATTTCATGTTTTAAAGTTCAAAAGAAAGGAAAAAGAAAAATATGAGAAATTTTTATTTCTCTTCAAATCCTTATTTTAAGAAAGTTACAAGGGAAAATATTAAGAATTTTCTTTTTTTTCACTTCATCCCTCTAAAAAACTTACTTAAAGTTCATTTTAGTCTCTATGGTTTGAGTTATTTTGTCAGTTTAGTCCTAAGTTTCATTTTCATCTGTGGGTCTAAAAAGGTTTCACCGTTGCCATTTTAGTCCACCTGGTTAACTTCAGCCACTATTTTTGTTAACAAGAAGGGCAATTCAGTCATTTTATATGTAATTTTGTTAATTAGAAGGGAAATTCGGCTATATATAATAATGACCGGATTGCCCTTCTCATTAACATAAATAATTGATGAAGTTAACCCAGTTGATTAAAATGGCAACAGTTAAACTTTTTTGGACCCACAGGTAAAAAAAAACATTCAACTAAAAAATATAACCCAAACCACATAGACTAAAATGGCATTTAACTTAAAAACTTAAAGAACAATTTTTTTTTAAAGTTTCCTTCTCATTCCCTCAATCACTTCCTCCCTTTAAAAACTTAAGAACAACGTCTATTTTAGTTTCCTTCTCATTCCATTTATTAAAAAAAAGTTAAATGTCATTTTAGTCCCGGTGGTTTGAATCATTTTGTCACTTTAGTTCAAAGGTTTCCTTTTCGCCTATGGGTTCAAAAATGTTTCACCATTGCCATTTTAGTCCACTGGGTTAACTTCATCCATTTCTTCTGTTAACAAGAATGACAATTCGGTCATTTTACATGTAATTTTGTTAACTAGAAGGGCAATTCGGTCATATAAAATGACCGAATTGCCCTTCTCGTCAACATAAATAATTGATGAAGTTAACCTAGTGGAATAAAATGACAATGGTAAAACATTTTTGGATCTACAGACGAAAATAAAACATTTAAATTAAACTGACAAAATAATCAAAACCATTAGGACTAAAACAACATTTAACTCTAAAAAAACTACCGAACACAAATCATTTTCTCCTTCCACTTTCTTTCTTTGAACACAACGTTAATGTTGACTCCACTCTTATAAAATCAAGAGGAACATCCTCTTTATCCAAAAATGACTAACATCCTTTGTTTGATTCACTTATTTAATTTTTATATTAAATAATAAATTTTAATTATTAGCTGTTGACCGATAACAGTCTCAATTTAAAAAATATCAGTGGTGGTATCACTCTTTCACATATTGTAAACCAATAGTTCTTTACTAACATAACCTTAATTTCTTTTACTTTTCTTTTACCAAAAATTCATTAGTTTATAATATGTGCAAATGTGAGAATACCATTGATTATTTTTTAAGTTGTGGCCGTTGTCAACAATAACTAATAGTTAAGATTATTAAAATCTATTTTATTTTAAATAAACAATTATTTGAAAAATATAAGTATGTGCTAGAAATATATTCTTTTAACTCGCCTTTTATTTTTCAATAGAAAACGGCTGAGTCGTCAAGATTGGATCGCCGATGGTTATTGAGATACGACATGTCTTGTGAATATGTATATTTTTTTACCATCTTACTTGTAATCCTAAACTTTTATTTGATAAGCCGCTAGATTTTTTAAAGCCTAACAATTGACTTATTATAAACCAAGTTTTAGACTTTTGTCAAATAATAAAGTCATCAATATTTAAATGCATTTATAGTAAAGGAAAAATAAAAAAGTCATAATTTATAAAAAAAGTCTCATAAAATAAGAATTCGTAAGAACGGTATTAAAGGACTCCGATTGATCCCATTCAAGTAGCATTTGAATCGTCTCATCGAACTCTATAATATAAGATTTTAGGTTTTTGTTTTTAAATGTTTAGCATGTAAATTTTAAAATTTTTACATACATTATTGTGTCATTTTATTTATCATTATGGCTGTTCTATACTTGCGTCAATGTGTTTTTTATTCATTGTGTATTTTTTTTTCTTTAATATTGTGTTATGTTTTTCGGAATTATGTTATATTTTGCTCGACCTTGTATTATATTTTTTGATTTATTGAAATCATCTCATCGAACTCTACAATCTAACTTTACCTTCTAGCAAGATGACATAAATGAAAATATACAAGTTACATTATTTAAATTGACTTTTTTTAACGACAAATATGGATCACTGACGGATTACTAAAGTATCATCGTGGCACTAGTTGAACCACCCGATTATATCCATCTTCACCAGGCATAATGTTTGTACCCCAATCCAGAAGGAAACCCAATAAATATAGGAAAACGCGATTATGAGAATTGTACCCAGGACCTATTGGTCAAAACGCCTTGTGCGACACCTAATGTTGGGTTGTGGAGGATTTGACTCGAGCGGAGGATTATTCCTCTAGTATGATATTTATTCCTTCGGGCAGAGGATTGTTCCTCTAGGAAGAGGATTGGTCCTTTTCTAGTCTAATAAAGATATATTATTATTATTATTATTATTATTATTATTATTATTATTATTATTATTATTATTATATTCAGTTACCTAATTGTGCCTTATAAATACTTCTTATTCTTGTACATATACACTTTGAGCACCTACAAAAAGGAAGAACTAGTTGTATAGTGGATGTAGGTCGGATTAGACCGAACCACTATAAATCTTGTGTTATTGTGAGTTAGAGTGTGTGCGTGTGTGAGCCTGCTGCATATTGCTTTAGTGTTCGTGTGATATCTATTCTGACCTGACAACTGGTATCAGAGCTCAGCTCTTGATCGATTCACACGAACTAGTAGCAAAAAGGTGAAGAAGAAGATACATGTCGGGGCTAGGGTTCCGATTGAAGACGTGTTCATCGTCGCTTCTGCAGATCGCGACTAGGGTTTCAGAAATCCAGTAGCCGTCGCCGCCGTTCATCTTCCGCCGCTAGCATAGCCGCCGCCTAGGGTTCCAAAATCAGAGACCATTGTTGCTGAATATCGCATCTAGGGTTCCAAAATCGAAGATTAGTGCTTTGATTTTGCATCTTGGCGACTGATTTTATGAAGTGGAGAGAGCAGATCACGTTCAGGAAGAGGAAGAAAGAAAATACGTGTTTTTTTCTTTTCTTTCTTTAAGGAAAAATTAGCTTTCCCTAATTTGCAAATAACCCCTCAACCTTTGACAAGAATCTCATCAACCTACCATTATTTGTTCATCGCCATTTTAAAGCTTGAAAAAGATAAGTGTTTGTTTCCGTTTATTGCTTCCGCTAGTATAATAATCATTTAGCAGTACAAATTTGTTTAGTTTGTAGCAAATTGGTAATTGTTCGTTAAAATGGCAGAAGATAGTAAAATCATGATTGACAAGTTTGATGGTAGTCATTATGGATTTTGGAGAATGAAAAGAGAAGATTTGTTGTATCAAAAGGGTTTGCATTTGTCTATATTGGGATAACAACCGGATTACATGTATGATGAAGAATGGAAGTTGCTGGTTAGACAAGCTTTGGTGTGGTTAGGCTTTCTTTGGCAAAGAGTGTTGCGTATAATATTGTCAATGAAACAACTACTTACGGTGTATTGCAAGCTTTGTCCAACATGTATGAAAAAACATCTGCTTCAAACAAAGTATTCCTCATCCGACAATTGGTTAACACCAAGATGAAGGAAGGCATGTCGGTTACCTCTCACATAAACAAGTTTAACTCGATTATCTCTCGTTTAGCCTCAGTTAAAATAAAGTTTGATGATGAAGTACAAGCGCTCATCCGTTTATCATTTTTGCTTGACAGTTGGTCAGACACAGTCACACCTGTTAGTAGTGCATCCGACACTACCAAACTCACTTTTGAGAGTATTCGTGACTTGTTATAAATGAAGATATCAGACGGAGAAGCAATAATGAAATTTCCAGTTCAAGCTCTTTATTGCACACAGAAAGTAAAGGAAGAAGAAATGACAGAGGAACTAATCTAGGTAGGTCGAAGTCTAGAAAAATGGGGCAGTTAAAGAACAGAAAAGACGTTGAATGTTTGAACTGCAAAGAAAATGGTTATTTTAGAAGCCAATGTACAAAGAAATAAGTAAAAAGTGTATCCTCTAAAGGATCAGGAGATGCTCTCATATGTTGCGTTGAGAATTCAGTGGAATCCTGGATTATGGATTCTGGTGCTTCTTTCCATGCTATCTCATGCCCATATATGGTCAAGAATCTACGAATAGGTAACTTTGGTAAAATTCGTTTAGCCGATGATCAAATGCTTGATATTATGGGTATTGGAGATGTAGGCTTGAAGACCTCATTGGGAACTATATGGACATTGAAAGAAGTCAGGCTTATTCCTAATTTGAGGAGAAAGCTGATTTCAGTTGGTAAATTAGACGATGAAGAATTAAATGTTCACTTTGGGGGTGAACAATGGAAAGTGATCAAAGGCAACTTAGTGATTGCCAAAGGAAAGAAGAAAGGCACCCTATACATGGCGGATATTCATGCCGAATGTGTTCATGCTATGACCACCTATTCAAGTCCATCTAATTTATGGCACAACTGACTCGGACATACGAGCGAGAAGGGATTGAAGATGTTGGCTCAGAAAGGGAAGTTTCCAGATTAGTAGAAAGTAGAAACTGAATTCCGTGAATCTTGTGTCCTTGGTAAACAAAAGAGAGTCACTTTTGTAAAGACAGGAAGGACACTGAAAGCTCATAAGCTGAAGCTTGTTCACTTGGATGTATATGGACCAACATCAGTTTCATCTCTAGGAGGCTCGAGATATTATGTTACCTTCATCGATGATTCAACACACAATGTATGGTTCTATTTTCTTAAACATAAATCTGATGTATTTGATGTTTTTAAGATATGGAAATCTACTGTTGAAAATGAAACTAGTATGAAGGTAAAGTGCTGTCGGACAATGGTAGTGAATATATAAGCAAGATGTTTATTGACTATTGTGCCAAGAAAGGGATAAAGATGATCAGGATGATTCCAGGAACTCCTCAGCATAATGGCGTAGCTGAGAGAATGAACAGAACACTGAATGAGAGGGCAAGAGGCATGAGGTTGAATGCTGGGATGCCCAAAACATTCTGGGTAGATGTAGTTAACACCGCAACTTACTTGATCAACCGTTCACCATCCGTTCCCTTGGGTTTCAGATTGCCAGAAAAAATGTGGCAAGGAAATTAGGTAAGTTTTAAACACTTAAGAGTCTTTGGTTGTAGTGCTTACGATTTGTTAGAAGATGGTTACAGGGATAAATTAGACTCAAGGTCCAAGAAGTGCACATTCATTGGTTACGGGTCAGAAAAATGGGTTACAAGCTTCGGGATAATGAAAGCAGAAAAGTAATTAGAAGCAAAAATGTCATCTTCAATGAAAACGAATTGTACAAAGACAGAAACACCAAAAGACCAGAAGTTGAGAAAGAATTTGTTGAGTTTGAAAGTGGTGAAACAAGAAAAGAAGCTTCAGTCAACATTCCAGAAAATGGGGACAAGTCAAGCGACAGTGGGAGCTTAGGGGATGATTCTAGTAATGATTCGGAGGAAGAAGAAGCTACTCCTTCAACTCCAAATTCCCCAGAAACACCTCAAGTTCAACCAAGAAGATCGTCTAGAGCCTCTACACCGCCAAACAGGTACTCACCATCAGTCAACTACATACTTTTGACAGAAAATGGTGAACCCCAGTGTTACTCTGAAGCTCTGGGGTTGAAGGATTCATTGCAGTGGGAGCATGTAACGAAAGATGAAATGAAGTTGCTTTAGAAGAACAAGATCTTGCACTTAACAAAGCTTCCATCTGGGAAGAAGGCTCTTTAAAACAAATGGGTTTTCAGGGTCAAGGATGAACACGATGGTACCAAACTGTACAAAACAAGATTAGTAGTCAAGGGATTTCAACAGAAAGAGGGAATTGATTTCAATGAAATATTATTTCCAGTGGTGAAGATGACTACTGTAACATCCGTCGAAAAATGGGTTTCCAAAACCCGTTTCGTTTATTAATCGAATACTCAGTTATAATTTTCGTTGCGTATATATTGCTCATTTTAATTTTAAGCAATACATAATTAATAAACATTTTAGGATTTAAAAACTATAATTAATAAATAATAAAAAAATAAGTGAAGAAAAAATGAAATGAAGCTGCCGGGTTTCGAACCCGGGTCGCCCACGAACACAAGCACACACTACACCACTCCGCCACACAATTCTTTTATGACAAATACAGAAACAAATAACAATTAAAGTAAACCCAAAAGTCAAACTGATGATCAGCGTGCCCAATCCGCAGTCGCCGGAAAAACCGACGATTTCGCAAATCACGACCGTTTTTCTTTGACTGAAACGCGTGAACTAAATTCGACATCGGTTATAACCGATGTCTAACCCCCAATTCCAGTCGTAACCGCCGGAAAAGTTTTGACCGCGAATCAAGACCAAAACTCGGACTCAGTTCATCCTGATCTTCCCTATAAACACCCACCCAAACCTCTGGTAACCTTTTCGCTCAAAATCGCACAATCTCTCAAAGTTTTTAGCACCCGCCGGAGATATTCTGCATTCGCCGGACTTTCACCGGAAAACCGAGACTTACTTCAAATCGGTAAAATTCTCGACTCTTTTGTTTGCAATCCATCATTAGGCAAGTATTAACATAAATCGTTCAACCAGAATCTGTCTCAGACAACGTTGCCGGGAATTCCTGCACTCGCCGGAAAATCGCTGGAAATTCCGAAGTCTCGCTGTGAATCGGTACAATCATCTAAACCCCCCTGATATCCCTTGTTTAGTAACTTAATTTCACAACTCTTTGATCAAAACTGTTAATTGATTCACTCAGACGGAAGTCGCCAATCAGAGCCGACGACTCTTGCCGGAAATCTGAGAAAAACATTCTGTTCGGTACATTTTACTCCGTAACTCTCTTTATCCATTTCATTCCAATCAATTTGATGTTCGATGATCGATTTAAACAAGAACAGTCGGACATCTTTGTTCTGTGTCTTTGTAAACGAAGAAGACGAAGTCGAACATGTGTATAAGTTTAATTAAAACTGAATATTTAACCGGGTTAGACACACAGTCCAGCGGTGGACTGTGTGCAACATAACACGCACGTCACGGGTTCGAATCGCACACGTTACCGAATTTCAGAAATAAAACCAATCATTTTTAAACCTATTCAGATAACCTTTCAACATGTATATAAATATAATATAATTCAGTAATTAAACAGGTTAAGCACACAGCCCAACTGGTTGGGCTGTGCGTACTCGAACCGAACGTCCCGAGTTCGACTCCGGGTCACTAAAGTCGGTTCGGCCATTTTAAATCATTTTCGAAATAAACTAAATAAGATAGAAGTTAATCAGTATATATATATAATTAAAACAGAGAATATTTCGGGTTAGACACGTAGCTCAGTTGGTAGAGCTGCGTGCACGCATACGAACGAAAGGTCCCGAGTTCGAACCTCACTCAGCGCATATAATTAACACAATCCGACCGGTCAACGGTCAGAGTCAAAAAGTCAACATTTATTTATTTATTTTTTTATTTATTTAATCAGAAAATTATTTAAAAATACTTAAAAATAATATTTTAAAGTTAGAAAATGTCCTTAAACTCACAAAAATAAATCTAAAAATCCTATTAAGATTATGAATTAAAAGTATTAATCTCAAATAAAATCCATTTATTTACCGAATCATTTCGTTATTATTTTAGGTTAGTTTTCCTCGTCGATCAAATCCCAAAACTCGTGCGCATCCAACGTCATCAAAGAACGCACCCAATGTGAGCGAATCTCTACCAATTCCCCATTTTAATCATGTTTTGGGGTGTATCATGTGTCGTTTAATTCTTTATTATATTTAAACACTTGTGCATCCATCATATCCGTGATCAAATGTGTATCCAATATGTATCAATTGTTGTGTGATTTATGTTTAGATTGAAGTTATCATTTTCAGTGCATGCATTTCATTAGGCCCATCAGCTCCCCGTGGGATACGGATTGAGTATCAGGTGCCTCATTCGATCGGCTCCGTTTGATTGAGCCTTGATCTCATATACATTATTCATGTCATTTACTCATCCAATGTGGTTTGTGTTTATGTTATATATATATGTTTGCTCACATGTGATTATTGCACAAATTTCAATATTAAATACAACAAGAAATTAATAACAATGTTTTCTCAAGGTTCATTCGCCAACTTTTGTTGACCCAAAATATCCCCGTTTTACACATGATACAGGTGATCCAGTTGAGGCAAGAAACACATAGGAAGGCCTAGAAGAATAAATCAGTTTAAGCTTGGGATTGTTTTACTTAGTTTTATTTTCCTTGTAATTGTATGGATTTGATTTGAATATTTGAGTTGTAATTTGAATTTAATAAATATGAAACATTTTAGTAAACATCATGAGCTTTGGTGATAACCCAATTATGCCCCGACTCTTATTCCGCTGCGAGTCGGGGTGTGACAACTACCATCTGACTTGTTCCCAGTATTGTAGCAGCAGAAGGCTTGCATTTAGAGTAGCTAGATGTTAAGACAACTTTTCTACATGGTGACCTAGAAAAAGACATCTACATGACACAACCAGAAGGTTTTCCGGTTAAAGGCAAAGAAAACTTGGTGTGTAAGTTGAAGAAGAGTTTGTATGCTCTGAAGCAAGCGCCCAGACAATAGTATTTGAAGTTTGATAACTTCATGGGAAGAGTTGGTTACAAGAGATGTGATAATGACCATTGTTGTTATATCAAGAGGTTTAAGGGTTCTTATATCATTATACTACTCTATGTGGATGATATGTTAATTGTCGGTTCAGACATGACAAAGATCAAGAAGTTACAGAAACAAAGGTCTGAAGAATTTGAGATGAAAGACTTGGGAGCTACAAACCAAATACTCGGGATGAGTATTTTCATAAACAAAGAAGATGGTTCTTTGACACTCTCAAGAGAAGTACATTGAGAAAGTGTTAGAGAGATTCAGCCTAAAAATGCCAAGATTAGAAGCACACCTTTGGGAAGTCACATTAAGCTTTCTAAAGTTTAGTCACCTAGATCAGATGAAGACAAAGCAGAAATGGCTAAAGTTCTGTATGCATTTGCAGCTGGTAGCCTCATGTATGCAATGGTATGCACGAGACCAAATATTGCTCATGCAGTGGGAGTTGTTAGTCGGTTTATGTCCACTCCGGGAAGAGAACATTGGGAAACAGTTAAATGGCTGCTAAGATATTTGAAGGGAACTTCCAAAGTGGCATTGCATTTTAAGGGAAAATATGTTATTCTGAAGGGTTTTGCGGATGCAGACTTTGGTGGGTGTAAAGAGTCATTCAAAAGCACCACAGGGTATGTCTTTATAGTGGGAGGCACTACTGTAAGTTGGATGTCCAAACTTCAGAAAAGTGCCGTTCAACCACAGAAGCAGAGTGTATGGCAATTGCTGAAGCAAGCAAAGAGGTTATTTGGTTGAAGAATTTTCTCAAAGATCTTGGCAAGGAACAAGTTGATTGTGCATTGTTTTGTGAGAATCAAAGTGCAATACACCTTGCAAAGAACCATGTCTTCCATTCGAAGACGAAACATATACAGTTGAGATATCACTTTATTAGAGATCAAGTCAGTGATGGCACTCTGAAGTTAAAGAAGATCAAAGGAACTGAGAATCCAGCTGATATGTTGACTAAGGTTGTTACCTTAGAGAAGTTGAAGCTTTACATAGCTTCAACTGGCCTTCAGGTTAATTGATGGGAAGGCCGCCCACAACTAGTGAAAATGAAGTGTTTATAGAGGTACTTATGAATATGAAGTTTTAAGGAGAGCAGTTTGAAGTCGTTAAAGCCTCCAAGTGGGAGATTGTTGGGTTATGAAGGATTTAACTCGAGCAGATTATTATTCCTCTAGTCTTATGTTTATTCCTTTAGGTATGTCACATCCCGACCCGCAGCGGAAGTAATAGTCGGGGCATAATTGGGTTATCACCAAAGTTCATGACATTTACTAATAAGTTTCATATTTATTAATTCGAAATTTAAAACTTCAAATATTCAAACACCATGAGTCATACAAGCACAAATAAAACCAAAACATTGTTCAGAACATAACGGTTTTGTTTAATCTTCTAAGGCCATTCCTATGTGTTTCTTTCTTCAGCTTGTTCACCTGTATCATGCGTAAAACAAAAGGTTTGGATTAAAAAAAGTTGGCAAGTGAATCTTAGTAAAACATTTAGACAGTTGTATTATATCTATTGTTTGAATAAAACTCGTGCATGAATCATAAGTGAGCATATGTATATATAACCAATCACCAACCACATAATATTCACAATGAACACATGACATGATGAATGATGAACTTGAGATCAAGGCTCAATCAAACGGAACCGATCTAATGAGGCACCTGATGCTCAACTCGTATCCCACGATGAACTTATGGGCCTTAAATTGAATGATTGCACTTAAATGATAAAATGTAACCACACATAATCACACCAACAAAAATACTCATTTGATCACACAATGAGGTTAGCACAAGTGTTTAAATAAATAAATAAAACATGTACGACAGCACAAGTGTTTAAATAAATAAATAAAACATGTACGACACATGATACACCCCAAAACGTGATTAAAAAGGAGTTTGTAAGGATTCACTCACAGTGGGTGCGTTCCTTGTTTGATAATAAAAGCGCACGAGTTGAGAATTTGATCGACGAAAGGATACTAACCTAAAATGGTACGCGATAAATCGGTAAATATAAACAGGTTAATATCTTGATTTATACTTTTTATTGAAATTTAGATTATTTTATAGTATTATATTTGAGAATTTAATCCCGAGGAAAATGATATTTTTAGTTGTTTTTAATTGTTTTAAACTTAGAATAATAGTATATATTTGATAGGAATAATTAAAATAAATTAAAAATAATAATAAAAATATTGTCAGGTCTGACAAGACCTGACCGATTCGTTGACTTTTTGACCGCGTGTGGTGGGACTCGAACTCACAACCTCTCGTTCACGTGCACACAGCTCTTCAAACTGAGCTACGTGTCTAACCCGTTATAAACATGATTTTTATTATTCTTATTCACTCTTTAAGTTAATTCAGAATTTCTTAAGTTTAAAAAGATTTTTAAAATTCAACTGACCGGTACACTTCACACATTTCGATCTCGAGACCTCTGCTCTTGTGTGCACCCAGCCCACCCAACTGGGCTGAGTGTCTAACCCGAATATATACCAATTTTTATTATATAAATATACATACTACACTTCATCTTCTTCCCATAAACCCACTGCCCGACTGAAATTCCTTAATTGATTTGATCAATTGGCTTATAACAAAACACTATGCGTGAATAAGATAAGTATATTCGTACCGAAACGAACGGAGATATTAAGATCTCTTATTGATTTTTGGCCTTGAACCGAAATCTCCGACAACGCAGGTGATACTTTCCGAATGCTTCCGAAGTAAGAGCGAGTGAAAACTTGATGAGAGTGAGCGATTTTTGGAGAGGAAACTCAAGATATTTATAGAGTGACAAGATTCGTCCGTTTTCAGTTTCAATCTTTCAAGTCTTCAATGCTCATGATTCGATTTCAGTTTCAACCGAAAAACACATTCAATGATTCATCGAAACTGCTTGCCTTTAATGGATGTTGTTATGGATTATGATTGCTGATTCGGAAAGAAAAACGGTGCAATCGATGATTAACCGTGAATTCAGGGGCGGTTAAAGATCTATACGCGCAGAAATTTTAAAAGGATATGCTTGGTTTTAACGTATATATTTTAATTGTTTCCCTGATTCACCACATGTGTGTGTGCAGTGTAGCGGTGTTGGTAGTGTGTGCGTCACAAGTGACCCGGGTTCGAATCCGGTTAAACCCCTTTTTAACATATTTATTTTTTAACACTATATATATATATATATTTATCACATGAATTCCTAAAAAAATATTTAAGTTTATTATTTTTATTAATATATCTAAAATCCATATCTTATAATAATAAAAGAAATATTCATTTTAATACAGGGCGGATTTTGAAACCCGAATTACACGAATGTTACAAGGTAGAGGATTGTTCCTCTAGGAAGAGGATTGGTCATTTTCTAGTCTGATGAAGATATATTATTATATTCAGTAACCTGATTGTACCCTATAAATACTTCTTATTCTTGTACTTGTACACTTTGAGCAGCTGATACAAAAATGAAGAACTAGTTGTGGAGTGGATATAGGTCAGATTAGACCGAACCACTATAAATTTTGTGTTCTTGTTCTTGTGAGTTAAAGTGTGTGAGCTTGTTGCATATTATTATAGTGTTCTTGTGATATCTATTATGACCTAACTCATAAGATATCATAATGTCACGATCCGTCTAAATACAGATTTTTTTCTCAAGTTCCAGAAGATTCCGGAACACTAAAGAAGCGTTTAGCGCTGCCCGGAAGTTTCCGGAACAGCTTACAAGTTGCTGGAACATCTTGGCGCCATCGGAAGGATCTAGATTAGCCTTCAAAGGCCTAGAAATGGCTGATATTTCTGCCCAAGAGTTGCAGCGAAGAAGCATCTAGAACAGACTTGAAGACTCTTGGAAATGCTGGATATTTTACAAGAATTCTCTTGAAATCAGCTTTGTGAAATATCAAAGATATTATGTATGGAATTCTCTAGAACTAGCTAAGGACTAGTATAAATAGGTGATGAGGTCTCATTTGGAGATCACCCAACAATATCACAAGTAATCTCACTTGTACTTGTAAACATACTCTTGTAAACCCTCTTGTAATCAATACAAAGTAGTTTCTTTGTATACACAACTTGCAACCATCACTTGAATCACTCAAAACATACATCGTTGGGGCATATAGCTTAACTTAGATCAAGGCTAAGTCGCTACACGTGAGTCAGAAGTTTTACTTCGTGACAATATAAAGGCATGGCTTTAAATTGATAACTATTGATATTAGGCTACTCGGTGTGGGGGTCTTCCAGGCCCGGCCTGGCCCGTCGACGCCCCCCAACACCATTTCCAGTGGGGTGGCGGCGTACTGGACGTCCGGCCGGAGACGTTGGCGACGATGCATGTGAAGACAAAAACTAGCAGTTGAACGGCTATAAAATTAAAAACAATCAATTTTCCTTAAAAATAATAATTTACCTACAAATATACCAAAATCATCCCATTTTTTACACACTTCAACCAATTCTCTCTCTCAACTTTATACAATTATTCTACTTTTTATAAAATTCTTCTAATTTGCCATGGATCCATACAACCCGAATTCAAACGTGAACCCAAACCAAAACATTTTCTCGGTGCCCGGCAAGAGCGAAGGAACGTGAGGTAGAAGAACAGGTTCGGTTAAAGAATGAGAAGAACGAATATAAAGAGTGAGAGATAATGACGACTGACTAACCTCGTATCCGGAAGAAGATCGAGCGATTTTACAAATAATAAAAGAAAAGATCGCGAAAAAGTGGAGTTCTTAGGATTTTTATTTTTTAGGTTATTTTTTTATTATTTAGGTTATTTCTTTATTTTGTAGGTTTTGTTTTTAGGTTATGTAATGTATTGTTTTAATAATAATAATTTATTTTTTATTAGTAAATGTTAAAAAACTAGTTGAATTAAAAAAGAAAAATAAATTAATTAGATATGCAAAATCATCACTCATTTCCTATGATATAACACTGACATAAAAGGTTATCCTCTAAAAAGAGCTATCACTCGTACCGATACCGAGTAGTCTTAGTATATTACATTTTACCATCATTAAATTTAAATATAAAATATTAAATTAAGTAATGCTATTTCAAAGGCTGCGTGTTTAGGGTCAAAAAGTAGGTATCAGAAAACATGTGGCCCAGTATGACTGCCCACTGAAGTAGCGACTCGACGCGGTTTTCACATAGTTTTACTTCTACCCTTGTAAATTGTGGTAATGCCTCTTTTTATCTTAAATTTGCATACTTTAATTTATTTATTACTTAATAGTTAAAGTTAATACTTACTTGCCTTTGTTTACTTATAAACATTAAAAATATAAAGTTGTCATTTATGATTTACCATCCCATCATCATCATTGATGTGGTGGAACTTTGAACATGTTCATAAAATAAAATAAAATATATCTTTTAACGATATTATGTAAAATAGTGGGACACTTATGCATTTTACAATAAGAATCAATCTCTTTTATTTGGTTTATTAGGATACCAACGTTTGATGTAACAATCAATAAAAGATGTGCTTAAAAGGCATCGATACGTGTTTTACGTTGATCAACCAATAAGAGATATGCCTAAAAGGGTATCAATACGTGTTTTACGTTGATAAAAAAAAAAAAATAATAATAAAGGTATTGATGTTGTTTTGAGGGTACCAGTTCGTCACGATTCCGGTACGAAACCGGCACTCGTTATAGCATACAACACAAAAAAAAAACCTTTATTTCCAATACGACTCAATTTTCAATGAAATTTATATCGGAATGTTGGTATGTGTACCATTATTGTTCAAATGGTATCTGATATGATACGGAGCCAATACTAGGTATAGCTTACGATATCAAAAAATATTTTATTCCATATACAAATCCGCTTTCAACAAAATTATGCAAAAAAAAAAAAACACAAAAAAACAAATATTGGTACCAATGTTCAGATGATATCGGTTCGGTTATTCACAATAAAGAAAATAAATTATATTTGAACCGTTCGATTTTAAATAATTTTTTATCAAAACGTAGATAAAAATAAGAACGTCGCAATGGTATATTTTGAATTTTATGAAACAATGTACTATATTATTTGTATAACGAAAAAGATAAACAACGACACTTCATATAAAAATAATTAAATCGTTAGGCATCTTTATGACATGTACATTTGTGGTTCGATCACAAGTACGTTACAGTTAACAAATTAGTTTTGAATAAAACTTACACCGAGATGTACATAAGATAAGCACATCGCAATAACATATTCAAAATTTTATATAACAATTATATTTTAAAAGTTATAACAAAACCAAAATATATTAAAAGTACTTATTCTAACAAATAAAAGATGGTTACTATACTCATTACTCTTAGTAACCAACCTTCTAATTTACTAATAATATAATTACTAAACGTGCTAATTAATAGTCTTTAAAGTTTTATTTTATGACATATAATATATCACTAAACAAGTTTAAACTTATTCATTAGTTTAAACTTGCTCTCCTTTGTTTATTGGTGTTACCGTTTAAAGCTAGAGAATAACTAAAACGTAATTAAGTGGGATTGAAAAATTTTAAATTCAATACAATGGAAAGCACATCTGTTATCCGATGTGAAAATCTATCGAAGAATTAGTCATTTTAGATTTAAAAGATTCTCTGTCTTAGACAAAAGGCAACTCGAACGGTTTCTTGGTAAAAAAGATCATGAACTAGTTTGAAGTCAAGACGGTCTCGGCTAATATGTGCAACATGGAATGGATTAACTTGGTCCCAAAATAGATTGGTTTTTTCTGTTTGGCATGTTCTTCAAAACCGTTTTCCAACAAAGGTTTTGAATCATCGCTTCGTCACTTTGCTAACTCCTTGCTGGTTTTTCAATTATATTGCTAGTTCATCTACTCTACTTATAATTAGGTGAAAGTGGTCAAGATGGGTTCAAGCATTTTTGTCGCTAAAAATCGAAATGTTTCAAAAACCCATATATAAATATCAAAGATTCTAAATACCGTAAATTGGAGGGCCAATTTGTTGTTAACCCAATGTAGAAGTACCTAAAAGTAAAAACAGCTTATGGCAGGTTGGTAGGCACGACTTGTTATATCACACGCCTTTTAATCTAAGTAAATAAATTTATTATATATATTTTATTTCTTTTAAGGGTGGCAACTTGCAAGTTAACACGAGGAAAATAACTTTATTATAATTAAACAATACAAGTTCTCTTAAGAATATTATATTCACAAATAAACATTTTTTACTCTATTTGTATTAACCACTTATGTTTTTCATACATATAACTAGCTAGATTATCCACGGTTTGCATCGGGTTTTGATTAGTACCGGGTCGGTTCAACATGGTATCAGCACTCGAAATAGCAATCGAAAGAGACAAGCACAAGAGGATATACACATCGATTGAAACAAAAAAATGAATATCGTTACCGATCGCGATGTTGTTCGGCTGGTACCGATTCGATTCATCTTGGTAAGTTACTATACCAAACTCGACATAGCTTACGGTACCGAAAAAGTCTCTATTGCAAATACAACTCCATCTTCAACAAACTTTATACCGCCGCATCTAGAAAGCTTTAAAAATGAATACGTTACTCGTAGCGATACCGATGTTGTTCAAACAATGTCGGTCAAATTTCTTATGGTAAAGTTTGACTATATTTGACTCGTTCGAATAGAGTTATAAATGAAAAACAAAATATACTCAAAAGTATAGATAAAATACAAATAAAACTAAGTTTAATAATTTTTAAATAATATAATTAAAAAACTAATAGTTAAAAAATAAACTAAAAAATATTAGTAAAATTAAAGAAATAATATTAAATTATTAATCTGCTTTTCATCTATTTAAAACATGTAAGATATAATATTTTTTTATTTTTTAAATAATATAACTGAAAAAACTAATAGTTAAAAAATAAACTAAGAGGCTATTTAGCAACGTCTAAATGGTTAAATGTTGAATAAGTAAGAGCTTTGAACCATTAAGTGCTGAACCACTAAGATGTCTGAACCATTAACAGCTAGTATAATGCTTAACAGTTCAGGGTCAAACTACTGACCAATTCAGATAAAAGATCTTAATCATTCAGACTCAGTATAATATTTAATCATTCAGAGGCAAATGTCCGAACCATTCAGATGTCTGCTCACGAAACAAACAGTCTAAACCATTAAGTGCTGAAACAATAAGAGGTTTAAAATATTAAGAGGCTGATTAAGAGGTAAACAAACAACCCCTAATATATTAGTATAAATAACAAAATATTATTAAAATATTAGGTACATGTATTTCTAAAATGTAAGATATAGGAATTTAACTCATTAAAATAACATTGTGGCCGACTTAAATCATTTAATTATGTTTTATAGTTATAATCTTCATATAATTATGTATACCAAAAATCAATTTATTCCAATCGAAGGGGAGCATTTATTGGTCATGGGCTGGTCCGTCGCTCATGAGCATATTCGTGTGATCATTTCTCACGTTTAACGTTTAATTTTCAAATATTAAGGTTAGGTATCAATTGTCAAAACTACCATATATATATTTTCATATTTCATTATTATTTTTAATTTTTAATTATATATAAATAAACACATTCATTTCATAGTTAATATTATGTTGAGGGCTATATCGTATAATGCGTAGTGATTAAATGAAAAAAGTAAATACTATTATGTTGATGACTATATCGTAAAATACGTAGTGATTTAATGAGAAAAAGAAAGCTGAAAAAACATATGATTTATAATTTTTTTTTTCATTTTCTCCCACGATGTTACTAAAATAAATCGACATAACTAGTTAACATAGACACACCTATCTAAAAAAATTAATATCGATTATATAAAAGGTAAGACTTTCATATTCACTCACAATGAAACTAAATCATAAAATCGATTGCAGATAGACCCCTTTGTAATCATTGGACATTTACAATTGTATAGGACAATAATGGTGCTAAGCCTGCTGAATCTCAATTGAGATTGTGGGTAAAACCCTCACTACTCGTATCTAAGATTTGAAACAATAAACAAAATGGCTAACGCAAGCATATTTCTCAACATTAACCGTCGACAATTTTCATGTTTTTTGTTTTACACACTTGTCAAACTCCTCAATTAGCTAATTGTTCTTGAGTCATTTGATTGTACGTGAAATTGCATCAGAGATGGTAAAGATGAATGGTGATGGTGGTTGTTACAGGAAGTAGATAGAGGAATGGTCATGGTGGTTGTTATAGGAAGTAGGTAGAGGGAGAAAGGATTGATAAAGTGAATGAGTTCTCTTATATTTATTCAAATAGATAAGTATATATTAATAATAATAAATAGTTATGTTTTTATGTTTTTATATTAATTATCAATAAACAAATTGATTTTAGGAATTAATAACAAATAATTTAATACTTATATTTATAAAACTACTGAAAGTTAACAAATAATTTGGATGGAGTTAAAAACGGAAAGGAAAATAGAAAAAACAAGTAAACTATCCGAGAAAAATAATTGATTTTAAATAATTGAAACAAACTATTAAAACAACTAAACAACAGGGAGTAAAACGAAAGTTTATTTAATATAATTTGAGAAACAAATTTAAAACTAATAAAATTTCATGACAACATTAATAATATCCACGTCAGACTGAGGTGTACGGCTGGTATGATTTATAACTATTTATAACTTCACCCAAATCTTGACGAAGCACCATTTCACATTTCACACACAACAAAACCCTTTATTAACACAAATCGCACCTACCTGACTCTCTAACCTCCATACATACATACATACATACATACATTCAGTGTGTGTGTGTGAGATATTTTGCCCTAATTCACACTCTTCTCTCACCATGATGTCCTTGAACGGCTCATCGCTTGTGGTAATTTTCATAATTTCTTCGTTTTTCCTTCGATTTTGATTGAAATTTTGAAATATACATGTTTATATCTGGATTTGAATCTGTAAATTCAAGCGTAATATGTAGTTTATACGTTTGAATCAGCGTATTGAAATACATGCGTAAATCTGGATTTGAATCGGTTAATTTGAGCATAGTAGCTAGTTTATACGTTGTATGAACCGATTGTTTGTAATTTACCTTTGATTTCAATTTTTTCGATTTTTGTTTCGATTTGGATTGAAATACATGCATATATCTGGATTCGAATCGGTTAATTTGAGCATAAACTGCTGGTTTATACGTTAGATTAGCGTATGATATGCTAGTATAGATCTATTGTTCGTAATCTAGTTTTGATTTAAATTTCTGAGTTATTTGTTTCGGTTTTTGTTACGTACGTGTAAATCTCTAGGTTAAAATATTGTTAGTTTGTGCATTTTAGGTTTAAATGTTTAGATCAGCATTTGTTCTTAATCTAATTTGATTTCAATTTCTTGTCAATTTATTAGTTTCTTTTTTTTTTGAGATACATGCATCTATCTGCACTCGAATCAGTTGATTTTAGCATATGATATAGATCGATTTTATTTCAATTTTACTAATTTTTTTTGTTTCGATTTTGATCTACGTACATGCAAATTTCTGGACACATGTCGGTTAATTTTAGAATTTTAGGTTTATAATTATTATTTTATTTAAATCAGTCTCTATTATGCATCGATTTGTTGAAATATGATTTTGATTTTAATTTAATTTTGTATCCATTTGTTGAAATCTGATTTTGATTTTAATTTAATTTTGTAGAAGAACTCCGTTACCGGAGTTTCAAGGACGCAATCGCAGTCATTGAGGTTACCGGTGAGGCGTCCGGTGGTGGTTTCTATGCTGAATAATATTAATAATCGACCGGAGCGAAACGTCAGCGTTTCGGTGGATAGTGCTGTGAAGGAGGTGAATGCTCCGGTGGCGGCTGAAGTTGATGAGTCTGATGGTAAAAAACCGAGTGCATCTGTTGGTGGTGGTGTTGAAGACGTGTACGGCGAGGATAGTGCCACCGAGGATCAGTCTATTACTCCGTGGTTTGTTTCTGTTGCCAGGTAATAACAATTTATTCTGATTTTTTAGGATCTTGATGACATCATAATCCACCGGTTTATATTCACGTCGTCACGTCGATGATTTCTATGCTCGATCTATTCGTCAGTGTTATGCAATAAAAAGAATTATTATATATTCATTATATTTCTTTATATAATCGTATGGAAAAAGTGTTTCATTAAAAAACAAACGCAAAAGCAGATTATGGTTTCTATGGTTTCCATATTTAATTCAATACGGATTCTACATATTTAAAATACAAACTGGTAAACGTTTACAAGTTTGTAATCTGTAACAAGATTATGGTGATCTATTCCTAAAATATTTTTTATTTAAAGTTGTTCAACTGTCAACAAATAAATAAATTAAAGCGGAAGTTGTGTATTTGCAAATTTTCTGGTTTTTTGGTAATATTATAAATGCATCTGTTACCAATAAAAGGCTCTATACAACGACTATGAAACAATTATTTAATTTGAGTTTTATGTTGGAATTTGGATATGGAATGGAGGGCCATTTGTTTGAATAAAACAAACTGCAGCGTTCTAATGTCCAAATTGATTACTGTTTCTATTCGAAGATAAAAAAATATGATTTATTGTATTGACATATTGAGCACTTTTCTTGTAGTTCGTTTTCAATATATTGCTGGTTTTTTTAGGACAACATGATATCCATGCTATCGTTAAATTATGAATAACGGATAATTCTCTTTTATTTAGTGGCTACTCGTTGTTGCGGGACCCGCACCACAACAAAGGTTTGGCTTTTACCGAGAAAGAGCGAGACGCCCATTATCTACGTGGTCTTCTTCCTCCGGTTGTCGTCAATCATGATCTTCAGGTATTTTATGTTTATTCGCACTTGTCTCGGCTTCCTTTTCCGTATGTTAAAATATTTATTATGTGGACGTATGGAAAAATCTCATATTTTGTAACGTGTCAATAATCAGGTAAAAAAGATGATGCATAATATCCGCCAATATCAAATACCTCTACAAAGGTACCAAGCCATGATGGATCTTCAGGTAAACCTCAAATAGTAATGAGTTGGCATTGGCCTTTTCAATTCATTTACTTTTATTGGGTCGATTTGGGTTGTCCTTTATCTCAAACGGGTTGATCCTTGATAATGTCCCATATTCTTATTTTAATGCATTAAACCTCCTAAATAGTTTTATTCAAGTATTTACAATTTTATTGTAAGAAACTTGTTTTTGTACTAGTGATGGTTAAAACATTCTATATATATGAATACAATAAAGTTATAAACAAAACTGGACAAAAGTGTTACGGGGTCAACTTAATCTGACTCAGTTTGTTTTGACCCATACTACAAATGACCTGTTTTTAATTATCAACTCTCAAGTATTTTTCATCAAACTCAGTTCGTCTTTTAGTATGTCGATGCTATTCTGCAGATTTTTTTCTATGTATACATTTTGAATCGTCTATGTATCCTGGTATGCAGGAGAGAAATGAGAGATTATTCTACAAGCTATTAATTGAAAACGTCGAGGAGCTTCTCCCAATTGTATATACACCAACCGTTGGTGAAGCGTGCCAAAAATATGGGAGCATTTTCAAGAACCCACAGGGTTTATTTATTAGTTTAAGAGACAAGCAAGTTCCCATCACCATCATCTACTCGCGTACACTTGGAAACATTTTGTTTTCTAGTTATTCTAGCTAACTAATAAATTATATTATATTTATAGGGGTAAGATTCTTGAGATATTGAAGAATTGGCCTCAGAAAAAAATTCAAGTTATAGTAGTCACAGATGGTGAACGTATTTTAGGCCTAGGAGACCTTGGCTGCCAGGTAAAGGGTTTGTTTGCTTTCAATCATGTAATTATTTAATTATTACAATTTTAAGCAAAATGCACATCTTGATGCCATCTTCTACAACCTGTTTTATTAAATTAAAGCTAATTATCTGGTTATGATTGTTAGTTTTCTTATATGCAATTACTTAACAGGGAATGGGCATACCTGTGGGAAAGCTCTCTCTCTACACAGCTCTTGGAGGAATTCGTCCTTCAGCAGTACGTATTTCGAAGAGTAAAATAGAATTATCCTTTTTTTTTTTTTTTCAAATATGCAATTTTAATCTGTCTCAGTCTAATATGGACCGGTTCTAGAACATATATTTTCTTTTCGAAGTCCCTGTTATTATGTTTTCAGTTTTGTTTTTGTTTTTGTTTCTTTTTCCATTTTGCAAAAGCATATAAAAATGACGGTGCTAAAATAGTTTTGTGATAATATATGCAGTGCCTACCGATAACCATTGATGTTGGCACTAATAACGAGAAGATGTTGAACGATGAATTCTACATTGGTTTAAGGCAAAGGAGGGCAAGTGGTCAGGTAAGCTAGTTTTCTGGTTTCTGGTTTTAGTTATGTTTACTTATATTAAAAAATTACGTTATTTAGAAGCAATTAGTGTGTCAGTGACTTATGACCCATTCAACCATCTCACCTGTTTTATTTTTAGTTTTTATCAATCATATCCTTTAAGAATAGAGATAACAGGAATCTGACTCTTTTATAAGTGATCGGGCCAAAGCCACTTGACCGGTATTATTTTGAATTCTTTGTTTATCGAGTGGCCTTTTCTGTTTTCAGGAGTATGCTGAACTCATGAATGAGTTCATGACTGCTGTCAAGCAGAATTATGGGGAGAAGGTCCTCATTCAGGTTAGCAACTTTTCTCATTTTAATAAAAAGTTTCTCTACCTCTATCTTGTTTCTTATGTGAGATGTTCTCATCGCAGTCATTTAACATTATCTTTGCAGTTTGAGGATTTTGCAAACCACAACGCCTTTGATCTTCTTGAAAAGTATAGAACCACCCATCTTGTGTTTAACGATGATATACAGGTAGGCAGTGTCCGGTATTTGGGAACGAAAGGTGGAATGGGATGGATATTACTGACAGTTTGAGATAAACATGTTTGTTTAATACGTAAGAGTGTTTTTATTCAATACTTATAATTTTATAATAAATCCATTTCATTAAAATGTTTCAAAATTTTAATTGAGAGGTTTTTAATTCATATTATATAATTTGGAATACTTTTATTACTATAAATTGAGATTTTATTCATTTATTATGTTGCTCATATTTTTTTACATATATAATATTCGTATTTTTATAAATTTATGTAAAAGTAAGATTGTGCATGTTAATTTATATATAGTATGAACAATTGATACATAGGCTAATAGTTAATAAAATCAAAATCTTTAATTGATATATTTTTTACTGAACCTGCTATGCAATTTGTATATAGTATGAACAATTGATACATAGGCTAATACTGATTTAATAAAAAAAGTATAATTGATTTCAGTACATGACATGCCTAATGATGATTCCAATGCGAGGATGAAATGATTGATACATAAAAACATACCAAGAAACATACTGAATGACCTTTTCCATATCTACATGCAAGATTGACGGGTCTCGTAGTGGGTCAAAGCGGGTTTGGGTTGAATCTGTTCATGTTCTACACAAACATTTGTTCTCCACTTGTCCGTCATTGAACACTTGAAAGCGATTATAAACCCTTTTAACTAACTTATTTTGAATAGAAACTACAATCCAAATCAACCTATTTAAAGGTAAATCGATCAAAGATGTGACATCTAATTAAATATATCTTCTAATTTTTTAGGGCACAGCATCAGTGGTGCTTGCAGGGCTTATTTCTGCACTAAAATTAGTTGGTGGATCTTTGGCAGACCATAGATTCCTCTTCCTTGGAGCTGGAGAGGTCGGCAATTCTAACTTTTTTCACAGTTCATCTACCTTCTGCTTCTTGATTTGTGGCATTATCTCCTTCATGTCTCAATCTCAATTCTAGCTTTTTATTTATGCAGGCTGGCACAGGCATCGCTGAACTCATAGCTCTTGAAATATCGAAACAGGTTAGGAGATATCGAATCTTACGCTTAAACCCTCAACCAACCCACCCTGGAAACACACATCTTACCAACACTAAAGTAAGATGACTAGATGCTAGATTAATGGGTAGGTTATATAATGGATGTTTTGTATAATCATGCAGACAAACGCTCCATTAGAAGAGACCCGCAAGAAGGTTTGGCTTGTGGACTCGAAGGTAATAAACATGAAAAGACTACCATCTTTTTCTTTCATTCTTTCTTGCATAGCCATAATTATTTGTCTTTTTGGTTACATAATTTTGTAGGGTTTGATTGTTAGATCCCGCCTAGATTCACTCCAGCATTTCAAGAAGCCCTGGGCCCATGATCACGAACCTGTCGATAAGTTCGTGGATGCTATCAAGGTGTGTTTATCTCTTTCTGTCTCTTGTTTGGTGGCAAAATGGGCAGGTTGGGTAACTTTCGGTTCAAATGGGTCGATTCTGGTTGGGGTTGACAGTCAACTTTTTGACATCCATCTTTAAATTTCTTAAATGGTTAATGTTTCAACTTTCAATATGACGACATAAACTGTTATTCAACTTCTTGTCTTTTCTATTGACTAAAAATAGTTAAAGATGTTGTAAACACTTGGGTGTATTTTTGTTAATTTAAGTTTTTTTTGTTTTACCTAAATGTGTTTTTTTTACCAATTTACTCGTAATTAACAAATTAACTATCGATGAAAGATGAAAAAAATGATTGTTTCGATCTGCACCACAAAATTGCTCGTTTTAAGCAGCACTTGATACGCAACCAACTTTACACCACCGCTAGTTGTTTTCCAATTTGCATATGAATATGTGTTCATCTCATTTCCCTTGGGTTACCAGACAATCAAGCCAACAGTATTGATCGGATCATCAGGGGCTGGACAGACATTTACAAAAGAAGTTGTTGAAACTATGTCGTCCCTTAATGAGGTAATTTATTTAACTGTCATAGTAAAAGATATTAAAATAGAAAGTGAATTATTCTTACACAAGTGTTTCTTTTTATTTTTGGTTGCAGAAACCTATTATTCTTGCTCTGTCCAACCCAACGTCTCAATCAGAATGTACTGCCGAGCAAGCTTATACCTGGAGTGATGTATGGCCACTATTCTTCTGAATGTCTTTATTTTGCGAAAAGAAAGATTATTGTGTGTGGGGGTGTTTGGATGTGCATAATCAGTTCTGAAACGCTAATCCAAACACCTGTTAATTGTGTCAGTTTTAAGTGTCCAACTTGGAATACGGTTAATAAACCAAACATTGTACTGATTTCATTGACCTAAGGCTATGCTTACATGTATGTTTCTATGTTGTTAATTATAGGGCCGTGCTATATTCGCCAGTGGGAGTCCGTTTGACCCTGTTGAATATAACGGAAAGGTCCATGTGTCAGGCCAGGTACGACTTTTTGAACCTTAAACAATATTGGTCTTCGGTTCTCAACAAGAAATTTGCGGATTTTAACTATTGTTGTTTTATCCTTTTCAGGCCAACAATGCATACATTTTTCCCGGATTTGGCCTCGGTTTGATCATTTCTGGTGCAATCCGTGTTCATGATGACATGCTTTTGGCAGCCTGTAAGTTAGCAGTTTAATTTTGTTTGTTCATTCTAATCACCATTTGCATAACCAGTGAGCCGAGCCATCTTTAGCTTTAGCTTGGGATCAAAGTTAAAAAGGCCGGCTCAGCTTGAAAACTCTAAACAGGCCGAAATTTGAGCTCAAGCACGGTCTTATATTTAAAAAAAAATCTTGCAAGCATGATATAACAACAAAATAAAATATTTATTCCACATGGATAGATATAATAACAAAATTGGCGGGTGGGTTTTTATTCTGTTCATCACTATTAAATTATATTTTGTGCAATTTTCATTATGTAATCTAATAGTGTTTATTTTATTTTTTGTGTTGAATGGAACAGCCGAAGCTCTGGCTGAACAGGCTACACAGGAGCATTTTGACGAAGGGCTAATATACCCACCGTTCACCAACATCCGCAAGATTTCTGCTCATATCGCAGCTAAGGTGGCTGCCAAAGCATACGAACTTGGTGAGCCCTCTCCCCATACGCGGCCCGTACCAACAAAACCAATAAACTGAACCCGACTGGCTATATTCTGTTGGGTTCTTGAGATTTTAAAAATCCGCTCATGGTTCTCAAGTTTTTCGTAATTCGTATACTACCAAATTAATTTCCACACCACAACGAGCGATATCTACGCCAATCGTACAATGGCACAATAAACCCGGTGGTGTGCGAAGTAATTTTGTTGGTGTATCGGAACATGACCCTTTTTCTAAAATAAAATAATTATTATCATGGTCCCTGTGGTTTGCACTTTGTAACACATTTAGTCTCAAACCAACAAACCTAAAGGTTTTAGCATGTCAAAGTTGGGGACTAAATGCGTTACAAAGTGCAAACCGCAAGGACCATCCTTGTACTTTTAGAAAAAAGTTGGGTTCGCACTTTGTAACGTATTTAGTCCCCAACTTTTTCCAAAAGTACAAGGATGGTCCTTGTGGTTTGCACTTTGTAACACATTTAGTTCCTAACTTGGACATGATAAAACCTTTAGATTTAGTGGTTGGGACTAAAGGCGTTACAAAGTGCAAACCAGAGGGACCATCCATGTACTTTTTAGAAAACTAGGGACTAAATCTGAAATTTTGGTAAGCCGCATGGACCATCCGTGTACTTTTAGAAAATTAGGGACTAAATCCAAAATTTTGGTAAACGAAGGGACCATCCTTGTAGTTTACTCTAATTGTTATCTAATCATTGTAACCTGTTATAATGAGCTTCTGTCCTAGTTGGGACCAAACCGGTTTCGGGTTCTGGTGGGATCCGGTTTGACCCGTGAACACTGCGAAATTGTTTAGTTATGTTATGATGTAACTAAATGCAAAATATGATTATGGGTTTGTAGGTTTGGCGAGTCGTCTACCCCAACCAGAAAATCTTGTAGCGTATGCCGAGAGCTGCATGTACAGCCCCAAATACCGCAGCTATCGTTAAGTTTTGAGACGTGACATCAAGTTTGTTGCTGTTAGCAATTGTTTTAGTTGTTAGTTGCATGTTGTAATGTTAGGCATACGTTTGTGTGTCCTTCAACAAATTTTATGATTCCCAAATCATGAAAATTCATAGCTTTATTTATTTAATTAATGGTAGCAATCTTTTGATTATTTTTTTTTATAAAACATGTCTTCTTTTTATAAAACTTGTTAATATTGGTTTTTATTGTTGATGTCTGAATAAATATGACATGGAATTAATGGTGGAGAGTGAGTTTGAACTAAAAAAATGGATTATTATTTTTATGTAACTTGTTGATTTCGGTTGTATTTTATTGTTCATGTCCGAATAAAAAAGTGTTATTTATTAAGTGGCATGTACATATTTTCGGAAAAGTAGATGATTAACAAAAATGATACTTAATTGCCATTTGGTGATATATATATTTTTTAATAAAATTTAACTAGAAATAAAAGGTGGCAATGAAGAGAAAAAAATACCAAAAAGTCGACTTAAATTTTTAAATGTGTTTTATAGCATAAATCTGTTTATTAAAACAATACATATTGAATCGTGTTATTATTTGATCAATGTAGATTCTTTAATTGTGACTACATAAAAATAACAAGTGGGCTTTCTTGACACCATCATCGAGAATTTGATCGGTATCGATTTGGTCCATTACGATATCGTCACTTGCTAGAGCAAACAAAAGAGAAAACCCTAAAAAATAAAGTTGTAATACGCCCTAAAAGGTATTGATACATGTTTTGCATCGATCGTAAATCATAAAATCATATACTGGTACCAGTTTCGATAATACAATACCATTACCTATGTTGTTGGACATAATCAGTTTGTTTGTCATGGTACCTATACAAAACACGTATTTAGTTTTTTTTTTATACTATAAATAATAAAATTGAAATTAAAAAAAATCGATACGATAGAGTGATGTAGATTGAAGTGACCCGAACCTTTTGAAACCACTAGTTCCAAAACGATTCCCCTCCCCCAACATACGGACAACCTAACCCAACCCAAACCGGTCCAAACACAAACACACATGTGTATATAGATACACACACACTAACATTACATACACATAAACATATACACAAACATACAGAAATACATATACGAGAGACCAGTTCAAACCCTTAAAACGAGAAACCAAAACTGATTTGATAACGAGAAGCGGGCGGGCTCTACCTCTTTCTTAAGTCTGACCTCTTTCTTCAGAAGTAGGCTGTTGTGGTGATAGATGGGCCGACGTTTAAACAAATCCAGCCCACTACAGACGAAACCCTAATCCCCGTTCCTTTATATTCCCATCAGCAGTCATCGAGCTACAACCATCCTCTCATTTATCTTGATATATTTCATCGTCAAGATTAATTATCTCATGATTTTTCAATTTTAAGTTTTCTGATATTTGATAATGAAGCAAGGATAGTGTGTATCGGCTTAGTGTTAAACTGGTGCACTTTGCTCGAAAGATTTTCTTGCAAGAAATAAGTGGACGGTGGGCAGTTGTGTTCCATTTTTTCTATTGGAATCTTCAACAATCATCTTCCCTATATTTGTTTACCATTTTATTAACTTACAAATTTGTTAGTCTTTTTGTAAATCGATTGTGCTTATGATTATAATCTATGATGGATGATGCGCCTTTGTTTAAAAATAGTTCACGAGGTTTCCTCTCTTTCTTTAGTTTAAAACTCAAACCTTTTGAATCTCGTGCTTTCAATTTTGTTGTTATTTTCATCCAAAAGAAAATTTTAGTTAGTTAACATCCAATTTTTTTTCTTTTTTCTCTCTTTTAATGAAAGACAAGATGGTTAGATTTTTTTAATTTGTTATAATAAAATGTTAAAACAACATTTTGTCATTCATTATAAAGGAGGCAAAAAACAAAAAAACTGAATAATAACTAAAAAAATTTAACCAGATTTTGGATGAACATGACAACATGGACGTTGATTCAAAAGATTTGAATTTTGAAATAAAGTGACAAAACATGAGTACCATTTTAAGAGTTCACTTAGAAAAAAATAGATAAGTTAGTCTAGTTTGAAAGCCAAATGCTCCTGCAAAATTTGTAGTACCCTGAAGCCCATTAACCAAAACCAAAAAAGTTTTAGTAGGCTGAAGTGTATCAGCCTTCTGTAGATTAGCATTCAACAGACTCACTTTGAACCTGGTCCAATTCGGATATAAGAATGTGAGTTGTTTAAAGATATTATTTTCTTTAAATTGTAATTAGCTAAAATAGTTCTTCAAATTAACACAGGTATGAACAGACAAACCGAAAGAGAAAAACCCAGCATTAGCACCACCAGGAAATTGTCTCGTGGCGGAACAAGCCTGTAAATTAGTGTTGCCCTAATTTTTTTTACCGTACAACCATACAATGTTAAGAAAACAACAATAAATAAAGTAAAACAAATACTCAATAGATTTGTTCTTTTTTTTTATAGCTTGAAATCGTTTCATCACGTCACCGTCTAACAGTTATGAAACATCATAAAAGAAATCAAACTATAAGTCTAAAACGTCATAAAAGAATTTCTATACAAACTGCAAGTCCAAAGCATCATCATAAATGGACTAGTTTATTGTTTGGGCTTTATTAGTTATTACAATTACAATTTGGCTTAAGTATCATAAAACTAATTATTTGGGCTTAGTTACTAAATAGGTTTTGGAGGTATTGTGGGTGTGGTTCCGCTTCTTAGGGTGTGACTATGACTCAACGTATTGTCGAATAAGTGGACATCATAGGTCTTGCATGATCATGATCAATGTACTCAATTAAGACAGAAAGAATGCACGACCCCTACTTTGATCGAATCATGGAGCTATTAGCGCATGATGTAGGTAAATATATTAACATCATAACTCACGAACTCGTCCTCATTCTCTCTCTCAAAAATTATGTTCTTCAGGTACACATAAACCTCATCAGAACTATACACCCTAAAAGGGAACTCGACCAACATAACGAAGATGTCGTCTACTACCCTCTTTGCTTAGATTACTAGACCGTCTAGCATATCATGTATTAATATTTTATCATGTTTTCTATTAGTTCTTACAGAATTAATCAACATTCCATCCATCCTAGCCACTATCTCCATCACTTATTTTTAAAGAAATCATCCTCTCATTAATTTCTATCTGTTCATGTACTCGTTTAAAATCATTCATATGAACTTATGCAGGCCCGACCTTGGGCACGAGCGAGGTGGGCGACGACCCTAAAGCCCGAACTCTCGGAAGACCCGAAAATTATATTTTCTCCAAATATGCTTTATTTGGTTGTCTTAGTGAAAACCTTTTAGCATATCACTCATCATTTATTGCTTCAAGTCAATGGAACTTAATTGTCGAGTTTCTCTAATTCACATCCAATGGGCCTTTAAGGCGTTGATGAATGATGATATTTGAGGCGTGAAATTTCTTGAGCCCAACATATCTCATGTTGAGTCGTTGACAAAATATAACACGGGATTCACCTAATGTATCACATGACAAAAAATTGAACGTGTTAATTATAAATTGTGTGTAATGTAGTATTATGTATTGGGGTTGGTTAACATACAATATTCTTTAATGTACGATGTGTGATGAAATTACGCACGTTATAAAACTCTCACCCATGTTGAAAACCATAATCACGCGTGAACATAATCACGCATGTACAAAATCAGAAATCATGCATGGGGTAAAAAACCTAATCACGCATGTTATAATTTCATCAGCGTATACAGCGTACGTTAAGCAAAATTGTACAATACACTTTCACTATATATATAATACTATACTTTCAGCCATAAAACACACCTAAAACCAATGTTGTAGAAGGCGCTAGGCGCTAGTCGGGCGGTGGGGTACCGCCAGGGATTAATCGGGATTAATAGGGATTAATCGGATTGGGTTTTTTATGTATAATTTTACAAATTTTTTTATATATAACCTTAATTTTGTCACACCCCGACCCGCAGCGGAATAAAAGACGGGGCATGATTAGGTTATCACCAAAGCTCATGATATTTACTAAGAAGTTTCACATTTATTAAATTCAAATTACAATTTAAATATCCAACAAACAAAATTCATACAAATACAATAAAAATCTAAATGTTTGTTCCAACGTAATAACTTGTTTATTCTTCTAGGCCATCCTAAGTGTTTCTTTCCTCAACTTGATCACCTGTATCATGTGTAAAACAGATGGGATTTTGGGTCAACAAAAGTTGGCGAGTGAACCTTGATAAAACATTTTAAATAATTGCTTATTTTGTTTATTAAGGAAAATTGTGTGTAAATCACATGTGAGCAAATATATATATGTAACCAATCACAAACCACATATATGACATGAGTGATGATGTATCTGAGATCAAGGCTCAATCAAACGGAGCCGATCTAATGAGGCACCTGATGCTCAACCCGTATCCCACGAGGAACTGATGGGCCTAATGAAATGAGTGCACTGAAATGATCCACATATAAACCACACTACAAGCAATTTACATTTAATCACAAAATGATATACGCACAAGTGTTTAAATAAAATAAAGGAATGGAACGACACATGATACACCCAAAACGTGATTAAAACGGGGAATTTGTAGAGATTCACTCACCTTGGGTGCGTATTCTTGAATGGTAAGGAGAGCACACGAGTTGGAAATTTAATCAACGAGTAGGTACTAACCTAGAAATAATAACGCGATAACTGAATAAATAAATAAGCTAACCTTTTGATTAAAAACCTTTGTTTAGATTTTTAAGTTTATTATTTTTCTCTTTGTGGTTTTAATATTTTAATCCCTTGCAAATTTAGGCATTTTATTTTTTATTTTTTTAAAAAAATTCTCTTAATATAACTATAGAAATATTAAATAAGTAATTAATTAAATAAAAATAATAAAAAAAGGAATTGTCAGTCTGACTACGTCTGTCAGACCGGCCGGATGATGGAAATTCGTATGCGCGTGCGAGGGTCGAACTCGCGCCCTCTCGTTCGTGTGCACGCAGCTCTTCCAACTGAGCTACGTGTCTAACCCGTTGTAATCTGGTTTTTAATTATACATATACACAAATTAAGTCCATACAGAAATGATTAATCTAAAAAGATTTTTAAGTGCTCTGTCCGGTGGTGAGGGCTGGAACTCGAACTGGCGACCTGAAGTTGGTTTGCACCCGGCCCAACCAGTTGGGCTGGGTGCTTAACCCGTAAACATATCATTTTTCAATAACTTTAACATCTTGTTGGGGAATCAGTGTGATTTGATTCTCTTAAAAAAATTGTTTATTCGGTAGTGTTGGTGGTAAGGATCAAACTCGGAGCGTGTTTGTTAATTGTGCACACAGTCCACCGCTGGGCTGTGTGTCTAACCCGGTTATAACCCGAATTATATTATATATATACACGTTCTCTGCTTCATCCTTTCCATTTAAATTTTACCCAGAACCTATACCCCCTCCCGAATCCATTCTTGATTCATTCCGATCTTGATTATGATCGACTGAATATGACGTTAATTAGGAGGAGAAATTAAAAAGCATAACGAAAAGAAATCTACCGTAAGAACAGAACCGGCGACGATTCCGACGGTTGCAGAATTCCGATGACTGCCTCTGTTTTTCGGGTGAGCAGGGGAAAGTATTGAGTAGAGGGACGAATGCAGGGAGTGTAGACGGTAGCGAGCGATTTCTGGAAGGGGGTTGCATTCGATATTTATAGGGGTGAGTTGGGTTTCAATTTTTGGAAATCACATTCAGTGATTGGTAATGGACAGCCGGCGAGATTAGAGTCTGCCGAAAATACACGCTGCCAGTTGTCGCAGAGATTTGAAAGAAAAAGGAAAGGCGCGTCTTTGATTGCGGTCATGGTTGCAGGTTTCATCTTAGTCTCAGTATTAGTGTAATAATAATCCAAACTTAACACAGCTTGTGTGTGTATCCCAGTGGTGTTTGTAGTGTGTGTTACCCGGGTAACCCGGGTTCGACTCCCGGTTCACCCATTTATTTTTAAAACCTCTTTTCCTTAGTTGTTTTTATTATTATAAATAATTATAAATTAGTTGATTTGTTTTTCTTAATTAATGGATTAAATCTTTAAATTTTATTTATAAATTTATTTTTAAACATTTAATTTAATCATTATATATAAATAAATAACTAAACACGTAAACAAATATTCTTTGATTGATAAAAGAGCCGGGTTTTCGAAACCCGATTTACACAAATGTTACAAATTTTATACTTTTTATGTAGAAATTTGTAACTTTAGGGACCAAATGTAAACTAAAGAAGATGAAGGGTTGTTAAATGTTAAAACACTAAACTTATTTCAACCTAATATCCACCCCACTTGCGTTAGACCCAACCTATTCCCTCTTCTTCTTCCATTGTATCATCAGACGGTGCCATGAAAGAAACCCTAGTACAAAATTCGCTTCATTTAATAGATTGGTTCTTCAATGGAGGTTAGAAATCATTGAATAATATCACATGCGACGCTAGGGAGGCTTGAAGTTGGTCCGATTTTGGTTCAAATAGAGGTAAGAACCCATTCCAGTTGACGGAGTTGGTCCAGTTTTGACCTATTTTAATCCATTTATAACCTAATTTTGACCGACTAACTCCGATTTTGGGCGATTCTTGACCGATTACTTTGATTTTTACCAATTTTGACTTTGACCGCCTAGTTTGACCGATTTGGCCAAATCCGGGCGGTAGACCTCCGATGAGCGACTAATCGCCGCCTAGGCGCCACCCAAAAGCGATTTCTACAACATTGCCTAAAACCCACAAATAATATAGTGAATATTACTAAAACATCATATTTGAACCCTAAAAGTCCATAAAAACTTTAAACACACCATCGTAGAACTATAAATATAAAACACAATATGTTAATCAACATAAAACACAATAATATTTGTCATTCCATAATTAGAGCTTCATCATCCAAAACACAACATAAAACCCACATATATTATGTTTTAGTAATCTTCATTATGTATGTTATTTGTGGGCTTTTTTGTGTGTTTTATGGTTAATATTATAGTGTTTTATAACTTTTTACATTTTTTAGTAAATTTGAACTTTGTAGCCAACTCCTAGCCTATATATGTAGGGTTAGGATAAAATGAAACCCTATACTAGTTGTGAGAACTTACAGAACTCGGTCTTACGAAAGGTTTTTCAAAAAAAACTTTTTACCAAAATCAACTTCTCCCAAAAAAAAAGTTTTTTTTTCCATATACGGCAACCGTAAATGATGTAAAAAGTGATGTCATGTTTATGTCATCACTTTTCTACAGCTACTGTAAGGGGCCGAGAAACATCACTTCGAATTTTTTACGGCAGTCTTTTCTAACATTTTAATCTCGGGGTGTGAAAAAAATTGGGACAAAAGTTGCACGTAAATGTCGAGTTCTCTAAGTTTTCATAACTCGGAGAGGTTTCCATATATATATATATATATATATATATATATATATATATAAACCGATGCTTATATGTGATTTACTTTGAATAAGATGAGAAGACATATAACCTCATGCTAATGATTTTATGTGTTTAAATCGAAGTGAATATTGAATACGAGCTATGATCACATATAAGCCAAATTTTAGTTAACATACTATTCAATCTTGATTGATTACGATCATCACTCATAAACACATAATTTACATATCTTATAATAAGAAAACATGATAGAGCTGCTTATTTACTAATATATTTTACTTTAGTGTTCATGTCACGTAAATTTTTTGAACTTTTAACAACATAAATCACAATCGAATTTCACGTGTTAACTTTATTTTTGTACATGTCTGATTTCCTTTAAAAGTAGAGTAAATTGTTGTTACTTGTGGTTTCAATATTTTGTCATTTTCATTCATAAGGGCCAAATCTCGAGGGACGAAAGTCACAATAAATTGTCAAACCTTAGGGACAAAAATGACAAGATTATGAAACCACGAGAAGCTAGATGTGAGAAAACAAATCTTTGGATAAAAGTAACAAAAATGGCTAAACCTCATGGACAAAAATGAGAATTTACTCAAAAAAATAACACTAAACTCAATTTATAGTTTAAAAAAAATAAAATAATGTATAGTATATAAATATATGAACCAAATTGAGATATTTTAAAGATATTTCTCTTTTTTTAACAGCAAGTCAACGGCTGTCAAGATACCATTCACTGAGCAGCCGGAGGCACGAGGCTGGCCACGGATAGGAGCCCACCAGGTTCTCCACAGAGGGGCATAACACCGGCTTACGGGACCTCTCCGTGTCACCACAGGAAACCATATTGCTGACTACCACTTAACAAACGTTGCACCACTACAAAAATCGAGACTCTACCGTATAATGCACAGTGGGACGAAAACATTACAACCTCCAAGCAGACTAGTTCTTATCTTTATTGCCTTTGCCACTCTATCAAATAACACCAAGTAAAGATATCTCCTCTTATAATAATAAAGACAAATACAAGTCAAGTGTGAGACAGAACAACCATTCGTTCTTCATCATTAGTTAGTTGTATTTTTATGTTTGTTTTATGATAATGTTCTAAAACCTTTTTCCCAAAACATATCAGATTAGGCTTAGAAATAGTTTAACCGGTTGTACCAGAAGGTTAAACCAAGTTAACAATATAACCCTATAATTCCATAAAAATATAACATAAGCTCAAAAAATAATAAAAAAAGTACGTTATTTCAAAATAAAAAATAAATTTTCCAACAAAGTTTTTTTAAAATAAAAATCTACAATTTATGGCATTGGAGTGTGGAGTGAATCAAGTTTATGATCGTTTAAAAGATAAAATTCACTATCGTCGCCAATTTAAACTCAAAATTTGAAAATGGGATTAAACTGGTAGGCCTGTATGTACCGGCATTTCCAAATACATTGGCGGTTTGAAGACTATATCAGAATCCTATTTATACCGGGACATTAAACGGTAGATGGTTCAACCGGTATCACCGGCTAGTTTGAACCAGTATTTAAAACATTACTTTATATCGTTTTGACACTATATTTTCACCACATATCATGCATTTATCGTATCCATATCCTTATTTTGTGGGACAAACTCTACTTTAGATCTTTTTTATTGTTTTTGTAGGCGTGAGACAATTCCTAAGGATCACAATGGGCATTGAAAAGACTTAGAAGTACTCATAATGATGTGATAAGATCAAAAGTCAAAACCACCATTTGAGACTCGACGGCCAGGACACGATTAAACAGATCATACTAGATATTTGGTCTTCTTTCTAAGAGGCAAGAACCTTTACCATCCAGCTAAAGTTGAAATCACGGTTTATAATTAATTAGATATGTATAATTGATGGATCATGTGGATGATTAAAAGTAAACCAAAACATAAAACAAATTCAAATGTTAGATGGATCATGTGGATGATTAAAAGTAAACCAAAGTATGAAAACAAATTCAAGTTTTAAAATACAATTGAAATGGGCCTCATGGCCCGTAAGTGGAACGAGTCGAGGAAGGTGATAATTTTTGTATGCCTATAAAATTTGCTGCGACGACACACAAAAAGACATAAAGAAAGAAAAAAAATCTTACGGCTGCACAATTATAAATTGATACTTCTATAATGCACCCCACATAGAAAGATCCGAACGGATGAGGTTAGAGTAGTGACTTGGCTCTAATAAATGAAGTGGTTTTGGTTATACATTAGATGAAGTGGACGTCAGAACAACTCCATACATATTTAGTGAAAACAAAGAGTGGGAAATGATATGTCTGGTTAAAATAAAAACCTGAATTATAAAATCTAAGCCGTCATTTTCTCGTCGCCCAAAAGACCTCGTTTTCTGAGCCGCATCTAGTGTTCTCGTTGTTCAGATCCTAATCGCGCATTTGTCGGGTTAACCGGTTTAATCAATTAAATTTTGGGCTTTGTGATTTATATGTATTCTTTTATAATGGTACCAACCAGCCCAATAGCCCATTTACCAACTTCTCAATTTGTTACATACGGAACATATGGTAACTTCAGAAATTTCTTACATATTTGTAACAACCTGTTCGAATCGGTTTTTTTAAACATTTTGGGATAGAAAACTGGTTTTTGTCGGTTTAAACCGTTTTTTTTACAAACGAACCGGATTTTTAACTGGTTTCAAAGATCGAGATAACGAATTGGTATCCAGATTCCAAACCATCGGGTCGAGTCGGTTTGAAACCGGTTTTTCAAGAACCAGTTTTTTTTTTTTTACAAATCGGATCGGTTTTTTTTTCTTTCGAACCAGTTTTTTTGTACATGTCAACCCGTGGATGGGTTTCTACATTTTCTGAGTGACCTAGTCTGACCCTTTGACTACATACTTTACCCAAAACCACTCTTAGTAGTTTATAAAATGTTTGACCGTTTGACTAACATACTTTACCCAAAACCACTCATAGTAGTTTACAATATGTCCAGACTAACCCATAATAAAGCCAGCCTTTGGTCCAAAATTCAAAGCATGTTAACCAAAGAGTAAAATATTTCATAATCCAAGTGTACTGACACTAACCCACATCACATTTCTGAAACAAACACCAACTTAAGATCCTTAACACACACCACGCAGACGGAGGACCAAATGAAGGGTTCTGAATGTTGTAATCCGCCAGCGTCCGCCCGTCTTCCAGCTGTTTTCCGGGCAAAGATCAGCCTCTGTTGGTCCGGTGGGATCCCTTCCTTATCCTGAATCTTCCTTATTAGAAACCTAATTAACAGTAAACATATGTATATTATATATAACCAAATTATTCTATTATTAGAAACCTAATTAACAGGAAATATCTGTATATTATATATAACCAAATTACACTATCATTAGAAACCTAATTAACCGTAAATATCTGTAAATATGAAACACAAACAAATTGTGACACTATTATTAGAAGCCTAATTAACAGTAAATATCTGTATATTATATATAACCAAATTACACTATTATTAGAAACCTAATTAACAGTAAACATCTGTATATTATATATAACCAAATTATTCTATTATTAGAAACCTAATTAACAGGAAATATCTGTATATTATATATAACCAAATTACACTATCATTAGAAACCTAATTAACCGTATATATCTGTAAATATGAAACACAAACAAATTGTGACACTATTATTAGAAGCCTAATTAACAGTAAATATATGTATATTATATATAACCAAATTACACTATTATTAGAAACCTAATTAACAGTATATATCTGTAAATATGAAATACAAACAAATTACATTACACTATTATTAGATACCTAATTAACAGTAAATATTCATGAATAAATTCGTAAATTGATTAGCGAAAAACAAAATTGAGTATGCTTTCGAATTCGATCAATTCTAACAAATTGAAAGACGGTTAACAATTGATAGAAACGAAAAATTGAAAAAACACAAGGTGAATCGAATTTATTGAGAGTTACTCAAATATTTATGAATAAATATTTGATCAGATGCTAACAGATCAAACACCAAATTACATAAATATTCGAGAGTGACTGTCTTTCCGGTAAGCGTCTTAACGAAGATCTGCGTCTGTATATTCTATATACAAACAAATTACATTACACTATTAGTAGAAACCTAATTAACCGTAAATATCTGTAAATATGAAACACAAACAAATCGTGACACTATTATTAGAAGCCTAATTAACAGTAAATATCTGTATATTATATATAACCAAATTACACTATTATTAGAACCTAATTAACAGTAAATATCTTGCAGTGAAGATGAAATTGAAACTGAAATTGAAATGGTGAAGAAAAGGGAATCGAATTAGGTTTCCATTTATAGGCCTGATAATAATAATAATAAGGGAAGCCTTCAACGCGCTTCCTTGTTGCCCCACGCCAACACCTGCAATCTTCTCGACCCCTCATCCTCACCTTTCTTTTATCCCTTTCTTTCTTTTTTTCTTTTTATTTACCCATTTTTGTTTGTTTGTTCTTTTATTAAGACGGAATTGCAACTTGTACATATATAATGCACATGTGCGGTACAAGTTTTTTTTTGTAAAAAAGGTTTTTTTATATATAAAAAGTAGCGATTTTTTATTAAAAAAATATAAAAAATATAATATGTTTTTTATTTTTCTCATTTATATGTAATTTTCTCATGATCCCTCCCTGTATATATATAAAGTTGCATATCTTTACTTGATCATTGTCACACCCCAGATTTCCAACCCAAATCCATACACCGGTGGGTCCGGGTGGGGAGTATCGTGACGTCAGTTGATAACATCATTGTCAATTAAACATGGCACAGCGTAAGTCTTGGAGCAAAATTAATATTACAAACCAAATGTTCGAAATAAAATAATATACAAGCTCGTAATAGAAGATCCACAGGCGGATCATTAAAATGTACAAGAAAGAATATAAAACAGACTTTAGGGCAGATTTAAGGATTTGCAAGATCCTCTTATTCACTACCCAGCAGCTTCCGACCTATTTCGTATTGTACCTGCAGTTAGTCTTTGTACGATACGTCAGCCTTCGCTGGTAAATACACCCAACTGACTCATTTCGAAAACATTTTTGAAATGATTTTAAGTGCACATGGCACAATATTCTTTTATAACTTGGGAAAGTTACTTTGTAACCTTGTTAACAGATTCACATGTTTGTCCATACATACAGGGCCCAGTACAGAGACCGAGACATAATTAAATACACACCACTTAAACTCACAGAAGAGTTATCCCCAACGTCTTGGGTAATTTGCATTTGAGCGTCTGTTAGGTGTATGCCTACACCCCACGCTAAGGTCGTGGCCATTAACTAATCTAATGAGCCGACGATATCCAGGACATGCTTATTAGGGGGATGGAATTAGGGGGGTTCCATTTATAGGCCTAATAATAACGGAAGTGATACGGATTCGTACAAGCGGAAGCTAGAAACCCTACCTTGATACCTCCCTTTAATCGATCAAAGAAGAGAAAACCGGTCAAGAATTCCCCTTGGCCGAGAGATGTGGATAAACACACACAGGTTAATTTTCAAACTCCAAAAAAACTATCCAGCCTTCATTATTCCAAAAGTTTAAATATCCCAACCAAGTTTCAAGATAAAAACAAACTAAAACATTTAAATAGAAATACGAAAAATAAAAATAAATAAAAGATGAGGCAGGCTCGACTTCGGCTGGACAGGACTTCACGAAATGGGCTCGGCCCTTAGCCACCATTTGTTGTTGGACACCAAATCTGGGCCGAGTGGAGGTTGGTTGTAGTGGGCCAGATCCGTATCATCCTCCCCCTCTAGCCCTCGAGTCTGGTAAATCTTTGTCACACCCCGACCCGCAGCGGAAAAGGTGATCGGGGCATGATTGGGTTATCATCAAAGCTCATGACATTTATTATGCGTTTCATATTCATTAAATACAATTTAATGGAAATTTACAATAATTGATACAACATATTCTAACTATCAATCTAAGCTTCTTTGTTCTCTTCTAAGGCATTTCCTAGGTTTTCTTTGCTTCGACCTGTTCACCTGTATCATGTGTAAAAAGGTTTTGGATCAACATAAAGTTGGCGAGTGAATCCTATGGAAAACATTTGAACAAGTTTATTTGAATTGATTATGAAATATGTGCACAACCAAACATGAAGTGATATGGTTTCTTATTTGGGTAAGTTGAGTTGGGTGCCACTTGGGTGATTGGGATAGCTTGGATGGGTATGGCGTGTGAAATAGGTTGGTTTCGTTGGGTAGCAGCGAAAAGTTGTCCGTCTCTTCATCTCTTAGGATTGGGTTGAGAAGGGGATTCGATTTGGGTGTAGTCGGAGGTTTCAGTCGATTCTTTATCCTTCTTCTTCTCCTCCTTGAAGTCTTTGTTTCGGATTCGGTTCTCGGTGAGCTCTGTTGCTAGCTCCATTGCTGCTTCCAAAGTTGCAGGCTTGGTACTAATTACAGGGTCTTGAATCTTTGGCGGAAGACCACGAATGTAGTGCTCGATCAAACGGTAGAGAGGAGTGAACATGTTGGGAACCATTTGATGTAATTCGAGGAATCTTTTGTTGTATGCGGTGTGGTCTCCTTCCTTTTGCTTCAATGAGTAAAATTCATCTTCTAATTTCTTGATTTCGCTTCTTGGGCAAAATCGTCTGGTCATGATTTCCTTCAATTCGTTCCAAGTTAAGGACATAGCATCGTCGACGCCTCGTTTGGCCTTCTCTGTATTCCACTAAATAAGTGCTATCCCATATAATCGACCGGTAGCATAACGCACTTTGCGATCGTCAGGGCAATCGCAATTTAGAAAAGTGTTCTCCATTTCTTCAAACCAATGGAGGAGAGCGGTGACACCTTCAGTCCCTTTGTATTTTGGAGGGTCGCATGATTTGAAGTGCTTGTAGGTGCATTTGGCGGTATTTGAGGGAGAGTTGAAAAAGTTTTGGTTTGCTTGATTGACAGGATTTTCGGTGAGTGCTTGTTGTACTTGAATTACAATGTTGGGTATTACGGCAGCCATATGTTGAACGATTTGGGATCATGGGTCGCATTAGGAATGAACATTCATAAAATAATTATAGAAAAATAAATCTACTACATCCATAGGATGTCTTGGGCTTTGCTCGCTATTAGGCCCTACATGCCGCCATACTTTACCTGTGTAATCATGTGGGCCCCCATGAATACCGGTTTTTCATATGGTTCGCACGGGTTTGCCAGGTTGCGTACACAAAAACCCGGAGAAAATCGAGAAATATGTATACAACGTGTGATATTCGGAATGTGTCCAGGTGTAGACACGGTGACACCTCAAAGTAGGTTAGTTCGAACGACGTTTGGTGTGGCATGCTTTGGCCTAATAGGTCCTTCGTACTCTCATCGTTGGTCCCCAGGTAGGCAAACTGGTCCGTTATATTGGATTTATACGAATGCCAACCTAGACAGGACGTTCCGACTACCGGTACTTGTACCCTTCCAGTTACTACATGCCCGTCGCAGAACTTACTTTGATGAGATTTGAAAATTGCAACAAAATCTTTGGATAATGAGAGTATGAAAATAAATTGAATACATGAACATCGATATATGTATAATGAATATGTATATATGTATAATGAATATGTATATAAGCATGTATGTTTGACTGTAAATGTAAACAAATATGAAACAAATAAATATCACAAGTTTGTATGTAACCACCTAATCAATTAAAATTTAGGCAGACTATAGTATAGGCTCTAAGGGTCTAATAACCTATCCTATATCCCTATAGTCATGGCTCTGATACCAATCTGTCACACCCCGACCCGCAGCGGAAAAGGTGATCGGGGCATGATTGGGTTATCATCAAAGCTCATGACATTTATTATGCGTTTCATATTCATTAAATACAATTTAATGGAAATTTACAATAATTGATACAACATATTCTAACTATCAATCTAAGCTTCTTTGTTCTCTTCTAAGGCATTTCCTAGGTTTTCTTTGCTTCGACCTGTTCACCTGTATCATGTGTAAAAAGGTTTTGGATCAACATAAAGTTGGCGAGTGAATCCTATGGAAAACATTTGAACAAGTTTATTTGAATTGATTATGAAATATGTGCACAACCAAACATGAGTAAAAATAGATGTAAACTTATTCAACAATCATAAGATATTAAATAAAACACACATGATCAATAATGGAACATTTAGAGGCACGCGATGCTCAACTCGTCTCTCACGAGGAACTGAGGGGCCTAATGAATGAATTTCATAAACATGATAATATGAATGACACAACTACAAACAATATAAACTCAATGATACACACATGAACAATAATGAATTTGATTTGAGGCACGCGTTGTTCAACTCGTCTCCCACGAGGAACTGATGGGCTTAATGAATGAGTTTCATATAATTTGACAAAAGGAAATAAATAATCACAACAATATAAACAATCTAAGTTTAGATCATGATGTGGTATGGCACAAGTTTAAATAAACAAGTTAATTATTTTTATAACACATGACACACCCCAAAACGTGTAATTTAAAAGGGGGAGTTGTAAGATTCACTCACAGTGGGTGCGTTCGGTTGATGATGTTGAATGCACGCGAAGTGGTTTTAACCACGAGTGAGATTAACCTAGATAAATATCATTATGGTTCGGTAAGTAAACGGATTTTATTAATCTATTTTAGTAGGATTGTTGGGTGTATTTTTGTGAGTTTGAGGCTATTTTCTAACCTTAAAAATGTTATTTTTAAGTATTTTTAATTGATTTTTAATTAAAATAATAAAAAAAATTTGATTTTTTTCTGACCGTTGACCGTTGACCGGTTCGAATCGTGTATATAAGTGCGCTGGGTGAGGCTCGAACCCGAGACCTCCCGTACGCGTGCACGCAGCTCTACCAACTGAGCTACGTGTCTAACCCGTCATATATCCGTTTTTAATTATATTTATATATTAATTATGTTAAACAGAAAATCCTTTATTTTAAAAACAATTCTAAATCAAAGAAACGGTGCGCTCCACAGGTCTCGAACCCGGGACCTGTGGCTTATACTAACACACAGTCCGCCGCTGGACTGTGTGTCCAACTTGTTAACTTTACTGATTTTATTATACTTAAACACAAATTAGTTATTTCCTTTTCTGTCTTATTTTAAAAAAAAGATAATTGTCCGAGTCGGTGCAGTAGCCCGGACTCGAACTCGTGACCTGTGATATAAACATACACACAGTCCACCACTGGACTGTGTGTCTAACTTGGTTATCTTTCCGGTTATTAATATACTTAACATATATCAGTATGACTCCGGTTCGGTTAATAAAAAAAATCATTTTTATTAAGGCGACGTGTGTGGAACAAGATTCGAACTCGAGACCTTTACGTGTTTAATGTGCACACAGTCCACCGCTGGACTGTGTGTCTAACCCGAGTAATTTCTTGTTTTTAATTATACTTAATCATTACAGCAGTCATCGTCTTCTTCACTGGTTTTAACCAGAATCGAAAATCGACTGGTTCGATGATTAAAACATGATCTTTAGCGTGTTTCAGTTCATTACGGTGAGATATAAGTGAAAAGAAAAGGAAATCAGGCGAAGAGGTATACCGACTATCTTCCTCTGTTTTCCGGCAGAACTCCGGCGACAGCAATCCCTTCCGGCGACGAGTGTCTTGCAGCAGCGAGTCTCCAGGAAGCTTACAAAGGGTGTGGGTATCTCCGGTATAAGCTCAGGGGGTTCAGTAAGGCTCAGGAATGGGGAAACCGGTTTTCCGGCGACGAACAGAAAAATTCCGGCGAGAGAGTTTTCGCCGAGAAAAGGTGCGGTTTTGAGCAAAAAGGTTTGCAGAAGTTCGAGGTGGTTTTTATAGGGCAAATCTTCGAAGAACTTGGTCTGATTTCCGACTGGATTCGTAAGTTATAAAAACTCCGGCGGTTATGACTTTGGTCGCGGACTCAGACGTCGGTTATAACCGATGTCTTAGTAATTGTTTACGTTATAACGGAAGGATTCGTTAAATACTCGCGAGATTGCCGGGATTTCCGACGACTGAACTTTGGGCGCCGGTTTTGAATTCGGAAAGTCATGATATCAATTAAATGTTCTTAATGGTTAACAAAAGACATCAGTGGTGCAGTGGTTTGTGTGTTGTGTGTTAAGTCGCTGAACTGTACTGACTCGGCGACTGACCCGGGTTCGAAACCCGGCAGGGACTTTTTATTTTTATTTTGCGATTTTTAACAGTTTTTCAAAAACTAAATATATATTCCCGTATAATAATTGATTATGTAACGTTTAAGATTATTTTGGGCATTTAATTCGCAACGAAAATTTTAACTGACTGTTCGGTTGATAAACGGAGCGGGTTTGGTAAATCCGTTTTTGACAGATGTTACAGTATCCCCTGCTTTTTAGAAATTTCGTCCCGAATTTTTAAATTGTGATATATTTGACTAAAAGAATGATGGTGTTTAGTTTGACAGTTATATGCTTAGAAAAATAAGGGTTTAAGTTTTTGTTTGAGGCGGTAACGTTCCTTGTAAGGGTTAAGTACCCTATTACAGGAATCGCTTTTTGTTGCCTACTGTATAAGTATTGATAAGCAGGAATGATTCGCTAAAAATGATATCATGCATAAGAGTTTAGGTACGTTTGGAAAAGTATGGTTATATCCTAAGGCAAAACTTCTAACAATACAACCTACATGGAAACATAAATAAAACACAACAGCTGCTATTTGAACATAATTAAACACAACAGCTAATATTTGAACATAAATAAACACAACAGCAAATATTTGAATCCACATTCTGATAGCATATATGTTTGAATGGTGGAAGTTCCTCTCTCGTTTGTTATGATGGAGAGGTTAGTTTATGTAGGAATGGAACACAATTCCAATTTCTCTAAATAGCAAGATGATATAAATGTAACATAATTTCAACCAAGGCAATACTAAATCTTACATGGAACTTCTCATAACCGCCTGATAATGCCTCTGATCCTTTGGCAAGAATACTTATATATAGGAAGTACCAGCGGCGTATCCACCATATTCTTGCCAAATTTTCATTGGTTTTATCCACAAGTTATGATTAGTTACCAAGAAACTAATAAATCCTACATAGAACTTCTCATAACCGTCCGACAATGCCTCTGATCCTTTGACAAGAATACTTATATATAGGAAGTACCAGCGGGGTATCCACTATATTCTTGTCAAATTTTCATTGGTTTTATCAGTGAATTATGATTAGTCCTATAACTCTACAACCAATACAACAAACATAAAATACTGAAATGAAATATATCTGTGCGATCAAGGCTCAATCAAACGGAGCCGATCGTATTGCATGTACTGAAAATGAAATGTCTGTGCGCTCAAGGCTCAATCAAACGGAGCCGAACGTATTGAATGTACTGAAAATGAAATTGTCTGTGTGCTCAAGGCTCAATCAAACGGAGCCGAGCGTATTGCATGTACTGAAAATGAATAACTTAATCACACAAACAACCTATGCATGGAACCTCTTATAACCGCCTGATAATGCCTCCGATCATTTGACAAGAATACTTATATATAGGAAGTACCAGCGGCGTATCCACCATATTCTTGTCAAATTCTCATTGACTTTATCCGCAAGTTATGATTAGTTCTATGCGACTCTACAACAAACACAACAACCACAAGATACTGATCATGAAATTGTCTGTGCGCTCAAGGCTCAATCAAACGGAGCCGAACGTATTGTATGTACTGAAAATGAAATTGTATGTGCGCTCAAGGCTCAATAAAACGGAGCCGAACGTATTGCATGTACTGAAAATGAACAACTTAATCTAAACAACAATCACACAAACAGCCTATGCATGGAACCTCTCATAACCGCCTGATAATGCCTCCGATCATTTGACAAGAATACTTATATATAGGAAGTACCAGCGGCGTATCCACCATATTCTTGTCAAATTCTCATTGACTTTATCCGCAAGTTATGATTAGTTCTATGCGACTCTACTACAAACACCACAACCACAAGATACTGATAATGAAATTGTCTGTGCGCTCAAGGCTCAATCAAACGGAGCCGAGCGTATTGCATGTACTGAAAATGTAAAATGAACTGTGCGCTCAAGGCTCAATCAAACGGAGCCGAGCGTATTGCATGTAATGAAAATGTAAAATGAACTGATCGATCAAGGCTCAATCAAACGGAGCCGATCGTATTGCATGTATTGAAATGTAAAATGAAATGACCGATCAAGGCTCAATCAAACGGAGCCGATCGTGCGGGCACGCCACAGATCAACCGCATAATAAAATGGGGATCAAGCTCAACCTCATGGATGGGGAGCTGCGGCCTCGGCAAATGCATATACTGAAAACAATAAACAATAATTACTCTAATAGTCTACACATAGAACCTCTCATAACCGCCAGATAATGCTTCTGATCCTTTGACAAGAATACTTATATATAGGAAGTACCAGCGGCGTATCCACCGTACTCTTGTCAAAGTTTCATTGGCTTTATCCTTAAGTTATGATTGGTTTGATGTGATAAAGAAAAACATAAAACTAAACGATAGGAGTTGAATCTGGATCTTCGGCGAAGAGGACTAGTTGGGTATCTTCGCTTGGGCCGTCATTATCTTCGACAGGATTGGCGTTGATGTTGAAGACTCTTCCTCTTGTTGGCGGCCTAGTGGTTGGGTTTTCTTGGTTTACTTGGTTAACTGGGTTTGATTGGGCTTGAGTGTTGATGACGTTAACCAATTGAGGGCATGTGTTTCTAAAGTGGGTAGGGTCGCCACAATTGAAACAAGCTCGAGCATATGGGAACACGGGGTATTGGGGTTGATGATAAGTTTGGGCCATGATTTGAGTAGGGGAAGAGGTTTGGTTTTGGAAGGTGCGACAAACCTTGCTCAAATGACCATAGCGTCCACAAGTTGTACATAGACGACAAAGTAGGGTATGGGGATGGTGATAAAAACAGTGGTTGCATCGAGGGTGAGGTCCAAGATATGGTTTCTTATTTGGGTAAGTTGAGTTGGGTGCCACTTGGGTGATTGGGATAGCTTGGATGGGTATGGCGTGTGAAATAGGTTGGTTTCGTTGGGTAGCAGCGAAAAGTTGTCCGTCTCTTCATCTCTTAGGATTGGGTTGAGAAGGGGATTCGATTTGGGTGTAGTCGGAGGTTTCAGTCGATTCTTTATCCTTCTTCTTCTCCTCCTTGAAGTCTTTGTTTCGGATTCGGTTCTCGGTGAGCTCTGTTGCTAGCTCCATTGCTGCTTCCAAAGTTGCAGGCTTGGTACTAATTACAGGGTCTTGAATCTTTGGCGGAAGACCACGAATGTAGTGCTCGATCAAACGGTAGAGAGGAGTGAACATGTTGGGAACCATTTGATGTAATTCGAGGAATCTTTTGTTGTATGCGGTGTGGTCTCCTTCCTTTTGCTTCAATGAGTAAAATTCATCTTCTAATTTCTTGATTTCGCTTCTTGGGCAAAATCGTCTGGTCATGATTTCCTTCAATTCGTTCCAAGTTAAGGACATAGCATCGTCGACGCCTCGTTTGGCCTTCTCTGTATTCCACTAAATAAGTGCTATCCCATATAATCGACCGGTAGCATAACGCACTTTGCGATCGTCAGGGCAATCGCAATTTAGAAAAGTGTTCTCCATTTCTTCAAACCAATGGAGGAGAGCGGTGACACCTTCAGTCCCTTTGTATTTTGGAGGGTCGCATGATTTGAAGTGCTTGTAGGTGCATTTGGCGGTATTTGAGGGAGAGTTGAAAAAGTTTTGGTTTGCTTGATTGACAGGATTTTCGGTGAGTGCTTGTTGTACTTGAATTACAATGTTGGGTATTACGGCAGCCATATGTTGAACGATTTGGGATCATGGGTCGCATTAGGAATGAACATTCATAAAATAATTATAGAAAAATAAATCTACTACATCCATAGGATGTCTTGGGCTTTGCTCGCTATTAGGCCCTACATGCCGCCATACTTTACCTGTGTAATCATGTGGGCCCCCATGAATACCGGTTTTTCATATGGTTCGCACGGGTTTGCCAGGTTGCGTACACAAAAACCCGGAGAAAATCGAGAAATATGTATACAACGTGTGATATTCGGAATGTGTCCAGGTGTAGACACGGTGACACCTCAAAGTAGGTTAGTTCGAACGACGTTTGGTGTGGCATGCTTTGGCCTAATAGGTCCTTCGTACTCTCATCGTTGGTCCCCAGGTAGGCAAACTGGTCCGTTATATTGGATTTATACGAATGCCAACCTAGACAGGACGTTCCGACTACCGGTACTTGTACCCTTCCAGTTACTACATGCCCGTCGCAGAACTTACTTTGATGAGATTTGAAAATTGCAACAAAATCTTTGGATAATGAGAGTATGAAAATAAATTGAATACATGAACATCGATATATGTATAATGAATATGTATATATGTATAATGAATATGTATATAAGCATGTATGTTTGACTGTAAATGTAAACAAATATGAAACAAATAAATATCACAAGTTTGTATGTAACCACCTAATCAATTAAAATTTAGGCAGACTATAGTATAGGCTCTAAGGGTCTAATAACCTATCCTATATCCCTATAGTCATGGCTCTGATACCAATCTGTCACACCCCGACCCGCAGCGGAAAAGGTGATCGGGGCATGATTGGGTTATCATCAAAGCTCATGACATTTATTATGCGTTTCATATTCATTAAATACAATTTAATGGAAATTTACAATAATTGATACAACATATTCTAACTATCAATCTAAGCTTCTTTGTTCTCTTCTAAGGCATTTCCTAGGTTTTCTTTGCTTCGACCTGTTCACCTGTATCATGTGTAAAAAGGTTTTGGATCAACATAAAGTTGGCGAGTGAATCCTATGGAAAACATTTGAACAAGTTTATTTGAATTGATTATGAAATATGTGCACAACCAAACATGAGTAAAAATAGATGTAAACTTATTCAACAATCATAAGATATTAAATAAAACACACATGATCAATAATGGAACATTTAGAGGCACGCGATGCTCAACTCGTCTCTCACGAGGAACTGAGGGGCCTAATGAATGAATTTCATAAACATGATAATATGAATGGCACAACTACAAACAATATAAACTCAATGATACACACATGAACAATAATGAATTTGATTTGAGGCACGCGTTGTTCAACTCGTCTCCCACGAGGAACTGATGGGCTTAATGAATGAGTTTCATATAATTTGACAAAAGGAAATAAATAATCACAACAATATAAACAATCTAAGTTTAGATCATGATGTGGTATGGCACAAGTTTAAATAAACAAGTTAATTATTTTTATAACACATGACACACCCCAAAACGTGTAATTTAAAAGGGGGAGTTGTAAGATTCACTCACAGTGGGTGCGTTCGGTTGATGATGTTGAATGCACGCGAAGTGGTTTTAACCACGAGTGAGATTAACCTAGATAAATATCATTATGGTTCGGTAAGTAAACGGATTTTATTAATCTATTTTAGTAGGATTGTTGGGTGTATTTTTGTGAGTTTGAGGCTATTTTCTAACCTTAAAAATGTTATTTTTAAGTATTTTTAATTGATTTTTAATTAAAATAATAAAAAAATTTGATTTTTTTCTGACCGTTGACCGTTGACCGGTTCGAATCGTGTATATAAGTGCGCTGGGTGAGGCTCGAACCCGAGACCTCCCGTACGCGTGCACGCAGCTCTACCAACTGAGCTACGTGTCTAACCCGTCATATATCCGTTTTTAATTATATTTATATATTAATTATGTTAAACAGAAAATCCTTTATTTTAAAAACAATTCTAAATCAAAGAAACGGTGCGCTCCACAGGTCTCGAACCCGGGACCTGTGGCTTATACTAACACACAGTCCGCCGCTGGACTGTGTGTCCAACTTGTTAACTTTACTGATTTTATTATACTTAAACACAAATTAGTTATTTCCTTTTCTGTCTTATTTTAAAAAAAAGATAATTGTCCGAGTCGGTGCAGTAGCCCGGACTCGAACTCGTGACCTGTGATATAAACATACACACAGTCCACCACTGGACTGTGTGTCTAACTTGGTTATCTTTCCGGTTATTAATATACTTAACATATATCAGTATGACTCCGGTTCGGTTAATAAAAAAAATCATTTTTATTAAGGCGACGTGTGTGGAACAAGATTCGAACTCGAGACCTTTACGTGTTTAATGTGCACACAGTCCACCGCTGGACTGTGTGTCTAACCCGAGTAATTTCTTGTTTTTAATTATACTTAATCATTACAGCAGTCATCGTCTTCTTCACTGGTTTTAACCAGAATCGAAAATCGACTGGTTCGATGATTAAAACATGATCTTTAGCGTGTTTCAGTTCATTACGGTGAGATATAAGTGAAAAGAAAAGGAAATCAGGCGAAGAGGTATACCGACTATCTTCCTCTGTTTTCCGGCAGAACTCCGGCGACAGCAATCCCTTCCGGCGACGAGTGTCTTGCAGCAGCGAGTCTCCAGGAAGCTTACAAAGGGTGTGGGTATCTCCGGTATAAGCTCAGGGGGTTCAGTAAGGCTCAGGAATGGGGAAACCGGTTTTCCGGCGACGAACAGAAAAATTCCGGCGAGAGAGTTTTCGCCGAGAAAAGGTGCGGTTTTGAGCAAAAAGGTTTGCAGAAGTTCGAGGTGGTTTTTATAGGGCAAATCTTCGAAGAACTTGGTCTGATTTCCGACTGGATTCGTAAGTTATAAAAACTCCGGCGGTTATGACTTTGGTCGCGGACTCAGACGTCGGTTATAACCGATGTCTTAGTAATTGTTTACGTTATAACGGAAGGATTCGTTAAATACTCGCGAGATTGCCGGGATTTCCGACGACTGAACTTTGGGCGCCGGTTTTGAATTCGGAAAGTCATGATATCAATTAAATGTTCTTAATGGTTAACAAAAGACATCAGTGGTGCAGTGGTTTGTGTGTTGTGTGTTAAGTCGCTGAACTGTACTGACTCGGCGACTGACCCGGGTTCGAAACCCGGCAGGGACTTTTTATTTTTATTTTGCGATTTTTAACAGTTTTTCAAAAACTAAATATATATTCCCGTATAATAATTGATTATGTAACGTTTAAAATTATTTTGGGCATTTAATTCGCAACGAAAATTTTAACTGACTGTTCGGTTGATAAACGGAGCGGGTTTGGTAAATCCGTTTTTGACAGATGTTACAGTATCCCCTGCTTTTTAGAAATTTCGTCCCGAATTTTTAAATTGTGATATATTTGACTAAAAGAATGATGGTGTTTAGTTTGACAGTTATATGCTTAGAAAAATAAGGGTTTAAGTTTTGTTTGAGGCGGTAACGTTCCTTATAAGGGTTAAGTACCCTATTACAGGAATCGCTTTTTGTTGCCTACTGTATAAGTATTGATAAGCAGGAATGATTCGCTAAAAATGATATCATGCATAAGAGTTTAGGTACGTTTGGAAAAGTATGGTTATATCCTAAGGCAAAACTTCTAACACTACAACCTACATGGAAACATAAATAAAACACAACAGCTGCTATTTGAACATAATTAAACACAACAGCTAATATTTGAACATAAATAAACACAACAGCAAATATTTGAATCCACATTCTGATAGCATATATGTTTGAATGGTGGAAGTTCCTCTCTCGTTTGTTATGATGGAGAGGTTAGTTTATGTAGGAATGGAACACAATTCCAATTTCTCTAAATAGCAAGATGATATAAATGTAACATAATTTCAACCAAGGCAATACTAAATCTTACATGGAACTTCTCATAACCGCCTGATAATGCCTCTGATCCTTTGGCAAGAATACTTATATATAGGAAGTACCAGCGGCGTATCCACCATATTCTTGCCAAATTTTCATTGGTTTTATCCACAAGTTATGATTAGTTACCAAGAAACTAATAAATCCTACATAGAACTTCTCATAACCGTCCGACAATGCCTCTGATCCTTTGACAAGAATACTTATATATAGGAAGTACCAGCGGCGTATCCACCATATTCTTGTCAAATTTTCATTGGTTTTATCAGTGAATTATGATTAGTCCTATAACTCTACAACCAATACAACAAACATAAAATACTGAAATGAAATATATCTGTGCGATCAAGGCTCAATCAAACGGAGCCGATCGTATTGCATGTACTGAAAATGAAATGTCTGTGCGCTCAAGGCTCAATCAAACGGAGCCGAACGTATTGAATGTACTGAAAATGAAATTGTCTGTGTGCTCAAGGCTCAATCAAACGGAGCCGAGCGTATTGCATGTACTGAAAATGAATAACTTAATCACACAAACAACCTATGCATGGAACCTCTTATAACCGCCTGATAATGCCTCCGATCATTTGACAAGAATACTTATATATAGGAAGTACCAGCGGCGTATCCACCATATTCTTGTCAAATTCTCATTGACTTTATCCGCAAGTTATGATTAGTTCTATGCGACTCTACAACAAACACAACAACCACAAGATACTGATCATGAAATTGTCTGTGCGCTCAAGGCTCAATCAAACGGAGCCGAACGTATTGTATGTACTGAAAATGAAATTGTATGTGCGCTCAAGGCTCAATAAAACGGAGCCGAACGTATTGCATGTACTGAAAATGAACAACTTAATCTAAACAACAATCACACAAACAGCCTATGCATGGAACCTCTCATAACCGCCTGATAATGCCTCCGATCATTTGACAAGAATACTTATATATAGGAAGTACCAGCGGCGTATCCACCATATTCTTGTCAAATTCTCATTGACTTTATCCGCAAGTTATGATTAGTTCTATGCGACTCTACTACAAACACCACAACCACAAGATACTGATAATGAAATTGTCTGTGCGCTCAAGGCTCAATCAAACGGAGCCGAGCGTATTGCATGTACTGAAAATGTAAAATGAACTGTGCGCTCAAGGCTCAATCAAACGGAGCGAGCGTATTGCATGTAATGAAAATGTAAAATGAACTGATCGATCAAGGCTCAATCAAACGGAGCCGATCGTATTGCATGTATTGAAATGTAAAATGAAATGACCGATCAAGGCTCAATCAAACGGAGCCGATCGTGCGGGCACGCCACAGATCAACCGCATAATAAAATGGGGATCAAGCTCAACCTCATGGATGGGGAGCTGCGGCCTCGGCAAATGCATATACTGAAAACAATAAACAATAATTACTCTAATAGTCTACACATAGAACCTCTCATAACCGCCAGATAATGCTTCTGATCCTTTGACAAGAATACTTATATATAGGAAGTACCAGCGGCGTATCCACCGTACTCTTGTCAAAGTTTCATTGGCTTTATCCTTAAGTTATGATTGGTTTGATGTGATAAAGAAAAACATAAAACTAAACGATAGGAGTTGAATCTGGATCTTCGGCGAAGAGGACTAGTTGGGTATCTTCGCTTGGGCCGTCATTATCTTCGACAGGATTGGCGTTGATGTTGAAGACTCTTCCTCTTGTTGGCGGCCTAGTGGTTGGGTTTTCTTGGTTTACTTGGTTAACTGGGTTTGATTGGGTTTGAGTGTTGATGACGTTAACCAATTGAGGGCATGTGTTTCTAAAGTGGGTAGGGTCGCCACAATTGAAACAAGCTCGAGCATATGGGAACACGGGGTATTGGGGTTGATGATAAGTTTGGGCCATGATTTGAGTAGGGGAAGAGGTTTGGTTTTGGAAGGTGCGACAAACCTTGCTCAAATGACCATAGCGTCCACAAGTTGTACATAGACGACAAAGTAGGGTATGGGGATGGTGATAAAAACAGTGGTTGCATCGAGGGTGAGGTCCAAGATATGGTTTCTTATTTGGGTAAGTTGAGTTGGGTGCCACTTGGGTGATTGGGATAGCTTGGATGGGTATGGCGTGTGAAATAGGTTGGTTTCGTTGGGTAGCAGCGAAAAGTTGTCCGTCTCTTCATCTCTTAGGATTGGGTTGAGAAGGGGATTCGATTTGGGTGTAGTCGGAGGTTTCAGTCGATTCTTTATCCTTCTTCTTCTCCTCCTTGAAGTCTTTGTTTCGGATTCGGTTCTCGGTGAGCTCTGTTGCTAGCTCCATTGCTGCTTCCAAAGTTGCAGGCTTGGTACTAATTACAGGGTCTTGAATCTTTGGCGGAAGACCACGAATGTAGTGCTCGATCAAACGGTAGAGAGGAGTGAACATGTTGGGAACCATTTGATGTAATTCGAGGAATCTTTTGTTGTATGCGGTGTGGTCTCCTTCCTTTTGCTTCAATGAGTAAAATTCATCTTCTAATTTCTTGATTTCGCTTCTTGGGCAAAATCGTCTGGTCATGATTTCCTTCAATTCGTTCCAAGTTAAGGACATAGCATCGTCGACGCCTCGTTTGGCCTTCTCTGTATTCCACTAAATAAGTGCTATCCCATATAATCGACCGGTAGCATAACGCACTTTGCGATCGTCAGGGCAATCGCAATTTAGAAAAGTGTTCTCCATTTCTTCAAACCAATGGAGGAGAGCGGTGACACCTTCAGTCCCTTTGTATTTTGGAGGGTCTCATGATTTGAAGTGCTTGTAGGTGCATTTGGCGGTATTTGAGGGAGAGTTGAAAAAGTTTTGGTTTGCTTGATTGACAGGATTTTCGGTGAGTGCTTGTTGTACTTGAATTACAATGTTGGGTATTACGGCAGCCATATGTTGAACGATTTGGGATCATGGGTCGCATTAGGAATGAACATTCATAAAATAATTATAGAAAAATAAATCTACTACATCCATAGGATGTCTTGGGCTTTGCTCGCTATTAGGCCCTACATGCCGCCATACTTTACCTGTGTAATCATGTGGGCCCCCATGAATACCGGTTTTTCATATGGTTCGCACGGGTTTGCCAGGTTGCGTACACAAAAACCCGGAGAAAATCGAGAAATATGTATACAACGTGTGATATTCGGAATGTGTCCAGGTGTAGACACGGTGACACCTCAAAGTAGGTTAGTTCGAACGACGTTTGGTGTGGCATGCTTTGGCCTAATAGGTCCTTCGTACTCTCATCGTTGGTCCCCAGGTAGGCAAACTGGTCCGTTATATTGGATTTATACGAATGCCAACCTAGACAGGACGTTCCGACTACCGGTACTTGTACCCTTCCAGTTACTACATGCCCGTCGCAGAACTTACTTTGATGAGATTTGAAAATTGCAACAAAATCTTTGGATAATGAGAGTATGAAAATAAATTGAATACATGAACATCGATATATGTATAATGAATATGTATATATGTATAATGAATATGTATATAAGCATGTATGTTTGACTGTAAATGTAAACAAATATGAAACAAATAAATATCACAAGTTTGTATGTAACCACCTAATCAATTAAAATTTAGGCAGACTATAGTATAGGCTCTAAGGGTCTAATAACCTATCCTATATCCCTATAGTCATGGCTCTGATACCAATCTGTCACACCCCGACCCGTAGCGGAAAAGGTGATCGGGGCATGATTGGGTTATCATCAAAGCTCATGACATTTATTATGCGTTTCATATTCATTAAATACAATTTAATGGAAATTTACAATAATTGATACAACATATTCTAACTATCAATCTAAGCTTCTTTGTTCTCTTCTAAGGCATTTCCTAGGTTTTCTTTGCTTCGACCTGTTCACCTGTATCATGTGTAAAAAGGTTTTGGATCAACATAAAGTTGGCGAGTGAATCCTATGGAAAACATTTGAACAAGTTTATTTGAATTGATTATGAAATATGTGCACAACCAAACATGAGTAAAAATAGATGTAAACTTATTCAACAATCATAAGATATTAAATAAAACACACATGATCAATAATGGAACATTTAGAGGCACGCGATGCTCAACTCGTCTCTCACGAGGAACTGAGGGGCCTAATGAATGAATTTCATAAACATGATAATATGAATGACACAACTACAAACAATATAAACTCAATGATACACACATGAACAATAATGAATTTGATTTGAGGCACGCGTTGTTCAACTCGTCTCCCACGAGGAACTGATGGGCTTAATGAATGAGTTTCATATAATTTGACAAAAGGAAATAAATAATCACAACAATATAAACAATCTAAGTTTAGATCATGATGTGGTATGGCACAAGTTTAAATAAACAAGTTAATTATTTTTATAACACATGACACACCCCAAAACGTGTAATTTAAAAGGGGGAGTTGTAAGATTCACTCACAGTGGGTGCGTTCGGTTGATGATGTTGAATGCACGCGAAGTGGTTTTAACCACGAGTGAGATTAACCTAGATAAATATCATTATGGTTCGGTAAGTAAACGGATTTTATTAATCTATTTTAGTAGGATTGTTGGGTGTATTTTTGTGAGTTTGAGGCTATTTTCTAACCTTAAAAATGTTATTTTTAAGTATTTTTAATTGATTTTTAATTAAAATAATAAAAAAAATTTGATTTTTTTCTGACCGTTGACCGTTGACCGGTTCGAATCGTGTATATAAGTGCGCTGGGTGAGGCTCGAACCCGAGACCTCCCGTACGCGTGCACGCAGCTCTACCAACTGAGCTACGTGTCTAACCCGTCATATATCCGTTTTTAATTATATTTATATATTAATTATGTTAAACAGAAAATCCTTTATTTTAAAAACAATTCTAAATCAAAGAAACGGTGCGCTCCACAGGTCTCGAACCCGGGACCTGTGGCTTATACTAACACACAGTCCGCCGCTGGACTGTGTGTCCAACTTGTTAACTTTACTGATTTTATTATACTTAAACACAAATTAGTTATTTCCTTTTCTGTCTTATTTTAAAAAAAAGATAATTGTCCGAGTCGGTGCAGTAGCCGGACTCGAACTCGTGACCTGTGATATAAACATACACACAGTCCACCACTGGACTGTGTGTCTAACTTGGTTATCTTTCCGGTTATTAATATACTTAACATATATCAGTATGACTCCGGTTCGGTTAATAAAAAAAATCATTTTTATTAAGGCGACGTGTGTGGAACAAGATTCGAACTCGAGACCTTTACGTGTTTAATGTGCACACAGTCCACCGCTGGACTGTGTGTCTAACCCGAGTAATTTCTTGTTTTTAATTATACTTAATCATTACAGCAGTCATCGTCTTCTTCACTGGTTTTAACCAGAATCGAAAATCGACTGGTTCGATGATTAAAACATGATCTTTAGCGTGTTTCAGTTCATTACGGTGAGATATAAGTGAAAAGAAAAGGAAATCAGGCGAAGAGGTATACCGACTATCTTCCTCTGTTTTCCGGCAGAACTCCGGCGACGGCAATCCCTTCCGGCGACGAGTGTCTTGCAGCAGCGAGTCTCCAGGAAGCTTACAAAGGGTGTGGGTATCTCCGGTATAAGCTCAGGGGGTTCAGTAAGGCTCAGGAATGGGGAAACCGGTTTTCCGGCGACGAACAGAAAAATTCCGGCGAGAGAGTTTTCGCCGAGAAAAGGTGCGGTTTTGAGCAAAAAGGTTTGCAGAAGTTCGAGGTGGTTTTTATAGGGCAAATCTTCGAAGAACTTGGTCTGATTTCCGACTGGATTCGTAAGTTATAAAAACTCCGGCGGTTATGACTTTGGTCGCGGACTCAGACGTCGGTTATAACCGATGTCTTAGTAATTGTTTACGTTATAACGGAAGGATTCGTTAAATACTCGCGAGATTGCCGGGATTTCCGACGACTGAACTTTGGGCGCCGGTTTTGAATTCGGAAAGTCATGATATCAATTAAATGTTCTTAATGGTTAACAAAAGACATCAGTGGTGCAGTGGTTTGTGTGTTGTGTGTTAAGTCGCTGAACTGTACTGACTCGGCGACTGACCCGGGTTCGAAACCCGGCAGGGACTTTTTATTTTTATTTTGCGATTTTTAACAGTTTTTCAAAAACTAAATATATATTCCCGTATAATAATTGATTATGTAACGTTTAAAATTATTTTGGGCATTTAATTCGCAACGAAAATTTTAACTGACTGTTCGGTTGATAAACGGAGCGGGTTTGGTAAATCCGTTTTTGACAGATGTTACAGTATCCCCTGCTTTTTAGAAATTTCGTCCCGAATTTTTAAATTGTGATATATTTGACTAAAAGAATGATGGTGTTTAGTTTGACAGTTATATGCTTAGAAAAATAAGGGTTTAAGTTTTTGTTTGAGGCGGTAACGTTCCTTGTAAGGGTTAAGTACCCTATTACAGGAATCGCTTTTTGTTGCCTACTGTATAAGTATTGATAAGCAGGAATGATTCGCTAAAAATGATATCATGCATAAGAGTTTAGGTACGTTTGGAAAAGTATGGTTATATCCTAAGGCAAAACTTCTAACACTACAACCTACATGGAAACATAAATAAAACACAACAGCTGCTATTTGAACATAATTAAACACAACAGCTAATATTTGAACATAAATAAACACAACAGCAAATATTTGAATCCACATTCTGATAGCATATATGTTTGAATGGTGGAAGTTCCTCTCTCGTTTGTTATGATGGAGAGGTTAGTTTATGTAGGAATGGAACACAATTCCAATTTCTCTAAATAGCAAGATGATATAAATGTAACATAATTTCAACCAAGGCAATACTAAATCTTACATGGAACTTCTCATAACCGCCTGATAATGCCTCTGATCCTTTGGCAAGAATACTTATATATAGGAAGTACCAGCGGCGTATCCACCATATTCTTGCCAAATTTTCATTGGTTTTATCCACAAGTTATGATTAGTTACCAAGAAACTAATAAATCCTACATAGAACTTCTCATAACCGTCCGACAATGCCTCTGATCCTTTGACAAGAATACTTATATATAGGAAGTACCAGCGGCGTATCCACCATATTCTTGTCAAATTTTCATTGGTTTTATCAGTGAATTATGATTAGTCCTATAACTCTACAACCAATACAACAAACATAAAATACTGAAATGAAATATATCTGTGCGATCAAGGCTCAATCAAACGGAGCCGATCGTATTGCATGTACTGAAAATGAAATGTCTGTGCGCTCAAGGCTCAATCAAACGGAGCCGAACGTATTGAATGTACTGAAAATGAAATTGTCTGTGTGCTCAAGGCTCAATCAAACGGAGCCGAGCGTATTGCATGTACTGAAAATGAATAACTTAATCACACAAACAACCTATGCATGGAACCTCTTATAACCGCCTGATAATGCCTCCGATCATTTGACAAGAATACTTATATATAGGAAGTACCAGCGGCGTATCCACCATATTCTTGTCAAATTCTCATTGACTTTATCCGCAAGTTATGATTAGTTCTATGCGACTCTACAACAAACACAACAACCACAAGATACTGATCATGAAATTGTCTGTGCGCTCAAGGCTCAATCAAACGGAGCCGAACGTATTGTATGTACTGAAAATGAAATTGTATGTGCGCTCAAGGCTCAATAAAACGGAGCCGAACGTATTGCATGTACTGAAAATGAACAACTTAATCTAAACAACAATCACACAAACAGCCTATGCATGGAACCTCTCATAACCGCCTGATAATGCCTCCGATCATTTGACAAGAATACTTATATATAGGAAGTACCAGCGGCGTATCCACCATATTCTTGTCAAATTCTCATTGACTTTATCCGCAAGTTATGATTAGTTCTATGCGACTCTACTACAAACACCACAACCACAAGATACTGATAATGAAATTGTCTGTGCGCTCAAGGCTCAATCAAACGGAGCCGAGCGTATTGCATGTACTGAAAATGTAAAATGAACTGTGCGCTCAAGGCTCAATCAAACGGAGCCGAGCGTATTGCATGTAATGAAAATGTAAAATGAACTGATCGATCAAGGCTCAATCAAACGGAGCCGATCGTATTGCATGTATTGAAATGTAAAATGAAATGACCGATCAAGGCTCAATCAAACGGAGCCGATCGTGCGGGCACGCCACAGATCAACCGCATAATAAAATGGGGATCAAGCTCAACCTCATGGATGGGGAGCTGCGGCCTCGGCAAATGCATATACTGAAAACAATAAACAATAATTACTCTAATAGTCTACACATAGAACCTCTCATAACCGCCAGATAATGCTTCTGATCCTTTGACAAGAATACTTATATATAGGAAGTACCAGCGGCGTATCCACCGTACTCTTGTCAAAGTTTCATTGGCTTTATCCTTAAGTTATGATTGGTTTGATGTGATAAAGAAAAACATAAAACTAAACGATAGGAGTTGAATCTGGATCTTCGGCGAAGAGGACTAGTTGGGTATCTTCGCTTGGGCCGTCATTATCTTCGACAGGATTGGCGTTGATGTTGAAGACTCTTCCTCTTGTTGGCGGCCTAGTGGTTGGGTTTTCTTGGTTTACTTGGTTAACTGGGTTTGATTGGGCTTGAGTGTTGATGACGTTAACCAATTGAGGGCATGTGTTTCTAAAGTGGGTAGGGTCGCCACAATTGAAACAAGCTCGAGCATATGGGAACACGGGGTATTGGGGTTGATGATAAGTTTGGGCCATGATTTGAGTAGGGGAAGAGGTTTGGTTTTGGAAGGTGCGACAAACCTTGCTCAAATGACCATAGCGTCCACAAGTTGTACATAGACGACAAAGTAGGGTATGGGGATGGTGATAAAAACAGTGGTTGCATCGAGGGTGAGGTCCAAGATATGGTTTCTTATTTGGGTAAGTTGAGTTGGGTGCCACTTGGGTGATTGGGATAGCTTGGATGGGTATGGCGTGTGAAATAGGTTGGTTTCGTTGGGTAGCAGCGAAAAGTTGTCCGTCTCTTCATCTCTTAGGATTGGGTTGAGAAGGGGATTCGATTTGGGTGTAGTCGGAGGTTTCAGTCGATTCTTTATCCTTCTTCTTCTCCTCCTTGAAGTCTTTGTTTCGGATTCGGTTCTCGGTGAGCTCTGTTGCTAGCTCCATTGCTGCTTCCAAAGTTGCAGGCTTGGTACTAATTACAGGGTCTTGAATCTTTGGCGGAAGACCACGAATGTAGTGCTCGATCAAACGGTAGAGAGGAGTGAACATGTTGGGAACCATTTGATGTAATTCGAGGAATCTTTTGTTGTATGCGGTGTGGTCTCCTTCCTTTTGCTTCAATGAGTAAAATTCATCTTCTAATTTCTTGATTTCGCTTCTTGGGCAAAATCGTCTGGTCATGATTTCCTTCAATTCGTTCCAAGTTAAGGACATAGCATCGTCGACGCCTCGTTTGGCCTTCTCTGTATTCCACTAAATAAGTGTTATCCCATATAATCGACCGGTAGCATAACGCACTTTGCGATCGTCAGGGCAATCGCAATTTAGAAAAGTGTTCTCCATTTCTTCAAACCAATGGAGGAGAGCGGTGACACCTTCAGTCCCTTTGTATTTTGGAGGGTCGCATGATTTGAAGTGCTTGTAGGTGCATTTGGCGGTATTTGAGGGAGAGTTGAAAAAGTTTTGGTTTGCTTGATTGACAGGATTTTCGGTGAGTGCTTGTTGTACTTGAATTACAATGTTGGGTATTACGGCAGCCATATGTTGAACGATTTGGGATCATGGGTCGCATTAGGAATGAACATTCATAAAATAATTATAGAAAAATAAATCTACTACATCCATAGGATGTCTTGGGCTTTGCTCGCTATTAGGCCCTACATGCCGCCATACTTTACCTGTGTAATCATGTGGGCCCCCATGAATACCGGTTTTTCATATGGTTCGCACGGGTTTGCCAGGTTGCGTACACAAAAACCCGGAGAAAATCGAGAAATATGTATACAACGTGTGATATTCGGAATGTGTCCAGGTGTAGACACGGTGACACCTCAAAGTAGGTTAGTTCGAACGACGTTTGGTGTGGCATGCTTTGGCCTAATAGGTCCTTCGTACTCTCATCGTTGGTCCCCAGGTAGGCAAACTGGTCCGTTATATTGGATTTATACGAATGCCAACCTAGACAGGACGTTCCGACTACCGGTACTTGTACCCTTCCAGTTACTACATGCCCGTCGCAGAACTTACTTTGATGAGATTTGAAAATTGCAACAAAATCTTTGGATAATGAGAGTATGAAAATAAATTGAATACATGAACATCGATATATGTATAATGAATATGTATATATGTATAATGAATATGTATATAAGCATGTATGTTTGACTGTAAATGTAAACAAATATGAAACAAATAAATATCACAAGTTTGTATGTAACCACCTAATCAATTAAAATTTAGGCAGACTATAGTATAGGCTCTAAGGGTCTAATAACCTATCCTATATCCCTATAGTCATGGCTCTGATACCAATCTGTCACACCCCGACCCGCAGCGGAAAAGGTGATCGGGGCATGATTGGGTTATCATCAAAGCTCATGACATTTATTATGCGTTTCATATTCATTAAATACAATTTAATGGAAATTTACAATAATTGATACAACATATTCTAACTATCAATCTAAGCTTCTTTGTTCTCTTCTAAGGCATTTCCTAGGTTTTCTTTGCTTCGACCTGTTCACCTGTATCATGTGTAAAAAGGTTTTGGATCAACATAAAGTTGGCGAGTGAATCCTATGGAAAACATTTGAACAAGTTTATTTGAATTGATTATGAAATATGTGCACAACCAAACATGAGTAAAAATAGATGTAAACTTATTCAACAATCATAAGATATTAAATAAAACACACATGATCAATAATGGAACATTTAGAGGCACGCGATGCTCAACTCGTCTCTCACGAGGAACTGAGGGGCCTAATGAATGAATTTCATAAACATGATAATATGAATGACACAACTACAAACAATATAAACTCAATGATACACACATGAACAATAATGAATTTGATTTGAGGCACGCGTTGTTCAACTCGTCTCCCACGAGGAACTGATGGGCTTAATGAATGAGTTTCATATAATTTGACAAAAGGAAATAAATAATCACAACAATATAAACAATCTAAGTTTAGATCATGATGTGGTATGGCACAAGTTTAAATAAACAAGTTAATTATTTTTATAACACATGACACACCCCAAAACGTGTAATTTAAAAGGGGGAGTTGTAAGATTCACTCACAGTGGGTGCGTTCGGTTGATGATGTTGAATGCACGCGAAGTGGTTTTAACCACGAGTGAGATTAACCTAGATAAATATCATTATGGTTCGGTAAGTAAACGGATTTTATTAATCTATTTTAGTAGGATTGTTGGGTGTATTTTTGTGAGTTTGAGGCTATTTTCTAACCTTAAAAATGTTATTTTTAAGTATTTTTAATTGATTTTTAATTAAAAAATAAAAAAAATTTGATTTTTTTCTGACCGTTGACCGTTGACCGGTTCGAATCGTGTATATAAGTGCGCTGGGTGAGGCTCGAACCCGAGACCTCCCGTACGCGTGCACGCAGCTCTACCAACTGAGCTACGTGTCTAACCCGTCATATATCCGTTTTTAATTATATTTATATATTAATTATGTTAAACAGAAAATCCTTTATTTTAAAAACAATTCTAAATCAAAGAAACGGTGCGCTCCACAGGTCTCGAACCCGGGACCTGTGGCTTATACTAACACACAGTCCGCCGCTGGACTGTGTGTCCAACTTGTTAACTTTACTGATTTTATTATACTTAAACACAAATTAGTTATTTCCTTTTCTGTCTTATTTTAAAAAAAAGATAATTGTCCGAGTCGGTGCAGTAGCCCGGACTCGAACTCGTGACCTGTGATATAAACATACACACAGTCCACCACTGGACTGTGTGTCTAACTTGGTTATCTTTCCGGTTATTAATATACTTAACATATATCAGTATGACTCCGGTTCGGTTAATAAAAAAAATCATTTTTATTAAGGCGACGTGTGTGGAACAAGATTCGAACTCGAGACCTTTACGTGTTTAATGTGCACACAGTCCACCGCTGGACTGTGTGTCTAACCCGAGTAATTTCTTGTTTTTAATTATACTTAATCATTACAGCAGTCATCGTCTTCTTCACTGGTTTTAACCAGAATCGAAAATCGACTGGTTCGATGATTAAAACATGATCTTTAGCGTGTTTCAGTTCATTACGGTGAGATATAAGTGAAAAGAAAAGGAAATCAGGCGAAGAGGTATACCGACTATCTTCCTCTGTTTTCCGGCAGAACTCCGGCGACAGCAATCCCTTCCGGCGACGAGTGTCTTGCAGCAGCGAGTCTCCAGGAAGCTTACAAAGGGTGTGGGTATCTCCGGTATAAGCTCAGGGGGTTCAGTAAGGCTCAGGAATGGGGAAACCGGTTTTCCGGCGACGAACAGAAAAATTCCGGCGAGAGAGTTTTCGCCGAGAAAAGGTGCGGTTTTGAGCAAAAAGGTTTGCAGAAGTTCGAGGTGGTTTTTATAGGGCAAATCTTCGAAGAACTTGGTCTGATTTCCGACTGGATTCGTAAGTTATAAAAACTCCGGCGGTTATGACTTTGGTCGCGGACTCAGACGTCGGTTATAACCGATGTCTTAGTAATTGTTTACGTTATAACGGAAGGATTCGTTAAATACTCGCGAGATTGCCGGGATTTCCGACGACTGAACTTTGGGCGCCGGTTTTGAATTCGGAAAGTCATGATATCAATTAAATGTTCTTAATGGTTAACAAAAGACATCAGTGGTGCAGTGGTTTGTGTGTTGTGTGTTAAGTCGCTGAACTGTACTGACTCGGCGACTGACCCGGGTTCGAAACCCGGCAGGGACTTTTTATTTTTATTTTGCGATTTTTAACAGTTTTTCAAAAACTAAATATATATTCCCGTATAATAATTGATTATGTAACGTTTAAAATTATTTTGGGCATTTAATTCGTAACGAAAATTTTAACTGACTGTTCGGTTGATAAACGGAGCGGGTTTGGTAAATCCGTTTTTGACGGATGTTACAATCTTCGCCTTCGTAAGGGGACAAATCCGCCACGTTAAATGTGGCTGACACGTTATAGTGGCCCGGCAAGTCAATCTTGTAAGCGTTGTCACTTATATGCTCGAGTACTCGAAAAGGCCCATCTGCATGAGGTTGTAACTTACCAAACGACCCGGCGGAAATCGATCTTTCCTCAAAAATATCCACACTAGATCACCCTCGTTGAAAACCACTCGCTTCCGTTGTTCGTTGGCTCTTGACTAGTATTGCAAGTTGTGTTTGACAATCTGATCACGAACCTTTTCATGCAATTCTTTTATTTGATCGGCTTGTTGTTGACCTTCCACACTAAAATGTTCCGTCTCCGGGAAAGGTGCGAGATCCAGTGGGGTAAACGGTTGGCGACCGTAGACAATAAAAAATGGGTTGCGACCCGTAGTTTGATTATTCGAGCCGTTATAAGCAAATTCCGCTTGTGGCAGCACCAGATCCCACTGTTTGGGTGATCCCCAACTAGACTGCGTAATAAATCACCCAAAGATCGATTAATTACCTCCGTTTGGCCGTCTGTTTGAGGATAGTGAGATGTGCTGAAATGTAACTTTGCACCCAAACGCTTCCATAACGTACGCCAAAAATGACCGACGAACTTAACGTCCCGACTCACTAAACGACGATAAGTGCGGCAAGTAAAAACGTTCCTTCACAAGTGCTACGGTCTTATCTCTAACAAAATGGCCAGCCAAAGCACCTTGATGATATTCCAACACGATCGACTCACTAAACGACGATAAAGGAACATAGATTCTCGACCCATGAAACAATAACCCATTGTGCCGAACAAACGATTTGTAAGACCCAGTAGTCGTGAGTTGCCAAACATCGTGAAAATCAGGATCGTCGGGGTAGAGGGCCGAGAAAGAGTCAAATCCCCGAAGATGAAACTGAGCCGTGGTAACCAACAGTGGGCGTCGCCTTAAAGCATCGGCTACGGAATTAGCGGTGCCTGCTTTGTGGCGAATGACAAAGTTAAAATCCTGAAGCGTAGCGACCCATTTCGCGTGTCTCGGGTTTAGCTTAGCATGCCCTTGGATGAATTTTAGTGCCTGATGATCCGAAAAGAGAACGAACTCGTTTGGTAATAAATAATGGCGCCAGTATTCCAAACTTCGGACAATCGCATAAAATTCCTTATCATAGGTGTTGTATCGTTTCCGGGTGTCACTAAATTTCTCGCTAAAAAAGCGATGGGTCGGTTATTTTGTGATGAAACACCCCCAATACCGAGACCCGAAGCATCACATTCCACCTGAAATACCTGTGTAAAATCCGGAATAGCCAGAACTGGGGCTTGCGTGACCGCGATTTTGAGTGTATCGAAAGCCTTTTGGGCCGCGGGTGTCCATATAAACTTTGAACTCTTCAAACACTCAGTAATCGGGGCCACGATCGAACTGAAGTTACGTATGAACCGTCGATAAAAAGAAGCAAGCCCGTGAAAACTCCTTATATCGTGTAACGACGTAGGAGCGGGCCACGTTGTAATGGCGGTAACCTTCGACTCATCCATACGTAAGCCTCCTCCTGAAATAAAAAAAAAAAACCCAAAAAAATAACTTTCGTTTGCAAAAAGTTGCACTTTTCTTTGTTTGCAAATAGTTTTTGGTTGCGTAAAACGTCAAAAATATTTCGAAGGTGGCCCAAGTGTTGTTCAACGTTATGACTATAAACGAGAATATCATCGAAGTAAACAACAACGCACATACCAATAAAAGGTTTGAAGATATGGTTCATGAGGCGCATGAACGTGCTCGGTGAGTTCGATAGACCGAACGGCATTACCATCCACTCATAGAGGCCGTCGCGTGTTTTGAAATCCGTTTTCCACTAATCACCTTCCCGCATTCTGATTTGGTGGTAACCACTCCGCAAGTCGATTTTAGAAAAAAATTTTGCCCCGTGTAAATGATCGAGTAAATCGTCGAACCTCGGAATGGGAAAACGGTATTTGTCTGTAATCTTGTTTACCGCGACTGTCGACACACATACGAAATGTGCCATTTGGTTTCGGCACCAACAAAGCAGGCACTCATAGAGGCCGTCGCGTGTTTTGAAATCCGTTTTCCACTCATCACCTTCCCGCATTCTGATTTGGTGGTAACCACTCCGCAAGTCGATTTTAGAAAAAAATTTTGCCCCGTGTAAATGATCGAGTAAATCGTCGAACCTCGGAATGGGAAAACGGTATTTGACTGTAATCTTGTTTACCGAGACTGTCGACACACATACGAAATGTGCCATTTGGTTTCGGCACCAACAAAGCAGGCACCGCGCACGGACTCATACTTTCGCGGATCAACCCTTTTTCCAACAACTCCTTCACTTGACAGTTCAACTCATTAAATTCGGTCGGGTTCATAGGGTAAGCCGGTTTGTTAGGTATACTTGCCCCGGGAATAAAGTCGGTACAATGTTGGATATCCCGCATCAATGGGAGACCGGCGGGTATTTCATCGGGGAAAACATCGGCATATTCGGCAATCAAAGGGGCAACCGTAGGTGGGATGGGGGCAGTGGCGTGGTTCTGTTCGGCCAGGAGCAAACCGAACATAACTTGGGGTGTTTCTGTTTTTAAAAGTGTGGTGAAGACCGATTTTGAGACAACCGTGGAGGGGTCAGTTCTTTACGTGGGTCGCAAGGGGCTAGGGTGATATTAATAATGTCTTTTTTGAACGAGTACGTATTGCGAAACCCGTCATGTTTGGCCCTACGATCATATTGCCAAGGTATACCAAGTAAAAGATGGCACGCATCCATAGGTAAAACCTCACACCAAACCTCATCGGCGTACTTATCTCCAATCGAAAACTGAACAAGGCATCGATGCATGACTTTGAGGAGATTCCCTTTTTTCAGCCACGTCACTTGGTACGGGTCCGGGTGGTCATGAAGTGGTAAACTTAATTTTTCAACCACTTAATTTTTCAACCATAGTGGAGGACACAATATTTTCACAACTGCCGCCATCGATAATAACCGTACAAAGTTTGCCTTTTGCGGTACACTTGGTTCTAAAAATAGTGTTACGAAGCCAGGAGATGTCGTCGGAGGGATCGGCCACGGTAGTGTTGAGGTCGCGTTGAATGACCAACGCTTCCCCGGTATCGGGTAAAACTAGGTGGGTGGTGTCGGGGTTATCATCTTCTGGTTCGGAGTCATAACCGGTTTGGGGTCGTCAATGAGGGCAACCACTTGTTTATTAGGGCATTCCCTTTTCAGGTGTCCTATCCCATGACATTTGTAACACCGCTGGGCCTGGATTTGGGCCGAAGAAGGGATTACGGGCGGGTTTTGGGTTGGCTGTTTAGTGGGCTCTGTTTTAATGGTGTTGGGATGGGCTGTTACGGTCCGATTGGTGGGCAAGCGGGTGAAGGATTTACCCTTTAATGCTAACTGCTTTTCGACCTGATGTGCTAACAAACAAACATCCGCAAAAAACCAATATTACTGTAAACTGACAACATCTGAAATTTCCGGCCTAAGAGCCCCCAGAAACCGTGCAATGATCTATTCGTCTTCCTCGTCAATGCCACATCTCAGGCGATGTTGTTCAAAAGAATTAATAAATTCTTCGACCGTCAAAGAACCCTGGTTTAGATTATGATAATCCAAAAAGGAATCTGTTTGTGATTAACGGGTAAGAATTTATTCTTCAACAACCGTCTCATTTTTCCCATGTTACTACTTTCTGTTTACCCTCCCGTTGACGTTGTTTCTGTATGTTTTCCCACCACAATGAAGCGTATTTACGAAAGCGAATAGCCACAATTTTTACCTTCAGATTTTCTGGAATGTCACATAGGTCAAATACCCGATCGACTGTGTGTAACCGGTCAATAAAATCATCAGCATGTAATCGGTCTTCGAATTCCGGGATTTCCGTACGTAACCCTAGAGCCCGTAATGGATCAACAGGTGTTCGGGGAGGGGATGCTGTGCGTCGCGGTTGTCTAGCGAAGACATTGTGGAAACCATCCTGATGATCATACCCGTCCCAGCCTACGGAGTCGGTAACGGTTCGTTCCTCCTCAGTGCGCTGGTCGGCATGCTGCAAAAACACGTTTTCGAACTCGAGATCACGAATCCGATCCTGCAAACGTTCAATCTCGATGTCTTTCGGATCATGTTGATCAGGGCCGCTGCCTCCGGCGGCGAATCTGAGGTGAAGCTGACGACGATCTCTCCGGAAGTCAGACATCCTGCGAACATGAAGCTGCTGATACCACTTGATACGGATTCGTACAAGCGGAAGCTAAAAACCCTAGCTTGATACCTCCCTTTGATCGATCAAAGAAGAGAAAACCGGTCAAGAATTCCCCTTAGCCGAGAGATGTGGATAAACACACACAAGTTTAATTTTCAAACTCCAAAAAAACTATCCAGCCTTCAGTATTCCCAAAGTTTAAATATCCCAACCAAGTTTCAAGATAAAAACAAACTAAAACATTTAAATGGAAATACGAAAAATAAAAATAAATAAAAGATGAGACAGGCTCGACTTCGGCTGGACAGGACTTCACGAACTGGGCTCGTCCCCTTTGCCACCATTTGTTGTTGACACCAAATCTGGGCCAAGTGGAGGTTGGTTGTAGTGGGCCAGATCCGTATCAGGAAGCCTTCAACGCGCTTCTTTGTTGCCGCACGCCAACGCCTGGAATCTTCTCGACCCTCCTCCTCTCCTCACCTTTCTTTCTTTATCCTTTCTTTCTTTACCCATCTTTTGTTTTTTAACACGGAATTGCAACTTTTGTATTTTATTTTCAAGTAACTTACAAGTTTTGTCGTTTAGGCTACATGGCGGGGTGGTAAGAGGATTCTGGTGAGGATGCATTTGTCACATGATATATCAATGTATTATTATAGATCACGCAAGCTTTGATCTAAATGATGGTAAAAATAAGTACAACACGGTTAAATAGATATATCTAGAGTTAAACGTTAGCTATAACTTTAATAAGGTAAATAAAAATAATTAATTTCTTACATGATATATTGAAGATTTAATATAGACCATGTAGTCCTTAATCCAAATCGCAGTAAAAATAAGCAATCAACATGATTAAATAAATATTCTAGAGTTCAAAGTTAGCTTTTGTTATAATAAGTTAAATAAATAATAAGTAAAATAAAAAAAGCACAAAACTTATAAATGATATAACATATATCTGTTAAAAAGGGAAAAAATTAACTTTAAACTTTAAAGGTCATATGATAACTTTACTAAAGTTTGAAGGACGAAACATAAGTTTATAAAAAAAGAGAGTTATTGTTACACTTCCCGTTTAAAATTCAAGCTTATAAACGTAAATCGTTTATAAAAAAAGAGTTATTAGAGTTCAAGGGTCATATGCCAACTTTATAAAAGTTTAGGATTGGAAATTTAAATTAATAAAAAAACTAATAATTTTGCTGATTCTGAGACGGAGGAGGATTTAACTGACTCGGATTAATTACGACCGGAAGTACATTTCTTGTTTTAGTAGTGGGCGGGTTTTTTTTTATGTATAATAATTCATAGAGGTTGTATTCATTTTTTTTAACTATTTCAACTTTTTTTAACTACACTTCTAACTTGTTGGTATTTCTTAAAGCTGATAAATTTTTAAAGTAAACGAGACAGGGTCTTACTGGAAGCAGTCTTATGATTCTTATCAGATAGAGGTAAGACTGTTTATATCCTACCCTTACCCTACTTTAGTTTTGATATTATGAAATTTACTAAGTATGATGATGATAATGTAGGGAAATATTTACATATTTTAAGATAATAATACCTTAATTCTGTGATTTTCAAATTGTTGGAACAGACATCATTATGTTAGTAACAGCTGTAGCCTTTAATTTTCTTTTGTTTTGGCTATGTACTAGGAGGATGTTATCTGTGCTAATTGTTTTTTATATTAAGTTAATAATCACTCTATTTATATTACAAGTTTAGTTTTAAATTTTGTGTCTCACCCTTAAAATCGACATGCAATGTTTTACCGCGAGACGTGCGACTGATCAGGATCTAGCTACTAATCATGTTAAACCAACCATTCAAATTATAAAAGCATCACTATCATCATGATTAGCGATAAGGTTTAAATGTCGAAAACACAGTTTATGTTGCAGCGGATAAAAATTAAAGCAAAACCCATCGAAACTTAAAATCACAAGTTTTAATAAATGATCGAAACATAAAGCGTTAACAAATCACACACTCCAACCGATTGCAACGCCCGCCCATAGCTGTACCTAACGACTTGTAAAGCATGTAATAGTATGTCAACATAAAGTCGGCGAGTTCACGGTTTTTTCATTATTGTTTTAAAAAAGAACTTAGGTTGTTAAATTACTTAATTTATAAAACATGTCACGGAGAGCTACCCCATCTTTAAGCTACTAAACTGTGTGGTACCGAAACTTTGACTGTTTAAGTTGTTTGTGCCCCAGGTCAATGTCTATCATCATTGACCAGTTGCCAAGGCATAAGAGTTCACGCCCGTCCTCCTAGGTACGGTGTGAGGTTTGTCGAACCTAATAGCGCTATCAACTAATATCCCGTTCGCCAGGCCCCAGCGATTAATCGGTATAATGTGTGGGGACTTTCAGATAGAGTTTGTTTAGTCCGCTAAAGACATGAAATATAAATAGCATTTAACAGTATTCCATCCCCAGGAATACTAGGCAATCCCCTAACCAGGGAAAGTGAAGTTAACAGTATCCCATACCAGGAATACTAAGGCAATCATACACGGGAAAATGAGGTTCCCAACCACCGATAATACATGCTTTTAATAAAGGTGTGAACTCACATTTGTTTTGCTCGGTAAAAAATAAAGTGCATATAGTAGCGAAGACGATCAACCACGTCCTAAGATGGTTACCAAGAACATTATGGGTCGTTTATGTAATTCACGCAAGCCTTACACGCATCTAACAATTTTCATGCAAACAAATTGTCACAACATAATACCGAGTAGCTTTCAAACATAGATTCATAATGTACACTACGACATGCCATTCATCAATTATACAATTATCATGCACGTGCGGACACTAAAAGTAGCAAATTCATCACTTAACAACTTAAAGCCATGCATAGGTAAAATCACTGAAAACATACTGTTTTGGGAAGCTCTTACGATGCTGCAAAAATTATGATACTTTTATATGGCGTACCCCTCGGAAGGTTTGGACTTGTGTTGAAATTTTAGAGTCTAAATTCTAAACAAAAATTTAATAAAAATCATTACTAAGCAGCAATCAGATTCGTCACTTTCTGACTGTAGCTTACTGAAAAATTCATTTAAAAATCGTCGGTTATCCGATTGACGTAATTCCAGTTGACGATTTTTGTGACCTCCTGGAACTACCTACAGTAAAAATTTGAGATCATAACTCAATTCCTACGTTGAGTTATGACATTCGTATGGACTGCAAATTCTGCCAGAAAACGCAGCCTGAACCTTCGATACGGAAAAATTCATAAAACATTCAATTTTCGTTGAAAAAATGCAATTCCAGTGGGGTTCGAAAGGTATTTCCTGGAAGTACATCATGGACTCAAGAAATAACACTTTTTGTTAACTTTTGACCCGGTTACAGCTGATTAAAGTCGGCTGTAACGTTCTGGACAGATTATGTTTTATCACCAAAACCTCACAAACGATTATCTAATGCACCCAACGACCTAAAATCTTTAATCACAGCTAATTATCATCCTAAATTAAATCATATAACAATTAGTTCATCACAACCACAAGATCCAACCCATAATCAAAACCCTAGCGGCTTAACCGAACACATAAGCAATCTAATCATCGACTAACATGATTTCTAGCACCAAAACTACAAGTTATCATCAAAGATCATCAAGAATCATGACCAAACCAGAAAACGCAACCAATATACAAAGAATTATACAATAATCAAAAACTATATTTTAAGGATTACCGAGTTAGGAGTGATGTGAGTTGTTAGGGACTTGAAAACCGAAAAGCTTGTGGCTTCTCGCTTGCAGTTCGTCGACCAAGAAAGAAGAGAGGAGGCAGACGTTTGTTTTGTAGATTAGGATTTTGTTGTAAGGATTAAGATATTATAATAAAACAAGTTTAATAATTGTCACACTAAACCCTTGAATTCCAACAAGGGCACTTTTAGTCCCTTAAGTTTCAAACTCTTGAAACTTGCAAAGAAAGTTATAAAATTTAAGTTAACTTGCTACACAACAAGTCTCTCAAGTTTCAATTACTTGCAATTTGTGCACAAAGATAAACAAATTAACTTTGGTGTAAGATAAAAGACTAGTCCCACTAGTTTATATCAATTTCGTGTGTTCGTGTGTTAATAACTTTTACGTATAATAATGCATGTATGACATTCAATAAATCCTATATATTTAACCGAGAAAAGTTAACTTGGAAATGCGAGTTGTCACATTCTGTTAAAGGCGAGACGTATATACCAACAAACAACACAAGATACACATATTGAGCTAGCTAAACTTTTTCCCCAGCTCCTGAATTTGTGAGCGGAGTTTTTGTGAGCGATAACTCCGTTGTGGCCTGCCACTTCTAATCCATGAGACTGGAAGCTTTAAAACTTTACTGTGAAAGACATGAGATACCATATGTTTTAGTCATTTTCGTCGTCGGTATTTTAACCATTCAGCTAACTTTCTAACCCGCAATGTAGGTGTGACTGGCTACACATCTTCTAGCATGAAACTCTAACCCGAATATTCAACTCTGGCATTCAACCCGAATTTATTTATTTTTGTAACTTTTTTCGGCAAACTAATATATTAAAATTATAATTTACTAAAAAACACAAGTGTATATAATAGGATTACATTTAAATTATAAAATCATATGACAATTTCTTTTTTTAAGTTATAATTATGGCATAATATACACATCCCAATTTAATTTATGACATAAAACATATTGTAAAAAAATATAATATGATACAAATATGTTAAACGGGTCAACCCTCCAATCTACCCGGTTTAACCCGAACCGGACCCATTAAGCTAAACGGGTTCGCACATTCAACTTGAAACTGACCCGACCCATTTAAACTAAACCCAAAGCCGTGTGACACATTAACATCCCAATAAAACATACACCAAAACACACAATGGTACTAGCCCCTACCACCATTTGGACATCATATATGCACCAGACACACCCACACTAATTTGACTAGACCTCATATATGCACCTTATATGGATGAAGAATCTGCTAACAGTAACTCCTCCATAACAACACAATGATTATTAATCAACAGTTTTGTGTGGTATCTGTATGTGTTCACCATCAAAGACATGTGGATTTTTTAAACATACATATGTTTTTTTAGTTATGGAATTTTAACATAAAAAATCATGTATCCTTCTGATCTGACTGGAAAATAATACTGTACAGCAGGTATAGTTTTTAAAAAGTAAAGAACAAATTCTTTACTTTTTAGTTTTACCAAAACTAGTAATAAGGCCCGCGCTCATTGCGGCGCGAATACATCGCAAACATCGAATGGATTTGTTCAAGTGTTAGGTGATGTGTTAACCATACGAAAAACGCGCGTTTCAACATATCTGATTGAACTCAATGTAACCTATATAAATATTGCGATGGGATCATAACGTAAAGTAAATTGAATCTATCTCGTACAATCAACTTATTCTGTAGGATTAATTAAAGCGTTGGAAAAAAAGGAAACCACAATTTGACTCCAGTCCGTTTGGAACAAAATTTATGAAAACGTACATAAAATAAGTAAGAAAACGTATTATATTAAAAAAAGTATATCCAAATGTAGACCAACTCGAATTGATACAGACGTATACATAAAAATATGCACGTAAAAATGGTTGTTTAAACGAAAACGTGTTATATTTGCCTCGTTTCCATAAAAAGTTGATGTCGAAATGTAGACACCCTAATATTAAATGGATACGTACATAAAAATATGCATAGAAAAATAGTTTTTTTAAGTAAAAAATGATATGTGTAAACAAAAGAAATTAACGAACGAATGTTGTTGAAGGAATTTAAATTAGTAAAAAGCTAGGGGCTAAATTTGCCAATTGTTAAAGTAGAAGAATAGTAAAATTATATAAGGTACTAAAATTGTTTACTCCAAAAGTGGAGGGGCCATAACAAAGCTGAGGAGCTTGAAATGTAATATTGTAAAAATTTAGGGGGTAAGGCAAAGCTGGTGGGAAACCTCATCGACTTTGTCTTTTAAGATAGTATAGAATAAGGCTTTGCTATTAAAAAATAATTTATTTAGGAAATTACTTAAGATAATATACAGATTTTATCAAGTTAACCTAAATTTCTATATGTTTTCACCACATTTCATAGTTTTATAGGCACTCTTAATGTTTCTTAAAGTGTTTTTAAACCAAATTTTTATGCTAAACAAAACCATCCTTAAGAATAAACATAAATACGCCATTTTGTTCCAGTTTTTTAGGAAACGAAAAGTGTGATGATTATAAACAATTCTAATTTTAGGTTAGTATTTTAAATAGACTTTGCTAAAATACTTTCATGAGACTTATCTTTACTTCTTTTCACATTACATTGATGTGTTTTACTAGATTGATGATAGCATCGTGACTTGTTATCATCTTTGTAGTAGGAATGGATAGATATGGATTGGATAATACTCTAATAATTCAATCCATTAATGATCCAACTTAAATGGATCATAATCTGATCCGATCCATGATCCAACATAATGGATCGTGATTCGATCCATATCTAAATAAATTTAAATGGATTGATCACTATCCAGATCGATAATATTAAAAAATATAATAAAAAACTCTAAAAAATCACAAAAATAAAAAAAAATTCTAAAAAACAAAGAAAATTCAAAAAAAAAAAAAACAGTCTAATTACTTGAGATTTTTCTTTCGTCTCTTCCGTTGCTCGATCCTATCATCTGCTTCATCACCGTGTTATTATTATTTACATTTATTTAGGAGTGTAATTTGAATCTATAGCATATTGAAGGTTTATTATGATGCTAATGAACTTATATTGTATTTCTTTGAATTTTAAAACTTATTTTGTGTTGTTTCACTTGATTTTGGATTGTAATGTGTTAAGATTGAGTTTATTTATGTTCTTTTAAACTATTGGAAAATATTTAGACTACTTAATTTTGATAGCTATGTATTAATATTTATTTTCAATATCGACCCAAACCAAGCCAAGCCGAGCCAAGTCGGTTTAAAACCAAGTCGAGCTCCAGCTTAGATTTCCAGCTCGGTTTCATATCCGAGCCGAGCCAGCTAGATTTATAACTGAGCCGAGCCCGAGCTTGCCCAGCTAGATTCGGCTCGTGAACAACCCTATTTACACTAATAACAAAAATCAAACGTGCTAATTATAACTTGTGTGTAATTTAGCATTATATACAAGTAAACCTCATACGAACAACATTCTACACGAGAAGACAAAAAACATCATACTAACCATCTTATATGTTTAAATCAAAGTGAATGTTGTATATGAACTACGATAGGCATACAAATACACAATCCACATATAGCTTTAAAACTGAAATTATGGTAAGTCTGTTTATTCAACCAATATATTTATCCTTCAGTATCCAAATCACATATAAGTTTTTCACTTTTAACAATGAAAATCATGATCGAATTTCACTATCAACTTTATTCTCTTGTTTGTTAAAATATTACTAGGTTTTTTACCCGCCGCGCGTTGCGGCGGCGCCGTACGCGACGTGATAGATAATAGATTACAATCAACCCGAATCGTTTCCGAACTAAATTTATGTTGAACCTCAGAGTAATCCGAATTCATATCATTGAATGAAAATGTATTATATCTTACCCGACTTGTTTTCCAAACAAAATTTATGTCAAAACGTAGACCAACTCAAAATGTACATAAAATATATACATGTGTTGGTGTCGTATGAGGCGTGATAAAGCATAGACTACAATCGGCCCAAATTGGAACTAAATTTACGTCGAAATGTATAGTAACTCAAATTTATCTCGTCGAATGAAAACATATTATATTTCACCCGATTTATTTTAAGAAAAATTACGACAAAAAGAAGTGCAACTCAAAATGTAAATGAAAATAAACTTTTATATAGTTGACCCGCCTTGTTTTGGAACCAAAATTAGATTATGGCTTATTCACCAAAAACCCTTTTTAAGTACGTAAGATTAGATTATTAGAAGAAGTAGTGTTTAATAAGGATGAAAACAAACAAAATAAGATAAATAAACGAAACTTGTCATGACCAGAAAGACATATGTGTCTTGCATTGGAAAAAACAAAACACAAATGAAAATCCAAATGAGCTTTCAAGGGTAAGACATGAGACTTCAAGTTTAGAAGCAAACAAATCAAATAGCTTAGCCAGGGTTGGTGGTAGTGTAGCCACCGATCATTCTCTTTAATATATAGTTAATTTATATATATTATATAGTTAATTTATATATATTAATTGACAACATGTTAAACTTTATAGTACTTCATTTTTGTAACAAAGCTTTAACGTTTTCAATGAGTTTAGTTTTTTTAATTGTTTTATGTTTTTTTCCAGATGTAATCTTCGTTTGGTTTATATATATTAACTAGCAATAAAGCATGCGTATGTTGCAGCGCGAGAACATTGCAAACATCGAACGGATTATTCCAAACGTCGTGTGATGTGTTAATCGTAGGAAAACGCGTGTTTTGACGTATCCGATGGAACTCGATGTAACCTATATAAGCATTGCGATTGGATCAAAACGTAACGTAAGTCAAATTTATATGTGACCTGACTCATACATAGAAAAGAAACTACAATTTGACTCCACGCTGTTCAAAAACAAATTTACAAAACATACATAAAATACGCATGTATACATATTATATTTGTTGTGTCTCATCTCCCAAATTGAAATGTAGACCAACTCAAATTTCTACAAAAGCGTATATAAAAATATGCACGTAAAGAATGGTTTTATAGAATGAAAATGTATTATATTTGACTTGACTCGTTTTCCAGGAAAAGTTTACATTGAAACGTAGAGCAAATCATATTTATACCGACACGTATGTGACAACCCGTAATTTTTAGGTAAAAGCCGCTTGTCTCGTATTTATATAAATCAAAGTATATATTTATTTTGTTTGATAAATTATATATATAAATGTGTATTCGAACCCCATATCGTGTTGAACCGACCCAAACCGTTTGAACCGAAGCACATGTCTCACTTGTTGAATCAACTCACTCGTGTAACTCGAAACTTTTGAGTCCCGAACCATAGCATGATCATTATACATTATATTAGTTGATTAATTATATTTTATTAATGTCAATGATTAACTTCCATGAAATACCTTTCAAACCCAACTGGAATCGCATTTTTTCAACGTCGTTTGATGTATTAAATGATTTATTTCGTGTCAAAGGTTCAGGCTGGGTTTTCCGTCAGAATTTGCAATCCATTATGAGAGTCATAACTCAATGTAGGAATTGAGTTATGATCTAAAATTTTTAATGTAAGTACTTTCAGGTGATTCCAAAATTCTCTAACTGGAATTTTATAAAAAGAATAAACGTAGATTTGTAAATAAATAATTCGGCAAACAGGGTCAAATTACGACCAATCTCATCACTGCCTGGCGCAAGATTTTTCACGGAAAATCCGTAAGGAGTTTGGTCACCAAACTTTTACACAATAGCCGATGCCCTGATTGAGACGTCCTATAATTTTTCGGGAATTTTCCTGTACACGAACTATTCCGGATAACACTCCGAAAACTGTTCGAAAATGTAACATATTGCTTAAATTTATATTGAACAGTATTTTAAATTTTTCGTGACACTTGTGTTGTCGCTAAGTGATGTCGTGATAGATGCATGCATGATAACTAGTATTGTATGATAAAATGTGCTACGTGCTAGATAGGTGTAGGATTCGTGTTTCACGTGAGCACACACACTAACTCTTAAACGGTAATCATGTTACGACGTGATTGACCGGTTCCACCTCGCGTATTTCTTTCCATTCCTTAGTCCGAGCATTCAAAGGTGAGTTCACTAGTCTTTTACAGGCATGCGTCTCGGGGGGACAAACTGCTATTCCTTGGAGGAATTTTTTTTCTTTAAATACTGTAGTCTAAATTCGATGTTAGTTAATAAACTTAAACTCTCTCATGAAAGTCCCTACTTAATACCGAGCTAGTTGCCTGGGAGGCAACGGGGTATTAGTTGATAGCACTTTTGTCAAACCTCACACCGTGCTGGAAGCCGGGCGTGAACTAAGGACCTTAAACACATGGCTAATGTTGATAGGCATTGATGAGGGCAAACAAACATAACGGTCACATCAGTATCGAGTTTATTATTCATAGCATGTCTTTAAAGTAGACATTTACCTCTTTTACGTTAAACAAAACTTCGAACTCGCCAGCTTTTTGCTGATACACTTGTCTACATGCTTGCAGGGCGTTAGGTATTTCATGCATGGGAACTTGCAGTCTGAGGAGACTGAAGTGTCATGGGCGTGTTACTTGTGGCAATTATTTGATGTTTTGCATATTGAAAATACTTTGGTTTTGGTTATGTTAAAACAGTGCATTTGCTTCCGCTGAACATTACTTTGTTTAAATCGTTAAATTTGAATTACACTATTCTTGTTGAACATGACGTTGGTGTTTTATATTATTTACTCTTAGTTCAACATGATTAGTGGCTAGATACTGATATGTCACACGCCTAGTGGTAAAACTCCGCTGGTGGTAATTTGGGGGGTGTGACAACGCAAATAAGATATGCACATAAAAAGATAGTTTTTTAAGTAAAGGAAGTATAGGGTAAACTTGAAACAAATTATTAGTAAAAAACTCAATAGGTAAAAAACGTTCGTAAAACCGTGCCAAGTAGCAGCGACCCCAACATCGGAAAACTCCGTAAAACCAAAATAAATAAAAAAGGAAATAATAACACTGAACGAAAGCAGACGTAAAATCGAAGAACCACGCATGCCTATTGTGATGTGTTAATGCGAAGAAGTTGCACCGAAACGTAAAACGTTGACAATAATAACTAAGTCGAACGGGGGAAAATAATTGTGTTGCAACGAACCTGCCAAATGGGAAAAAAATACACCAAAATAGGTGAACCCCACACGCACGTCGCGACGTGTTAACTTGCAAAGTTTAGAACAAAGCACATAACATATAACTTGTGAAAGATGAAAATTATGAGGGGCCAAAGATGAAAATAAAAAAGTGCTATGGTTAAATTTCAAAAAAAACAAACATTGGGTTAGAAGTGAAAAATCTAACTTTTTTTTGAATAAAAACCTCATACATGGGTTACAACTAGATATGTACAAAAAACCGGTTTTAAAACCGAAACCAGTTTTTTTAACCTTTTTTTATAACCGGTTTTATAACCGAACCGAACCGGCGGTTGTAAACCGGTTAGAGATCTTGAGCTTCGAAACCGGTTTTTAAAACCGAAACCGGTTATATAAAACCGGTTTAACCGGTAAAAACCGGTTAGTAATCGGAACCGATTATAAAAAAAAACCCGGTTTTTTAAAGAAAAAAACCGGTTCGGTTAAAAATCGAAACCGATTTTTGAAAAAAACCGATTTGTACACCTCTAGTTACAACCCCTAAAGCAACATTTTGTTGCTATTTATAGTTTGTAAAGTCACAACATGATATGGATTTTTTTTTGCATGTTAAGCCTAAGGGTTCTCAATTTATGTAACAAAACTTTAAGGTTTTCAATGAGTTAGTTTTTGTATTACTTTTTTTTTATCTTAATCTAATCGTCATTTGGTTGCTATTTAGTAGAGTGTTTTGGTGATCACATTTGGTCCCTTAATTTAACTTTACCTTCCCGACTTTCTGATATGGGTTGATGTAAATTCGATTTCATTTACGTTTTACTTCACGTGAATCACTTAATACGTTAGAAATTCTTGTTTTTATTTCGGTTGCTACTTAGTATGATTTTACGCCTCCGCGTGCTATACTGGTATCACGATTTTACGTCCTCACACCAACACGAGAGACCTAATGCTAGTTGTTTAAAAATATCATACCTAACTCTATAGTCTAAAAATCATTTCACCAAAACAATGTATAGAATAAGTATATGAACCAAAAAGAGATATTTTAACACAATAAAGACAGACAACCAACGCGCTCTTCCCCATTTTCCCCTCACTTCTTCAATCATTTCACAATAATAATCATCTCAAAATCCTCTCAAATTCACCCCAAAATTCACACATTTCTGCAGTAATCTAGGGTTTCAATCGATTCTCCCCTTCACTTTCCCTCCAGATCGACCTTAATCCCCCTTTCTGTAACCCTAATTTCCCTAGGGTTTCCATCAAACCCTAATTCTCAATGCAATCCTTCTAATTCTCAATCTGTTCGTGATCTTCTGGTCCAACAGTCAGAAGCTAACAATTTTGTGTCGAATTTGATAGATTCCGTTGAAGATTTTTGATAAATTAGTTTCTAGATTGGTTTGTTCGGAATTAGGGTTTCTGTATACTCTTTTTTCTTCGAATTTGGATTCGGTTTGTTTGTGATTTTCTGATTCAACAGTTAGAAGCTACCGATTTTGGATCGAATTTGATAGATTCGGTTGAAAATTTTCAAAAAATTAGTTTCTGTAGGCTCGTGTTTTTTCGAATTTGAACCGGTTTGTTCGTCATCTTCTGATTTGACAGTTAGCAGCGAACAATTCTGTGTCGAATTTGATAGATTCGGTTGAAATTTTTTAGAAATTTAGTTATTCGATTTGTTTGTTCTGAATTAGGGTTTCTGTAGGCTCTTGTTTCTTTGAATTTGAACGGTTTGTTGGTGATCTATCGATACAACGGTCAGAAGCGACTGATCTCGGATTGAATTTGATAGACTTGGTTAATTTTTTAATTTTTTTACTTTCTAGATTGGTTAGGGTTTCTGTAAACTATTGTTTCTTCGAATTTCAGCCGGTAATGGTGGGTTCGGAGGCTTTACCTTCACCAAGGCAGCACGGAGTTACGAAACCGTTGTCTCTAGCAGGGCCTTCTGAGGCCGATTTGCTTAGAACTAAGAAGTTGAATAAGGTATGGTTTGAGGAGATAAATTTTGAGTTTTGTTGTGTATTTTTTTAAAGTGTTTGAGATTAATTGCTTTGTTTTTGTTAAGTTTTTGGTAGATGCTGGACTTTATGAAAGTCAAGAAGAAGCGGCCAAGAGGGAGAAAGTTCTTGGTCAAATTAAGCAGGTTTTTTTGATTAGTGCTATTGTTTTGTTTTTCATGACGTTTTCTGCATTGAAAGTTCTTATTTTTACTGTATTATCTATAGGCTTAGATGATTATGATTTACATAAGATAAAACCTTAATTGTTAAGCATGTGATACAGCCTTAACTGTTAGTCAGTACTCAGTAGATTGTTTAAACTTTAAAGAAATGCCCAGAGTTGTTGACAGAGACATGCAGTATCTTGGTTATTTAGAATACTTTGTTCAAAGTTTGTTGATGCGCATTCGGTAGATGCTTAAAATGATCCAGCACGAAGGCAAGATTTTTCTCAAAATAAAGTTTCTAATCATGCAAATTTTCTAATGATGATTGGACTTCAGTCTCATGCTAGCTTCTGATGATATGGGTGCTAATACTTGTAGTAAGTTTCACCTGTTTTTAAGTTAAAACATCTAGAGCCGAGTTCTATTTAAAGCAAACACAGGGACGGATGATCAACAAAGTGGGTGAGGCGGGAGTAGTTTTTGTATGCTGTATTTCAAATCATAACTATCATGAGTCAATGAGTCATTTATACCTACAGCACCACATTAAGCACTTTTTGGAATTCCTTTTAAAAAAAATTCCGCCTCTCTCTCCTATTAAATGCCCTTATCTCAATTAAATGCTACTGATTTTAAATAATTAAATTAAACAATTAATTATCTAAAACATAAATCTTATTTTAATGATATAGTAAAATTTTCTAAACCATAAGATTTCAATTATATTTCAATTTAAAAAATATTTTTTTTATAATTCTTAAATCTTTATTATATGTTAATGTTATTATTTTTTATTTTACCGATGAAAAGCCATGTATTATTTGTATGCTGATGACATCCAACATACAAAATCTTCATAGAAATTAATGATTTTAACATGTTAGATTTATTCAAAATCATGTAATACGTGGGTTTCTAACCTAGTCAACTATATATAACAACATAAATGAGTTGACATTCATTTAACATCAGTTCACGTTAAATATAGATCATTGAATACGATTGGCCTAAAGGCTATAACTAATCCTTTATGGAAGTGATGCGATGAATCTGAGACCTTAGCCTGAGTTTATATTCACTCTGATGCGATGAATACGATTGAAAAACGTGCGATTTGGGCATGTTTAGTGTTATATGGGCACTTGCTTCTGTGCATATCTTTACTATGTTTTCGTGATCACTTGGTTTTCACATGGTTCATTTAAGGTTACATGATGACATTGTTGATATCACTATGTTTGGCAATTTGATTTGATGACATAGATTGTAGTTGAGTGGGTGAAGGAACTTACTCGCCTTCGTGGGTACTCGGATCAAATGGTTGAGGATGCAAATGCAGTCATATTTACTTTTGGTTCTTATCGGCTTGGGGTAAGAAAGTATTTGCATGCAAAATATTAAACTTGTAATTAAAATGAACCGCACTACTTTTTATACAGTTTATGTTGGTGTTTCTTTTTATTGTCAACAAGTACATTATAAGTAATTAACTTAAAAAAAGTAATTGATTACTTTTTCTCTGTCATTTAATTATTAAAAAGTTTGTTATAAAATAGGAATGGTTTAAGACAAGTGGTTAAAATGCAGCTGCTAACAATGGGTGTAAGGGTTCTTATAAAAATTAGCTTAAAACCATAGAGGTCAATAGCGCCTGTAGCGAGCGTTATAGTGCGCTACGTAGCGAAGCGGATTGATCGCGCTATATAGGATTTAGCGGCAAATAGCGAGATTTTTGTAATTTTTTTATATTTTTGATAAAATATACATACAAAATGTTTTTTAAGTTTCCTTCTAGTGTATTGCTAAACATGAAATAACGCTCGCTATTTTATTGCTATCGCTACGTAGCATATAGGTAGCTCCTCACTGTCCGCTATTTGCTATTGACAACTATGGGTTGAACGATTGAAAGTCACCACAAGTGTACTTTTATTGCATAAACAACTTCGAAATCATACTGGGATACAATTATTTTATTAGCAAAATAGTATATTTTTCTGTAATCATATATAGTATAATATTTATTTAAAAGTTAAAAAGTGTTTTTGGACCGAGAATATCGTGTCCATTCAACCTGATCTAGCTCTTACGAAAGTTTTTGTATTGATCCGGACCTATTTTGATCTATTATCCATGTACAGTTGTCATTTCTTAGTTTTATACATACAACACACACACACATATATATATATATATATTACAACCGATATATTATCATTTATGGTTTTGATCTTCAACTTTGGTGGTAGGTTCACGGTCCCGGCGCAGACATTGACACCTTGTGTGTCGGGCCATCTTATGTCAATCGAGATGTAAGTTTTCATATAATTTAGCCTGATCTAGATGATCTTTAATTGTCATCTTTTGTCACGGTCTCACTATTCAATGAGTTCTTACCTGAACTGTACTTCAGAAAAACACATGCTATTCTGTACGATTCACTCCTTTCTCCAACATTTCAGGAAGATTTTTTCTTTGGTTTGCATGAGATGTTGACGAAAAAGGAGGAAGTTACTGAACTTCAACCAGTTCCAAGCGCTCATGTTCCAGTTATGAAGTTTAAGTTTGAAGGGATATCTATTGATCTTCTTTATGCTAGTATTTCTCGTTCAGTCGTCCCTGATGTAAGTTGGTTTAATTCTGTAAAATCAGATTGAGACTCAGTTTTGACTCATTTACAAAAAAAAGGGTTGATTTGGGTTGTATAATTTATCTTAAACTAGTTGGTTACCACCCGCGCTCCGCAGCGGATTCAAAACATAGATAAAAATAAGCAAATCGCGAGAGTTAAAGTTGTTTGGTGTTTTATAGTTAAGGGGCTAAACTTGTCATTGTTAAAGTTGAGGGGTTAAACATGTCATTATTAAACTGGAAGGGATAAAGTTGTTTTTAGTAAAGTTGAGGGGCTAAAACTCTTTATTATTATAGTTGAGGAGCTAAAGCTGTTTTAGTTAAGGGGCTAAACATTTCATTATTAAAGTTGAGGGGCTAAACATGTCACTATTAATAGTTGAGGAGCTGAGGTTGTTTATTATTAAAGTTGAGGGGCTAAAGTTGTTTGATTTAGTTAAGGGGCCAAACATGTCATTATTAAAGTCGAGGGGCTAAACATGTCAAGATTAATAGTTGAGGGGCTGAGATTGTTTATTATTAAAGTTGAGGGGCTAAAGTTGTTTGATTTAGTTAAGGGGCTAAACATGTCATTATTAAAGTTGAGGGGATAAAGTTGTTTATTATTAAAGTTGAGGGCCTGAAGTTGTTTTAGTTAAGGGTCTAAACATGCCATTTATTAAGCTGAGGGGTTAAACATGTCATCATTAAAGTTGAGGGTTTAAGCATGTCATTAATAAAGTTAAGGGGCTAAAGTTGTTTCTTATTAAATTTGAGGGGCTAAAGGTGTTTGATGTTGACAAAATGGTATATTTATAATATATTTAATGATTGGTCGAGCCGGTAGATCTTGAAAACTTGCCTAAAACCGAAACCGGTTAAAACAATTTGTTTAACCTATCAAAATGTTTGTATAAAAATAATTAAATTAACATGTTTATAGTTTTCTGATCATATTCATACTTTAGTTATTTTCACAAATTTACAAAAAAGGAACAAAAATGGTGGTGCATAGCTGCATACTATGGACTATAAACCATGCGGATCTTATTATTATTTATTATTTTCTTAACAGGATTTGGACATATCGGATGTTTCCGTGCTGTATAATGTTGATGAGCCAACGGTTCGTAGTCTTAACGGCTGTAGGGTTGCTGATCAAATTCTTAAACATGTTCCAAACGTTGAGGTGACTGTTGATGATTGTTGGTTGTCATCGCTATAAAAGATTCTATTAACATTTCGTCTTTTCTTTTTCTCCTTATGAACTTTAGCATTTTCGTACGACACTTCGTTGCTTAAAGTTCTGGGCTAAAAGGCGCGGTGTGTATTCAAATGTAAGTCGCTTTGCCAAAACATGTTTTTACATTTGAACCATTGAACTGTTGAATTATCAACTATTTAATAGTTCTGAGATTTATGTGACATTTAGTATTAAAAGGCTGGCCCATTTTTGTAACATTTAGTATTAATCATATCTAACACATTACTTATTTATAAAATATAATATAATAAATGTGTTTGCAGGTTGGCGTAACCTAACCCAATACAACCCGTTTTAAACCGAACATGTTTTGACTTGTTACGCAACCTGCCCGATTCACCTCTTTTGCCACCTCTTCTTATGTTTAATGAGGCAATTTATTTTATCACCTCCATTTTTGGTCTATTTCTAGTGCTTATAAGTTATAACCATCTAAATTGTTTTTGTATATAAACTTAATTAAAATAATATAGTTTATTAATCATAAGTAAAGTACACAAATGGTTCCTGTGGTTTATCAAAGTTTTGGATTTGGTCCCTAGCTTTCCAAAAGTACTCGGATGGTCCTTGTGGTTTGCACTTTGTAACACATTTAGTCCCCAGCTTTTTCTAAAAATGCATAGATGGTCCCTCATGGTTTGTACTTTTTACGCATTTAGTCTTTGGCTTGGACCTGTTGAAACCTGTAGATTTGTGTAAACCATAGGGACCATCGGTGTACTTTTGGAAAGCTAGGGACCAAATCCAAAATTTGGTATACCAGGGACCGTCCGTGTACTCTACTCTCATAAGTAACACATTGATAATCTATAAGTCTTAGAAAATTGTACTACAAAATATTGCGGGGTCAACCCAACCCATTTCAACACATGTTGTCTTGTGTCAGGTGACTGGTTTTCTTGGTGGCGTGAACTGGGCGATACTAGTTGCACGGGTATGTCAATTTTATCCAAACGCTGTTCCGAGTATGTTGGTTTCTCGGTTTTTTAGGGTATATACACAGTGGCGATGGCCAAATCCGGTGATGCTTTGTGCTATACAAGAGGATGAGCTTGGATGTACTGTGTGGGACCCGCGTAAGAATCCAAAGGACAAAACTCATCATATGCCAATCATAACACCTGCCTACCCGTGCATGAATTCCAGTTATAATGTCTCCATAAGCACCCTTCGTGTTATGACGGAGCAATTTCAATTCGGTAATCGGATATGTGAGGTAAGATGCTACTTGTGTTTTGTATCGGGTGGCTAAAAGGGTGGGTTGGTGGTGGGCAATGCGGTAAAAAATCGGATATCGGCCATGGACCTACATTTGAGATATAGGTTATCGTGGTGGGATATTGGTAATTTTAACATGTAGATTTTAAATGTATAGCAATCGAACCTTAACAATTCAGTATACTCTCCTCTCATTAACAAATTAACCTTTTGCAACTTGCAAAACATAAACAATTGCAGCAAGTAGGACGTTAGGAACTCATTAAGACTTAAACGTTCAACGCTAACAATTCATATTTAAGATTTAAAACACTAATATCAGCAAAAAAGAAAGACGGATGGTAGAACTAAGAAGAAAGTACTGATATCGGGAAAATCGGTGATATATGGGACGAGTATCAGTCAAATATTGCCGATAATATCGATATCTATACTCTTTTGACTTATATTTGACTCCAATATTTTACATGGAGACCGATATATCATCGATATTAACTGCATAGGTGGCGGGTTAAAATTAGTAATTTATAGTCTTTGTCAGAACGCGCCGGGTAGGGATAAGCATTTGGTACCAGGTACCGGTACCGAACCATACCGGGTATATTCGGTATATGTACCGGTATCCACTTTTCCTGTTTTTCGATACTGGTGCGGTACCGGTATCTACGGGTAAAACACCGGTAAATACCGGTACCGAACCGGTATATTTGGTACCGGTACTGAAAGTACCGGTTCGGTGCCAAACGGAACGGGTACTGTGCTCATCCCTAGTATTAATGATCATTTATACTCGACCAAATTTTCCCTTAAAGTACTAATTCCATATTATTAGTTTATTACTTTTTTCTTCACAATATTCTCACTTTTTCTCCTATAAACATTATATATGCTGTTTTTTAGTTTGTTAGTGATAAAATTGAATATTCAAAATTATGTTGATCTTATGGTCAAACATAAAATCTCCGATCTAACAAATTTTAATGTTCCTACGTAATTTTCACCTAGAAAACAATTGTTCACAACTTGGAATGATTAACTATAAAAATATATAGAGAGATTAACTAAGCTAAAAACTATTATAAGAATATAATAAAAATATAACTTTTTAAAAGAAAAAGGCAAAGAAATTTGTGTTTAATAAATGCTTGTTTAACATGTGCAATTAGAACGCTAAGAAAAAACACTTCTATATAATCCAAGAAAAAAGACGATAAAGCGTTTATGGGTTGTAATACCGACTAGAAATTTGAAGTGTTAATATATGTTTAATTGTGCTTTTGTTAACATGTGCCCTTATGGCAGAAAACCCCATTTATGAATAATTTATATATTGTGACTATACTTTAGGTGACTTTGACCCTTTTGACCCGTTTTATCATATCTTAATATTCAAAGATTTGTTATTTCTTACAGGAAATAGAACTTAATAAAGCACAGTGGCCTGTACTTTTTGAACCGTACATGTTCTTCGAGAGTTACAAAAACTATTTACAAGTTGACATAGTTGCTGCTGACCCAGATGATTTACGGGCTTGGAAAGGTTGGGTAGAGTCTCGTTTGAGGCAATTGACCTTAATGGTAATGTTTGATTCTTCTAATCGTAATCCTTGCAATTCAAAAACGATAAGACGAAAGAAAAGAAGTCATGGCTCCTTTGGTTGAGGTTAACATAAGCTGTAGTATAGGTGCCAGGTGGCAAGATGGGAGGTTGGGTGGATTGGAACGGTTTCGAGTAGAAACCGGTAAATTCTTGTCTGGTTGCAACAGTTAGGAAGTGTTGGGTTGAGCGTTCAACACCTTTGCACCTTTTTAGAAGTATAAGAAATAAATAATAGAGTAAAATGTCATTTTAAAAAGGTTTGTTTTTCCGCCTCTGGGTCCAAAAAAATTGAAATCTTGCCATTTTCATCCGGCTAGTGAACTCCATCCATTTTTCTCTGTTTTATCAGGGGTATTTCAGTCTTTTTTGTTAACTTCAAGAGCAATTCGGTTTTTTGCACTTTATGTAAAAAAACTGAATACCCCTGAAACATACCGAATTGCCCTTTAAGTTAACAAAAAAGACCGAAATACCCCTGAATTAACGTAGAAAAATGAATGAAGTTTATTAGTCGGATGAAAGATTTCAAATCTTTTGGATCTAGATGCGGAATAACAAACGTTTAGATGAAAGTCGCAAAACTGGCCAAACCCCAAGGACGGAAATGGTTTTATATTCTATATTAAATAACTAAAATGGTTTGAGTTGAAACCGGTCAATGTTGATGTCTGGTCAAAATGGGTTAGGTTAGGTCGGGTTTGATGACTAGCCAACACTTATGTACCTTTCAAAGTGTTTTAAACATTAATATATCGAGGATGATTCAAAGACTGTTATAGAAGCAACGGGTTAAAATGGGTTAGTGTTGGTATCCATAATTTAAATATGTCGTGTCGAAAGGGGTTAGGCTTTGTTGGGTTGACTGGTCAATACTAATATACTTTTTCTATATGTATACTAAGTAATCATATTACTAAATCTGATTACGAAGACTATTGGTAATTACGATGGAATAATGTCAGTCATTCTCTTGCTTTTTTATTTGTTTATTTTGACTACGCAGATTGAACGAGACACGCAAGGGAAGCTTCAATGCCATCCGTACCCACGCGACTATATCGACCCGTCAAAACAATGTTCACACAACGCGTTTTTTATGGGACTACAACGAAAACAAGGCGAATTAGTACAAGAAAATCAACAATTCGACATCCGTGGTACAGTCGACGAGTTTCGGCATTCGGTTAACATGTACATGTTTTGGAAGCCTGGGATGGAGATTTACGTTTCTCACGTTCGTAGAAAGCAAATCCCACTATATGTGTTTCCAGATGGTTATAAACGGCCCCGAGTTCCGCGGGCCGCGAGTCATCAACCTGTTTGCGGTTCGGGTTCCGCTGAGAAAACGAGTGTAAAGAGAAAGGGAGAAGGTGTGGAGAGAGATAGTCCGCAAAGAAGGCAATCAATTAGCCCGAGCCCGATCACGAGCCCGTTCATGAGTCCGCTGAGCCATTCGTTAGTTAACGGGTTCGAACCCGTGAGTAGTTTTAAGAATGAGGAAGTTGGGGGTATTGGATGTAGTTCAGGGTCTAGTATAGTTACGAATGAGGATGTCAGGGTTGAAAAAACGAGTTTTGGAAGCAACTGTCAGGAGTTAAGTGAGGAAGATTCTCAATCGGCTGTAGATAAATTATCGAGGTGTTTGAAATTGAGGTTTTATTTTTCAAATTATCTTTTGTGAAAGTTTCAAATACAAAAGGGTCTTAACGTGCGACGGTGCTGGAGTGAACAGTAACGTATGTATTTAGGGTTAACTCAACCCATCGTGATTATGCAAATAACGTGCGCAATTATGTACTATAACCTGCGTATTTTAAAAATGGACATGTGTAATTCACTTCGCACCGTCGCACATTAAGGGGCTATTGTACGTTAACCTTCCCCTGTATATCTTTTTCTCATCAAGAGTGTTTGAATAAAAAAATATTGCAGCTTTTCTGATGCTCAAAACGAGTAGGGTTTTTTTTTGTTAATTTTAAGTTATTAAACGTGTTTTATAAGCATGATTTCTTAACTCGGTTTAGTATAAAAGACCTAATACGTTTTTTGGTTGATTTTGTTTTTTGAAGCCAATGCTAAACTCGGGATGCTACTATCAGAATTAGAGCAGAGCGATTACGAGGCAAGTTTTGAAATTTTCAGCATTGCCTTTTTTTAATTTTTTGGTGTTTTTCTTTTATTGGAATTGGCAGATGAGGCCAAACTGATTGAAACCTGTTTAGCTCATTATCCGATCCACAGTTTTGCCACGTATTATTTTGTATACTGTTCTGCTGCAGACTGTTGTATGGTGGTTTCTTTAACAGGTTAGGCGTGACATCAACAGCTTGAGAAAGATTAAAGAGCAATTCTCACTTGGTAAGGTAATATTTTACCAGCCATGTTTGTTTCTTGTTCTGCAAGCAAAGCATCGGGAGTTCAAAATACTTTTAGGTTATTCGATTTTTCTATTCGGGGGTTTTAATGGTGAGGTGGAGAATGGCGCGGGTGTAGTAACTAACGCATGTTCCTCTGATGTACATGTTTTTTTATATACTTCTTTTTCTTTCTGTTTTTGGTTACCAAGAAGATTAGCGGTGTCACCTAGCTTTAGATGAAACCATTAGCTTTATTCTTGATGGAGATTGGGGAGTCTTGTTAATTTGTGGATGCCAATTTCGAGGCTTAACATTTGTGGTCTTTTGTAATGTTGGTCTGAAAGATTATATACATTGGTTGCATTGAAATGACGGTTTTTTTTGTTCTAAAGCAAGGTCACCCAAAAGGGTTTGCAGCTAGTGTGATTTAACTTTTACCGCTTACCACTCCGTTACACCTATTGGCCACGACATTGGAATATCTATTGAATATGATTTGTTTGAATGCGTTGAACGTCAAGGTGGTGAAAGAAGCGGGTTGGGTAATGGGTTAGAATGAGTTTGCACTAAACTATTTTGCTGTCGGTGGTTAATTTATCATTCGTCTTTAATGTCAATTTTTTTAATCTGGTTTGTTTGATATTATCTTTGATCAGTCATATATACATGAAAAATCTGATACATTGAAATAGAAGGCAAATGAGTAGTATTTCAACAAATCTAATACATTGAAAGGGGCGTTTTCAACTGATACGCTATATATCCATCTTTTTTATTTTGTTTTTTCTATATGCCGTTTAAAAAGGGTGATATCTCACACCGTGCAAGTTAAAGATAAAGCACTTCGACTACGTGGCTTCCAATAACATAACATTTATAACTTCAAAATAAAGATCATAAGTAGACATGAAAATATTTGTCAAACAAATTTTAAACTTACACATTTTTTTAGATTCGAAATTTTAATTTAGCTTTTTCACGAACATTTGTTAATCAGTCTAATACCTATAGACAAAATCACAAACATATGTTTTCTTTTTTTCTGATAACTGAATTATCATCATCGTGACGATGTGGAATGGAAACAAAGTAAACTAGTCTTGTTTTCGTTGACATTTTTCTTTAATTTCTGAATAACTTAATTAATAATTAGTATATACTTGTTTGAATTTCTGAATAACATTTTTGTTTTGTAGAAAGCAAAAGGCATAGTGTGATTAGAATGCATGGAAATTGACGGTTGGTATAGTTGAACATGGCCCCACTTAACAACAAACAAAGAAAGCCACGTGGCATTCACAGCCAATAAAATCGGAAAGAATTGAAGTCATTATTCATCTGTTCCAATCTCATTAACCCTCCCTTTTTTTCTCTCTGAATCCCCCCTCATTCCTAGGGTTTTCTTCTCCTAATTTGCATCTAATTCACTTTCATTCTTCATTTCACAATAATAACTACTTTCAATTTGTTTCACTTTGCTTGCTTGCTTGCTTGCTTGAGTTTCAAACGTTTGTTTGTCTGTCATGGGGAAGAAGGTGACTGTGGGAGCCGCGGTGATCGGTGGCGCTGCGGTATGCGCTGCCGCAGCGTTTATCGTACGCTACCGGATGCTGCAAAACTCGAATCCTGTTTCGAAATCTGGTGATATTGTTAAGGAGCTAGAAGAACATTGCGCCACTCCTGTTTCGAAATTGAAGCAGATTGCGGATGCTATGACTGTTGAGATGCATGCTGGACTTGCTTCTGAAGGTGGTAGCAAATTGAAGATGCTTATCACCTATGTTGATAATCTCCCCACTCGGTAATATTATGTTTATATATATATGTATATGTATATGTTAATGGACTGTTTTTGTTGAGGTTTTGTTGGAATTAGGAGTTTTTTTTGGCGATTTGAATGATGCAGGATTGTGTATTATGCATTGATTTGTGATTGTTGTTGAAATTTGATTAATTTTGGTACATTTTGCTAATCATGTTTTATTGTTTTGGTGGATCTGAGAAGTGACATCTATTAATATGATTGATGCATCTTGCATTATTACCCTAATATATGTTCATGATCAAACGCCGGTGTATTTATTATAATTTAATTTAAACCAATGTGAATGAGGTGAGCACTAGGGATGGCAAACAAACGCGAATCTGAACCCGAAACGTTCATTCATGTATGGGATTACTTTTAAATAGTGTCACGCTTAAGGTATTCAGGTATGTGATTAGTTTTAAATTATGTCACGCGTAGGGGTATGGGATTAGTATTAAATAATGTCATGGGTAGGGTATTCAGGTATGTGATTAGTTTTAAATAACGTCACGGGTTTGGGGTGGGTATGTTATTAGGTGATACCCACTCGGTTACCCACACCTTTTTTCCTTGCATCAGAACCGAATATATTAATATATCTTTGTATTATATAATCTTTCGAAGTATAATAGATGGTATGTTGAAGTTGTCGAAACTGGAAATATTTTATACTTAGATGCTTATCACCTACATTGATAATCTCCCCACTCACTAATTTTATGTTTATATTCACGTCGATCGACTGTTTTTTGTTGAGAGATTAGGCGATTTTTTGGCAATTCGAACGGTGCAGGATCATGAATTATGCCTTGATTTGTGATTGTTGCTGAAATTTGTTTAGTTGTGCTACATTTTGTTAATCATGTTTCTTAGTTTTGCTGTATCTGAGATATGATAATTTGATTGATGCATCTATCAATGTTAACCATGATCATGATCAAACACCAGTTTATTAGTTTATTTATTTATTACTTTTTTTGCTATTCCATTAGAAAGATAACCTTGACTCCTTATGTTAATTGTTCCATACCAAGTGCAAAAAAATATCTTCCATAGTTGTTTTTGCTCTCTATAGTTCAATACAATCGACTTCGCTTAAATTTGAATCATTTTTGTTTCTCATTTTACTTTAGTGATGAGCAAGGAGTGTATTATGCATTGGATCTCGGGGGAACCAATTTTAGGGTTCTACGGGTACAGCTCTCTGGGAAGTCTGGTATCGAATATAAAGAGTTTGCTGAGGTGTCAATCCCTCCTCAATTGATGGTTGGAACTCCAGAAGTAAGCTTTTCTTTCTCTAAATAAAAGACTTCGGTATATTTGTTATATCATGTATTATTACATTCATTTTTCAGACTTTCCATAAAGAGGTGGAAAGATGATGCGTCGGGTCGGTTGGGTAACGGGTCAAAACGGGTCGGAGCAGGCTGGTTCAGTTTGGGTTGGTTGACACAACAAACATGTTTTTTTGTACAATCAACTTTTTAATAAATTATTTTTATTAATAGCTAACATGTTAATTATGATTATGAAGATCATATTATGATAATTTTACAAATTAATTTTCTAAATAAAACTACTCAGTATGTTGTGTGCATTAAGAACTTGCTTTGGTTGACTTCCAACCCGTTCAACCCTTCCATTCTTACTGAAATTTTATTAATATGACCCGTTTGAGATAAAACTCAACCTTCATAAGAAAGTGGGTCGAAATTGTAACATGTACTTTCCTTATATATTAGTTTTTAAGATCTGAAAATTAGTTTTCTTGAGGTCGGAATGACCCACAAACACTTTTTACTTTTTCTTTTTATAAATAAACATGTTAATTGTGGTTATTTAGGAGGCTGTTTGCATTAAAAACAAGATCTTTAACACTTTTTAACTTTTTTACAAAGAAACATGTTAATTATGGCTATTTAGGAGGTTGTGTGCATTAAAAACAAGATCTTTAACATGTTCTTATTTTTGCTAAATTTGTTGGTTTATCGACCCATTCGTAGATGTTAATAGCTGTCGCTACGCTTGCTATAACGAATATCGTAGCGGAGCGAGAGTTTCCCGCTATAAGGTGTTTAGTGCCTAAAAAGCGATGAAATAGCGATAAAATAGGTTTTTTCTTTTTTTAATAGATACAAGTATATACTGAAAAAAATAAGCATATTTTAGGGTGTTTTGTTACAGGATTGAAATAAGAAGCGTATACTCTTCCATATTCACCGGAATTTTTTATAAAATATACATATAAATATTTTTAAAATTTTCTTCTAGTATAACACAGCGCCCGCTATTTCATTGCTAGCTACGTAGTTTATAGGTAGTTGGTCGCTATTTGTCGCTATCCGCTATTAACAACTACGGAACCACTCATAAGTAGACGGGTATAAATTTGTGACGTCTACTTTCCATATATTTTAAGATCTGAAAATTAGTTTTCTCCAGGCACTTTTCGACTACATTGCTGCAGAACTTAACAAATTTATCTCGAGTGAAAGTGACAAGTTTCGTCATCCTTCCGGCAGACAAAGGGAATTAGGTTTCACCTTCTCATTTCCTGTGTTGCAATTATCTATTGATTCAGGGACTCTTATTCGGTGGACAAAAGGCTTCTCTATTCAAGATATGGTAATCACTAATCACATTTTCGTTATGGGAGAACAATGGCGGGTCATCCGGCTGAACCCGTGAACACGACATGAACCTAACACGAAATTCGCGGGTTTGGGTGTAGTCTTAATGGGTTCGGGTCAGTTTCAGGTTGAACCCGTTTAGCTAAACGGGTTGGGTTCGTGTCTACCCGATCGGGTTTACTGGTTGACCCGTTTATATTATATATATCTTTTTACAATATGTTTTATGTCATAATTAAATTGGATGGGCGTTTTATGCCATAATTATAACTTAAAAAAGAGAGATTGACCTTAAATTTTATAATTAAAATGTAATTGAATATATACATGTGTGTTCTTTGTAGTAAAATTTTGATTTTAATATATTATTTTGTGAAAAAAAATAAAAAATAAAAATTCGGGTTGGAGGGGTCTTGTTCGGGTCAACCCACGAGTATTCGGGTTGTGTTTGGTTTATATGTATGACAGGATTTTTGGGTTTGGGTCGGGTTGAACCCGCTAACCCACAAACATGACCCGTTTAACACCCCTACTTCCGCGTTGGATGATGGGTCCAAAAGTGTTTGGGGCAAAAGCATATATTTTTTTTGGTATGGATTAGGTCAGGTTGGGTTGGCCCAGTTTCACCTTGATTTTTTTACAAACACAATTACAATAATTATGTTAATTTAATAATGTTCGTAATTTTTATTACAATGATTTTGGGTTTTGGGAACTTTAAATGCACGCCTATTAGCTTTATTCCTGATTATCAGGTGTGGAAAAGTAGGTCGGTAGGCGGGTTGGGTAACGGGTCAAAAAGGGTTTGAGTTAAAACATGTAACTTTTGCTTTGTTTGGTAAGGGATGAGTAATGTGCCCATTGTGTTTGGGCCAAAATATGTAATAAGGAAGTATACATATAAAACTTGGGCGATCTAAGGGCAACCTTATATGTATATATATGTATGGTTAGGTTCATTTGTGAACAACCCCCTTGATAGTGAACTATGTGAACTAAGCCTAACCCTTGATTATCAATACAAAAGTGTAAATCAATGGTCAGGATTTGATGATGAAAATACACTAGTGTATTTTACAATTTGATGATGTAAATAAATGGCCAGATTTGTTCACTCAGTTCACAAACACACTAGTGTTCATTTTACAAATAGAACTCAATGAACTGAAGTTTGTAGTTCTAACTTCACTACATCCCATAGATTATAGATGGCACACCAGAATAACAAAATAAAATTTTATGGAAGACTTATGTGCATGGATATATATTACATACTTATAATGTTAACTAATGTAAATAAACAATTTACCAGTAAATCTTTATATATGTGCATGCAACAGTATGATCTAAACTCTAATCTGCTTACTTTATTTGGCTGATTAATTGGGATGCAGTAGTAGTAAAGTTTATAAACCTTTTGTTTAAAAAATAATTGCTAGGTTGGTAGAGATGTCGTTGCAGAATTGACAAAAGCGATGGACCGGCAAGGTGTTGATATGCGCGTTTCTGCACTGGTGAGTTCATTTGTGTTGCTAATCTTGCAATATTTTTTTAATCTGCTGTATATGAATATATATACATATATATATATATATATATATATATATATATATATATAATACTATATTAGAAGAGCTTAACTCAATTGCCATGCAAAATTCAAACCGTATAAGTGTAAATTTTATTAACTTTTTAAAATGACTTTTCTGATTTGAAATTGAATGGAAATACCATTTGAACATTCCAGCTCAAAGTAGCAATGTTATTAGAAAGAGTAAAATACATGGACGGTCCCAGAGGTTTACCATTTGGTCCCTAGCTTTCCAAAAGTACATGGATGGTCCCCGTGGTTTGCAATTTGTAATGCGTTTAGTCCCCAGTCAACAAATCTAAAGGTTTTAGCATGTCCAAGTTAGGGACTAAATGCCGTTACAAAGTGCAAACCACAGGGACCATCCATGTACTTTTGGAAAAAGTTGGGACTAAATGCGTTACAAAGTGCAAACCACAGGAGGGACCATTTGTGTACTTTTGAAAAGCTGGAGACCAAATCCAAAGTTTTGGCAAACCATAGGGATCATCCGTGTACTTTACTAAAAAAAGACAACTTCCCATGCCACAATGTAAAATCATCGTTAAGTCTATATACTAACTTGGCATGGAAGGTAGAAAAAATCAATACAATCTTCTATTAGGGAACATTTTATGTTTAGCTGTGTATTTTCTGTCATTTGAAAAAAAAAACGGTCTCATGAGAATTTGATTTGTTACTTGATTTTTTTAATAATAGTAATAATGTGTAGCGTGGCGTTTAGGTAAATGATACAGTTGGAACATTGGCTGGAGGGAAATACGATAACAAAGATGTTGCTGTAGCAGTAATATTGGGTACCGGAAGTAATGCAGCTTATGTGGAACGGGCTCAAGCTATACCAAAATGGCATGGCCCGCATCCTCAATCGGGCGAGATGGTGAGCAACCAAAAGTTATCCGTTTTGACTTGAACGCGTTCCGCCACTTTCCTAACCCGACCATTTTTCCACCTTGGATATTACCGAACATACTTTCATTTGTTGTACAGGTCATCAACATGGAGTGGGGTAACTTCAAATCATCGCATCTTCCTTTAACAGAGTATGATAACACACTGGATGCCGAAAGCTTGAACCCCGGAGAACAGGTGATTGTTTATGCATACACGAGTCAATTTTTTTCAGAATTGGTATATATTTGTTATGCATGCATAATTAAATAATATTTTAGAAATGTTTCCAATTTTGTTTGGCAGATATTTGAAAAAATGATTTCTGGCATGTATCTGGGAGAACTTCTTCGTAGAGTTCTATATAGGATGGCTAATGAGGTTGCCCTTTTTGGTGACACGGTTCCCCCTAAACTAAAAACTCAATTCATATTGAGGTATTTGCGGTTTTCTATATTCGATTATTAATTAGAGGGTGGCAATTTTGATTCGTTTTCTTATGAATAGATGGAAATTCGGGTTATGTTTTACCTTCAAATGGGTAAAATAGAGAAGATAGTTTTAAATCTTATTGACACTGATTATTTGTAAAATAAACTAATAAATTGGACAAAGAAATTGTTTTTTGTCAACCCGATTCGACACAACTTGTTTTGACCCGTTAGTCTTTACCCAACCCACCCATTTTCGCCATCTCTATTATTAATATATAATTGTTTTTGTTCATTGGAAATTCATTTGATAAATCAACCATTAGATAGTTTAACTTATCTTGTTTACATTTTAAATTTTTGACTGTGACTACTCTCACTTTATGATGTGTATATCTATTTGGAACTCACAAAAGAAAATGCTCCTTGTTTGTTGTGTAATTCATAGGACACCTGAAATGTCTGCAATGCATCATGACACGTCACCTGATCTCAACGTTGTAGGGGAAAAACTGAAAGACATATTAGAGGTACGTCTTCTTACAAAACGGCATGTGCGATTCATTACATAATACTTTTGCAAGTGAAAGCTTAGTCTGTTTTAAAATTGCTTCTCATGAGAGGGGCGAGTTTTTTGATTTTATCCCATTATGTAAAAAAGGGGTCAATTTAGATAATATTTTATTGTTAACTGGACAAACGGGCAAGCTAAAAAAGTTTATCTAGAAAGAAAATGGATCAAACAGGTCACATGTCGGTGACCTACTTGAGTGTTTACAATGTTCTAAATTGTTTGTTCAAAGAAAGATCATTATTTCAACCTTGACACCTTCAATACACACCAATTTTAAGTAGAGAACTACGAGAATCACATTGAACACTTGTACATTTTGCTTTAACCGCGATACATAACGCGCGTATGTGACCACTTGCCCCATTCTCTTTCCAAATCTCATTATAATTGTGTTGCACTGCGTACAAATGCATTATGTGGTTTTAACAGTTCTTTTATCATGGGTCCTGTAATTGTGCCCCTATTTCAATAATAGTTTTAGTAAATCATATTTGTTTATAAGACACTATGCAAAATCATGTCATTTTGAGTTTAGTAGATGCATTGATAATAATAATTTGTTTCATTCATAACATGTTGAATTATGTGTTAATTTGCAGATATCCAATACATCTCTCTCCACAAGGAAGACAGTGGTCGAGATATGCAAAATTCTCGCTACACGAGGAGCTCGCCTTGCTGCCGCTGGAATTTTGGGCATTTTGAAGAAAACTGGACGAGATAGCTTTAGAGACGGTGAACTCCGAAATACCGTCATTGCCATGGATGGAGGATTATACGAGCACTATAGTGAATACCGAAACTGTCTCGAGAACACTTTGAACGAATTGGTTGGCGACAAACTAGCAAAACACGTTAAACTTATACTCTCCAATGATGGATCCGGAATCGGAGCCGCTCTTCTTGCGGCCTGTCATTCCCAATACATCTAGTGTTTATGGATATTGAAGAAGGTAATCGAAATCTGCTCTCGAGTTTATTCACATACCATATTTTTTGGTCGGAGATGTTACATTGTTACTCCGATTACTGCGGCGCGAGTATAGTTATTGGACACTATTGTTGGAATTTCCTTCAGACCTTTTAGGCTAGGTGAGATCTGTTTTGGCAAATGGTTTTTTTATTTATCTTGAAGATGTATGAGTTCATTTAGGAATTGAAATTGGCATTGCTTATGCTACTAATTTTGTGATTCTTCCGTTTTGAAGATCATTAGTGGTTAATAAAAACTGAGAAATTTGAAATAGATTATCTGTGACATTCATCTTCGTCACGTCATGTGTATTAGGGACACACCGCGGCTCATTCAAACAGAAACATTTAATAACAAATGGGAATTTGTTATAACTTCCAATAGTGTTTTATAATCATATTGATATATAAGTTTACTCTATTGGTTATATATGTAACTTCTAGGGAGAGGGGCCGGATGCCATGAGGGTGAGTCTGGTTGAGGTGTAAGGTGAGAGGGGGGTTGTGGGGGGTGGTTTCTTGGGAGTGGATTACGAGAGTTGAGAAGAAACAAAGAAGGAAGAACAGAAGCGGGTGGGGAAAGCGAGTTTTGGTGGGCCAATGTGGCAGTTTAGGGTGAGCGGGAACATCGCCCAACCCTCTTCGAGATGGTGCAGGATTTTCAACCTTGTGATGATGTCCCGTATCCATTACCATCACCTAAACGCGATTGTTACGTGCTTATCTTGGTAAACACATCATATGATACTTAGTGTCTACCAAGTCTGTCTAACTCGAATTATTTAAGTGACTTAAATCAAAACACAATGTTGCAAGTAGAAAACACAAGAAAATTTGATTGCACTAAGAGAGTTTACAAGTGACTTGAGAGATGTGTTGTGCCAAATGAGCCCATAACTTTATATATAGTATACTAGTGGCTAGTCATGGATCAAAAATGCATTGCTAACATCTATTTACATCAATGTATGATTGTCCATCTATCATAAGGTATTTTTGATCTTCAAAACTTGTGTCAAACTTTTCATTTTCAGAATCCTGGATATCTTACTAAAAAATTTGGTAAGTTGTTACATTCTCCCTCACCGAAATTCATGATGTCTTCATCTTGCCTTCCTCATGACACTTCTTGATCTCGTCTCCAAACTATTACAAAGTGTCCTTAGCTTTCCAACTTGCTTCACTATCAGGAAAGTTTAACTACTTAATCAAGTACATCTTATTAAATGCCCCATGTCCTTGTATCCTCTATCCAAGGAAGTCTTTAAAATACTTTTCTTAGATGTGACCATAACGAATGAGTCTTGGTACATCCCTTATGCACCTCCCTCAATGGCTTGAATTATTGAGGTGGATCATTAAACATCACTTAGTTACCAACCTAGAACTCAACGCCCTTCTTTTCGCCAACCCATTTACTTATCTTCATTATCGCTTTGTCTTGTGAAGTCAAGCCAACTCAGCTTTCCCGTACCACTCATCTATAGTCTTGTGCGTGCCTATACTCCATCGTGTGATATGGTTAAGACATTTTGTGTCATAGGTGATAGGTTGGTGCCTAAACACCACCTTAAAGGGACGCGTCCTTTTGTCCTGGCTATGCTACTAGTTTTAAGTGAACAATGCAATACCTAAGAGCTTGGCATGATCTTGTTGGTTGGCGCTTGTATAGTTTCGATGGCAAGACATGAGCAGTTTTTCCATCCTCCCCCGTCTGTTCATCGGTCCATAAGTAAAACTAGTCGACAAATAAAAATTATTTCATTTGTTTAACAACTCTTTTCAAAATTGTCTCAATTCATTGATTGAGGATCACAACCCCTCATGATCACTTTTGGGCGCTCAATAATACTTTTACCACATTTTTAAAGAAAGTCCTATCATCTCATATACAATGTAGTTGGGTGTTGCAACTATGAATGTCATATACTAGTAGAATTTGTCCACCATAGTGATGATACCTTGTGGTTGGCGTTACTTAAACTTATTTTGTTGCAATAATGGCGGGTTTTGACTACAGGTGTTTCTTTTAAATGACCAACTTACACACCCTCTAAATAAAATACTAAATTCGCACCTTACGTCCACCACGAGATTGGAGCCCTTACCAAAATGAGGAGGAAAGCCTTACCATCACACTTTGATATCGCTAGATGCTAGGCTACAAGCCTTTTAGTAGGTTTTAAACATTCATAATTTTTTTATATGTTATTATTGTTTTAAAAAAATTACACCATAAAATCGAGTTTTTTAATCTTTAGATTGAGAATTGTTTTGCTAAAATTTGTTTAAACATATAATCGGTGTTGAAACTGGTTATTATATATAGTTATACTAGGTTATGGCCCCGTGTGTTACATGGGTTGATTAATGAAAACGATATAGTTTATTATTTGTAAATACTTATTATTTTTAATCTACTCTTGATTGTTTTGATTGAACATACATGATAAATTTATAAGTTGTCATTAATAACATTGAATTTCATTGGACAAACCTCTAATAACATTGAATTTCATGATACAAACCTCCTAAAATTATAAAATAAAAAGTAACGTCATCAAAATTCACACCAACAAAACTTGGGAAAAGTTGAAATAAAGAAAGGAATATTGGATTTTAATAATCTCATATATACGTCGTTGGCCGCTAATAGTCCCAACTTCAAAAATAACCACTGGCTGTCTCAACTATTAACATATTGACTTCAACTGGACCCTGACTAACAGAACCCTAACGCTGTTAGTCTCCGATCGTCGAAAAAATGTTTTTAGCCGGAAAAAGGTTCCTAAAGGTCCAATCTAAGGTTACAAAGAGGTTTGAGACGAAAATGTTGAGTTTCCCGGCCAAAAACTTGAGTTTTCCGGACAAAAAGAAGTTTTCCGACGATAAAAGAGTTTACGGTGACCTCAAGAATTGGGGCTTTTGGTAGAAAAAAAGTTCCTAAAGTCCGTAAGAAGGTTATAAAGAGGTTTGGGACAAAAAAGTTGAGTTTTCCGGCCAAAAAGAGTTTTTCGGCCAAAAACGTTTTTTCCGCCGATTGAAGACTAACAACGTTAGGGTTCTGTTAGTCAGGGTCCTTTGGAGGCCAATATGTTAATAGTTGGGATTACCAGTGGCTATTTTTTAAGTTAGGACTGTTGGCGGCCAATAACGAATAATTGGAATTATTGAAATCCAATATTCCTTAAGAAACATGCAACTATTTTGATTCTTTTTTTACTCACTTTTACTACTTTGTGTGCGTTACTTATTGAAAAGAAAAGTCTTGATATCAATACATGCATCTCAACCCAATGGAAAATGATGTATTGCATGGGTTAAATAAATTTAATTTTATATATCAAATAATAAAATGGATAAATATAATTGAAAAACAAAACAGTAAAAGATAAAAAGATAATTGTATTTTCATTTATATTTTTATATTAAAAATCTAAAACATTAGTAGAAGGCATGACTTACTAATGCTTATTTTATTATAATTCAATTTTAGTAATCCCTATTACAAAGTAATGACATGATTAATATAAATAGAAAAAAATAGTAAACGATAAAATTCATAGATTAAAATAATATATGTTATATTTGAATCTTATTAAAAAATATTATTTATATCTATTTATTTAGGGTAAAAGATAAAAATATAAATTTATGAATTAAAATAGTATATTTTTATTTAAATCTTATTAACAAATATTATCTATAACTATTTATTTATGCGGGAAAAGATAGTTGAAATCACCTAATAGAGCGACATGTGTCCATAACATGATTTACTTTATTATATGTATAGATATGTGATATGTGATATGGCATATTTGTTAAATTAAATTATAGCAATATGATAATTCATGGTGCAGCTCTTACTTGTTATAATTTGTTACAACTAACAAGGACCATAAGTGTGCAGGTTCAGAAGTGTAAGGGGCGTGTTGAATACATTCATGTCTAAAGTGCATCAACACTAAACTTTAAGGGGTTAGGGGTTAAGTGAAAGTGTCTTTATGGCTTGTGTATAAAAGGAGTGTTACAATGTTTGTGAAGATATTCTATATTTTTCTCTGTTGTCTCTGTCATCCAGGCGATTAGGGTTTTTGCACTTGTTGTCTTAGATCATTCGTGATCTGTTTGATCTCGTGTGAGATCTTGTTGTTGTGAGTTGTATAGATCATCAGTTGATCATCTGTGTCTTTTGTATTGTTACAGATTTCACATTTTGTGAGATCTAGGGTTTGGTTAGGTATTTTTGGGTTGGTTAAACTAATAAGATTTGCGTCACTTGTTTTGTCGCTATTTTCTGTGTTCTTATTGTGTTTGATTCAGTCTATATCGTTTTACAATATTACATATATGACATCATGAATATCCGTTGCAAAAGGTTAAAATCGTTGTTGTTGATCGAAGGCCTGGAAAGTTTTGTACCGTATTGATAAACCCTCAACAATTTAGTAGCTTATTGAGAAAGTTTTTGGATTTGATAAACAAAGAGACGTGTGATGTTTTCCAAAATTTGATCCAAATATACCTTTACCTCATATAAGAAACTCTTGTTCTTTTCTCTAAAAGAAATCTACAACGATACTCTTTAGTGATGTGAACCTTAAATCAAGTGTGATTAATAATTAATAATTTTTTAAAAGCTTGTTTTACATTTAAGTGAGTTTCTATGGAATCTTACCAATACGAAAGATTTGATAATAAAGATTAAATGTAAAAGAAAACTAAATGAATATAAAGGAGCCGTGTACAAGTGGTATGAATTTCTTGTATGATATGTACCTATGGAGAGGTGTATAAGTGGTATGAATTTCTTGTACGATATGTACCTAAATGAAATTTATAGCTTTAGGTTTAGTTTATAATAACTTTCATTTCGAGACGAACCCTCAAACATGTTTAGCTAAACGAGTCGTGTTCTGTTCACTTGGGTTCACGGCCAGTTAACTAGTAATTTTGTTAAAAATAGTGTTTATGTATATAAAAATATAAGTAGAACAATATTTGAAGTATCAAAATTAAAATTGTGATTTGTGTATGCGTTACATTCTAAAACTAATAGACCAGGCAATGGTGCAAACAAATTCGATGATTAAACCGATTCAGTATTACCACAAATTTTCACACCGCTATATCTAGGCCGTCCGTATAGAGTTATATACTCATATAGGAGAATATTGCACAAAAAAATGTCAGAGAATGTTTTATGTCTCCATGTATACAAATCGTATAACATTATACGACCCGTATAGAATGTTATACGACCCATATAATGTTATACGATCCAGGGGAATGATCCACTAAAAAGTGGGTTTTGCCTAAGTAGCCTAAAAATGATTGTGATGATGACATGTGGCACTCCTTATAAGTAGGATTGAATGACATTTTGCTACTAAAACATTTTTGTTCCTTATAAGTAGTAGTGTAAAGATAACATGTGGCACCCTTTTGTTTTCTCAAAAATACAACAAAACATCTAGCACAAAAAAATCCAGCATAAAAATCTAGCACAAAAAATTTAAGACAAAAATTAAGCACAAAAATGTAATACAAAATTCATCACAAAAATATTATGCAACATAGAAATACAACACATTTTTTTAGTTTTTTTTAGTTGTCATATTTTATATAACAGTATGATACTTAAATTAAAGATAAAAAGACGCTCGATTTTATGGTGAAATTTTTATGAAAAAATAATATCGTATAAAAACGTTATGCACATTTAAAAAATTGGGGGGGGGGGGTAGAATATGCATGTGCTTTGTGACGTGGTGGAGCGTGAGATATTTTTTGATGTATTATAAATATTTTTTATTCGTTTATTCAAGTTTTATATTTATAAAACATGATATGTAATTATTACCTTTACAACACGCTAGGGCAAGTGCACCCATCGTTGGTGTTGTATAGTGATGGCAAGATACCGAGGTCGTCCAAGAACACAAGAGCTTTTAATACCGGAATATCATCAACGTCTAATCTAATAAAAATTTGAAAAAGTTTTTTAATAAGTAACAGAAAGGGATAAGCTAGGTAATAAAAGGAATAAATAGAAAAGATAAAATCACTTGGTTCCGACTAATTATTTACATATTCTTTGATGATCTCACGCTTTTGGGTTTTTAAGAATTATCTTAGTTAAAGTGGCATGTCCATATTTTGGAGGCAACGCTACCCTCAGCCATATTGGTCTGAGTTAACAGGGATACAGTCTCGCAAGGTCGGAATTTTAAAAGATAATTAAGTAAGTTACTAATACAAAAAGTGGTATGTCCCTCGTTTGGAGGCAACGCTACCCTCGGTCAAATTGGTCTGAGTCAGCAGGAATACAGTCCCGCAAGGTCGGGTTAAAGTTTTACTAATAGTTTATTTATAAGGGATTCAAACCGTTCTTACTTCCACCGATTTGATGATATATGCCTCAAGGGAAGTCCTAATAAGCTTGAACCAAGTACTCGCAGGATCTATACACTGAACGAGGCAAGAACTTTACCTATACCACCCTTCTAACCCCCTTCAAGACAGTTAACGCGCTTTATATAGACCGTAAAGACACGAATGAGTGAATCAACGAAACATGATAAAATAAAGTTCACTTTCAATATAAAAAAAACTAGTTATTAAAGTCATTAATACATACCCAATTAAAAAGTTAACCAAAGCTAAGAAATCAAAAGTAATACATAAATCACTTGTCTTCACCAAGTGATGTAAGAAATTAGTCAAGCATGACCTTTGTTTGACAAAAACTCTTACGATCAATCTTGGATCCTGATACTACTATATACTCTAAGATGGATGATGGATGAATGTGGTGGAGTGATGGCAAGTGTGATATAAGTGGTTTGTCAAGTGATGGATTGAAATGAAACCAAGCACCCTTATTAATAGCTGGATATAGACTGTTCACACGGCCATGTGCCTCCCTTTTCTTTGTCTTCATTTAATGATCTTGTCGTTCTGGACGCTCACACGGCCCTGTGCTTCACTGACACGCCCCCGTGGCCATTATACTTGTTGTACTATCCAAGATTTTGTGTACCTGGGAGTTGACCACGGCTCTGTTTCCATGTGATACGGCCCCGTGTCTCTTGTCTGCTTCTGTCTGTCTTTTTCTTCATGGAATCTGTAGTGGGGCACCACCCCGTGCCTGTCTTTTAACCTGTTGTTTTTTGTCTTGGGGTGAAGCTCGGAGGGTAGGTATGAAGTGTCACACCCCGACCCGCAGCGGAAAAGATGATCGGGGCATGATTGGGTTATCATCAAAGCTCATGACATTTGTTATAACGTTTCATATTTATTATTACAATTTAAAGGGAAACATACAATCATAATTACATCATGTTCTACACATCATTCTAGACTTCATTATTTTCTTCTAAGGCATTTCCTATGTTTTCCTTGCTTCATCCTGTTCACCTGTATCATGTGTAAAAATGGTTTTTGGATCAACAAAAAGTTGGCGAGTGAACCTTGTTAGAAAACATTTATTATTTATTTCTGGTTGTATTTAATATGGAAAAATTGTGCAAAATTCATATATGAACAAACGTAAATAAACATACAATAACAACAATTAACATACAATAACATATCAACTTGCATAAATATATAACATAAATGAAACTGTGCGATCAAGGCTCAATCAAACGGAGCCGATCGTATTGCATGTACTGAAAATGATAAAAGTCTGCGCGATCAAGGCTCAATCAAACGGAGCCGATCGTATGTTGGCACGCCAGGTTCACGCTCATAATGTAATGGGGAACATGCTCAACGCTCATAATGTAATGGGGAGCGGCGACCTATGAAATTGCATGTACTGAAAATAATAAATTAAATCTAAACAATAACCACTCAAACAGTTTATACAAACTGAATACACATTTATTCATGATATGATGTATGCACAATGATTTAAATATAATAAATAGTAAGACACATGATACACCCCAAAAACATGATTTAAACGGGGAATTTGTAGAGATTCACTCACGTTGGGTGCGTTTGGTGAATGATGATGAATGCGCACGAGTTTAGAGGATTGATCGACGAGGAATAACTAACCTAATTAATAATGAAAAAGTAAGGTAAATAAATGGATTTTATTAACAACTTTAATAGGATTTTTGGGTATATCTTTGTGAGTTTTAGGCTATTTTCTAACTTTAAAAATGTTATTTTTAAGTATTTTATAATGATTTTTAAATAAAATAAATAAATAAGAGTAATAAAAAAATGTTGACTTTTTGACCGTTGACTTGTTGACCGTGACCGGTTTTATTGTGTAAATGTATGCGCCGGGCAGGACTCGAACCCGAGACCTCCCGTTCGCGTGCACGCAGCTCTACCAACTGAGCTACGTGTCTAACCGGAAATATTTCTGTTTTTAATTATATTTATATACTAATTAGATTAATCCGAAAATCATTTATTTTAAAAAGATTTTAATGTAACGACTTGGTGCACTCCATAGGTCTCGAACCCGGGACCTGTGGTTTAGTTTGGCACACAGTCCACCGCTGGACTGTGTGTCTAACTTGGTAAATATCCTAGTTTTTATTATACTTAACATATTACTGAATTAACCTGGTTCAGTTTTAAAAAAAAAGGCATTTTATTAAAGCGAATGAGGTTGGGACAGGAATCGAACTCGCGTCGTGTGCATATTGTTTGCAAACAGTCCACCGCTGGACAGTGTGTCTAACCCGTTTATAATACCGATTTTAATTAATCTTATAACATTCACAACTTCGTCTTCTTCGTCCAAAACACAGACAACAGTTAACTAACTGTTATTGGTTTAATTCGGTTAACGAATAATATGAACGAGTGAAAAGTATTGAACAGAAAAGGGTTTGGGGAATGATTGTACCGAATTGATCGTCTTTCTTCAGAAGTCCGGCAAAGACCGTCGGCTCTGTTTTGGGAGCTCCTTCTGTTCGAATTCAACAATCAGTTTGGATGAAATAGATGTGAAATTGAACCATTAAGTAACGATTATCAGTAGGTTACATGATCATACCGGTTAACAGCGGGATTCTGAAACTTTCAGAAGTTTTCCGGCGAAAACAGAAAAATCCGGCAATGTCGTCTGGGGTTGATTCTGAGTGATGGAGTGATGTTAGAATTTGTATAATAATGGAATGAAACAGAAAAATCGGGGTAATTACCGTGTAGATGAAAGTCCCGGTTTTCCGGCGACTTGCAGAGAATTCCGGCGAGTGAAATTTCTTGCGACAGAGATTCTTCAGAGGTTTAAGGTGAGTGGGAGTGATGTCAGTATGAGTTCTATGATCTTATTTTTTGGTAAAAAGAAAGGATGGATTGAATTCGGTTTTCCGGCGAAAATTTCCGGTAATTTTTCAGAGAATTCCGGCGAAGTTTTCTGAGCGAAATGATGAGTGTAAGTTGAATAGATTCGTGAGCTTAACTGATGAACAAGGTATAATCCCGGATTTGAATTGCATTTTCGGTTTCAATAGAAATTTAAGGCAATGAATGAAATTGATGGTTTTATTTCGGTTATAACCGATATGGCTGTAAATGCGTCCGTTATGACAAAAGAAAAACGTCAATAATTGACGAATTCGTCGGGATTTCCGGCGAGAGCGGATTTATGCGCGCTGAGTAACTGGGTTTTGATTTCCAGATTGATTTATGTATTAATTGTTTCAATATGTTTAACAAACAACACAAGTGGCGGAGCGGTTGTAGGGATGTATGTTAAGGCTTTGCTGGCTCTCGGCTGACCCGGGTTCGAGTCCCGACTTCAGCATATTATTTTTAATTCACTATTTTTAGTACATTTTCAAAAATAAATTTTATATTCTAATATACTTATTAATTATGTATCGTTTAAAATTAATTTGGGCATTAAATACGCAACGAAATTTTTAACTGGTTGTTCGGTTAATAAACGAAGCGGGTTTGGTAAATCCGGTTTTTGACGGATGTTACAGTATCCCTTACTTTTAGAAATTTCGTCCCGAAATTTAAGTAGTGGCATATTTGTCTAAAAAGGATGGTGTTTTAATTTGACAATTACATACTTAGAAGAGAGTAAGAGTTTAAATTTTTGTTTGAGGCGGTAACGTTCCTTGTAAGGGTTGAATACCCTGCTACAGGAATCGTTTTTTGTTGCCTAAAGTGTATGAATACGGAACATGGATACACATAGTTGATTGACTAAGTATGATGTTATGCATATGAGTTTGGGTACGCTTGAAAGATTAGGTTATATCCTAAAACAAAACTTTTACTACTAAAACCTACATGGAACTTCTCATAACCGCCTGACAATGCCTCTGATCCTTTGACGATAATACTTATATATAGGAAGTACCAGCGGCGTATCCACCATATTCTTGTCAAAATTTCATTGGTTTTATCAGTAAGTTATGATTGGTTCTATGATGTGACTCTAGAACATAAATAAACACAACCAATGTCTGAGTCCTAATTATGATAGCATACATGTTTGAATGGTGACACAATCCAATCCCTTTAAATGATGAGATGATATGAATGCTAAATCAGTGAGTATAACACAAACTTCAATCAAGACAATACTAAATCCTACATGGAACTTCTCATAACCGCCTGACAATGCCTCTGATCCTTTGACAAGAATACTTATATATAGGAAGTACCAGCGGCGTATCCACCATATTCTTGTCAAATTTTCATTGGTTTTATCAGTAAGTTATGATTGGTTCTATGATGTGACTCTAGAACATAAATAAACACAACCACCAATGCTTGAGTCCTTGAATGATGACAATACCTCTCTCGTTTGTTATGATGGAGAGGTTAGTCTATGTAGAAAATGGAACACAATCCAATTTCTTTAAATGATGAGTTGATATGAATGTTAAATCAGTGAGTGTAAAACAAATTTCAACCAAAACATTACTAAATCCTACATGGAACTTCTCATAACCGCCTGATAATGCCTTTGATCCTTTGACAAGAATACTTATATATAGGAAGTACCAGCGGCGTATCCACCATATTCTTGTCAAATTTTTATTGGTTTTATCAGTAAGTTATGATTAGTCCTATGTGACTCTAAAACATAAATAAACACAGCAAACAGTGCCTGAGTTATAATTCTGATAGTATACATGTTTGAATGATGACAGTACCCCTCTCGTTTGTTATGATGGAGAGGTTAGTCCATGTAGAAGTGAGACACAACTCAACTTCTTTAAATGATGACACTGTGACATGTTCGTGAGGTAGGATGATATGAATGTTAAATCAATGAGTATAAAAACAAAACTGAAATAGTAATTCGCATTAATATCCTTGGATAAATTTCCAATTTAAAATTGAGACACGTGAAAATTGAGATAATCATAAAGAAAAATATAAAACTAAGCGGTTGGAGTTGAATCTTGATTTTCGGTGAAGGGACTAGTTGGGTGTTTTCGTTTGGGCCGTCATTATCTTCAACATGATTGGCGTTGATGTTGAAAACTCTTCCTCTTGCTGGTGGCCTAGTAGTTGGGTTTTCTTGATTTGCTTGGTTAACTGGGTTTGCTTGAGCTTGGGCGTTTATGATGTTAACCAATTGAGGGCACGTGTTTCTAAAGTGGGTAGGGTCGCCACAATTGAAACAAGCTCGAACATATGAGAACATGGGGTATTGGGGTTGTTGATATGTTTGGATCATGTTTTGAGTAGGGGGTGAGGTTTGGTTTTGAGGGGTGCGGCAAACCTTGCTCATATGACCATAGCGTCCACAATTAACACATAGTCGACAAAGTAAGGTAGATGGATGGTGATAAAAACAGGTGTTACATCGAGGGTGAGGTCCAAGGTATGGTTTCTTATTTGGGTAGGTTGAGTTGGGTGCTACTTGAGTGATTGGGATAGCTTGGAGGGGTATGGCTTGTGAAATTGGTTGATTACGTTGGGTGACAGCGAAAAGTTGCCCATCTCGTTTTCTCTTAAAAATGGGTTGAGAAGGGGATTCGGTTTGGGTGGAGTTTAAAGTTTCAGTTGATGCTTTATCCTTCTTCTTCTCCCCCCTGAAGTCTTTATTCCGGATGCGGTTCTCGGTGAGCTCTGTAGCTAACTCCATTGCTGCTTCCAAAGTTGCAGGCGTGGAACTTATTACAGAGTCCTGAATCTTTGACGGAAGACCTCGAATGTAGTGCTCGATCAAACGGTAAAGAGGAGTGAACAAGTTGGGAACCATTTGATTTAATTCGAGGAATCTTTTGTTGTATGTGGTGTGGTCGCCTTCCTTTTGCTTCAACGAATAGAATTCATCTTCTAATTTCTTGATTTCGCTCCTTGGGCAAAACCGTCTGGTCATGATTTCCTTCAATTCATCCCATGTTAAAGTCATAGCATCTTCAACACCTCGTTTGGCCTTCTATGTATTCCACCAAGTAAGTGCTATTCCAAATAAACGACCAGTAGCATATCGCACTTTGCGATCATCAGAGCAATCGCAAGTTAGAAAAATGTTTTCCATTTCTTCAAACCAATGGAGGAGAGCGGTAACACCTTCAGTCCCTTCGTATTTTGTAGGGTCGCAGGATTTGAAATGCTTGTAGGTGCATTTAGTGGTATTTGGGGGAGGGATGATAACATTTTGAACTTCTTGATTGACGGGATTAGCGGTAAGGGCTTGTTGGACTTGAATTACAATGTTGGGTATTACGGCAGCCATTTGTTGAGCGATTAGGGCAGCCATGCGCTCGCGGGCTTTTCCTGCTCTCATCTTCCTACGAGCGAGACTAGAAGACATCTACAAGAAATACATATCAAGAGTATGAGTTGGATGCTTTTGGGATCATGTGTCGTATTTAGGAATGAGCATTCACAAAATAAACATAGCAAAATAAATCTACTACATCCATAGGATGTCTTGGGCTTTGCTCGTAATTGGGCCTTGCATGCCGCCATACTTCACCTTCGTAATCATGTGGGCCCCATGATTACCGGGTTTTTCATATGGTTCGCATGTGTTTACCTGGTTAAGTACACTAAAACCCGGAGAAAATCGAGAAATATGTAACGTATGATATTCGGAATGTGTCCAGGTGTGGACACGGTGACACCTCAAAGTGGGGTTAGTTCGAACGACGTTTGGTGTGGCATGCTTTGGCCTAATAGGTCCTTCGTACTCTCATCGTTAGTCCCCAGGTAGGCAAACTGGTCCGTTATATTGGATTTATACGAATGCCAACCTAGACAGGACGTTCCGACTACCGGTACTTGTACCCTTACAATTACTACATGCCCGTCGCAGAACTCACTTTGATGAGATTTGAAAAATGAAAAATGCGACAAAATCTTGAATAACGGAAGTATGAAGATGATTTGAATATGTGAATATTGTAACATGTATGATGAATATGTATGTAAGTATGTATGTTTGACTGTAAGTATAATTCACTAGATATCACAAAATGTAATATTGAAAATATTTGCATGTATTTGTGTATGTAATAAATATGAAACAAATAAATATCATAAGTTTGCATGTAACCACATAAACAATTAAAATCTAGTCAACTATAGTGTAGGCTCTAAGGGTCTAATAACCTATCCTATATCCCCTATAGTCATGGCTCTGATACCAATCTTTCACACCCCGACCCGCAGCGGAAAAGATGATCGGGGCATGATTGGGTTATCATCAAAACTCATGACATTTATTATAACGTTTCATATTTATTATTACAATTTAAAGGGAAACATACAATCATAGTTACATCATGTTCTACACATCATTCTAGACTTCATTATTTTCTTCTAAGGCATTTCCTATGTTTTCCTTGCTTCATCCTGTTCACCTGTATCATGTGTAAAAATGGTTTTTGGATCAACAAAAAGTTGGCGAGTGAACCTTGTTAGAAAACATTTATTATTTATTTCTGGTTGTATTTAATATGGAAAAATTGTGCAAAATTCATATATGAACAAACGTAAATAAACATACAATAACAACAATTAACATACAATAACATATCAACTTGCATAAATATATAACATAAATGAAACTATGCGATCAAGGCTCAATCAAACGGAGCCGATCGTATTGCATGTACTGAAAATGATAAACGTCTGCGCGATCAAGGCTCAATCAAACGGAGCCGATCGTATGTTGGCACGCCAGGTTCACGCTCATAATGTAATGGGGAACATGCTCAACGCTCATAATGTAATGGGGAGCGGCGACCTATGAAATTGCATATACTGAAAATAATAAATTAAATCTAAACAATAACCACTCAAACAGTTTATACAAACTGAATACACATTTATTCATGATATGATGTATGCACAATGATTTAAATATAATAAATAGTAAGACACATGATACACCCCAAAAACATGATTTAAACGGGGAATTTGTAGAGATTCACTCACGTTGGGTGCGTTTGGTGAATGATGATGAATGCGCACGAGTTTAGAGGATTGATCGACGAGGAATAACTAACCTAATTAATAATGAAAAAGTAAGGTAAATAAATGGATTTTATTAACAACTTTAATAGGATTTTTGGGTATATCTTTGTGAGTTTTAGGCTATTTTCTAACTTTAAAAATGTTATTTTTAAGTATTTTATATTGATTTTTAAATAAAATAAATAAATAAGAATAATAAAAAAATGTTGACTTTTTGACCGTTGACTTGTTGACCGTTGACCGGTTTTATTGTGTAAATGTATGCGCCGGGCAGGACTCGAACCCGAGACCTCCCGTTCGCGTGCACGCAGCTCTACCAACTGAGCTACGTGTCTAACCTGAAATATTTCCGTTTTTAATTATATTTATATACTAATTAGATTAATCCGAAAATCATTTATTTTAAAAAGATTTTAATGTAACGACTCGGTGCACTCCACAGGTCTCGAACCCGGGACCTGTGGTTTAGTTTGGCACACAGTCCACCGCTGGACTGTGTGTCTAACTTGGTAAATATCCTAGTTTTTATTATACTTAACATATTACTGAATTAACCTGGTTCAGTTTTAAAAAAAAGGCATTTATTACAGCGAATGAGGTTGGGACAGGAATCGAACTCGCGTCGTGTGCATATTGTTTGCAAACAGTCCACGCTGGACTGTGTGTCTAACCCGTTTATAATACCGATTTTAATTAATCTTATAACATTCACAACTTCGTCTTCTTCGTCCAAAACACAGACAACGGTTAACTAACTGTTATTGGTTTAATTCGGTTAACGAATAATATGAACAAGTGAAAAGTATTGAACAGAAAAGGGTTTGGGGAATGATTGTACCGAATTGATCGTCTTTCTTCAGAAGTCCGGCAAAGACCGTCGGCTCTGTTTTGGGAGCTCCTTCTGTTCGAATTCAACAATCAGTTTGGATGAAATAGATGTGAAATTGAACCATTAAGTAACGATTATCAGTAGGTTACATGATCATACCGGTTAACAGCGGGATTCTGAAACTTTCAGAAGTTTTCCGGCGAAAACAGAAAAATCCGGCAATGTCGTCTGTGGTTGATTCTGAGTGATGGAGTGATGTTAGAATTTGTATAATAATGGAATGAAACAGAAAAATCGGGGTAATTACCGTGTAGATGAAAGTCCCGGTTTTCCGGCGACTTGCAGAGAATTCCGGCGAGTGAAATTTCTTGCGACAGAGATTCTTCAGAGGTTTAAGGTGAGTGGGAGTGATGTCAGTATGAGTTCTATGATCTTATTTTTTGGTAAAAAGAAAGGATTGATTGAATTCGGTTTTCCGGCGAAAATTTCCGGTAATTTTTCAGAGAATTCCGGCGAAGTTTTCTGAGCGAAATGATGAGTGTAAGTTGAATAGATTCGTGAGCTTAACTGATGAACAAGGTATAATCCCGGATTTGAATTGCATTTTCGGTTTCAATAGAAATTTAAGGCAATGAATGAAATTGATGGTTTTATTTCGGTTATAACCGATATGGCTGTAAATGCGTCCGTTATGACAAAAGAAAAACGTCAATAATTGACGAATTCGTCGGGATTTCCGGCGAGAGCGGATTTATGCGCGCTGAGTAACTGGGTTTTGATTTCCAGATTGATTTATGTATTAATTGTTTCAATATGTTTAACAAACAACACAAGTGGCGGAGCGGTTGTAGGGATGTGTGTTAAGGCTTTGCTGGCTCTCGGCTGACCCGGGTTCGAGTCCCGGCTTCAGCATATTATTTTTAATTCACTATTTTTAGTACATTTTCAAAAATAAATTTTATATTATAATATACTTATTAATTATCTATCATTTAAAATTAATTTGGGCATTAAATACGCAACGAAATTTTTAACTGGTTGTTCGGTTAATAAACGAATCGGGTTTGGTAAATCCGGTTTTTTACGGATGTTACATGAAGTGCTAACTTCTCTTCTTTTATATTTATGTTGGTTTTTGCCGTTAATTTGTTCCTTTTGTACATTTAAGCTCTTTTAATCCTGAAAATTAAAAGTATACAAAGAAACAGACTTTTTCCAACATAGTTACATAAAAATGTTGATTTTATAACGTATTTGATACAATTTATATGTTGCATATGGTGCATATCACTTTGCATGTGGAAAAAAAAAAGTCAATAAATAGGATTTTCAAAGGAATACCCTTACATCCCTCTTTTTTTCCTACATGTTTATCTTAACTATTAATTTGAAAAATAAAAGGTAATGATTTCTTCTCATTCTACTTAGGCAAAATAAACTTTTTTTTTGATCTTACCCCATACGATCCAAACCTCATATGATGTTATACGGTCGTATAATGTTATACAACCTATATAGAATGTTATACAACCTAATGTTTTCTCCATCTAAACGAGCCGTATAACATTATACGACTCAATATTTATCATGTTAGATTATTAATACAGTATAATTGTGTACAACTCATATAGAGAATCTAAAAATAAAATTGTAAGGTGTGGTTTTATTAACACCTATAAAAATCCATAATAACATATTTTAGTTGCGTTTAGCAATAAAAAATCATGTAAGGAATAAGTCATTGTCGGTGTAGGCTTTATGGTCAACGGCCGGTTCAACGGATCCAAAGACCCTAAACCTAAGGTTACCGCCAAAACAGACCGATATGATATGCTGGGTCCCACTCCAACTGTCTCTTTTCATGCTACTGCTTGCCTGCCACTCCCCCCATCCTTTTGCTGCTGCTTTTAGTGCTGTTTTTGGAATCTTTCCAATATCTACATTAATTTTTATGTCACCATTCGACAACTTAATACTATAATTTCTGTAAATAAAATCTGATTTTTTTTTTTTTTAGTTTTTGGGGCAAAACTGAATGATTTTTATAGGAGTTAAGTTATATATATTTTAAGAAAATGATATATCATGAAAGGTTACTTACCCACACTTATACAAATGGGTTATTCTTAAGTTGGAACCTGATCATAGGAATAAATTCTCTCTAAGTGTAGCAACACTAACAATGTTATAGTATTAAGACCATGTGTAATGGTCAAGCCCTATAGAGTTCTCTTCAATTATATAATATGTATGTTTAGTGAATAGAGCCTCATTCAATTATATATATGTATGTATATATGTGTGTGTGTGAGAGAAACCAAACACACCACCCCGATATACACATCACGCCTCATAATGGATGGAGCCCCATAAAGCCCGCAAGAGGGGCGCGGGTGTTCCGGCCGCTATGGCCCAAGATGGAGCCCTATAACAAGCGACCACACATGGCCTAAGGATCATTTGGTCATTGCTAGATCTAGGGATGAGCATTCGTACTGGTATCGAATTTCCGTATCGAATTTTTTTCAGTACTCATTCGGTACCCACTTTTAGAGTTTTAGATACCGGTATTTTTGGTATGGTACCGGTATTTTACCGAATTTTACACACAAATAATGGTATCGTGCCAAACATTTTCGATACTGATACCAATATTTGACGATTTTCGATACATATATTTTTGGTACCGGTATCGGGCTCATCCCTATCTATATCCTAGCTGCGGCTCATCATCTGTTGATTATCTATCCAAAAACCCTATGCTATGGAAATTTGTTTCAACAAAAGCACTAAGGATCAATTAATATTGATGACTTGGTATACATTTGGAATCAGAAAATATCAAAATACAGTAATCAAAGTTTGTCACTTGGGTTTGTACATTTTCTTATTTTTATAGATCATCCTTACATTTAATTTAATTATTTTCCAAAATCATTTTTGCCGTTGTCGGTATCTTATAAGTTGTTTGGTGCATCCAAAAAACAAATTAATATGACTGTCACAGCTTTTCTTTTTTACTCACGTGATTTGTTGTCAAGTCTATTAAGAATACTTTTAGAAGGATATATATAATTTTTTTTAATTTTAAAAAGAAGCCTTTGTTCTTTATTCTCTTTGTGAAGTGTAAACTAAAAATGTGTAAAGTTATTCCCCCATATTTACTTATAACAACAAAAGCCATGGCATATAATAATGTTTTCCGTCACTGATTAAGATGCGCGGCGAATAATAGTGTCTGACAGCTTTCTTTCTTTACTTTCTCATTATTTCAGTTAAATTACGATTTTATCGCGTTTAATTTACAGTTTTATCATTTGTTTTGGTTTTTCCCTTCCAACTAAATTATGATTCTGTCATCAGCTTAAATTTACAGTTTTGCCATTATTTTTCTTTTTTCCTTGTCAAATTACGATTTTGCCCCAAATGTAAAATTACAGTAATGCGATCGTTTTAGTTTTTCTCTTTTTTTTGACAAAATTATGGTAGTGTTTTGTTTTAATTGGTTCACTCGGTGTAATTTTTATTCATGTCAGACCGCTGCCTGACACACGCTCATTTGCTCTGAAAAAATACAATTTTGTCCTCAGTTTAAATTATTGTCTTTCCATCGTTTTAGTTTTAGTTTTTTTTTACCAAAAGTACGGTAGTGTTTTGTTTTAATTGGTTGACTTGATGTAATATTTTTGAGATCGTGTTATTAGTAGTATGTACAAGTAATTGAAACACGGACATACATGTTACGAGAGAGAAACATTCAGCTTAAGCGGGGCAAAAACTACTTTTATACATAATATAGCTATCTTATCTGACTGTCTCATCAAATCAACTCTTGATATTTTATACATTCTCAAAAGACTAAAATCAGTAAATATAACATGATATTTAAAGCATTATAACCTAGTGACATCTTAAGGGTAGAATAAAGTTTTGGGATCATTAGTTCTGGGTTTGATTTCCACAAGGGGGATTTTCCCAGATTTATTAGGTTTCCTCGTGAATTGGTGTATAGATATTATAGCCTAGTGGAGATGGATATGATCGCGTCATTCTGTTGGTAGCATGATAAAACTTCAATGGTCCGTTAATGATCCAAATTTACGGTTAAAAAAAGTAAATATAACATGCTATCTATGATATTGTTCATTTTAACTCAAGCTTACAGTTGTATACTTTTTTTAACGACTAGTTAACCAACTGATTAGGCTTTCGCGCCAATTTTCAAAGGTACATGAGAGACCCGGGTTCTAAACCAGGAGATCCTCTATTTTGGGCTAGGTACATCCGGGGCATCAATCCACCTGAGGATAGAACACCACTAAGAATGGATTTCATAGGCATTTAATTCTCACTCGGCTCGTTCCACGAGGAAACCATGCAACCATAACTAGTGTAAAAACCCCTGGCCTCACCTTTTTGTGTCCAGTGAAGATCTAACCGAAGTCTCTCATAAGAAATCTAGCCTATCAACCGGTTCAAAGATCATTGGCTTACATTGTATACTTGACAATCAGGTGATGACTTTGTATGAGCTCATTTATCTTGATACTAGTGTCGTTCAAACACACTTAATTATAAAGTTATAACATAATCCATTATGCATGTAGCCTTAGATGTGTAACTCATAAGATGATGTACTCTATTTATCATCTCTCCTGATTATAAACGGTGTAAGATTCACTCGAATCGTGATGATAAAATAATTAATAGTGTGTAAAATGTTGGACAAAACTATAATATTCGAAATGAGTTGAGTAAAGATCAATCAACCATAATAAAGTCCATTATAAATAAGTTATTATTATATATAATAGTTTCACCCTTGTAGAAAATTGAACTAAGCGACCATCACATGCAAACTGATCATCATTTACTTGTATCTAATTATCTTTTATGTGCCACCTAAGTTATTAGTTTTTTTTTTCAAATCACATGCAATTTGTATTTATATTCATATACAATCTAACTCCATTATTACAATAAATTCCATCTTTCTTATACCGAAATGAAATAACTTTGTATTTACTTAACTTATATTCAAGTGTAATAGTAGTACTATGGCTCATGTATTATGATAACTATCAATAGTCCATAACTAGCTTTAAAAACTTGTGTGAAATCGAGCCAAATAGTCATTATCATGTTCCAATTATTGCTCTTCATCGTCTTTTGGTGTAGCGACTTGCTAATTAATAAAGTGTTTTGTTAGCAGTTAAAAAATACTATGGACTCGTTTTCAAAAGCAGTTATTCTCGTATTATATATTTATCTAGGAGAGTGTACTCATTTTTATCCATTTTCATCATTTGTAGCTTTAATACATATGTTATTCAACATTAATCTATGTACTTGCACCAAAATATCGAAATCAACACAACTAGGATCATCATTTATCTCCCTTAAAATCTAAAGAAACTAAACAAACTTAATCCCCACTTTAAGTATATTTACATTACAAGGGTTTTTTTATATATTTCTCCCTCATAATAGGCCTTATTACATATTTATCCAACCATTTAATTTAATTACATATTTCCCCTTCTCATAAAAAATTACCAAATTACCCTTTTCTAATTCCTATCAAAATAAACAACTATTCAATTCTCCTAGTTCTTCACATTCACCAAAACCTACTCACGCCCCTGGCTCGGCTTCACCTTCACTAAAACGTTGCAAACATCATGACGCCAAAAACGCTGCAAACCCTACCCTCCACCTCACAAATATGACTACCTATTTTCCGCAAACACCTAAGTCGATTTCTATGGAAACAGTAATTTAGATATGTGTTTTGCTGCAATTTTGAATGTTGGTTTTGAATATGTACTCTGCTTTTGATTCAATGGTGATGCTGTTAATTTTGATGTTGGTTTACGGTTCCGTATGTTAATAATTGTTTGAATACAAATTTTTATCTCATGTGTACTTTAATTAAATCTTTGAATAATATGGATGTTGGTATTCGTTTGCGGTTCTGCATGTTAGTATTACTTTAATTTTATGTTTTAGTTGTTTGAATAATAATAATAATAATAATAATAATAATAATAATAATAATAATAATAATAATAATAATAATAATAATAATAATAATAATAATAATAATAATAATAATAATAATAATAAATAAAGCATATTGTAAGCATATGCATATTGAATAAATTATTTGAATAATAATTCTTATCTCATGCATAGATTTTAATTAAAATAGGATGATTGCAATTAAAATACAATGATTCAAGTGAACCATCTTAAACATATTAAAGATTAAGATTAGTGTTTAGCAGAGAAAATATCTAATTAATCTGGAAGAGTAGTAAGTAGAGGAATTAGGATATGTAATTTAATAAGCTCATTGAGAGTCAAATAGTAATTCAATAAGGGTAATTCTAATGAAAAGGATAAATATGTAATATATATAGTTTAAAAAAGAGAAATATGTAATATGTATGGTTTAGAAAAAAGGAAATATGTAAATTGATTTTAAGGCTGGTTAATATGTAATAAGACCTCTTAGGAGGGGGAAATATGTACAAAACCACCCTATTTACAATACATAAGCATTAATGTCAATACCAAAAGTTAACATTTTAATAAAACTGTATAAGATTATACGTGAATTGTATATATACATTACTATGTTAGAACCCCGTGTACTACACATGTTTACTAAATGTAATTTTATATACTAAATAATAAAAACAATGTATCCCTAAAAAACTTGTGTATTGTACGGTTTAATTAATTTAATTTATATATCAAATAATAAAAAAAGTTATGTCTTTAAAAACCTTGTGTAATACACGGTTTAAATACATGTAATTTTGTATAGTAAATAATAAAAAAAGTTATTTTTTAAATCATGTGTATTACACAGGTTGAATAAACCTAATTTTGTATACCAAATAACAAAAAAGTTAGATCATAAAAAAACTAACGATGATACATTAATACAAAGTTTGGTTTCGTGATAATAAAAACTTATATCATAAAAAAACTAACGATAATATATTAATACAAAGTTTGGTTTTCGTGATACGTAATTTGTTTTATCTAAAAACATCGTAAACTAACAATTTAAATTTAAATATAATTTTATAATAGAAAAATAGAAGCATTCTATTCGAAATTCAAAGTAAGATAGATTTAATACTAACTTATTATTTATTTAATTAATATAATATATGTAGAAACAAAGAGACAAAAAATAAAAAAAAGATATTTTTATAGTAAATAATAATTTTTTTTCAAACCCTATGTATTACACGGGTTGACGAAATATAATTTTATATACAAAAAAAAGTTATATCATAAAAAAACTAATGATAAGATATTAATACAAAGTTTGGTTTTCATGATAATAAAAAAATGTATATCTTAAAAAAAACAAACGATAATGTACTAATATAAAGTTTGATTTTCGTAATACAGAACCATTCTGTTCCAAATTCAAAGTAAGCTAAGATCTAATACTAATTTCTTATTTATTTAATTAATATTTTGATAAAAAGATAGAAACATAAAATTTTATGAATAACACATGTCACACGTTAAATTTTTTATTATATAGTTATAAATAGATATAGATATAATATAATTGCATTACATGTTATTAAAATTTTATGCATGATAAAATCAATATTTTACGTTCATATTTTGACGGTGCCTTTATATTATAAACTAGGTTAAAACCCGTGTATCACACGGGTTGTAAAAGTAAATTATATATATTTACTAAATAATAAGAAAATATATCTTTAAAGACACATGGTGAACAAAATGTAATGTCATATATTAGCACATACGCGGTCTCAAGATTTATCTTTTAAAAATAAACTTTGATATAATATTTACTTAATACAACATTTTACTTTGTTCATTTATTATTAGGTTAAAAACACATGTATTAAATGGGGGTTGAATCCTGTTTTTGTGATACAATACCGTAAAATTGAGAATAAATTATTTTCGAAAGGAGTACAGAATTGTTATATTTAAAAACGGTGTCCTTTCTAAATGTTGATGCAATGTGCGATAAATGATGAGTTAAACCAATCATATCTAGATTTGATATTTGAAAGAATTGTGGGACTATAATAGCGAGTCCAAACCATTATAGCGATGCGTCTAAAAAGACTTATAACTTAATAGAAACATATGCCCCGAATCTAGGATAATTATTTAATTCTAATGAAAAAATAAAAATAGCATTACAATTATTAAGTATATATCACATGTGAATCTTTGATTCCTAAATTACCATAATTTCAATCGCCGAACTTTAAAGTATATATACTAGTCATAATATTCGAGATAAAATTTTATGATTATATAAAAAATGTTTATTCTTATCTAAATTTTTGTTTAAAATTATTTATTAAAAAATAAATATTTATTCTTATTTAATTTTCTGTTTAAAATTATTATTTTGTCTTATCCAATTTTCTATTTAAAATTGTTATTATTTAATATAAGAGATAATAGGAAAATAAGGTGAGAAAACACCAGCAGATAACATGTGTCCAAAAATAATTTTCATTTATTAGTATAAGAAGATAATCTAATATCTTTATTAATATATTTGAAATCTTGAATCAAACAAATTATTTATTTATTTGAAAAATAAGATTCAAATAAACAGGATATATGTTTATTGAAGTAATTATCCTTCTATTAATTAATAATATAATATTTTGCCCCTATTTTAACACCTCTAGATGAAAGTGTTACAAAGACGGTTGTAAAAAAAATTCGAAGTGATGTTTTGAACCGCTTACACTCTTGTATAAAGCTGATCAGCTTTTTACAATATTTACAGCTGCTAGTTTTTTTTTTTGAAAAGTTGATTTTTTAGGATTTTTGACAACAAATTTTTTTTGAAAAAACCTTTCTGAGTTCTTTAAGTTCTCACAAGTCATATAAATTTTCATTTTACCATACCTCTCTTTATAATATATATATATATATATATATATTTGAATGGCCAACGGATCCTCCAAATAAGTTACTGGTGAAATTCACTAGATAGAGATACACTCGCATTTGAACCGGGAAAAACCCACACCTAGGACTGAAGCCCGTGAATGCTCGCCCGAAGGCACGATGGTGTGGTGAGGTAAAACCCGCTCAATTCAAGGAACGAACTAGTGATCTCCGCCTAGTCTCTCGTCATTACAAAAAACTAACAGGGAGAACATGAATCAAATTTGGGTCACTTAGGATACCAGGTCTCTCTCTTATCAATACACCATACCAATTATTGACATTATTATTATTATTATTATAAAAGACTAACTTGTTAGCTACCAGAGTTTATTTTTTGCTTTTTAGCTTGGCCACAAAAGTTTTTTTATTTTGTAAAGGTACTTGATTTAATAACCTTTATTGAGGGATGGTTGAGCTAATAGGTGCTACAATAAGGATGAGCTCAGTATCGAATCAGTATCGGTACTAAAACAACGGTATCGAAAATCCTAAAAAATAGGTACCTGTATTGAAAATATCCGGTGCAGTACGGTTTAATATTTGTACGTTTTAGTGCTTATTTTTGTTGGCATTTCAATTGGTCTACGTATTAGGGCTTATGTATGTTTGGTATAAATTCAAGTTGGTTTACAACTCGACGTAGTGACATTTTGACCCCGTTGAGTATTACGTGCTTATTTTTATACATGTTTCGGTATAAAATCAAGTTGATTTACGTTTTGACGTAAATTATTTTGAAAATGAGTCCTGCATAAGACGTTTTGTAAGTATTTATATGGATACGTTTGATCGATAAACTACTAAAAAACCAGTATATCCAAATTACGTTAAAAAACCGATCCCGGAACACGGGCTCATCTATTCTAGTTTTTTTTCTTTTTTATATTATTTGTGACTTGTAAAAAAGCGAAACAAACAAACAAGTAAAGAAAAGTGAAAACATCACCAAATGCTATTTATTGCTGTCACTCCACTCTCCACATTCCACTACACTCCCAAGATCTTCTTCTTCATTCTCCTCAAACTTCATCATCACCATCACTCCACCAAACCCCTAAAATCCACCACATTCACTCACAATCCAACTCCATATCCTCTCCATTCATCAATTCTTCATTTCACCTTCCACAATGAATTTCACGCTTCAACAACCCCCCTTTCACATCCTAAATTCATTGCTAATGATCCTATCCATTTCGCTGTTAACGAATGTATGTGATTCATACCCTAATTCACACTCCACACCGTTAAATTGCACCGAAACATCTCGTCAATGCACTGCGTTTATCGCATTCAAACCGACTCCAAACGAAACCCTAACTGTTCTCATGAGCATGTTCGATGTCTCACCGGAAGCCGTTACAGTTGACGGTACCGGTTACGTGTTCGTCAAGAAGAATTGTTCCTGTGCGCGTTCACCACTAGCTGTTGTTAACAATACTAATAATAATACTAGTAATATTAATATGTATTTGACGAGTACCACGTATACTGTGAGAGGAAACGGTGAGGATCTGTACGGTATGGTGGTGGAGGCGTACGGAGGGTTAGGATATTTGGGGAATTTTAAGCGGCCGGCGCGTGTTGGGGCGGTGGTGTCGTTGCGGTTGCTTTGTGGTTGTTCGAGTGGGTTGTGGAATTATTTGATGAGTTATGTGATGGAGGATGGGGATAGTGTCGAGTTGTTGGCGAGTCGGTTTGGTGTTAGTATGGATAGTATTGAAGTTGTTAATGGGATCAGTGATTCGGATAATGTCACCGTTGGGCGAGTTTATTACATACCTTTGAATTCTGGTAGGTTGTATAAGATTAGTTTGATTACATGTTATTATGTTAATTACAGAGTTTGTTTTAGTGATGCCTTTTATCCGAATGTTTTTTTTTTATTAATTTGATTAGTTCATGTTTTTTTAGCTTTATATGCTTTGAATTTCAGATTGTAGGTTTGAGGAAGATAGTTTAGTTTTATTACATACCTATTATAGATTCTGGAAGGTGATATAAGATTAATTTCATTTATGAGTTCCTTTTAACGCTGCCTTTTTCCAGATCAATTACTCTATATATCATTAGGCTTGTTTATCATAGGAAAGTTAGTTATACCATCATATGGTATCTGTACATGTACACAAGCTTGTATACTGATATCGCCGAACTAGCCCACAGTTTGTATACCATAAGTATATTCAGTGTCAGCATCGTTGTACCATTTTGACTTGTTATCTAATTTAGCATCAATCTTGTTATAGTTCCTGGTGAGCCATATCCTGTTGAGAACATTACTCCTGCTCCTGCTCCAGCCCCGCTGTTTGTTACCGATGTTGCAGGTAATATTGTAATGTAGGTTTGTATTGTTTACCTGTTATATATTTTGTTGACTGTAGTAGAAATAGAAGACGTTTGCATTGTCATGGTAAGCCATGAACTACATTGATTTATCCCTATGCACCAAAACATCATAATGATGTGAATCATCTCCAACCAAGACACCTAGATGGTGTAAATTTTTGGTGTTGCCCTGCACATGACTCCATTTTGCACCAAGTTTTTATAATTCACATACTTTATTAAATATGCAATAAAAAAGGTAAATATTAGTTTATGAAATATATTATTGAAACAATCTCATTGAGATCTATAAAATGAGTACAATATTGAATATAGTTTTTAACTTTTTTTTTATTCTTTATTTGTAATTGTTATTAATAAGTTAATTACGTAACTAAGTACATATAACATTTTAAGAAATCTTTATATCAAATTTAAGAGTAAAATGCCATTTTCGTCCTTGAGGTTTGGCTAGTTTTGTGACTTTCGTCCAAAGGTTTGTTTTTTCGCATCTGTATCCAATTGTTTGAAATCTTGCCATTTGTCATCCAGCTCGTTAACTCCATCCATTTTTCTCCGTTAACTTAGGGGTATTTTCGCCTTTTTTGGTGACTTAAAGGGCAATTCAGTCTTTTTCAGGGGTATTCGGTCTTTTTACATAAAGTGAAAAAGACCGAATTGCCCTTTAAGTTAACAAAAAAGTCGAAAATACCCTTGAATTAACAGAGAAAAATGGATGGAGTTAAAGAGCCGGGTGAAAATGGCAAGATTTTCAAACCTTTGGATCGGATGCGGAAACACAAACCTTTGGACGAAAGACGCAAAACTGGTCGAACCTTAGGGACGAAAATGGCATTTTACTTTTAAAATAAAAGAGGTTAATCATACATAATCTTTATGTTAATCAAATATATATAATATCATGTAAAAATATTGATGCAAATATAGCATTTTTCCTTACATATTAGAATTCTTTCAGTTAGTTAAGTCTTTTTCTGTCATGCTATTACACAATATAATCTGTCTTACAGCTTTTACGATACAACAATAAACAATATTGTTCTCTTGTGCAGTAAATCAAGACAAGTATAAGGCTCGTGTACCATACCTATGGATCATAGGAAGCTTGGGGGTTTGTTTGTCTCTAATCGTAGCAGTCATAGGTTTTTTTATCTGTTCAAGATCATCGGTTTGCTTTGACGATTCCCCACAGAGTCATGCAAAGGATCCAGACGTTGAAAAAGTTCCTCATAAGTTTCGTATCTTAACGGCAACAAGCTTTTGTTTTAGTTCAAGGAAATTCAGCAGTGAATCGGATAATTGGAGAGAAAATATTGGGGAATCTAGTGGTCGTCATACGAGCATTCCAAAAGGTTGAAAATTCAAACTTCTTTTGACTATCTTTGTTTATTGGTAGATTTCTACAAGGTATTATTGCATTTTTAAAATATATAAGGGCATTTTCGTCATTAGACATGTTTTGGCCAGATTTTGGTATAAAACTGCTATAGTGGTTTTGTCATTAGACAATTATAGAGTAAAGTACCCGGATGGTTCATGTGGTTTGCCAAAATTTCCCTAGCTTTCCAAAAGCACACAGATGGTCCTGTGGTTTGCACTTTGTAACGCATTTAGTCCCTAACTTGGACATGCTAAAACCTTTACATTTGTTGGCTAGGGACTAAATGTGTTGCAAAGTGCAAACCACAGGGACCATCCATGTACTTTGGAAAGCTAGGGACCAAATCCAAGATTTTGGTCAAGCGACTCAACCACTGGGACCATCCGTGTACTTTACTCTTCAAAATATTTAAGGGCATTTTTGTCATTAGACATGTTTAGGCCAAATTTGGTATAAAACTTTTATAGCGATTTGTCATTAGACAATTATGTGATGTTTACATATAACTGTTATAGTGATTTTGTCTTATTCTTGCAGTTATCGGGACCGGTGTGTTTGACGTTGAAAAGCCTGTAGTCTTTTTATATGAAGAATTATATTCAGCTACAGATTGCTTCTCTGAATCGAATCTTCTTGGGCATGGAACATATGGTGCTGTGTACTATGGGTTACTTCGTGATCAGGTTTGCAATAGTATTTTCTGCTTCCTGTTACAAATTTACCAAACTACCCCTTAGCCTCGAGTTTGTTCTTACATAACTGTAGGAAGTTGCTATCAAAAGAATGACCGATACAAAAACCAAGGAGTTCATGGCTGAAATGAAAGTTTTGTGCAAGGTTCATCATACAAATTTGGTAAGGCTATGGTACTTATTAGAATACACACACACCCCCCCACACACACCTTTTATATATGTTTCAAAGCTAATCACCACTAGAGGTGGCAAAATCAGCTGGTTGGATAATGGGTTAAAATGGGTACTTTTTTAATACGGGTTGGTTGACTTGGGTTGGGTTGACCAGTAGGGCTGCAAACGAACCTAACGTTCAGCGACAGTTCGTGAACCGTTCGGCGCCTTTGTCTTCGTTCATTAAATAAATGAACGAACACGAATGGAGGCCGCGCTCGTTCATTTATGTTCATGAACATTCGATAACGTGTTCGTTTATGCTCGTTTGTGTTCGTTTGTGTTCGATAGTTCGTTAGGGTTTTTATCTTTTATATATATATTATTTAAATCATTCAAGGTACCACTAGTAAAATACTTAATAAATATTAGTGTATTGTATATTTAATAAAATTTATAATGTATGCTTGTTACTGTTCATGAACGCTTGTTTGTGTTCGTTACCTAAAATTAATGAACACAAACGAACACGTTCACTTCCTTAATGAACAAACACGAACAAAAACTCTCATTCAGTAAGTATTCATGAACACATTTATTTCCTTAACCAAACAAACATGAACAAGGATTTGCAGCCCTATGACCAGTCGAACACTTTTTGCCATTTTTTGAATTTGTTAATGCTTAATGTATTAGATATGATTGATAAACAATACTATAACAATAATGCTACTAAGTACTAACGTGCCTTTTTGAATAAAGCAATTTTTAGGAGGTTGTAAACCTTTGTATACAATTTGGGCGACGTTCTACCCATTTGACCTCTTTTATTTTTAATTAAGTTTTAGATTTACCCTATGATCTGTTGGAGATAAAGTATTACCCTTACGAGTTACAACCCATCTTTTTAAGTAAATGGGTCAAAATTGTCACCTTTGTTCTTCTTCTTCTTCTTCATTTTTTAAATTGACGTTTGTCTGGTTTTCTTATTATAAGGTAGAACTGATCGGTTATGCCGCTACGGATGATGAGTTGTTCCTCATATATGAATACGCTCAAAAAGGTTCCCTTAAAAGTCACCTGCATGATCCTCAAAACAAGGGTAATTTTCCTTTTTAACTTAAATAAAACAATATATTAGCTAAAAACGAAGTTGGTCAAATTGGTTAGATGCCTTAATGGCTCTAACCTCTTAAATAATTTTATTCATTTTTTTAGATAATAAAAACTTTATCAATTATATTTGACTTCACTCTAGGTCATACAATACTTTCTTGGATCATGAGGGTTCAAATTGCGCTCGACACCGCAAGGGGATTGGAATATATACATGAACATACAAAACCTCATTATGTACATCGTGATGTCAAAACAAGCAATATTTTACTCGATGATGCCTTCAAAGCCAAGGTATTTAATCTAGCTTGCATCACTATCTAAATATTAAACATAGTTCCTTAATGTTACATTTTCATACATGTGATTAATTTTTGGATTATATTAGATATCGGACTTCGGGTTGGCAAAACTTGTTGGAAGAAGTAATGACGGTGAAGCTTCGGTGACAAGAGTGGTGGGAACTTATGGTTACTTAGCTCCAGAGTAAGTTTATTCATATGAGTTTGGGTCCCATATAAATAAGAGTAAAGTACACGGATAGTCCTTGTGGTTTACCAAAATTTTGGATTTAGTCCCTAGCTTTCCAAAAGTACACAGATAGTCCCTGTGGTTTTGCACTTTGTAACGCATTTAATCCCCAACTTTTTGCATAAGTATATGGTTGGTCCCTGTGGTTTGCACTTTGTAACACATTTAGTCCCTAACTTGGACATGCTAAAACCTTTAGATTTGTTGGCTGCGGACTAAATGCGTTACAAAGTACAAACTATAGGGACTATCCGTGTACTTTTGGATAGGGACCAAAATTTTGATAAACCACATGGACCATCCATGTACTTTACTGTATGAATAATTTTGGGTAACTTTGACCCACTTGACTTGTTTCCTCTTTTAACCAATCTATTTTATTTATCATTTAGCTTGTTAAAGATAAAATATTTATTAAATACACATTAACAACACTATACTTTATGCGGAATAGCAACATATTTAATTGGTTAATCATCAAATTGTGATACAACTACAAATTAATTAACTAATATAAAATCGTTATTTAGATAAACGGGTCGAAATTGTTGCCTCTATATAAAATTACTTAACTGACTTCTTACTGATCAGTATATGTATTGTTACAGATACCTTAGGGATGGTTTAGCTACAGCTAAGAGTGATGTATACGCGTTTGGTGTTATTCTTTTTGAGATAATATCAGGAAAAGATGCCATAATACGAACCGAAGCTGGTGTAACAAAGAACTCTGAAAGACGGACTTTGGCATCTGTTGTAAGTCTACTTCAGAACTAAAGAGCAAACATACAATTATTTTTCCTGATTTTAACAACCTACTTTAAATTGGGTGCAAAATGGAAACTGACACCGTATTACCAATCTTTTGACCAACTATAGTCGTGAATGACCTGTGCAACCGGTAGTAGGTCATTTTACGTTGATTTTTCATAAAAGTTAATGACATGGCGTCTTATTTGTCATCTTAATGTATGTGCCACATGGCATATGATTTGATGTTATGAGTTTTATTTTTAAATATAAGAGTAAAGTACACAGATGGTCCATGTGGTTGACCAAAATTTTGGATCTGGTCCCTAGCTTTCCAAAAGTATATGGATGATCTATATGGTTTGCACTGTGTAACGCATTTAGTCCCAAGCTCTTTCCAAAAGTACACGGATGGTCCATGTGGTTTGCACTTTGTAATGCATTTAGTCCCTAATTTGGACATGTTAAAACCTATAGATTTGTTGGCTGGGGACTAAATGCATTACAAAGTGCAAACCATAGGGACCATCCGTGTACTTTTGGAAAATTAGGGACTAAATCCAAAATTTTGCTAAACCACAGGGACCATCCATGTACTTCACTCCAAATATAAATTTAGATGCGATCATTTTTTTCTTAAATTTGAAAATGAATTTTCGTCTATATTTTTTCATATATGCATTTTCTTGCACATGTGGCATCTGTTTGGTGGTTGACCCTGCATCAATCAATACAGCATCAGCAATCTACACTAAAATTCAGTTAGAATGATGTGGTTGCTAAAATTTGGTAGTAATTTGTGATATAAGCGCGCCTAACGAAAGTTGTTTAAGTGTAATGTTCGTTTGTATTTCCTGTATAAAAATCACCAAAAGAAACATCTAGGGGTGTGAATTTCTGACACGAACCTAACATGAAATTTGCGGGTTTGGATTTAGTCTTAACGGGTTTGGGTCAGTTTCAGGTTGAACCCGCGAACCTGTTTAGCTAAATTTGCTGGGTTCGGGTCAACCCGTGAATATTCGGGTCGTGTTCGGGCTCATATGTATGAAACGATTTTCATGTTTGTCTAAAAGTTTCGGGTCGGGTTGAACCTGCCAACCCATGAAGATCCGTTTAACACCCCTAGAAACATCTAAGCAAAAAGTACATGAATTTCACAAATTGGTTATTCTTTTGTGGAAAATTGCAGATGATGGCAATTCTTAAAAATGCTTCTGAGTTCATCAGTACATCAAGCTTAAAAGATCATATTGATCCAAATTTGATGGACCTATATCCCCACGACTGTGTTTTCAAGGTACTTTGATTTATCTTTTGAGCATTTTCTTATCATTTACAAATGCATGATTAGCCGGTTACATCTGGCAAGAAACGGGTATGCTTGATACTTGCGGGTAGACCTATGAACCCGGTGGGTAATGAGTACAAGTGGGAATTTTGACCCATTTAGTTACGAATGGGTCGATTCATGTTATGTTTATATACCCAGCATGTAAAACATTAGCGAAAAAAGGAAATGGGTGGTGCAAGTTAAAAGTTGCCAAGTTTATTTAAGGTAGAAAACCTCCTAATTTTTTTTACTAAAATATAGATTTATAATTTTTTGCATCACATTTGACTCTAATGATTAGTAGAAATGACCTGTTTTGACCCATTGAGCTTTGCTATAAAATCATAAATTGAAGAATCTTTTTTTCATGGAATAAATTACAATCAACTTTTAAATTTCCCTCATTAAGTAACACTAGTGGGTTACTACCTGCGCTCCGCGACGGGTTCAAAACGTAGATAAAAATAAGCAAATCACGAGAGTTAAAGGTGTTTGATGTTTTAGTTAAGGGGCTAAATATGTCTTTATTAAAGTTGAGGGGCTAAAGTTGTTAATTATTAAATTTGAGGGGCTAAAGCTGTTTATTATTAAAGTTGAGGGGCTAAAGTTGTTTGATGCTGACAAAATAGCATATATATTGAATATATAATATAATGAGAAAATATATACTTTAGTTCTTATTTTCATAACTTGACTGGTGTAGATGGCGATGCTGGCAAAGCAATGCGTGGAGGATGACCCGATACTGAGACCTGACATGAAACAAGTGGTTATTACACTTTCACATATTCTTTTGTCATCTGTGGAATGGGAAGCTACTCTTGCTGGAAATAGTCAGGTGTTCAGTGGTCTTGTTCAAGGTAGATAATAATGTTTTTCTCTTATCTGATTATTCGTTCAACCGGATCTATTCTATTTCACGAGTTTTCTTAGATTTTGCCGTTAATATGCTGCTAGAACTGGCCTGTATAAACGTGTGTATAGTTATTTTAGATTGTTCACCTGAGTGTTGATAGGATTTCCTTGGCTTTTTATATCATTTGCTTAATAATCTGTTTTCCAGTTGCTTTTTCATTTTTATGTTGTGGGGTCCGGCTTGTAGGACCGTTGCCACTACGACTTTGGCCTTCTATCAGGAAATGGTTATAAACTCAATAACTCATATATAAAAAGTCCTACAACTCAATAACTCATATATAAAAAGTCAATAATACGACAATAAGCGTTATAACAATTAACAAAACAAAAGTATTATAGCAAAATGATCTAATTCAATTACTTAAACTAATTATGAGGTTGTCCTAACATTTTTGGAGAAGCAAAGCTCTTGATCGACTCTTTATAATCCATACTCTTGTATATCGTTCTCAATAGTGCTATCATTGCCAACCTATTAAGTCTTTCTTGGGAAATTGTGGATCGTAAATAGGACTTCAACAACTTCAATTTTGAAAAGTTTCTTTCTGTAAATGCCACCATTACCGGAATAGTCAACAAGACTGTATGCAATTAACGCATTAGGAATAAAACCGACCTGCTTTAGATGGTTTAAAACATTAAAAGCGCTGATAATTTCACCAAGTAAAAATGTTTCAAACAAGTTCAATTTTATATAAAGTTGATTAGCATCGATATTTGATTCTTCTTCATACTTTAGTAAATCTTGAAGAAGATAACAACATGACTTTAGATCTTTTCATTAAGTTACCTCAACTTTAAAAAAAGAGTTAACATTCATTTTCGTCCCTATGGTTTGTTCACTTTTGCGATTTCAGTCCAATTTTAAAATAAGCTTTGGCAAGCTGGTTGATGCGTTTCTTTCCAACCGAATGGTCACGGGTTCGGATCCAGCCAGCTGCAAATGTTTTTGACCTTCATTAAACTGAGGTTTTTAACGGGGGTTAACTTTTTGAACTGAAATGGCACGTTTCTAGAACGTCGGGGAGGAAAATGACGCATTTTTGAAAATTGGATTGAAATGGCAAAAGTGAAAAACCATAGAGACGAAAATAGCAGTTAACTCTTAAAAAAACCAAATAGTTTTATGTATTGTTGGAATCTTGTTTTAAAAGAAGCAATCGCTTGATCAACAATACATAAAAAGTAGCAATTGTTTGATCAACAATGCATAAAAAAGTAATTGACTTTAATATTCTCCTCAGATAAAATAAAACTTCTTGTTCATTTGAAGTCTCATCAATGCATAAAAAGTAATTGATATTCTCTGTCAAAACATTGATGTTAGGATTAAGTCCATCCAAAGTTCAAGAAAAAGAAATATCAATAGGATTAACATTATCATCAACATTGTCTACATTCACATTAGCATCTAACATAATCTTCATCCAAGTTAGCAACAGTATTAGCATTGACATTAATCACATTATCTTCATCAACATCAGAACTTTGAGGTTGTTTTTCAAAAAAAAAAAAAGAGAAAAAAAAGAAAACACACAAAAAAAAAAAAAAACTTTATGTATATATCCCCGACTCGCGACTTTATTTTCTCTTCCTCTTTTTACATTTTTTTACTACCAGATGAACTCTACAGTTATTAGTGCCTAGTGAACAAAGTCTACCAAGATTAAAAATTAAAATCAGAAATGAAAATTAAGTTCATCACACATATATGAAAAACTGAAAATAAAAAACATAGCTTTCAAGTTCAATCGAAACATCACATATTTGTTGGCTCATCATAACCTTCGCAACATATATGCTCTTTCCATCATGACCAACCCAGGGGTAAAACTGTCATTTTAAACAAAATTGTGTGGTTAATCAAACTAAAAATCGAAACATCAGAGGCTTAGAGCCTTCAATAGAAACTTTGTTTTTTATTGGGTTAATTTTTTCTCTTAGTTAAATGGGTTAATGGGTATAGTTGGCAGTTGGGTACTTGGGTAAATGGCCAAATGGGTTTAAATTATTTAGTGGGCTTAATTAAAATCAAATGTTAATATTGGGTTATTGGGTTTAGCAAAAAAAAAAATGGTTTTTTAAATTTAATTCTAGTATTTTTATATAAAATCTTATATATAAAAAAATCAAACCGTTTGGCCCACTCCTGGGCCACCGCCCACTTCACCCCTCTCAAGGGCTGGCTCTAGCCCCTAGGGGCTTGTATATCGTCTTTTTTCCCAAGGTATTGCAGCACATCATCATGAGCGGCCTAAGGGTGGGCGAGGAGAACAACCGGTCAGGGCCCGATATTTTGAAGGGCACATTATTTAAAAAAAATCGGATATTTATATGTAAAAAAATTAATTAGTAGGGTATACCCATATAAACACAAACATCGGCCCACTTACAAAACTATTTTTATGGTTTAGATTAGTTATTAGCCCATTTTCATTAGGTTTAGACCTTTAGGGAGCCCAATACCAATTTTGTTAAGACATAAGGGCATGTTTTTTCGAGTTCGAACATGGTACATGAATTCTTAGGGACGGCCCTGCACATCATTTACGAGTCTTGGAGTTCTAAAGGAAAGAAAAATGATAGGTTTGCTGTCCAACTTGGAATGATTCTAAAACCGATAAGGATTTATAAGTGGGAGGTTTCATAAAGGCATTGTCCACCTTGTAAACGGATTCATAAGTGGGAGGTTTCATAAAGAAAAATGATAGGTGTGTTGTCCAACTTGGAATGATTCTAAAACCGATAAGCATTCCACGTTTACGATATTTCTTTTAACGATGAGTATAATGTGACATTTTGATGGTGCACTGTTGTAGCCCTTTTGAAAGTCGCCTTTATCATTTTTGGATGGCTCAACATATAAATAGCACCCGCTACACTAAAATTATAAGAAATATTTTCTAGATGCCTACCCTTTATGTACCAAAAATACTCATAAGCTTTGTTCCGATCAAAACAAAGTTTTTAGTATACTGAAATCCTTGTAGCGCTTACGAATTCATTATTCATCCTACTTATCACCTTAATGTGTAAAGTTTTTCATTATATATTTTTGGGCAATTCGCCACACCCAAACACAAAAGTGAGCAGTGGCGGATCCAACCCTATTTTGTGGGTTCACATGAACCCACTCAGATTGGAAAAAAATAGTGAAAACCTTGTAGGATTTGAAAAAAGTTAGTAAGAATCTACCAAAACGAACCCACTGAAAAATTTTTCTGAATCCGCCATTGAAAGTGAGACATGCTACGGCGCCTAATTGTTTTAAAAATAGAAATTAATCGTCCAACCATCTTAACGTTGTTCCCACTATAGCAACCATGTGGTTGTTGCTTATTACCATTTGGTTCCTATCCCCATCCTCGTCTCTAATGTTTAAGGAATAAGGAAATACAAAAATAGAAATCTTCCTTTTCACTCCACATTAGGATCTCCATCCTCATACCTCATTTCTATAATTCATGGGAAAGCTAAAGGGTTTCATAAATATAGGAACTCACTATTCACTCCCTATTTTTTTTCACTATATTTTGTGTGAATAGTTGCGATTGGAAGAAAGAAAAACATAACAACATATTTTTTTCACTATATTTTGTGTGAATAGCTCGGTTTGGTAGCTCGGCTCGGCTTCGTTCGGGTTATTTTACTTATAATATATTTTATTTTTATATACATTATAATAGATTACAAAAAAAAACTTATTATTATTTACATGTATTTAGGCTTGTTTTTTTTTTATATTTATGGCATATTTGAAGATTTGTTACCATGCTAATAAACTAATATTGTATTTCGTTAAAATATAAAACTTATTTGCGTTGTTGAACTTGATTTTGACTTGTAATATATTAGGTTGAACTTATTTTGAATATATTCTTTTAAAATATTGAATAATATTTTAAATAACTGAATTTTAAAAATTATATATTAATTTTCCTTTTCAAAATCAAGTCAAACATATAGATCAACAGCCCAATCCAAAATGGGTTGATATGTAATGTAGAATTTACATGTGTTTGATTACAGATCCTAAAATGTAAAAACATTTAATTCAGATCCGTAAACTAAGGATTGTGGGCCCTAAATGTTGGCGGTTTCTACTCGTCACATATTAAAAGTGATCCCCAATATTGTACTTGTGTAAATTTTAGTTAATAATATACACTTATTATTATTATTATTATTATTATTATTATTATTATTTTTTTTTTTTAAACTAAAGTTATCTGTGTAACAACAAAATAGACTTCAAGCTTTTAGAACTTAGAAGCATACATTTTTTTTTCTATTGATGGATAATCTTTCTGATATATGATATATTATATATTAAACTAAGCATGCTTTGTCATTTTTTAGAAGCATACAAGTTTTAATTGTTAAGTGGTTTTAGAGAAAAAAAAATTAACACTTTCCAGTAGGTATTAATCACAAATACAGTCTTAACAAAATATCTGACAAAAGTTAGTCTTAGACCTTAAGTGTGTTACAAAATTAAAACCATGGACCTGACCCTAAACGTGTGAATTAGAACAAATCACATGACCAACTTATGTAATTAACCCTATTTGCTTTGAAACAAAAGTAACAACATATTTCCAATTACCATGATATTTACACCTACTCTTTGTCAAATTTTGATGGATAGATACTCCAAATACGCGGTATCAAGGTGAGCAGTTATTCCAGTTGAGGGGTCTAGTCTCATCAGTATATAGATTTTAGAGTGTGTGCACGCCTAAGTCAGCCGCTCAAAACAAAAGATACGTCAAATCTTAGAAATATACAAACTAACCGAAATAAAAGGAAGTTTTTAGAGTCGAACTTAACGTCCACCAAGCCAAATAACAAGAACTTGGTTATTAAACAATAAAGCACATGATTTGAGTCATTTGCATAATGAGGCTAGGTGGTTTGATCAATGGTAAACGGGCATGAAGAACAGCCAAGTTATCTAACATAAAAATATCACCTTTCTTCCAAGGTATTGCAACACACTCCTCATCCAAGATCTTAGAACACTCATGAACAAACGGTTCACCATTCCCGAAAGTAACTGATTTTGACGGGTCGTTATTCAGCTCGTTTTCAAGTCCCGCACTCGCTGACACCAACATGTTGAACCAAGTCTTGCGGTGTCTTGTTTCATTGTATTTGATACGGGCCTTGTTTAACCTCAACACGACCCCCTTCCATCCATGTTAATGTTGATCCCACCATAGCAGCCCTGTGGTTATCAAAACTATTGAGACAATCAAACCATAAATGTAGAGATTGGCATAATGGCAAAAGAAATTGTATTAGTAAGTGCTTCGGGAAGGAGATTGGTATTTCTAGATTTATGTAAGCGAACTCGGCAAGGTCACATGGGTGGCAAGCGAACTCCAAAGAGTTTGGTGAAAAGCTCTATGAAGTTCGCTTACATGGGTAATGAATTGACTAGAAGTACAATAAAACACCTAGAAGTACCAATTTAGTTACTGCACATCCTACTTTTATAAAAGTTTTCATAAATATACGATGGGTAATGAAAGTAAAAATTACATTTTTATGCCTTTCTATACGTTTTCTTATTAAAATTTATTTTTAATGCACGTTATAACATATAACTCGAATAGACAAGTGACAGAATTCACATTTTTACAAACCTAACCTACCTCTCTTACGGAGGTCGGTCGAGAATTGGGACTTCCACCCAAGGCAGGCCGACCGACCGGGGATGTAAGGTCATCCTCTTCCTCGGTTATAGATCAATCCAAACAAACAATGGGTCATCTTATCATATGGCTCAATTTCTTCCAATTGTTGCACAAACAATGGGTCATCTTATCTATCGGACACCTCCCTTCCCTTTCTTCACAAAACAAGTACAACTTGGAGGGAAACTCCGGTCCCTGCACAAACCACCAAACAACAATAATATGTTAGATCCACAAACTTTTTTATTACGATTTAACCCGTTACTCATTAAAGATAATCTAATCACAAGTAATTAGTACCCGTTAGTCATTAAAGATAATCTAATCACAAGTAATTAGTAAATTGCCTATTCATAAAACTATATATTCTCTCTATAAAAAATATTATAACTTTAGAACAAAAAGCGATTTTAAAGATTTTTTGAATACCTATAAATTTAAAATCATAATAATAATATTAATTAATTTTGGAGGTTGTATGAATAGAAACGACTTTGCTCGTGTAAATAATGTATAAAGATGATTAAATTTTAACCCGTTGGTATAAAAGATAATTTACAAAAAAAAAAAAAAAAAAAACTAATGAAGACTGTCATTTCATAAAAATATTATAAAATATATAAATCTTCGTAATATTTTAAACCCTCGGAAAAATAACCAAGATCTGGATTCTAAAAAATAGATATACATTTCTGTTATTGACTTAAAAATGTGGGGTGAATTAATACACGCGAGCAAGCGAGAAATTTGATATTGGCTCGCTAAAAGCTAGAAACGAACCAAGCTAGAATTCTTGTACATTAGACAAGCCAAGCCCAGGCTTAAATGAGCTAAGATTCAACTCGGGTAAACAAGAAAAGAAATAATGTATGAAAGTAAAAAAGGAAGCACCAAAGCCATCTCATGATGGAAGTGGGGACTCATTTGCTGTGAAGACGTTTCCAACGACATGTGTACGAATGGCAGCTCCGCCAACGTAAGGAACGTGATCATAGCCGAAAGCTTCAACAACCTCGTTGAAATCGGAAGCATTAATTATAGGAAAGCCCCTAAAGAGTATAGCACCAGTTTGGTGAAGTTGAAGCTCTATCCATGACTAAGAAGCTTGGATTGAGTCTTTTAGATTAGATAGTTTGCAAGGAAAGATGGGGTTTGGTGTTAGTATTTTTGGGCTACACTTATCTCCTCCCTAAACTTCTCTCTCATACAATCACATTTCCAATAAAAAGCAAGCATTTCCTATTTATAGAGTGGGAATGAATTTTCTGTTGGACTACACACAAACATTTCCAATTTTTTAGAAAGGCACAATAACATTTCTAATGAAAGCAAGCATTTAGTTTATATTACAAAATCAAGGTCAAAGATTAAATAAATCTTTTTTGAACGGCAGATCAACTGAGTTGACTCCAAAGGGCCAGCATATGTTGTTTAAAACCCCCCACCCCAAATTCGAATCCCTCCTAGAGGTGCTCTACCATATTTACATAATTTGCACTTAGTAGGAATCGAACTTAGGACCTCCCCAGAAGGAAGCCACTTAGTGGAAAACCCCCTGATCAACTAGATTATACCATATTGGGCAAAGATATCATTGATATCAATGACAAATTGACAACATAAAAAACAAACCACCTAAAAACCCCATAATGAGGTTTGAACTCTCACTTGGTTGAGAATAATTCACCAACGTCAGGTTATTTGGGGAATTTGGATGTTAGTGAAACATATTACAAAAGATGGGAGCCATCCATGTAGTAATAATACATTACAATTACATGTTCTAAAAAAAACGTCATTTCTCACACACGCATGGATCACGATAACTGGTTACATGTGAAAGAATTCGGTTTGGGTTTCCTAAACGAATTTATGTTCATTTCGACATGTACAATACTCTTATTTCAAATTCCACATACCTGTGATGTATATGCTTTCTTTTATTGAACTAATTTTTCGAGTCAGATGATCTAGTGAGGAAAAAAAAAAGAAGCATAGTAAAAGAGCATATGAAGTTTTGTAGGATGCAATGTCAAATAAATGATGTGAAAAAACCGTATTCTTTTTTTCACATAAGACAATACTTACGTAGATGTTGAATTGAAAACAAAGTTGAGGGAAACTATCTAATCTAACAATGATCAAATCACTTCTTCCAAATTCCATACATGAGATGAGATTGATAAAAACATATCATAATTAGATTTCCTTTGACCTTCAAATCGACAAATAGGAAGCATTTCAACCCCATCAATGACTCCCAATCGCCTGTGTTTTCACCATTTTTTGCGCCAAATCAGAGTTTTTCTAGCAACTTCACATACTTGTTTGTTTAACATTACATCCCACAGATGGTCACTTGCTAACATAAGACGAGAAAATCATTGGGGTAGTCATTTTTCGGATTTCTTATACCTCATAGCCATATCAAAGAATAACGCCTATAGGCTATGGTCACATATCTGAGTGTATTCCATCAATGCCGCCTAAACACCCCGTCACACATGAATAATCCATCGTGCACACCTTTTTGTTTTTGTATAAGCAAAACGTACATGCAATACACAAAAAAACTTAATGTCTTGTATGTGTATCTGTCTATTGGTCTCCTATTTAATACACGAGATATATGGACACCATCCAAACACAAGTCAGTATACACCATTCGTGTTTCATCGATGAAGCTGTTCAAATACCAAGTTACATCAAAGCCAAAGTTGTTCATGACACTCGGCTAAAAGGGCGGGGAGTTCACCATGCTCATTTACTTGAGGTTATTTCTTTAAACTTTTGTTGGTTTTAACAAAAAATACAAGTCAATTGGGTAGACCAACGGACCAAGTCATTTGAAGTATGTTCGATTACATGATGTCTCCTAAATCGAGGTAGTAAAACCATCATCATTGTAATAAATAATTAATCATATTTCAAGTTCAACCATCTAAAGAGACTTAGAATGATGGAGTGAATTCATGAGTAGAGTTAGATAAGTAACTAATCATAATACTATTCAGAAAATATATGGCGATAGGTTCGACAAACACAGCATTTTTTTAACTCAAAATCAACAACAGAACTCAGATTTTATGTATGAGCAAACAAGATTCCCGATTCTTCAAAAATAAAATAAACACTTGTGTACAGAAATATGTTAAAGCTTGCAATACATAATCTACATGTTTTCAACATACTAGGGTGTTGTAATAAAACGCAACCGGTAAAAAATGGGGAAAACGATACCAAGTGAGAAAATGACTTACCAGTTACCTCACACTGCAGATTTTGTATATTTCTGTTTTCTCATTCCATTTTTGGAGCTATTTTAGCTTCTCTTTATCAATTTCCATAACCACCCTTGAAGATGTTAATCAGATAAATAATCCTCGGCTCCACTTGATTGATCCATATCACCATCATCCATGTCGTTATGATGATGATGATGTCGGTTGACATCATCATCGATTTCCATTCTACCATGATGCCTAGGGTTTGAATTTCTCCCCTTTAAACCACCATAACTCTGCAACAATTTCCCGTGTAATAATTTGATAAAAGATGAGAGAATAGTGATGTGCATACAAAAATACACATGCCAAGTTAAATCCACTTACTTAAAACCGGTCAACTTGGGTTATGTTCTATCTCTAATGGGTCAAATAAAGAACATTAAGAGGCCCAACTTATATTAGCAAAAAAACCCACCAGACTTTTATTATAGAGTAAAATGCCATATTCGTCCTTGAGGGTTGACCAATTTTGGGATATTTGTCCAAAGGTTTGTTTTTCCACATCTGGATCCAAAAGGTTTGAAATCTTGCCATTTTCATTCGGCTCGTTAACTCCATCCATTTTTCTCCATTAAGTCAAGGGTATTTCCGTCTTTTTTGCTAACTTAAAGGGCAATTCAGTCTTTTTCACTTTATGTAAAAAGACCGAATTGCCCTTTAAGTTAACAAAAAAGACGGAAATACCCTAGACTTAACTGAGAAAAATAGATGGAGTTAACGAGCCAGATGAAAATGGCAAGATTACAAACCTTTTGGATCCAGATGCGAAAAAACAAACCTTCGGATCGCAAAACTGGCCAAACCTTGGGGACAAAATTGGCATTTTACTTTTTTTATATCTAGCCATATGTGCAAGAAATACAAGATTTTCAAAAAAAAATATGAGCCAGCTAGTTAAGCCGCAGCTCGAGCTCAAACTTCAGCTCCTTAAGACTTTTCAAGCCGAGTTCGTTTAACTATAAGCCTGAACTCGAGCTGGCTCGGATGTTAAGCAACCCTAAGCACTAAACTTGATGAAGTTAACTTTAGAGGATAGCATCTGTAAAAGGGATTCCGAAAAAGGTAAGTACCTCGGTTTCCTTCATATCAACCGAAACATGTGATCTTTGCCTCACTGTGATACTTGCAGGAACAGGGAAATGTTCAACCTCATCGGTTGTTTTTCCTTCTCGGGCTCTTTTTTTCCTAAGCATGAGCTTTTTTGGCAGAGGCTGAATAAATAATGAAAATTAGCAAAAAAACAGATAATTATAATTAACCAATAGGTCAAACAGGTCGAAAGTTGACCAAAGTATTTTTATAAATGCATACAATACAAACTACTAAATCAGCTTATTATATAAAAAAACATATCAGGTAATTATTATTAACAAACAAATTATTTACTTTTAGAAAGATGGAAAAAAATTGTTTCAGCTCAAGTTTAAAGTTGTCGAAACATACTTTTTTGACGCATGCAGCCTACTAAATCATTCTACTAAGAAAGTTGGATTGTATTTGTAGCGATATAATATTAATCATACTTAATACATAAAGTTACCCGTTTTGACCCGTTTCCCAAAAAACCGTCCATTTTGTCTACCTCTACAAAGTAGCGAATCAACAACACATATCTATTTTTTTCAATTACCATGTAACGAGCCTCTGATTCTCCAAATACCACAAGAAAATTTGTAGGATCATCTGCATCTTCACCACGCACCTGTTTTAAAAAAAGACTCATAAACACACATTATGTGCACACATATATCAAAACGTTTAAAAAAGGTCAAGTACATACATCCCAGTGATATTCACGAACCCACGTGTAAGAAATATCTTCATTTTCATCATAAATATCCTTTGATAGCTGTAAAAACATTAGTAAACCCACTGCAGACGTTAGATAAACCAAATAATAAACTAACAACGTATAAGATAAACCACAAATGATAGCCGCAAGGTTCAGTATTTGAACATGTCAACATATAAGATAAACCACAAATGATAGCCGCAAGGTTCAGTATTTGAACATGTTGAAACTAAAACAGAAGCATCTCGACAATTCGCAGTTTTTTGACAAAAAAAAAATATTAATACATGTATATAATAAGATATCTGGATTATATTTTTTCTCCAACACGTCAGATGGGTAAATTAAAAAAGTTAGTTAAAATGCAAGTCAAACGTCGACCAAAAAGTATTCAAAATGCAAAACCTCTAAATTGGTAAATTCAAATAAATCAGATTACTACACTAATAAATAAGTAAAATGTCATTTTCGCCCCTGAGGTTTGGCAGTTTTGCGACTTTCGTCCAAAGGTTTGTTTTTCTGCATCTGAACCCAAAAAGTTCAAATCTTGCCATTTTCATTTGGCTCGTCCTCCATCCGTTTTTATCCGTTAAGTCTACGGTATTTCCGTCTTTTTTGCTAACTTGGCTTAACAAAAAAGACGGAAATACCCCTGATTTAATGGATAAAAAGGGATAGAGTTAACGAGCCGGATGAAAATGGCAAGATTTCAAACCTCTTGGATCTAAATCTAAATGCGGAAAAACAAACCTTTGGACGAAAGTCGCAAAAATGGCCAAACCTCACGGATGAAAATAGCATATCACTCATTGTATATTCAAATAAATTGAACTAGTATTGTAATAATATATGTAATCATTCAAAATGAAAAAACCTCTAAATTGGATATTACCTCGCCAACCGAAGGAACCATGTAAGCCAAAAACTTGTCAGGTTTAGCTGGGTCGGAGGTGCTTGCCACAAAGCTTTTCATAACAGCCTGTATTGAAGAATAAAGTCAAAAGTCAACACAAGAGTACAGGATAAGTACGAGAAGCCTATCACCCCATAAGTTGTCGGGTACTAAAGATTTTGGACACCTATATCTCCAGTCCCCTAAATCACTTTTAAGGTGGTATTCGATATGAAAATAAGCTGTTATATGTGGTATTGCTTATCCAAACGGCTTATTTGTGTTCTCTGCGCTAGTTACATTTTAACATAGAATAGCAATGAACTTTTGCTAATGTCACAGCCATTTATTGAAATAAATTGACCAAAACACCTTTAAATTTATTATTATTTTAAATAGTTGTTTATATAATTACAAAATAATTTATTCTTATGATACTAAATTAATTTTAAAGATAATTTCAGTTAATTTATTTCAGAAACGAATAAAAAATAACACATAAAAAACTTCAACGAGCCCTACCGGTACCAAAAAGAGCTTCAATGACCACGAAGAAACCTATTTAGAAGTTCACTGCTATTTCTTGCAATTGCCCTTTTGAATAAGCAATTAAAAGTTGCTTATTCCAAATTAGTTATTTCAAAATGCAATAAGCAGATAAGCAGTTTTAATAGTTAGTCTGAATACCTATATAAAAGCTTGAAATTTTGTATGCCTAAAAAACACAAAATGATATTAACAAATATGAACACCATTAATACCTGAGATTCATGAGCGTCTCTAACAGATTTATCCATTTTATTGTAGCTTTCTGAATCAACAGTAGGAGGACCATCAAAGGTTGCAACAACAAATTGATCATCCCACCTGCAACATTCATATAATAGCCAAATTCAAAATTTTTGTAGGTTATATATTTAGCCAAACACAGCTAATAATATATTATGTATTAGAATAATACTATTCTTCAAATAAAATAAACAAAAGCTGTTATATAACATTTAATATCATCTAATTAGTAACAAAAGTTCTAAAATTGTAAAAATTCAATCATTATTCCATAACTTGAAAGTTCTAAGAGTTCTAAACTGGATCAGAAATCTTTGATAAGATGCTTTAATTGGTATTGTGGAAACTTTTATTGTAAAGAAGATCAATAATTTTGCATAATATAATACATAGTTGTCAATAGCGAGCACAGCGATCGCTATAGCGCGCCACGTAGCATATAGGTCTAGGCTAGCTATTAGGGTTGTAGCGATAATAGCAACAATTAGCAATCAAATATAGCTATAAATTAGTTGGATTTTAGGTTTTTGTTAAATATACATGTAAATAGCATATATACCAGGGTATTTTGATATAATATACATATAAAATTTTTTCAAAAATTTTCTAGTGTATTGCTATTTATAAAATAGCTGCTCGCTATTTATCGCTATTCGCTACGTAGCATATAGGTACCTTATCGCTAGTTGTCGCTATTCGCCATTAATAACTATGATATAATAAAAAGAATAAATCGGTATTTAACGCGCCTGGAGAGCTGAGCGAGTGCCTAATTAATGGGCCTCGCCTGGAAATAACTTTATTGCTATTTATTTTTTTCGCTTATTGTATCACAATATCAAAGCCAGATCTTATAAAAAACTAGAAGGGTAAAATAACAGAAAAAGTTAAGTAAATACCGATCAAAATCTGGGAATAGTGGTAAAATCTCAACAGGTTGCAGTTTTTTGTTAGTTGCATGAACAGGACGTGATTTGCAAGCCTCAAATGAGGCCTTGATGTCCTTAATTTTCCTTTCCCTGATTAAAATAAAAGCATTAGATGTAAAAAACGTCAAATGGTAAAAAGCTTGCAACTTTTTATATAGAGAAGAAAATGAATATTATTTTGTTACATACCTACTATTGAGGTTGTCCAGTATGGAGTTCCCGCGTTTTTCCCGTAGATCTTTCACTTGTTTTTCAGTCAAAGACTGCAAATTGAATATATATAACATGATTTGACTGAAAAAAAGTACAATGAAAGTTTAAGTATGAACCCTATTATTACAATAGAGATCTCAAATCCATTTATCCGGTGATTTAAGAAAACTACAAAAATATAATAATGTGCTAAATATGATTACAAAATTACATTGACGATCATAACCTCAAGTCTTTTTAATAAAGAATTAAAAGATTGAGTAAAGATTTAGAAGATTTACGCATTTGAAATAAACCATTTCTGTTTTTGTTAAACCTTTTAGCTAAACCCTAATGACAATTTCAAGATTAAAAAGGAAATGATAATATATATGCTTAAGGCAACTCAAGCACCCAACTTTTTTGTTAAGGCCACCGATAAATTGAAACAAGTTTCTAGACCACCCAAGTACGTATACGGTATATTGTATTTTTACCCATTCAAGCCAGAAAACATTTTGAATGATGATAATGCAATTACAAACTTAAAACAACAAAAATACCTTTGATGAGGAGGTGACCTGTTATAGGCTAAGTTGTTGTCTTTTCAAGATTTAAGAGGGGTTTTGCTATTCGACATGTTTTGGCCGGCATTAATATAAATAAAACCAGACATATCATACATATCTGGGTTGCTTAATATAAACAAATTGAATAATATGGTCTCATGCATAATCGCTATATAAGTAAAAAAGTAAAGTAACGGTTAGTCCTCGTGGTTTTTCAAAATTTTGGATTTGTCCCTAGTTTTCCAAAAGTACATGGATGGTCCCTGCGGTTTGCACTTTGTAATGCATTTAGTCCTCACCCAACAAATCTAAAGGTTTTAGGAGATCCAAGTTAGGGACTAATTACGTTACAAAGTGCAAATCATAGAGACCAAGGGACCATCTGTGTACTTTAGCAAAAGTTGGGGACTAAATGCGTTACAATGTGCAAACTGATAAAATTACAACATCAACAGAGAGGTGCGGTTGATCTCAAAGGGGTGGTAGGGAGGAGATCTAAAGTCTAGGGACTAAACGAGAAAAATAATAATTAAATGTATTTAATTATTATTTAAAAAATCTTTAGTGTTAGATTTAATTAGTATCTAATTGTTTAAGACGAGTATTAGTAAGAATAGGAGTCCTAGTAGGATTAAATTGTTTTCACTATTTATGGTCCTTGAGTCTTGTAATAATTTTATTCATTCACAAAATTAATAGTAGCTTGTGGGTCTCCTTTCTATCCATCTCTCTGATCTTGTACCTAAATTTAACACAAACCACCGGGACCATCCGTGTACTTTTAGAAGCTAGGAACTAGATTCAAAATTTTAGAAAACCACAAGGACCATCCGTGTACTTTTAAGTAAGAGTGAATTTCAAATTTTGTCCTTTATCTTTATATTTAATTTCAAGCGGTGTCCTTTGTCTTTAAATTTGATGAGTTTTGTACTGTATGTTATAAAATCCTGCACGTTTTGTCCTTTAGCCCTAACTCAGTTACATTTTTCTATTAAATCATATTACACAAGGGTGGTTTGGTCTTTTTACCTATTTATTTAAATATTTTAACAAATAAAACTAAAATAAATTTAAAAAAAGAATATAATATGATATATTATGAGTGTGTATAATATATATAAAAACAAAATCCAGTCCTCTAGCTCTCTCTCTCTCTAACTCTCTCCAGCCGCCACCAACAGCCACCTTCGGCCACCACCCTCAACCACCTCCGGCCACCACCCTCCAACACTCTCAACCACGTCTCTTTTTCTCTAGCTCTCACTCTCTCCCACGACTGTTCCAACCTTCCAACCACCACCCTCCAACGCTCTCAACATCGCCACCACCCATATATATACATGCAGAATCGGTTTCGAATAACCAGAAATAACTGAGATATTGCGAGAAATAGCTGAGATCTCGAAACTCTAACATGAGATCTCGAAGACTCACTGTCGTTACTCATCGGAAATAGCTGGAAGCACTAGAAACCCTAACATAAGATCTCAAAACCCTTACTATTACTAGCCGGAAAGAGCTGAGTTTGGAAAATTGTTTAGGGAATTTGGGGGATTTTTGGTTGTTTACTTGATGTGGGGATTTTTTGGTTGTTGAGTTGATTTGGGGATTTTTGGTTGTTGGGTTGGGGATTTGGTTTGTTGATTTTTGGTCGTAGATGATGAAGGGTAGTGGCGGTGGCAGGTGATGTGCGTGGCGGTTGGGATCTCTCTATGATGTGAGATTTGGTGATTTAATTTTGAGATTTGAATCCGAATTTGCTTCTGTTGCTTGATCATGTTGTGACTGTGGTGGTGTTTGATTTGATATATTATGATATGGGTGTTTGAATTTAGGTGGTGGTGGTGCTTTGTAGAGATAGTGTAACTTAGAGAGAAGAGATGGTGTAGGTTAGAGAGTGGTGGTGGTGGTGGTGCTTTGTAGGTTAGAAAGAGAAAGGGTGTAGGTTAAATGAGAGAGAGAATACAGATTTATTAAATTCGTGTGTATATATATATATATATATAATATAATATTTGCACAATAGTCCTGAAATGGTGAAAAGACAAATATGCCCTCGTGTGCAAGTCACATAACCAGATTTAACAAAAAAAATCTAACTGAATTAGGGCTAAAGGACAGAACGTGCAGGATTTTAAAACATAAAGTACAAAACTCATCAAATTTAAAGACAAAGGACACCGCCTGAAATTGGGTATAAAGATAAAGGACAAAATTTGAAATTCACTCTTTAAGTAATAAGTAACCCGAATTGACTCATTTGTATATAAAGGAGTCCAGATTGCCACCTCTAGTTAAATGTAAACAAGACTTCTAATAATATAGTGTTTAAATTAACCTGTCTTGTAGCATCAGTGCTAAGAGGAGATATATATTGTGTTTTGACCAACCAAGACATCCCTTTATCTGTGGGGCGTTCTTTTCTTTTAAGCCCGTCTTTTTTAATCGGGGTTGAACTAGAATCCTCTTGCAACAGTATCTGGTCTTCAGGGTCAATGTGATGTATTTCATCCTTGGGAGCACTAATTAGAAAGGAAAGATTGTAAGAATTAGCACAACAGATAATTTAAAAAAGGGGTTTTCTAACATGCGCCCTACAAGATCACATGTTAAACAGCTTTAATATTCACAAATAGCCATTTGTAAATGATAGTTAATATTAAGGATCTTTTAACTTTTTTATTGCAAGTTTGCAACCATTTTACCCTTTAGTACTTTCTTGTTTTTTTGGTTTCCTAATTTTTTACTTTCTTGTGTCCTATAAAAAATCCATATTTTTTAAAGTGTAAATGGTCATTTTCGTCCCTGAGGTTCGGCCACTTTTACAACTCTCATCCAAAGATTTGTTTTTTTGCATCTGGGTCCTCGTGGTTTCATGAAATTTGCCATTTTCGTCCCTAAGGTTTGGAAATTTATTGCGGCTTTCGTCCCTTGAGGTTTGGCCCTCAAGGACGAAAATGACAAGATTTTGAAACCACGAGGACCCAGATTCAGAAAAACAAACCTTTGGATGAAAGTTGCAAAAGTGGCCAAACCACAGAGACAAAAATGGCAATTTACTCTTTTGTAAAAATTAGAGGAACTAAAAATGAAACATACTTAAAAGAAAACATGTAATTACTAAGAAAAAAGTGAACTATACGTATATTAGATGTATTAGAAAAACCAGAGCAAAAGACCTGATAAAAGCCATCTTTCAAAATAAACAAAAGAACAAAGGTTAATGGGTGAGGCGAGCTATTACTTGTATACACTGAGATCGAGTAGGTCAAGCGGTATCCCAAGGTCTGGCTCAACATGCAATTGAGGCTTATGAACCTTTTCCAGTAAAGTGATCGAGTATTTAGCAGCTCTGCAAAACTTATTTGTAAGATTTCATAATGCAAATGCAAATCACAAGTGTTACAGGTGGATCATTAAAAATATATAACCAGATAATGAAGATGGATTAAACTTAGAGTAAATTGCACAAAACATCCTTTATGTTTTCTCAAACTTGCAAGTTCCAGCCTTAATGTTTAAAAGTTGCTAAAAACAACCACTAAGTTTATTTTTTTTGCGGGTTCAATCCTTTACAGCTAACCACGTTATTTTCTTCAGTTAAGTTCCCTCACATGCATAACATGTGAGGGTATATTCGTCATTTTGGTTGATCTTCCGCTCACTTCAATTATAAAAAAAAGAATATTTAAGTTTTAACCTAGTTTAAACAAAGTTTGGTAAAACGTACGCGACTACAGAGGAGCATGATTACCGTTTGATAGTGTTTAAGTCTAACTTGCGGCATCCTAAGCGTCACCAGTTGCTGGATCCGACTACTGAACACGGTGTTACGAAGTTCTCTGATTTGACGGCATCAAAGTTCCGTGAGAGGTATCTAGGGTTGAAGAGTCGTTTGTCGTTTCCGTCTGATGCGAATTAGGCGCCGATTCTTCCAACTGATGATAATCATGAAGAGTTTGATTGGCATGATCAAAATCTGTGTTAATCTTTACAGCTTAGTGGGCTAGCTTAACAAGATTCCTATCTTAATTCCGGGTTCGCCGGAATCCGGCGAAGTCACCAGAGAAGAAGACAGGAAAAGAGGGTGTTTGGTTTTTAAATGTTTGGTTTTTAAAAGTTTGGTTTTATTGCACATTAGTCCCTGCGGATAGAATTTTTTTAAAATAGGTTAAACCTTAAATATTCTTTTTTCTTATAATTGACGTGGGTGGAAGATCAACCAAAATGACGAATATACCCTCACATGTTATGCATGTGAGGGAACTTAACTGAAGAAAATAACGTGGTTAGCTGTAAAGGATTGAACCCGCAACAAAAATAAACTTAAAGGCTGTTTTTAGCAACTTTTAAACATTAAGGCTGGAACCTGCAAGTTTGAGGAAACATAAAGGATGTTTTGTGCAATTTACTCTTAAACTTATAGAGACCCATGAAGGATCATAATAGATTAAATTTGGAGTTACAGAGACCTATGAAGGATCATAAAAGATTAAACTTTAAACTTATAGATACTCACAAAGGATCATATAATGAGCCTGATAACAGTATGCCTAAAGGTCATCTAAAATTATAGAATCAAATATTGGAGATGTGTGAACTGAATCCAAGTTGAGTTAGAAGGGTATTTTTGTCAATTCACAGTGTAGTTTAATGTATTTAGGGGCTGTTTGGCAACATCTGAATGGTTAAGTGCTGAACAAGTAAGAGGTCTGAACCATTAAGTGCTGAACCAGTAAGAAGTCTGAACCAGTAAGAGGTCTGAACCATTAACAATGAGCATATGGTAGACTTTGTACAGAATACAGATACATAGTTTCAAGCTTTTAAAATTTTGCATACGTGTGTGAAAGATAAACTAGAAGCTAAAACACATAACAATGAGAAAAAAATATCAAAATAAGAATGCATACCGATCTTTATCTCTCCGTATAGACAAAAGCTTTGGTTGAGCTGTTGTATCTGGCAATTCATCCCGAAATCTTCAAGGAGCACAAATGTGAAAAGAACATTCAGAATCATATAAATATTACAGGGGTAAAAAAGCTCATTAAAATAAAAGACAAATTAGCACAATTCAACAATAGTTCAAAACACAACAAATTAAACAAATAAGAGCTATGCAGTAAGTTAACATCGGTGATATATCGGTTATCGGTCCCCATGTCAAATATCGGTGTCAAATATCAGTCAGAATATCAGTACCGATATTATCAGCGACATTGACCGATATAACACCGATATTTGACCAATATATCACCGATTTTCCCAATATCAGTACCTTTCTTCTTATTGTTGCCATTAGTGTTTTGAGTCTTATTTATTAATTATTAGTGTCAAATGTTAGTGTTGTAAGTCTTAATCAGTTCATACTTGCTACAATTGTTAGTGTTTTGCAAGTTCCAAAAGGTTAATTTGTTAATGGTAGGAGAGTATAATGAATTGTTAGTGTTAATTTGCTATATATATATAAATTCTGCATGATATTAAAATTACCGATATCCCACCGTGATAACCTACATCTCAAATATCGGTCCTTGACCGATATCTGGTATTTTACCACATTAACTGCGTAGAACAAGAGGTGGTATAAAGCACACGGTTAGAATAAAAAATAATGACTTGGTAACATGACATGCTCACTTCAGCTTGCAAAGAAAGGTAGTCGGCTTCTTCAACCGATTTTCAATCCTTTCACCACTCAAGAATGATGCAGCCCTCCTATCACCCATATGAGACCCAGTAATCGAACCATGAGGCTTACTCCCAGAAGAGAACATTTGCGTCTTTTGAAGGATTTTACCCTGAGATTCCTTCAACTGCTGCCTATGTTTCTCTTCTTGCTTTTGCTTCTCCATTTCTTTCTTTTTCCGCAACCTCCTTTCTTCTTCAGTCTCAACTCTGCCCAAAGGGCCATTTGACTTTCTTGCTGGCACAGGCGGTAAATTAGAAGGCTTGGAATGCTGTCTAGAAGGACCCGCATGATGCCCTTTATTACTTTCCACATCATTAGAAGATTTTTTATACCCATCTTGCCTGCTTTCCTTAGTTTGATTACTAGTAGGGGCAGATGAAGGCGGTGGAGGAGGAGGCGGTGATGCTGGCGGAGGCGGCGGGACTGAAGAAGTAGGTGGAGAAGAAGGCGGAGGTGGCGGTGGAGGCGGTTGCACAGGCTGGGAGTGTTGAGATGCTGGAAAGTACATTTGTCCTGGCGGTCCCGGTGGTGGTGCAGGCTGGGAAGGAGGCGGTGGTGGCGGATACGTAGACTCTGGCGGAGGCGGTGGCGGCGGATACGACGTAAACTGCTGTTGCTGATTGCCAACAGCGTTTCCCGGTGGAACCGGGTAACCACCTTGTTGAAAATTCGAATTCGGATACCCCCAATTCTGAGCATACTGGTTTCCACTCGGTCGGGGCAGAGGAGCAAGTGGTGGAGGTGGAAGTGAACCGCGGTTCGGTAGCGGAGGCTGTGGCGGTGGAGGGAACGGCCGGTACGCCATGCCCTAAGGTATTTTAACTCTACTGAACTAGATAATACTATTCAACTTAACCAACTAAACCCTAGGAAACCAGTAGATATGATAAAACTAGTAGTCACCAGATCAAAACCTAATTTCTGGAACAAGCTAATAAGATCAAATGTGTTGTATGCAATTCAACTTACAGTTTTCAATGATTCAAAGCAAAAGCTATACAACTAAATAACCTAATCTTCTAACATAATATTATTATGTCGCAACGAACAAAAACGCCTAATTTCGAAACCCTAGAGCGAGAAATCACGTCAAAACTATCGTTTTTCTTAAAATTAACCGGATCAAAACCCTAGGGAACATGAACGATATAAAATATGGTGTAAACAACGGAACAAACTCGCGGATATGATTGCGATGCTGTTGAAATTGAAGGTGTTGTGTGAATTGTGTGTGTATGAGACGGTGGGTAGGTGATTCGAGAGGTTGAAGATGAGATGTAAGGGATATAGGATGAGTGAGATTGAAGAATGTGTAGAGAGAGAATGGAGAGAGTGTGTTTAGAGAGAGAAAGTGGCCGGAAAAGTGATCGGAGATGTGAGAGTGAGGGGGAGCTGAAGGTATTCAGACGGTAGGGGTAAATGGAGGCCTTCAATTTTTATGAATCTAATCTTGAAATATTTGGTGATTATATAATGAAAAAAAACATGATGGTATTGGTTTAAACTTATAATATGATGGATGATACACAAAATAAAGTGACTTGATACATAAATTTTTTTTATCTTCTTTGTTAATTTTCGGTTTAAGGAAAAAAAAACAAAGCGGCCAGACTTGATACATATAATTTTTTTTATAAACTTTCAATAAATTTACACTTTAAAGTAAAAAACAGTAAGGATTAAGGTCCTCATACCTCAACAAAGATCATCCCCTGTTAGTGGCAGATCATTTTGTTTCATTAAGTTTTAATCTTGTTAATATTTGCAGGATTATTCAAGCGTTTGAAAATCACTAGTATTGCATTGCTTATTATTCATTATGGATAATCGGTTGTTACGAATGTTAATTAACGTTAGTATTATCCCTTTGTATGAGTCTAATAACTATTTAAGTCATATATATGTTTTACCTTTGTAATGATCTCCAGTTAAAATGTTAGTATATATAGGTTGTGTGTAGCAGTGTGGTGCCCATGGCCACATTAGCTCATAGGGGCGTCAAACACTACGCTGAAGGAGCGTTAGGACTATGCATGAGGCTAAACGTTTAATGTGCTTTTGTGTGTGATAAAGTAGAATGATTATGAGAGTGATTCGGTAGGGGAAATGGTATGCTAAGTAAAAACTATAGGATATGAGTACGTTTAGCACAACCATGCGATATTAGATACCTGTTAACATGCATAATTGACATATTACACAATAATCTCATGCATGTATGTGTGTGTAATATCAAAACATGCATATATTTGAAAGGATAATAATGATTTTAATACAAATGATTTAAATTAACAAAGAATAAACTTATAATGTTGATATTAGATAAACTAATGAACTAAATTGTCGCTTTAATGAGTTAATATGATTTGAACGGTTAACATATCCCTTTGTTTCATTTCCCCGCTGCAATGTTAAAGTCCCATGATTCTTTGTTGTCGACCTCGGTTGGTAAAATTTTTCTTCTTAAAAGCTCTTCTGTCCTCTTATGTTTGTGTCACGCAGACCACGCGCAGACGTTTAGGTCTATAGAGCGTTTGTTTTCTCGAAGACATTTCATTAAAAACATCTATGCGTCCTCTTTTTGTTGCAGATATGGGATGGCATCTTCTAACCACTTCTTGCCCTAATATCATTACAAAACATAAAAATCCCTAGCACCCCTCTACTCCAGCCTTCTCATTCACGCCTCTCCGGTAACACCCTGTAAATCGTGTCCAATAGTATAGTGACATGTGTTGTATTTTAAATATAGTATGTTAAAGACCAATAAGGACTAAAGGCGTCAACATGCTCAAACTGAGCCTCTGAGTGACGGTCTGACGTCAACATGCATAAATAACAGCCTCTGAGTGACTGATATGCCAACATGCTTGAAATTTGGCCTCTGAGTGACTGATATGTCAACATGCCCAGCCTCTGAGTGACATCGGAATCAACATGCTTATAATAAGCCTCTGAGTGATCCTTTGCGAAGTCCTAACTCTCATACGTGCCATTTGTTGGACGAGAGGGTTCAATTTCATAAATATGTGAAAGTTGGATATTGGAGGGATTAAAAGTGTCAACATGTTAATTTATACCTCTGAGTGACCTTTTAACGAACCGAGAGCTCGACAATGTCCGGGCATAATCCCGGGTATGCCAAGTATTTGCTACGGAGGGCTAAAGTTGCCAAAAAAGGTGTTTTAAAAGGTTTTCAGAAGCTTTTTAAAGTGAAGAGGCTAAAGTGTCAAACTTTGAATCTGGCCAAAGGGCGGTCGCGGGCCGCGAGAGACCTGGCCTAGGTCTCTCGCGGGGCGCGAGAAGGCCTCTGCTGCAGAAAGTTTTGCTTGGCTCCCAAACAAAACTCCAAAACCATTAAAATGGAAATCGTGGCTTTCCAAACTGCTATGCAACGTTTTGGGACACTTGTAAGCTTCCTCTTACACCCCTAAACACATGGCTTCACCTCCTTTGAGTTCTCCAACTATAAACAGGTGATCAAGTTCACCATTCCAACTTGCACCTTTCTCATTTATTCACTCTTCTCCCTCCTCTGGAAGTTCCTAGCTAAAAGGAGCATCCAACATAGTTCTTTTGCACCTTAGGAATGTCACATCCGGCCCGCAGCGGAATAAGAGTCGGGGCATAATTGGGTTATCACCAAAGCTCATGATGTTTACTAAAATGTTTCATATTTATTATATTCAAATTACAACTTAAATATTCAAATCAAATCCATACAATTACAAAGAAATGAAACTAAGTAAAACAATCCCAAGCTTAAACTGATTTATTCTTCTAGGCCTTCCTATGTGTTTCTTGCCTCAACTGGATCACCTGTATCATGTGTAAAACGGGGAATATTTTGGGTCAACAAAAGTTGGCGAGTGAACCTTGAGAAAACATTGTTATTAATTTCTTGTTGTATTTAATATTGAAAATTTGTGCAATAATCACATGTGAACAAACATATATATACATAACAAAACACAAACCACACTGGATAAGTAAATGACATGAATGATGATGTATATGAGATCAAGGCTCAATCAAACGGAGCCGATCGAGTGACATGAATGATGATGTATGTGAGATCAAGGCTCAATCAAACGGAGCCGATCGAATGAGGCACCTGATACTCAACCCGTATCCCACGGGGAGCTGATGGGCCTAATGAAATGCATGTACTGAAAATGATAACTTCAATCTAAACATAATTCACACAACAATTGATACACATTGGATACACATTTGATCACGGATATGATGGATGCACAAGTGTTTAAATATAATAAGGAATTAAACGACACATGATACACCCCAAAATGTGATTAAAACGGGGAATTGGTAGAGATTCACTCACATTGGGTGCGTTCTTTGATGATGTTGGATGCGCACGAGTTTTGGGATTTGATCGACGAGGAAAAACTAGCCTAAAATAATAACGAAATGGTTCGGTAAATAAATGGATTTAATTTGAGACTAATACTTTTATTTCATAACCTTAATAGGATTTTTAGGTTTATTTTTGTGAGTTTAAGGACATTTTCTAACTTTAAAAATATTATTTTTAAGTATTTTTAAATAATTTTCTGATTAAATAAAATAAAAAAATATAAAAAAATGTTGACTTTTTGACTCTGGCCGTTGACCGTTGACCGTTGACCGGTCAGATTGTTTGTAATTATGCGCTGAGTGAGGTTCGAACTCGGGACCTCTCGTACGCGTGCACGCAGCTCTACCAACTGAGCTACGTGTCTAACCCGAAATATTCTCTGTTTTAATTATATATATATACTGATTAACTTTTATCTAATTTAGTTTATTTCAAAAATGATTTAAAATGGCCGACCCGCCTTCAGTGACCCGGAGTCGAACTCGAGACGTTCGGTTCGAGTACGCACAGCCCAACCAGTTGGGCTGTGTGTCATATCTGTTTAACTTATGGATTTAATTATACTTATTAACATTCGGTGACCTGATCCGATTCAGTTGTAAAAATGTTGGTTTTAATTCTGAAATTCGGTAACGTATGCGTTTCGAACCCGGGACGTGTGCATTGTTTGCGCACACAGTCCACCGCTGGACTGTGTGTCTAACCCGGTTAAATATTCAGTTTTAATTAAACTTATACACATGCTTGACTTCGTCTTCTTCGTTTCCAAAGACACAGAACAGAGATGCCCGACTGTTCTTGTTTAATTCGATTATCAAAACTTATAATTGGTTAGAATGTAATAGTTAACGAGATTAAAGAGCAGAATTGTACCAAACAGTGCGTTTACTTCAGATGACCGGCAGGAGTTGTCGGCTCTGATTTGTGACTCTCGGCTGAGTGAAATGTTTGACAGTTTAGTTTCTTGTGTTATGAAATTAAGTTACTGAGTAAGAGGTAACAAGAGTTTTTAGATGATTATACCGATCGACAGTGAGACTTTGATGTTTCCGTGAAATTCCGGCGAGTGTGAGATTTTCCGGCAGCGTAGTCTGGGACAGATTCTGGTTGAAGGATTGAAGTTAATATATGTCTAATAATGGATTACAAGCAAAAGAGTCGAGAATTTTACCGATTTAAAGTAAGTCTCGGTTTTCCGGTGAAAGTCCGGCGACTGTAAAATATCTCCGGCGAGTGCTAAAGCTTCGAGAGTTTGTGCGATTTTTAGCGAAAAGATTACTAGAGGTTTGGGTGGGTATTTATAGGGAAGAAACAGCATGTATTTAGTCCGAATTTGGTCTTGATTCGCGGTCAAAACTTTTCCGGCGGTTACGACTGGAATTGGGGGTTAGACATCGGTTATAACCGATGTCGAAGTTAGTTCACGCGTTTCAGTCAAAGAAAAACGGTCGTGTTTTGCGAAATCGTCGGTCTTTCCGGCGACTGCGGATTGAGCGCGCTGATTTCCGGATTTTGATTTCGAGTTTTAATTAAAGTATTATTTTGTTTCAGTATATTAACAAAGAAGGCAAGTGGCGGAGTGGTATGTTGTGTGTTGGTTGAAGCGGCTGACCCGGGTTCGAAACCCGGCAGCCCTATTTATTTTTTATTCACTTGTTTTTTTATTTTTATTAATTATGGTTTAAAATTCTAACAATGTTTATTAGTTATGTATCGTTTAAAATTAATATGAACATTAAATACGCAACGAAAATTATAACTGAATATTCGGTTAATAAACGAAACGGGTTTTGGAAACCCGTTTTTCGACGGATGTTACAAGGAATCACTGGTAAGTGCTCCTTCATTGTGCATTTTCGTTTATAGGCTTTTATAGCCAAAAGTCAAGCGTTTTCGGAAAACGCTTTGACTTTCGGTTAAGACCATTATGGTCCAGCCATTGTTCGAAATGAACATGGCTAAGTGATCATTATAAGGTAGGTGTTAGTCCCTATAAAGGGCACCTCCTGAAGATCACGTTTGCTAGACCAATTGACGGGTCAAAGTTATGATATTAAAAAGTCAAACATGTCATTTTTCGAAAAAATCATAATTGATCTTATATATGTTATAAAACCTGTTTTGACACTTAAACAAGTTGGTAATAATTATTAGAACATGTAAGAACATGTTCGGCTCGTCAATTTCAGTTATAGGGTCGGTTCGCAACCGAAAGTCGCAAAGTCTGACTTCTGCTTTGACTTTCGATTCTGACCCGATTTAGATTAGTTACCTACTGATCTAAAGTCGCGTTATGATCGTAATATAATGTAGCATCACCCTATGAGGTTATATTACATGATCATAATCAGAATCTAAGTTTATGCGCAAGTTCCATAATTATGCCATTTTTTACCAAAATGACCTTTTTGTATAAAACAAGGTTTTAAATGGTAATGAACTTGAAAATGAGTTTTCTACTGATATAGTATTATAAGTATGATTATTTGGGATGTTAAACCAAGTTATAAACTGAGTTTTCAAACAGGTGTCACACCCCGACCCGCAGCGGAAAAGGTGATCGGGGCATGATTGGGTTATCATCAAAGCTCATGACATTTATTATGCGTTTCATATTCTTTAGTACAAATTAAATGGAAATTTACAATAAAGGTTACAACTGTTCTAACTAACAATCTAAACTTCTTTGTTCTCTTCTAAGGCATATCCTATGTTTTCCTTAATTCAACCTGTTCACCTGTATCATGTGTAAAAGGGTTTTTGGATCAACATAATGTTGGCGAGTGAATCCTATGGAAAACATTTGAACAAATTTATTTAAATTGATTATGAAATATGTGCACAACCAAACATGAGTAAAAATAGATGTAAACTTAAACAACAATCATAAGATATTAAATGAAACACACATGAACAATAATGGAACATTTAGAGGCACACGATGCTCAACTCGTCTCTCACGAGGAACTGAGGGGCCTAATGAATAAATTGCATGAACATGATAATATAAATGACACAACTACAAACAATATAAACTCAATGGTACACACATGAACAATAATGAATTTGATTTGAAGCACGCGTTGTTCAACTCGTCTCCCACGAGGAACTGATGGGCTTAATAAATGAGTTTCATATGATTTGGCATAAGGAAATAAGTAAATCACAACAATATAAACAATCTAAGTTTAGGTCATGATGTGGTATGGCACAAGTTTAAATATATAAGTTAATTATTTTCATAACACATAACACAACCCAAAACGTGTAATTTAAAAGGGGAAGTTGTAAGATTCACTCACAGTGGGTGCGTTCGGTTGATGACGTTGAATGCACGCGAAGTGGTTTTAACCACGAGTGAGATTTAACCTAGATAAATCGCATTATGGTTTGGTAAGTAAACGGATTTTATTAATCTATTTCAGTAAGATTGTTGGGTGCATTTTTGTGAGTTTGAGGCTATTTTCTAACCTTAAAAATGTTATTTTTAAGTATTTTTAATTGATTTTTAATTAAAATAATTAAATAAAAATAATAAAAAATTTTGATTTTTTTCTGACCGTTGACCTGACCGTTGACCGGTTCGAATCGGAATACAAGTGCGCTGAGTGAGGCTCGAACCCGAGACCTCCCGTACGCGTGCACGCAGCTCGACCAACTGAGCTACGTGTCTAACCCGTTATATATCTGATTTTAATTATATTTATATATTAATTAGTTTAAACCAAAAATCATTTTATTTTAAAAACAGTTTAAATCAATTCGGACGGTGTGCTCCACAGGTCTCGAACCCGGGACCTGTGGCTTAAACTAACACACAGTCCACCGCTGGACTGTGTGTTTAACATGTTATATAATCCGATTTTTATTATACTTAAATACAAATTAGTTATTTCCTTTTCTGCCTTATTTAAAAAGAATAGATAATTGTCCGAGTCGGTGCAGAAGACCGGACTCGAACTCGTGACCTGCGATATAAACATACACACAGTCCACCGCTGGACTGTGTGTCTAACTTGGTTATTATTCCGGTTATTAATATACTTAACATATATCTATGGCGACTCCGGTTCAGTTTAACAAAAAAATGATTTTTATTAAGGCGACGTGTGTGAAACCGGATTCGAACTCGAGACGTTTGTATGCTTAATGTGCACACAGTCCACCGCTGGACTGTGTGTCTAACCCGATTAATTAGTTGATTTAAATTATACTTATGTGATACCAAACTCCATCTTCTTCGCTGAGATTTTAACCAGACTCGACAACAGACTGGTTCGAAGGTTTAAAACATGTTCTTTAGTGTGTTTCAGTTCATTAAGGTGAGATATGAGTGAAAAGAAAAGGAATTTAGGCGAAGAGGTATACCGACTGGACTCTCTGTTTTCCGGCAGAACTCCGGCGACAGCAATAGGCTCCGGCGTCAGGTGTCTTGCAGCAGCGAGTCTCCGGAAAGCTTGGAAAAGGTATGGGTATCTCCGGTATAAGCTCAGAGGCTCAGTGAGGCTCGGAAATGAGGAAACCGGTTTTCCGGTGACGAACAGATTAATTCCGGCGAGTGGAATTACGCCGAGAAAAAGTGTGGTTTTGAGCGAAAAGGTTTGCAGTGGGTTGTGGGTGAATTTATAGAACAAATCGTCAATGCATTTGGCCCGATTTCCGACTGGATTCGTAAATTATAAAAACTCCGGCGGTTATAGAAAGTGTCGCGAACTCAAACGTCGGTTATAACCGATGTTCTAATAATAATTTACGTTATAACCGAAAATGGTGCTAAAAACTCGCGAGATTTCCGGGATTCCGACGACTGAACTAATGGGCGCCGATTTTGAATTCGTAACGTCACTTTATGAATTAAATGATTTCAATATATAACAAACAAAACAAGTGGCGCAGTGGTTTGTGTGATGTGCGATAAGTCTGATGTTGAACCGGTTCAGACCCTCGAAACCCGGCAGAACCTATATTTTTTTATTTTGCGTTTTTTAACAGTTTTCCAAAAACTAAATATATATTCCCGTATAATAATCGATTACGTATCGTTTAAAAATATTTTGGGCATTTAATTCGCAAGGAAATTTTTGACTGACTGTTCGGTTGCTAAACGGAGCGGGTTTGGTAAATCCGTTTTTTACGGATGTTACAGTATCCCCTGCTTTTTAGAAATTTCGTCCCGAAATTTAAATAATGATATATTTTAACTAAAAGGATGATGATGTTTAGTTTGACAGTTGTATGCTTAGAAAAATAAGGGTTTAAGTTTTTGTTCGAGGCGGTAACGTTCCTTGTAAGGTTAAGTACCCTATTACAGGAATCGCTTTTTGTTGCCTACTGTATGAGTATTGATAAACAGGAATGATTCACTAAAAAAATGATATCATGCATAAGAGTTTAGATACGTTTGGGAAAGTATGGTTATATCCTAAGGCAAAACTTCTAACTTACAACCTACATGGAACATAAATAAAAGACAACAGCTGATGTTTGAGCATAAATAAACACAACAGCTAATATTTGAACATGAATAAACACAACAGCAAATATTTGAATTCACATTCTGATAGCATATATGTTTGAATGGTGGGAGTTCCTCTCTCGTTTGTTATGATGGAGAGGTTAGTTTATGTAGTAATGGAACACAATCCAAAACTCTTTAAATAGCAAGATGATATAAATTCCAACAAAGGCAATACTAAATCCTACATGGAACCTCTCATAACCGCCTAATAATGCCTCTGATCCTTTGGCAAGAATACTTATATATAGGAAGTACCAGCGGCGTATCCACCATATTCTTGCCAAATTTTCATTAGTTTTATCCACAAGTTATGATTAGTTACCAAGAAACTAATAAATCCTACATAGAACTTCTCATAACCGTCCGATAATGCCTCTGATCCTTTGACAAGAATACTTATATATAGGAAGTACCAGCGGCGTATCCACCATATTCTTGTCAAATTTTCATTGGTTTTATCAGTGAATTATGATTAGTCCTATAACTCTACAACCAATACAACAAACATAAATTACTGAAATGAATATATCTATGCGATCAAGGCTCAATCAAACGGAGCCGATCGTATTGCATGTACTGAAAATGAAATGTCTGTGCGCTCAAGGCTCAATCGAACGGAGCCGAACGTATTGCATGAACTGGAAATGTAAATTGAAATGTGCGCTCAAGGCTCAATCAAACGGAGCCGAGCGTATTGCATGTATTGAAATGTAAAATGAAATGACCGATCAAGGCTCAATCTAACGGAGCCGATCGTGCGGGCACGCCAAGATCAACCGCATAATAAAATGGGGATCCAACTCAACCTCAATGGATGGGGAGCCACGGCCTCGGCAAATGCATATACTGAAAACAATATATAATATACAATAATTATTCTAATGGTCTACACATGTGATAAAGTAAAAAAAACATAAAACTAAACGATAGGAGTTGAATCTGGATCTTCGGCGAAGAGGACTAGTTGAGTATCTTCACTTGGGCCGTCATTATCTTCGACCGGATTGGCATTGATGTTGAAGACTCTTCCTCTTGCTGGTGGCATAGTGGTTGGGTTTTCTTGGTTTACTTGGTTAACTGGGTTTGATTGGGCTTAAGTGTTGATAACGTTAACCAATTGAGGGCATGTGTTTCTAAAGTGGGTAGGGTCGCCACAATTGAAACAAGCTCGAGCATATGGGAACATGGGGTATTGGGGTTGGTGATGAGTTTGGGCCATGTTTTGAGTAGGGGAAAAGGTTTGGTTTTGAAAGGTGCGACAAACATTGCTCAAATGACCATAGCGTCCACAAGTTGCACATAGACGACAAGGTAGGGTATGGGGATGGTGATAAAAACAGTTGTCGCATCGCGGGTGAGGTCCAAGATATGGTTTCTTATCTGGGTAAGCTGAGTCGGGTGCCACTTGGGTGATTGGGATAGCTCGGATGGGTATAGCGTGTAAAACTGGTTGATTTCGTTGGGTAGCAGCGAAAAGTCGCCCGACTCTTCTTCTCTTAGGATTGGGTTGAGAAGGGGATTCGGTTTGGGTGGAGTTGGAGGTTTCAGTCGTTTCTTTATCCTTCTTCTTCTCCTCCTGGAAGTCTTTGTTTCGGATTCGGTTCTCGGTGAGCTCTGTTGCTAGCTCCATTGCTGCTTCCAAAGTTGCAGGCTTGGCACTTATTACAGGGTCTTGAATCTTTGACGGAAGACCACGAATGTAGTGCTCGATCAAACGGTAGAGGGGAGTGAACATGTTGGGAACCATTTGATGTAACTCGAGGAATCTTTTGTTGTAGGTGATGTGGTCTCCTTCCATTTGCTTCAACGAATAAAATTCATCTTCTAACTTCTTGATTTCGCTCCTTGGGCAAAATCGTCTGGTCATGATTTCCTTCAATTCGTTCCAAGTTAAGGTCATAGCATCTTCAACCCCTCGTTTGGACTTCTCTGTATTCCACCAAGTAAGTGCTATCCCATATAGTCGACCGGTAGCATAACGCACTTTGCGATCATCAGGGCAATCGCAATTTAGAAAAGTATTCTCCATTTCTTCAAACCAATGGAGGAGAGCGGTGACGCCTTCAGTCCCTTTGTATTTCGGAGGGTCGCATGATTTGAAATGCTTGTAGGTGCATTTAGTGGTATTTGGGGGAGAGTTGATAATGTTTTGGTTTGCTTGATTGACAGGATTAGCGGTAAGTGCTTGTTGAACTTGAATTACAATGTTGGGTATTACGGCAGCCATTTGTTGAGCGATTAAGGCAGCCATGCGTTCGCGGGCTTTTCTTGCTCTCGTCTTCCTACGTGCGAGGTTAGAAGACATCTACAAAGAATACATGACAAGGGTGTGAGTTGGATGTTTTTGGGTTCATGGGTCGCATTAGGAATGAACATTCATAAAATAATTATAGATAAATAAATCTACTACATCCATAGGATGTCTTGGGTTTGCTCGCTGTTAGGCCCTACATGCCGCCATACTTTACCTGTGTAATCATGTGGGCCCCCATGAATACCGGTTTTTCATATGGTTCGCACGGGTTTGCCAGGTTGCGTACACAAAAACCCGGAGAAAATCGAGAAATATGTATACAACGTGTGATATTCGGAAGGTGTCCAGGTGTAGACACGGTGACACCTCAAAGTAGGGTTAGTTCGAACGACGTTTGGTGTGGCATGCTTTGGCCTAATAGGTCCTTCGTACTCTCATCGTTGGTCCCCAGGTAGGCAAACTGGTCCGTTATATTGGATTTATACGAATGCCAGCCTAGACAGGACGTTCCGACTACCGGTACTTGTACCCTTCCAGTTACTACATGCCCGTTGCAGAACTTACTTTGATGAGATTTGAAAATTGCACAAAATCTTTGGATAATAAGAGTATGAAAATAAATTGAATACATGAACATCGATATATGTATAATGAATATGTATATATGTATAATGAATATGTATATAAGCATGTATGTTTGACTGTAAATGTAAACAAATACGAAACAAATAAATATCACAAGTTTGTATGTAACCACATAATCAATTAAAATTTAGGCAGACTATAGTATAGGTTCTAAGGGTCTAATAACCTATCCTATATCCCTATAGTCATGGCTCTGATACCAATCTGTCACACCCCGACCCGCAGCGGAAAAGGTGATCGGGGCATGATTGGGTTATCATCAAAGCTCATGACATTTATTATGCGTTTCATATTCTTTAATACAAATTAAATGGAAATTTACAATAAAGGTTACAACTGTTCTAACTAACAATCTAAACTTCTTTGTTCTCTTCTAAGGCATATCCTATGTTTTCCTTGATTCAACCTGTTCACCTGTATCATGTGTAAAAGGGTTTTTGGATCAACATAATGTTGGCGAGTGAATCCTATGGAAAACATTTGAACAAATTTATTTAAATTGATTATGAAATATGTGCACAACCAAACATGAGTAAAAATAGATGTAAACTTAAACAACAATCATAAGATATTAAATGAAACACACATGAACAATAATGGAACATTTAGAGGCACACGATGCTCAACTCGTCTCTCACGAGGAACTGAGGGACCTAATGAATGAATTGCATGAACATGATAATATAAATGACACAACTACAAACAATATAAACTCAATGGTACACACATGAACAATAATGAATTTGATTTGAAGCACGCGTTGTTCAACTCGTCTCCCACGAGGAACTGATGGGCTTAATGAATGAGTTTCATATGATTTGGCATAAGGAAATAAGTAAATCACAACAATATAAACAATCTAAGTTTAGGTCATGATGTGGTATGGCACAAGTTTAAATATATAAGTTAATTATTTTCATAACACATGACACAACCCAAAACGTGTAATTTAAAAGGGGAAGTTGTAAGATTCACTCACAGTGGGTGCGTTCGGTTGATGACGTTGAATGCACGCGAAGTGGTTTTAACCACGAGTGAGATTTAACCTAGATAAATCGCATTATGGTTTGGTAAGTAAACGGATTTTATTAATCTATTTCAGTAGGATTGTTGGGTGCATTTTTTTGAGTTTGAGGCTATTTTCTAACCTTAAAAATGTTATTTTTAAGTATTTTTAATTGATTTTTAATTAAAATAATTAAATAAAAATAATAAAAAATTTTGATTTTTTTCTGACCGTTGACCTGACCGTTGACCGGTTCGAATCGGAATACAAGTGCGCTGAGTGAGGCTCGAACCCGAGACCTCCCGTACGCGTGCACGCAGCTCTACCAACTGAGCTACGTGTCTAACCCGTTATATATCTGATTTTAATTATATTTATATATTAATTAGTTTAAACCGAAAATCATTTTATTTTAAAAACAGTTTAAATCAATTCGGACGGTGCGCTCCACAGGTCTCGAACCCGGGACCTGTGGCTTAAACTAACACACAGTCCACCGCTGGACTGTGTGTTTAACATGTTATATAATCCGATTTTTATTATACTTAAATACAAATTAGTTATTTCCTTTTCTGCCTTATTTAAAAAGAATAGATAATTGTCCGAGTCGGTGCAGAAGACCGGACTCGAACTCGTGACCTGCGATATAAACATACACACAGTCCACCGCTGGACTGTGTGTCTAACTTGGTTATTATTCCGGTTATTAATATACTTAACATATATCTATGGCGACTCCGGTTCAGTTTAACAAAAAAATGATTTTTATTAAGGCGACGTGTGTGAAACCGGATTCGAACTCGAGACGTTTGTATGCTTAATGTGCACACAGTCCACCGCTGGACTGTGTGTCTAACCCGATTAATTAGTTGATTTAAATTATACTTATGTGATACCAAACTTCATCTTCTTCGCTGAGATTTTAACCAGACTCGACAACAGACTGGTTCGAAGGTTTAAAACATGTTCTTTAGTGTGTTTCAGTTCATTAAGGTGAGATATGAGTGAAAAGAAAAAGAATTTAGGCGAAGAGGTATACCGACTGGACTCTCTGTTTTCCGGCAGAACTCCGGCGACAGCAATAGGCTCCGGCGTCAGGTGTCTTGCAGCAGCGAGTCTCCGGAAAGCTTGGAAAAGGTATGGGTATCTCCGGTATAAGCTCAGAGGCTCAGTGAGGCTCGGAAATGAGGAAACCGGTTTTCCGGCGACGAACAGATTAATTCCGGCGAGTGGAATTACGCCGAGAAAAAGTGTGGTTTTGAGCGAAAAGGTTTGCAGTGGGTTGTGGGTGAATTTATAGAACAAATCGTTAATGCATTTGGCCCGATTTCCGACTGGATTCGTAAATTATAAAAACTCCGGCGGTTATAGAAAGTGTCGCGAACTCAAACGTCGGTTATAACCGATGTTCTAATAATAATTTACGTTATAACTGAAAATGGTGTTAAAAACTCGCGAGATTTCCGGGATTCCGACGACTGAACTAATGGGCGCCGATTTTGAATTCGTAACGTCACTTTATGAATTAAATGATTTCAATATATAACAAACAAAACAAGTGGCGCAGTGGTTTGTGTGATGTGCGATAAGTCTGATGTTGAACCGGTTCAGACCCGGGTTCGAAACCCGGCAGAACCTATATTTTTTTATTTTGCGTTTTTTAACAGTTTTCCAAAAACTAAATATATATTCCCGTATAATAATCGATTACGTATCGTTTAAAAATATTTTGGGCATATAATTCGCAAGGAAATTTTTGACTGACTGTTCGGTTGCTAAACGGAGCGGGTTTGGTAAATCCGTTTTTGACGGATGTTACAACAGGTCCTTAAACTATGTCGATAAATGACGATTTTAGCCCTTATGGCTTATAAAATAGTTTTAATCAGATATTTTCAGGGTAAATCATTTACCTACTGGTATGATATATTAAATAACATATTTAAAACATTATAATCTAACCTTAATGTCAGTTTTCATAAAACATCGCATAAAGACGTCATTTTACGACATAAACGCCGTTTCGGCGCATAGTATGGTTTTAAACCATATTATTGACCAAGACTTGTTACCTATTTATTTAAAACTTATTTTAAACATATTTACAGTAGGTACATGTTATAAACTCAGAATCCCAAATAATTTATAAACTTTGTGTAAAATGACCAAAATGCCCCTTCGATGCATAATTTGGTCATAAGAGATAAATTACACATATAATTGACATCCTACTGATATTATATCATAAATAAATTATTTTTCCAGAATACTTATGATTATAAACTTAAAATATATTCAATTTCCTTTTATACGGTATATAATTAACAAAATGCCCCTATAAGGCTTAATTTCGTTTTAAAACCTTAACGGGCATATAAGTTGATATCCTACTGATATTATAACTTATTTAAAATATAATGGCGTATAGGACTTGTCCGTAACTTATCCGGTTACCCGATATCGCTAATATGCGCACGATTAAGTATATGTAACTATTTTACGAAAATTAACCGAAACGGGTTTAACCTTGCCATTTAAGTTTCAAAATCCAGAATGTTTATACATATTATAAAAGTCAAAGTACTTGTCGGTTTAAACTACATTCTATCCGATCATCGTTTAATCAAGCGTCATACGTCTTCATCACGTACACTACGGTATAAGTCTATGACTTGTATAAAGATCGTTAGTATTAATTGGTTAGCTTATGCAATAATCCAGACTAGAGCCTTGCCGGTAAATGCTATATGCAGTTGGTACTTTTGTATACGGCTGAGTTATTAAAATTTAAAAGAAGACTAGCTCTGGTAAATACTCTCGACTTATTTTCCCTATACGGGCTTGGGATACGGTAAACTATTACCGCTTGGTCAGAAATAGGATCAATCGAATGCCGGATTGTGGCTAGTAAATCCGCATATTCTGTTTTAATCAGTTTTGTTTGATAACTTAAACATCTGGGGTTAAATTACCGTGTCCTGGATATCCTCGGCTCATTAGATTAGTTAATGGCCACGACTTTAGCGCGGGGTGTAAGCATACACCTGACAGACGCTCAAATGCAAATTAGCCAAGACGTTGGGGATAACTCTTCTGTGAGTTCTAAGTGGTGTGTATTTAATCATGTCTCGGTCTCTGTACTGGGCCCTGTATGCATGGACAAACATGTGAATCTGTTACAAGGTTACAAAGTAACTTTCCCAAGTTATAAAAGATTTTGTGCCCTGTGCACTTAAAATCATTTTAAAATGTTTTCAAAATGAGTCAGTTTGGTGTATTTACCAACGAAAGCTGACGTATCGTCCAAAGGCTAACTGGAAGTACAATACGAAATAGGCCGGAAGCTGCTCGGTAGTGAATAAAAGGATCTTACAAATCCTTAGATCTGCCCTAAAGTCTGTTTTATATTCTTTCTTGTATATTTTAATGATCCGCCTGTGGATCTTCTATTACGAGCCTGTATATTATTTTATTTTGAACAATTGGTTTGTAATAGTAATTTTATTCCAAGACTTCCGTTGTGCCGTGTTTAATTGACTATGATGTTATCAACTGACGTCACAATACTTCCACCCGGGCCCACCGGTGTATGGATTTGGGTTGGAAATCCGAGCTGTGACATCTCCTCCACCCGCCGCCTCCTCCCCACGCCTCCCCCTTGTCGTTCTCCTCCACCCTCCGCCTCCCTCCCAACCGTTGTTCATCTCCACCCGCCTCCTCCTTCCCCATCGACCTTCCTTTCCTGAAGCCACCCCCCCCCCCCCGCGTCTGTCACACCCCAACCGAGGTGGAATCATCGGGGCAGATGTAGTAGATTGCTCGAGACTTCATGACACTAGTTTGCCACAAGTATTTAAACAACATTTTTCATTTCATTTCTAAAATTCAAGTACATTGTTTGGAAATCAAAATACAACAACGAAATCAAAATACAAGTACAACAACATGATCAAAATACAGAATACAACGTAAGTCTAATCTAAAGCGTGTTTCTAGTTCATCCTACTAGATTCCATGCATTCCTCATCGTCATCACATTCCTGCAACATATATTAAAGTATAGTTCAACACACAAGGCATTGGCGAGCATACAAGTTTCAATACTAGATAATGTAAAAGATTAAACATTCGACATGGCATAAACATTACTTAAAACTATCATACAATACTTGCAATGTCAACCCAAAGTTTACCGCTAGCGTAATCTAATTATAGCAACGATTAGACCGTTTTGTTTACTTAACATGACCTCATGAATACGGGTGGTGCGTTAATCCTATAACGTTATACATGTTAAGAGAGACTTGTACATAGTTAATGACGTAGCATGAGGCATTCGATTCTAGCATGAATAAGTTGCAAGTATTCGTATTAAGCATGTATGATTGAATATTTGTATTGTGATTTAAGCATAAAAAGTTGTGATTTAGTGGGTTGATATAACATATAAGTGACACCCCAAAAGTGTAAAGATAAAGAGGGGAGTCGAGTATGCTCACAGTTTTGCAAGCTTTCCTAGCAATCCGAGAGCTGATGAGTTGAGGTGATGAACACCGAAGTTACCCTACACGAGGGAAACATAAGTGTGTGAACATTATGAGTTTGGCAAAGGATCCAGACTTGGATACATAAAATACGAAAGAAAACGTATGAAGTATGCCACTTCGTGCGAAGTTACAGTTCTGAAATGATACAGCTCATTTAATACTCGTTTTGACACTGATTTATGTGAACAAGAAGTTTAAGAACGAGACAGAACAGTCCTGGGTCATAATACTTATTCAATTTTTGATAGCATCATGGTCCTCACTGGTTTTACTAGAAAAGTTTGTAGGTATTCAATATTGTTATTTATATTGTTTGGGCCCTGGTATTCGGATTAGTATTAGATTCATGATCTTAATCTTCGATAGTAGAACCAGGGGCGGACCTACCTTATAATAAGGAGTAACTCCCGCTACCGCTTGACGATCCGACGGTAATGTATATTCTCAAAAAATTTGATGTTTTTTCGATTTTGTTACCCCTTTATAAACGTTACCCCTATAAGGTTTTTTCTAGATCCACCACCAAGTAGAACCCTTCTAGAGTTTATGTGTTAATCGTCTGTTTTGGGCTTAGAATGTGTAATTGCTTGTTCTTGTTGTAGTTATGTGCCTCAAAATATAATGAACTTTAGTGTTTGAAATGTTTACAGGTAATACCCATTAACAGATTTCTTATATAACATGATAAGTTACAAATAACATAGATGCCATATGAATCATGCATAGAATTGTGAATTTATGTTGTATATAATTTATTCATAATAATAATCTGTTCAAAATACTTTTCAAATAAAAGATTTAGTAATATAATAAATACACATTAAAAGATGTTTATTAGATTAACACAAAACTTTTAATTAAAATATAATGAGTAAATTATCAAAATCATCCAAGAGGTTTGGGTATGTTTACCAGATATATCCAAAATAACTTTTTCTTATACTAAATCGTCCTTCATTTTTTAGATTTTTGTCATTTTTATCCAAATCTCTCAACTTTTTTGCCAAAATCTTCTTTGAGATTTGGTTTTTTTTACCGATTCAACCAAATGTTTGACAGAAAAAAAAGCATGTTTAGATAAAAATGACGAAAAATCCCAAAAGTAAAAAAGCATTTAGTAAAAAATAAAAGTCATTAATCTCACAAACATACCCGAACGTTGACAATTTACTCAAATATACAGATACAAATGCGAAATTGTTGAAGATTGAATTTAAAAAAATCTCAGAATAAATTTCCCCATGATTTTCTTCATATATTAATAATCAAAGTGCAAGGATAACAAAGTGAAATGTATCATCATCGACCTTCTAATTTCAATCTTCCTTAAAAAAATTCATAAAAAAATATATAAAAAAAAACATAACTTGTAATAATGGATATATAAAATCAGATCTCAGTAAGTTTTCATTATCTTCAAATCCTGTTGAGGAATTTACAGATAGATAACGCAGTAATATTTGAACATCATCGACACACATAAAACAGAAAAAATCATAGTTTTATAAATAAAAAAAAGTAAGAAATAAATGAAAAGAATGATAAATAGTGAAAGGGATCTCAAGAAGATAATATTATTATCATCAGATCCGGTAAAGGAATTAACAGATAGATAACGCAGTTTCTTCAAGGACATCATCGATCGGCAATTTGTACCGAACAAGAAAAAAAATGTGAGAAAATAATTTTAACTTTTTTTTTTTGGAGAAATGGGTAAGGATAACAAGCAGAATATGTATACTTATAGAGGCAAAGACAGATATGATGAGCATGAACCCTAATGCTACACTTGATGGAAATGGGCCGGTCTGGTCTGGGCTGGGCCGCTAAATTTCTTTTACTTCAGCTTGAAAAGAAACGTAGTCGGCTTCTTCAACCGATTTTCAATCCTTTCACCACTCAAGAACGATGCATATGAGACCCAGTAATCGAATCATGGTTCGGTTGCAAAGAAGGTTTTTTTATACCCATCTGCTTTAAACAAACCACGGGTGAACAAAATCCCTCGTTTAAACTTAAAATGTTCCCACTTTATTTTTATTTTTAGACCAACTAAATCATTGGATAAGTATCATGGGATGTATTCAATCGAACAAACGTATCCCCTTCTCCATAATGGTCAGAGTTAGATCAACCCGAGTCACCAAGCTACTAGTCCCCGAGAATACCCGCCTGTCCGAAGGCCCAGTGCAGTAAAACTCGGTTTCAAACTGGCGACCTCCAGAGAGGTTTAGTTCTGAACTTCATTGCCACCACCAATGTACTTCTCATATGTTATTATTCATTTTTTTGGTTTTGATTAGTATTAGTCTCGCGTGTGTTGCAGCGCGTTAAACTATTAGAATGATTATCGTGTTCGAAACTTTATAAAGTAATCTTACTAAAAATAAACAATAAAGAAAATCGGAGAAAACAAAACAATATTTATTACTTGAGTTTTTACTTTTATGAAAAGAAAGAAATCATACTTACAAAAACAAAAACATTGTAACAGCCATAGTTATTTTGAATTGTGTTTTAATTTAATTTAATATTATAATTCCATAACTTGTGAAAAGATATAAAATCAAATGTTCCGTTCTGGACCTTTCGTTTAATGAGTTATTGAAGATTGGACATGGGTTAGAAACCACACAATTGAATTAACTTCAACCTTGTTGGGTCGTGTTTTAACTCATTTTGGCAAAAAAAAAAAAAAAGAAAATGTTCTACAAAAGTGGAAGAATCTAGAGAAATAGAGAAACAGGGATAAAGGATAAAAACACCACGTGTAATCTGTAGCCATGAAACAAAGTGGTTAAAATGAAAATCAATATAATTGTGGTTAAAATAAAAATCAATACAAATGTGGTTAAAATATAGAATCCAAAAACTTTCTTGTAATATGTAATGATAATGATGAGAATAATTGGTTAATATCTATGTGTCAACTTACACATCACTTTTTCTATTCTTTTCTTTTAGAACCAAATGGTAAGATAAGCTCTTTACATCATGCAACACAAAACCAAGTTCAGAAAACTCCATAATAGCTTGGATCTATCTAACCTTTATCATAGACAAATCGAACTTCGAAATTGGGAAAGTAACATATTTCATCATAGATTATCCACTACTAATTTATTATGGTACCTCCGATTTTTAATGGTGAAGAGGATGTACTTCTCATGAGATTGGAGAAAATTTCATCCACCCAATTATGATATCCATGTTAATTCCTCTCTCATACACTACTCTTGCTCAAAAAACATACCTAAACTATTTAAAAAAAGAAAAAGAAAAATGCATGATTGGTTGAAAGAGGGTGGGGCCCACCATTACCCCCTCTCCTTCCTCTTCCCCGCATGCGGCAACAACTCCCCGCATTCACTATCATCGCGCGAGACTTGGAGAGTTGGCGGCACCTTCACCGTGCGGCAAATCCCTTCCCCGCTCACCTCCCCATGACCGCCCCTTTCCCCCTAATGAATTTAAATGAAGCTTCTTGACTAATTTACTGTGCTACCTTTAAACTTTAATGAATTTAAATTAAACTCTTGGAATTATCGTTATCCACACGCGTTTTGAATATGTTGTATCCCCACCGCAATGCGTGTATATTAGGTGATTTTTAAATATTCAACTTAGTAATTACTTTTTACGATAATGTTTTAGATTTTGGTATAAATTTTGTGATTCAACATTCTTACGCCTACTTTTTTCAGTTTAGTTTAAATATAACAATCACAGTTTAATGATCCTTTTAAAGACCTTTATCTTTTATACATTTATCCTTCTCTATAAAATTGTAGTATGTACTATGTAGTGGGTGTGTAAATGAGACGTTTCAAGCTCGACTCGTTTTATATTCTATATTCATAGCTCAAGCTCGTGTCGTTGCTATTTATTTAGACACATATATGGTTATTTTTATGCATAACTATACATAACTATTTTTCTTATATATTACATATTTATCTTCCTAAACAAATGATATACCCATTTAGGCTAGCAAGACTAAATGAGGTATATGAAGCTTGGACTCTGACATGTTTGTTAGACGAGCTTGTTTTAGGCTCAAGCCCAGACTCGATCCCATTTAAGCCCTAACTTCATTCAAGCTTTAAGCGAGCCAATCTGAGGTAGCTTACATGCAATTCGGCTCATTTACACCCCCTTCGTGGCTAGAATTCTTGGTTTGAGCTCACATAACCAGTTTTATGGTTAAGAATCAAGAACCACATATTCATTCCTTCACCATATCAGGAAAGAACAAAACTGTGATACACTTGTGCCTAATGCAGGAAAGATAATTAAAAATTTAAAAGTAATGGAACAGAAAGAAAAGGTTATAGTGTAAAAAATAATTAAAATTATATATCTATACAACTTACAAGCATATACTACACACTTGCATTTGTATTTTCATATAATTCCATTTGCATGCAACATTTTACAGCAAGTGCCAGAAAAAAAGTAAAATATGGCTAATTTCATAATCACTTATAGTGTAAAAAATACACAAACAATTACCAATCTACCAAAATCAAGGCATGTTCATCAAAATCTCCAAACATGAAACAAAACCATTATTATTTCCCATCAAGACAAAAAGGCCAACTTTTGACCCATTCTTTTTTGGTCTATACCTTTGAATTTTTATCACATGTTGTATGTCACACACATTTACAAAGACTGTTATTCACTATTGAACAAGACATGGAAAAATCTTTACACACAACAAAACTATTTATCACTCCTGTACTTGTAAATCCATTGCTCCCATTATTTATACAAACACACCTGCATTTGCTACAACTTCATTCTTAACTTTCAAAAACGCCTTTCTTGGCCTGTGTAACACGGGCTTTTTCATCTCCCACAACACTCTAGAACTCTTCATTCCACTTAGGTTCTGCCACAACACAAATGATGGTAACATGTTTATATCGGTTTCTATAGAATCGGGCCTATTAAGTACACGCGTTAACTAAGTTTGTGGGTCAACCTGTGCATCGCTTGTGTATTTCTTAGCTAGTGATCCTTCTGAGAAATAAGCTTTAAAGCTCTTAATCGGCTTCTGATCCTTTTCATAGCTCAACTTAACACCTTCCTAATCTCATTATTAACAAGTTTATTTGAGTCAAAGCCTTCAAAAACAATTAGCAGACACAGAGATGGTTTACAGTTTTCCGTACCTGATGACTCACTGGTTTGAAATTCGGAAAAACTTGCATACTTCTGTAAATGTTTGGCTGCCAGTATGGATTATAGACTGGTGTTTTACCATATGGTTGCATCGCGTAATATGGACTGAAATACGGGTTGGGACTGATAATTTTTTCTGATGCAAAACAAGCTTGTGATCTTTGTGTGCATTCTTCTTTATTCATAGCAACACTAACGTTCATGTGTTTTCCATGGTAAAGTTTCCCTACATGAATTCGATGAAATCACGATCAAGTTAGCTCAGAAACAAAACGGATTAAGATTAACAAATAAATAATGCAAGATGCAGTTGACATAATCACCATTAAGGGAATCACAAGCTTTCTTTGCGTCTTCTGCGTTAGAGAAACACACGAATCCAAACCCTTTGCTAATACCGGTTTCATGACGTATGACTTTCGTTAAAACCACCTTCCCAAAATCACCAAAAGTTTCTTCTAGAGCCTTTTCATCTACAGATGAAGCAAGATTCTTGACGAAAAGATTCGATGCGTTTATTTTGTCCTTTTGATATGAAAGGTTCAACAACCCTTCTCGTTCGGCTTTCTTCATAGCTTTTCCGACAAACAACTCTTTAGAACCTGTTTCCATGCACCAAATTTGAATACTCAAAACCTATAAACAGCAACATATTATGTAAAAAGTTAAAAACTAAAACTGAACAAGTTATGATGCTTTGTTTACCGATTACTGCACCGTTTAACGCTGCAATGGCCTTCTTTGCACTATCGGGTGATTGAAAATTAACGAACCCGAAACCTCGTGAACCCCCGTCAGCATCCTTCATGATCACAGCGCTTGTGACATTCCCGTATTCAGAAAACTTATCTTTTAACTGATTCTCGGTGAAATCGGATTCAAGATTCTTTACATACACGTTTGTGAATTCGGGTTCCTTCCTTTCACTTTTCCTCATAAACTTCGCCACAGATCTGACAAGAAATCATGTTTAAGATATTATTATTTAACACTAAATCACAAAGTAATGTACAAGAGATTGAGTAATTAAGAAGCATACATTATTTTGTCAACAAGAACCGATCCATCTAGGGTTTGAAGAGCGTTGTTAGCGGATTCTTCTGAATCGAATTGAATAAATCCGAAACCCTTGCTTTTGCCATGAACGTCTTTTGCAACTTTACACGAAAGAATCATCCCGAATTTTCCAAAAACCTCTTCCAACTTCACATCCGTGATGAACGAATTTAGATTCTTCACGAACAGATTCGCAATTCCAGTTCTTCTTGTAACCGGATCGCGTTGACACCACATGATTCTCATCGGTTTTCCCTCAGTTCAGTGTGATTTAACCTCGACAATGCAGTATCCGCTGTTCAAATTTCAGTCAAATCAAAACAAATAACGAAAAAGAATCAATTCACTATGATTTAAACTCGACAACGCCAAACTTCCAGTTAATTCACAAATGGAAAAGAATCAATCATAATAAACAACGAAACAAAACTTAATCAGTTCAGTATGATTTAACCTCAACAACACGAAATGCACTATCGATCTCAAGTCAAATATCTCACAAATGAAAAAGAATCAATCATAACAAATAATGAAACAAAACTTAGTCAGTTCAGGATGATTTACCTCAACAACACGAAATCCACCGTCGAATTCAAGTCAAATATCTCACAAATGAAAAAGGAATCAATCATAATAAATAACTAAACAAAACCTAATCAATTAAGTATGATTCAACCTCAACAATGTGAAATCCACAAATGAAAATGAATCAATCAAACAAATAACCACAAAAAAACCTAATCAATTCAGTATGATTAAACCTCAATAAAGCCAAATTTACAGTTCAATTTCCAGTCAAATCACAAATTCACTATCGAAAACGATTCAATCAAACAAATAACCAAAAAAAACCTAATCAATCCACTATGATTTAACGTCTACAACTCCAAATTCACAGTTCAAATTTCAGTCAAATCATAAATTCACATAACCAAAGAAACCTAATCAATACACTATGATTTAACATAATGTCATAATCAACTCACAGTTCAATTTCAGTCAAATAACAATTTCACAAACGAAATCGAATCAATCAAAACAAAATATCAAAAAAAACCTAATCAATCAAACTCAAATCAACAAGTAATAAACAATGATTACCGTGAGAAGGAAGGTAGAAGTTAACATAACCATAACCTAGGGATTTGAACGAGAACCGGTCTCTGCAAACACGAACTGAACTCACCGGTCCGATCATGGAGAAAAGCTGAAGAAGATTGTCGGTGGTGTGAGGGTGGTGGCTGGTGGCTGGAAGAGGCGGCGGCGGCGGTGGTGGTGGTGGTAGGGTTGTTTGAGATGCAGACTTCATTGGTGTAATGGATGAAAGAAAACTGTGAGAGATTGTTGAAGAATGTGAAGCTTCAGTGTGTGTGTATATAGAATCTGTATGTATAGATCGATATATATATAGAGAGAGTCTGTTATGTCTGTTATTAACCGTTTTTCGTTATTCAAACAAATTCCCTCTTTTTTTTGTCAACATAGTCCCTATATTTTCGTTGTTATTATAATAATTATGGATTACAATACGGATAAAGTGGAGCTTATGGTTTAACTAAAAAAAATATATAACGCCGATATGTAACTAATGTGCTTTAATTATCCCACTCTTTGGTTATCATTGTATGATTTAACTAACCATTTTATTGCTTCAGATCTGTCGTACTCATCAGAATTTGTCACACCCTTAAATTTCCACTTGCGGAATTTTACCGCGAGTCGTGTGACATACCAGGATCTAGCCACTAATCATGTCGAACTAATAGTAAATATTCACAAACAAGGTCATCATGTCCAACATGAATAGTGAATGTCAATTAAATTATTTCAAACATAGTATGTAATCAGCGGAAGCAAATGTAAATATCTCAAACAATCGAAAAATAAAATGTTTTAAAACGTAAAGTTTTATTGTTTGCAATCAAGTAACACGCCCATGACACTTCAAACTCCCCAGACTGTAAGTTCCCATGCAATGATTATCTAACGACCTGCAAGCATGCAGAAAAGTGTATCAGCGATTAAGCCGGCGAGTTCACAGTTTTATTTAACGTAACGGGTTGGTGTTTAGTTTAAAGACATATCGTTAATAACTCGATACTGGGTGACATATGTTTGTTTGGCCTCATCAATGCCTATCAACATTGGCCATGTGTTTAAGGTTCTTAGTTCACGCCCGGCTCCCAGCACGGTGTGAGGTTTGTCAAGCCTAATAGCGCTATCAACTAATACCCCGTTGCCTCCCAGGCAACTAGTTGGGTAGTAAGTAGGGACTTTCATAATAGAGTTTGAGTTTATTAACTAACATCAAAATTAAACTACAACATTTATAAAAAGTATTCCTCCAAGGAATAGTAGTTTGTCCCCTCGGGACGCATGCCTGTAAAAGAGTAAGTGAACTCACCTTTGAATGCTCAGATTAAAGAATGGAAAGAAATATGCGAGGTGGAACCGGTCAATCACGTCCTAGCATGATTACCGTTTAAGGGTTAGTGTGTGTGCTCAAGCGGAAACACAAATCCTACACGTATCTAGCACGTAGCACATTTTATCATAAAATAATAATTAGCATGCATGCATCTATCATGACATCACTTAGCGACAACACAAGCGTCACGAAAGATTTAAAATACTCTTCGATAAAAATTCAGCAATATAGTGCATTTTCGGACAGTTTTCAGAGTGTTATCCGGAATAGTTCGTGTACCAGAAGATTTTCAAAAAATTACAGGACGTGTCAATCAGAGCATAGATTATCGTGTAAAAATTTGGTGACCAAACTCCTTAAGGATTTTCCGTAAAAAATCTTGCGCCAAACAGCGATCAGATTCGTCACTTTCTGACTGCAGCTTACGGAAAAATTCATTTGAAAATCCTCGATTATCCGATCGACATAATTCTAGTTGGAGGTTCACACAGACATCTGATGATATCTACTGTATAAATTTCATGGTCTATCTCTAAATATTTACACAGTTATGACTCAAAACATAACACGAAAAATCTGCAGAAAAACGCAGCTTTAATTGCTGAAACGAAATAATTTATTTAAAATAGCAAACGATGTCCAAAAATCATTATTCCAGCGCCATTAGAAGCGTATTTCGAAATAGCACGTAATAGACTCAAGAAAATCAAATTTTCGTTAAGTTACGACCCCATTACAGCCACTGAAGTCGGCTGTAAACATCAACCAGCTTCCTGTTTTCAGCTCTTCACTTCCTAACGCTTGTTCGAATGATTCCATTAACAAGTTTAGCGAACAACAACGGCCCTTATACACACTTACAGTAGGTTATCATCAAACTCAGATATATTTATCACCCAAAGCATCAAGAACCACAAGATTTAACCAAACATCATGCAAATATCAAAACCCTAATAAAGATACGAACGCATATGTGATCATAACCTCAATCAAACATGAATTCCAGCCAATATCCATGTATCCACTGTAACATCCGTCAAAAACCGGATTTACCAAACCCGCTCTGTTTATTAACCGAACAATCAGTTAAAAATTTCGTTGCGTATTTAATGTCCAAATTAATTTTAAACGATACATAATTAATAAGTATATTGGAATATATAATTTATATTTGAAAAAGTATTAAAAATAGTGGTTTAAAAATAAAAGGTTGCTGCCGGGTTTCGAACCCGGGTCAGTCAACCGGTTTCAAGCAAAGACTTAACACTCATCCATCAAACCACTGCGCCACTTATGTTTCTTGTTAAATATTGGAAACAATTAATACATAAAATAAATCTCGAATTCAAAAACCGACGCGCCCAATCGCAGTCGTCGGAAATCCCGACGATTTCGCCGAGATTGGACGGTTTCTTCAGTTTTAACGTAAACATTAACTACTACATCGGTTATAACCGACGCCTGAACCCGCGACGCAAGTCATAACCGCCGGAAAACTTATTGACCGACGAATCAAGACGGAAATCGGACTAAATACGTCGATGTTCTGCCCTATAAATACCCCCCTCAAACCTCTGCTAGCTTTTTCGCTCACAATCACACCTTTACCCGACGTAATTCCACTCGCCGGAAAAGTTCTGCACCTCGCCGGAAAACCGAGCCTTTCACCTTTGAGCCTTACTGAACCCCCAGAGCTCATACCGAAGCCACCTACACTCACCTCAAGCTCGCTGAAGACCCTCTGCCGCAAGGCACACGTCGCCAGAATAGTTTGCTGTCACCGGAGTTTCGCCGGCGAAACAAAGGAGCCACTGTTCGGTATACCTTACGCTTAATCTTTCATTCTTTTTATTTATCTCACCTGTAATTAACCGCAACACACTAAAAGAACATGATTTAATCGACGAACCAGTCGGACTTTAGTTCTGGTTAAGTCCAACGAAGAAGACGAAGTTCCAGTTATCTATATGTACAATTAAAATCAAGATATAACTCGGGTTAGACACACAGTCCAGCGGTGGACTGTGTGCACATAAAACACGCTTACGTCCCGAGTTCGATACTTGTCCCACGCATGCTTGCCTTAATAAAAATGTCCTTTTTTTACTGAACCGGATTCATTTCACATAGATGTTAAGTTTAATAAAAACCGGAATAATAACGAAGATAGACACACAGTCCAGTGGTGGACTGTGTGAACGTTTAAATCGCACGTCACGAGTTCGAGTCCGGACCACCGCACCGGTCCGGACAATTATCAAACTTTTTATATAAAGCAGAAACGAAAATATTTAGTTTGTATATAAGTATAATAAAAATCAGATTATTTAACAAGTTAGCCACACAGTCCAGCGGTGGACTGTGTGTTAACTTGAACCACAGGTCCCGGGTTCGAGACCTGTGGAGCGCACCGAGTCGTTATGATTAAAATCTTTTTAAAAAATAAATGATTTTCGGATTAATTTAATTAGTAAATAAATTTAATTAAAAACAGAAATATTTCGGGTTAGACACGTAGCTCAGTTGGTAGAGCTGCGTGCACGCGTACGGGAGGTCTCGGGTTCGAGCCTCACCCAGCGCATACATACACACATACGAACCGGTCAACGGTCAAAGTCAATGGTCAACAAGTCAACGGTCAATGGTCAAAAAGTCAACATTTTTTTATTATTTTTATTTATTTATTTTATTTAGAAATCAATTAAAAATACTTAAAAATAACATTTTTAAGGTTAGAAAATAGCCTTAAACCTACAAAAATACATCCAACAATTCTATTAAAATTGATTAATAAAATCCGTTTACTTACCGAACCATTATGCTATTATCTAGGTTAGTTTCACTCGTGGTTAAAACCAACTTCGTGCGTATTCAACATCATCAACCGAACGCACCCAATGTGAGTGAATCTTACAACTCCTCTTTTTAATTACACGTTTTGGGGTGTGTCATGTGTCACCAAAGTTAACTCGTTTATTTAAACTTGTGCCACACCATATTGTGATCTAAACTTAGATTGTATATATTGTTTGTCGTTATGTATTTCATATTGTCAAGTTATATGCAATTCATTCATTAGGCCCATCAGTTCCTCGTGAGAGACGAGTTGAGCAACGCGTGCCTCATAACGATCCATTATTGTTCATGTGTGCATTATTTAATATTAATTGATTGGTGAATAAGTTTACATCTATTTTTACTCATGTGTGGTTGTGCACTTTATTTTATAATCAATTAAATAAACTTGTTCAAATGTTTTTCATAGGATTCACTCGCCAACTTTTTGTTGATCCAAAAACCATTTTTACACATGATACAGGTGAACAGGATGAAGCAAGGAAAACATAGGAAATGCCTTAGAAGAAAACAATGAAGCTTAGATTGATGTTTAGGTCATGATGTAATTATGATTGTAAATTTCCCTTTAAAATTGTATTAATGAATATGAAACGTTATAATAAATGTCATGAGCTTTGATGATAACCCAATCATGCCCCGATCACCTTTTCTGCTGCGGGTCGGGGTGTGACATCCACTGAACTTAAAACTCAAACAACATAAAATACTAACCGTACAAGGAAGAGAGATGCAAACGAGGGAGTTAGAGTGCGGAAGAGAGAGCACCGAGAGGAAGATAGATTACGACAAGGGTGTGTGTCTTCCTGCTGCTGTTGTAAGTTACCAATTAGGTTTTAGGTTTTGATTTTTCTTTCTTTCCTTGCATGCATACGTACATTTAATTAACAAGGTGGGGTGGTTGGGCTTTGCTTTGGGCTGCACGGGTATTGGGCAGCAAGGGTGGGGATAGCGGGTTGGGTTGGGTGGCGACTGTTTATTTGTTTGTTTTTTTATAACATCTTAACCTCGTTGGGTAAATAAATATCAAGGCACTAAATGTCGTGACTAATGTACGTGACTAAATGTCGTAAACAACATAGCATACGCTAGCCTGAATATTCGGGTTGTTACATTATCCCCATGTTGAAAGAATTTTCGTTCCGAAAATTAAGTGAACAATGCGTCATAAAACGTCATTATAAGAGCAACAAGATTTCGGGATTATCACAGAATTTCTTTCTCTGATTGGGTTGATAGAGATGGTTCAGATTAATAATATTATGGATGATTGGAGTTGGACGAAAGAAAAGGATGGCAAGTATTTTGTTGCCTCAATGAAAAAGGTAATATACGAGGCGGCTAGTTTGGGTAGTTTAAATCCAACACTTTGGAATAATTGGGTGCCAAAAAAGTAAACATTTTTCATGGAGAGCCATTTTGGATCGAATACCGACCAGGGAGAATCTTGCCTACAGGAATGTAAATGTGGATTCGGAGTTATGTGGTCTTTGCAACTATGACACCGAATCAACATCTCATCTACTTATCTCTTGTTCTTTGGCGACATATGTTTGGCAAGCAATCGCTAGTTGGTGTAAGGTGCCTTCCGGTTCGAAGGTTATTGAAAATATTAAGTCCCTAGGCTTTTTGTGGAAAAAATAGGTCATCGTTTAAAATTTTAAGGTGGAGTCAATGGTGTAATTTCACTTTTTGATTGTAAGTTTGTTTGGGTACTAGTTTCTTGCTAGTATACCGTTTTATTAAAAATTGGTCATTCGAAAAAAAAACTAACCATTTTTATTAAAAATATTTATATCAAATAGATAAAAACTAAATAAATCTTAGTGGGTGAGGTGTAATTTTTTGATTGGGTTCGAAAATTAATTGGGTAGGTGAGATGGGTGTGAGGGGGCTAACACCCTCTTTGGTGGTTGGTTTGGCTGTGGAATTATGATTTTGCTAAAGAAATGGCGTTAAAGGTGTGGTGAGGTGGCAAGAGCGCCACCCCACAATAGGTGATTTATTTAATTATTTATGAATGATCATTCGTCTATTAATATGATTATGCTAATCTAGTTTACTTAATAGAATTATTTTAAAATGATGATCAAGAAAAAAAAAAATTCAGAGCTACTTCTTTATGGCAAAATTGGCGATTTATGACTCGACTCGAATCACAACACAAAAATAGTCATGTTTCGATTATTTAGCCCGTTTAATAAACAAGGTGTGCCTATGTTATCGCGTTTAATTGAACGGGTCGTATACAGGCTGACATGTTTGATTTATCAAGGTAAATGAATTAATCAGGTTGCATTTGTATTACACATTTTTAAATGTCTCCCGGTTAACAATTAACCAGCCAATCCGAATTAGACACCTTAATTTGGGCTAAATATGCATACACTCCTCTTAGATATACATGTTATACAATGATACACACTTGACCCTAGAATGGTTGCTTTGTATGTTTAAAGCAATATCCAAACCCGGACAATAAGAGATTTGTGGTTTCTAAGTTGTAAACATACATACAAATTAAGCAAATCACATTTCTACTTAAGCTATAAGAACAAGAAACTAATCAAAACGAACTAAACGGTGTTGATCTTCTGCGATATCTGGTCGGTGGCTTCGGGTTCGAGCCTTTCAAAACTTCTGCATATTTCACGAGCTCGGATTTTTGACCGTCCGATGAAGACAGCGAACCCGAAAAACTATGATCAATATCACCACCGCCTTCGGATATGGAATCAATCCTTTTATGCATTCCTAAATCACTATGCCGATGAAACGACATTCTAGAATCCATAGAGTGCTTAGACGAATTCGTTAAATACCCAAAAGGATAATCACTATACGAATTCGTATCTAATGACAAGCTACATTGGCTGTGATTACGTTGGTGGTTGTGATCATCTACGACATCTTCGTCTTTCCTTCTTAAAAACTTCACGAGCTTCCCGAAAAACTTGTTGCTCTTACGAGATAATGAATGATCAATAATAGGTTCATCAGGTTGACCGGAATCGATGAGACTAGATGATTGAGGACTTGACCATGGATCGAAATCGAGTTCTTGGTTAGCGTATTCGAGGATTAGTCTTTTAGCCTTTTCTTCTGATCTTGGGCTCAATGTTTTACTGAGGTCTCGGGCCACTGTTTTACTTGGTCCGGGCTGATAATTTCTAAGTTCGTATCTTAAACAAGCGTTAACCCATCTCATGTACACGAGTTCTTCGACGTCACTGCATCTATCGGCTTGTAGTTGCTCGATTTCCTTGGTTAATTCTTCGTTTTGTTTCTTCAAAGTCTCACTTTCTTTTTTAAGCTTTTCTGTCTGCAAGAAAAAAATAATAATTATATTATATGTAAGAACCCAAACTTGAGAATGAGAATCATGTGAAACACACAAAACTGCGTAAACCGAAGGAAGTCGGCGAGTTTACCCAGTTTGTGAGTCAAACGGTTCGATTTTTGTGGCTTGTCAGTGTAATGATTTGGTCCGGTTCGAAACTTGCAGTTATATATATGTATTTTAATTATACACCATCTTTATCATTTTAATTTTTATAATAATATAAACTAATCATTTTGAACAACTATAAAATATAAAAAAAATCGGTTCAAACAACTACGATCGCTGAATCGGTAAAACGAGCTGACCTACCAATCAGTCCAGCTTGGTTTGTCATTTCTCAAAATCATAATTAGCGATACGGCCCTAAATTTTCGTCAAAAACACCGAACCAGAACGTGAACACCCCTAGTGAAAGAAAGAGCTCTAAACAAGCTGGGTTGCTCGTGAGCTAATCAAAATCGGTTTGTTAAAAGCTCAAACCAAGCAAGCTTAAACGAGCTTATGCCTCTATTAGAGCTCGTTTCATAAACGAGCTTGACTATCCTCATGAACCTAAACAAGTTTGTTACTTTTATATAAATATAGAAACTTTTATTTATTATAATAAATATATAATTGCAGCATGATGTTATTATATAAATGACTAAATAATATGTATATTAGGTTATATATGAAAGATTATATTTATAAATATATATATAACTACTTATGTGTGTGTGTTTATATTTAGAACTAGATAAATAAAAAATATTGAACAAGCTGAGCCTGAGCGAGTTTGAGCTTGAAAACAATTCACAAGCCGAGCTCGAGCTTTATAGACATAGAGCTCAAATGAGCCTCAATTCGGCTCGTTTACACTAAAAACAAACCAAAAGTTTGACTTTCAATATCACTTTTTTTGTTATTTTTTAAATCTGGTCCTGTTCAAAACCGATGCAAATGACAATGGATGAATATCTTACTTCTTGATCTTCTAATACCGATGCAGCCAGAATCTGAACATGCTCCAATCTCTGAGTCAACTCAGATTTTTCAACCTGCAAGTCAAAGTTTGACTTTCTCAATTCATTGACTTCATCTTCCAAATCTTTCAATCTACAAAGCTTTAACTCAATCTCCGGATGAATCCCAACACTACCCTTGCGTTCATCTTCCTGCATCTTTTCAACTCGTCGTTGAAGATCCAAAATCCGTTCTTTGTTCTGTGCAGCTTCTGATCTTAGCTTCTTCTTAAGAACATTGATTTTGGCGCGTGCAGATTCAAGATCGGTTAACACTTTGTTATAATCCGCTGTTTGTGATTGCAATCTCTTGTTATCCTTCTCTAATGACTCGACTTTTAGAGATAAAAGCTTAGCTTCCATGTTGTTTAGTTTAAGACGGTTTTGAAGTTCTTTGACTGTAGCTTCTTGTTGTTTGAGACCATGATATTCGAGTTGTTGAAGTTCTAAATTGCGCTCTCGTTCTTTGAGTACTTTGACCATGTTTCTTAGATTCTTGATTTCTTGCTCGTGGCTGTCGGTTTTGACCGCCGAGTTGACTTTTGGTGGGGAGGTTGCATCTGATGTTGGGAGCTCAGGATTTGTTTTCGTGGTAGTTGAATCGAATTCTTTCATGAGGTCGTTAAATTCAGGTAGAAGGTAAGAATCTTTATCAGACAAGGAATTCTGCAACAGGAAACATATAAACCAATGTGGTTAAATTTGAGGTCAAACTTAATATTTTTGAGAACAAAATTACTATCGGTTTTGTGACACATCATAGGCGACTGAATTATATTCGTGGTATGTTTAAACAATTGTATTTCTTCAAAATATAGAAAAAAATGTAGCTCGCCGTATTTAGAAAATTAAATTATTTGACCTCAAAAGTCAAATATATGTATCTAATTCGGAGTTCACCAGACAAATAACATGATTTAGATTATTAGCGTGTGGTTTAAACATCACTAAACTTATGTTGAAGCTTAATTCTTTGCTTAAAAGGGTGCTTATTCTACTCTAAAGGTAAACTTGTAAATTTGAATCAACCAAGAAAATCAGTTTCAAACAAGCAATCTCAAATACATATTAAAAAGCCTCTTATTCCATTCTACACGTAATTTTGAATCTACAAAGAATAATGGGTTTCAAATTAGCAATCTCAAATACTTATTAAGATCACCAGGGGGCAAAAGTGAAAGTGCACTTATTTTAACGTTATTTTACTAGTTTCGTGAAAATAACGAAAAAAGCGGGGGACGATTAATCATGCATCATGTGGTGGCGTTGATAGCCGAAAGACCAGGGGGTACATGCACTAACCGGCCTTTGTCTCAATTGCTGAGTGTCATGTGCCTTATGTCCAAGGTTTGATGCAAAACTACTATCGAGTCGGGGGGTCTCACTAGAAGCAGCCTCTCTATTCCTACGGGATAGAGGTAAGGTTGTGTACATCTTACCCTCCTTAGACCCTACCTTAGCCTTGCTATTGGTGGGATGTACCGAGTATGATGATGATGATGATCAACCGGGGGCTTACATAGACCCCCTTCTCTCCTCCACGTTAGTTTTTCTCCTCCCCACGGACCGCATACCATTTCTCTCTCCTCCTCCCCCCTCATAAAAAAACGATCTTCTTTCCATGCCTAGTGCCCCGCGGACACCGACTAGTGATTCTCTCTCTCTTCCATCTCACCTCCATATCGATGTTTGTGGGATCGAGGGACGCCCATTGGAGTAGGTCTAAAAACGACTAGTTTCACCCTAAAATAAGTAACTTTTCTTCATCCAAACACCCTTGTAATCACTTTTTTAATTTCACAAACACTAAAAACTATCTTAACATCAAATACTTTAATTAATCCCACTTCTAAACACCCCCTAAATCTAAAATCAGTAAACTAGATGCAATCATTAGCACAGAACCAATCAAGAATCTAAAACCATCAAAACTCAAAAGCATAATCAAGAAAATCTTACATGTTTATCAGTTGCCAAAGGATCAAAACTACGATGCTCACTTTCTAAACTCTTTGGTGAAATCCCCTGATTCTTGCAATCTACACAAACAATATATTCATCAAACACACAACATAACCCAAAATTTTCAAACTTTAAACCTCAAATTGAAACACAAACCTGCAGATTTTGAATCTTTGATCCTTTTGTTTGTTAAAGAAGTACAAAGCATCCCACCAAGAGAAAAAGCTACAGCAAGCCCAATTTTCAATATCACTGGGCTCACATCTCTCTTCTCCATTTTCAAAGTCAAACTCAAATTCAAATTCAAATTCAAATCAGACCCTGATCAGTTTTACATATTTAGAACAAAACGGAGCATCATCAACCCCTTAAATTATGGTGTTCTTCTGCATCTGCTTACACCTGAATCGGGTTGCTGACAACGACCTGTTTAAGAATAAGAAAACCCGTGAGTGTTTTTGCATGAAAACGACGTCGGTTCGATAGAAACGGAGAAAGGAGTTACGCGTGGAGAATTAGTGCTCAACAATTTTGAAAATTGAGAATTTGATTCCTGGGATTTGATAATTGCGTGTTTGTGTTTGATGCCTTTTGAGTAATAATAATAATAACAATCATGGGTTAGGTTGATTAACGGGTGAGATCCAATCAGTTATTGTCTTGGTGTTTGTCTTATGTCATATACATGTTTTTTTAGACAAATATATATGTTTTTTAACAACAAATTTGGATCAAACTAGAGTATTATTGTGCTATCAACGGAACTAACTGATTGTATCCATCTTCACTAGGCTATAATGTCTATACATCACTAGAGTTTCATCGTGTCATTAGCGGAACCACCCGATCATATCCGGATTTAAAGGTCTCTAAGCTTTATCCCACATCTGAGATGTCACTAGGCTATGATGCTATGAACGTGTTTTTTCTATTTTTATGGGATTTTTACATATCCCCCTCCTAAGATGCCTTATTACATATTTCAACACCCCCTAATTTTAATTACATATTTTCCCTTCCTAAAGAAGCCTTGTTACATATTTATCAATCTCTAAATTTAATCACATATTTCACCTTCCTAAACCTCATATATTACATATTTATCAATTTCATTAAAAATACTTTTATAAAGTTACTATTTTACCCTTAATGAGATTATTGAATAACTAGTTACATATTTTCCATTCGAATAAAATCAATACATAGTTCTCGAATTTATTTACTCTTTGAATCAATTACATATTTCTCAATTTATTTATTTATTTTTTAAATCAACTAGAAGTGTTGCCCGCAACAATGCTGCGGGGCGACATATATAGTTCCATCAAGACAATTAGTCACATCGAATATTGTTCTTTGATGCATTACTTGAATCTTAGTCTACAAACAAGATTATTAGTATGACTTATGTGTTAACAAACAACATATTCTAGTAAGAAAAGTATTACCGGATGATTGTCAAATTTATCCAACTAAAAGATAGTGTGTTTTCAGCACATAAGTTAGTCATCAGGAATGCTAAGAACTTAAAGTAGAGAAATTTTATATAAAATATTACATTTTTGTAGCCCAAACAAATGGATCATGTCATTATGTGTGCATGCCCAGCTAAGGTGTTAAGGAGCATTGAGTTGACATATTTTATAAGCTCATTAAGGGTAAGATATTATAAGAGTATTTCTAATGAAATAGATAAATATGTAACATATAAGGTTTAGGAAGATGAAATATGTAATTAAATTTAGGGATTGGGGAAATATGTAATAATGCTTCTTCAGGAAAGGGAAATTCGTAATAAGGCTTCTTTAGGAAGGAGAATTGTGTAATTAAATTTAAGGGTTGGGGAAATATGTAATAAGCCTTATTAGGAGAGGGGAGTATGTAAAAATCCATTTTTTCCTGATCCACTCTTAAGAAACATAGTTTTCACAATTCTCAATATATCTCAGCCTATGGATGAGCAAATGGTACCGGGTATCGGTTTTCCCGAACTGAGTTGATTTTCGGTATCGATTCAGCAATTTCCCAAACCCAGTTGATTTTCAGTACCAACATTTAGCATTTTCGGTACCGGTTCAATACCGGTATTTACCCTCAAATATCGGTCCGTACCAAACCGTACCATACCGGGTATTTTCAATACCGGTACTCGTTTTTTAGGATTTTCGATACCAATACCGGCTGATACCGAGCTCATCCCTATCTCAGCCTCAGGTTACTTATTGAGGAGAAACATTGCAAGTTCACTAAATGACCCATGGAGTGCTCCAAATAAACAAGACATATGCTTTATCTTTCTAAAAGCATTAACACTTAAATTTCACTTGGGAACTCAAAAGTGAAATGAAGACAAAACATCAACATCTTTTCGTTGAGTCTTCCTCTTAAATTTCGGGACGAAATTTCCTAAAGTAGGGGAGACTGTAAATCTTCGCATTTTGTACTTTCCTTATTTAGAAAGTGTTCTATTTATGGAAACTTGTATTCATATCATATTCCTATTCCATATCCCAATCATTGTAATCCGAGGCTTTGATCGTAACAAACTTGATCATTTTACATAAATTATACGTTGAAGATACATACTTATCATACATTCGTCTTATTTACGTGCAAACTCCATACGTTTAACTCATGCTTGCTTTACATACATTCAGTCGCAAATGCACGTGCTAATACTTATTATACGTATAAATACTCATACATACATTCTCGATACTTGAATTATACTTATACACGTTTTATATTCTTGAAAATATGTTAAAATACAAAGGTTATGCATAAAATGATGAACTCTATGAAGTTTAGGGGTTAAAGTGTTAAAAGGGTCAAACTTGTGCCGGATTGATATAGCGCCGCGCTATGCGACACCCTTCCCATTTAAGCGTTGCGTAACGCGACAGGCCTGATCCCGCAACGGGATGTTTCTCAGCTACAGATTGGTCATCCTTTCCACCTCCATTCTAACCCAATCAACTTAAACCTCCATTAAACACCAAAACCCTACTTAACGATTATAAAACCGAGCCTCCATCCCTTCATTTTCACTTTCCAAACTCCTCTATACCTCTAAAACACTCTCAAATCAATTGCAACATCAGAAAACTCAGCTTGTTTTAAGTGCCAAAGTGAGCACTATCTTTATTTTCTTCCATTTTTTCGTCACTTCTTCCTCTACAAAGCTTGGATTGCCTCTATGATTGTTTCCACAGGTTTTTCATGGAAAACCAAGGTGTAACATCACCATTTTAAGGTCCAAACTTTCTGTTTTGGAAGAAGACTTTACAAACTTTTACTAAACTTATGTTTTCTCATACAATCTTGTGCTTCTTTTGCTACTAATCAAGTCTATGGTTAGTAAGCTTGTCCAAGATTGATTCTTATAATTTAAAGGTGTTATTTACCCTCTAAACTTTCTGTTTTACTAAGGTTATTATAACCTACAAGTGATGAAACCATCCGAGCTTGCCATAATCCTTATGGCAAGACTTGTGTTTTGGTATAGTGTGAATACTTGGAAGCCTTGGCTATCCTAATCTCATTTCACCACTTGCTTGATGTTTTCTCCCCTAAAAATAAGTTCAATTTTCATTTAAGTAACAAGGCTACGACACGTCCCTAAACGTTACCATGTTCGGGATGCACGCACTTAGCTTGCTTACTTGGTTGATTCATAGTTTCAGTTATGTATTTCCTTTATTCATGACCATCCGAATCATCCTTGGGGTGATTTGTGTATTGGTGAATCATACAATGAGGTTTAATGGATGTTCATCATCCTACCTCTATGCTTGACTTATATGACAATCTATGATATTCTTATTAGACTTAGCTTAGAATTATTATATAAACTATACAATACACACACACACATAACCGAATCCTTGGTGATAATCAACATGATTACTTGTCATGGTAATAAGTTATATTATCTATGACTTGAACCTCTTATTACGATTCTAATGGGTATTTTAACCCATGAAATCACATCAATCCCTATGGGACTTATAGTGTCAAAAAAGAGTGTTTAAGTCTTGATAATTATTTTCTCATGTAAATACTTTTGCACAACTTTAAATTCCGAATCCGAATCCTCCGTTAAACTCCGAATGCTCACACACCTAAGTTTCCTCGTGTAGGATAACTCGGTGTTCCATCCTCCAACTTTCACGGGATAACAAAGGAAGCTTTGCAAAACCGTGAGTATACTTGACCTCTTTTACCTTTTATCACTTTTGGGGGTGCAATACATGCACTTTATCAAAGTCACAAACATGCTTATACATAAATCACAAACAATCTTTATATATGTTCTTTGTGATAAACTTGAAATCACACATGCTTATACTTGATATGCTTATACTTAGTCATTAACTTCGATCAAGCCTCCTTTAACATGTATAGCATTATAGGAGTAACGCACCACCTGTTAACTTGAGGTCATGTTAAGTTATACACACACGGTCTTTTCATTGCTATGATTAGATTACGCTAGTGGGAAACTTTGGGTTGACTAGTATACTTATGCATGATAGTTCAATGTATGTTAGCCTCAAGAATAGACAATTACGCATGAAGATCTGTTTAAAACATTTATACTATGCTACTATTCCAACTTGTATGCTCGCCAATACCTTGTGTGTTGAACTATACTTTAACATGTATTGCAGGTTGATTGTTGATGATGATGACGTTGGAAATAAGTAGGGTGACTTAGATACTCATCTAAATTTTGTATTGGAAATATTGATGTACTTGCATCTCGCTTCAAACATGTTGTATTTGATTTCAAACTGTTATACTTGATCTTTATTAATGAAATGAAATCTTGTTATTTAAATACTTGTCACTTAATAGCGTTATGAAGTCTCGAGCAATCTTGTTCGTCCCGCCCAATGTTTCCGCCATCGGTTGGGTGTGACATGAGGAGGGTGTGGCTGGTGGAGTGTACTTACAATAGGGTGAGTGGGTAGGAAATCGGTGATAGTGATGAGAGTTGGGGGGTGTTGTGTGGGTGTCATGAAAGGGAAAGATATACTCCATAAATTGCACGTGTCGAGAGTGATATAGTCGTTTTGTAGATAAATCGACACTTATATGCAGATTTTGAGGTGGAGTATTCAAGAAATATTACCTCAAAATCTGCAACGAGAGGATCGTGGATGAACTTTTGAATGAGAGTAGGGACAGAGCCATGGGTAGTATAAGCACCCAAACGGTTTGAGTTTAGCATAGTTGGGAGAAGTTGTGTGTAATTTTTGAATTGTGAAGTGTCGCCAAGAATGGGTGTGGGTAGTCGGTTAATTAGTTGATTAAGTAGTTAAGTTGCTAAACACTGACGACAAATTCCATGTAGATACGACCTTACTTACCCGTATTCGTATAGATATTTGAGTAAAAATACTTGTTTTTATTGGCCCATGACAGCTACATCATCAACACATCACAAAGTCAACACGGAAGAAAAAAATAATTAATTTATTTTTCTTTGTATGTTATTTGTATAATTGTTGATTTGGGGACTGTTTGTTTACCTATTAATGGTTCTATTAAGAGGCGACCTCTGAGTTAAAGATAGATGTGCTTGATTCACTAAAACACACGCCCTTAATGGTTCCATTCAGATATGAACCATTAAGCACTCAATATAAAGTTTTTTTTTCCTAAATTGTGTTGATGGAAAACTTATTTACTAAAATAGACGATTTAAAAAATATTTACTAAAATGGGAAACTTTGGGTTGACTAGTATACTTATGCATGATAGTTTAATGTATGTTAGCCTCAAGAATAGACAATTACGCATGAAGATCTGTTTAAAACATTTATACTATGCTACTATTCAAACTTGTATGCTCGCCAATGCCTTGTGTGTTGAGCTATACTTTAACATGTATTACAAGTTGACTGTTAATGACGACGACGTTGGAAACAAGTAGGATGACTTAGATACTTATCTAAATTTTGTATTGGAAATATTGATGTACTTGTATCTCGCTTCAAACATGTTGTATTTGATTTCAAACTATTGTAATTGATCTTTGTTAATGAAATGAATTCTTGTTATTTAAATACTTGTCACTTAATAGCGTTATGAAGTCTCGAGCAATCTCGTTCGTCCTGCCCATATATTTTCGCCATCGGTTGGGGTGTGACTGATTGGTATCAGAGCCATAACTATAGGGAATTAGGTAGAATTGTCATGTTCGACCTCGTCTATAGCAAGTACCAAACTTGACCATTCTTGATTTGTGCTTAAAATGTTAATTCTTTCTATATTGCTTCTATCTTTTCTTTTGTCTTAATTATACAATATGTCTTTTCTAAGGCATCTTACACAATATACACGTTGAAGACTTTAAGATACTCATACTACAAACGAGATGATCTCACCAAAATAGGGGTGAAACCCACACTTTGGTGAACGACACTCAATCCGCTTATACGATTTTGCACGAAATTACGCCGTCAAGTTATGAGTGAAATCCACATCTTGATGGTAAATTTCCAATTCTAACTCTAGTGGACCCTCGTCAATGTGTCGGAATTAACTTTCTTGACCCAAAGAGTACCAACCACAGTTAGGGTATAATGTTATCAAGTTAGGGGTGAAACCTGTATCTTGTTAACTAGTCCCACTCCTCGATATACAGAGCCATGGGTAGTATAAGCACCCAAACGGTTTGAGTTTAGTATAGTTGGGAGAAGTTGTGTGTAATTTTTAATAGATGAAGTGTCGCCAAGAATGGGTGTGGGTAGTCGGTTAATTAGTTGAATAGGACCTTACTTACCCCTATTCATGTAAGTATTTGAGTAAAAATACTTGTTTTTGATTAGCCCATGACACCTTCATCATCAACACATCACAAAGTCAACACGGAGGAAAAAAATAATTAATTTATTTTTCTTTGTATGTTATTTGTATAACTGATGATTAAGTGACTGTTTGTTTACCTATTAATGGTTCTATTAAGAGGCGACCCGTGAATCAATCAAAGATAGATGGTTCTATTAAGCACTCAATATAAAGTTTTTTTATTCCTAAATTGGTTGATGAAAAACTTATTTACTAAAATAGATGATTTAAAAAATATTTACTAAAAAGAGTCAAAATTTTCTTTAGTTCTAATCTTATTGGATCAACACAATTTCTACCTATAAAAATGTTCTTTACAAAAAGTTAATGAAATTAAAAAACTCATTTTTGTTAAATCATTATATTTAATAAAAAACCTTTTAACTGCTTTTAAGTGCTTTTTTAATATTTTTTATAACATATATATCTTACTATTTAGTTTTACTTAATAAGTTAGAGGCTAATTATAAATTTATGTGTTTAATACTATTCATTCATCATGTGTTTGAGCATTTGAATAGTGAAAGAGGAGATTGAATGGATATGATTGGTTAAAGGAAAAGGTTCCGATCTCCGTTTTGGGTAGCACCCCTTCCCCTTCCACCCTTGTCCACTTCCTGTTCAGATCCACTGGTTACCACCGGATCAACCTGGTTCAGCCAAGTTGACCATAAATTTATAGTCCTTATCCTCAATTATCATCGTCGTCATCCATTTCAATTTCCACTTCAAGAGTTGTGTTCTTTGGTACGGGCAATGAGTTTAGAACCCTCCACCTCCTCCATACAATGGTCACCCCCGTTTCGTCTTTCTGAAATTCTGACGGCAACAAAAAACTTCGATCCGTGGGAGCGGAGGTTTTGGGAAAGTTTACAAAGGTAACATAATCAATGGCGGCGTTGCAGCCATCAAACGCTTGGATGCCAGCAGAGTTTTGGGCAGAAGTCAAATTGCTTTGCGCCACTGTAATATTGTGTCCTTGATTGGTTATTGTATCCATGAACAAGAAAAGATACTTGTATATGAATATATGCCTTTTGGAACACTAGCTGATCATCTCCATAAACGCCGTACCCCTCTTTCTTGGCTCTTACGACTCCACATATGCATAGGTGCTGGTCGTGGGTTACGCTACCTGCACTATGATGTCGGAATTGACTCCGGTGTCATACATAGAGACTTCAAGAGCTCCAATATTTTATTACATGAAAGTTGGACCCCTAAAATTTCCGATTTTGGGTTGTCGAAGACATGCCCAACGAATCAGCCTTCTACTCATGTCAGTACAGATGTTAAAGGCTCTTTTGGGTATCTTGATCCCAGTTATTTTAGAACTGGAAAGCTAACAAGGAAGTCTGATGTGTATGCTTTTGGGGTGAAGTGTTGTGTAGGAAGTCTGCAGTGGAGCAACTTCCAGACGGGGAATGGAGGAATTTAGCTACATGGGCTCAAAATTCTATCAAACAAGGGAATATCAAACATATAATTGATTCCGATATAAAGAGTGAAATATCTCCAAAATGTTTGAAGGAATTTCTTAGAATTGCTGACAGATGTTTGCACGAATATCCTGAAAAGCGCTCTACCATGGCTGAGGTGGTAGCCGCTCTTGAATCGGTACTTAACTTAGAAGAGAAATTCAGTAACCTGCAGGCAGTAGCACGATATTTGGTAGGATGGTCGATAGGATTCTCTTCCCCTCTAATGTAGATCACTCAGGTATTTCTAGCTCTTCTTGAATAGTGTCAACATATTATTTATATTTATGTGCATCCCTGTTTTAATAGATTACAACCTGTTTACAGTCCACTTACACAACCCATTGGCAATCTGCCTACATGACCCCTTTAGAAATATGGATTACACTGTTCGTGTTATATGATGTTAAGTGACATCAATTTTGTAACAATCAATTATTCAAAGCAGGTAGGTTTGTATAATTGATAATTAAAAGAGTGGATGGGAAGAGAAATTACACAGATTACATGTGCAATCCGACAGAAATACCACACTACTTTTCAAACATTAAAAATAAAAGAATTCTCAATTCTGTTACTATGCATATGCCCAGATGCACAACTATGAAAATGTGAACTTGTTGACCTTTTTCAATGGATATTTATTCACAAACACTTTAGTAAAGCTATATAATTTAGAATTTTGTGAACTGACGGACTTATTTTAGTCAGTTATTTATCTTCATGCCATCGTATGGATAGTTAAACGACTGAGAAAACAGGTTTACGGATTTTTAACCTTGAATCATATCACCTACTACATATATACCTTCTCACTTTGGATGGAAAGACTAATTATATTTGAATAAATGAATGCAGCTTTGATCAAAAGGGAGGAGGGCGTTGCACTAAGAAAACAAGGGTTTACATATTCTCAATTGGTGGGTATCACTAACAACTTCCAGAAGAAAATTGGAAGAGGAGCATTTGGAGTCGTGTTCCATGGATACTACAAGGGTAACGAAGTTGCTGTGAAGATGCTTTATGAGTCATCAAAGCAAGGTTACATGGTATTTGAAGCTGAGGTAAATTTTCCAGTCATTGCTGATCGAGAAGACTTTCCATTTTAAACAGATAAAAATATTTTTTAGGATGGAGTGCCTAAAAAATAATCTGCGGAGTGAACATGGAAGCGAATTCTTTGGAACAAGATGACTTGTTCAAGTATAGAAATTACGAATATAAGTCATAACATGGGAGATTCTCATGAATTCATGCAATAAATGCTCCTAAGCTCAGTTAATATTTTAACACAAACAACAATGATCTAATATCAACCAGAACATCAAGCGGTCAACATTCGACTCAAAACTTTGATTTCGTTTTTATAGACACTACAAATGATGCATCAAACTCCGATGAACAGGGAAACGTCGCGATGGTTGGTATGGAGTTACGCTAAAACCGCTAAACAACGTTTACTATAACTTTGTTATTGGCCCTTCCGTTTCCTTCCCCTAAGCCCAGATCGCTAAACACATGACCAATTGTCTTGAACCAAATACATAATATGATAACCCAATTTTTTTAACTTTGATCCAGTAAGTAAAATACCAATGCAGGCCTAAAAAGGATTAGTCATAACATGTAAGACTAAGAATTTTTTGTCTACAGGTCAAGCATCTGACGCTAATTCGTCATACAAACATAATTTCACTCGTTGGCTACTGCAATGAGGACAAGCACAAAGCAATTATATATGAATTCATGGCTAATGGGAACTTAGAAAAGCATCTATATGGTAATTGGCTGTTACTGGTTTAAAAGCATCACCTGTCCTCTTGTCCAGATTCTAATGTCCCCATGTCTTCAGCTGATTGCTTCACATTTCATTTGATTGATCAGATGGATGTCCAAATGTTTTGCGCTGGGAAAGAAGGTTACAAATTGGATGTGATGCAGCTGAAGGTTTGTAATTAATCTGGTTACTTCATACTAGAGTGTGCTGATTGGGTTTTTTTTAACAATAAGCTACTTTAACATGCGTGAATCTATATCATAGGGCTAGCGCACATGCATCATGGTTGCAGGCCACCAATAGCCCATAGAGATGTGAAGCTTTCAAACATATCGTTGAATGAAGATTTCCAGGCAAAACTTTCAGGTTTTGGGCTGTCCATAGCTTTTCCTACTGCAGATGCCAGACATGTGTCTATAGATTTTATTGCCGGCACTATGGGGTACCTTGACCCTGAGTGAGTTTTTCTCTTCAGTATTTTTCATGCAATAATAGGTTTTCCTAGAACTTTTCTTCATGTGTATTAGGTTCCCTCCATTGTAATTCACTCGTATAATTGTATTCACTTTACAATGAGAAAGTTGGTAATACGAGCTTACAATTTGTGGTTGAAATGTGAAATGCAGGAATCTCACAGATTTAAGGTTGACGGAGAAAAGTGATGTGTATAGCTTCGGGGTGGTACTACTGCAGTTGATTACAGGCCAAAAAGCAATATTAAACGAGGAACATATCGTTAACCGGGTTAAGTCACCGATTGAAAACAGAAATGTTGAAACTATAATGGATTCCAGATTGGAGGGAGATTTTGACGTCAATACAGTCTGGAAGGTAGTAGAAACTGCAATGGCCTGTGTTTCCCCCTCATCCATCAAAAGGCCAACCATGATTGATGTGGTGATGGATCTCAAGCATTGTTTGCAAGCAGAAAGGGACCGTAAAAGCAGATTAGTGTACGGTAACTTGGATAGCGAAAGCGATCTACGCCCAAGATACTGAAGTCTTTGAAGCTGTTGACTGTCAAATGCTCATGTAAAATTTATTGTTTCTTCAAGTTCAAGGTGGTAGGTACTATGTTGGATCTTTAATAGTTGACTGTAGTAATCAAGTTCAAGATATTGTGGTTTGGTTTTCTCATTTAAAATTTATTAAAAACTATTTGATTGATCCACAAGAGTTATTTCTTTTTCTTTTGAATAGAGTTTTCTACTGATCATTTTCCCTTACACTGTTTGAACTCCTTGGTGAAATCCCCTGATTATTATGCAATCTACACAAAACATATGTTCATCAAACACACAAATTAATCCAAAATTCCAACACAAAAAAACTCAAATTAAAACAAACCTCCAGATTTAGATGGATCAGACGGAGGAGACTGAGAAGGTTTGATCCTTTTCTTTGTTATGAAAGTACAAAGCATCCCACCAAGTGAAAAAGCTAAAGCATCCATTTTCAAATTCAAAATCAAACTATAAGAAATTTACATCTCTAGAACAAAACAGAGCATAATCAACCCCTTAAATTATGGTCTTCTTCTGCATCTGTATAGACCTGAACCGTGTTCCTGATAATGACCCGGTTGAGAATATGAACCAATTAAGAAAACCCGTGATTGTTTTGGCATGAAAACGACGTTGAATCAATAGAAATGGAGAAGGGAGTTACCCATGGAGAATTGGTGCTTAAGAGCATAGCGTTGATTCGCGGGATTTGGGACCAAAATTGAAGTATTTTGTGGAGGTGTTTGGTTTTAAATTTGTAGATGAAAATTCCTTCATAAAAACAAATCCATAACCATAACTTTATCGATTTAAATTTTGTAATAACATCACTGACATGTTACTTTACAAAATTATATACAAACAAATGTTATTTGTAAAGCACACTATCATTTTCATAGAAAACTAGACAAGAATTACAACAGGACAAATTATAATCTTACTTACTAATAAGTAATAACTAACTAAAGTCTAAAACCATAGCCCATTGCCATCTTGATCTTTAATCTTATTTTCTTTTTCTGAATCACTCTTAGAAACATACTCTTTCACAATTCTCAATATAGCTCATGTTACTTGTCAAGGAGATAGAAATGCGATTGACCTGAATGAAGCCGATAATCAAGAACTTCCCGGATCCGGATTTGGGCCGCTCGTTATATTAGTTTTTTTTGGGTCGAACAATTATGTCGTTTATGTTTTATTTGGTTTCTTTCGACCTGGGCCAAAGGCCATGAACATGGGGTCATTAGTTAGAGTCCATTAGGGTTAAATATGGTATTAGTATTGGGCTTGTTTTGAAACGGTGTGAGTGAAGGGTTTTAACCGTACAAACGGTTTCTAGGGGATCGACACATCCCTTCATGCAATCGACATACCCCCTCAACAAACCTGTTCATCAAGTATGAGTAGGGTTTCAACATTCAGTTATTGTATGCAAGTTTCGTATGTTCAATTTGCAAGTTCAAGTTATTCAAGTTCCTGTTTCGGTTAGTTATTTTCGATTCTTGTTATTTTCAGTTAAGATGAAGTGGTGTGATGTTTGTGGAGATTTTATGTATATGTGTGATTATTGGTCCTGGGAACCCGTTAACTGTGATACCAACACTGAATGGTGAAGAAATCATATACAAGTTCCACTGAATGACGGACGGAGTGTCCAGAGTGGACAATACATTCGGTTTATCCTTTTGAAAGAAAATTCATTCGTTTTTATCATTAAACATATTATCGTTCTCAAAGAAGACAACCGGTCATTATGACCAATACTGGGACCTTAGAAATCACAATCCTACAAAATTTGTCAGAGCATTAATAAGAATTTAGATTATTACAGATCAAGAGAATATCCATTGAGACAAAATAGTAAGAGACGATGATAATAGTAGAAACCATAATATACAAAATGCTTGTAGTCTTGTAGATCCTACTTACCACATTCATGTTATGAATTTTGTAACACACAACCATCATTCAGATCAATTTTTCATTTGAATCGCCCCACAAGTCTCCCAACAGATGACAAATACGACTTGGTGCTACTACAAGCAGTCGAGCACACAAGTATAAGGGAGTTGTGTTGGAATTTTGTGAAAATAACATTTTCATAAATATAGGAAATGCGTATTTCCTAATTTTGGACGATAAATAAATATTATAAACTGAGGTTTATATAGATATTTATTTCCGGGGTTGTGTTCTATGTTGGAAGAGCTTCGCAACGAACTAAACCACGTCCAAAACGGACCTAAGATGAATGAGATATCGATGCTCAAAGTTTGGTGTTTGAAACATTAAATGCTGAAATAAATGAGAAAGTAGCATCTTGTCCCATAAACAGATAAACAGATAAATAAATATTATAAACAGATGACCAGGAATATTATTGACGCATTAAAGACGTTTAATGCAAATTAATTCGTTAAGTTAATTCCTATTGACTGTTTCAACCCAGATGCAGTATAAATACAGCATCACCTCAACACCAGAAGACACACCTTGAACACCATCGAATTCTCTATAGAAATTTTCTTCTTCTCCTTTCTTGTAGCAAGGTACACCTTCGGGTTGTCGTCATCTCCGGCAGTGCAACTGCTTGGGCTGTTGTATCCTTGAAACAAACGAGTTCTCCTGGGAGACTCGAAATTTGTTTTAAGGGACCCGTGTCTAACACGATCCTCAGCCAAGATCTTCATCTTTTGTTGATTTTGTTCTTGTAATTTCGTTTATTTCAGTTGTAAAAGTATTGTAATTTACAGCTTTATTTATTTCCGTATTGTAATTCGAATTTATAAAAGTTTTTATTTATTTTATGCGAACGGTTTCTTACAGAGTTGTCGTGTATAATCAGAACACGACACGAATCTCCCTAAGGGGTTAATCGGCTATCAAAGTCAGAGACAGAACATATCGTATAATAAGTTAGAAACAAATACATACGAAGTAATTATTTCTCAATAAGTGCTAGGTAGAGATCATACGATACCTAAAAAAGAAACATGCAACAATTCCTAGTGCATGCATGGCATAATAAAGGTCCAATAACCAGAATATACAATTGTGACATAGAAAAGCATAACCTTAATAAATCAATGAACACAATATATTAAAGTAACTAACCGTACATACATACTATATATCCAAAAACGGATATCAAAATATATCTAACACAGTGGAAAATATAAGTAGAAAGAATAGATATTCGTAACTTACACCGTTCTTTCCACGTTGAAAGTGAAAAACTACTCAGGTATTTAGATTATGAAATTAGTAAATTATTTTACTTAATAAAACCCAACATGATAAAATTCATCCCAAAGTTAACTAACATTTATTTATATAATGTTAACTAGTTTAAGTACTCGTACGGGTTATTCAAAGTAAATAAATTATATTATTTAAGAATGTTGACATAAACTTTGAAATGTCTGTTGTTCTTCCAATAATGAGTAGGGTTGTGTATGGTATCATTGGAATGTATCATGATGTTGATAATGGTTCATGTGGTTATATGTCATTTATCATCTGATCCCATCCCCAAATCCTATTCTAGAGACCCATTCTCCAAAGTAGCTTCGCTTTGCATACATGGTTTCTATTGCTACCAAAACTGACCCGTTTGCTGAGCATTCTCTCGCGAGCTCTTATCATCAATTAAAATAAAGCTCAACTAACCAATAATAATTTATATTGCTGCCACAATGTCAATTATATAATGTATTAAGTGTGTAAATAAGATTTTGAAAAGAACAAAATGTTGCCATTAACTATTGTGTAACTCGAGCAACCGGTTTACTCTTTCATGTCTCATATCGCACGTTTTCTCACACTATGGGAATCTCCACTGCTGGCTACCGATAAATACCCCACAACATGAACAGCGACCAACATACCACAAACAACCACCATCCTCCAACCTCCCAACTTCTCCATTAATAATTTCAATCTCAAGAAGTCCCAAAACCAATTTTTTATTTAAAATGTGCAGTCTGATGCAACTAAAGTATAATAAAAAAAAGTACAAGAACAGTAAGATATACCTCAACCGTTTAGCACTTTTAAAGAAGGGAACAGATCCATTTCATTTCATTTCCTCCCACCCAACAATATCCAATAGCATTACAATTCAAAGTACCATCTTTTTGCTTCAATAAGCAATCTAACAGACTATAGCTTAGCATGCAAGAGTTTATCTGTCCCTGAGCAAGTTGCATATCAAATGAGCCCCATGATCCGGTCCATGTTCATACTGAGGATAGACCCCTGACAGTAGTAAAATAATATAAGCCCCATAAATAATGATTCTTTTTTAAACGAACTCTTAAGTAATAAAATGGATGACAGTAGAATGAAAGTGCATAAAATGACAAACAAAATGGTAATTTAGTTGCTTCAAAAAGTTGAGATAACTCGATCCTCCTAGAGTCATAAGACTCTTTTTGCATACTGTAGCACCACAATACTTGTTACAGCCAACTTATAATCTGCATTTCCTTTTTTGGCACAGAACTTCATATCTAAAAATGCAAATAAGCTTATACTATTCGTAAGTATATAAGCTTATACTGTCATCCATTTTATTAATGAAATTACGTATTACATCAAATAATGAAAAATGGAAAGTTATGGATAATATTTGTTGTTATCATGGGGACATCTCCACTTCTTGAGTTGTTCAGTGACGACCTTTTAGTTTGCTCTGCAAATTAAAAAAAAAAACATTAAAATAAACTAATCATCAATTTTGTGCCTTTTCAAAGCTAGCAATACCAAATAGGTTTGTAAGCAATATAGAATATGTCCCAAAACGGTGAAACTACTAGAAAACTGCTACCATTCTCACGTCAATTATGGGTAACTGCAGTTATCCACAGATTTCCTACGAAAATGCGCTATAGGAATTTTACTTGTGGGTAACCTTTTCTGACGCATTTCCTACTAATTCTCATACTCATTTCACACACAAATGTTTCGTTAGAATTCTCCTACTCATTTCTCCCGGAATTATTTTTCTTAACTTTCCAACGCATTTCCCACGAAACATTAATTTTTTAAAATTCTGTGTTAAATCATTTATATTTATTTTTATTATATATGTTTCATATACTTTAATTTTCTTACACAATTCCTACAGATTTTTTTTCGTCCTACACAATTCCAAGGGAATGTATTCGTTTTTCCTACATGATTCCTACGAAATATTTTTTTCCTACACAGTTCGACTGAATGTTTTTCTTTTTTCCTACGTAATTTCTATGAATTTTTTTTCCTACACAATTCCAACAGAATGTATTCTTTTTTCCTACGCATTTCTTACGAAATTATTTTAGTTTCCTACATAATTCCAATGGAATGTGACGAAATCTTTTTATTCTTTTTTCCTACGCATTTCCTACAAAATTATTTTAGTTTCCTACATAATTCCAATGGAATGTGACGAAATTTGTTTATTCTTTTTCCTACACATTTCCTATAGATACATTTAAAAAATGAATATAAAAACAAAGAAATAACTGTTTTTCCTGCTGAAAATGCATAGTGATAAATATGATTCGGAACATAAATTTAACAAAAACAAATAACATAAATTCGAAGCATGTCTACATTACAAAATCGCCATTGTTAGACATAAAGATCCGGGATAAATAACAAATATTCTAAGCCCGTTTAAATCACAAAACCACCATTGTTAAACATAAAGAGCTGAAATATTGAAAAACTACCATTACTGACTAATGTGAGGCTGGAAATTTTTCATAAACTCTTCAAACTTTTTTGCCTCCTTTTTTCATTTTCTTTCATTTCTTTCTTCATTTGTTGCAATATTTGCTCCAACTGTTGTCTAGCATCCCTTTTATTTGCAAGTTCATTTTTCATTTGTTGCACTCTTTGCTCCAACTGTTATCCCAACTCAGCACTTATGGATAATCTTTCAACTAATTCCTATAATTATACTTTTTTTCTTCAATCATTCTAGCAGTAGTAGTTGTTTAGAAATGATCTAACTAATTAGGCTTCTTAATTATATTAAGTCTAAAGTTTCTATTAAAATATAAACTTGACCCGTCCTATAGATAAGAGTGATATGCTCAATTTTGTTCAACTCCATTATTTTGAACTTAAAAAGATGTGTTTCTAACCTGAATCTTGCCATCAGAATAACCATCAGAAAGTTTGTGCATCACGTGTTACATTGATAACCTATGACGGGTATTAACAAAAATAATAGAAATAGCCTTCTTTATTACTGATCTTGATCAGTGACAACAAATTTTGGTTGATCACCAATGTGTAACGCCCATTTTTTCGTAAGGTCAAACATAATATATTTGAAGCTTTCATTACGTGGTGTAGAATTTTGACCAAAATGCCCATCCCATTTGTACGATCCAACCAAAATAATTAGACACTTAAGGGGCATTAGCCTAAAACAACTGTATCAAATCCAAACTTAAAGTTTACACATGAATACATAAGTAGGTTTAGAACAACATTTATATTCCAAAAGTATTTCTTTGACCCATTAACATCAAAACTTGAGACGGAAACGTGTAGAAGGGCGATGCGGTGTGTGTTCGTTCCAAGTACGCCATTTTCAAGATTGCGATTTCCCTATCATGCACAACACAAATGCATTCGTTAGTATGACTTGTTAACACAAAATTCTCATCCTTCCCTTACTCCCTTAACTGACCCGTAAACATGGTCATGATGTTGTAACATTCTTTCTACTTACATTCCTTACTTATAACCATTTCGCCTACAACGAAATCGTAGTTTTCATTCTTATAACACCAACTGCTCACTTCATCCGACCCGAGCATACGAGTTCATACAACAAAAATTTCATCCTTATTGACACGTTTACAACGAGTCGTCATGTTCATAATTTTTACCACCTCACTAGCCATTCTTTTTGACCCGTTTAAAATGGGGGCAAAGCACGTACTTTACTATACCGTTATTTAATAATTCCCTTTTTATATCCATCATTTCATATCTCCAGACCACAAAGAATAATTAACGGACTAATAATAGTATAAGACGAAGTTCGTAAGAACTTACCTTTGCTTTGCGTTGCTTGCAAACCGGATTGATTTGTAGCTTCTTCCTTCACGCCTACAATTTCATATTTAACATTCTTTCAATATCATACTTTTATCTCACATTTACATTAACATGGTGAGCTAACAATTCATTATTTTATTAATCCAAATCAGTTACCATCATATGCATATGAAATTGTCTTTACTACTTAAAACCAATATTAAAGTATTTCATCAAACACCTGGAGTGCATACCACTAATAAGGCATAGAGTACAAGTACCTTATGCATTTCTCCATTTATTCATATCTAGATCATCAAATTCAACTAATTTCATTTAACATTCTTTCATAATCAAATTGCATCCATCAAATACTCATTGTAAGTAACCTCCTACAGAATCATTACCTTAATTTGTACATGATTCATCACTACGATTCACAACATCCCTCTTTCATTTGGGTTTTCACATTTAATCACCTATTTACCCCATTTCAAGCATAATTCATGTTCTATGGTATGATTCTCACTCACTATTGCATAAATTTCTATATAAACTCATAGATGGGTTGAGACCCACTTTCTACAAATCATCAAATCAAGAATTTCGACTCACCACTTGTTAGACAAGCATAGAGGATTACTTATTAGGGCACATGCATAAGATTAGCATCAATTTCTTCCTTCAATTTGCTGAATTTCTCAGATCTTAGTCTTGTTTCTCTTGCCCCTCCTTCTCTCCCTCTGGTCCACACATACATACATACATACATACATACATACATACATACATACATACATACATACATACATACATACATACATACATACATACATACATACATACATACATACATAACCTAATTTTTCTGCATTTTCCCTTTCTTAAACTCCCACTTTCCAAATTGTCACATTCAGCCCTTATGTTTTTAGAACATGTCACTTGATTACTTAACTATCGTCTAGATTACTTGTCTCTTGTTTAGCGTTAATTCATTCTAATATATTAAACTTACTAGCATAATTAACCGACTATTATTAAACTAGTCTAAAATCACCATCTATTTTCTCACGACCTCATACATATAATATCATAATAGGACTTATGAAAATTTGGGGTGTTACACGATGGCTTTTAAAAAAACTCTGAACAACCAAATATATGTAGTTGACGCCAATAGTGTAGCACCAAATGTAACCTTGCAATGATGATTATCTATACCAGTAATGTAACATTCGTAAAACCCGATCTGTTTTTGTAACTCGATCCGTTTTCATATTCTACGTAATTTTGTTTAATGTTTAAGCAATAAAATGTCTTGGATTCTATGCTTTGATCATACATGTTATCATATCTGGTGATTTATAGTCTTATACATGTTTTAGACAACCTTGTAAATTCATTTCCATGTATTTTGAAGCAACCCTCTATATCTCAAGGTCTAAAACTAAGGTTTTCCTTAAGTTAATCAAAAACTTTGGAGACCTCGTGAACATACCTAACACATCACATCCTAACCTTCTTATCATTCAAACTTCATTATATACATGCCTTAAGATAGGACATTGTGTTTTGGAGAGTTTAGATGTAAATGGTCGCAAGTAAAAAGCTCTACATGTCGTATTCTTAGTTTTGTCATACGATGACTTAAGGGTGACTTTCTTGCTAACTTTTCTCCATCCTTGAGCTATCATTCTGGTCCATTCAAAGCTCCAAGATATACTTGGTATACTAAGGATCAAGTAGGTTCAAATGGTGCATAAAACTGAGCTCCAGCGTAAGGGGAATCACAAACACAAGTTTTAGAACATAACCCTCGACCCGCATCAAGACCCAAGGTTTAAGCTCAATTCTCGACACCATGGATGTTTGATTACTCTCTTCCATATGATAGTACTCTGAAAATAATGAACGTAGGCGAAAACCATGCGTGAAACAGCGTTATAACAAAGCGGGAATCGCGAAAACAAGTTTCGTGTTTGTTGCTGATTTGAAAGACGCGAAAATCTTGTTTTAAAGTTATCCCACATCGCCCCAATCACCATTTTGTGCTCCATTTCACACCTATAAATACCCTTACTTGGTTCTTTATAGCTTGCAACTCCTAGTTTGAGTATAAACAAGTGGTAACCAAATTTGGTGGCTCCACAAGCACAATACCCATTTGGGTGTGGTGTGTAGTAGTTTTTATTTCCGCTTTCGACGAGGAGGTGCTGCCCTTCAAGCTCTTCTCATTTTGTAAAGTTCTTCTTCGAGGTAATCTTCTTTTCTTTGTTTTTTTATTATTTTTTAATATTCATTTATTTATTGCTTTCTTAGTTTAATTAATTTAGTTTAGGATCTTAGTTAAGGAGCATTAGGCTTGTAACATCCGTCAAAAACGGATGTTACCAAACCCGCTCCGTTTATTAACCGAACAATCAGTTAAAAATTTCGTTGCGAATTTAATGCCCAAAATAATTTTAAACGATACATAATTAATTATTATATTGGAATATATAATTTGTTTTTGAAAAACTGTTAAAAATAAGAAAATAAAAATAATATGGCACTGCCGGGTTTCGAACCCGGGTCAGTCAGCCGGGTCAATGACTTAACACACATACACTCAACTACTGCGCCACTAGTGTTCTTTGTTAATTATTAGAATCAATTAATTCATATCATGATTCTCGAATTCAAAACCGGCGCCCAAATTTCAGTCGTCGGAAATCCCGGCGACCTCGCGAGATTGGACGGTTTCTTCAAGTCTTAACGTAAACATTTAAACCTACATCGGTTATAACCGACGCCTGAACCCGCGACACAAACTATAACCGCCGGAAAACGTAATGACTTTGAATCAAGTCGGAAATTGGACCAAATTCATCGATAACCTGCCCTATAAATACCTCCTCAAACCTCTGCAAGCTTTTTCGCTCAAAACCGCACCTTTACCCGACGAAATTCCATTCGCCGGAAAACTTCTGCACATCGCCGGAAAAACCGAACCCTTCACTTCTGAGCCTTACTGAACCCCATGAGCTTATATCGAAGTCACCCACATCCTTTTCAAGCTTGCTGAAGACTCTCTGCCGCAAGACACACGACGCCGGAATCTTTTGCTGTCACCGGAGTTCTGCCGGAGAAACAGAGAAGTCCAGTCGGTATACCTTACGCCTAATTTCTCTTTCTTTTTAATTATATCTCACCTGTAATTAACTGAAACACGCTAACGAACATGATTAAAACTTCGAACCAGTCAGTCATCGTTTCTGGTTAAAACTGACGAAGAAGACGAAGTTTCGGTAACATATAAGTATAATTTAAATCAAGAAATAACTCGGGTTAGACACACAGTCCAGCGGTGGACTGTGTGCACATTAAACACACTAACGTCTCGAGTTCGAATCTTGTCCCACGCATGCTGCCTTAATAAAAATGCCTTTTTTGTTAACCGAACTGGAGTCACCACTGTTACATGTTAAGTTTATTAATAACCGGAATAATAACCAAGTTAGACACACAGTCCAGTGGTGGACTGTGTGTATGTTTAATCACAGGACACGAGTTCGAGTCCGGTCTACTGCACCGATCCAGACAAATATCTAACTTTTTAAATAAGTCAGAAATGAAAATACTTAGTTTGTATTTAAGTATAATAAAAATCGGTTTATATAACAAGTTAAACACACAGTCCAGCGGTGGACTGTGTGTTAACTCAACCCACAGGTCCCGGGTTCGAGACCTGTGGAGCGCATCGAGTCACTGATTAAAATCTTTTTAGAAATAAGTTGATTTTCGGATTAATCTAATTAATATATAAATATAATTAAAAACAGAAATATTTCGGGTTAGACACGTAGCTCAGTTGGTAGAGCTGCGTGCACGCGTACGGGAGGTCTCGGGTTCGAGCCTCACTCAGTGCACACTTACACGCATACGAACCGGTCAAACAGTCAAGGTCAAAGGTCAACGGTCAACGGTCAAAAAAAGTCAATTTTTTTATTATTTTTATTTTAATTAAAAATCAATTAAAAATACTTAAAAATAACATTTTTAAGGTTAGAAAATAGCCTTAAACTCACAAAAATACACCCAACAATCCTACTAAAATGGATTAATAAAATCCGTTTACTTACCAAACCATAATGCTATTTATCTAGGTTAATTTCACTCGTGGTTAAAACCACTTCGCGTGCATTCAACATCATCAACCGAACGCACCCACTGTGAGTGAATCTTACAACTCCCCTTTTTAATTACACGTTTTGGGGTGTGTCATGTGTCACAAAATAATTAACTCGTTTATTTAAACTTATGCCATACCGTATCGTGATCTAAACTTAGATTGTTTATATTGTTGTGATTATGTATTTCATTTTGTCAACTTATATGAAATTCATTCATTAAGCCCATCAGTTCCTCGTGGGAGACGAGTTGAGCAACGCGTGCCTCAAAACCAATCCATTATTGTTCATGTGTGTATTATTGAGTTTATATTGTTGGTAGTTATATCTTTCATATTATCATGGTTATGCAATTCATTCATTAGGCCCATCAGTTCCTCGTGAGAGACGAGTTGAGCAACGCGTGCCTCTAAACGATCCATTATTGTTCATGTGTGTATTGTTTAATATTAAATTGATTTATGAATAAGTTTACATCTATTTTTACTCATGTGTGGTTGTGCACTTTATTTCATAATCAATTAAATAAACTTGTTCAAATGTTTTCCATAGGATTCACTCGCCAACTTTTTGTTGATCCAAAAACCCTTTTACACATGATACAGGTGAACAGGATGAAGCAAGGAAAACATAGGAAATGCCTTAGAAGAAAACAATGAAGCCTAGATTGATATTTAGGACATGTTGTAATATTGATTGTAATTTTCCATTAAAGTGTATTACTGAATATGAAACGTTAAAATAAATGTCATGAGCTTTGATGATAACCCAATCATGCCCCGATCACCTTTTCCGCTGCGGGTCGGGGTGTGACAAGGCTCGTTAAGGTAGCTTAGTTTAGGCTCGCCTTTAGGCTTTTCATAGCCTTGTAGAGGCTCGTTAGGCTCAACGAGTCTAACATATCATGTTCGTTAACATTTACATTTTTTTGTTGCATTCGTTTGTCTAGCTTAAATCACGCTTATCAATTGGATTTTCTCCTTTTTCTCGTGCGGTTTTTCACTACGGATTAAAAACGCAAACACTGTGAGTGAATCCTTACAAATTCCCCTTTTTTATTCATGTTTTGGGGTATATCATGCGTCGTAATTTACTTTATTTATACAAATACATGTGCTACCACCATTATGTGATCTAATGTGTATATTTGTTTGTTGTGGTTATGTGTGGTTACATTTTATCATTTCAGTGCAATCATTCATTTAAGGCCCATCAGTTCCTCGTGGGATACGAGTTGAGCATCAGGTGCCTCATTAGATCGGCTCCGTTTGATTGAGCCTTGATCTCAAGTTCCTCATTCATCATGTTCATATGTTCATTGTTGATATTATGTGGTTTGTGATTTAATTATATATACATATGCTCATATATGGTCAATGCACATTTTTATTGAATTAACCAATTTAACAAACTGTTTAAATGTTTAACTTAGATTCACTCGCCAACCTTTGTTGACCCAAAAACCATTTTTACACATGATACAGGTGAACAGGTACGAAGAGAAGATTGGACATAGGATGGGCATTAGTTAACAAGAAACGAATTAGTGCAATATACTTGTTATAAACATCGTCTTGTGTTTGTAATTGTTTATGTGAATTATTTGTATTGTGAGACACTTGATATGAATTAATGAATATTAAAACAAGTAATAGCAAGTCATAAGCTCTCGAGTTAACCCAATCATGCCCCGATCACCTATTCTGCTGCGGGTCGGGGTGTGACAAGTAAGATGTACACACACCATAGAGTATCTGAAAAAGATAAATAGCAGACAAAAATGATTAATCCTAAAAACGCTACTAAGATTAAAAAAGGCCAAATAGAAAAAAATGAATTCTTGTTCATACTTGTTTGACCGATAAGTGGCGTCAACTGAAATCACATCACCAAACACATGATAGTTACGTTTGCATTAATTATCACACCAAAACGACCCTTCAACCGATTGTCATTGTCTGTAAAGTAATCATGCGAAAAATTAGGCTAGGAGTGTTTCTTTTCATGCAAATGTATCACAAACATCTCGGCGTCATATTCCCCAATAAACAGATTAATTTGTCTCTTGTAGTTCTTAAAATCAACTTTGCTTGACCTACATATTCAAAATCACCAAAAACAATCTTCATGACGTTAAACACCTTAACCGGACCCATGTTCAACTTAGCCATGCTAATTATAACATGTTTCTGAACCTGAGTGAGGTGTCGTTCCAACGGCAGAAAATGCTTATCAGATTACTAGACAAAATCGTGGTTGTGCTTCTCAACAAATTTATACGCCTTCCATGATCCAGCCTCAAATTCTACACAAATTTGTGCTTCACAACCGGTCCTCTGCGAAAAATTAGACTGTACATTCCTTTCTTTTTGATTAGGGTCCAATGTATCAACCTTCTTGTTCTTGTAATGCCCAGATCTCGTATCATGGAGTACTTTATATGCTTTCTCCTTTGGCGTTTATTTTTTAAGTCCCATTCCTTATAGCAAACCCCGCAGGTGTCGCATACTTAAGATACAAAGAATAACAATCATCAAGGCTTCTGAAAATCAGTCTTGTCTTTGGTTTTAGGTTGTCTCTAACGACGGGAATCTTGAATGTAGAACCAGTTTTCTGGCAAATCCTTTTATTCGACGCAACACTCTATTATAAAAAAACAACAAAAACGCCATGAACAACAATGAGATGATTCAATAACCTTGGCACTGGAAAACTACACGCCATGCATAATATAAATCCAACATTATCATTGAATCATATATGATCTATACGCCATTAATCGTTGATAGTCAATAAATAATCAGAAATTAAATAAAGTTTTATATATAGATGAAAACACCATAAATAAATAAAAACGTCATTTGTTATATCAATAACGATTCAAAAAGAGTTGACATCTGACGCCATTTCTTAACGAGTTGTTTGGACTAAAACGCCATGAATCGTTGATAATATACATTCCTTAACCAGTTGTTTGGATTGCATAATAAACATCAAGGTTAATATAGAAGATACAAATACAAACATAACGCCATCATAACCACATGCAATAAGCGAAAACGCCATAGCATTTACATGATTAGTTCGAACAAACAACAAAATAAAATCCATCACTTTTATGTTGTTGGAATTGAAACGCCATTAAACATATCAAAATGTGAACAAAAGAAATAAAATAAACGCCAATGCTAATTTTAATTTATATTAATACCAAAATAAACACCATTATAAGAGATATAATAAACAAAATGCCATTGCTTTTATATAAGTTGCTCGAAGAACAAAACACCAAAAATAAAAATAAACGCCATCTATTTTGCATAATATGCTCAGAAAAGGTCAAACGAATTACCCTGTAACTCGCAATCTATATCAAACGCCATGGATCTCGGAAACTTTGAGAGGAGGTAACAACTAACACAAAAATTTTGGAGTTTTGTTTCAAAAGGAATAAAAAGGCGCTGACAAATAAGGGAATGCTCAAAAAATAACATGGAATGACAATCGTATCTTCTATTATTTAGCGCTAATGACACATGTCACCTTTAGATCCGTTCTCATCATTTTCACCAGAACCCGTTTCCATACATACATACATACATACATACATACATACATACATACAGGGAAGAGCTCATGTGAGAACTCATGAGAACCCTATTTCTTGTGTGAGTTTTTCAACCAAATTTTACACGAAGGTAGATTAACGTCTAACTAAAACAACAGTGAAAAAAAATGAATAAAAATTGATGAGCCGGCATTTTTCTCGACATGTAAGTTTCAATTACGTTAGTGTAAATGGTTGTTGATGTCAACAGCCAGAACATTAGCCAGATTTACACCACCACAAAAAGCCGGCTACGATATGTTTAAAAAACAAAGTTTCATAAAAAAATTTCATCAATTTTTTCTTTTCAAAAAACCTTTGGAACTTGGAAGTGGAGTTCTCGTGAGTTCTCACAACTCAAATTAGATCTCATTTTAATCATTCCCTACATATATATATATAGAGAGAGAGAGATATGGTGTTGGTGGTTTATGGTGGTGGTGTTGGTAGGAACTGGTTTGTGGGTAACTAAAGAGAGAAAGATTGGTCGAGTAGTTAGAGAGAGAAGGGATGGACACTTATTATATTTTTATTTTGTTTATAAATAGTATGGGCATTTTTATCATTGTACAAAAATTTAACTGATTTATTGGACAGTGTTAGTAAAATAGATTCAAATCATTATAATTTAGAAAACTAGGTGCTTTGATAATAATAATTTAGCAATAGCAATTAAACTCTAAATATTAAAACTACTATTACAGATAGATACAAATAGTGATTTATTCTTATTCTATAAATTATCTTGAAAATGGAGTTTCATTTGATTAGCAATAGTCGACTAGTTTAGTACATGCATACTTTTAGCTCGTACCATGCGTTCAACACACCAGATTATTCTGCTAGATGTTGATATTACTTATGTTATGGAAAATCCTATGATAAAAGTCGTACTTACAACTTTTAGTCCCTTACCGGAAATTTAAATATAACTAGTGAGATTTCTTCGTGCTTCGCGGCGGGAACTTGGTCGGTATATGTCTGTTTCGTTACAAACTGGTACCCACAATATAGTAATTGAAATGGAAAGCCTTATATCGATTGAAAACAATAAAAACGAACATCGATACAGGTACCGATGTTGTTCAATTAACATCGGTTCGGTTGGTTTGCATTATATTTTTATTTATTTTTTCAACATTGCGATATAAATTTATTGATAACAAATATTGTGCCGCTATCATACCAAACCGAACTAGAAACCGACTGAACAACATTTGTATAGGTACTGATATCTATTTATAATTGTTTTCCTTTCGATAAATTGACACCGTATCGCTTCTATACCATACCATACCATACCAAACCGAAAAACATCATTCTCGGTACAGGAGTTTATGTATGCTATTTTTTCTAACGATAAACTGACATCTTAGTGCTATCGTACCATGCCGAACATCAGTACTGGTACCTGCATTTATTTTTATGATTTTTGGTTTTGAAAAGTTTTCATTTATACCACCTTATCTATGGCGATAAATGAATAACATTACCAGTATAGTGACACTTTGAGCCGATCGGTGTCATACAAGCAATATCGGTGACAGCTCGGTGTTTGTTTTTGGTCATGAAAAACATGTTTTGATTTTTGTACCAAGTGTATGTATCGTACTGGTACTGTAATGAACCGATACCGATCTAATGCACACGTAACGTACCACCACATCGTGCCGGCAAATAACTTGTAATGTTAAAAAGGTAAACATAGATTCGGATTTTTTTTGAAAAGCTAACACCAAAAGTTTAAATTAAAATTTAAACTTATATAAATACTTAAAAATGTGATTTACGATTTAATATGTATAATATAATAATATAATAATAATAATGTATAATGTGTATAATATAATATAATATAATAATAATAGGACTAGGTTATAATTTAATAACACACACATACTAAGACATCCTTATCAAATAATTTATAATGCAACACGGACACGTCTTCATACAAAAATGGTCCAAAAGAATGCCGCATTTCCTCTCTCTTTCCCTTCCCACATAATGGCCTCTCCTTCCTCTCTAATACACACGATTTGATGGTATATGACGATTAAATTCTAAGTATTTATATATTTGCGATGATTGCAATGTGTTAGATATTTATTTGAAAAAATTACCAAAACTTATAAAGGTGGACCAAAAGTATTCAAAAACAGACGCCAACTTTTAGCCGTTTTCAAAAGTGTGGGCTAAACCTTAGCCGACATCTAAAAGCGTGGGTTTACCCGTGCTTTACGTCAAAAACACAAGCTTAGCCACCGCCTTCCGTACTGTTTTAGTCAAAGGTTTAGACTAAATCCTAGCCATCTCATTTGCCATCTCAGCTTATAGAACTGATATGGCGTTTCTGATTCAAGAAAATGAGAACTAACTACATTGATCAAAGCTAAGCCTACATGTCTACTTTTGAAAATTTTGGTCAGTTTTGTTGAATATGGGGAACTCTAGACTAAAAGTCCAACTCAGAATAGAATATTTTGGAAATATATAATAAGTGTGTTTTTGTCCTATTGCAATAGAAATGGTAGATTGGTAGGTAGTATGTTTACAAGAAATTTCATAAAACAAATCTATAAATATATATGCGGATAAAAAAAATATGTATATATTCATCTACGATGATTACCAGTTGGTGATAGTTCTTTTAATATGGTAACGGTAGAATTAAATTCCTGGTATAAAAAGAAAACTAAAATAATGTTTAGTGTGTATACACAGGGTGCTCGTACGAGTACGAATACACAATACAATCGGAAACACAGACACGGTTAATCACATAACGTATTACCTTTTTAGTTAAAAAATAAAGTGTAACAATACCAAACTCAAATTAAAATGAATAAAATGCTCTTCTTATAGTATAATTAGAAAATATCAACGTATGAAAAATTTATGACCGTTATAAAAATTGTTAAGATAGTTGGTTTAAAAGTCTATAATATATTTTAAAGAAGTGTTGTAAAACTCGTATTACTTAAATTCTTATAATTATGTAAAATTACCTTTTTATTCTTCTTATGTATAGTATAACATAATATGTGTGTATATATATACCAAGTTACAAACCTATATATTATACGGGTTAAATAAAGTACTATTAAATAGGTTACAAATGATATTTGATGTTTGAAAAAAAATATATTTGAATCTTCTTTGACATCGCTAGATAATAGCTGCAACAAATGAAATGAAATCAAGAGTCATTTGGATGTTTAGAAATGATTTTAGTTAACTTTTTAAAATATGTAATTTTGAGTGAAACAAGAAAAGTGGGAATAATCTTTTACTATGTTCACAAAATTGTGACACAAGACACGGTGAATTACTTATTATGTATAGAAGATTTATAAGGATTGTTAAAGTTTCAATCTGCAATAACTTTTAACAATTTTTTTATTGGGCACTGAATTATTAGAATAAAATCATACCATAACTATATTTTAAAATTCATGTAAACTCAGTTTGTATTGTTGAATACCAATTAATAATTTGTATCTATTAGTTAGTTGTAAAATTATATCTTTCATATTTTAACTAAAATAAACTTCCATAAGCAAATAATTTATATAACATAAAGTTTCTGAAACCTTTAATCGAAATAAACACTAGGAATTTATAAAAAAAAAACAATTTACACTAAGAAAACATTTATTATAATCTTTTTGTCAAAAAAATATCTGAAACTAAAAACCCATGTAATTTGGCAACTATCAATCAACGACACCGAAAGACACCTTAACTAGTGGTATGCCAATCTCAAAGAAGACAACGTACCAACAAGACGCAATCAACAATAAAAGAAACTGGTTCAGTCATCAAGTAGAACTTCCTTTGTTGATGATCAATGAAGGGCTGGTGGAACCACAAACGGAACAAGGAGAAAAAGGTATAGCGTTGTTGGATGAACAACGAGAGGCGGTGAGGTAAAGGCAATTTGACATTGACTTCACGTTTATGAAACCGTACGGCCAAGTCCGCGGTAAAATGTTGCAACTAATTCTACAATGAAAACATGTATTAGCCACGAAATCGGTTGGGGATGTTACTGGGAAATCAAGGAAGATTGATCGTAGTTGTTTAATTTTTTATTTAATTATCATACTTTTTATGTTTTTAGTTGGATTTTATGCATCTTATATTTTTTTTACTGAAAGTGTAGTTCAATGTTTAACTTATTATTATTTAAAATGTTTTTTTATTTTAAATAAAAAAGCTTAATTCATTTTTAAATAAAAAGAAAAAAATAAAAAAAGGTTTTAGGATAGTGGTGCCATCAAATTAGATGTTTTAGAGTTAGTGGATGGACGAGGGTTTGGGGGTTTGGTGCAATATGAATACGGTGGAAAGAAATATTTTGTCCGGTAACATGATTAAAGGGATTCCAGGTAATGGTGAGTCCATTCGTTTATGGGTGGATCTGTTGGTGGGCAATACGTGTCTAAAAAGTCGGTTTCCAAGTCTATTCCGGTCAGAGCAGAACAAACTTTGCTTAGTATTGGATAAGATGGAGGGAATTGGTTCAATAGGCTATGTGAAGTGGGAGTGGAGCAGGTTTCCATCAAATCAATCTAATGGAGGTAAATGAACTTCAGCCTTGTTATAGGCTATCGGGCATGATACTGTTGGGAAATAACAAAGATTCGTGGGTGTGGCAAGCTAATACGAATGGATGTTTCTTAATCAAATCGTTGCGACATCTGATGGCAAGTAACGTTGCTTCTTATAATGGCTTCATTGTTCCATGGAAAGTCAATATATTTTGTTAGCGTCTTGCGCGAAATCGACTTCCCACACATGTGGCCCTAAATAGGAAAGGAAACAACATAAATAACTTGGCGTGTCCGTATGTGGTGAGGCCTATGAATCAGTGGAACACCCCACGACGTCATGCTTCGTCGCGGCAGATGTTTGGCAAGGGGTGTCACACCCCGACCCGCAGCGGAATAAAAGTCGGGGCATGATTGGGTTATCACCAAAGCTCATGATATTTACTAAGAAGTTTTATATATATTAAATTCAAATCAAAATTTCAAATATCCAACAAAATTTCATGCAAACACAAATAATAATCTAAATGCTTGTTCCAACGAAATAACTTGATTATTCTTCTAGGCCATCATAAGTGTTTCTTTCCTTAACTTGATCACCTGTATCATGCGTAAAACAGAGGAAATTTTGGGTCAACAAAAGTTGGCGAGTGAACCTTTATAAAACATTTAAATAATTGATTTTTTTTATGTTTATTTAAATAAAATTGTGCATAAATCACATGTGAGCAAATGTATATATGTAACCAATCACAAACCACATTGAATGAATGTATGACATGAATGATGATGTATCTGAGATCAAGGCTCAATCAAACGGAGCCGATCTAATGAGGCACCTGATGCTCAACCCGTATCCCACGAGGAACTGATGGGCTTAATGAAATGAGTGCACTGAAATGATAAAATGTATCCACATATAAACCACACTACAAGCAGTACACATTTGATCATGAAATGATATAGGCACAAGTGTTAAATAAAATAAAGAAATGACACGACACATGATACACCTTAAAACGTGATTAAAACGGGGAATTTGTAGAGATTCACTCACCTTGGGTGCGTATTCTTGAGTGGAAAGGAGAGCGTACGAGTTGGGAATTTACCCGACGAGGAAGTACTAACCTAAAATAGTAACGTAATAACTCGATAAATAAGATATTATGTAGGTTATAATCTTTTGTTTAGGATTTTTAGATTATTATTGTGGGTTTGAAAACCTTTGGAACATATATATTTATCGATTTAAGTTAATAATTAAAGTAATAACATAAGGTAGAATAAATAAAATAAATAAAATAAATATAAAATGCAATAAAAAAATATTAAAAAATTTCAGGCCAGACTGATAACCTTGTCAGTGGCTGGTTCGATGGCTTGTCAGATATGCGTGTGGTGAGGCTCGAACTCGCGACCTCTCGTTCGTGTGCACGCAGCTCTTCCAACTGAGCTACGTGTCTAACCTGTAAGATTCTGGATTTTAATTATTCTTAAATACACTTTGGGTTTATTCAAATTTAATTACTTTCCAAAAAGGTTATGCTGAATCAAACCGGACACACACCGTATGACTCGAACCGGGGACTTTGGCGATGTTATGCACCCAACCCAACCAACTGGGCTGGGTGTCTAACCCGACAATACATGTAATTTAATTATACTTATATGCTGAAAAAATGTATAAAGAAATGGTAATTTAAAAAAAGGGTTTAAAATGGTCAGGCCGGTGTGGATACCCGGTTTCGAAACAGAGACCTTGTGTTTAGCTTGCACTCGGCCCAACCAGTTGGGCTGCGTGCTTACCCGGTTGGTAAAACAAATTTTAATATATTAGAACACACGTTGCACTTCATCTTCCTCATTCAAAATTTTAACCCCAACAGGTACCCGCCTGTTTTTTTTTCTTAAATCTCAATACTCCTCAAGTTTTCTATCTACCACACAACTGATAATTCAATTAAAACTTAAACAGAAAAGAAACGAGGGTGCTACCGGAAAACAGCGGTGGTGGGTTTGATTCCGGCGAGTAGGTTCCGACGATTCTGGTGGTCTTCCGGCGAACAGAACTTTCCGACAACCAAGAACTTAGAGAGGGAACAAAGGTATTGAGCGAGTTTAGATAGAGGAATACAACGGGCATTTATAGGGTTGATTGGGTTCGATTTTTAGGTAAGTGGTTCGGATTGATTGCCAGCATAATTTCCGTTAAGCAATTTACCAAGAATAGATTGGGCAGCTGTCCGCTCTTGGGGAAAAACGCGTGAAATTTTGAGGGTTCCGCCGAGTGAAACCTGCGGTTGTTGCAGGTTTTCCCGCCCGAGTTTATATATACATATATTGTTATGCGGAAACATAATCAATAAGTGCGTGTAGTCCAGTGGTGTTTGTAGTGTGTGTGTGTCCCGGGGAACCCGGGTTCGATTCCCGGTTCACCCTCTTTTTATTTATTTTAATTCTTTTAAAATAAATCATTTTACTAATTATATATATTTAATATTTAGTTGCTTATTTATTTTATTAAATTTACTCTAAACCTTTGTTACTATTATTATATATATATATAATTTCTAATGTTTAAAACAATAAATAAAAAAATGTAAAATCAAAAGATTATTTGACATAAATAAATACACTGATCGGTAATTTGGGGCGGATTTTCGAAACTCGATTCACATAAATGTTACAGTATCCCCTACTTTTAGAAATTTCGTCCCGAAATTTAAGTAGTGGTTGCAACTGGAAAGAGATGTGGGTACTTCTCGCGTTGAGTCTTCACGTTCCCAAGTAAACTCGAGCCCTCGTTTTGACTCCCAACGGACCCTGACGATTGGAATACGACTTCGTCTCAAGCGCTTCTCACCGAAATTCATGACTTCTACTGGTCTTTCAACGAAGTGCATTGATTCATAACCTTGAATGTCTTCTAGAGGGATATGGAGGTTTTCGTTGGCGAGACACTTTTTCAAGTTTGATACATGGAACGTGGGATGAATTCTGTTGAGTTCTTCTGGTAGGTCAAGCTTGTATACTACAGGACCTACTCTTTCGAGTATCTTGAATGGTCCCACATAGCGTGGTGCTAGCTTGCCCTTTTGACCAAAACGAACCACTCCTTTCCATGGTGACATTTTCAAAAGTACTTGATCACTAACACAAAACTCCAAGGGCTTTCGTCGTTTGTCAGCATAACTCTTTTGACGACTTCGAGCCGCTAGAAGATTGTTTCGAATTTGAAGGATTTTGTCCGTTGTTTCTTGAATCAATTCAGGTCCGGTGATTTGCGCTTCACCAATTTCGTGCCAACATACTGGAGATCGGCACTTACGACCATATAAAGCTTCGAAAGGAGCCATGCTGATACTTGAATGATAGCTATTGTTGTACGAAAACTCGACTAACGGTAGATGAGCGTCCCAGTTCCTTTTGAAGTCTATGACATATGCTCGAAGCATGTCTTAAAGGATTTGGATGGTGCGTTTAGACTGACCATCAGTTTGAGGGTGAAAGGCGGTGCTAAGGTCTAACCGTGTACCCAAACCGGTTTGTACGGCTTGCTATGTTCATGAAGTGAAACGACCATCATGATTTGAAATGATGCTTAACGGTACACCATGACGACTTACGATCTCGTTGATGTAGATACGAGCTAACTTCTCGTTCTTGAAGTCCTCGCGAATCGGAATGAAGTGAGCTGATTTTGTAAGACGATCAATGATTACCCATATGGTGTCATACCCACTGGAGGTGCGAGGTAACCCGGTAATGAAGTCCATGGTTAAGTTTTCCCACTTCCATACCGGTATTTCGGGTTGGACTAGAAGTCCTGAAGGTCTTTGATGTTCAGCTTTCACTTTGGAACATGTAAGGCACTTGGAAACAAAAACAACGATATCTTTTTTCATGCCAGGCCACGAGTAGGTGTATCGTAGGTCTTGATACATCTTATCGGCTTCTGGGTGTACAGAGTATCGTGTTTTGTGTGCCTCATTCATGAGGAAATCACGAAGGTTGTCGCGATGGGGGATCCATATGCGGTTTAAATAATATAGAATACCGTCTGATTTGGTTTCAATTTTGAGTTCAGCTCCACATGACAGCTCATCGCGTACGTCATTTTTCGTTACAGAGATATGTTGAGCTGCCCGGATTCGATCCTTGATATTGGTTATGATTTGCGAACATAGAAGATGAATAGAGTTCGCATATCCCTTTCGACTGAGCGCATCAGCCACCATATTTGCCTTGCCAGGATGATACCGAATCTCGCAGTCGTAGTCGTTGAGCAGTTCGACCCATCTTCGTTGCCTCATATTCAACTCTTTTTGATTGAAGATATGCTGGAGACTCTTGTGGTCAGTGTATATTTCACACTTGGTACCGTAAAGATAATGTCTCCATATCTTGAGAGCGAACACAACGGCTCCAAGTTCCAGGTCGTGGGTGTGTAATTTTTCTCATGAACTTTGAGTTGCCTAGAGGCATAGGCTATTACCTTTCCTCTTTGCATCAATACACAGCCTAGACCTTGCCCTGATGCGTCGTAATAAACCACAAAGTCATCGCAACCCTCAGGGAGTGTAAGGATAGGTGCGTCACAAAGCCTTTGCTTTAAAGTTTGGAAGGCCTCCTCTTGCTTAGGTCCCCAAATGAAGGGTTTTCCCTTGTGAGTCAAGGCCGTGAGCGGAATGGCGATACGGGAAATGTTGGCAATGAAGCGTCGGTAATAACCAACCAAGCCAAGAAATGACCTAACTTCGGTAGGGGTACGTGGAGCTTGCCATTCTTGCACTGCCTTGATTTCGAAGGGTCGACATGAATCCCTTTGTCATTGACGACATGACCAAGGAATTGTACCTCTCTTAACCAGAATTCGCATTTTGAGAACTTAGCGTAAAGCTTTTCAGTCCTTAAGAGTGCAAGAATGAGTCGAAGATGTCGCTCATGATCGGATTTTGACTTTGAGTAGATAAGGATATCGTCGATGAAGATTATGACGAAACGGTCGAGATAGGGTTTGCATACCCTATTCATTAAATCCATGAAGACAGCGGGGGCGTTGGTTAAACAGAAGGGCATAACCATGAACTCGTAATGACCATAACGAGTTCGGAAGGCAGTTTTTGGAATATCTTCTTCGCGCACTCTAAGCTGATGATAACCTGAACGAAGGTCGATTTTGGAAAAACAGGTGGCGCCTTGAAGTTGGTCTAGAAGGTCATCAATACGAGGCAGTGGATAACGATTCTTAACTATCAACTTGTTGAGTTCTCTATAATCAATGCACATGCGAAACGTTCCATCTTTCTTCCTCACAAAAAGAACGGGCGCACCCCAAGGCGATGAGCTAGAACGTATGAATCCTTTGTCAGTCAGCTCTTGCAGTTGACTGGCCAACTCTTGCATCTCGGATGGGGCTAACCTATAGGGAGATTTTGCGACCAATGTAGCGCCAGGCACAAGATCGATTCGAAATTCGACTTCTCGCACAGGAGGAAGTCCTGAAACGTCGTCGGGAAAAACTTGCGGGAATTCTTTCACAACTGGAATATCTTCGAGCTTCCTCTCCTTGCCTTCCTTCTTGACGACGTGAGCTAGAAATGCGACGTAATTTTTGTGAAGATAACTTCGGGCTTGAAGGCAGGACATCAATTTGAGCCCTTTCGAAGGAGTTTCCCCAAAGATACGTAGTGTCTAACCGTCGGCGAGAGGAATACGAATGAACTTTTCATGGCACACCACTTCAGCGTGATGCTGGTTGAGCCAGTCCATGCCGATGATAACATCGAAACTTCCCAATTTCATAGGAGTGAGATCCATTGAAAAATCATGATCATTTAGGGTGAGAGTACAATCGCGTATAATAGAATTTAATGAAGTGGGTTTTCCGTCAGCGACTTCCACCGTCAGAGATTTAACGAGATTATCACGAGGTTGGTCGATAATAGATTCGAATTCTAAAGACACAAAGCTCTTATCCGCACCAGTATCGAATTATATGGATGCATAACTACCATTTACGAGAAACGTACCGTTGACCACATTGTTGTCAGCCCTGGCTTGGTTAGCGTTGATATTGGAAGCTCTCCCTCTAGTAGGTGGAGGAACTTGGTTAGCTTGGTTTACCGGGTTTGCTTGAGCTTAGGCATGGATGATGTTCACCAGGTGTGGGCAAGTATTCCTGAAGTGGTTTGGGTCCCCACAATTGAAACAGGCTCGCATGGATTGCATCATGGGGTAGTTGGGTTGGTAGTAAGGTTGGGCTGCGAGTTGTGCAGGTGGTAGAAGTAAGGGTTGTTGGGCTTGGCCCACCATTTGATTTTGGGTTTGGGTTGGAGGTTGACTGCAGTTCGATCGTTGAAGGGTACGACAGGTTTGGATAGTGTGACCCGCACGGCCACAACTTGTGCAATGTTGGCAAGGGTTTTCAGGAGGGTGATGGTATTGGCAACGGTTACACTTTGGGTGTGGGCCAGTGTATGGTCTTTTGAATGGTGTGGCTGGAGGGGCGACTTGCGTGATTGGAGCAGCAGTGATGGGAGGGTTGGTTTGGGTGACAGCAAAGTTCTTGCCATTTCGCTTCCTCTTACCAGCAAACTTCGAGGATGAACCTGAGTGGTTTGGAATTGGGGTCTCAATGGGTGTTTTCTTCTTCTCATCTTTAAATTTGCCATTTCGAATGCGATTTTCAGTGAGTTCCGTAGCTAACTCCATTGCGGCTTCGAGTGTTGCAGGCGAAGTGCTTAAAACCGAATCTTGGATTTTTGAGGGGAGGCCTCGAATGTAGTGTTCAATTAGGCGGTATAATGGGGTGAGCAGATTGGGAACCATTTGGTTCAACTCAAGAAACCTCTTGTTGTAGGAGGTGTGATCTCCTTCCTTTTGCTTTAGAGAATGGAATTCATCTTCAAGCTTCTTGATCTCGCTTCTAGGGCAGAAGCGTCTTGTCATGATCTCTCTTAATTCCTCCCATGATAAGGCCATGGCATCGTCTACACCTCGCTTTCCTTTTTTCGTGTTCCACCAGGTAAAGGCTACCCCAAAAAATCTTCCAGTCGCGTAACGTACCTTATAGTCCTCGGGATAGTCGCAATTGAGAAAAGTGTTTTCCATCTCCTCAAACCAGTGAAGGAGAGCGGTGACACCTTCAGTCCCTTCATATTTTGGGGGATCGCAGGACTTGAAGTGTTTGTAGGTGCATTTGGGGGTTTGGGAGGAGGGTTGGCGACGCTTTGGTCTTCTTGGTTGGGAGAGTTGATGGGATTAGCGGTGAGAGCTTGCTGAACTTGTAGTACGATGTCAGGAAGCACTGCGGCCATTTGTTTAGCAATTTGCGTGGCCAAGCGTTCGTTTGACTTTCCTGACCTTCTACCTCCACGTAATTGCCTAGCAGGCATCTACAGGAATATATGTAGGGAGATTGTGAGCTCAAGAATTTCCTAGGTGTCATGTGTCGTAAAAAGAATGAAAACAACATAACTGAAAATAATTTAACTACATCCATAGGATGTCTTGGGTTTGCTCATGTTTGGGCCTCCAAATGTCCCCCATACCATTGCCTGTGTAGTCATGTGGGCCCCCATGACTATTGGGCTTGGTAAGATTCACATTGGTGTCGGCGGGTTAACACTCGCACCACCCGAATGAAAATCGTAAAACATGATTGCGAGATGTATGGTCGGAGGGTGTCCAGGTGTGGACACAATGACAGCTCAAAGTGGGGTTAGTTCACACGACGTTTGGTATAGCATGCTTTGGCCTAATAGGTCCTTCGTACTCTTATCGTTAGTCCCCAGGTAGGCAAACTGGTCCTTTATTTTGGATTTATACGAATGCCAAGCCTAGATAGGATGTTCCGACTATCGGTACTCGTACCCTTCCAGTTACTACATGCCCGTCGTGAAAACTCACTTTGATGTGATTTGAAAAATATGAAAACATTTCAAAAATCTTCGAAAAGAAATAACGGAAATTGTGAAATTGTGAGGTGTGTGCTTTCATAGATATGATATGATATGAGGGTATGATCTATGATGAGCATTGCATATTAACATGTACTTGTGAGAATGTTTGCATAATGTTGTGTGTGAATATAAACATGAAACATATAAACATCATGAATTTTGCATGTAACACATAAACAATTTAAATCTAGTCAACTATAGTATAGGCTCTAAAGGTCTAATAACCTATCCTATATCCCTATAGTCACAAGCTCTGATACCAATCTGTCACACCCCAACCCGCAGCGGAATAAAAGTCGGGGCATGATTGGGTTATCACCAAAGCTCATGATATTTACTAAGAAGTTTCATATTTATTAAATTCAAATTAAAATTTCAAATATCCAACAAAATTTCATACAAACACAAATTGTAATCTAAATGCTTGTTCCAACGAAATAACTTGATTATTCTTCTAGGCCATCCTAAGTGTTTCTTTCCTCAACTTGATCACCTGTATCATTCGTAAAACAGAGGAAATTTTGGGTCAACAAAAGTTGGCGAGTGAACCTTTATAAAACATTTAAATAATTGATTTTTTTTATGTTTATTTAAATAAAATTGTGCATAAATCACATGTGAGCAAATGTATATATGTAACCAATCGCAAACCACATTGAATGAATGTATGACATGAATGATGATGTATCTGAGATCAAGGCTCAATCAAACGGAGCCGATCTAATGAGGCACCTGATGCTCAACCCGTATCCCATGAGGAACTGATGGGCCTAATGAAATGAGTGCACTGAAATGATAAAATGTATCCACATATAAACCACACTACAAGCAATACACATTTGATCACGAAATGATATAGGCACAAGTGTTAAATAAACTAAAGAAATGACAAGACACATGATACACCTTAAAACGTGATTAAAACGGGGAATTTGTAGAGATTCACTCACCTTGGATGCGTATTCTTGAGTGGAAAGGAGAGCGTACGAGTTGGGAATTTACCCGACGAGGAAGTGCTAACCTAAAATAGTAACGTAATAACTCGATAAATAAGATATTATGTAGGTTATAATCTTTTGTTTAGGATTTTTAGATTATTATTGTGGGTTTGAAAACCTTTGGAACATATATATTTATCGATTTAAGTTAATAATTAAAGTAATAACATAAGGTAGAATAAATAAAATAAATAAAATAAAAATAAAATGCAATAAAAAAAATTAAAAAATTTCAGGCCAGACTGACAACCTTGTCAGTGGCCGGTTCGATGGCTTGTCAGATATGCGTGTGGTGAGGCTCGAACTTGCGACCTCTCGTTCGTGTGCACGCAGCTCTTCCAACTGAGCTACGTGTCTAACCTGTAAGATTCTGGATTTTAATTATTCTTAAATACACTTTGGGTTTATTCAAATTTATTTACTTTCCAAAAAGGTTATGCTGAATCGAACCGGACACACACCGTATGACTCGAACCGGGGACTTTGGCGATGTTATGCACCCAGCCCAACCAACTGGGCTGGGTGTCTAACCCGACAATACATGTAATTTAATTATACTTATATGCTGAATAAATGTATACATAAATGGTAATTAAAAAAAGGGTTTAAAATGGTCGGTCCGGTGTGGATACCCGGTTTCAAAACAGAGACCTTGTGTTTAGCTTGCACCCGGCCCAACCAGTTGGGCTGGGTGCTTACCCGGTTGGTAAAACAAATTTTAATATATTAGAACACACGTTGCACTTCATCTTCCTCATTCAAAATTTTAACCCCAACTGGTACCCGCCTGTTTTTTTTCCTTAAATCTCAATACTCCTCAAGTTTTCTATCTACTACACAACTGATAATTCAATTAAAGCTTAAACAGAAAAGAAACGAGGGTGCTACCGGAAAACAATGATGGTGGGTTTGATTCCGGCGAGTAGGTTCCGACGATTCTGGTGGTCTTCCGGCGACAGAACTTTCCGACAACCAAGAACTTAGAGAGGGAACAGAGGTATTGAGCGAGTTTAGATAGAGGAATACGACGGGTATTTATAGGGTTGATTGGGTTCGATTTTTAGGTAAGTTGTTCGGATTGATTGCCAGCATAATTTTCGTTAAGCAATTTACCAAGAATAGATTGGCAGCTGTCCGCTCTTGGGGAAAAACGCGTGAAATTTTGAGGATTCCGGCGAGTGAAACCTGCAGTTGTTGCAGGTTTTCCTGCCCGAGTTTATATATACATATATTGTTATGCAGAAACATAATCAATAAGTGCGTGTAGTCCAGTGGTGTTTGTAGTGTGTGTGTGTCCGGGGAACCCGGGTTCGATTCTCGGTTCACCCTCTTTTTATTTATTTTATTTTTTTTAAAATAAATCATTTACTAATTATATATATTTAATATTTAGTTGCTTATTTATTTTATTAAATTTACTCTAAACCTTTGTTACTATTATTATATATATATATATATATATATATATATATATATATATATATATATATATATAATTTCTAATATTTAAAACAATAAACAAAAAAAATGTAAAATCAAAAGATTATTTGACATAAATAAATACACTGATTGGTAATTTAGGACGGGTTTTCGAAACCCGATTCACATAAATGTTACAAGGGGTATCTATATGGTGTAACATCCCACAAATATATGCCTTCTCATTGGAAGATCTTTTCATTATACACGTGCATGTTTATGGGTCGCAAGTCAAAAGAAGTATGATCCAGACGATAACCTTTTGGTGTGTTGTTAGTTTGGTGAGAGAGGAATGAGGTCATCTTGAAATCCAAACGATTGAAGGTTGGTGATATTTTGGGTGAACTAATGGTGTAAATTCGAATTATGTTGCTAGATGTATATGTGGTTTGGTCATTTGGTTTGTTGGTTTTGTATGTGTATTTGGTTTTAGTAAAATTTATCCTTTAAAAAAAGGTAGTGGATGAAAGAAGTGATTTGGCACTATAGGATTGAAGGAAGTACCTTATGGTAGTGTCTCTTCCCCAAAAAATAATATAGATATAGATGTATATTTGAAAATCCTTATTACTATATATAATTAAAAGGAAAAAAAAATCCTTAAATGAAAGTTGTATTCAGTTTGCAATCAAATTTGAAAATTCAAGTCCGTATATTTTTTTATTAGCTAGACGTTGAAATGGTAAACGTAAATCCTAGAATTAAAGTTCTAGTCATTATTTTTTAATGGGGAATCAATATAGAAGTATTATGATGATAGCATGATTGATTTAATATGTTGAGTGAGGATTTAGATGAGAATGTTTTTTTAAGAATATAAAGAATAAGTTTTATATTAAAAAAATGCTTTAATTAATATGTTTAATTAATCTTATTGTAAGGGTATAAAGGTAAATTTATAATTTTAATTAATTTATTGCATTTATCTAAATTAGATAAGTAATTAAATTTGAAATTCATTTTTAAAATACAATCTTTAAGACAACTCAATTTATCTATATGCCCTTACAATGATGAAGGGCTCTGATATGTGTAAAATAAAGTGTAAGATAAATTTCGATATGTATAGGATAAAACGTAGGATAAATTTCGTTAGATTTAAGACATATGTATGATAAATTTTGATATGTGTTGCATAAATTTTGATATGTGTGGTATAAATTTTGAAATGTATAGAATAAAGTGTATTTGTTCAATTAATGAGAGAGACAATAATTAACTAGATAACTTATAAATTATTTATCGTTTTATCATTATGTTCTTTCATATTTTTCTTCACACAGTTTTTTTTCAGATCATCCATCCCATATATATATATATATATATGGCAAGGTTTCTGTATATTAGTGAAATTATGTGCGACAAATAGGATGTGAGAAGGATATGACACTTGTATTTCATGACAGGGGTGTAATCGTCAAATACATAGTGTGTACTTTTGTCAGTGGCATTAATTAATGTTATTGTAAGGGAATATAGGTAAATTTATAATTTTAGTTAATTTATTGCATTTCTCTAAATTAGTTAAGTAATTAAATTTGAACCTTATTTTTAAAATACAATCTTTTAAGACAACCTAATTTACCTATATGCCCTTACAATGATGAAGGACAATTTCTGATATGTATAGAATAAAGTGTAAGATAAATTTTGATATGTACAAGATAAAATGTAGGATAAATTTTGTTAGATTTAAGATATATGTATGAGAAATTTTGATATGTATTATATAAATTTTGAAATGTACAAAATAAAGTGTATTTGTCAAATTAATGAGAGAGAGAATTATTAATTGGATAACTTATAAACTATTTATCGTTTTACCATTATTTTCTTTCATGTTTTTCTTCAGACATTAAGTTTTTTTCTTCTGAGCAAGGTTTCTGTATATCGGTGAGATTATGTGCGAAAATAGGATGTCAGAAGGATATGACACTTGTACTTCATGTCAGAGGTGTAATCGTCAAGTACATAGTGTGTAGTTTTGTTAGTGGATTTTTGTTAGTAGCGTGTAGTATTTTTTGTTAGATTCCCATGCGTTTTAATGATTATGGCGTTTAACGCGTTTTAGTTCTTGTAATATATATTGTTTATGCTGTTAGTTTATAAGTTTTTTGTGTTATGTGTTTTATTGGTTTTCGTTTTAACTTGTTTGGCGCTTAAATGGATATATAGAAAAATGTGTGTGAAATTCTCTAAATATAAAACCATATGTGGAGTTTTGTGTTAATGATGCTTAATAATCACTGTGTGGAGTTTTGTATCTATGGTGAGGATTCCGTGGTTTTGGGGTTTTGTATGTGTTTTTTTGTGGCGTTTTTGTATACATGTTGAGGATTATAAATATTCTGTTTATACGTTCATGGATTCCATGCATGGCGTTTATTGTCATATTAAGGAATGTTTGACGTTTATTTACATGACGCCCTCTTTCATGTAGAATTATTTTTCTTGAGTATATTATTTGCATGTTTTATGTGTTACTTATGTTTTTTAGATGGCTGTGGCGTTTTTGTGTTTTCTTGTAGGTGATATTGTCGCACCCATCAAAAGAATATCTCCTATTAATTTTGTTACTGGGTATACATTGAATCGCTTGTCAAACAACAAGGATGTTTTTCTCTGTATAAGGAACACGTTCAATTTTACATGAAGAAGGTTAAGGATATGTAGATTGTTTTCCCAGCTCCTTGCAAAAGGGACGGGTTTGCTGTGATAATTGGTCATTACTAAAATGACAAGAATCCTATAACCGTGCCTGTTGGCTATAAATCTAAAGGTTCTGGACCGTGCAAGCATATCAAATCCAAACATGATGAGGCCGTTGAAAACTCTTCTAAGAAAGCTGTGAAGAATGAAAGGTAGTGTCAGAATTGGAAAAAAAGATATATGCACATTAATCCCTCTACATGCAAGCAATCCTTAATAAAAGAAGATCAAGACGGTCTTTGAGAGCGGTTACGAGTGAAGAATAGAATATGGAACATGGCGTTTTATCCTTTGGCATTTTTGAAAACTATGCATTCATCAATTTTTTTATTTGTTTAGGTTAGCATTTTTTTACATGGGGCTTTCACCGTAGAACTATATTTATTAGAATTAACCTTAGCAGATATCAAAACTTGTTGTTTACCATTTTTTGGCGTTTTCAAATACGGCTTCTTGACAACCTGTGGTGTTTTTAACAGTATCATTATAACAGTGGCATTATAACGGTATATCCAGTGGTGTTTTCAACCTATTATTTCAACATAGTATGGCGTTTTATGACAAAAGAAAACACTTCATTAATAATAACAATAAAACTCACCAAAACTTCATAAACACAAAAAATAACATGCCAAACATTTGTTAAGCGTAAAACAAAATTGGAAAAATAAATCAAAATTTATCATCTGATTGGATTACATAAGAGATGTACCCATCACTTCCTTCTTCTTCTTCTTCCTATTTTTGTTTATACTCTTCATCGTCATCAAGAGATGAATCCATGTCGTTGGCGTATATGTCCAACAGTGTTTGAAGCATCCATTGCATCATCTCTTCTTCATGTGAAACAACTGTCGAAGTTCTGATAGTGTTTGAAGCCCAAAAAAATACAACATTAATCAATTCTGTATATCGTACCATGATAACAACATTAAATGATTGAGAACTTGTGCTATTATACCATTTACCAAGTGTTGTTATAATTTTCTGATAACAAAAATTAATATGTGGTTTTATGATGCCATAATCATGCGTTGGTAAATGAAACTGGGCACATAAGAACACCATGTAACTTGTATAACAAAACAATTATTCATGCAATGTGTTACTATTTATAAATTAATACTCATTCTAATATAAAAGTATACCAATATTTTATACATATTTATATATATATATATATATATATATATATATATATATATATATATATATATATATATATATATATATGGTAGGGTTCTAGAGTGAACACTAGGTTGAGAGTGAACCGTGTGAACTAATCTGAGCCATTGGATTATATCATCTAAAGATTTTTAAACAATGGCAAGATTGTAATTATAATGTTGTAACTTCCATTTAAATTAATTGACAGAAGGGTATTTGCATCTTTTATAAATTGCATTTAGTAAACAATATAATCAAAATTCCTAAAATCTTGCTAGTTTCTGTATATATAAGATACATAGTTGTTAGTATATACACATGTGTATAGTATTCATAGTATCAGTTTATATACAAGATACACATATGTTAGTTTATACACATGTATACAGTCTCGCTAACTATCAATTTATACAAGATACACCGCTATTAGTTTATACACATGTGTACAGTCTCGCTAACTATCAGTTTATACAAGATACACAGTTGTTAGTTTATACAGATGTGTACAGACTTTTGATACATCTGTGTATTTTGTAGTCAACGACCTAGTTCTGTTAGGAGTTTCATATACAGTTTGAATCTGGAAGGGACAGTTGGTGTCCAGTACCTAGTTCCGTTAGTAGTTTCATATACGTTATTAGCAACTGATTCTACACGACTTTAAAATAATGGAGATAATTAAAAATGTGTGAGAGAGAGAGAGGGAATTAATAGATGAGAAAATTAAGGGATTTTAATTAAGAGAGAGAGAGAGAGCTAATGTCAATCTTACCATTTTAATCTAAAAAATAATCAATGGTCAAGCTTAGTTCACTCAGTTCATTTTTAAGAAGTTGTTCACAAATGATCATAATCCTATATATATATGTATATATATATATATATATATGTATATATATGTATATATATATGTATATATAAAATTCGGTTCAAGAAGAAACCACTACTAGTTATTAGAACCATGAGAACCTCTCCCATCTAATAGAATTTTAACACATCACCTATAATCAATTTAATTCAAAAGAGTATTCCAGTATTTTTCTCTAATATCCCCTCTCTCTTATCTCTAAAACATATCACATTATCATTTATATGTCTGACATAATAATATCTTTCTTCTTTCATCTCTTTTGTACTTTTATATTTAAAATTGGGAAAAAAATATCTTAGGTTTTAAATTCAAACATCAAAAGAATTACGTAATTTAGAAAATACAAACATATCGAAAATGATATCTATTTCTTTTTTCTTTATTTTCTCTAATTATAACATCATATTCTTTATAAAATTAAAGTTATATTTGTCTTATATGTTTATTAGAAAATACAAAATTATCAAAAATGATATCTATTTTTTTGCTCTATTTTCCCTAATTCTGACTTAATGTCCTTTATAAAATGCAAACTATATTTGTCTTATATATCTATTGAGAATTTTTATTTCATTCGTTAACGTTTGATGACTTTGCACTACAACTTAAAAAACATTCGACAACGTGCGTAAAAAAGTTTTGATAACGTGCATAAACATTTACACGAACTGAGTATGAGAACACCACTATGTAAAAAAATAAATGTTTTGACAAGGTGCGTAAAAAAGTCTTTTTACGTCCCTGATTGCCGACCCGAGCTCCTCTAAACGTCACGCGTAAATCTAATTTTCAATCTTATGTAAAAACAGAACGCGTTAAATAGTTTTTACATACGTTTGAAAAACGTTTTTAACGTAACTTGACGAATGTAAAATATTTTTTTTGCGCACGGTGTCCAATGAAAAGAAATGTTTTTTATGCTCATGATCGTCGGTCCGAGATCCTCTAAAAGTCACGCGTATATCTATTTTTCAAACGTATGTAAAAACAGCATGCGCAAATGTTTAGTTTTTACATACGTTTGAAAAATTGTTGCTCCTACGTTGTTGATTGTAAAAAAAATTTTGTGCACGGTGTCGAATGTAAAAAAAAATTGCGCACAGTGTTGAATGCAAAAAAAATGCTTTTTTATTACACACGATAAAAAAATGTTTTTTACGCCTGCCAGCCCAAGCTCCTCTAAACGTTTGTGGAATGTAAACACTTTGGTTTTTTTTCTTTGATTTTCGTGGGTGTTGACGAGGATAATAAACAAAAAATGAATATTAAGATCAGAGATTGAAGATGCTTTCTTTTTATACATGTAGTGTAATTTTTTTTTCTATAAAAATCATATGTTATAATTAATTTTTTTAATACATAAACGTAATTAATGTTGTCATGAATAATGATGTAGTCTATGAGGTTTTATTGTAGGTTTGACAAGTTGACATGAATATTACGCAAGTCAAATTTTCCAACATACCCTTTTTGTACTATTTATTTTTTAATCAATAAAATCACTATAAGACAAATCAAACTTAAAATATTTAATCTCAACTACTCATACATGAGAGATTTAGGGTGGATAATGGTTTCTACGGGTTCTCGCATCTAAAGGTGGTTCTTATTTTACCCCATCCATATATATATGGGATTTAGAGGAAATGCCTAAAAATATGAAAACGATGAGAACGATTTTGGTGTTGACATGTGACGTTGGTGCTAACTTACACTAAAGGGTAATATTGTCAAAAAGTTCATGCACATGCCACTCACATGTCAAAGACTATCCACATGCAAGTTACATGCATATTCCACCATCTTTTTTAAACTCCCGTAACTTTTTTATACGTGATTATTTTTTTTAAAAAGTTACACTATAAAATCGAATGTTTTATTATCTTTCCACCGAGCATACGATTGTTATACTTTTGAAATAAAAAAATAACATAAACTAGGTGTTCAAATAAAAACGCCATAAAACACCGAGTTCAGAAAAACGCCATAAAAATACCCAGTTGAAAACGCCATAAAACACCCAAATTCAGAAGAAAAAAAACCATGAAAACCAGTTGAAAAGCAATAAAAACACTCAGTTTAGAAAACGCCATTAAAAAAGTTCAAAACGTTAGAAAGATTAAAAAATGCTGAATTCTATGGTGTAACTTTTTTGGAAAAATAATCATGTATAAAAAAATTTTTGGCGTTTAAATATGATGGGGAAATGACTTGTGATTAGCATGTGCACCCTTGTTTGGATCTTCCCAATTTACCTGTCCTGGTGGTTGTAAGGTTCTCAATATTTACAAAAACGTCACCGCATCAATCTTAGCCACAAATCACAAAGATCTTGTGTCTAAAAATCGTTCTCACCGTTTTCACACTTCTAGGCGTTTTCTCCTGATCCATATATAAATGAGAACCACCACGAGTTGTGAGAACCGTGAGAACTTTTTCTTCCTGTACGAGTTGGGCCAAATTTTTTTCCACAAACGTATATGAAAATATTATAAACACATATGTAAAAACAAGTAAAAAACATCGTTGAGTCGATAGTTTTGACTGATGGAAGTTTTTTTTATGCGCGGGGTGTAAATTTTGTACGAAAATAAATATTTTTTTACGCCTCATGTAAATGTGGGTATGCGGTATTTTTAATTTTTTTTGCTGAGACAAGTGATTTTTTATGACTTTTGAGAAAAAAATTTTGGAAAAACCTTTTGGATGGCTTAGTTCTCACGGTTCTCACAACTAAAGGTGGTTCTTATTTTAACCTTTTCTTCGCCATATGCAGTTCTTTGGCAGCCAAGCTTTCTTCCTTTTTTTTCTCAAATGAATCTTCCATTATAGGGTGCAAGAAATCAAATGGTTTTCAACGAAATCAACGTGCCGGTGGTAAAGCTACTGGAAGAAATCAAAGAAACTACATTACTTTGGTTAAAACGTCGTGTGAGGTGGAAAGCAATGTCTGTAGACGAGTGACTAAAATTTGATGTAAACTTGTTTAACTAAAGTTAGTGGTGTATGGCTTGTATCTGTGTCCTCGGCTAGCATCTAGCTGGTGAGGATTGGTTGTACTTTGGGTGTGATGTTGGTGAATAATAGTTTGCTTAAAAAGGGTTTTTGGATAAATTACGATGTGCATAAGATAAATTACGAGTTATGTAGGATAAATTTAATATTTGTAGGATAAATTTTGGCATATATGTAGGATAACTTTTGATATGTGTAGACAAAAAAAATTAGTGTGGAGTATAATAGTTTTTATGACTAATTAATTAGTCAAAGATAATAATAAATGAGATAAGTGAAAAACTATTTAATGTTTTACAATTATATCATTTATTCTTTTTCTTTTCAATTAATTTTTTTTTCAAATGAACATTCCTCTCTCTCTCTCTATATATATATAGAGAGAGAGAGATGGGTTAAAATGCCGCATACCCACATTTACATGAGGCGTAAAAAGAGATATTTATCTTCGGGCAAAATTTACACCAAGTCGTAAAAAAACTAGCATCAGTCAAAACTATCGACTCGATAATTTTTTTTACAGATGTGTTTATAATATTTTTATCTACGTTTCTGTAAAAAAAATTTAGCCCAACTCGTGTGGGAAGAAAAAGTTCTCATGGTTCTCATTTGAACCGAGCCCTATATATATATATATACATGGGTGAAGTATAGAAAACTGATAAGTGTTTAAATAATTTGGTCGAACTTGCCTATGCCTAATAAATAAGTTAACTACATGTCATAATTTTGAGTCCAATTTTTTATGCTTCTTTTATTTCATCAATTCGTAATGTATTTCTTAATTTAAAAATTTTAAAAAGTTTATTAACAAACAAAAGTAATAAAACATAATATATTAAATTATTAATTAGTAACCTATGTGAAATATTTAAGTTAAAATATATTAAGTTATCAAAAATATTTATATTTATTCCTTTATTTAAACTAAGTAAGACAACACAAGCTAGAGATAATATCTTTCTTTTACCCAGTCCAGCATTTACTAGCTTCCAGATGATACATCGAATTAATCTTAACCATTAAACAACTAATCTGGTTGAGGATACATCCAAATTATTCCCTATACGTTTTAGGTTAACCAATTTTATGTTAATCCTCCCTATATGTGTTTGTGCCTGTTGCCATATATAATTAAAATAAAAAATAAAAAATTCTAGATTGAGGGTTGTACGTGGTTTGCAAACAAATTTGAAAATTCAAGTCCACATATTTGTTTAATTCCTAGATGTTGATATGATGAATCCTAGGATAAATGTCCTACTCATTATTTTAAAAGGTTTATCGAAAATCAATATAAAAGTAATACGATGATAACATGATTGATATAGTATTATGTATACATTATTACTCATAACAATAAATAGAAGTTCACAATTATGATCAAAGATCATTTGATAAAGGTATCATCGACCGTACTCTATTGTTACAAAGCAAAGACCGCCTGCAGAGTTTAAATCTAAATCACACTAGAACCAGGGGTGGACCTACCCTATACGAAGGGGTAGTGGTGGTCCGGCGGTAGTGTAAATTTTGGAAAAATTTGACTTTTTTTATAAAAGTTACCCATTTTCTATAAAACGTTACCCCTACGAATATTTTCTAGATACGCCACTGACTAGAACATGAACAAATCGCACTGAGAACGATAAAGATGACATATATGGAATCACATTCGAATGAAAACCATATAACAAAAGAGAATAGAAAAATGAATAACATGCACTCATAAATAAATGAGTATCACCAACGGTCTATTACCGACAAACGCATGTTGTCAGTAATTACCAACGTACTTCCAACGGAAATTTTGAAAAAATAAATGCTTTTTATATAAGATGTCTTATTTCAAGATTTACTCAGTTTGGTGGGAAACCATTACTAAAGGGTTGTCCATCAGTTTTGAAATACGAGATTAGATTTCTAATAGGGAGTTAATATTTACACATTCCTTCCCTCTGTCTCTCTCTATACATACATAGATATATATAGAGAGATAGAGTGAAAAAAGATGTGAGAATAAGATGTAAGTATGTGAGAATAGTGAAAACATTTCCAATAAGATTCCCACTTATTCTTTTCATGAATTGTCAGTGTAGGCTAGGATTTTGTAAGGAATCTTTGGTTTCGTCGGTTATATTGGTAAACGTGTGTAGATCACTGATTAGTAGTCTTCATTTTTAATAGCTAGCTACATTAGATTTGTAACACATTTTCAAAAAATATATTTTTTTTCAAAGAATAAAAAAAATTATTTGAAAGTGTAGGATAAATTATAAGGTGTGTAGGATAAATTACGAGCTGTGTAAGATAAATTTCAATATGTGTAGTATAAATTTCAAAACATGTGGGATAAATTTTGATGTGTGTAGACAAAAGTTTTATTGTGGAGGATGATAGTTTTTATGACTAATTAATTAGTCTAGGATAATAATAAATGAGATGAGAGAAAAACTATATAATGTTTTACAATTGTACAAGTTGTTGTTTTTCTTCTCAATTTAATTTTTTTCTCACATGAACTTCTACATATATATATATATATATATATATATATATATATATATATATATATATATATATATATATATATATATATATAGTTAGAGGTTCATGTGAGAAAATTTAAAATTCTGAAAAGGATAAGAAAGATTATGGAGGTGACATGTGTTGTCACACCCCGACCCGCAGCGGAATAAGAGTCGGGGCATAATTGGGTTATCACCAAAGCTCATGACATTTACTAATATGTTTCATATTTAATAAAGTCAAAGTTACATTTCCAAAAATCCAAACATGTTCATTCAATACAAAGAAAATAAACCAAACATAACAATCCCAACTCTAAATCGTTTTATTCTTCTAGTCCAAGTCCTATGTGTTCCTAGCTGCTGCTGGTTCACCTGTATCATGTGTAAAATGGGGGGTTTTTGGGTCAACATAAGTTGGCGAGTGAACCTTATTAGATAAACATTTATTAATGAATTACTTGTTAGTTTATCAATGAAAAATTGTGCATAATCATAGATGAGCAAATGTAAATAATCAAGCAATGGCAAATAGCAGTCACAACTATAACATACAATAACACATGACAGCATACATGAACATACCAACATCATACTGTAAATAACATAAATGAAACTGTGCGATCAAGGCTCAATCAAACGGAGCCGATCGTATTGCATGTACTGAAAATGAAAATGTCTGTGCGATCAAGGCTCAATCAAACGGAGCCGATCGTATGTGGGCACGCTAGGTTCAACCTCATAATGAAATGGGGAACATGCTCAACGCTCATAATGTAATGGGGAGCGGCGGCCTATGAAATTGCATAGACTGAAAATAATAAACTTGCATCCAACAATAACTACACCACAGAAACAAACTGAATACACTAGTTCATGATATGATGTATGCACAATGGTTTAAGTATAATATATATATCAAGACACATGATACACCCCAAAACGTGATTAAAACGGGGAATTTGTAAGGATTCACTCACATTGGGTGCGTTGGATTGGAGATGGTGAGATGCGCACGAATTAGATGAGTGGAACAACGAGAAATACTAACCTAAATAATAACGGAAAAATATATTAATCGAGTGGATTTTATTAAGGATTTTAATGAAATTTTTAGATATATTTTTGTGAGTTCAATGCTATTTTCTATCTTTAAAAATGTTATTTTTAAGTATTTTTAATTGATTTTTAAATTAAATTAAATAAATAAAAATATATATAAAAAAATTGTTTATTTAGCGTTGACCGTTGACCGGTTCGATCAGCGAATTAATTTGCGCCGGGTGAGGCTCGAACCCGAGACCTCCCGTACGCGTGCACGCAGCTCTACCAACTGAGCTACGTGTCTAACCCGAAATAATCTTGTTTTTATTTATATTTATACACTTATTCAGTTTAACCGAAATTCTTTTTAATTTCAAAAACATTTTAATTCAACGGACCGGTGCAAGTGACGGGTTTCGAACGCGCGACGTATGGTTTATGTTGCACACAGTCCACCGCTGGACTGTGTGCCTAACCTGGTTATTATCTCGGTTTTTATTATACTTAACAACTAACTGAGTTATCCCGGTTTAGTTTTTAAATAAAAAGGCATTTTATTATATAAGAAGTGCGTATAGCAGGAATCGAACTCGGGACGTGTATGTTTTTTGTTTGCACACAGTCCACCGCTGGACTGTTTGTCTAACCCGTTTATAATTCCGATTTTAATTAATCTTATGTCATCTCTGAACTCGTCTTCTTCATTACAAACACAGACATCAATAAAAACAACTGATACGTGATGATTTTAGTTAATGAACATGATGAACAATTTGAATGCATTGAACCGAAAAGTTTGGAGAAACGAAAATACTGAACAGATCGTCTTCTTCAGAGAATCCGACGAAGCTCGTCGGCTCTGTTTTGGTACCTTCGGCTGTGAGAATAAATTAACAGGTTTAAGGGATTAGATGTGAAATTGAACTAATGAGTATTGATTATCAGCACGTTAGAATGAGCATACCGGTAATCAGCGTGTTTCCGACAATTCCAGAAGTTTTCCGGCGAAAACAGAAAGTCCAGTAATGTCGTCTGTGGTTGATTATGAGCGATGGATTAATGTTAGTAAGGTTCTAACAATTGATTGAAACAGTAAAGTAGAGGTATTTTACCGGTTTGAGTTGAATACGGTTTTCCGGCGACTTTTGCAGAAAATTCCGGCGAGCTGATTTAGGCGTTCTGATCGTCTGAAAATGCGACGAAAATGAAATGGAGTATTGGTATGATATTTCTGAGTCGCGAGAGTGGTCTGAAGTTGAAGAACTCTGAACTTGATGATTTTTCGGTTATAAAAACCGAAAATGATGAGGCTTTATGTTTAATCAATTCCAACTTGATTAAAAACCGTCGGTGCATCGGTTATAAACTGAATGTACGAATAAATAAACGAATTGACGATTGGTTTGCCGATTACCGTTTCTCAGATGGCGCAACCGGTTTTAACCGAGTTTGTGTATAAATCTCCTTTGTTTCCTAGAGATAACAGAAAACACAAAGTGGCGGAGTGGTGATGTGAGTGTATGTTAAGTCGTTGGAGTGTGCCTTGGTTGACCCGGGTTCGAGTCCCGGCAGCATCATAATTTTTTTATTTATTTTATTTTAACTTTTTATCAAATATAATTTTTATAGTTTAGTTTATTTATTATTTATGTATCGTTTTAAATCAAAATAATCATGAATATTCGACGTAACTTTTATAACTTGATATTCGATTACAAAACGGAGCGGGTTTTGAAAACCCGATTTTTACAAATGTTACAGTATCCCCTACTTTTAGGAATTTTGTCCCGAAATTTAAGTAGTTGAAGTAGTAGGAAAAAGATGCGGGTATTTTTCACGCATTGAGTCTTCACGTTCCCAAGTAAACTCAGGTCCCCGTTTCGACTCCCAGCGTACCCTAACAATTGGAATGCGACTTCGTCGAAGACGTTTCTCCCCGTAGTCCATGATCTCCACTGGTCTTTCAATAAAATGCATAGATTCATCAATCTGAATATCTTCCAGCGGAATATGGAGATTCTCATCAGCGAGGCACTTCTTCAAGTTCGACACGTGGAATGTGGGATGAATCCTATTGAGTTCTTCTGGTAGGTCAAGCTTGTATGCTACAGGACCTACTCTTTCGAGTATCTTGAAAGGTCCTACGTAACGAGGTGCTAGCTTCCCCTTTTGACCAAAACGAACTACTCCCTTCCACGGTGATACTTTTAAAAGCATATGATCACCAATGTTAAACTCTAAGGGCTTCCGTTGTTTATCTGCATAACTCTTTTGTCGACTTTGAGCCGCTAGAAGATTGTTTCGAATTTGATGAATCTTGTCTGTGGTTTCTTGGATCAATTCTGGACCAGTAATTTGTGCTTCCCCAATTTCGTGCCAACATACAGGTGATCGGCACTTACGTCCATATAAGGCTTCAAAAGGTGCCATGCCAATGCTCGAATGATAGCTGTTGTTGTATGAAAATTCTACTATTGGTAGGTGGGCGTCCCAATTTCCCTTGAAGTCTATGACACATGCTCTAAGCATATCTTCAAGAGTTTGAATGGTGCGCTCAGACTGTCCATCAGTTTGAGGATGATAGGCGGTACTGAGATCTAATCGTGTGCCCATAGCAGATTGTACTGTTTGCCATGTTCGTGAGGTGAAACGACCATCACGATCAGAAATGATACTCAACGGTACCCCATGTCGGCTTACGATTTCGTTGATATAAATACGTGCAAGCTTTTCGTTCTTGAAATCTTCACGGATAGGAATAAAGTGAGCTGATTTTGTAAGTCGGTCTATAATTACCCATATTGTGTCATACCCACCAGAAGTGCAAGGTAACCCAGTAATGAAATCCATGGTTATATTTTCCCACTTTCATACAGGTATTTCCGGTTGGACTAGAATTCCTGAGGGTCTTTGGTGTTCAGCCTTCACCTTGGAACATGTGAGGCACTTGGAAACAAAAACGACAATATCCTTCTTCATTCCAGGCCACCAATAGGTGTATCGTAGGTCTTGATACATCTTATCGGCTCCTGGGTGTATAGAATATCGCGTTTTGTGAGCTTCATTCATAAGAGTTTCACGAAGATTGTTGTGGTTAGGAATCCAGATACGATCTAGGTAATACAGAATACCGTCTGATTTAGTTTCAATTTTTAGCTCGGCTCCACAGGACATCTCCTTTCGTACATCTTCTTCTGTTATTGAAACGTGTTGGGCTTCTCGAATTTGATCTTTAATGTCGGTTATAATTTGCGAACATAGAAGATGAATGGAGTTCGCATAACCTTTCGACTAAGTACATCAGCCACCACATTTGCTTTACTAGGGTGGTATCTAATTTCACAGTCGTAATCATTTAGAAGTTCGACCCATCTTCGTTGCCTCATGTTTAGCTCTTTTTGATTGAAGATATGTTGAAGACTCTTGTGGTCAGTGTATATTTCACACTTGGTACCATAGAGATAATGTCTCCATATCTTAAGAGCGAACACCATGGCTCCAAGTTCTAGGTCATGAGTGGTGTAGTTCTTTTCATGTGTCTTGAGTTGTCTCGAGGCATAAGCTATGACTTTTCCTCTTTGCATGAGAACGCAGCCTAATCCTTGCGCTGACGCTTCGCAATAGACTACAAAATCATCACAACCTTCCGGAAGAGTGAGGATTGGTGCATCACAAAGTTTTTGTTTAAGAGTTTGAAAGGCTTCTTCTTGCTTAGGTCCCCATACGAAAGGTTTTCCCTTATGAGTTAAAGCCGTGAGTGGTACAGCAATGTGAGAGAAGTTTGAAATGAACCGACGATAATAGCCAGCTAGTCCAAGAAAAGATCTTACTTCAGTTGGTGTACGTGGAGCTTGCCATTCTTGAACCGCTTTGATCTTTGCAGGGTCAACATGTATTCCCTTGTCATTGACTACATGCCCGAGGAATTGCACCTCTTTTAACCAGAATTCACATTTGGAGAACTTGGCATAAAGCTTTTCCTTTTCTAGAAGTGCAAGAACGAGTCGAAGATGACGCTCATGATCAGATTTAGATTTTGAATAAATAAGATTATCGTCGATGAAGACTATAACAAATCGATCAAGATAAGGTTTGCAGACTCTGTTCATTAGGTCCATGAAGACAGCTGGTGCGTTGGTTAATCCAAATGGCATAACCATGAATTCATAGTGGCCATAACGAGTTCGAAAAGCAGTCTTAGGGACGTCTTCTTCATGCACTCTAAGTTGATGATAGCCAGATTGAAGATCGATTTTTGAAAAGCAGCTGGCACCTTGTAGTTGGTCAAGAAGATCATCAATGCGAAGTAAAGGATAGCGATTCTTGATTGTTAACTTGTTGAGCTCTCTGTAATCGATGCACATACGAAACGATCCATCTTTCTTCTTTACAAAGAGGACAGCCCCCAAGGCGACGAGCTAGGACGTATAAATCCCTTGTCAGTCAACTCTTGTAATTGACTGGCTAGCTCTTGCATTTCAGAGGGGGCTAACCTATAAGGAGACTTTGCAACTGGTGTAGCACCAGGTATAAGATCAATACGGAATTCGACGTCTCTAACTGGAGGAAGTCCTGAAATGTCGTCAGGAAAAACTTGCGGGAAGTCTTTTACTACAGGAATGTCTTCAAGTTTCTTCTCTGTGGTTCCCTTTTTGATGATATGGGCTAAAAACGCGACATAATTCTTGCGAAGATATTTTTGAGCTTGAAGACAAGACATTAAGCTGGGCCCTTTCGACGAGGTTTCTCCAATGATTCGAAGAGTCTGACCGTTTGAAAGAGGAATACGAATAAATTTTTCACGACATACAACTTCCGCCTGATGTTGACTGAGCCAATCCATACCGATTATGATGTCAAAACTTCCCAGCTTCATCGGAATAAGGTCGACTGAGAAGTCGTGGTCGTTTAAGGTGAGTGTACAGTTGTGTAAAATAGAGTCTAATGAAACTGGTTTCCCGTCCGCAACTTCTACCGTTATGGATTCCGTGAGCTTATCCCGATTTTTGTTTAGGATAGGTTCAAATTCTAAAGACACAATGTATCAAATAACATAGATGCATATCTACCATTTATAAGGAACGTACCGTTAACCACATTGCCGTCAGCTCTGGCCTGGTTAGCGTTGATATTGAAAGCTCTCCCTCTTGCAGGTGGGGGAGCTTGGTTTGCTTGATTCACCGGGTTGGCTTGGGCCTGAGCATGAATAATATTAACCAACCTTGGACAAGTGTTTCGGAAATGGCTTGGGTCGCCGCAATTGTAGCAAGCCCGCATTGGTTGACACATAGGATAATTGGGCTGGTAATATGTTTGGGCTAAATGTTGAGTGGGTGGTAGTAGGGGTTGTTGGCCTTGGCCCATTATTTGTTGGTGGGTTTGGGTTATAGGTTGGTGGCGGTTCGTTCGTTGAGGCATGCGACAAGTTTGAACATTATGACTCGCGCGACCGCAGCCGGTGCAATATTGACAAGGATGATCAGGGGAATGGTGATATTGGCAACGGTTACATTTTGGTAACGGGCCTGTGTAGGGTCTTCTGTATGGTGCGGTTGAAGGGGTGACTTGAGTAATGGGTGCAGCAGGAATAGGGGAGTTGGTTTGAGTAACTGCAAAATTTCTGGTGTTGCGCTTCCTCTTGTTAGCAAACTTAGAGGAAGGAATGGGGTGGTTTGAAGTTTGTCCCTCAACAGGGGCTTTCTTCTTCTCTTCTTTGAACTTCCCGTTGCGAATTCGGTTTTCGGTCAGTTCAGTTGCTAACTCCATAGCAGCTTCAAGTGTTACTGGTGAAACGCTGAGAACTGAATCTTGGATTTTCGAGGGGAGTCCTCGAATATAGTGCTCGATCAGACGATAGGTTGGGGTGAACAAATTTGGAACCATTTGGTTCAACTCTAAGAACCTCTTGTTATATGTAGTTTGATCACCCTCCTTTTGCTTTAAAGAATGAAATTCGTCCTCTAGCTTTTTAATTTCACTTCTAGGACAGAAACGCCTAGTCATGATTTCCCTTAACTCCTCCCAAGTTAAGGCCATCGCATCTTCAGTTCCCCTCTTCCCTTTCTCAGTATTCCACCAAGTGAGAGCTACCCCAAATAGTCTCCCGGTGGCATATCGAACCTTGCGATCCTCAGGACAATCGCAGTTTAGAAAGGTGTTTTCCATCTCCTCGAACCAATGTAGGAGAGCAGTGACACCCTCAGTCCCTTCAAATTTAGGAGGATCACATGACTTAAAATGTTTGTAAGAGCACTTGCTGGTAGGAGGGTTGTCGATGTTCTGGTCCTGTTGTTGGGGAGGGTTAGTAGGATTTGTAGCAAGGGCTTGTTGTACTTGGACCACAATGTCAGGCAGTATCGTGGCCATTTGTTTCGCGATCTGAGTGGCCAAACGTTCCTGAGACCTTCCTGATCTTTTACCCCTTCGTTGCTGTCTAGACGACATCTACAGGATCATAAAATGAGAAGATTGTGAGTTTATGGTGTCTTTTTAGGTGTCATGTGTCTTTAAGAAAATGAAAATAACATAAATATCAATAATGCAACTACATCCATAGGATGTCTTGGGTTCGCTCATGTTGGGCCTCAAATGTCCCCCATACCTTCACCTACATAGTCATGTGGGCCCCCATGGCTATTGGCTTGGTAGGATTCACATTAGTATTGGCAATTTAACACTCGCATCCCCCGAATCCAAACCACAAAATATGTTCATGAGATGTTTGGTCGGAACGTGTCCAGGTGTAGACACAATGACAACTCAAAGTGGGGTTAGCTCACACGACGTTTGGTATAGCATGCTTTGGCCTAATAGGTACTTCGTACTCTCATCGTTAGTCCCCAGGTAGGCAAACTGGTCCTTTATTTTGGATTTATACGAATGCCAGCCTAGACAGGACGTTCCGACTACCGGTACTGGTACCCTTCCAGTTACTACATGCCCGTCATGAGAACTCACTTTGATGAGATTTGATAACACGAAAATCATTGTAAAAGCAATCATGATGTGGTGTGTGCTTTCATGGATGTGATATGTTATGAGTATACGATTCATGATAGGCATTATATGATAATACATACTTATGAACATGCTTGCACAATATCAAATGTAACATTTAACATAAAACATATAAACATCATGAAATTTGGCATGTAACACACAAAAATCTTATAAGTTTCTAATCGACTATAGTATAGGCCCTAAGGGTCTAATAACCTATCCTATATCCCTATAGTCATGGCTCTGATACCAATCTGTCACACCCCGACCCGCAGCGGAATAAGAGTCGGGGCATAATTGGGTTATCACCAAAGCTCATGACATTTACTAATATGTTTCATATTTAATAAAGTCAAAGTTACATTTCCAAAAATCCAAACATGTTCATTCAATACAAAGAAAATAAACCAAACATAAGAATCCCAACTCTAAATCGTTTTATTCTTCTAGTCCAAGTCCTATGTGTTCCTAGCTGCTGCTGGTTCACCTGTATCATGTGTAAAATGGGGGGTTTTTGGCTCAACATAAGTTGGCGAGTGAACCTTATTAGATAAACATTTATTAATGAATTACTTGTTAGTTTATCAATGAAAAATTGTGCATAATCATAGATTAGCAAATGTAAATAATCAAGCAATGGCAAATAGCAGTCACAACTATAACATACAATAACACATGACAGCATACATGAACATACCAACATCATACTGTAAATAACATAAATGAAACTGTGCGATCAAGGCTCAATCAAACGGAGCCGATCGTATTGCATGTATTGAAAATGAAAATGTCTGTGCGATCAAGGCTCAATCAAACGGAGCCGATCGTATGTGGGCACGCTAGGTTCAACCTCATAATGAAATGGGGAACATGCTCAACGCTCATAATGTAATGGGGAGCGGCGGCCTATGAAATTGCATGTACTGAAAATAATAAACTTGCATCCAACAATAACTACACCACAGAAACAAACTGAATACACTAGTTCATGATATGATGTATGCACAATGGTTTAAGTATAATATATATATCAAGACACACGATACACCCCAAAACGTGATTAAAACGGGGAATTTGTAAAGATTCACTCACATTGGGTGCGTTGGATTGGAGATGGTGAGATGCCCACGAATTAGATGAGCGGAACAACGAGAAATACTAACCTAAATAATAACGGAAAAATATACTAAACGAGTGGATTTTATTAAGGATTTTAATGAAATTTTTAGACATATTTTTGTGAGTTCAAGGCTATTTTCTATCTTTAAAAATGTTATTTTTAAGTATTTTTAATTGATTTTTAAATTAAATTAAATAAATAAAAATATATATAAAAAAAATTGTTTATTTAGCGTTGACCGTTGACCGGTTCGATCAGCGAATTAATTTGCGCCGGTGAGGCTCGAACCCGAGACCTCCCGTACGCGTGCACGCAGCTCTACCAACTGAGCTACGTGTACCCGAAATAATCTTGTTTTTATTTATATTTATACACTTTTTCAGTTTAACCGAAATTCTTTTTAATTTAAAAAACATTTTAATTCAACGGACCGGTGCAAGTGACGGGTTTCGAACGCGCGACGTATGGTTTATGTTGCACACAGTCCACCGCTGGACTGTGTGTCTAACCTGGTTATTATCTTGGTTTTTATTATACTTAACAACTAACTGAGTTATCCCGGTTTAGTTTTTAAACAAAAAGGCATTTTATTATATAAGAAGTGCGTATAGCAGGAATCGAACTCGGGACGTGTATGTTTTTTGTTTGCACACAGTCCACCGCTGGACTGTGTGTCTAACCCGTTTATAATTCCGATTTTAATTAATCTTATGTCATCTCTGAACTCGTCTTCTTCATTACAAACGCAGACATCAATCAAAACAACTGATACGCGATGATTTTAGTTAATGAACATGATGAACAATTTGAATGCATTGAACCGAAAAGTTTGGAGAAACGAAAATACCGAACAGATCGTCTTCTTCAGAGAATCCGGCGAAGCTCGTCGGCTCTGTTTTGGAACCTTCGGCTGTGAGAATAAATTAACAGGTTTAAGGGATTAGATGTGAAATTGAACTAATGAGTATTGATTATCAGCACGTTAGAATGAGCATATCGGTAATCAGCGAGTTTCCGACAATTCCAGAAGTTTTCCTGCGAAAACAGAAAGTCCAGTAATGTCGTCTGTGGTTGATTATGAGCGATGTACTAATGTTAGTAAGGTTCTAACAATTGATTGAAACAGTAAAGTAGAGGTATTTTACCGGTTTGAGTTGAATACGGTTTTCCGGCGGCTTTTGCAGAAAATTCCGGCGAGCTGATTTAGGCGTTCTGATGGTCTGAAAATGCGACGAAAATGAAATGGAGTATTGGTATGATATTTCTGAGTCGCGAGAGTGGTCTGAAGTTGAAGAACTCCGAACTTGATGATTTTTCGGTTATAAAAACCGAAAATGATGAGGCTTTATGTTTAATCAATTCCAACTTGATTAAAAACCGTCGGTGCATCGGTTATAAACTGAATGTACAAATAAACAAACGAATTGACGATTGGTTTGCTGATTACCGTTTCTCAGATGGCGCAACCGGTTTTAACCGAGTTTGTGTATAAATCTCCTTTGTTTCCTAGAGATAACAGAAAACACAAAGTGGCGGAGTGGTGAAGTGAGTGTATGTTAAGTCGTTGGAGTGTGCCTTGGCTGACCCGGGTTCGAGTCCCGGCAGCATCATAATTTTTTTATTTATTTTATTTTAACTTTTTATCAAATATAATTTTTATAGTTTAGTTTATTTATTAATTATGTATCGTTTTTAAATCAAAATAATCATAAATATTCGACGTAACTTTTATAACTTGATATTCGATTACAAAACGGAGCGGGTTTTGAAAACCCGATTTTTACAAATGTTACATGTGTCCCTTTTTATTTTGGTAGTTTAAGGGTATAAGTGTAATTTAACTAATAAAATCTAATTATGGAATGAATATATGCAACCGAGTTTTGGCAGTTATTGTAGGGATTTTCGAATTTGAAATAACACCCTAACTCATAAAAACACCACAGCATGTATATTGAAGGCATACATCTTATAACGAACAGAAATATAACTCATAAAAACACCCTAACTAATAAAAACACCCTAACTCATAAAAAACCGCAGCATGTATATTGAAAGCATACATCTTATAAAGAACAAAAATATAACAAAAATAACACCATAACTCATAAAAATGCCACAACAGTTATATTGAAGGCACACATCTTATAAAGAACACCCTAACGTTGAATATAACAGAAATAACACCCTAATATAACACCAGTCAACACTTTAATCAAAATCAAAATAGAAATAACATCCTAAATATATAAAAAGAGAAATAACTCTACATAAATATATCACTATGGTACTCATATTAAAGATAAAAAACACTCGTTATTATGGTGTATTAAAAAAAAAGAGTTACGTATTAAAAGTTATTAAAGAAGGGGGGAACTTTGCATGTGTATTAATGTTAGTTTCTTAATTTAAAAATATTAAATTTACCTTTATACCTTTAATCAAGAAAATTAGTTAGTTTAATAATCAACATTATTTACAGAGTTGCCACTATAATCTCAACTATTAGATTAAATATCTAATGGTTTAGATTTTTTTTTATCATTTTCACGCTTTTAAATTTTCTCACAATAACCTCACCATATATATATATATATATATATATATATATATATATATATATATATATATATCATACCTAATAAAGTTCATAATTATGGGACATATGTCCCCCACCTAGGGTCTCAATTCACTATTTTACCCGCCAAAACTCTTTACATTCCCGATGGTGCATCGCTATGGACTATCCATTTGATAAAACGGGTCAGGAATTCTGTCATATATAATGACATAACCGGCTGCTTCCTCTCATATTCCTCACAAAATCTCAGAAACAAATGACGATTAGGTTTTATCCCTTCTTTTCCAATCAAACAACCCAGGATCCAAGGTATATGTTCGTCGAATAATATTCCAATTTCCTCTTAACTTATTCGATTTATTTGTAATAAACATCTTCATCTCATCATTCTTTTCGTTGATTTGTGTTTGTATATCATCTTATAATATGCTATTTGACGTAATATGTTTGTAGGTTTTTAATATGGCACGAATTCCATCAAGGTATTTTATCTTTATCGTCTTCATAATCTTTTCATTATTTTGTATAATTTGTGTTTTTGTGTTCAAGATTTTCTATCCATTTAATCGTTTTTAGGGTTTCTAAGTTTTGTATCTATTGATTCTTTGTTATTGATTTACAGATCTTTCTTCTTTCAATGCATCTTAGTATTCTGATTTCCTGTTAACTTTTTTTTGATTTATTTGTCATAAACATCTTCGTCTCATCGTTCTTTTCATCGATTTGTGTTTATATATCATCTGATATGGTATTTTGATGTTATCTGTGTTTGTTGGTTTTGAATATGCTAAAAATTCCATCAAGGTATGTTATCTTTATCATCCTCCTAATTTTTTCGTTATTCTGTAGAATTCGTGTTCTTATGGTCAAGATTTTGTATCCATTTTTTCGTTTTTAGGGGTTGTAAGTTTTCTATCCATTGATTCTTTCTTATTGTTTTCCAGATCTTTCTTCTTTCAATACATCTTAATATGTTTTCTATTTTTTTGATTGAATCTTAATTTTAATCTTTATTATTCCTTAATTTTCCTAATTCAGTAAAGTTTATCCTCAATATGTTATATATTTATGATCTCAGAAATCGAATATACATCAGAATATACATGATCGTTTGATTGGAAGAGAAAGATTTAAACCGATATGCTATTATTATGTAATCGGAATATACAATTGTTTTTTAAGCTTAGGGATTTGATATTGTGATTGATCATCGGATTATGATTGTTGTGTTTGTAATTTGTTGTTAGGCTAGATAATTTTTTGGAAATTTAGAAGTGTTTGGTTGTTTTTTTATTTCAATATGTTGTCAAATCTTTGCTCCACATTTCTATTTTTTTGTTTGAAGATTGGTTGAATATCATATGTGTTCTTGGAGTTTAATGGTTTGATCCTTGATGTTTAACATTTGAATTTCGGATCATGATAGTGGTTTGGTACTATCTGTCTGTTTGTTATAAAATTATTATTGTTAATTATTATTTCCTTATTTAGAGAAAGATAATGACTTGATTTTAAATTCAAAATTTGATTTGGATGATAATATGCAAGTCAATGATTTGGAATTAATAATATTACTTTGATTGTCTTTTTTGGTGAGTTCAATGTACCTAGACATGTTAATGGTTTAAAATTTAAAATTTTATATATAACTTTTGATTAAGCTCTTTCAGGATCTTATAATAATTTTAAATTAAATTCTCTTTGACTTATTTTTAATAAAGTTGCCTAAAATAAAATTTGACTACATTCATCTTTTATAATTGCTAATTATCCTAATTTTTAATAACCCAAGTCAACAATTATTGGTTTGTATATAACTAATTAGATTCAAATTATTCAACAATCATTTTAAAAACATTTATTAGTTGTTACTATATATGCTTTAAATTATTGAAAATAATAAATACGAAATTGACTTTTGAAGCTTTCGGTCTATTTTAGATGATTATGTCCTTCAAGATGGTAGCATTGATATATGTTTTCTAATATCATTTGAATTATTAGAAGTATGTTTTAAGAATATATTAATATTCTTAAAAACATCAATGAAATGTGTTTTTAATATTTTTTTCTGATAATAATAACTAAATATGAAGTATATTAAAATTCTTGATTAAGATGAATGTAGCTTCTAATATTAACCCTGATTTTGGAAAATATAAATTATTCAGTGTACGCTTTTGTTTGCCTTACATTGTTTTGCATTAGATACATCTATCTTGGATCATTTAACAATGAAATAGAAGCTGCAAGGTTAGCACAAATTTTCTATTCGGTCTTTAAACATTTTCAAATTTAAATTGATCATTTAACAGGAGGTAATAATGTGAAAACACTTTAGGGTGCTTACGTCAAGTTAATTGTCTCTTAGGTAACACTTCTGATGATACAAGAACAAGGGTAAAATAAAAAAGTACATTTTTAATCATTTTTCCATACTTGAGCTCGATTACCGGCTTAAGCCATCTTCATTGTACCAATTCAGGTTCAGCATTGCACACGTATGGCACGGGGAACTCAGAAACCTCAGGCCCACTATCTCAACCTAAGCGATGTTGTGGCTTTCCGTTTTTATCTTGTTGACCAGGTAACTTCAACGATTTTTTTTTGTATTCATGAATCTATAATGGTTTATTAACTCCAAAACATATACATTATGCTAGCCATAATCAGGGGAAAACAATAGAGAAGAGTATGTGATCTACTCCACATTAGACATAGCAGGTTTTTGGTTCACATGGAGCTCCTAACTTCTTTGCTATTGTAGAATCATCAGCATTGCTGGAACTGACCCATCAGGTCATTGATCTTTATTTAAGAAAAGTAGGAACCTTGATTGTTTGATGTTTATTCTATTTTTCTTTTCCTGTTTTTTTAACTCACCCTCTTGGATTATTTTAACTCACCCTCGAATACAATAAGCATAATTTAATTATGCTTATTGTATCCGAGTTTCATCAATGGGAGGTCCGTATGATCATGATCGGTTCAAATTATTGATTTTGCTGATGGTTGGTTTAAATTAATAGAGGATCTTCGATTAAATCCTGGTGATATTCTCTTTTTTCAAATTAAAGATGCGACAAATTTAATATTATTTATTTCAATAAACATGGTCATCAACCTTTGTTAAACAATTCTCCTTTGATTTAGCTGGAATACAAACATATTAGCAATGTGGAAAGTTCTCAACAAGTTAGTGACGATCCTAACTATCTTTTTTTTTGCAATGACAGTAACTCATCAATTGGTATTACTATCCTATTTTCTCTTTAATTTTTTATATTTTACTAATTCGTCTATATAATAATATTTACAAATTGTTATGTTGTTCTCAATGTAGATCATTCCCAAATTAATTACTGACTTAGGTGGTTTAGATAAGTTTTGTGAAATAAAGGTCAAATTTGTTACGGAAATACTTGGGTTAAGAATCTTCGTAGACAAAACATTAAACATTGATGGTCAAACAAGGTTTGTCAATCCATTACTCATATTATTGATTACTTTTATTTTACTTATTTTACAACATTTTTCAATATATTAGTGATATAGTTTTTTTGCATATAATTTGTTTACAATAGGTAGAGTGTTGTTGGATGGCATGATCTTATTCAAGTCGAACATATTTCATTTGGTGATGATTGTTTTTTCAAGTGGTCAAAAACGAATTCGAGATTATTGGTTATGAGACTCCAGCAAGCAGAAGTATTATAGTAATAGGATTTTAATTTATATTTCAAACCACAAAAACGTATTTCCTTCATTTACTTATTCTTTGGGTTATTTTATATCTATAGTAGGTTTGTTCGTTGTTCATCGTGAAATTCAGTTTTCCATAATATGTTCATGCGTACAATTTCTTTATGATCGTAAATTTTGTTGTCAAACAATAAAAAACATATCATTTTTCAAAACCACGAACGTAGGTATTAGAACTAGTATATATATATTGAAGCCCATCCCCACACCCTAGGTTCATCCACTTTAGGCTCATCCTCACACCCGTTTATATGGGCGCCTACGTGACGGATCATTAAGGACTACCTTCTTCCACAACTCATCGTCTCATAGGAAAAAAGGTAGGTCTATAAAAGAGTAGGGCTCCGAGTGCATTATGTCATGTATGCACACATATAGAGGAGTTTTATTTATTATTATTATTATTATTATTATTATTATTATTTTATATTTTTAACGGTAAATTTAGATCACTGGACCATTGAAGTATAATCGTGCTACCAGGGTAACGATCCGGTCATATCCATCTCCACTAGCCAATAATGTCCACCAATTAAGGAGGAAGTCCAATAAATCTGAGAAACATTATTACCCATACCCAGTTTTATTTGTATGTGTTATCCACATTTGACAATTGACTCATTACCACATCATCTGATATGTTATTACATGATACAATATAGCAAGGCTTATCATGGTCCATGAAAATCCATTCGTGTACTTATGGTGGGTGAAATTATTCCCCATGTCCTGTTTACCACTTAACTTCACTGACGAATTACCGACGGCTCATACATGGACGAATCAGCTACAGATTAGTTCACAAGAGAAAAGAAAGTGATGAAAATTTCAAAATACTATGATCATCATATCATCAGTATTGACATACTAATATAATTTTATTTTTCCATGTTGAATATTTGACTAAAAGCAAGCAAGGTCAAACCTTGTTATATATACCGGTGGAGGGAGAAGCATACGCTAACAGATTAAGTTAATCATACAGATCAATAGCACTAGCAGTAAAAATGAGAATTTTCTTTTGTATTTTGGTTCTTCATTTAGCCTCTATGATTTATGCTCAAGATGATCCATCAGGTACTACCGATCACTAATTCTTTTTCTTTTCCTAAATAATGATGTTATCATTTCTCAACCTTCTCTTAGCAGGCTTCATTAGCATAGATTGTGGAAGTCCAAAGGGGTCAAACTATACACAGGACGGTATAAATTATGTTTCAGATGATGGCTTCATAGAAGCGGGTTAGACTTATGTATTATCCACACAGAATCCCTCACGCGTGTACAACACGCTTAGAAACTTTCCCGAAAATAAACGTAACTGCTACACTCTGAGACCCCAGAAAGGGAAGAATAATCGGTACTTGATAAGGGCGACGTTTTTCCATGGAAACTATGACTCACAATTTGATCTTTATATTGGAGCAGATCAATGGGTTACTATTGATATTTCAGACACAGCCAAATCAGTGGCCCATGAGATCATACATCTCAGCTTATCAGATTACATATATGTTTGCCTTATTAACACAGGTTATGGATATCCTTTTATTACTTCATTAGAACTAAGGCTTTTGGATATTACCATGTATAAGGATCAATCACCATCATCATTGCTCCTCTTCTTGCGCTATAATTATGGTGCATATGATACAGTAAGGTCAGAATTTTTAATTTTCTTATAGTTATTAGTATACTACACAAGTACTCTTGATAGCTATTGTTCAGAATTTTTAATTTTCTTATAGTCATTAGAATTCTACACAACTCTTGATAATTATTGTGGGAAATCAAAGATCATGATTTTGATAAAATGATTAAAAACAAGATGAATGATTGAACACACAAACTTAAATTGCTAAAATAGGGTTCATACCTTTTGATTAGTCTACATACGTCGGTCAATATACTGACTTAGTAATATAAAATGTCGATTTGTAATCGACACAACTATAATTACAGTTCAGTTTCTAAGTTACAAACTTTACATAACGACTCCTTAACCTATTTACGAAGACATCACCCATAAACTAATATACTATATTGACTCTAAGACCAGTGGGAGCCTGCAAATTTTTTCCTATGGCATCAGTTTTTTTCGAGTCAAAATCTCCAGGTCGGGTTACATAATAAAAGTACATTGACATTGGAAAAAACATAAATTAAAAATACAAATTCGTTTGAAATTAAAAAAATACATTTTATAGTTGTTTCTTACATGTTTTCATGTTTTCAAAACGATCCATAACATCTTCAATCACTACTTCTGCAAAGAAGTCTTTTCTAATATAACAAATGCAAGCATCATTTGTTATTGGATTTACAGGAAATAACAGAATGAATATTCGAAGGAATTGTAACTTGTGTTTTTGATTGAATTGGTAAAAACGAATTGTACAGGATATTACATATATATATATATATTAGGGTTAGCATACAGATAACCGCTAATACTTAGGTTATAATTTAAAAAAAACAATAATGCTACATAAAACTATATTTTATAACTAATCTAATTTTATTCTGTTCTAGCTTATAATCATCCTCTAATACCCTTGCGTAAGCTAGAATGCAGTAACATTTAGGAGGTCCTTCATATGTGCAAAATCTTTGGGTTGAAGAGCTTTAGTAAGTATATCTACTATCTGATGTTTTGTTGGACAAAATAGGATTTCCACTTCACTGTTCTTGACTAGGTCTCGGATGAAATGATATTTAACTCACATGTGTTTGCTTTTTCCATGATATACCAGATCTTTGGCTAAGCATATAGTTGATTTATTATCACAGTAAACTTGTGAGTGGATAATCAACATTTTCTTGCAATTCATTCAGAATTCCTTTGAGCCAAAGAGCTTGACATTCGGCCATAGAAAGTGCAATACATTCAGCTTCTGTTAAAGACAACGCCACTACCTTTTGTTTCTTTGAGTGCCATGCTATAGCTCCTGATCCTAAGTAAAATAGATACCCGGATGTACTCTTGCTATCATCAATGCTTCCTGTATAGTCGCTATCACTGAAACCGATTAAAGTCCCTTTGCTTCCTTTGGAGTATACAAGCCCATGATTTAAAGTTCCTTTTATGTATCTTAATACTCTTTTCCCGGCTTGCTAGTGGCTTTTTTTGGTTGTTCCATAAACTGACTTATCTTTTTGACGGCAAACATAATATCAGGTCTTGTATTTGTCAAATACATGAGACTTCCAACCAAGCTTCTATATACGTTCGAATCCATTTCTTCTTCAGGATCTTGTTTGGATAAACGTAAGCTGTATTCCATTGGGGTTGAAACTGCTTTGCAGTTCATCATTTTGAATTTATCGAGTAGACTTCTTGCATATTTTTGTTGTGACAGCATTATGTTCCCATTACTATATGACACTTCCATTCCAAGGAAATAGTTAGAACGCCCATATCGGTCATCTCAAATTCTGTCTTCATGGACTCTTTGAATTTAAGGATCATGTTTAAAGAATTGCTCGCTATAATGAGGTCATCCACATATAGACAGATTATTATTTTCACATCCTTAAAATTTTTAGTAAACAAAGTATGCTCATGAGCACACTTCTTGAAACCACATGATGTGAAGTATCCTTCTATTCTACTGTACCATGCCCTCGGGGCTTGTTTCAAACCGTATTTTCTTTCCCTTTTGTGATATACCCCTCTGGTTGTTCGGCAAACACTTGTTCTGTTAATGTGCCGTTAAGAAAAGCTGTCTTCACATCCATTTGATGTAGATGCCAGCCATAATGTGCAGCCAGAGCTAAGATAAGTCTAACAGTATCAAACCTTATTACTGGAGCAAAGACATCTTGATAATCGACTCCATATTTCTGCTTATAACCTTTTACTACCAGACGTGCTTTGTATTTGCTTATGTTTCCATGCTCATCATATTTCATCTTATATATCCACTTCATGCCAATTGGAGTTTGATTCTTTGGAGGATCTACTAATTCCCAAGTGTCATTTTTAAGTATCGACTCAATTTCCATATCCATGGCTTCTTTCCAATTTGTTTCTTTGCATGCTTCCATATATGAAGTGGGATCTGAATTTGTGAATAGAACGAAATGGGCTGAGTTTCTAGTGTTGAGTTGATCCTTTTTATAGAGTTCATCAACTTGTGCCTCCGTTAGAGCTTATGAACTTTGATATAAGTCTGCAATATTTCGGGTCCTCAAGACTTCATTCTCGGATGAGGATGAAGATTCTAAGTCTTCGTGATTATTAGTGGTTTCTTCATCATTGTCTTCACTGTATTGATTGTTATCTTGATTACTTATCTCTGGTGCTACCGAATTGTTTTGATCGCTCACCTCTACGTGTTGATTATCTTGAACTTCTTCTGCTGCAGGTTGATTTTCATCATCATCTACAGCTATAGGTAATCTGTCATGTGATTACTGCACCCGCTATCCAAGTACCAGCAGTCATTCTTGATTACTTCCTCCATATTGAAAATCATAAACATAGTTTCATCATTCTCTTCTTCTGTATCATCTCTGTGCATTAGTGCACTATTCGTCCTTTCATTATCATCTCTCTTATTGCAAAGTCTTGTTGTATGCCCTAGTTTTTGGCAATTGTAACATCGGATGGATCCATTATATCTTCCTCGTCCCCTTCCACGTCCTCTACCAGTGTATTCTGACCGAGACTGTCTAGATCTTTCATAATTGTTTCCTTGAATTTGAAAAGCTTGTTCGGTTGGCACATCATCATGTTGTTTTAATCTAAGTTCATGTGATTGAAGAATGCCCAGCAGTTCTTCTGTAGAGATCATATGTAAATCTTTAGATTCTTCTATGGCCACTACTACCGCCTCATACTTACGTGTTAAACTTCGTAAAATCTTTTCAACAATTCTTTGTTCTTCTATTTTCTCTTCGTTAATCTTAATTGGTTGACTATTATGGTTGTTCGGTTAACATATTCTTCTATAGATTCATTCTCTTTCATTCTTAACGAATCAAATTCACAACGTAGGGTTTGAAGTTTTACCGTTTTGACTCTATTTTCTCCCCTATAGGCTTTGTGAAGAACATCCCAGGCATCTTTAGATGTCTTGCATGTGGCGATTCGTTCAAATACTGTTTCATTCACTGCTTGGAAAATGATGTGTAAAGCCTTTTTACCCCTCTTGATTTTTTCTTTATAAATGTTCTGATCATTTTCTGATGAATTGGGGGCGATTTCTACATATCCTTCTTCAACAATTGACCATAAATCTTGCGATTCGAATAACACCTTCATTTGTATATGCCAGTGATAGTAATTTTGTCCCAGAAGTTTTGGAATCTGGGTTTGAATTCCTCCATTAGTCGTCATCGAAAGGTGTTTTTTAGGAATTACGAATTTGTAGAGAATTATTCGGATGAATTGATTTGTATTTGGCGGATCGGTGGCTCTGATACCACTTTATTGGATTTGCAGGAAATAACGTAATGAATATTCGAAGGAATTGTAACTTGTGTTCTTGATTGAATTGGTAAAAATGAATTGTACAGGATATTACACACACACACACACACACACACACACACATATATATATATATATATATATTAGGGTTAGCATATAGATTACCGCTAATACTTATTTTAAAAAAAACAATAATGCTACATAAAACTATATTTTATAACTAATCTAATTTTATTCTATTCTAGCTTATAATCATCCTCTAATATTTGTATCATCATTACCCATCCGAATATGCAAATTTGCAGCCTGGTGCCCTGGTTCATGCTGATTCATTTAGCAGTAGTCAATAATCTTCAGATTGTTTCATTGGGCGGCCATTTTTTTCTAAGTTACAAACTTTACATAATGACTCCTTAACCTATTTACAAAGACACTTTGACCCATAGAATAATATATGACGATGACGACCCCTATACTAATTATAATAACTAATATATTTAGTTTAACATCGAATAATTATTCATTTTTTACTTTTTTGAAACAGGTACGAAGATGACAAGTATGATAGAATATGGTATCCAGTGATAAAGGATCAGGCTAGAAAGGTACAGCCTTCTGATACAGTTACTATAAAACCTTTTAGTGAAGAACAAGTACCATTAAACATCATGACTGGCGGCGTTACACCCATACCACCTACATGGCCATTATACTGGTCGTGGAAAGCTAGAAGCGACGATGGGTCTATCATCTACATTTACCTTGCTGAAGTTGAAATACTAGAAAGCAACCAGAAGAGAGAATTCAATATTTATTATAATGACATCTGGATTGGAACAGTTTCTCCATCATCTAACATAACCACAATCAGAAATAAAATATATGCCAGTTCATCAACCTATAATCTTACAATAAATAGAACCTTAAACTCAACCCTTCCACCTATCATAAATGCATTAGAGATTTATACTTTGAAGCAGCTCCTTCAAAATCAAACAGATGACCAAGATGGTAGATACATACTCTATAGCAGCATATATATTTTCTTTATTCTAGTAGTTAATTTTTGCCTTTTAACATCATCACGAGAACTGACGCAATTATAACGCTCTTTCCATTTATCATACCCTTATTGTTGGAATTAGCTGCTAAAATCTGGAGTACCAAGTCAACTTATGGGTTAACAACAAGGAGATCCATGTGTTCCACAGGCTTGGGTTGGTCTTAATTGCAGCTATAGTGCTCAGGGGGCAGCTAGAATCTTATCACTGTATGTATTCTATTTCACAACCACCATGAGTAATATATTGATCCATTTTATAACAATGACAATTAGTTAAGTTTAATGCAGGAACCTGTCTTCTAGGGGATTGAGTGGAGAGATAGCTACTGCCTTGGCTAATCTCACTATGATAGAATCATTGTAAGTTCTTTCTTATATCCTAAATAGGGTTGCACTAAACGTAAACTCCTCTTCCAATTTTAATGAATGTAACCCTTGTAAAATCAGTCGTATATGCGGCAAGGATTTGATAAAACAAATGATATTCAATAGAATGCTTCAATTAAATATTGCAAGGATGGTTACCTTTGACTTGTTCTTGATACATATATACAGACTCCATAGGGATGAAACACCGCGATGATTCACAAAGCGTTGCAACCTAGACAGATAAACGGTTGTTAACTTTCGAATGCTACACTAGGACCCTTTTCATTCACTAATCTGTTCATTCAAACTTTGTTAATAATTATACACAATATATAATAGGCATAAAACATACTTTAAACTATTTACATTTCACCCACTAATCTTTTCATTCAAACTTTGCTAATAATTACGGGGAACATTATATGGACGTATAAAGGGGCAAACTTTACTTATACATAATCTTATATGGGCCACATAAAAGGGCGACAATCGTTATACAACCCGTATAGTTCATATTTAACATCTTATACAGGCCATATAGGCATTTAATTTATTTGTAAAATAATAATTTAAAGTCAGTCAAATCAATAGAGTGGGTGTGCATTTAGTAATAAGGGGGAACACTGCAACCCCTAACATATTAAACTCATGTGGTATAATATGCTTATTTCTCTTTGTTTCTTTTTCAGGGACTTGTCCTACAATAACTTGACAGGAAACGTGCCAAAGTTTCTTGCTCAAGTAGACAAGTTGAGGATTCTGTAAGTCACCTGGTTGTCGGTTTAGAATCGTAAGTTTTACATGATGCATCATAATCTTAATGGTCTTCCTTACATACAGAAACTTAAGGGGAAACAACTTCAAAAGTCCACTTCCAGCAGAACTTCTAGCAAAATCAAAGAAAGGGTCATTATGGTTGAGGTTTGATACTTACTTTAGAGCATATTAACATTCACCTTACCTGTTATTAACATTTTTTTTACATAATCAGTATTGAAGACAGCAGTGGTGAAAATAAGGGTGCTTGTCTCGAGGGTTCATGCAGAAAAAATAAGCATAATATAGTTGTAATTATAGCACCAATTATTGGATGCATCGTGCTATTGTCTATCATCGTCGTATGCATAGTTAAAAAACTAAAAAGAAAAGGTTTGCAGTATTCTTATCCTTGTAATCGTATCATCTAACAGATTAGTTATATCTTCTCAAATTAAATGGAGAAGTACCTATTAAAATTGAATACATGAATGCAGTTTTGTTACAAAGGAGGGAGGTTTTTACACCCAGCAAAACAACAGTTTACATATTCTGAGGTGGTAGGTATGACTAACAACTTTAAGAATGAAATCGGAAGAGGAGGATTTGGAAGTGTGTTCCATGGATCTGTTGTCACACCCCGACCCGCAGCGGAAAAGGTGATCGGGACATGATTGGGTTTTCATCAAAGCTCATGACATTTATTATAATGTTTCATATTTATTATTACAATTTACAAGGAATCCTACAATCAAATCAAACAAATACAACATGTTCTATTCCTCCTTCTAAACTTCATTATTTTTCTTCTAAGCCAATTTTCTATGTTTTCCTTGCTTCATCCTGTTCACCTGTATCATGTGTAAAAATGGTTTTTGGATCAACAAAAGTTGGCGAGTGAACCTTGTTAGAAAACATTTATTATTTATTTCTTATTGTGTTTAATATGGAAAAATTTTGCAATATTCATATATGAACAAACGTAAATAAACATACAATAACAACAAATAGCATACAATAACAAACCAATAGCCTACAATATCAAACAACAACAAACAATAACATACATTAACAAACCAATAGCATACAATAATATATCAACTTTCATGAATATATAACATGAATGAAAACTGTATATGTTGGCAACGTCACGTTCACGCTCATAATGTAATGGGGAACGGACGGCCTATGATAAATGTATATACTGAAAACGATAAATGTCTGTGCGATCAAGGCTCAATCAAACGGAGCCGATCGTATGTTGGTAACGCCTGGTTCATGCTCATAATGTAATGGGGAACAGCTCAACGCTCATAATGTAATGGGGAGCGGCGACCTATGATAATGTATGTACTGAAAATGATAAATGTCTGTGCGATCAAGGCTCAATCAAACGGAGCCGATCGTATGTGGCAACGCCCGGTTCACGCTCATAATGTAATGGGAAACTGCTCAACGCTCATAATGTAATGGGGTGCGCCGGCCTATGATATTGCATGTACTGAAAAATAATAAATTAAATCTAAACAATAACCACACAAACAGTTGATACAAGCTGAATACACATTTGTTCATGATATGATGTATGCACAATGATTTAAATATAATAAATGGTAAGACACATGATACACCCCAAAAACGTGATTAAAACGGGGAATTTGTAGAGATTCACTCACATTGGGTGCGTTCGGTTGATGATGTTGAATGCGCACGAGTTTAGAGGATTGATCGACGAGGAAAAACTAACCTAATTAATAACGAAAAAGTAAGGTAAATAAATGGATTTTATTAACAATTTTAATAGGATCTTTGGGTATATTTTTGTGAGTTTAAGGCTATTTTCTAACTTTAAAAACGTTATTTTTAAGTATTTTTAATTGATTTTTAAATCAAATAAATAAATAGAAATAATAAAAAAATGTTGACTTTTGACCGTGGTCCGGTCGCTTATATATGTGCGCTGTGTGAGACTCGAACCCGTGACCTCCCGTACGCGTGCACGCAGCTCTACCAATTGAGCTACGTGTCTAACCCGAAATATTTCTGTTTTTAATTATATTTATTCACTAATTAAGTTAATCCGAAAATCGTTTATTTTAAAAAGGATTTAATTGTATCAACTCGGTGCTCGCCACAGGTCTCGAACCCGGGACCTGTGGTTTAGTTTGGCACACAGTCCACCGCTGGACTGTGTGTCTAACTTGGTAAATATTCTGGTTTTTATTATACTTAACATCTTACTGTTTTGGATCCGGTTCAGTTAAAAAAAAGACATTTTATTACAGCGAATGTGTGTGTGTGTGTGTCAAGGATCGAACTCGGGACGTATGCATATTGTTTGCACACAGTCCACCGCTGGACTGTGTGTCTAATCCGTTCATAATATTGATTTTAAATAATCTTATATCTTACACGACTTCGTCTTCTTCGTTCAAAACACAGACAACGGTTAACTAACTGTTATTTGTTAAATTTATTTAACGAACTTATAAACAATTGCAATGTATTGAACAGAAAAGGGTTTGGGGAAAAGATTGTACCGAACTGATCGTCTTCTTCAGAAATCCGGCAACGATTCGTCGGCTGTGTTTTGGTGACCTTCGGCTGTTAGGATCAATTAACAGTTTGGAGGGATTAGATGTGAAATTGAACTACTGAGTAACGGTTATCAGTAGGTTTGAATGATCATACCGGTTAACAGCGAGATTCTGAAACTTTCAGAAGTTTTCCGGCGAAAACAGAAAATCCGGCAATGTCGTCTGGGGTTGATTCTGGGTGATGGAGTGATGTTAGAATTTGTCTAATAATGGAATGAAACAGAAAAGTCGAGGTACGTGTAGATGAAAGTCCCGGTTTTCCGGCGACTTGCAGAGAATTCCGGCGAGTGAAATTTCTTTCGACATATATTCTTTAGAGGTTTAAGGTGAGTGTGGGTGATGTCAGTATGAGCTCTAAGATCTTATTTTAGAGTAAGAAGAAAGGATGGAATGAATTCGGTTTTCCGGCGATAATTTCCGGTTAATTTGCAGAGTATTCCGGCGACTGCGGCGAGGTTTTCTGAGCGAAAAGAAGAGTGTAATTTTGATAAACTCGCGAGCTCACTGATGAATAAAGTATATCTAGTTTTAATTGTATTTTCGGTTTTGAATTCAAGTTATTCGGTTACGATTTGATGATTTGAATAAAAGACCTTAAAGTTTTCGGTTATAACCGGCGCTGCTATAATTGTATCCGTTATGCCAAAAGATAACGTCAATGATTGACGATTTCGTCGGGATTTCCGGCGAGAGTGACTTGAGTGACCGAATTCGACTTTAGTTTTTATTATATGTATTAATTGAATCAATAAATCAACAAGAAACACAAGTGGCGGAGTGGTTGGGCGGGTGAGAGTTAAGACTTTGTGAATATATTCGGCTGACCCGGGTTCGAAACCCGGCTTCAGCATTTAATTTTTTTCTCACTATTTCTAATAAATTTCCAAATATAAATTTCATATTCTAATATACTTATTAATTATGTATCGTTTAAAATTACTTTGAGCATTAAATTTGCAACGAAATTTTTAACTGGTTGTTCGGTTAATAAACGAAACGGGTTTGGTTAACCCGGTTTTTTGACGGATGTTATATCTGTTGGGGATAACCAAGTTGCTGTGAAGTTGCTCTCTGTATTATCATCTCAAGGTTACAAGGAATTTCAAGCTGAGGTAATTAACAGATAAAACTATCTTTTAGGCTAGAATTACAACTTAAGTTAGTTAAACAAGCAATGATACTTAAATAATAGCCTGCTAAATGAACATAACAATTTTTTTTGCAACAAGACGACTTGTTCAAATATAAAAATTAAGAAAATAAATGGAAGACTAAGAAATGTTTACAGGTCAAGCTTCTCGTGGAAATTATCATACAAACATAACTTCACTCGTTGGGTACTGCGATGACAGAAACCACAAGGCAATCATCTATGATTTCATGACTAATGGGAACTTAGAAAAGCATCTATTTGGTAATTCACTGTAGTTTATCCGTTTAAAAGCATAACCTGTCTTCTTGTCAAGACTCCAATGTCTTGATCTGATTCCTTTACATTTCATATGATTGATCAGATGGGCGTCCAAGTGTCTTGAGCTGGCAAAGAAGGTTACAAATTGGATGTGATGCAGCAGAAGGTTGATAATTTATCAAGTTACTTCACTGGCTTGTACTATACTGACTGAGTTTTTTAAGCATCTGCTGCTTTAACAGATTTAGCATATATTGTAGGGCTAGCGTACCTGCATCATGGTTGCAGGTCACCAATAGTCCATAGAGATGTCAAGTCTTCAAACATATTGTTAAATGAAGGTTTCCAGGCAAAACTGGCTGATTTTGGGCTGTCTAGAGCTTATCCTACTGAAGATGCCACTCATGTATCATCACCTCAAATGTAGCGGCACTTTTGGGTACCTTGACCCTGAGTGAGTTTTTCACGTCAATGATTTTCACTTTATAATTTTACTGAAAGAGAAATTTATTCGAATCGTTACTGAATAATATCCAATAATACTAGCATAAGAAAGTTGGGAACAGGAGCTTACAACTTCTTGTTCAAATGTAAAAATGCAGGTATCACTCAACTAAGAGGTTAACAGAGAAAAGTGATGTGTATAGCTTCGGAGTAGTACTCCTGGAGTTGATTACAAGCCGACGAGCAATATCAGAGGGCATTTGCATAACTAATTGGGTCAAGTTAGCAGTTGAAGAAGGAAATGTTGAAAATATAATTGATTCTAGACTAGATCGGCGTTTTGACATCAATACAGCTTGGAAGGTAGTAGAAATTGCAATTGATTGTGTTTCTCCCACATCCATCAATAGGCCAACCATGAACGATGTGGTGATAGATCTCAAGCACTGCGTGCAAGCAGAAAAAATTCGTCGAAGTGAATCTATGTCCTAGAATTTTGATAGTTTGAGCGATCCAAACCCAAGATAGTGAAGTCTTGAAAGTTTTAAGTGTCAGATGCTCATGTAAAACTAGTATGTTATGGTGTGCAATATTATTATAATAAATTCCTCATTGTGATCAAACGAAGCAAGTGATTTTGGGCCAACATATATTTAATTGGTTTTCCAACTTCAAGGTTGTTGATCATCTTCGTAACATTTTGCAGCGGAATTATCATGAATCATTGGTTTCATGATAGATTGTTATTTGATTAAGATTTGCAGTAACGAAGTGAGGACAATTTGGAAGTTTAGAAATTGTCTTGGTGCCAGTTATGATTCCCGCACAGACATATATATGCGTTCATATAAGACAGTTATAAGCGGTTGAATAAGGACGGAATAACCACCTTTTGAACCGGTGCCATCCAACCATCACAACCACTCAAATATCTCGGTTATACGTACCTATAAGTATAAGTCAAATAAAACTAAATTACATATATATAATTATGTTTATATGTTCTAATAAATGTACCATGTTGGATCTTTAATAGTTCCGTAAGTCCTGAAATCAGATCACAAACACAAGGATTTCTTGTTTCGGGTGGTGTAACGAGTGCGGAATCCAAGTTACACCACAACCGAGCTAGAGTATGTAATCAATAAACAATGTTTTGACGTTTAACAGTTCGTATTGATTTCGACAGAGTTTCGGTACAAATTACAAACATGAAAGCACTCCAAAACTCTCTCTCACTACTCTCTATCTAGCTCATACAAGCTCTCATATTACAAGTTGTAATAACAGCGGAGTTCCGGTATGTACTAACATACACTTACACCAAACGAAGGTTCATGATTGATCCAAGCGAAGGTTGTTTGTTCCAAGTGAAGGTTTTATGCGATGTTCTATGTCCAATCCATGCGAAGGTGTTGAAATGGTCTTGAGACTTGAAACGATGGTCTTCACTTGTATTATGCTAAACGATGGTGACTTCATGAAACCATCGAAACGATGGTATGTTGTAACATGGTCTCATGGAACTATGGTATCGATGTAGCTGTTATGGTCTAATCAAAAGAAAGTATTTTTAAGACTTAAATACCTATATTAGTACAACTTGGTAAAGTCATCTCCATAGGGAATACGTGGTTAGTGTTTAGCTAGATTTCTAAATAATCAACTAAGAAAAGAGTTATCAGATTAAGTAGTAACCCCCACTTAGAATCCCGATTGCAAGTTTAACACAAAACTCTGTTTCAATGATTTAAACGCCACATAGACATGGTCTCAGAATTTATGAATTTGAATAATTATTAGGGACTTATTTTAATAATAACCATACAACTTAATGATCTGTTAAGATATACCAACTACCCACCTAATTACCAACCTGGTAACAATGCAAAAAACCGTCAATACATTGATAAAAGACAGACATTTCAAATATAAATAATATTTAAGCATGAGTGAGCAAGATATATCAGTTGTAACAATCATAAAATAACAGAATATTTATATAAAAGCCTAACAATCGTTCATCCGGGGAACTCACCAAAGGTTTGGGAAAAGGTAACCTCCTCCAAGTTTCAGATTCTAGGTTTACACAAAACTCAATTTAATCAATTAATTGGACACCACATAAGCATGATGCTGTAAAGTAAGTTAATTTAAGTGGTAAACGAAAACGGGTCTTTGTCATCATATCTTTACAGTTCAATTATCCTATTTACTAGTGTGAGTCAACCAACTCTATATCACCTAACAAACTACTACGTTTTGTCATCAACCGAACAAGTTGTAAAGCAAGAACTCAAAACACATGGAAATAGTTTAAATAAACCAACAAATCAAATTATTTATACGACGTTGTAAATGTAAGAAAACAAGTCCAAATATGAATAAAAGTGAGAAAGTGTTAAACCCTACGAACCGTCACCCTGAAGGAAACCACGGAGAGCCTTAGCTGCTCATACTCACTCGTGGGATCCGGGCGGTCCGGGGGGACCACCATAGCTCCTCTCTTCTCGAGAATCCATACATCCCTTATCAGTGTATGGACAACTATATCTCGAGCACAGATTTAGGTTCGGCCTCAATGGAAAAATAAAATGGAGCACCTAACAACACATCTTCACAGACCAAGAACTACGAGTTCACCCCTTTCATTATGGGGTTGTGAGCCTTGAACCGTGTAGAACAGCAAAAACAGTTCCGTGTCGTGACCCTACTGTTGTGTGTTGAATCTCCTCTAAACAACAGTCTTTTTACTTTGTTGTACGATGCCTAATTTTAATTCCCTCACAACTTCACCGTCTTTCCTTTTGGATTCCTTCTTGTGATGGAGTAGCCCATGCAGCAAGCCCAATTAAGTTTAAGCCTCGACTCTTGTTAGTTAATTTGATGGTATTTGCCGCCATGCCTTGAATTAAAATAATTCTCACTTAATGACTTAGCCTTGTATCCAACTAGTATTTTAGCCTTGTCGCACGTTGCGACGACAGTGTTGAAACTTAAAGTAACTCGAATTCATACCGTTAGATATATGACTTGACTTGTTTTCGAACAAATTTTACGTCAAAACGTAGACTAATTGAAATCACACATAAAAATAAGCACGGAAACTTATAATATTGGATCTGACTCATTATGGAGAAAAAATTACGTCGAAACATAAACAAACTTTGATTTATACAAAATGTAGTTAAAAATAAGCATACAAGAAAATAGTATATTTTTATAGTTAAATAATGGTACCACTCATTGCGCTGACTTCGAGACGTAAAGTAACTAGAACTTTTACCGTCTATGGAAAATGTAGACCAAGTATTATATTTTACCACACACATAAAAAATAAGTTTGTAAAACTCGAGTTGTCACACCCTGATTTCCCGGTGGGCCCGGACTTAGGGTAAATGACAAATTGATACAGATACGCAAATAATAAAATACTATTACAAATTATAAGTGTCCGAATGTTCAAAAATAATATACGGACGAAAATGTATAAAAGATCCATAGGCGGATCGAAATAACAAAATGATTATGTAACAGACTACTAGGCTTCAATGCATGGAGTTGCAAATTCCACTTAAGCATTTACCGGGCAGCTTTCAACCTGTTTACGTTCTTTGCAACCTGCGCTTAGTCTTTTGAAGATACGTCATGATTTTTGAAAATATTTCAAAAATCATTTTAAGTGCACTAGGCACATGTATTTTCATAAATAACTTGGGATAAAATATATCTTTTGTTATCAGTTTTACATGCTTGTCAATACATATGGAGCCCGGTACTAAACACCGATAACATGATTAACCGACACACCACTTTAATCCATAAAAGGGTATCCCCATAAAGGGTACGAAAAATATTTTACGATATCATAAGCATCTGTCGGATGTATGCCTACACCCCGTGCTTAAGTCATGGCCATTTGCAATTAAATGAGCCGTGGATATCCAGGACACGGTCGCATTAACCCCGAATGTTTAAGTTATCTAGCAAAAGGAATTAAAACGGGTTATGCGGATTTTTAGTCATAATCTGACATTGATCTCATACCCGACCAAGCGGTAATAATTACCGTATCCCAAGATCATATAGGGAAAATAAGTTAAGAGTATTTACCTGGCTTAAGTTTTATAATCCAAGACAATATATATAAGCACAACCGTTCAAACTAAATGACAAGTAAGGTTGCAATTTACTGGACCCCCTAGTCTGGAATGAATGGTATAATAACCAATCAGAATATTAACGGGTCCTATTCAAGTCATAGACTTGGACCAATTAACTATAATATATACAAAATGATACGGTACGCTAGATTAAGCGGTGACCAGACAGAATGTAGTTTAAACCCTCACAAGTACTGAGACTTGTATAATAGAATGAAATTGAAGGAGTTCAATCCAATTCGGTTAATTTACATAAACTAAGTTACATAAGTCAACCGTACGCGCATAGGCGGCATCGAGTGATCGGATGAGTCAATGTCAAGTTCATTATGCCAAAACATGATTATTAAGTTACCACATCAGTAGGTATTACATTTTATATGTACATTATGGTTTAAACCCCATTTCATGCACCAAAGGGTAAAATTGATATTTTTATGGCATAATGTATGAATTTGCATAAAACCCGACAACTGATTATGATCACATAGTATAACCTCAGAGAGTTACCCTATACATAAATATGATCATAATGCAACTTCAAATCAGTAGCTAACATGGCTAATTCGGGTCAGAATCTAGAGTCAAAGCAGAAGTCAAACTGCTTGACTTTCGGTTGTGAACCGGATTATAAATTGGAAATGGCGGGCTGAATATGTTTACATATGTTCTAATATGTTATAGCGACCCTATAATGCCAAAAAATATGAGTTTAGACGTTATAAGTTCAATTTATAAGTTTTCCATAAAACTGCGTTTTGACTTTTATTTTATTATAACTTTGACCTGTCATTTGACAAACTTAACGTGATCTTCAGGAGGTGTCCTCTCAGGGGATTATCACCTACCTTATTACGATCACGTAGCCATGTTCAATTCAAACAATGGCTGGACCATAATGGTCTTAACCGAAAGTCAAAGTAAAAGTCAATTTGCTTGACTTTTGGCTAAATACTTAGCCTATAAATGAAATGAACTGAGAAGGAACACTTACTAGTGATCCAAGATGAATAAGAATTAAGTAGGGAGGCTTCCTTTGGCTGGGAAACACTCCAAGAGTGATAAAGAGAAGAAATGAGAATGAGCAAGGAATGAGGCACACATTGTTTGCTATTTATAGCTGAAGAGGTATTGTAGGATTATGACAAGTGTTAGGTATTGTTCTAAGGTGTCTCCATGTATGTAGTGAGGTGTTAGAAACTAGCAAGAGTGGCAAAATGCGGAATACATGGCAGCAAATGCAGACTGCGTTGTCTGCAAATGAATCTTCCAGCACCGAGTCTTACGGACCATAAGAGCCTCATGCTTACGGTCCGTAAGCCTTGTTATGTGCCCATGGTTTTGAATTTCTTACGGTTCATAACCAACTTAAGCTTATGGTCCGTAGCCGCCTACCAGCTATAATATTATCACATCCTTACGGTCCGTAAGCACATATGGCTTACGGTCTGTAAGAGTCACTCAGAGGCCAATAAAATGGCATGTTCACATAAATAGTCCCTCCACATTCACTCTCTTACAAGATTTGTCCCTCTTGTCCAATGATGTGACATAATTGAGAGTTAACTGGACACGTGTCATCATCTAATTCGACACAAATTTTCGAGGTGTTATACGAGTCGGTCAAAATAACATTTACAAAACATTTAAAAAGTTGAGAAGTTGCAAATGTCTATGCTAAAAGGTTAATTAAAAAAACTTTGAAGAAGAAAACACAACTAAAAGACAAAAGAAAAGTAAAAAAGAAAAAAAAAGCAAAAAAAAAAAAAAAACAACTAAAAGAAAAAAATAGCAAAAAAAAAAAAAAAAAACCAACTAAAAGAAAAAAAAAGGACAATTTGATTGACCTTTGCTACATTATTTTCCCTTTGGGGAATTGCTATGTTTATAGTGCCATTTGAAAATTCTTCCATCTGCAATTATTTCAAACAAATGAATCGATTGATTACATATTTATTATTTCAATTTCTAATCCATCATGCATCACTCATGTTCATGTTTTACTTTAACTTCATTCACTTCAATTAAACTAAAAGTAATTAGAATTATCGTTTAAGCTTATGTGATCATAAATAATAGAACACACTAAAGTCACATATTATTTAATGATACTGATGCATTTATGTAGTAATTAATACAAAGTAATGTGTACGTATGCATGCACAGGCTTCAAGCTTTGGTTTAGAGTATAGATACCACAATTGAGTTCCAACTATATTTTCACCATAGTTTATGGTTGCCACTTGTCACTTGGATATTGTACTTGGAGTCGAAGACGAGGATTGTCGTTCGACGTCGATCACAATTCGAACCGACACTAGCAACTTGCATTAATGCATCAAGAAGTTCACTGTAGTAAAGGACCTGGTTAGCCAAGTTCAATATGTTGTTGTTTTATATGATCTCCGATCGGTAATCCCAAACTCTAGAAATCAGGGCATTGGTCACCGTGCTGGGAATATTTTTAAAATGACAAAAACAAGATGTTTGGGTTGATGGTTGAGTCCTAGGCCAAATAGAAATGAAAAACATAGAATTGGTTCACAAAAACATGATTGGTTCATAAATTCACTACATTATGTGTATTTTGAATAAGCAAGAAATCCCTCAACTTTTTTGGAGAGTTAGCAAATTCATAAATTTGGGCCCTTTCTTAAAAAGGGTTTTATTTTTCTTATGATCCTAACCGCTCAAATATAGAGTAAGTAGCTCATGGTTTTTGATTTTGGTGTCCTGTAAGTTGATATCTAGAGACTTTTCATTGAAATAATCTCTTTTCCTTTCTTGTTCTGATTCTCAGTTAAGGGCTACTTTATAAAGATGATCGTAAGAAACTAACTAATAAAACCTATATGCAAACATTCCATAACCTTAGAGCATTTATGTAACGCCTCGCTTTTTTGTACTTCCCTTAATTAGAAAGTGTAATCGTATTTTTATTTATGGAAACTTGTATTCGTATCGCATTCGTATTTCATTTCCCAATCTTATAATCCGAGACTTTGATCGTAATAAAATTCATACCTGATACATACTTGTTTTACATGCATTTAATTGTTAAATACGTGTTTATATACAAACCGATACTTGTTATACGTGCAAATACTCATACATTCATACTTGATACCTAAAATATACTTACATATACATTATACACTTGAAAACATGTGAAAATATCAAGTTTTACCATGAAATGAAAGATAAACTAAGTTCAAGGACTAAAAATAGCATAATCCGGAGAAAGTTGTTTCTAGCTCATGGATTGGGCAAAAGTGTTTTTGTTGGATTGTGTTTCTTGCATTTAATACTCAACTAACTCAACCCCCAAACCTCAACTATAAATACCCACCTCATCCCACACTCATTTCACACCTCAATCATCTCTTCTCTTCTCTCTAAAAGCTCTAAGAGCTATCTTCTTCTAAAGATTCAAGGTTTCAAAAGATAACTCGGTGTTCCTCCAAGCCCTTCACGGAAGTAACAAGGGAGGCTTTTGCAAAATCGTGAGTACACTCGACCCACTTTTCGTTTACAACACTTTTGGGTGTAACATATTTACTTATTACCAAAACCACAACACTTAAACTTTATAAAATGCACAAACAAAATCCTATACACATGAACACTTGATACGCTTACGTGATGCTTATATCTTGGACATTCTTTATGAGATACTTTAGTCATTAACTTGTTTAAAGCCTTCGTTTAACATGTATAGCGCTATAAGAAGTAACGCATCCCCCTCCATCACGTAAACTTGAGGCCATGTTAAAACAGCGTGATTGTGTTAAGGGTTTGACTAGTAGTATTGCATGCCTTGTATATGCTCTTGTAAAATCATAGTTGCCATAAGGATTTGTTTAAATTTTATTCGTATACGTATGCTATGCTTAGACTTGTGTACTCACTTTTGCTTTTGCATTGAATTGTATTTTAAAACATGTTACAGGTTGATGAAGAGGATGCTATGAAATCAAATAGCAAGGACTTAGATACACACATTTAGACGTTTAGGTTAATGTTGTTGTATCAGTTTTGTTTTGTTGTATTTGTTTCCATGTTGTATTGTTGACAATTATTTTTGAAATGAAATTCAACTTTATTTAAATATTGTCATTATTAGCGTTGTGAGCAATGAACAATCTATTTCGTCTCACTCGATGTTTCCGTCATCGGTTGGGGTGTGACAATTCATAATCGATGCTTCATGTTTATATGAGTGCATTCTCTATATTTTTCAAATTTTTTAAAAATGATTGTGAGTGAAGAAAAAGAAAAATAATGATAAAAGACTAAAAAGTATTATTTAATTGAAAAGAGGACTAAAAAATAGTATTTTCTTAGGAAACTTCACTCGAGATCAGAGATGCAAAGGAATAAAGAAAGATGTACTTTCAATAATGGTTTATTAGAACAATTTGAAATAAATGTAGTTGAAATGATACAAAAGAATTGTGTTTGTAAATTGCATGCAACAGTATTGCAAGTTACTGAACTGATGCAATAGATAATGTATTTACGAGTGGTGGACTATAAAATCTTTTCATGGGGGCGAAAATTTTCTAAGGATCATTAATCTTTGCTATATAATAATTTTTTTTGGTCCAACTCAGGTTAGGTTGGATGCGGGAAGAAATTCTTACATGATTTTAATTCAACTCAATAACTCAATAACATATATCAATATCACATTATTACATATTCACTCACAATTAAGTATTTAACATGGATTTCACATAAGCATGTTGGTGATTAGACTCAATCATAACTTCGGTATTCAAATATTCAATCTTCTAAACTTCTAATTCCCATTAATGACTCAATAATAAAAAAAACATAAGATACAATAATATTGTCATGTGACATGATAAATATACGATACGACAACAGAAGAAAAACATAGTCATCAGAATTTAAAAACACATAATATAATATGATTGTCTTTATGAATAAGAAAACTAGCTATGGTTGTTCTTACGAGTTTTCATCTTTTAGAAATATTGCTAGACTAATAATTCATAAACAAATCACAAACAATAATCTGCAATTAAACAATGCCTATAATTCAATTTTAACCTAAACATTAATTATATATATATATATATATATATATATATATAGCTGATTACCCTCTGGGTCGGCCTCTCACAAACTATTGCTGATAATAGTGGCTATGCTACAGGTCTTTTATCTTAGGTTGTTGGGCTTCATGGGTCGGCCCACTAAAGCAAGCCTACTAGTTGAATGAATTACGCAAGCCCACTAAACCCAACCATTAAAATTACGGGTTCAACATATATTTTATATCACACACTTCTTCTTTATCCTTTCACAACGAGTTTCGCTATCGAAAATTCAAAACAATGTCGGTCTAATCTTCGTGACATGGTAGCGGTGTAGGTTGCTGATGGGTCATGTCATTTGTGACTATCTTCGGCTCTGGTACCCTTTTTGTTAGTTTTCAGAAAAGCTATGTCTATCAATGAATGATGGAATGCAACCACCTCAGGCTTGAACACGTTTTGGTATATAAGAATGGATTTGGTTCGGTTCATCCATGATCAATCAAATGAGTGATCCAAGTGTTTGAGATATAAGTAAGAAGTATAATGCTTGAGATATAAGAAAGAAGTATAAAATAAAAATTAGGCAAAAATGCCATCAAATAGAACTTTGCTATGGAAGAATCCAATGGTCATTCTCTATTCTAGCTAAAAATATTCTTTTAGTTTAAATTCTTCAATCCTCGTCCGCAACATATTATAAATAGAGTGAATTCCAATTTTTGTCCTTTATCTTTATACCTAATTTCAAACGGTGTCATTTACCTTTAAAATTGACGAGTTTTATACTTAAGGTTTCGAAATCTTGCACGATTTGTTTTCTACCCCCCCTCTCTCCTCCTCCTCCTCTCTCTCTACCACCACTCCCACATTCACCAACCACCACCTCCAAAAGCCTGTGACCAATCACGAAGACCACCCGAAGGATTATAGTTTGTGAATTTGATAAATACACCAATTTTTCCTACTTCTTCCTCATGAACCTCACCAGCTTTTGAAATTAGAGAAAGTCTTAATCTTTGAGCAGCTTTTGCAACAACTAATCGATGCTCAAGTGCATCTTAATCTATATTTCCTAGTAACTTCAGGAGTGGTACAAGAATTGCATACCTCAGATGAATCGCAATTTTAACTTGAATCGCAAAGATTTCAATATACGTGGTTTACATGTATTGTTAATACTTAATGGTTTAGAAACGGAAAAATTCAGGTGGTTGGGTTGTTGAAGGTGTCGTCACAAGGCTTTTGGAGGTGGTCAGGTAGGAGTGGTACTAGTGTTGATGGTGGTAGGGGGATATGCATATATGTCTTTTTTTTAATAAACAAGTAAAATGACAAATTTGCCCTTCAGTTAACATTTAAAATTAACTTGGTTAGGGTAAAAGGACAGATAATGCAAGATTTTGAAATATTAAGTACAAAACTCGTCAATTTTAAAGGCAAAGGACACCGCTTGAAACTTGTATAAAGATAAAGGACAAAACTTGCAATTCACTCTTATAAATAATTTCAGATATAGTTTTATTAATTGCCTAAAGGCAAAAATGTATTGAAAACAATGAAGTAACATACTCCTTGTCCTTAATTTGTATTTCTTGTTCTAACATTCATTCCTAGTGCCATTTTCATCACAACCACCAACCAAATCCACCAAGTTGGACACACACCGGCTCGATCATCTGGGCTCCGGATCCCTACTTTTGATTGTTTGAGTTGGAGCCTAGCCATGGACATCGACAACATACAAGAATGGGAATTTGTAACGAAATTATGTGAGGGGTATGTCAGTCATTACATGTTAGGCAAACGATATTCAAAGATTGCATCATGGTGTCTAAAGTTGCTTATAATTATGCTATATCCCGAGTCTGTTTGGTACGAGGTAATGAAATGAACGAGAGAATGGAATGGACGATAGAATGAAATGGATCATTCCATTCCATTGTGATGTTTGGTTACTCATATGCAAGAATGAACATTACTTTGCATAGTTTGATAGACAAAAAACAAGACGAACTAATGAAACACAATTTATTAAAAATGACAAGAATATAATTGGCTCAGTGATAATAATATATATTACTGATAAAGAAATTAGTAATATTAATATTAATGTTAATGTTAATATTAACAACAAAAATAACAACAATGATAATAATAATAATAATATATGTCTTTCCATTCCTTGAAGAAATGAAAAAGAGGAATGTCCCCTTACTAAGGACTAAAAATTGTTATATTTCGGAGTTACATTGGAATACTTCATTCCATTACCACTTATAATGTAACACCCCGACCCGGTTTGGGCTGACATGTCACTCATACAGATATCAGAACTAAAACCAATCCATGACGTTGAAAGGAAAAGGTCTTAATTACATTTTTTTTTATTAAATTACAGAAACAAACAAATAAGACACACAAAAAGAAAACTACGGGTGAGCCAAAAGTTGTTTAGTTCGGAGAAATCAATAATACAGTCAACGACAAACAATGAGAATGAAACCCATACAGATGCCAGATGCTCAGTCAAAACAGATATAACCAGAATCAGATTCTAAACATAACCAGAAGCATGCCCGATACATGATCAAGACATAATTAGACGCACATAAACATATCAGACAAATCATAATAGAAACAAGACATACGTGACTACACATAACAATAAATAAGTCAGGTAATATAGAAGCATATCATAACAGATACAAGATATACGTGACTACACATAACAACAAATAAGTCACGTAATATAGAAGCACCCACGAACACGAACAGAGGGGTACACAGCTAGCTAGTCCATGCATCTAGAGGGTGCATGTAGGCATACACACATTAACAGGAGTCGGGAGTCAGAGCTAAAATCAATTTATTTGCCTCTAGAGGTCAGGTGCTACACAAGCATAAACTATAGATGCTGTGAACTTTAGTTATGCACCGTCATGATGAGTGCCATGTCGTTAACATCCCAACAACAAGACTTAACATATAATTACTCGGGTGATAGAGTACAAAACCTTATTTATTTATAAACATATCTTGACATAAGTCTAAAAGGAACATGAAATAATGAGCTAAAGTCTATTGCATGCTATATATATACTAATTATACGACAATACGAAACAAAAAAAATTAGCTAAAACATCCATACTACAAACTAACATACTTGAATAAAAATACTATGATGTCAAGAACAAAAATCCGTACCAATGAGTAACGGAATAAAAATATACCATGATGAAAAGAAAACAGAATTCATACCTTAATTTTAGCAAGCAAAGCAAGTAGAAAACCAACCGATTCTTCCACAAATATATATAGAGACACACGCGCTTATTAGTTCCGGTGAAGAAAACTTGTAGTGATTAATCAACCTACTAGTATTGTTATCCAGTCTTGGTTTATTCGCTTCTCTTCTATAACGGTTAATATTTCCATAAACTTATAATAAGTCTTTTGTTTATTAAACATATATAACTAGAACTGTATCAATATTTAAATCATTGAGTGTTTATTGATTAAGAAAAAAACATTAGTTTTAATATGGTTCTAGTGCACATACGATCCACTATTGATTTTCAATTCGAATATAAATCAAGCTTACTTTGAAACTTCAAGATCCATAACCACATAAAATATTAAAGCACTTGAAATCAAAATCATTTCGGCCCTTAACTGTCTAAACCAAACTTTATAATTAACCATGCCCATAGTAATTTAGATGGTATTGGTAAGTGATGACCTTGACTTCTAAGATCCGACATGGTCATTGCTTCGTAGCCTAAATATGTATGAATCTTGTACCGGAACTAATCATCACCCACAGAAGACACGTTCGACCAGTTTCTCGAACAAAGATTATACTTAGCAAAGGATCAAGTTCTTACCTCACATGTGTTATTAAACAGAGAGATTGAAGCGGAGCTCGGAGGATTTAATAGTGGCAATGTGATGGAGGTTTGTACCGGCGGTGTTACTCTTGTAAACAACGGAACAACCAATAGAAAGCGGGGATTGAATTCGTGATGTTCGCTGTGTATGTCATTGGAAAAAGTTAACAATCCTACAAATTAATAACTCATAGATAAAACTAAAACGAATAGAGAGACTAGCCTGGTACCTGGGTCGTATATCAGAATCTAGTAGAAAGCTTCAAACAATGGTATTGCGGCAGAGATAGCGCAATGGTATTTGATTGTTCTTGTTTATGTAAACACGCGAAGCTACCTTCGTGTCTTTCAATTGACACAAATGAGATATTATATGTGTATGGGACATGAAACAGTTGGACAAGAAACACTTTGACAAGAAATGTTGGAAATTTGGTGAATGAATATCTAAGATATTTATAATTTAATGAAATTATAGATATTAATTAGAATCTTCATGTGGAGAATAAAAGAGAAACTCTTGAATAGAGCTTCTTGATGACATTAGTTAGTTTTATTAGAGTTTTTAAGTCTCTAATTAAGTGAAACTTTTCACTAATCCTTAACTCTTGTACAATTAGTAGGCTATATGCTTCTTTTGTGACTATAAGAATATAGTAATGCTTGGTACATAAAGCATACTAGAAGGAGGATGAACACTTGAAAACCAACTAGAGAGAGGAGTACTCTCTCCTTGTTTTCCACCACCATCACATCCTAATTTGTTCCATAAGTTCAAACACTACAATTACTCGGTGTAACCTTGGGCGCGTGAGCCACATTCGGCAGTACATACTGCTTCGGCTGTTGTACCCTGTGAAACAGTCGCGTCGTCTTTAGTAGAGGCGCGAAATCTGTTTTGAGGGAAGCGTGTTGAACACGTGCCTCAACCAAAATCGTCAACGTTTTAGTGTGCTCTTTGTTGCAATCCAGATTGCTATCAAGTGCGGGTGAAGGACCCACCAGAGATGCGGCTTGAATCTAGATTGGTATATACAATTATATTTTATATTATTTTTATTTAGTTATTGCAACCGATATTGTACTATGATATTTCCTATGAATAACGAGAGTCTCGTTATTATATATTTTGTAATTATATTTTATAAAAAGTGAACCTAGTTCCTACAAACTTAAAACAGATTTCGAGAGATTGTTGCTACAATCTTAAAACCTTATTTATAAGGATTTTGGGTACACGAAAAGATTTATAAATAAATAAATAAAAAGAACGTAATTCTTATAGATTATGATCTTATAAATATTTTTTTTGGAAATATGTACGTAGTACAACTTGTTGTGTTTGGATTTCTTGAGATTGAGATACAATCTTAAATCCTATACCGTGCTACAAAACGAATAGTTTTGGTTCAACCGTTTGGTTTTTTGAAACGATTTTTGAATCGCTAATTCTAACTTTTGTATTAGATCGGTGTAAACCATACGTTTTTGTAACATGTTCGTTAGACCGGCTTTATTTTTATAAACAATACGTTTTTTTTGTAACGTTTCATGTTCTAACATGGTTGTTAGAAATGATCATATTATTTATATAATATAGTTCAAAAAAATTGAGTGTTAAAAATAAGTCTATTTTATATAAACTAATAAGCCTTATAATGATTTTTGTAATCATTTATTTCTAACATGTGTGTTAGAAACATTTATGAAAAGCGTTAGTTTGGAAGCAATTTTTTTAATTGTTCATTTTCTAACGTGTGTATTGGAAATGACTTATTTATTTGAGCCATATATGTATTTATAGCTAGTCGAATTAACATTTTGTGGAAATGTTAATATTTCTAACGTGCGTGTTAGATTTTTTTTTTCATTTTAACATGATTGTTAAAAATGGTTAAAATACAAATACTTTGAAATGTTTTATGTAAACATTTTGTATAAGTAATTTGTTATAACATTTATTTTAATGAATATAAACACTTATATTATGCTTTTTATGGTTTAGAAATAAAAGTTCATACATTAAAGTTGATGTTTGATTGACTTCAAGAATTAAATCACCATAAAGTGATGGTGTTGCTATTTACATATATTTAATGAAATTGTAATTATTTACTAAACTCTTTATATGGAAGATAAACTCTTAGGTAGAGTTTTATGTCAATTTAGTAGTTTTTATTAGAGTTTATGTCTCTAATAAAATCTCTAAAATAAAATCTCTAATTAAGTGAGACTCTTTTCACCCTACGTCTCTTGTATTAAAAGTAGGCTATGTGTCTAACTTGTTGAGATTGGAAAACTATAAGAGTAAGAATACAAGAATTAAATCACCATAAAGTGATGGTGTAGTTGTGTGGGATTTATCACCAACTTTAATTTGTGATTTCTAAATCCAAATGGTCATGTTTTATATAAAAAAATGACTTCAATTTTCTAACACGTGTGTTAGAAAATGTGTACCACAAATACAATGTTAAAGATTGTACATTGTATAAGCCATAATGAATGGAAATGTTTTATGTAAACATTTAATTGCCTATGTGTGCATAATTGTTTATTTTATAAACTTGATCCTTGGAAAACATTTTATGTAAACGTTAGATTCTACAATGTGCCCGTTATAACTTTTTTTCCTAACATGCGTGTTAGAAAACATTTAGTACATGCGTAGTAAGACTAAACAATATAAAAGCGTTTGATATTTGGGTTTTGATTTTTGTTATCATAAACTCTAATTGATATTATGAATATTGTACATTGCAAAACTAAAGAAATATTTTGAAATGATTTTTAAAACAAAGTTTAAGGCAGTTTTGAGAATTCAAATGGTTTGCTACTCTTGCTAAAAGTAGCATATGTTGAACAAAGTAACAATCTTGTGAATATTGTTTGATGGAAAACAACTTGGTGTTGTTGTGAACAAATTTAATTGTTCAAGTTTACTACTTAAATGTAGCCTTTGTAACAACTTGGTGTTGTTTTGAGCAAAATTGTCCAAGTTTAAAGTTTCATGATGAAATGGGGAACTTGTACTTACAAGTGCATGGAGTCTTATTGAGGGAGTACCTCAAGACATACCATGGGATGATATCTTTGAGAAGATTTCGGTCAGATTATAAAGTGTTGAAAAGATAAGCACTTTGATATTTGATGTCTACATATCATCTATGCTTTCATTTAAATTTCGAAAGTGTTTGGCACTTATGATTTAATTTCGAATGTATTTTATTGTTTTGTGTTCAATATCTTCGGATAACACATGCAAATTCTATAAAGAAATGAATCATTAATGTTTGTGACGTATAAATTATTTTTTGGAAATTAATTATAACGTCAATTATACATTATTTTAAAGAATATGGTTTTAAATGGATAGTACATGAAAATACTTGGACGTAAACAATTTAGGAGTTGTTGCATTGACTAAAAGTCAAAGACGAGACATCAAATGTGTAACCACATCTGAGTAGTGAGTGTATTGAGGTGAAATATACAAACGAGAATCATGTTGAAATACTTCGTTAGAAGTCATTGGAAAATTCACAAGTGTAAATTCTAACATATGAAAGTAAAAGTAGTATATGGTATTGTATACCTTTAATAAATCTTGCGATATTTATATGTAGATGCGTCTACCACTTAAATATGGAAATTTTACCTAAGCATCCTAAATATACATATCTCCTAATGAATAACAATAGATGTGTGCAAATCACTTATGGCAAAATTATAAATGCCATGTTGTTGAGTGTGGATCTAGTTGACTCTATCTTCCACAGAATAGTGATTATAGATGATGAACATTCGTCTTGTTTGCGATGAGTGTGTTCACCAAGTGACTTGGATTAAGACTTATGCTTAAGTCCTTATGAGTCAATGGTAAAGCATTGGAGATCAAAGGTAAACAAGTTATTCCTTAATTGAATGATAAAATTTAGCTATGTGCTATATACAATAATTTGTGAGACCTTTCTAAATGTTGATATTTTAGGATTATGAATAAGTCTCATTATTTTGTCTTAACAAAGGATGAATGTTGCAAAGTAATATTATGATATCCTTGGGGCTGTGAAGAATTAGAATGATGCATCTTCTGTTCACATGCTAAAGTATTGTGGTCTAAAGCATGCTAGACTAGTACTTGGTTAATTATGGGTCTTGACGGGGACTAATTAACTCATAACATTCAAATGTGTATGAACACAAAAAGAATTTGTGTATAGACAAAGTTGAGGGAGAATTTTCATTCATAATAAGGAAAAGACATGTAACTTTTGAAGAGTTTGTTCGAAAAGCTAATGAGGAGAACTCATTGTCTAGGCTTATTCTAGATGTTAAATTAGAATTATCCTAAGTTGGTGACAAACTTATGACAATGGCATGTGTTTCTTTGGTCAGCTCAAAAGCTTATGTAAGCTAATGCAATATGAGTTGAATTCACTTATACAATGAGGTTGATCTTGTTCAATCATATGTGTATAAATGTCATCATAAGTGAAGTTATAGAAATGTTGATCAAATGGCAAGAAATGTGGGGGAGGATCCATTTAGAAACAACACTATAATGGTATGTAGAAATGGTTTCATTACCCAATTTGGATGCTATCCTATAACACTTAAATGTGGGGGTGTCTTGCATTTGTATCATAAAAGTTTGGCAATAAGGATTTTGTAATCCAATCTAACATTGCAAACAGACGACTAAGTGGAGGACACAAAGGTCGTAGTGCATAATGGAGATGTGTTTACCTTAAATGATACGTGTATCTTAGAATGACATATATTATAACCAGATTCAGATGGCCACTGAGGTTATAGTATTAGAAGTTGACAATAGGCAATATTAACTTGCGAGTTAAGAACATCATGACAACTGATCTCAAATAAGTAAAGTTATTTGTAGTGACTAGACAAAGTCAAAGATAATGTTATGGATCCAACAACCCGAGGGTTTATTAGAGATCAAGTTGTGGAATGAGACTAAAGCCCATGAAAAAAGGGTATGTGAAGGAAACCTAACTTAGTTGACTAGAGATCCCAAGATCTAAGTTCAATAGGACAACTAACTCATATGCCTAAGGGTGGTCACTGTGGGGGTATAAATGATATGCATAAGCTAGTATATGGTTATACATACCCCCAAAGTATAAAAGGGTGTTTAAATACGCCCTAGTTGTAACACCCAAAAAACAAGTTTTGTAATCAAACCACGTTAATATTAAAGAATGGGTAAAAGACCGTTAGTGGTGAAAGTGAACCCGTAAACAAAATAACTAGGAACAAATTAACCTAGTTAATAACATGTATATAAATAACAAGACAATGAGTTATAGTTGTCACACCCCGACCCGCAGCGGAAATAAGAGTCGGGGCATAATTGGGTTATCACCAAAGCACATGACATTTACTATTATGTTTCATAATTAAATGAAGTCAAAGTTACATTTCTCAAACCTTCAAACATGTTCATTCATTACAAAGGAAAATAGCCAAACATAATAATCCCAAACACTAAATCATTTTATTTCTTCTAATCCAGGTCCTACGTGTTCCTAGCTGCTGCTGGTTCACCTGTATCATGTGTAAAATGGGAGGTTTTTGGGTCAACATAAGTTGGCGAGTGAACCTTATAGATAAACATTTAATAATGATTTTCTGGTTAGTTTATCAATAAAATATTGTGCATAATCATAAAAGAGCATATGTATGAAATCAAGCAATGGCAACATCGGTTACAATTATAACATACATTAATAATTGATAACATACATGATCATACCAACATCATATGATAATTAACATAAATGAACTGTGAGATCAAGGCTCAATCAAACGGAGCCGATCGTATTGCATGAACTGAAAATGTAAATTGAACTGTGTGCTCAAGGCTCAATCAAACGGAGCCGAGCGTATTGCATGAACTTGAAATGTAAATTGAACTGTGCACTCAAGGCTCAATCAAACGGAGCCGAGCGTATTGCATGAACTTGAAATGTAAATAACCGATCAAGGCTCAATCAAACGGAGCCGATCGTGCGGGCACGCCCTGATCAACCACATAATAAAATGGGGATCAAACTCAACCTCGAGGGATGGGGAGTTACGGCCTCAGCAATTGCATGTACTGAAATAATAACTTGCAAACAATTCTAACTACTGAACAGCAACAACTAACACACATGTCATGATACGATATATGCACAATAACTTGGTTATAATAAGTAAATGAATAAGACACATGATACACCCCAAAAATATGATTAAAACGGGGAATTTGAAGGGTTCACTCACATTGGGTGCGTTGGATTTGAATTGGTGAGATGCGCACGATTTAGACGAAACGAGTTAACGAAGGATCACTGACCTAGATAATAATAGGAAAAAAAAAAAATATATTAAATGGATGGATTTTATTAAAGATTTTTAATGGGATTTTTAGATATAATTTTTGTGATTTTATGGCTATTTTCTATCCTTAAAAATGTTATTTTTAAGTATTTTTAATTGATTTTTAATTTAAATAAAACAAATAATTATTTAAAAAAAATAATATTTTTTTTTACTGTTTGACCGTTGACCGTTGACCGTTGACCGGTTCGGTCAGCGGTAATTCTTGCGCCGAGCGGGATTCGAACCTGTGACCTTCCGTTCACGCGCACGTAGCTCTACCAACTGAGCTACGTGACTAACCCGATAGAAATCTAGTTTTAATTATATTAATACACTTATTCGAATTTACCGAAAATTCCTTTATTTTACAAAACGTTTTATTCTCATTGAACCGGCGTGTGGGACGGAACTCGATCGCGTGACGTGCAGTTTGTGTTGCACACAGTCCACCGCTGGACTGTGTGTCTAACCCGGTTATATTCTTGAATTATATTATACTTAACAACTACTCAATCTAACCCGGTTAGTTTTATGAATAAAAAGGGAATGTTATTACGCAGTGTGTGTGTAGTAAGGATCGAACTCGGGACTCGTATATAAACTTTGCACACAGTCCACCGCTGGACTGTGTGTCTAACCCGTTAATTATCCGAGTTTTAATTATTCTTATTCCGTTTTTAGATTCGTCTTCTTCGTTATGATTACTGGTTTTTACTCAGACAACTGATTCATGGCTCTACTACTTAAATATCATGCCTACTAGTTTGAATGAACAAACCGAACAGTTTGGGGACAAGAAATACCGGACAGGTCGTCTTCTTCAGGAAGTCCGGCGAGAACAGGCAACTCCGTTTTTGAACTTCGGCTGAGAGGGCTAATCAACAGAATTAAAGAATTAGATTTGAAATTGAACCAGAGTACATGAATTATTAGCACGATTGAATGTGTTTACCGTCAACTAGCGTGGTTCCGGCAAATCCCAGAATTTCTCCGGCGAAACCAGAAATCCAGCAAAGTCTTCTATGACTGACTTTGAGTGACGGAATAATGTTAGCAGGGTCCCAACAATAAATTGAAACAGCAAGAGAGGAAATTCTTACTGATTTATGTTGAACACGGTTTTCCGGCGAGAGTTGCAGGGAATTCCGGCGACAATTTTCTTGAGCTCAAAAGACTTGAAAACGCGACGAAAAGGGTTTGGAGTGCGTTTGAGACAGTTCTGGATCGTATAAATGATTGGAGTCAGAATTATTTGAAGCTTGAATGTTTTTCGGTTTCAAAACCCAAAACTTGAAGTTCATTCAATCTGAACTTTAATTAAAAACCGATATGCGTCGGTTATAAGTTAATTAAACGAACGAAAACTGATTTGGCGATTTGGCTTACCGATTTCCGTTATTCATATATCAGTAACCGTTAAACCTAGTTTGCGTATAAAATTTAATTGTTTTCATAATACCAACAGAAAACAACTAGTGGCGGAGTGGTTTGGAGACGGGAAGTTAAATCGTTGGAGGCAGTTGACCCGGGTTCGAGTCCGGTCAGCTCCAACTATTTTTTATTTATTTTATTTTGACTTTTTATCAAATATAATTTTTATAGTTTAGTTTATATATTAATTATGTAACGTTTAAACTTAAAATACTCATAAATACTTAATGAAATTTCGTAACTTGATATTTGATTACGAAACGGAGCGGGTTTTGGAGACCCGATTTATACAAATGTTACAGTATCCCCTACTTTTAGGAATTTCGTCCCGAAATTCAAACAGTTGATGTAGTAGGGAAAAGATGAGGGTATTTTTCACGCATTGAGTCTTCACGTTCCCAAGTAAACTCAGGTCCCCGTTTCGACTCCCAGCGTACCCTAACAATAGGAATGCGACTTCGACGTAGACGCTTTTCTCCATAGTCCATAATCTCTACCGGCCTTTCAATATAATGCATGGATTCATCAATCTGAATATCCTCTAGTGGAATATGAAGATTCTCATCAGCGAGGCACTTCTTCAAGTTCGACACGTGGAATGTGGGATGAATTCTGTCGAGTTCTTCCGGTAGGTCAAGCTTGTAAGCTACAGGACCTACTCTTTCGAGTATTTTGAAAGGTCCTACGTAACGTGGTGCTAGCTTTCCCTTTTGACCAAAACGAACTACTCCCTTCCAGGGTGACACTTTTAAAAGCACATGATCACCAACGCTAAACTCCAAAGGCTTCCGTCGTTTATCTGCGTAACTCTTTTGACGACTTTGAGCCGCTAGAAGATTGTTTCTGATTTGATGAATCTTATCTGTTGTTTCTTGGATCAATTCCGGACCAGTAATTTGAGCTTCCCCAATTTCGTGCCAACAAACAGGAGATCGACACTTTCGACCATATAAAGCTTCAAAAGGTGCCATGCCGATACTAGAATGATAACTGTTGTTGTACGAAAATTCGACTAACGGTAGGTGGGCGTCCCAATTTCCCTTGAAGTCTATGACACATGCTCTAAGCATATCCTCAAGGGTTTGAATGGTGCGCTCAGACTGACCATCAGTTTGGGGATGATAGGCGGTACTGAGATCTAGTCGAGTGCCCATTGCGGATTGTACTGCCTGCCATGTCCGTGAGGTGAAACGACCATCACGATCAGAAATAATACTTAATGGAACTCCATGACGGCTGACGATTTCGCTGATATAAATATGAGCAAGCTTTTCGTTCTTAAAATCTTCTCGAATAGGAATAAAGTGAGCTGATTTTGTGAGTCGGTCTATAATCACCCATATAGTGTCATACCCACTAGAAGTGCGAGGTAACCCGGTAATGAAATCCATGGTTATATTTTCCCACTTCCAGACAGGTATTTCTGGTTGGACCAGAAGTCCTGAGGGTCTTTGGTGTTCAGCCTTTACTTTAGAACAAGTGAGACACTTGGAAACAAAAACGGCAATATCTTTCTTCATTCCAGGCCACCAATAGGTGTACCGTAGGTCTTGATACATCTTATCGGCTCCTGGGTGTATAGAATATCGCGACTTATGGGCTTCATGCATGAGTGTTTCACGAAGATTGATATGGTTAGGAATCCATATACGATCTAGGTAATACAAAATGCCATCAGATTTAGTTTCCAGCTTTAGCTCGGCTCCACAGGACATCTCCTTTTGTACATCTTCCTCTGTTATTGAAACGTGTTGAGCTTCTCGAATTTGATCCTTAATATTGGTTATAATTTGCGAACATAGAAGATGAATAGAGTTCGCATAGCCCTTTCGACTAAGTGCATCAGCCACCACATTTGCTTTACCAGGGTGGTATTTGATTTCACAGTCGTAATCATTTAGAAGTTCGACCCATCTCCGTTGCCTCATATTTAACTCTTTCTGATTGAAGATGTGTTGAAGACTCTTATGGTCAGTGTATATTTCACACTTCGTGCCATAAAGATAATGTCTCCATATCTTAAGAGCGAATACAACGGCTCCAAGTTCAAGGTCATGAGTGGTGTAGTTCTTTTCGTGAGTCTTGAGTTGCCTTGAGGCATAAGCTATGACTTTTCCTCTTTGCATGAGAACGCATCCCAATCCTTGCCCTGACGCGTCGCAATAGACTACAAAATCATCACAACCTTCAGGAAGAGTGAGGATTGGTGCATCACAAAGTCTTTGCTTGAGGTTTGAAAAGCTTCTTCTTTCTTGGGCCCCCATACAAATGGTTTCCCTTTATGGGTTAAAGCCGTGAGTGGCACCGCAATGCGAGAGAAGTTTGAAATGAATCGACGATAGTAACCAGCAAGTCCAAGAAAAGACCTTACTTCAGTTGGCGTACGTGGAGCTTGCCATTCTTAAACTGCTTTAATCTTTGATGGGTCCACGTGTATTCCTTTGTCATTGACTACATGCCCAAGAAATTGCACCTCTTTTAACCAGAATTCACATTTAGAGAACTTGGCATAAAGCTTTTCCTTTTCTAGAAGTGCAAGAATAAGTCGCAGATGACGCTCATGATCAGCTTTGGATTTTGAATAGATAAGAATATCGTCAATGAACACAATAACAAATCGATCAAGGTAAGGTTTGCAGACTCTATTCATTAGGTCCATGAAAACAGCTGGTGCGTTGGTTAATCCAAACGGCATAACCATGAATTCATAGTGACCATATCGAGTTCGAAAAGCAGTTTTAGGGACGTCTTCTTCATGCACCCTAAGCTGATGATAGCCCGATCGAAGGTCGATTTTCGAAAAGCAACTGGCACCTTGTAGCTGGTCAAGAAGATCATCTATACGAGGTAAAGGATATCGATTTTTGATAGTTAACTTGTTGAGCTCTCTATAATCGATGCACATGCGAAAAGATCCATCCTTCTTCTTTACGAAAAGTACAGGTGCACCCCAAGGCGATGAGCTGGGGCGTATAAATCCCTTGTCAGTCAACTCTTGCAATTGACTGGCTAGCTCTTGCATTTCAGAGGGGGCTAACCTATATGGAGATTTTGCCACTGGCGTAGCACCAGGTATAAGATCGATACGAAACTCGACATCTCTGATTGGAGGTAGTCCTGAAATGTCGTCAGGAAAAACTTGTGGAAAATCTTTTACAACAGGAATATCTTCAAGTTTCTTTTCTGCGGTCCCCTTCTTGATGATATGGGCTAAAAACGCGACATAATTCTTGCGAAGGTATTTCTGAGCTTGATGACAAGACATTAAGTTGAGTCCTTTCGCCGAGGTTTCTCCAATAATTCGAAGAGTCTGACCGTTTGCAAGAGGAATACGAATAAATTTCTCACGACATACAACTTCCGCATTATGCTGACTGAGCCAATCCATTCCGACTATGATGTCAAAACTTCCCAGCTTCATAGGAATAAGATCGACCGAGAAATCGTGGTCGTTTAGGGTGAGCGTACAGTTGCGTAAAATAGAGTTTAACAAAACTGGTTTTCCATCTGCAACTTCCACTGTTATGGATTCCGCGAGCTTATCTCGATTTTTACTTAAGATAGGTTCAAACTCTAATGACACGAAACTTCTATCCGCACCAGTATCAAATAACATAGAGGCATATCTACCATTTATAAGAAACGTACCGTTGACCACATTGCCGTCAGCTCTGGCCTGGTTTGCGTTAATATTGAAAGCCCTTCCTCTAGCAGGTGGAGGAGCTTGATTTGCTTGGTTCACTGGGTTGGCTTGGGCCTGAGCATGAATAATATTGACTAGTCTTGGACATGTGTTCCTGAAATGACTTGGATCTCCACAGTTGAAACATGCCCGCATAGGTTGATCCATAGAGTAGTTGGGTTGATAGTATGTTTGGGCTAAATGTTGAGTGGGTGGAAATGGTTGTTGTTGTTGGGCTTGACCCATAAATTGTTGGTGGGTTTGGGTTATAGGTGGGTGGCGATTTGTTCGTTGAGGTGCGCGGCATTGTTGTACAAGGTGTCCAGCGCGACCGCAGCTGGTACAGTACTGGCAAGGATAGTCAGGGGAGTGGTGATACTGACAACGGTTACATTTTGGTAGTGGTCCTGTGTATGGTCTTTTGTATGGCGCGGGTGGAGGAGTGGCTTGTGTGATGGGTGCAGCAGGAACAGGGGTGTTGGTGTGGGTGACTGCAAAGTTCCTGTTGTTACGCTTCCTCTTGTTAGCAAATTTAGAGGAAGGAGTGTGGTGGTTTGAGGTTTGTCCCTCAGCAGGGGCTTTCTTCTTTTCTTCCTTGAACTTCCCATTACGAATTCGGTTTTCGGTTAGTTCTGTTGCCAACACCATGGCAGCTTCGAGTGTTACCGGTGAAACACTGCGGACCGAATCTTGGATTTTCGAGGGAAGTCCTCGAATGTAATGCTCGATCAGACGGTAGGTTGGAGTGAATAAGTTCGGTACCATCTGGTTCAACTCCAAGAACCGTTTGTTGTAAGTAGAGTGATCACCATCTTTTTGTTTCAGGGCATGAAATTCATCTTCCAATTTCTTAATCTCACTCCTAGGACAGAATCGCCTAGTCATGATCTCCCTTAACTCCTCCCAAGTTAAGGCCATCGCATCTTCCATTCCCCTCTTTCCCTTCTCGGTATTCCACCAAGTGAGAGCTACGCCAAGTAGTCTCCCGGTGGCATAACGAACTTTGCGATCCTCAGGACAATCGCAGTTTAAGAAAACGTTTTCCATCTCCTCGAACCAACGCTGGAGAGCAGTGACTCCCTCAGTCCCTTCGAATTTTGGGGGATCGCAAGACTTAAAATGTTTGTAAGTGCATTTGCCAGTAGGAGGGTCGTTGATGATCTGGTCCTGTTGTTGAGGAGGGTTAGTAGGATTTGCAGCAAGAGCTTGTTGTACTTGCACTACGATGTCAGGTAATATCGTGGCCATTTGGTTGGCGATATGAGTGGCCAATCGTTCCTGAGACTTTTCCGATTTCCTATTCCTTCGATGCGGTCTATACGACATCTACAGGATCATAAAATGAGAAGATTGTGAGTTTATGGTATCCTTTAGGTGTCATGTGTCTTAAAAAAATGAAAATAACATAAATATCAATAATGCAACTTCATCCGAAGGATGTCTTGGGTTCGCTCATGTTGGGCCTCAAATGTCCCCCATACCTTCACCTATATAGTCATGTGGGCCCCCATGGCTATTGGTTTAGTAGGATTCACATTAGTATTGGCAATTTAACACTCGCATCCCCCGAATGCTAACCACAAAATATGCTCATGAGATATTTGGTCGGAACGTGTCCAGGTGTAGACACAATGACAACTCAAAGTGGGATTAGCTCTCACGACGTTTGGTATAGCATGCTTTGGCCTAATAGGTATTTCGTACTCTCATCGTTGGTCCCCAGGTAGGCAAACTGGTCCTTTATTTTGGATTTATACGAATGCCAGCCTAGACAGGACGTTCCGACTACCGGTACTAGTACCCTTCCAGTTACTACATGCCCGTCATGAGAACTCACTTTGATGAGATTTGAAAAACACGAAAATCGTTGTAAAATCAATCATGATGTGGTGTGTGCTTGCATGGATGTGATATGTTATGATCATACGATTTCATGATAAGCATTATTTGATAATACATACTTATGAACATGCTTGAACAATATCAAATGTAACATTTTAACATAAACATATAAACATCATGAAATTTGGCATATAACACACAAAATTCTTATAGGTTTCTAATCGACTATAGTATAGGCTCTAAGGGTCTAATAACCTATCCTATATCCCTATAGTCATGGCTCTGATACCAATCTGTCACACCCCGACCCGCAGCGGAAATAAGAGTCGGGGCATAATTGGGTTATCACCAAAGCACATGACATTTACTATTATGTTTCATAATTAAATGAAGTCAAAGTTACATTTCTCAAACCTTCAAACATGTTCATTCATTACAAAGGAAAATAGCCAAACATAATAATCCCAAACACTAAATCATTTTATTTCTTCTAATCCAGGTCCTACGTGTTCCTAGCTGCTGCTGGTTCACCTGTATCATGTGTAAAATGGGAGGTTTTTGGGTCAACATAAGTTGGCGAGTGAACCTTATAGATAAACATTTAATAATGATTTTCTGGTTAGTTTATCAATAAAATATTGTGCATAATCATAAAAGAGCATATGTATGAAATCAAGCAATGGCAACATCGGTTACAATTATAACATACATTAATAATTGATAACATACATGATCATACCAACATCATATGATAATTAACATAAATGAACTGTGAGATCAAGGCTCAATCAAACGGAGCCGATCGTATTGCATGAACTGAAAATGTAAATTGAACTGTGTGCTCAAGGCTCAATCAAACGGAGCCGAGCGTATTGCATGAACTTGAAATGTAAATTGAACTGTGCACTCAAGGCTCAATCAAACGGAGCCGAGCGTATTGCATGAACTTGAAATGTAAATAACCGATCAAGGCTCAATCAAACGGAGCCGATCGTGCGGGCACGCCCTGATCAACCACATAATAAAATGGGGATCAAACTCAACCTCGAGGGATGGGGAGTTACGGCCTCAGCAATTGCATGTACTGAAATAATAACTTGCAAACAATTCTAACTACTGAACAGCAACAACTAACACACATGTCATGATACGATATATGCACAATAACTTGGTTATAATAAGTAAATGAATAAGACACATGATACACCCCAAAAATATGATTAAAACGGGGAATTTGAAGGGTTCACTCACATTGGGTGCGTTGGATTTGAATTGGTGAGATGCGCACGATTTAGACGAAACGAGTTAACGAAGGATCACTGACCTAGATAATAATAGGAAAAAAAAAAAATATATTAAATGGATGGATTTTATTAAAGATTTTTAATGGGATTTTTAGATATAATTTTTGTGATTTTATGGCTATTTTCTATCCTTAAAAATGTTATTTTTAAGTATTTTTAATTGATTTTTAATTTAAATAAAACAAATAATTATTTAAAAAAAATAATATTTTTTTTTACTGTTTGACCGTTGACCGTTGACCGTTGACCGGTTCGGTCAGCGGTAATTCTTGCGCCGAGCGGGATTCGAACCTGTGACCTTCCGTTCACGCGCACGTAGCTCTACCAACTGAGCTACGTGACTAACCCGATAGAAATCTAGTTTTAATTATATTAATACACTTATTCGAATTTACCGAAAATTCCTTTATTTTACAAAACGTTTTATTCTCATTGAACCGGCGTGTGGGACGGAACTCGATCGCGTGACGTGCAGTTTGTGTTGCACACAGTCCACCGCTGGACTGTGTGTCTAACCCGGTTATATTCTTGAATTATATTATACTTAACAACTACTCAATCTAACCCGGTTAGTTTTATGAATAAAAAGGGAATGTTATTACGCAGTGTGTGTGTAGTAAGGATCGAACTCGGGACTCGTATATAAACTTTGCACACAGTCCACCGCTGGACTGTGTGTCTAACCCGTTAATTATCCGAGTTTTAATTATTCTTATTCCGTTTTTAGATTCGTCTTCTTCGTTATGATTACTGGTTTTTACTCAGACAACTGATTCATGGCTCTACTACTTAAATATCATGCCTACTAGTTTGAATGAACAAACCGAACAGTTTGGGGACAAGAAATACCGGACAGGTCGTCTTCTTCAGGAAGTCCGGCGAGAACAGGCAACTCCGTTTTTGAACTTCGGCTGAGAGGGCTAATCAACAGAATTAAAGAATTAGATTTGAAATTGAACCAGAGTACATGAATTATTAGCACGATTGAATGTGTTTACCGTCAACTAGCGTGGTTCCGGCAAATCCCAGAATTTCTCCGGCGAAACCAGAAATCCAGCAAAGTCTTCTATGACTGACTTTGAGTGACGGAATAATGTTAGCAGGGTCCCAACAATAAATTGAAACAGCAAGAGAGGAAATTCTTACTGATTTATGTTGAACACGGTTTTCCGGCGAGAGTTGCAGGGAATTCCGGCGACAATTTTCTTGAGCTCAAAAGACTTGAAAACGCGACGAAAAGGGTTTGGAGTGCGTTTGAGACAGTTCTGGATCGTATAAATGATTGGAGTCAGAATTATTTGAAGCTTGAATGTTTTTCGGTTTCAAAACCCAAAACTTGAAGTTCATTCAATCTGAACTTTAATTAAAAACCGATATGCGTCGGTTATAAGTTAATTAAACGAACGAAAACTGATTTGGCGATTTGGCTTACCGATTTCCGTTATTCATATATCAGTAACCGTTAAACCTAGTTTGCGTATAAAATTTAATTGTTTTCATAATACCAACAGAAAACAACTAGTGGCGGAGTGGTTTGGAGACGGGAAGTTAAATCGTTGGAGGCAGTTGACCCGGGTTCGAGTCCGGTCAGCTCCAACTATTTTTTATTTATTTTATTTTGACTTTTTATCAAATATAATTTTTATAGTTTAGTTTATATATTAATTATGTAACGTTTAAACTTAAAATACTCATAAATACTTAATGAAATTTCGTAACTTGATATTTGATTACGAAACGGAGCGGGTTTTGGAGACCCGATTTATACAAATGTTACAATAGTCTCATTTATAATCAACACTAAACTTGAGAGACCAGAGCTACAAAAAAGGGAACTTATGTTATAAAATCTCAAAAACTAAAAACACAAAACACATAGTTAGTGTATGTGTGTGTGTTTCTACGGCTGGAGAACAAGGGAAACCCTAGTTCAAGCTAAATCCATCAAATTGAAGATCAATTCGAGACCCAAATCAGTGCATGAACATGAATTATTAATCACTTGATTAGGGGATCATAAGGTATGTCTAAAAACTTAGATTGGTGAAAGTTACAAATTTAGACAAGTAGAATACTTGCAATTAGGTTGTTGGATTGTGATCCAAAGATGAGATTGAACGTATATGTATGCATGATTTCGATTGATATAGTGAAATTATGAAATATTTGACGAATGATTACTTGTAGGTGATTAACAAGTAGATATTGAAGTGGGTTTTGATAATATGACAAAGTAGATGATATATCTATGTTTAGAATCATCATGCATAATAATAATAGGAAGATACTTGAACAAATTATGAGTTCGAGTACATATTCATACTTGCTATGGAATGGTTTTGTACAAAATGATGAAATAGATGTTAAGTTAATGTTAATAAGTGTATAAGATCATATTGTTTATTAGTTTGCATGTAGAACTTGATTATATTAGGTATTCGGATGAATAACTAATAAATAATGAAATGTGTTTTACATAGAGATGAAAACCCTTAATTATAGCATGATGAATGGATAAATTAGCATTGATAATCGAAAGCTAAGTTAATTTGATGTTAACGATTGCTTAAACTTGTTTAAGTGAAAGAAATGACAAAAACTTGGATGGGAATTTGGATAAGAAGGTAGCTTGAACATATCGCATGCCGAGTAATTGATAAATGCCTAAATGAGTTCGTTGAACCTATTTACGCATTTATATATATTAATAGACAGTTGACTTTTAAAAGTCAAAACTGACCTATACTAAGATCGAATGATAAATTTGATATAAAATCCGTAAGGAGGAATAGTCGTGTTAGAAGATGACTAACCTAACCATCTTATGAATGATAAATGATAGTTTGACACTTGACAAGCTAGGAGGAGGCTTGGGAAGGAGCGGGTCAAAAGGAACAAGTACACGGAAAAAGGGCATAATTGGGACTCAAGGTAAGTTAAGCTTACATTCTTAAAATAGTAAATTTTACTTATGTTTTGAATATGAATAAGCGTTTTGAGTATTCGGAACGAGATTCTGAAATATTAAGTTCCGACACGGATTGATACGGGTTGGAACAAGCGAAAATGGTAATAAACCATATTTGATGGTAAAAAGGGTAAAACAATAATTTAGTCATGTAATGACAAGTAAACAAGGATTTCGGAAAAAACTACCTTATGGTGTAAGACATAAGGAATATAAAGAGCAAAATGGTAATTTAGTCATGGGTTGACAAATAAATATTTAATTTTGAAATAGACACCCTATGGTGTATGCCATAACGGATCAAATAGATTAAGAAACGACCTAAAGTAATATGATGATAAAGCGTAAACCAAAATGGACTAGATGGGTGAGATGGCAAATAATACCATCTCATAAAGATAAATGGTCATTTAGACCAAACGGGTCAAATGGTGATATTGTCACCATTTGATGATGATGACTAATGGATACTTGTTGAGTTTTATGCTCATAGGAAGAATGAGGATGACTTGCATTGTTATTAAATAGCAACTAATAGAGCAAAGTATTAAAACGAATCAGTGCTATGAGCCGAGCCAGGTAGGTGTAACGGGTCAAACTCTCAACCAGGACTTAAAGGTCCGATGAGAGTTAAATGAGTCATAAATGAATAATGTATTATCTAAGGTAAGGTAAATCCAATAATCTAATCCGTAAACCTTATGTTCTTAAGAACATAATGATTTTACATAGTTTACGGTTAAACGTTCGTTTTGGTCAAAACATGATATTGTAAGTCCTTCATCGTAAAGAAGGGTCTAAGTTGACCAAAATACTCTCGAATGATAAAATAAGTAAACGACTCTAATATTAAATTAAAATGAGTTTATAATACGATAGACCCCTTTTGGTAATGTAAAAGCGAAAAGCATAAGCCGTTTAGGATTAATGCCTCATATTATGTAAAATGCCAAATCGAAGGGTAGAATTGAAAATATAGCATTTCTATAACCAATCCATCACAATGTATAGTTGTGGTGGAATGTAAATAGATATTCTGATATGAAAACGAGAAACAAAGTAAGAGGAAGTGAGATTTAAGTTTATACACTTAAATCTCTTAATGGGTCAAAATGAATATACGCATAAACCAAGAGTGAATGCGTAATTCATAAGAATTAAGAATCCGAGTTAAAGATTTCGGGTTAAATATGTAAGAAAATATTCTACGGATATTTAGAAACAAATTTCGGGTAAAACGGAGCAGAATTGAGGGAGTTACGGAAAATATCGTAACTAAAACAACAAACAAGAGAAAATTTGCAGCAAGCCATCGTAAGCTACGGTGGCCTACCGTAGCTTACGGTGAGCAGCTGCTGAGTTGAAACTGCAAGTCTTAACTGTAAGACAGTGAGCTAGGCCGTAAGGCTTAACCGTAAGCTACGGTGGTCACCGTAGCTTACGGTGGAGCCTAAAACTAAAGTTTTGTTTTTATTGTTTTATGCCTTCGGGTTTACTCGATCATGTTATAATTTATTATAACTAACGTATTTCATAAAATATGAAATATAGGTGATGTTTGGAGCACCGGAGGAAGATCAAGCTATAAGAAGAACCGAACACGATCAAAGACGAAGCTTCCGCACTTGGTTATAACAAAACAAATCATTGATAACATGTCAAATTGTTTAAATATGTTGAAAAAGTTTTAATAAACTTGAAAATTTAAGTGACGCGTATTCACAATTACATGTTTAAATACGAAACTTTTAATAGAAACTTAGTAAAATAAGGATAGGGTCTTACACTAGTCTATTCCTATGATATTCAGTGACAGAGAGTGAGGCTAAGCATAATATTTGGTACATGATTCAGATAATCACGATAAACACAATGCTTTTAATGATATAAGGAGAATTACATATGTTAGAGAGAAGTGGGGTTGGTTCGAATGGAATTGAGGGCACAATTCCTAGAGCTCTCGTAGAACCAGGAAAGTGTTCCACGACCATTATTGGACACGAGTATGAGAAGATGACCCGGCTAAGGAGATTCTTGTGTGAAGTGTATTGTTGTCTACACAAACGGCAGACGAGTTCAAAGACATCGATGTCTACTCAGAGCTAGTGGGCTAAGTGCATTTCATGAGCGAAGGTTCAAAGGGTAACACCTACCTATCGTATGCAAAACTCAACTGTCGAGGTTCCATTGGAAATTTTATGTGTTTTGAATGCTCTCCATTCATGTGGGGGATTGTTAGAAATTTGGTGAATGGATATCTAATATTTATAATTTAATGAAATTATAAATATTAATTAGAATCTTCATGTGGTGATAAAAGAGAAACTTTTGAGTAGAGCTTCTTGATGACATTTAATTAGTTTTATTAAAGTTTTTAAGTCTCTAATTAAGTGACTAATTAAGTGAAAGTTTTCACTAATCCTTAACTCTTGTGCAATTAGTAGGCTATGTGCTTTTTTTGTGACTATAAGAATATAGTATTGCTTGGTACATGAAGTATACTAGAAGGAGGATGAACACTTGAAGACCAACTAGAGAGAGGAGTACTCTCTACTTGTTTTCCACCACCATCACATCCTAGTTTGTTCCATAAGTTCAAACACTACAATTACCCGGTGTAACCTCGGGCGCGTGAGCCATCTTCGGCAGTACATACTGCTTCGGCTTATGTATCCTGTGAAACAGTCGCGTCGTCTTTAGTAGAGGCGCGAAAACTGTTTTAAGGGAAGCGTGTTGAACACGTGCCTCAACCAAAATCGTCAACGTTTTAGTGTGCTCTTTGTTGCAGTCCAGATTGCTATCAAGTGCGGGTGAAGGACCCACCAGAGATGCGGCTTGAATCAAGATTGGTATATACAATTATATTTTATATTCTTTTTATTTAGTTATTGCAACCGATATTGTACTATGATATTTCCTATGAATAACGAGAGTCTCGTTATTATATATTTTGTAATTATATTTTTTAAAAAGTGAACCTAGTTCCTACAAGAAACACATACGGTTCATGTTACAAAAGGAGTGCTTCTTGTCTGCTATGTTTGTTTCGTGTGGAATGCATTTGCTTCATGTGTCCACCTGATGTTTTGCCTATAAATACAAAAAGTTGGATTTCATTCAAAAGGAGTGCATTTTGAGAGGGAGCTTATTTTGGAGATTATGTACCGTTACTCTGTCAAAATCAATGGAGAAACTTTTGAGTGATTTGTTCTTCTTGATTGATTGTGCTCTTGCTTGGTTGTGTATGAATAATGGATTCTACACCTGTGTTTATGCATTTGATAACTTGAAATCACCTTGCTCTTAAGATCTCCTTCAAGGGATCTACATGGTCCTTATTCTATACTTTAATATAACCCTAGGCTTCTATATAATATGTTTCAAGATTCATTGGCAATTCGCCAAATAATGTACAAAGCAACCAGCAACTCATGAGATGAGTATTTGATGATGTAACCTTTACGACAAGCAATTTTTGCAAAAACCTTGGGCATATATGTTTTTTAAACCATACCAAACATGTAGTATCTGTAATTAACAACAGATTGGTAGAACGATATGATGTAATATTTATGTTTAAACCAGCAAATCCTCTGAAACCCGCTGCACCGGTGGGGGTTTAGCACCTCGTTTTATCAATCTTGGATTGTTATAAACTGGGAATTAAAAGGTCGTTTGGTTCGTAAAATATTTTTGATGGAATTAAAATTTGTCAAAGGAATTGGAATATGAAGGAATTGGACTAGATTCAATTCATGCGTTTGGTTAAAAATTACAATGGAATCCTTTCATATAATCTTGTTTGGTTTGTAAAATTATCAAAGGAATTAACATATAAAATATTGACAAATGACATAATTACCCTTTTATGGTAATTTGTAAGAGTGTGCTTCTTGTTTTTTAATTATACCCTTAAAAATAAGAATTAATACTTATAAAATTATTTCAATAATTGTTATAATTAAATATTATAAAGGTATAAAGTTATTTATGAATTATTCAAATGACATAATATAATAGGAATTGCAAATGATGTATTTTTTTTTCCTAATATAAATTAATCTCTAAATGAAAATCTAAGCTTCCGTGGTCCTTTCAATTGAATCAATATGTTAAAAAGAATTAAACAATCACAAAAAAAGACAAATCCAAGTTAGCGAATGATATTACTTGTAACGGAACAATGGCTAAGATAAAACGAAGATGATGTTGTGGTTATGTGAAGAAGTAAAGGGTTGTTTGTTTAGCTCTTAATGTGTTTTTAATGATTCAGACCTTTTACTAGTTCAATACTTAATGGTTCAGACTTTGTTTGTTTCGTGAGTAGATGTCTGAATAGTTCAGACATTTGCCTCTGAATGGTTAAACATTATACCAACTCTGAATGGATAGGATCTCTAATCTGAATTGGTCAGACATTTGCCTTTAATTGGTTAAATATTATATTAACTCTTAATGATTCAGACCACATACAGATTCATCAATCAATGGTTCAGGTCTCTTAGAGTTTTAGCACTAAACTATTCAGAAGTTACAAAACAACTACAACTGTAAAAGAGGATGATGAAGAAGCATTGTATTTGTGTGGAATTGTGAGAAGGGCTTTTAGATAATATTTCATGAATTCCTTAGGAATATTTTAAATTTCATAGGGTGTATGATGAAAGTCATTTTTGTATGAATGAAGAAAAAATATTCAGTTTCCATTTATCTTTTGTGACAACCAAACATAGGATTTTAAAGAAATTAATTTCAATTCTATTCTAATTTCAAAAGATTTCACAAAACCAAACAACCCCTAAGCTTGAGTAAGGAGCTATGACAAAACTTAATGAACATCGCTCACTAATAACTAAGGCTTATATTATGATATAATGTATTTTATTAATTGATGATGACTAATATATTTACAAAGACTGAAGTTATTTCGTGTATAATAAAGAGTAACTTTATTATTCTTATCATCTAAATTTGTATATTTAAAAGTGAGATAGTATCTTTATGTTTAGTAGTATTAAAATAAATATATATTGCTTTAAGAAAGATTTATGATAAATATTAAATGGTAAAATAAATAAAAAGTAATTTCATGAGTCATAGTCGGCGTAGACTTAAGACTTTTGACCTTTTAGTCAACGTCCCCATCCTCTTACTGGCTCTGAAGACCCATTCCAAATTTGTGCCCGTCCCCATCCTTTTACTGCTGTTTTTAGAACCTAACATATTTATTGTGTTAACAGACTTCACATGGGGAGTTGGCCCTCATTTAATTCCATTTTGTGATGGTTTCGAATTCGGCTTGGATATCCACACATCCTCTCATTTTATTTGTACATCCCTTAAATCCGATGGGAAGCGTATAGGGTAATACAGTCTCTCTAGGTCCAAGCGTATTGAGCAATACACTTCCTATATGTGTATTTGAAGTACAAACTTTTCAAAAGATGGTCAGCTAATGATTAGGAGACCAAGAGAATCATAAAGGGCCATACACTTCCTATACTTTGGGTCTAGGGGAACCATATTACCCCATACGCTTTCTCTACTTTGAGTCTAGGGGAACCATATTGCCCCATACGTTTATATATATATATATATATATATATATATATATATATATATATTGTTTTGTTTAATAAGTGTTTTTTTTAAAACATTATAATATAACAATACTAAGTTAAAAATTTGATGCAAACTAATATTTTTTTAAGTAAAACTAATATGAACAACCATTTTAATGGCACTAAGTTTACAATTTGAATAGATAATACATTTTAAGAATAAATTTTAAGGGTGTGTGTGGTTAAAAGAATAAAAGCATAAAGTCACCCCATATAATTAGCTAATATTAGAGTTAAATGTTCTCATAGTACCTGAGGTTTGGCATTTTTTAATCTTTAGTCCCTAATTTTCTAAAATTACCTCTATAGTCCCCGACTTTTCAATTTTCGTTTTCGAAGTTAGTTTTTTAGTTAAGCTGGTGTAAAATAACTATAATGCCCTTAAATAAAACAAAATCAATTAATTTTTTTTTTAAATGTAAAAACCAAATTCATCCACCCACCCACCTACAGTCTGTCTTCACCAACACCTTCTGACCCCTCCTCTCCCTCTCTCTAAACCACCACCACCACCTTCATCTCCACCACCACCACCACCATAAAACCCCATCGTCTGTCAACACCTCTATCAACAACCCATCACCCTCGCCGCCTTTCACCGCCATACCACTCAGTCACCAGTGCCATAACCACCACCGCCGCCATCATCACCACTGCCACAACTACCCTCCGCCATCGCCGCAACAACCACCACCGCCGCCATCGTTTACCCTAGATAAGTCTAGGTGACGTCAGCATAAGATACTCAGATGTTTGAGTTGTACTATAAATAGAACAGTTCATCACTTTCTTTCTAACATTCTGTACGAACAAATAGAAGTGATCTTAGGCTGAGATCTACCAACAATCTTGGGACACCATTAACTTGGGTCGTTCATGTTTTCTATGTTTATGTAGAGTCAAAATATGTTGGTGATCTTAGGGAGGTTAAATGTTTTGAATGGGACTCCGGGTTAGGTAAGCTCTTGTCTTTACGCGGAGATAACATCAGAGTGTAAAAGGACTAGATATATATGTAAAAGTAACTACCTTAGGAAAATTGATGACTCACCAACATACAAAGAGAAAAAAGTAAAATATATCCCTTGGACTATTTAATTACTTAATACTATATCCCGACCTCGAGTGGCACTTCCCTGCTGATTCAAAGCGGAAGGATCTAATCTGTTAGGATTCCAACCTAGATACTACACAATAATACACATTTTCACACATAGTCCCTCGCCTAACAATTGAGCCCTTGCGACCCTATGATCCGATCTAGGTAACAAGGCGTCAAGAGGTAAGTTGATCCTAAACACCCATTCTCCTATCATTAATTCCTACCCTTTTATTTTCTTCTTGAGCCGTTTATTTTCTTTTCTTTTTAGTATTTGTATTCTTTTTAACAAACCCAACTTTTAGACTTGGTTAGGCGTTAACAACAATTCGATACTAAAACTTCTGTATTATTCTCGGACGACCTCAGTATTTTACTATCACTATATTATGCGAACGATAGGTGCACTTTCCCAACGTGAATGTAGTGGTACGAAAATTAAACTAGTGTATAAAACAACCTAAAATTAACCATCTTTCGTATACACACCCAGTCACATCAGTATCATGTGACAAAATAGAATGATCTATGATCTTTTCTGGTACACTTAATGAATGTTGTTCTTTTTTTATGTAATAATCTCTTAACTTTTTATATAGTTATGATTATATATAATAGCATAATATATGTTATTTAGTTTTTTCCTTAAAATAGTATAACCACAATGATACTTATTAAGGCACCCTGGGCACTCCTCAAATCATAGGCTTGTGTAGCTGTGTTGCCTAGCATGCCTAACCAAACGCTGTTTTATTAAGTTCGTGCTTAAACTCGTTTATTTAATGAATTGCATTGAAGGCTCGAGTTCTGGCTCGAAATCGTTTATACTCGTCTTTGTTTAAGTTCTTAACTCGTTTCAAGTATACTAAGAACGCTTAGTTGCAACTCGTGCTTGTGATTTTTTTCTCATACTTAAGATGATAATTCAAGTTTATTTTATGCCTTAGTTTTCAAATGTGTTAAAAAAAAGCTAGCTTATACACAATGGGTCAAAGTGTTCAAACTTCAATTGTTCTAAATTCACCCAGTATGGATACGTATTTCTAACACATAAAACCTAACAAATTATGCTGTTACCCTACTAAGATAATATAGTTTTGTATACATTTTGACTCTCTATTTACTTATTTATAATAATTTAAAAAAAACTAGGACAAAATTTGAAAAAGTTGAACACGTTTTCAACTAGCATTAAATTATCAGTTTCAAGTTGTAACCTGGTTCGTGCATAGGTCTGGTTTTGCCACAACTAGTTAACTTTGATTGGTCATAGATTCTACATGGTTGTTTTCTTATTCGTTATTCTTGTCTCCAAGTGTTGTATCTTTGATCTTGATCTTTGTTATAGTTTGTAAATGAGGGTTTGTGGTTTTTTTTGGTTGGAAACTTGGATGACTCATAATTTCTTTTGTATGTATTTTTTTTTTCAAATATATCAAAACTTTATAGATGGTTTTGGTCAGATTAAAGACTGTAGGCCCAAACAAGTTACTCTTGTCAGCATGTAATCAGGACCAAGTTGTATGTCAGGACCAAGTTGAATGTTTTGTCTCATTAACTTAGGCCTATTGGCTAGACCATGTAATGAATGAACTTTAGTGACCAGCATCCGCTTGAAGCTATAGGGGCTGGACACTCAACTGAGCTGAAATTTGACCTTGAACACGGGTTGTTTACAACTTGAGCTACCCCGTTTTATAAATAGTCAACACAAAATCCATACTTGGTCGAACAAACTAGATGGAATTTGTTTGGTTATTTTGGGCCTGGTATGGGTTGTAGATTTTAACAGTTTTACTATGATTCGGACTTGTATTGCCCATAGCCTGGTTTAATAATGTCTAGGTTCATTTTTTTGGGCAGGGTTGGTGGTCCTCTTTAAGTTTCTCCTAGGAAACCCAATCTCTTGTTTGTATTTTTTCTATTTTCTATTAATAAAGTATGCCGGATCTCCTCTTTCTGCAAAGAAAAAAAAAACAAAATACAAACAAGATCGAATGATTTTGAGAAAAGCAACCAGAATGGATGAGTTGATCAGAGAATGGACAAACTCTCAAAAGGAAAACCTTCTCTTGGTTGGAGAAGGAGAACGGACAGAAAAAGGAACAAAGAGAGGGGAAGGAGTGCCTGAAATGGGTTGAGCAAGTTGAAGTCACCCGAATTTTATTTTTGACGCATAGAACCTGTTAAACGTTTCATTCAAAGATTTAGATTATTTATATAAGAGCCATTTTTAAAACTAAAAAAAAGAGTTTGCAGCTTAAGCCCAACCTGATCTTTCCTATTTTCACCGGAAACCATATTGACCAGTTACCAGCCGCCCATCTAGTCATGTACACATTTTTTACAAGAAAATGTCCTATCATACCTGAAAGCTACAAATATGTTCATACCAACAAACCAAAAGGAACTCGGGAGGCACAATTTATGATTTTCCAGTAATGGAATCACAATTATGGTCCTTTGTTAAGTGCATGCTTTAACGAAACTAGGGGGGGGGGGGGGGGGGGGGTCAAGGAGTCAGATCCTGCAAAAAAATAAAAATAAATAAATAAATAAATAAATAGATATAGGACCTATTTAACAAGACTACGTAGATTTTCCCTACGTAACTTACATGTAATAGATTTTCTATACATAATTACTCATGTTAACATTGTCACATACCAACATATTCTCAATTTTTTGTCAATGGAAAAAAGGACATTCTCCAACTATCTTCCCCATAGAGTGGCACACCTATAACAAGTGACCAAGTATGCTACACAATTCAAGTGTTATTAGACAATCATTATTTTAAGTAAGTATCACATGAAATTATTAGTAAAAACGCATAAGCTCAGGTAAACATATATAAAGATAATTGATATATATCATCAAATTTGTTTAATAAGAAAAAATGTTATTTTTAACTTATATGTCAAATGTTTGACCAGTAGCTAGCAAGCAAGGTGAAACGTTGCTATATGCCTATATAAAGAGGTGAGAGGGAGTAAGGGAAGGAGTGTGAGGGAGAAGCATACACTCACAAATTAAATTAATTAATGGCACTGGTTGTACAAAAAACAGCGCTGAGAACTTTCTTTTCCATTCTGGTTCTTCTTTTAGCTGCTTTGATTTATGCTCAAGATGACCAATCTGGTACTACGTTAGACTCATTCTTTTGTTTTGTTTATTTATCTTTTTAAATAATATGTATGCTTGTGTATGCATCAAATGCGGTTCTTAACCATTTCTTAGCAGGCTTCATTAGCATAGATTGTGGAAGTCGGTCAAACTACACACAAGAAGACACAGGCATAAATTTTGTTTCAGATGATGGCTTCATAGACGGTGGTGTGACTCAAGACCTATCACGCATTCACAACTATAGTGAACGCGTGTACAACACTCTTAGAAGTTTTCCAGAGAATAAACGAAACTGCTACACCCTGAAACCCCGGACAGGGAAGAATAATAGGTATCTTATAAGGGCGAGGTTCTTTTATGGTAACACTAGAGGTCAACCCCCACAGTTTGATCTTCATATTGGAGAAGATTATTGGGTAACAGTTTATATTTCAGACCCAACCACATTTGTGGCCTCTGAGATGATTCACTTCAGCACTTCAGATTACATACATGTTTGCCTGGTTAACACAGGTTATGGATATCCTTTCATTACATCATTAGAACTAAGGCTTTTGGATGTCACCATGTATAATGATCACCAATCTCGATCGTTAATCCTTTCAGAACGCCGTAATTTTGGTACAGATGAAATAGTCAGGTTAGCATTTTGAATTTGATTTTTATATTTTTATAAATGGGTATCCACCCAATAGATGTATCACAAGTGGATATTTTCTTGGATTTGTTTCACAAAGGGGGTTGTCGCCCCTACCATATGGACGACCTCTTGGTCTTAATCTTTGTGCACTAGCTAAGTAGATAACAAGTATGAGATAACATAGAAACAATCTCTACCAATGGGCAATTTCTCTGTTAGATAACAAATTTACACTCACTTCAAGTCAAATTTAAAACTAATTAAACATTGCATGTGAAAGTTAGCACGATGATGTGACTTCACTAAGAATTTGCCACTACCAAGGGCGATTTCTTTGTCTACTTTTCCGACCCATGTGAATGACTTGACACCCCACTGAGAGGCCGCCCTTCCAATGGCAATTTCTCCGTTTCGTTTCGTTTCAGAATCACAAGAGATTCCCAAAACGCATGTGAACTTTGCAGGTACACCAAGACATTGCCCATGGTAGTGGTGGTCTGGTGATTTTACATTTCGCTTGACTTGGATACTTTCTAAATGGTGTTTGGAGTTTACTTTCAGAATTAAAATATTTTGCTTGTACATGAAGTTAATAATCGGTTAAGACAAAGAGGTTTATCTAAGAATGATAAAATTCATCTGAATGAAATTCGAAGTGTTGATACCATATATATCAAACCAGATGATTCCTTAGTATATGTTTATTAGGTTAGAAACACATTCATTACACTACATAGGTTGAATAAGGAAAATACAAAATAGTTAGTAATGAAGATTTAGGAATTATAAACGATTGAGAATAGACACAATTGAAATTGCGTACAAGTACTTTAAGTAATAAAGCAACAACATTGGAAATGAATGGGTGAAATAAGAGAAGTGGGAAAAAAGTATATTGGGCTCACCAAATTGTGACACGTGGTGCAACCTTGGTTTAAATTAGTGTGTCTTAGGCGTGCCTAATCGCAAGGCCCAACAACCTCCCTGTGCTTTTGGTAGTATAAGGGGTTTTTTTTGTTTTGTTCAAGAAGCACACTTGAGGCATGATTCCTTGGCAACAAGTTTGACCATGAGGGGTGTGCCTCGTGTAGTTCCCATATCTTTGTGCAGCAGGTTGTTGTACATCATGCTTTTCAGGTTGTACATGTATGTAATTTCCATAATAAACCATATATAAAACTTACTTGTCTCTAAATATTGGGTAGACAAAGCTAGGAACCTATAAGAAATAATAAAAAAGATAAATAATCATTTGCGCTTCGGATACGAAAATCGGTGTGCTTTTACGCTTGGTGCTTCGTGGCTTGATTTTAGAACTTGTTGCTTTTGTGTGTTTCTCGCCTTTTAAAACCAATGGTGCAACTAGTTACTTATTTATAAGGTATAAATATGGAGTGAACCATCACAATGTTTTGGGGTGAAACTTCAACACTATTCGTGAATGAGGTAACCGTTGCAGTTACATCAGTAGGAAACCCATCAGTAATACTGTTGCTACTGATAGTTCCTACCGAAGAGCAAGATGCTACCAGATCTCAGTTGCAACCTGAGCTCATTTTCTTCTGCTACAATAGACAAAATTGCTACTGTTTAAACAAAGTTGCTACCACACTTGTGCTACTTATTTCAGTTACTACAAAAAGTCATTTTCCTATTTTTTAGTTCTTGCAGAACCGAAGGCAGTTCCATGCAACTTTTACCTAATAGGGCGACCCCGCTATGGGCATTTCCCCTTGGACCTCATAAAGGGCCAACCCCCTTACTCCCACTAGAATATTGCCCCCTTGGAACCCCCATGGTCTAGGGGCTTCACCCATTAGAGCATTTGATGTTCCCTGGTTTCAAAAATTAAAATAGTCCTGGACAAGTGTGTACCACACTTCAAACCTTGCACCAATATATATTGTAATTTCTCATTTGGTCATTAAGTAAATTCTAGTTACCAAAATGGTTTGATGACACTAAAATCATCAACATGGTCTCTCCCCATTATTGCAGAGGTCATCCTTGGTAAGGCGATTTCTACGTTACCTCGTACCTGGCATCTGACTTGACCATCACATGGCGACAATCCCCCTTGTGAAACAAATCCAAAATAAATACACTCATGTGATGCATCTATTGGGTGGATGCCCATCCATAAATAAAGTTTTATCAATTGCTTAAAGTTATTGGCATATAACCCTTCTTCATTATCAACTTTTTTCTGGAACAGGTACAAAGATGACAAGTATGATAGAATCTGGGATCCAATAAAATCTGATGGCTGTAGAGCAATACAAACTTCTGATACAGTTTCTTTAAAACCTTTTGGTGAAGAAGAAGTACCATTAAAGGTCATGAGCACTGCCATTACACCAATAAACTCTACAGATTTGATATTCTTTTCTTGGAATAGTACTCTTACCACCAATGAGTTTATCATATACATTTACCTTGCTGAAGTTGAAATACTAAAAGGCAACCAGAAGAGAGAACTCAACATTAATGTTAATGACATCCGGATTGGAACATTTTCTCCATCATTTAAGATAACCACAATCAGAAAGGAAATATCTGACGGTTCATCAACCTATAAGATTACAGCAGTTAGAACCTTAAACTCAACCCTCCCTCCTATCTTAAATGCAGTAGAGGTTTATTCTTTAAAGCAGCTCCAGCAAAACCAAACAGATGACGAAGATGGTAGATATGTCCTCTTATCTTTAATGCATTATAACAAGAAATGATGCTATTATCATAGTCATTCCATTTGTCTTATCTTTATTGTTAAAATTAGCTTCTGCAATCTGGAGTACCAAGTCAACTTATGGGTTAACAAAATTAAACTGGCAAGGAGATCCATGTGTTCCACAGGAATATGTTTGGGTTGGTCTTAACTGCGACTATAGTTCTCCTGGGGCAGCTAGAATCATATCGCTGTATGTACTCCCTTTCACAATCACCACTGAATAATATACTGTTCCATATTAAAACCATTGACAACTACTTGAGTAAATTTAATGCAGGAATCTGTCCTCTAAGGGATTGAGTGGAGAGATAGCTACTGCCTTGGCTAATCTCTCTATGATAGAATCATTGTAAGCTCTTTCTTGGTTCTACATATATATCAAACACATGTTGTACAATCTGTTTATATGTCTTTGTTTCATTTTCAGGGACCTATCCTACAATAACTTGACAGGAATTGTGCCAGAATTTCTTGCTCAACTAGACAACTTGAAGATCCTGTAAGTCACCTGATTGTTGGTATAGGAGCAAAAGCTTTTACATGATGCATAATAATCTTATATGGTCTTCCTTATAGCAACTTAACGGGAAACAACTTCACACAGCCACTTCCAGCAGAACTCCTAGCAAAATCAAAGAAAGGGTCGTTATGGTTGAGGTTTGATACTTACTTTAAAGTAGAAAGCAAAAGAAAATCAACATTCACCTACTTGTTCTAACATTTTTTACTTAATCAGTACTGAAGAAAGCAGTGCTGAAGTCAAACGTTCTTGTCTCGAGGGTTCATGCAGAAACAACAAGCACAAAATAGTTGTTATTTTAGCACCAATTATTGGATGCATTGTGGCATTGACTATCATCATATTCATAGTTATAAAACTGAAAAGAAAAGGTTTGCAGTATTCTTAACCCTGTAATCTTATCACCTAATAGATTTATATCTTCTCACATTAAAAGGAGAAATCCTATTGATTTTGAATAAATGATGCAGCTTTGTTAAAAAGGAGGGAGTTTTTTATACCCAGAAAACAACAGTTTACATATTCTGAGGTGATGGGTATAACTAACAACTTTAAGAATGAAATTGGAAGAGGAGGATTTGGAAGTGTGTTCCATGGATCTCTTGGGGATAACCAGGTTGCTGTGAAGATGCTCTCCGAATCATCATCTCAAGGTTACAAGGAATTTCTAGCTGAGGTAATTAACAGATAAACTATCTTTTAGGATAGAATTACAAGTTAAGTTAATAGTACAATTTCAGTTGATGATTAAACATAAAAATATAACCTGCGAATGAACGTGGAAGCAAATTCTTTTGCAACAAGACGACTTGTTCAAATTTAGAAAATTAAGAAAATAAGTTATATCATGGAAGACTAAAAACATTTCGTCAACAGGTCAAGCTTCTCATAGAAATTCATCATACAAACATAACTTCACTCATTGGGTACTGCAATGACCGAAACCACAAGGCAATCATCTATGATTTCATGGCTAATGGGAACTTAGAACAGCATCTATTTGGTAGCTCACTGGCTGCTGTGTCTTCCTTTATTAACTGCATATTTATCCATTTAAAAGTATCACTAGTCCTGTTGTCAAGATCCCTATGCCTTGAGCTGATCACTTGACATTTCATCTGATTGATTAGATGGAAGTCCAAATGTCCTGAGCTGGGAAAGAAGATTACAAATTGGATGTGATGCAGCAGAAGGTTAGTAATTTATCAAGTTACTTCATACTGGCTTGTACTATACTGATTGAGTTTTTTGAGTATCTGCTGGTTTAACAAGTTTAGCATATATGTATGGCTCTATATTATAGGGCTAGCATACCTGCATCATGGTTGCAGGCCACCAATAGTCCATAGAGATGTGAAGTCTTCAAACATATTGTTGAATGAAGGTTTCCAGGCAAAACTGGCTGATTTTGGCCTGTCCAGAGCTTTTCCTACTGAAGGTGCCTCTCATGTATCATCAATGAATGTTGCGGGCACTGTTGGGTACCTTGACCCAGAGTGAGTTTTTCTCTTCAACATTTGTTTACCTTTTACGTTAATTGTTAGATGAATTCATTGGAATAGTTGTGAATAACATGCAAAAATACTTCCCAAGAAAGTTGATAACAGGTGCTAGAAATCAAGAGGGCAATCAGACGATTATACAGAGATTAACACCCAAAATCTTTAACTTTTTTTTTACTTTCATCATGGTAAAAACTTCTACGATCGACACATACATGTATTTATATACTACGAACCTTTGCATTCAAACGACACATCGTTTAGCATCAACCCATATAACACTATATGACTTAATTACATTAATTACAATGACACTATATATAACACTATATGACTTAGTTACATTAATCACAATGACACTATGACCCCTTATATATTAATAATAATGACAAATAATACTAAAATTTAGTGTAACTTCCAACTATAGCAGCTTATAACTTATATTTGAAATGTAATGCAGGTATTACTCAAGTTACAGGTTGACGGAGAAAAGTGATGTGTATAGCTTCGGGGTAGTACTACTGGAGTTGATTACAGGCCGAAAAGCAATATCAGATGACAAATACATAGTTAACTGGGTTAAGTCAGCAGTTGAAGAAGGAAATGTTGAAAACATAATTGATTCTAGATTAGAGGGGCGTTTTGACATCAATACAGCCTGGAAACTAGTAGAAACTGCAATTGCTTGTGTTTCACCCGCATCCATCAATAGGCCGACCATGAATGATGTGGTGATAAATCTAAAACACTGCTTGCAAGCAGAAGAAACTCATCGAAGTGAATCACTGTCCCTGAACTTGGACAGCATGAGCAATCCAAACCCAAGATAGCGAAGTCTTAAAATATTTGAAGTGTCAAATGCTCATGTAAAACTAGTACGTTACGGTGTGCATTTTTTTGTAACAAATTCTTTGTTGTAATCAAACGAACCAAGTGAGTCTAGCAAATATGTAATTGTTTTTTTCAAGTTCAAGGTACTATGTTGGATCTTCAATAGTTCACTGTAGTAACAGACCTGGATAGCCAAATTCAACATGTTGTGGTTTTATATTGATCCAATCTGTAATCTCAAACAATCAAAGCCCTGGCAGTGGTAACGATGCTAGGAATATTATAACCCGGAGATTTTATGGATGTAGTTTTTAAAAGGAATAGTTTGCTATACAAAAAGAGATAGCAGCGCAGCTTATTGCCCGTTTACCTTCTATCTCGATGTAATTTCAATTTGGAAACTTCGTAATTAAAATGAATAATATAGGCTAAGTGTTGACGTCAAAAACAAGATGTTTATTACTTGGGTCAAGTCCTATGCGAGAAACATAGAATTGGTTCTCAACAAGATGTTTATTAATTGGTTGGTTCATAAACTCACAATAGTCCGTGTGGTTTGACTCAGAAAGCAATCCCTCAGAAGGAACGAATGAGTTACTGTTCATCTAGGCCTGGCTCAACCTTGGTAAAAAATAAGTTTAATTTTCTTATGATCCTACCGCCCAAATATGATGAAATTAGCTCATGGGATTAATATGTAGAACATTTATCTTGGAAAGTGTATGAATGTTAGCTGACTTTGATTTTGGTGTCCTGCAAGCTGACATCTAGAGACTTTTTTTTTATCGAAACAACCTCGTTTCCTTTCTTTTTTCTAATTCCTAGTTAGGAGCTACTTTATAAAGATGACTGTAAGAAACTAACTAATAAAAAGGGGTTCGAGCATTGGCGCATTCATTCCTCCTCCAATCAAGCTGCTCTGTTTTTTCTCTCTAGAACATTCAAACTAGGTTTTGTTAACCGTTTAAGTTCGAGAGTGTTCGTGGTGATCTGTTTGATCATCCGTTAGTGCAGATCATCACGTAGACTGAGTGTGTTCGGCTACAGTCTTGTTCATTGTTCTTGATTCCGTTTTTTAGTTGTATTTGGGATTTATTGGTTGTAAGGTTGCTGGTGATTAATAAAGATTGTTTCTCATTGATACCTTGACAGACTTACATGGAGATTTCTTCCTTGATTAAAGGGAAACATGATAAAAACAACTAACCCATGAACATAACTGTTAAATAAACATCCAAATAAAGGAAACGTGCAAATGCAATAGATATTGGGTACGATGATGACGTGGCAAGAGGCACCCATCAATGTTAAGAATATAATTGATTCTAGATTAGATGGGCGTTTTGACATGAACACAGCCTGGAAGGTAGTAGAAATTGCAATTGCCTGTGTTTCCCACATACCCGTCGAAAGGCCAACCATGAACGATGTGGTGATGGATCTCAAACACTATATGCAAGCTGAAAAACCTCAACAAAGTGGATCAGTGTCCTTTAACTTAGAATGTGTGAGCGATCCAAACCCAAGATAGTGAAGTCTTGAAACTGTCTAGTGTTAAATGCACATGTAAAACACATACGTTATGGTGTGATCAAATGAACCAAGTGAGCCGGGGTTACATTTTGATTGTTTTTCAAGTTCAAGGTACTAGTTATATGTTGCACCTTAGTAGTTCACTGTAGTAAAGGACCTCGTTAGCCAAGTTCATGATGAGAGAATACATTTTGGCCATATTTTAATTAATGAAATTCCATCGTTTTATCATGATTTGATATGATAACTGACCATTGATTCCAAACTCTTGAAATCAAAGCTCTGGCCACTGCTAAAATGGATACTGATAGGCTTGTTTACGAGCCGAACTGAGCCAAGCCTCGATTATAAACCAAGCCAGCTTGTATTTGAAACCGAGCTGAATATCTCAGTTTGAGCTCAGCTGGCTCGACTCGGCTTGGTTAGGCTTGGAATTAAAAAGAAAATTTAATACATAGCTTCAAGATAATCGTATTAAACAAGAACGAAAAACGGAAAACAATAAGAACTTGGCTAAACACCTAAATTTTATTAATGTCAAGAAACTATCACAAAACTTGACTTACAATCTCTAATACCCAAAGCATGGTATTTATAATCTCAACACACCTATTAGATTATAACTAAGATTGCTAAAAATCTATTTATTTTAGAACATGATAATTATAACTATAATTATCCACTCCTTAATTAGTTTCCTTCCCTTGCGCGCAAAGGAACCTATAACTCGAAATTACCAACAATCACCTCCGGAATTTCAAACTCGTATCTGACAAGTTTTCTACTCCAAGCTTTTCAGTCATCTCCTTGAACTTGATCTTCCTAAGAGCCTTCGTCAAAATATCCGCCTTTTGATCAATGCCACTAACATACTCAACCACAATATCTTCACGATCTACAAATTCCCAATATAGTGAAACCGTGATTTTATGTGTTTGCTTCTTCCATTGAAAACCGGGTTCCTCATGACAGCTATTGCCGATATATTATCCACACGTAACACCGCCGTTTGAATTTTCTTGTCGAGTAATTCACCAATTAATTCTTTCAGCCTAACCGCCTGACACGCGGCTGCACTAGCCGCCATATACTCCGCCTCACACAATGATAAAGCAACTGTACTTTGCTTTTGAGAACACCAAGTAATTGGGGAAGACCCAAAATAAAACACGTGACCCGTAGTACTTCTTCCATCGTACGGATCTATGTTGTGACTACTATTGCTGTACCCGACCAACATATTTTCTCCTCTGGTATAGGTCATGCCACAACTAAAAGTACCTTGTAAATAACGAAAAATTTGCTTTATGAGAGCTGCACGAGTTTGCTTCGGGCATTACATGTACCGACTGGCTACTCCGGCCAAAACGCAAAATCTGGTCGAGTCTGTAAAAGGTACCGGAGACACCCGGCAATCTTTCGATATCTCGTTGCATCAAAATCTTCCTCGTTTTCAAATTTTGAAAATTTCACATTCGGGTCTATGGGAACACTAGTAGGATTGCAGTTAATCATACCGGCTTCTGTCAGTATTTTCTTTGCATATGCCTCTTCCTTAATTTTTATCCCATCCTTGCTCTGCGACACTTCAACTCTAAGATAATAAGTAAATTTTCCCAAATCCTACATTTCAAAGTTTTTAGCCATCCCGCGCTTAAACTACATAATAAGTTTCAAATTCGAACCCGTCACAATTAAATCGTCCACGTACACGCCGAATAATAACACATCCGGTCCAACGGTTCTTCGGTATACGGCTTGTTCTTGCGAGCACTTATGGAATTTCATATTTAGTAAAATATTATTTAATTTTGTAATCCACGCATGTGGAGCTTGCCTTAACCCGTATAATGCCTTCCATAATTTGTAAACTTTATGTTCTTCACCTTTTTTAACGAACCATTTTGGTTGAACGGCATAAACTTCTTTTAATTCGCCATGTAGGAACGCGGATTTAACATCTAGATGATGTAATTCGCAACCGTCACTCGCTGCGAAAGATAAAAGTAACCGAACTGTTTCAAGTCGAGCAACTGGCACGAACACTTCGTCCAGAACCAAGCTAGATGCCGGTTGGAATCGAAAGTTTGATCGAAGCTGTGTTACTACAATTTGGCCATCTCTTTTATTAGAAGAACCAGAACTAGATTGAGTTTACGAGCTACTATATGATTCACTTGATTATGTATTAACCGAGCCATCACCCGTATCAATTATGCCATCAAACTCTACCCAAAACATACTCGGTTCATGACTTCTTCGTCATTAAAAGCACTATTTTTTCCCAATTCCAACCACACATTTCATCAAACTGCGTGTCCCCATCTCGACCCATAACAATTCTTCGAGTCGGGGTGGATTGTATAAACAGTACGCCCCTGAACCTTTTCGCTCCCAAGATAAACTAAACAAGTCGAACAATCGTCTAATTTCGGAAGATGTCAATTGAAGATCCGGTTTCTTTCCTTTTAACATCTCGTATGGTGTTTTGTCTTCGTGTAATGCTTGTGTTGGAGTTTTTGTTTATTAAATCGGTTTAGTGCCTCACGGCCTCCCCCCACATAAAATTAGGAACTTGTCGCGCTTTTAATATACTTCGAGTCATCTCTATTAAGGTACGGTTTCGCCTCTCCACCACCCCGTTTTGTTGAGATGAATATGGAGCGGTTAGGTGCCGAATAATCCCTTCATTTCACAGAACCGATTGAACTTATGAGATGTAAATTCTCTTCCTGATCGGTTCGAAACATCTTGATTTTTCTACTAACTTCCACTTTCACCGTAACTTTAAACGTTTTGAAGGTTTCAAATGCATCATTTTTTTCCTTCAAAAGAAAAGTCCACATGAAACGTGAAAAATCATAAACTAAGACAAATACATACCTATGTCCCATTATGCTCGGAGAAATTGGACCGCTTAAGTCTCCATGAATAAGTTCCCAGGCTTTCGTTGCCCAGAACCACACCGTCTTCGGAAAAGGTTGTCTCGTATGCTTCCCGACTAAGCACGAATCACATATTTGATTTTCATGATTGATTTTTGGCATCCCCGACCATATCTTTATTCACCATTTGTTTCATGAACTCGAAATTTAGGTGACCAAGTCTCGCGTGTCATAACCAATTTTCATTATCAATCCGAGCTTTCAAACAAACGGGTTTTCCAACTTTTAATTTAATCGTATAAAGACGATTTTTAGATTGGGTTAACATTCATTAATACATTGCCTTGAGAGTCACACATTAATAAATAATCGTCTTTCATACGAATATCACATCCACACTCCGTTGCTTGAATGAGACTAATTATATTACTACGTAAACTAGGGATATAATAAATATCGGTCATTAACCTTTGCTCCCCCGTTTTACCCAATAGTAATATAGACCCTTTCCTGCATATTTCGACTTGAGAACCATCCCCGAATTTAACTTTTCCACCAACGCGCTTATTTAATTCAGAGAAAAAAGATATATTACCGGTCATATGGTTGCTCGCACAATTATCCAAATACCACAAGTCTTTTTCTTCCGAACCGTTCTCATAATTTTTTAGAATGACCATTTCTTCATTCAAGTAAACGAATTCTTGAACAGCTTGCACCATAAACAAAGACATGTGAATTTCTTTCGTATCGATCAAGTTTGCTTGTTTGTCTTTCTTTCACTCTGGACATCTCGAAACAAAGTGACCGAACTTGTCGCACTGAAAACATTAAACCTTCGAATAATCCTTTTTTCCATTATGTTTATCCCCTTCGTTGGGCCCGTCTTGTGACCCGCGGTTTTACCCAGATTGGTTTCGACCGCGTCCACCATCACCACGTCCATGGTTCGAGCCTTTCCCGCGCCCCTTACTCGAATCGCGTGAATTTTGTCTAGAACTTGAAGAGGAACTAGAATTATTAAATATAAGTTTTGTTTGTGTACCTTGATTATCCGAGTCTTCATCTTTTATTCTTCATACGCCTTCATACGACCAACAACATCATCGACTGCAACTGCTTTTAGATCCACAAGTTGCTCAACCGAGGCTACCATATGAATGAACCGCCTTTGTAAACCACTGAGAAACTTTTCACGATCTTTTGTTCCTCGATTACGGAACCGAGAGACACCGCTTTTGAAGACATTCTTGTTAACTTGCTTGAAAATTCATCAATAGTACTCGAATCCTTCATCTTTAACGCCTCAAACTTTGACTTGAGTGTCTGAAGTCTTGCTTCACGTACCCGATCGGCTCCCAGATGACACGATTTCAGTGCATCCCACATCTCTTTTGCCGTCTTCAGATTACCAACTTGCAAGATCTGTTCTTCCGATATAGATTGAAACAGCAAGGCAATCACAATATTGTTTTTCTTCACATCGGTTTAGGTTCCGGGTTCAATGGTCTCCCACACGCCATGAACATTAAAAACCGCGTGAATACATAATGCCCAAATAGTATAATTAACCTTATTCAATATCGGGCATTGAAGTGTTGTTGAATTTGGAACCGAGAAGTATTCGAGACGCTACTGCCATCGCTTCCGGCCATTTTTTTTTGTCGACTATACGTAAACTTAACCGAACCCGGTGTAACTGGTTCAGTTTCTTCCAGTCTACACGTTTAATTTCTAAGTTCCGAACCCAGAATACACAGATAGACTATTTGTTTTGAACTTCACTTAAAATGAAAACAAAAATGTTGTTTTTGTCTACTGTTCTCAAAAGCACCACAACAGTACCAGGTATAAGGTAACTGAACTTTTTTGGTTAAATAAACAACTCAAAACAAAGTTAGAAAATCTCTTTGTTGCCTTTCTCGAGAACAGTAGCAGCAGCACAAGTGGATTATAATTTGATTTGGGCCCTATTAGTCTGATCCAGACAAAACTTTAATCCAATAAACCCTGTCGCTTTGTGCAATTGACAATAGAAGCAGTAAACCCTTTGCGCACCCTCTTCGATTTGCCTGAGAACAGAACCAACAGCAACACACCACACTCGCTGTCGCCTATTCCGATCCTCTCTTTGAAACCTACGCAGCAAGCGGAACTGATTTATCGGTATTGAACAAGAACGAAAAACGGAAAACAATAAGAACTTGGCTAAGCACCCAAATTTTATTAATGTCAAGAAACTATCACAAAACTTGACTTACAATCTCTAATACCCAAAGCATGGTATTTATAATCTAAACACACCTATTAGATTATAACTAAGAATGCTTAAAATCAATTTATTTTAGGACATGATAATTATAACTATAATTATCCACTCCTTAATTACTTTTCTTGCCTTGCACGCAAAGGAATCTACAATTCGAAATTACCTTTATAGCTTTCAAAATTCAATAGCGTAAAATATCATCCAATAGTTGAAAAGAACACATCCAAAATAAGTTCAATCCAATACATTACAAGCCGAAGTCAAGTTCAACCAAATACAAAATAAGTTTCAAATTCCAACGAAATACAATATAAGTTCGGTATCATCCTAATCAACCCCTAAATATACGTTAGATATCCAACTATACCGCTAAATAACTATAAACAATAACCAAATTTTTTTATAATATATTATATGTATATAAAAATAATATAGATTAAAAGTAAAAGAATCCGAGCTAACGAGTGAGCCGAACTGAGCCAATCTGGCTTGTTTCGAACCAAGCCTAGCTAGGATCACTCTCTAACCGAGTCAAGCTAGCTAGGCTGAGTTTTAAACCGATCAATATCGAGTGAGTTTTTCCAAGCTAAAGCTTCGAGCCGCGAGCTTCAGGACAACCCTAAACACCATTGATGTTGGCTGATTCAAAATGACAAACTAGTTGTGTATTCTTTGGGTTGAGTCTAGGATCGGTCAACAACGCTTTGGTTGTTCAACGACCAACAACAGTGAGTGCGGTTCAATTGACGGGTTGCGGCGGTTTGGACGCTTGGTTCCATGGAATGCACAAGTTGGTTTAGTCACACTTATTGTGGGTTGCAGTTATTAAAAAATTTCCGTTAAAAATGGTTGTGACCTTTCGGTTGGCAGCTTCCAGTTGCAACTCTTTATAGTACATGTGAAGGGTTTTGTGACCATACGGAGGATTAGGAAAGGCCCTTTTATATAATAGTAACACATCAAAATATATATTATTCACACATCAAAATATATATTATTATTCGCTTATACTAGATACGTTTATTCTCGTGCATGCATGTTAAAATATGCAACCCATTGTTTCATTCTATTCCTTAAAATTGGGATGAACTGTAGGGATTTACTTCACATTCCCCAAGACTAATTGTCCATTCTACTTGCTTCTTTCCACGTATTTTGTGAGTGCCATAAAGAATGAAGGAATTTTGTTTAATTAAATATAGATTGAGAGGCTTTTTCAAAATAAGTATTATATTGAGAACTGTAGAACTATATCAAGCATTTGTATGTAAATGCGTTGATAAATTAATGGGAGGGCATAACGGGCTAGGAAATTTATATGAACGTGCTCCTAGATAGACATGAGGAGTGAGACGTTATATAAGACAAAGAAAACTTAAGATATAAATATTTTCAACAAAATTGTAGATGGTGGTAAAAAGTTCTTCTGTAAAAAAATGAGAAGTATAAGAGAAACTGATTCATTGTATTCATTTCATTCAAAATATATATATATAATATATATATATATAATGATACAACCGTGATCCATAAACCTAAAACTAACATACATTAGGTTGGGCCTTAAGTGTCTGCATTTACAATACCCCCTTTCAGGCGTTTTATCTTATACGTTAATTGGATTATGTAGCTCGACTATAACTGATACAACAAGATCTATCATTAACCCTTACTAAGCAAACCTAATGACTTTCGTTCATATCATGCAAAAACTTAATTAACAAAGGTAGTAAGGGTAAGTCAAGTATCGTATCGTATCCACGAGGAGCATGTAGTCAATTAACTCTCAAACGCTTTCTAAACGCAAAACCATTCAAACCTCTCAACTTTCAAGTATTACCAACGATGGCAAACAATGAACCAGTTGTTTTGGTACTCGAAACCAAAAGAAACCCTGAGATTTTTTCCCATGATGACCTATGTCCTATGTGAGACAACACCGAGTTGGCTCTTTGTAAGTATTGTGGTAAGTTTCTCAAAGTGTAGCAAAAAAAAGTTAAAAGAAGAGGAGTCGTCCAGATCCACAAACCCCCATAACCAAAACTAGTGATGAATTGTTTAAGTTTACATTTTAAAATGTTTAAGGTTAGTTTTAAGTGTTGAATTGTTTAAGTTTAATTTTAAGTGTTAAATTGTTTTTATTTTTTATAAAGAAAACATAAAATCAACAAAACAATAAAAAAATCATTATTATTATTATTAATTTTTAGAACGGCAACTTTCTTGTATTATTTAATTATTGTTAATATTTCACAAACAAAGGAAAATATTTTCGCCAATGTCCAATACAACTTTATTTTATATTTAAGTCGTCGTATTCATCGTCTTAGTTGTACTCTTCACCAAAACTATTTTCCACGAGCCGATGCATTGTCATCGAATTCTTCGCCGGATATGCTAGAAGATAGTCCATTCTTCACTTCTCTATCAATTCGAGAGTGAGTCTTATAATGCTCCAACGACGTGTGTAACACCCCAACCCGGATAGGGTTAGCGTGTCACTAGAAACAGTAATCAGAAACATAAAACATAGTTCCATTAATATAAAAGTTAAGGTTACAAACCATAAGAGAGCTCATAACCCTAAGGCCAAAATACATATTTATTTTATAAAAGTGACAAACGTCTTCGGTTAGCATCCTAGGAACTTGTGGTGAAATAAAATTAACAAAATGAGTCGAGTACGCAGTACAGAATAATAGGCTTAAATAACAATAACGGTAATAGTAACAGTAACAACAGTAGCCGTAATAACAGTAACAGAATAACAGTAACAGTAATATGATACAATGTAAACAGGTTAACAAGAGAAATGTATCATACAGATGTACCCTTGAGCCGAACAACAATAGGTATGATGGGTGTGGGCACACACAAACCATATACCTACGGTAATCCTAGGATCGATCCTACACCTCCTAGTAGCTATATAACACACTTGTACCTAGGGACGCCGTGAACGAATCTCTCTGTCACGGAAGGAGCACACGTTATCGGTGCCTCAATAGCGTTCCCATGGGACAATCCACGAGAAGCGTAGAACTCATGGTAACAAAGCACAATCGGTCATAAATAGTAATCCAGTTCAACAATAATCAATAACTAGATAATCGGGTTCAGAACATGCGATAATGAGTACAATATAATTATAATCCTGTCACATGATATCAAGTCAAATCTAAAGTCTGAAAATGAAATGAACGGACAGTCAAACAAATCGATATTTCAAAGACGTTAGGAGTTCCAAAAGAAAATAATAGCTCAACAGGGTTTATAAACAATCGAACCATATCACAAAAGGAGAGAGGGTAAGTATCCGTACCTTGTTTCTTGATTTGTTGTCTTAAAAATATATATACTTGTCAAAGCGTGTTCGTATAAAGCTATATCGTGTCCATATTTTTGCAAGGTTATGTTGGTACATATAAAGTGTATATATTGTTTATTTAGAGATCGTGATTAATCCATGTCTAGTTTAAATGCTCAAGTTTGTTTAAGAAATCATCTATATATATATATATATATATATATATATATATATATATATATATATATATATATATATATATATATATAGGATTGGGATCAAGGGAAAACCCTTACGAGTTGTGAGAACTTAGAGAACTCGGCCTTCCCGTGCGAGTTTCGACCCTATTTTTTCACACCATTAGATTAAAATATTAGAAAAAACTACGGTAAAAAAATATAAAAAAATTTCGAAGTTGTGTTTTCCGGCCCCTTACAGCAGCTATAAAAAGGTGATAACATAAGCATGACATCACTTTTAACAGCATTTACGGCTCCCGTAAATGAAAAAAAAAAACTTTTTTTTTGGAAAAGTTGAATTTTTTTAGAATTTTTGGAAAAAAATTGAAAAAACATTCGTAAGGTCGATGTCACACCCCGACCCGCAGCGGAATAAGAGTCGGGGCATAATTGGGTTATCACCAAAGCTCATGACATTTACTAATATGTTTCATATTTAATAAAGTCAAAGTTACATTTCCAAATATCCAAACATGTTCATTCAATACAAAGAAAATAAACCAAACATAACAATCCCAACTCTAAATCGTTTTATTCTTCTAGTCCAAGTCCTATGTGTTCCTAGCTGCTGCTGGTTCACCTGTATCATGTGTAAAAATGGGGGTTTTTGGGTCAACATAAGTTGGCGAGTGAACCTTATTAGATAAACATTTATTAATGAATTACTTGTTAGTTTATCAATGAAAAATTGTGTATAATCATAGATGAGCAAATGTAAATAATCAAGCAGTAGCAAATAGCAGTCACAACTATAACATACAATAACATATGACAGCATACATGAACATACCAACATCATACTATAAATAACATAAATGAAACTGTGCGATCAAGGCTCAATCAAACGGAGCCGATCGTATTGCATGTACTGAAAATGAAAATGTCTGTGCGATCAAGGCTCAATCAAACGGAGCCGATCGTATGTGGGCACGCCAGGTTCAACCTCATAATGAAATGGGGAACATGCTCAACGCTCATAATGTAATGGGGAGCGGCGGCCTATGAAATTGCATGTACTGAAAATAATAAATTGCATCCAACAATACAACAGAAACAAATTGAATACACATGTTCATGATATGATGTATGCACAATGGTTTAACTATAATATATATACAAAGACACATGATACACCCCAAAACGTGATTAAAACAGGGAATTTGTAAAGATTCACTCACATTGGGTGCGTTGGATTGGAGATGGTGAGATGCGCACGTGTTAGATGAGCGGAACAACAAGAAATACTAACCTAAATAATAACGGAAAAATATATTAAATGAGTGGATTTTATTAAGGATTTTAATGAAATTTTTAGATATATTTTTGTGAGTTTATGGCTATTTTCTATCTTTAAAAATGTTATTTTTAAGTATTTTTAATTGATTTTTAAATTAAATTAAATAAATAAAAATATAAAAAAAATTGTTTATTTTGCGTTGACCGTTGACCGTTGACCTGTTGACTTGTTGACCGGTTCGGTCAGTGACATGGTTTGCGCTGGGTGAGGCTCGAACCCGAGACCTCCCGTACGCGTGCACGCAGCTCTACCAACTGAGCTACGTGTCTAACCCGAAATAATCTTGTTTTTAATTATATTTATACACTTATTCAATTTAACCGAATTTCTTTTATTTGCAAAAACATTTTAATTCAACGGACCGGTGCTAGTGACGGGTTTCGAACGCGCGACGTATGGCTTAATGTTGCACACAGTCCACCGCTGGACTGTGTGTCTAACCTGGTTATTATCTCGGTTTTTATTATACTTAACCACTAACTGGGTTAACCCGGTTTAGTTTTTGAACAAAAAGGCATTTTATTATATAAGGAGTGCGTATAGCAGGAATCGAACTCGGGACATGCGTATGTATTGTGCACATAGTCCACCGCTGGACTGTGTGTCTAACCCGTTTAAACTACCAATTTTAATTATACTTATAGTATACCAGAGTTCATCTTCTTCACTGGATTTTTACCGACGGCCGTTTACATCATTAAAACTTGTTACATCGATTGCTAAGCATTACACAAACTGATAAGAGATAGCAGGGATGACGATTAGAGGAAGAACATACCGGTGAACGTTTGGTTACAGAGTTCCGGCAGGCGTCGGTCTCTGTTTTTGTGCACCTCAACTGAACAGACAATTAGCCGTTTTTGATTAGTCCATTGTGGAATTGAAGTGATAAACAAACGTTAACGATGTGTTTGAAGGTCCTTACCGTTTCACAGACGGAAATAAAGACTTTCCGAATCTTTCCGGCGAACTGGAATTAGTTGAATACAGCGTCTGAATTCGATTTCAATTGAGTGGTTTAAGTTAGAAATACCTTAAGAATTGTTGAACTGCAATAATATTGAGAGAATTACCGTTTGAGGATGAATACGGTTTTCCGGCGGGATTTGCAGAAAATTCCGGCGAACTGATTTAAGCGTTCTGATGGTCTGAAAATGTGATGAAATTGAAATGGAGTATTGTTATGACCTTTCTGAGTCGCGAGAGAGGTCTGGAATTGAAGTAATTGTGACTTGATTCATTTCGGTTATAAAAACCGATTAATAAAGAAAATTGATGTTCAATCACTTCTGAATTGATTACAATCATCGGTTCATCGGTTATAAAATGTGAATGAACGATTAATCAAACGATTAGACGACTGAATTTGCCGATTTCAGTTTCTCAGTTGGCACAACCGGTTTTAACCGAGTTTGTGTATAAATCTCATTTGTTTTCCTAGAGATAACAGAAAACACAAAGCGGCGGAGTGGTGATGTGAGTGTGTGTTAAAGCGTTGGAGTTGTTCTTGGCTGACCCGGGTTCGAGTCCCGGCAGCAACATAATTTTTTTATTTATTTTGTTTTAACTTTTTATCAAATATAATTTTTATAGTTTAGTTTATTTATTAATTATGTATCGTTTTAAATCAAAATAATCATAAATATTCAACGTAACTTTTATAACTTGATATTCGATAACAAAACGGAGCGGGTTTTGAAAACTCGATTTTTACAAATGTTACAGAGTTCTCTAAGTTCTCACAACTCGTGTGAGTTTTCATTTTACTCTAACCTTATATATATATATATATATATATATATATATATATATATATATATATATATATATATATATATATATATATATATATATGCGTGTGTGTACATTTATATTTGTAATTACTAATGAAACGTAATTTTATTTTTAGTTGTATAGTTGTAATTACAAAAGATATAATAAGTAAGAAATTATTAAATATAGGTTTAAATAAAATAAACGTTAATTAAAAATAAATGTTAGTCATAAGATTTGAACTTAAGCTAAGGGTTATAATCAAAAAGACTTAACCAGTGACCCACTTAGTCATTTATATTTAACTTATAAAATCTAATAATTTAAATAAGAAATTTAATCTATAAATAAAAAAATCTGATAAAAATAATGTCAACAGCAAGGTTTGAACCCCAGACCTCTAGTTTCTAAGTCTGAACCCCATAACTCTAGTTTCTAATGCATATTTTGAAATCTGATTTATTTAACTAAAAATCTGATGTGTGTAACATCTGTGTAAAACGGGTCTAAAAAACCTGCACCTTTTCCATTAATCAAGTGTATTTATTTTTTTTTATGTCGTTGGTTATAGCATTTTGTTTATGGTTTATATATTAGAATTTAATATATATATAATTAATAACAAATAATTTTAATGAATTAATAATCAGCTAAATATTAAATATTTATAATTAATAAATGATTTAATAGACATAATTTAAAATTTGATGAAATAAATATAAAGAGACCCAAAAAGGGGAAAACCGGGATCGAACCCGGGTCTCCCTGGTAAACACGCACACACAACACCGCTGCACCGCACATGCCATATGAGTTAGAACCCAAAACCCAACACATAAATCCTCATGCTAAGTTAAAGCCGGCAACTGCAACAAGTCACCTCACCGGAGATTTCGCGGTCAGCGCGGCTCTCCTTTAAACCAACAACTGGCTCAGCGCTTATTTTTGGCAAATTTCAATCCATACGGCTGTCATCTCCGCGGCAATTTGCCAATCACCCGAATTTGGTTTCCAAAACCGAAACCAAACCCACCTCTGTTTCAACCTATAAATACCGATTACAATCCCCCAGAATCGCTCAATTCATTCTCCCTTAATCTCATTTTCGTTTGCTCAACACACCCACCTGTTCACCGGAAGTCGCAGTCAGTGACCGGATTCAAGCCGCCGGAGAAAAATCACAGCCGACCGGTAACGGTTTCTTAAACTTTTAATTCCATTTATATATATCATGTTAACCACTTCGGTATAATAATCAAGTTCATTTGAATTTGAAATCAAGATCATGTTCTGGGTTGTTTATGGGAAGAAGATGAAGTTTAGTATGTGTTTTTATGTAATATAATTTGTTATATTTTCGGGTTAGACACCCAGCCCAGTTAGATGAGCTGGGTGCAAACCATTACAGAGGTCGCAGGATCGAACCGTGGGAAGGCATGCCGGTTCGATTGGTTTTCAAACTTTTTAAAATAAATATTTTCTGAAATAGTCTAAGGAGTGTATAAATGTAATTAAAATCAAGATTCTTTCGGGTTAGACACGTAGCTCAGTTGGAAGAGCTGCGTGCACGCAACCGAGAGGTCACGGGTTCGAGTCTCAACACACGCATGCCAACTCCCAATCGGACCGGTCTGACAAGCTTGTCAGACTGACAAGATTTTTATATATTATTTTAATTTTTATTTTATTTTACTATTTTAATCTAAGGTTTTGTATTAAAAGGAAAATTAATTAAAATGCTTAAAAATGTGTAATTTCAAGGGTGTTATTTCATCATTAAAAATCACAAAAAAATAACTTAAAAATCTAAACAAAGGTTTTTAACCGAAATATTAATTTATCTATTTATCGAGTTATCGCGATATTATTTTAGGTTAGTACTCCTTCATCGGTTAAATTCTCAACAAGTGCGCTCTCATCATCTATCAAGAATACGCACCTACTGTGAGTGAATCTCTACGAATTCCCCGTTTTAACCATGTTTTAGGGTGTATCATGTGTCGTACATTTTTTTTATTTTATTTAAACACTTGTGCTAATATCATCTCGTGATCAAATGTGTATAGTTGTTATGTGGTTTATAAGTGGTTATATCTTATCATATCAGTGCAATCACTTCATTAGGCCCATCGGTTCCTCGTGAGATACGCGTTGAGCATCAGGTGCCTCATTAGATCGGCTCCGTTTGATTGAGCCTTGATCTCAAGTTTATCATTTATCATGTCATGTGTTCATTGTGAATATAATGTGGTTTGTGATTTTGGTTATGTATTTGCATCTGCTCACATATGATTCATGCACAAGTTTTGTTTAACTACAATATAATTCAACTATTTAAATGTTTTATCAAGGTTCACTCGCCAACTTTTGTTGACCCAAATCTTCTGTTTTACGCATGATACAGGTGAACAAGCTGAGTAAAGAAATACATAGGAATGGCCTTAGAAGAATAAACAAGTTATTACGTTTGGAACAAACTTTTGGTTTATGTTTGTGTTTGTATGGATTTTGTGTTGAATATTTGAAGTTTTAAATTCAATTTAATAAATCTGAAACTTATTAGTAAATATCATGAGCTTTGGTGATAACCCAATCATGCCCCGACTTTTATTCCGTTGCGGACCGAGGTGTGACAGCTTGGTATCAGAGCTTGTGACTATAGGGATATAGGATAGTTATTAGACCCATAGAGCCTATACTATAGTTGCTTAGATTTTAATTGTTTATGTGTTACATGCAAAATTCATGATGTTTATATGTTTCATGTTTATTTTCACACACAATTTTATGCAAGCACTCTCACAAGTACATGTTAATATGCGATACTCGTTATAGTTCATATCTCAATAACATATCATACCTATGTAAGCACACACCTCACGATTTCACAATTTCCATGATTTCTTTTCAAAAGATTTTTGCAATGTTTTCATATTTTTCAAATCACATCAAAGTGAGTTTTCACGACGGGCATGTAGTAACTGGAAGGGTACGAGTAGCGGTAGTCGGAACGTCCTGTCTAGGCTTGGCATTCGTATAAATCCAAAATAAAGGACCAGTTTGCCTACCTGGGGACTAACGATGAGAGTACGAAGGACCTATTAGGCCAAAGCATGCTACCCCAAACGTCGTGTGAACTAACCCCACTTTGAGTCGTCATTGTGTCTACACCTGGACACCCTCCGACCTTACATCTCGCAATCATGTTTTACGATTTTCATTCGGGTGATGCGAGTGTTATCAGGCTGACACCAATGTGAACCCTTCCAAGCCCAATAGTCATGGGGGCCCACATGACTATACAGGCTATGGTATGGGAGACATTTGGTGTCACACCCCGACCCGCAGCGGAATAAGAGTCAGGGCATAATTGGGTTATCACCAAAGCTCATGATGTTTACTAAAATGTTTCATATTTATTATTTCAAATTACAACTTGAATATCCAAATCAAAATTCATACAATTACAAGGAAATGAAACTATGTAAATAATCCAAAGCTTAAACTGGTTTATTCTTCTAGGCCTTCCTATGTGTTTCTTGCCTCAGCTGGATCACCTGTATCATGTGTAAAACGGGGGATATTTTGGGTCAACAAAAGTTGGCGAGTGAACCTTGATAAAACATTGTTATTAATTTCTTGTTTTATTTAATATGGAAAATTTGTGCAATATCACATGTGAGCAAACATATATAAATAAACAAACACAAACCACTTTGAATGAGTATATGATATGAATGATGATGAATGTGAGATCAAGGCTCAATCAAACGGAGCCGATCTTATGAGGCACCTGATGCTCAACCCGTCTCCCACGGGGAACTGATGGGCCTAATGAAATGCGTGCACTGAAAATGATAAATCCAAACTACATATAATCCACACAACAATTGATACACATTTGATACACATTTGATCACGGATATGATGTATGCACAAGTGTTTAAATATAATAAAGAATTAAACGACACATGATACACCCCAAAACATGATTAAAACGGGGAATTGATAGAGATTCACTCACATTGGGTGCGTTCTTTGATGACGTTGGATGCGCATGAATTTTAGGATTTGATCGACGAGGGAAAAACTAACCTAAAATAATGACGAAATGATTCGGTAAGTAAATGGATTTTATTTGAGATTAATACTTTTAATTCATACTCTTAATGGGATTTTTAGATTTATTTTTTTGTGAGTTTAAGGAATTTTTCTAACTTTAAAAATCTTGTTTTAAGTATTTTTAAATAATTTTCTAATTAAATAAATAAATAAAAAGAAATAAAAATTTGACTTTTTTGACCGTTGACCGTTGACCGGTCGGACTGTGTTTTTATATGCGCTGAGTGAGGTTCGAACTCGGGACCTCTCGTATACGTGCACGCAGCTCTACCAACTGAGCTACGTGTCTAACCCGAAATATTCTCTGTTTTAATTATATTTATATACTAATTAATTTTAAACTTATTTGATTTTTTATTAAAATGATTTATATGGCCGAACCGATTGGGCTGTGTGTCAAATCTGTTTAACTTATGGATTATATTATTCTTATAAACATTCTGTGACTTGATCTGATTAAGTTTAAAAATGTTGGTTTTATTTCTGAAAGTCGGTACGTGTGCGATTCGAACTCGGGACGTGTGTATTGTTTGTGCACACAGTCCACCGCTGGACTGTGTGTCTAACCCGTTCGAATATCCAGTTTTAATTATATTTAAACCTATACTCGACTTCATCTTCTTCGTTTACAAAAACACAGAACAGTGAAGTCCGACTGTTCTGTTTAAATCGATCATCAAGACTTATAATTGGTTGGAATGAAATAGATAAAGAAGATTATGGAATAAAATGTACCAAAACAGAATGTTTTCTCAGATTTCCGGCAAGAGTCGTCGGCTCTGATTGGTGACTTCCGGCTGAGTGAATTGATTAACAGTTTTGATCAATGTGTTGTGCAATTAAGTTACTAAACAAGAGATATCAAGAGGGTTTAGATGATTGTACCGATCGACAGTGAGACTTCGGATTTTCAGTGATTTTCCGGTGAGTGCGGGAATTTCCGGCAACGTTGTCTGAGACAGATTCTGGTTGAACGATTTAGGTTATTACATGCCGAATAATGGATTACAAATAAAAGAGTCGAGAATTTTACCGGTTTGAAGTAAGTCTCGGTTTTCCAGTGAAATTCCGGCGAATGCAGAATATCTCCGGCAACGTGTTTTGGGATGAATAAAGCTTCGGAAACGATCATTGTTCTGAGCGAAAGGATTTCCAGAGTGTTCAAGTGGGTATTTATAGTGGAAACAGGCTTGATTGGGTTTGAATTGGGTCAAGGTTCGCGATTGAAGATTTCCGTCGGTTATGACGGAAATTGACTGCCGGCAACGGTTATAACCGACGTCGACATCAATTTGTGCGGTTCAGTCAAAAGGAATTTGGCCAAAATCGCGGATTGCCGGATTTTCCGGTGATTGCGAGTTCTGGCGCGCTGATTACCAGATTTGACTTTCGGGTTTTATTATATATGTTATTTGTTTCCATGTTTATCACAAAAGCAGTGTGTGGCGGAGCGGTGTGTTGTGTGTTTGAGTTTGTGGGTGACCCGGGTTCGAAACCCGGCGTCTCCATATTCTTTTTAATTCATTATTTTTTTTGTTATTTAATAATTATGTTTTAAAATTCTAATATATATATTAATTATGTATTGTTTAAAATTCATCTGAGCAATAAATATGCAACGAAAAATTATAACAGAGTATTTGATTTATAAACGAAGCGGGTTTGGAAAACCCGTTTTTCGACGAATGTTACAGTATCCCCTACTTTTAGAAATTTCGTCCCGAAATTTAAGTAGTAGTGGTAACAGGAAAAAGATGTGGGTATTTCTCGCGCATTGAGTCTTCACGTTCCCAAGTAAACTCAGGTCCTCGTTTTGACTCCCAACGTACCCTGACAATTGGAATACGACTTCGTCTTAAACGCTTCTCTCCGAAGTCCATGATTTCTACTGGTCTTTCAATGAAGTGCATAGATTCATCGATCTGATTGTCTTCTAGCGGAATATGGAGGTTTTCATCGGCGAGGCACTTCTTCAAGTTTGATACGTGGAATGTGGGATGAATTCTGTTGAGCTCTTCTGGTAGGTCAAGCTTGTATGCTACAGGACCTACTCTTTCGAGTATCTTGAAAGGTCCTACGTAGCGTGGTGCTAGCTTGCCCTTCTTGCCAAAACGAACCACTCCCTTCCACGGTGATACTTTTAAAAGTACTTGATCCCCAATGTCAAACTCCAAAGGCTTTCGTCGTTTGTCTGCAAAACTCTTTTGACGACTTTGAGCCGCTAGAAGATTGTTTCGAATTTGAATGACCTTGTCGGTTGTTTCTTGAATTAACTCTGGACCGGTGATTTGTGATTCCCCAATTTCGTGCCAACATACTTGAGATCGGCACTTACGACCATATAAAGCTTCGAAAGGAGCCATGCCAATACTTGAATGATGGCTATTGTTGTACGAAAATTCAACTAATGGTAGATGAGCGTTCCAATTCCCTTTGAAGTCTATGACACATGCTCGAAGCATGTCTTCAAGAGTTTGGATGGTGCGTTCAGATTGTCCATCAGTTTGAGGATGAAAAGCGGTACTGAGGTCTAATCGTGTACCCAAGGCGGTTTGTACGGCTCGCCATGTTCGTGAAGTGAAACGACCATCACGGTCTGAAATGATGCTTAAAGGTACACCATGAAGGCTTACGATCTCGCTGATGTAGATACGAGCTAACTTCTCGTTTTTGAAGTCCTCGCGAATCGGTATGAAGTGAGCTGATTTTGTAAGACGATCGATTATTACCCATATTGTGTCATACCCATTGGAGGTGCGAGGTAACCCGGTAATGAAATCCATGGTTATGTTTTCCCACTTCCATACAGGTATTTCGGGTTGGACTAGAAGTCCTGAAGGTCTTTGATGTTCAGCTTTTACTTTTGAACAGGTAAGGCACTTGGAAACAAAAACTACGATATCCTTTTTCATGCCCGGCCACCAGTAGGTGTATCGTAGGTCTTGATACATCTTGTCGGCTCCTGGGTGTACAGAGTATCGTGTTATGTACGCCTCATTCATAAGGAAATCACGAAGGTTATCGCGATCGGGAATCCATACGCGATTTAAATAGTATAGAATACCGTCGGATTTGGTTTCGATTTTGAGTTCAGCTCCACATGACAGCTCATCGCGTACGTCATTTTCTGTTACAGAAACATGTTGAGCTGCTCGGATTCGATCTTTGATGTCGGTTATGATTTGCGAACAGAGAAGACGAATGGAGTTCGCATAACCTTTTCGACTGAGTGCATCAGCCACCACGTTTGCCTTGCCAGGATGATACCGAATTTCACAGTCGTAGTCGTTAAGAAGTTTGACCCATCTTCGTTGCCTCATATTCAACTCCTTTTGGTTGAAGATATGTTGGAGACTTTTGTGGTCAGTGTATATTTCACACTTGGTACCGTAGAGGTAATGTCTCCATATATTGAGAGCGAACACAACGGCTCCAAGTTCCAGGTCGTGGGTGGTGTAATTCTTCTCATGAACTTTGAGTTGCCTAGAAGCATAGGCTAACACTTTTCCTCTTTGCATTAATACATAGCCTAGCCCTTGCCCTGATGCGTCGCAATATACTACAAAGTCATCGCAACCTTCAGGGAGTGTGAGGATAGGTGCGTCACAAAGTTTTTGCTTTAGAGTTTGGAAGGCTTCTTCTTGTTTAGGTCCCTATATGAAGGGTTTTCCTTTATGAGTCAAAGCCGTGAGTGGTACAGCAATACGGGAAAAATTGGCAATGAAGCGGCGATAGTAACCAGCCAAACCGAGAAATGATCTTACTTCGGTAGGGGTACGTGGCGCTTGCAATTCTTGCACTGCCTTGATTTTTGAAGGATCAACATGTATTCCCTTGCCATTGACGACATGTCCAAGGAATTGTACTTCTCTTAACCAGAATTCGCATTTTGAGAACTTAGCGTAGAGCTTTTCAGTCCTTAAGAGTGTAAGGATGAGTCGAAGGTGTCGTTCATGATCGGTTTTTGACTTGGAGTAGATAAGGATATCGTCGATGAAGACTATGACGAAACGGTCGAGGTAGGGTTTGCATACCCTATTCATTAGATCCATGAATACAGCGGGGGCGTTGGTTAAACCGAATGGCATGACCATGAATTCGTAATGACCATAACGAGTCCGGAAGGCGGTCTTTGGGATGTCTTCTTCATGTACTCTGAGCTGATGATAACCAGAATGAAGATCGATTTTTGAGAAACAGGTGGCACCTTGAAGTTGGTCTAAGAGGTCATCAATGCGAGGTAGTGGGTAGCGATTATTAAACCGTTAACTTGTTGAGTTCTCTGTAGTCGATACACATGCGAAACGTTCCATCTTTCTTCTTCACAAAAAGAACAGGTGCACCCCAAGGCGAGGAGTTAGGACGTATTAATCCTTTGTCAGTCAGTTCTTGCAGCTGACTGGCCAGCTCTTGCATTTCGGATGGGGCTAACCTATAAGGGGATTTTGCGACTGGTGTAGCGCCAGGTACAAGATCGATGCGGAATTCAACTTCTCTCACAGGAGGAAGTCCTGAAATGTCGTCGGGAAAGACTTGTGGGAATTCTTTCACAACTGGGATATCTTCGAGTTTCTTCTCCTTGTTTCCCTTCTTGACGACGTGAGTTAGGAATGCGACATAGTTCTTGCGGAGATATTTTCGGGCTTGAAGGCAGGACATAAATTTGAGTCCTTTCGAAGGGGTTTCTCCAAAAATACGTAGGATCTGACCGTTTGCAAGAGGAATGCGAATGAACTTTTCGCGGCATACTACTTCAGCGTGATGCTGGCTGAGCCAGTCCATGCCGATTATAACATCGAAACTTCCCAACTTCATAGGAATGAGGTCAACTGTAAAATCGTGATCGTTTAGAGTGAGGGTACAATTTCGTATAATAGAATTTAATGAAACGGGCTTTCCGTCAGCAACTTCCACCGTTAGAGATTCCATGAGATTATCACGAGTTTGGTTGAGGATAGGTTCGAATTCTAAGGACACAAAACTCTTATCCGCGCCAGTATCGAATAACATGGATGCATAACTACCATTGATGAGAAACGTACCGTTAACCACGTTGTTGTCAGCCCTAGCTTGGTTGGCATTGATGTTGAAAGCTCTTCCTCTGGCAGGTGGAGGAGCTTGGTTAGCTTGGTTTACTGGGTTCGCTTGAGCTTGGGCATGGATGATGTTCACCAAGCGTGGACAAGTGTTCCTGAAGTGGTTTGGGTCTCCATAGTTGTAACAAGCTCGCATGGGTTGCATCATGGGGTAGTTGGGTTGGTAGTAGGATTGGGCTATGTGTTGTGCAGATGGTAGTAGTGAGGGTTATTGGGCTTGACCCACTATCTGATGGTGGGTTTGGGTTGGGGGTTGATTGCGGTTCATTCGTTGTAGAGTACGACAAGTTTGAATGGTGTGACCCGCACGGCCACAGCTGGTGCAATGTTGGCAAAGAGTTTCGGGAGGGTGATGGTATTGACAACGGTTGCATTTTGGGTGTGGGCCGGTGTATGGCTTTTTAAATGGTGCAGTCGAAGGAGCAATTTGGGTGATTGGTGCAGCAGTGATAGGAAGGTTGGTTTGTGTGACAGCAAAATTCTTGCTGTTTCGTTTCCTCTTACCAGCAAATTTTGAGGAGGAGACTGAGTGGTTTGTAGTTGAGGTCTCTATGGGTGTTTTCTTCTTATCATCCTTAAATTTGCCGTTTCGGATGCGATTCTCATTGAGTTCGGTAGCTAGTTTCATTGCGGCTTCAAGTGTTGCAGGCGAAGTGCTTAGAACCGAGTCTTGAATTTTCGAGGGAAGACCTCGAATGTAGTGTTCAACCAAGCGGTACACGGGGGTGAACAGATTAGGGATCATCTGGTTTAGCTCGAGAAATCTTTTGTTATAGGAAGTGTGATCTCCTTCCTTTTTTTTAGCGCGTGGAATTCATCTTCCAACTTTTTGATTTCGCTTCTTGGACAGAAGCGTCTGGTCATGAGTTCCCTTAACTCTTCCCATGTTAAGGCCATGGCATCTTCAACTCCTCGTTTACCCTTTTCCGTGTTCCACCAGGTAAGGGCTACCCCAAACAGTCTTCCAGTTGCATAACGTACCTTGCGATCCTCGGGACAATCGCAATTGAGGAAAGTGTTCTCCATTTCTTCAAACCAGTGAAGGAGAGCAGTAACACCTTCGGTCCCTTCATACTTTGGGGGATCGCAAGATTTGAAGTGTTTGTAGGAGCACATTTTGGAGGGAGGGTTGGCGACGCTCGGGTCTTCTTGATTGGGAGGGTTGATGGGATTTGCGGTGAGAGCTTGTTGAACTTGAATTACGATGTCAGGAAGCACTGCAGCCATTTGTTTAGCAATTTGTGTGGCCAAGCGTTCATTAGATCTTCCTAACTTTCTACCTCCACGTAGTTGCCTAGCCGACATCTACAGGAACATACATAGGAAGATTGTGAGTTTAAGAAGTTTCTAGGTGTCATGTGTCGTTAAAAGAATAAAAATAATATAACTAACAATAATGCAACTACATCCATAGGATGTCTTGGGTTTGCTCATGTTTGGGCCTCCAATGTCCCCCATACCATCGCCTGTATAGTCATGTGGGCCCCCATGACTATTGGGCTTGGTAGGATTCACGTTGGTGTTGGCGGATTAACACTCGCATCACCCGAATGAAAACCGTAGAATATAATTGCGAGATGTATGGTAGGAGGGTGTCCAGGTGTAGACACAATGACAACTCAAAGTGGGGTTAGCTCACACGACGTTTGGTATAGCATGCTTTGACTAATAGGTCCTTCGTACTCTCATTGTTAGTCCCCAGGTAGGCAAACTGGTCCTTTATTTTGGATTTATACGAATGCCAAGTCTAGACAGGACGTTCCGACTACCTGTACTCGTACCCTTCTAGCTACTACATGCCCGTCATGAGAACTCACTTTGATGTGATTTGAAAATACAAAAATCATTGCAAAAATCATGGGAATTGTGAGGTGTGTGCTCTCATTGATATGATATGTTATGAGGATATGATTTATGATGAGCATTGTATAATAACATGTATTGGTGAGCATGCTTGCATAACATTGAGTGTAAAAATAAACATAAAGCATATAAACATCATGAATTTTGTATGTAACGCATAAACAATTTAAAATTTTAATCAACTATAGTATAGGCTCTAAGGGTCTAATAACCTATCCTATATCCCTATAGTCATGGCTCTGATACCAATCTGTCACACCCCGACCCGCAGCGGAATAAGAGTCGGGGCGTAATTGGGTTATCACCAAAGCTCATGATGTTTACTAAAATGTTTCATATTTATTATTTCAATTACAACTTGAATATCCAAATCAAAATTCATACAATTACAAGGAAATGAATCTATGTAAATAATCTAAAGCTTAAGCTGGTTTATTCTTCTAGGCCTTCCTATGTGTTTCTTGCCTCAGCTGGATCACCTGTATCATGTGTAAAACGGGGGATATTTTGGGTCAACAAAAGTTGGCGAGTGAACCTTGATAAAACATTGTTATTAATTTCTTGTTTTATTTAATATGGAAAATTTGTGCAATATCACATGTGAGCAAACATATATAAATAAACAAACACAAACCACTTTGAATGAGTATATGATATGAATGATGATGAATGTGAGATCAAGGCTCAATCAAACGGAGCCGATCTTATGAGGCACCTGATGCTCAACCCGTCTCCCACGGGGAACTGATGGGCCTAATGAAATGCGTGCACTGAAAATGATAAATCCAAACTACATATAATCCACACAACAACTGATACACATTTGATACACATTTGATCACGGATATGATGTATGCACAAGTGTTTAAATATAATAAAGAATTAAACGACACATGATACACCCCAAAACATGATTAAAACGGGGAACTGATAGAGATTCACTCACATTAGGTACGTTCTTTGATGACGTTGGATGCGCACGAATTTTAGGATTTGATCAACGAGGGAAAAACTAACCTAAAATAATGAAGAAATGATTTGGTAAATAAATAGATTTTATTTGAGATTAATACTTTTAATTCATACTCTTAATGGGATTTTTAGATTTTTTTTTTTTGTGAGTTTAAGGAAATTTTCTAACTTTAAAAATCTTATTTTTAAGTATTTCTAAATAATTTTCTAATTAAATAAATAAATAAAAAGAAATAAAAAATTTGACTTTTTTGACCGTTGACCGGTCGGACTGTGTTTTTATATGCGTTGAGTGAGGTTCGAACTCGGGACCTCTCGTATACGTGCACGCAGCTCTACCAACTGAGCTACGTGTCTAACCCGAAATATTCTCTGTTTTAATTATATTTATATACTAATTAATTTTAAACTTATTTGATTTTTTATTAAAATGATTTATATGGCCGAACCGGTTGCAGGAACCCGGAGTCGAACTCGGGTCCTTCGGTTCGAGTGCGCACAGCACAACCAGTTGGGCTGTGTGTCAAATCTGTTTAACTTATGGATTATATTATTCTTATAAACATTTTGTGACTTGATCTGATTAAGTTTTAAAAATGTTGGTTTTATTTCTGAAAGTCGGTACGTGTGCGATTCGAACTCGGGACGTGTGTATTGTTTGTGCACACAGTCCACCGCTGGCCTGTGTGTCTAACCCGTTTGAATATCCAGTTTTAATTATATTTAAACCTATACTCAACTTCATCTTCTTCGTTTACAAAAACACAGAACAGTGAGTCCGACTGTTCTGTTTAAATCGATCATCAAGACTTATAATTGGTTGGAATGAAATAGATAAAGAAGATTATGGAATAAAATGTACCAAAACAGAATGTTTTCTCAGATTTCCGGTAAGAGTCGTCGGCTCTGATTGGTGACTTCCGGCTGAGTGAATTGATTAACAGTTTTGATCAATGTGTTGTGCAATTAAGTTACTAAACAAGAGATATCAAGAGGGTTTAGATGATTGTACCGATCGACAGTGAGACTTCGGATTTTCAGTGATTTTCCGGTGAGTGCGGGAATTTCCGGCAACGTTGTCTGAGACAGATTCTGGTTGAACGATTTAGGTTAATACATGCCGAATAATGGATTACAAACAAAAGAGTCGAGAATTTTACCGATTTGAAGTAAGTCTCGGTTTTCCGGTGAAAGTCCGGCGAATGCAGAATATCTCCGGCGACGTGTTTTGGGATGAATAAAGCTTCGGAAACGATCGTGGTTCTGAGCGAAAGGATTTCCAGAGTGTTCAAGTGGGTATTTATAGTGGAAACAGGCTGAATTGGGTTTGAATTGGGTCAAGGTTCGCGATTGAAGATTTCCGTCGGTTATGACGGAAATTGACTGCCGGCAACGGTTATAACCGACGTCGACATCAATTTGTGCGGTTCAGTCAAAAGGAATTTGGCCAAAATCGCGGATTGTCGGATTTTCCGGTGATTGCGAGTTCTGGCGCGCTGATTACCGGATTTGACTTTCGGGTTTTATTATATATGTATTTTGTTTCCATGTTTGTCACAAAAGCAGTGTGTGGCGGAGCGGTGTGTTGTGTGTTTGAGTTTGTGGGTGACCCGGGTTCGAAACCCGGCGTCTCCATATTCTTTTTAATTCATTATTTTTTTGTTATTTAATAATTATGTTTTAAAATTCTAATATATATATTAATTATGTATTGTTTAAAATTCATCTGAGCAATAAATATGCAACGAAAATTATAACAGAGTATTTGATTTATAAACGAAGCGGGTTTGGAAAACCCGTTTTTCGACGAATGTTACATTTGGGGCCCAAACATGAGCAAGCCCAAGACATCATATGGATGTAGTTAAGTTATTTTCTTCAGTAATTCATAAATGTTGTTTTTCATTCTTTTTACGACACATGACACCTAGAAAATTATCAAACTGACAATCCCCCTACATATATTCCTGTAGATGTCTGCTAGACACTTACGAGGAGGTAGAAGGTCAGGAAGGTCGAACGAACGCATGGCCACACAAATTGTTCAACAAATGGCTGCGGTACTTCCTGACATCGTTCTACAAGTTCAACAAGCTCTCGCCGCAAACCCCATCAACCCTATGAATCAAGAAGGCCAAAACGTGTCCAACCCTCCTCCCTAAACCACTAAATGCACCTACAAACATTTCAAGTCCTGCGATCCCCCAAAATATGAAGGGACTGATGGTGTCACTGCTCTCCTCCATTGGTTTGAGGAGATGGAAAACACCTTTCTCAATTGCGACTGTCCTTAGGATCGCAAGGTACGCTACGCTACTGGACGTCTGTTTGGGGTAGTGTAACATCCGTCAAAAACGGATTTACCAAACCCGCTCCGTTTAGTAACCGAACAGTCAGTCAAAATTTTCGTTTCGAATTAAATGTCCAAAACATTTTTAAACGATCCGTAATCAATTATTATACGTGAATATATATTTAGTTTTTGAAAAACCGTCAAAAATCGCAAAATAAAAATAAATTACATCTGCCGGGTTTCGAACCCGGGTCTGTACCGAGTCACTCAGTGACTTATCTTCACACACACAAACCACTGCGCCACTTGTTCCGTTTGTGATATAATAGAATCAATAAATTCATAAAGTGTCTTTGCGAATTCAAAACCGGCGCCCAAACGATTCAGTCGTCGGAATCCCGGAATATTCGCGAGTCTTAACTACGATTTACGTTATAACGTAAACCTTTAATTACATATCGGTTATAACCGATGTTTGAAGTCCGCGACATTTTTCAAAACCGCCGGAAACTTAACCCGATGAATACAGTCCAAAATCAGACCAAATACATTTCGATTTTCCCTTATAAAATGACCCACAACCGTCTACAAACACTTTCGCACAAAAATCACACCTTTTCTCGGCGTAATTCCACTCGCCGGAACTTTCCTGTTTTTCGCCGGAAAACCGAGTTTTAATTTTTGAACCTCACTGAACCTCCTAAGTTTATACCAAAGTCACCCTTACTCTTTCCAAGCTTTCCGGAGACTTTCTGCTGCAAGGCACCAGACACCGGAGTTGTTTTTCTGTCGCCGGAATTCTGCCGGAAAACAGAGGAAAAGAGTCGGTATACCTCACGCTTATTTTCCTTTCTTTTTACTTCTATATTACCAGTAATTAACCTAAAACGCTAATGAAACTTGATCAAAAGCTCGAACCAGTCAGACCCGACTTCTGGTTATTCTTTCAGTGAAGAAGATGAAGACTTGTTATCATATAAGTTTAATTAAAATCATGAAATAAATCGGGTTAGACACACAGTCCAGCGGTGGACTGTGTGCACATATAAAACGCAAAAGGTCTCAAGTTCGAATCCCGTCTCACACACGCTGCCTTAATAAAAATCCATTTTTTTTACTGAACCGGAGTCACATTAGTTATATGTTAAGTATAATAAAAATCAAGTTATATAACATGTTGAACACACAGTCCAGCGGTGGACTGTGTGTTATATTAACGCACAGGTCCCGGGTTCGAGACCTGTGGAGCGCACCGCCGAGCCGCTTAAATTGTTTTTAAAATAAAAATGATTTTCTGTTAATGTTAATTAATGTATATATGTAATTAAAATCGGATATATAACGGGTTAGACACGTAGCTCAGTTGGTAGAGCTGCGTGCACGCGTACGAGAGGTCTCGGTTCGAGCCTCACACAGCGCACAACAATATGCCTCAAAACCGGTCAACGACCAGTCAAAGTCAACTGGTCAATGTTACTGTAGCAGAAAAAAAATAAAATATTTTTATTATTTTTATTTAATTATTTTAAGTAAAAATCAATTATAAATACTTAAAAATAACATTTTTAAGATTTGAAAATAGCCTCAAACTCACAAAAATACACCCAACAATCCTACTAAAATAGTTTAATAAAATCCGTTTACTCACCAAACCATAATGCGATTTATCTAGGTTAAATCTCACTCGTGGTTAAAACCACTTCGCGTGCATTCATCATCATCAACCGAACGCACCCACTGTGAGTGAATCTTACAATTCCCCCTTTTAAATTACACGTTTTGGGGTGTGTCATGTGTTATGAATTAATTAATTTATTTATTTAAACTTGTGCCATACCACATCATGACTTAATCTTAGATTGATTTATTGTTGTGATTTATTTTCCGTTTGTCAAATTACATGAAACTCATACAATAAGCCCATCAGTTCCTCGTGGGAAACGAGTAGAACATCGCGTGCTTCAATTCAAATTCATTATTGTTCATGTGTGTTTTCATTGAGTTTATATTGTTTGTAGTTGTGTTATTCATATTATCATGTTTATGCAATTCATTCATCAGGCCCCTCAGTTCCTCGTGAGAGACGAGTTGAGCATCGCGTGCCTTTAATTGTTCCATTATTGTTCATGAGTGTTTTCATTTAACATCTTATGATTATTGATCAAGTTACATCTAATTTTACTCATGTTTGGTTGTGCACATTTTTCATAATCAATTTAAATAAATTGTTCAAATGTTTTCCATAGGATTCACTCGCCAACATTATGTTGATCCAAAAAACCTTTTTACACATGATACAGGTGAACAGGTTGAAGCAAGGATAGCATAGGATATGCCTTAGAAGAGAAACAAAGGAGTTAGATTGTTAGTTAGATCATGTTGTAGCAATCATTGTAAACTTTCATTTAATTTGTATTAATGAATATGAAACATTTAATAAATGTCATGAGCTTTGATGATAACCCAATCATGCCCCGATCACCTTATCCGCTGCGGGTTGGGGTGTGACAGATTGGTATCAGAGCCATGACTATAGGGATATAGGATAGGTTATTAGACCCTTAGCGCCTATACTATAGTCTGCCTAAAATTTTAAATTGATTAAGTGGTTACATACAAACTTATGATATTTATTTGTTTCATATTTGTTTACATTTCAGTCAAACATACATGCTCATATACATATTCATTATACATATATACATATTCATTATACATATATCGATGTTCATGTGTTCAATTTATTTTCATATTCTCGTTATCCAAAGATTTTATGCAATTTTCAAATCTCATCAAAGTAAGTTCTGCGACGGGCATGTAGTAACTGGAAGGGTACGAGTACCGGTAGTCGGAACGTCCTGTCTAGGCTGGCATTCGTATAAATCCAATATAACGGACCAGTTTGCCTACCTGGGGACCAACGATGAGAGTACGAAGGACCTATTAGGCCAAAGCATGCCACACCAAACGTCGTTCGAACTAACCCTACTTTGAGGTGTCACCGTGTCTACACCTGGACACATTCCGAACATCACACGTTGTATACATATTTCTCGATTTTCACCGGGTTTTGTGTACGCAACCAGGCAGAAACCGTGCGAACCATATGAAAAACCGGTAATTCATGGGGCCCACATGATTACATAAGGTAAAGTATGGCGGCATGACGGGCCTAACAGCGAGCAAAGCCCAAGACATCCTATGGATGTAGTATTTTTGGTATAATTATTTTATGAATGTTCATTCTTGAATGCGACCCATGATCTCAAAAGCATCCAACTCATACCCTTGTCATGTATTCATTGTAGATGTCTTCTAACCTCGCCCGTAGGAAGATGAGAGCAGGAAAAGCCCGCGAACGCATGGCTACCTTAATCGCTCAACAAATGGCTGCCGTAATACCCAACATTGTAATCCAAGTTCAACAAGCACTTACCAATAATCCTGTCAACCAAGCAAACCAAAACATTTTCAACTCTTCCCCAAACACCACTAAATGCACCTACAAGCATTTCAAATCATGCGACCCTCCGAAATATAAAGGGACTGAAGGTGTCACCGCACTCCTCCATTGGTTTGAAGAAATGGAGAATACTTTTCTGAATTGCGATTGCCCTGATGATCGCAAAGTGCGTTATGCTACCGGTCGACTATATGGGATAGCACTTACTTTGTGGAACACAGAGAAGGCCAAACGAGGTGTGGAAGATGCTATGTCCTTAACTTGGAACGAATTGAAGGAAAACATGACCAGACGATTTTGCCCAAGGAGCGAAATCAAGAAGCTAGAAGATGAATTTTACTCATTGAAGCAAGTGGAAGGAGACCACACCACCTACAACAAAAGGTTCCTCGAATTACATCAAATGGTTCCCAACATGTTTACTCCCCTCTACCGTTTGATCGAGCACTACATTCGTGGTCTTCCGTCAAAGATTCAAGACCCTGTGATAAGTACCAAGCCTGCAACTTTGGAAGCAGCAATGGAGCTAGCAACAGAGCTCACCGAGAACCGAATCCGAAACAAAGACTTCGAGGAAGAGAAGAAGAAGGATAAAGAATCAACTGAAACCTCCGAATCCCCTTCTCAAACTGAATCCCCTTCTCAACCAGAATCCCCTTCTCAACCCGAATCCCCTTCTCAACCCAAACCTAAGAGAAGAAGAGTCGGGCGACTTTTCGCTGCTACTCAACGAAATCAACCAGTTTTTCACGCTATACCCATCCGAGCTGTCCCAATCACCCAAGAGGCACCCAATTCAGCTTACCCAAATAAGAAACCATATCTTGGACCTCACCCTCAATGCAACCACTGTTTTTATCATCATTCCCTTACTTTACCTTGCCGGCTATGTACAACTTGTGGACGTTATGGTCATTTGAGCAATGTTTGTCGCACCTTTCAAGACCAAACCTTTTCCCCTACTCAAAACATGGCCCAAACTTATCAGCAACCCCAACACCCCATGTTCCCATATGCTCGAGCTTGCTTCAATTGTGGCGACCCTACCCACTTTAGAAACACATGCCCTCAATTGGTAAACGTTATCAACACTCAAGCCCAATCAAACCCAGTTAACCAAGTAAACCAAGAAAACCCAACCACTATGCCACCAGCAAGAGGAAGAGTCTTCAATATCAACGCCAACCCTGTCGAAGATAATGACGGCCCTGATGAAGATACTCAGCTAGTCCTCTTCGCCGAAGATCCAGATCCAACTCCTGTTGTTTAGTCTTATGTTTTCTTTATCACATGTGTAGACTGTTAGAGTAATTATGGTATATTATACATTATATATTGTTTTCAGTATACGATTTTGCCGAGGCCGTGGCTCCCCATCCATCGAGGTTGAGTTGGATCCCCATTTTATTATGTGGTTGATCTTGGCGTGCCCGCACGATCGGCTCCGTTTGTTGAGCCTTGATCGGTTACGTAATATTTATTCTCATTTCAGTACATGCAATATGCTCGGCTCCGTTTGATTGAGCCTTGAGTACACATATTTATTCTCATTTCCAGTTCATGCAATATGCTCGGCTCCGTTTGATTGAGCCTTGAGTACACATATTTATTCTCATTTCCAGTTCATGCAATATGCTCGGCTCCGTTTGATTGAGCCTTGAGTACACAGATTTATTCTCATTTCCAGTTCATGCAATACGCTCGGCTCCGTTTGATTGAGCCTTGAGCACACATACAATTTCATTATCAGTATCTTGTGGTTGTGGTGTTTGTAGTAGAGTCGCATCGAACTAACCATAACTTGCGGATAAAGTCAATGAAAATTTGACAAGGATATGGTGGATACGCCGCTGGTACTTCCTATATATAAGTATTCTTGTCAAATAATCGGAGGCATTATCAGGCGGTTATGAGAGGTTCCATGCATAGGCTGTTTGTGTGGTTAAGTTATTCGTATACAGTACATGCAATATGTTCGGCTCCGTTTGATTGAGCCTTGAGCACACAATTTCATTTTCAGTACATGCAATACGATCGGCTCCGTTCGATTGAGCCTTGATCGCACAGATATGTTTCATTTCAGTAATTTATGTTTGTTGTATTGATTGTAGAGTTATAGGACTAATCATAATTCACTGTTAAAACCAATGAAAATTTGACAAGAATATGGTGGATACGCCGCTGGTACTTCCTATATATAAGTATTCTTGTCAAAGGATCAGAGGCATTAACGGATGGTTATGAGGAGTTCTATGTAGGATTTATTAGTTTCTTGGTAACCAATCATAACTTGTGGATAAAACTAATGAAAATTTGGCAAGAATATGGTGGATACGCCGCTGGTACTTCCTATATATAAGTATTCTTGCCAAAGGATCAGAGGCATTATCAGGCGGTTATGAGAAGTTCCAGGTAGGATTTATTATTTGCCTTGGTTGGAATTTGTGATACATTTATATCATCATATTATTTAAAGAGATTGGATTGTGTTCCATTTCTACATAAATTAACCTCTCTATCATAACAAACGAGAGAGGAACTTCCATCATTCAAACATATATGGATTCAAATATTTGCTGTTGTGTTTATTCATGTTCAAATACTTGCTGTTGTGTTTATTCATGTTCAAATATTTGCTGATGTGTTCATTCATGTTCGAATATTTGCTGTTATGTTTATTCATGTTCAAATATTTGCTGATGTGTTCATTCATGTTTGGATATCAGCTGTTGTGTTTTTATTTATGTTCCATGTAGATTGTAGTGTTAGAAGTTTTGCCTTAGGATATAACCATATTTTTCCCAAACGTATCTAAACTCTTATGCATGATATCATTTTTTTTAGAGAATCATTCCTGTTTATCAATATTCATACAGTAGGCAACAAAAAGCGATTCCTGAATAGGGTACTTAACCTTTACAAGGAACGTTACCGCTTCGAACAAAAACTTAAACCCTCATATTTGCTAAGCATACAACTGTCAAACAAAACATCATCATTTTTATAGTCAAAATATATCATTATTTAAATTTCGGGACGAAATTTCTAAAAAGCAGGGGATACTGTAACATCCGTCAAAAACGGATTTACCAAACCCGCTCCGTTTAGTAACCGAACAGTCAGTCAAAATTTTCGTTTCGAATTAAATGTCCAAAACATTTTTAAACGATCCGTAATCAATTATTATACGTGAATATATATTTAGTTTTTGAAAAACCGTCAAAAATCGCAAAATAAAAATAAATTACATCTGCCGGGTTTCGAACCCGGGTCTGTACCGAGTCACTCAGTGACTTATCTTCACACACACAAACCACTGCGCCACTTGTTCCGTTTGTGATATAATAGAATCAATAAATTCATAAAGTGTCTTTGCGAATTCAAAACCGGCGCCCAAACGATTCAGTCGTCGGAATCCCGGAATATTCGCGAGTCTTAACTACGATTTACGTTATAACGTAAACCTTTAATTACATATCGGTTATAACCGATGTTTGAAGTCCGCGACATTTTTCAAAACCGCCGGAAACTTAACCCGATGAATACAGTCCAAAATCAGACCAAATACATTTCGATTTTCCCTTATAAAATGACCCACAACCGTCTACAAACACTTTCGCACAAAAATCACACCTTTTCTCGGCGTAATTCCACTCGCCGGAACTTTCCTGTTTTTCGCCGGAAAACCGAGTTTTAATTTTTGAACCTCACTGAACCTCCTAAGTTTATACCAAAGTCACCCTTACTCTTTCCAAGCTTTCCGGAGACTTTCTGCTGCAAGGCACCAGACACCGGAGTTGTTTTTCTGTCGCCGGAATTCTGCCGGAAAACAGAGGAAAAGAGTCGGTATACCTCACGCTTATTTTCCTTTCTTTTTACTTCTATATTACCAGTAATTAACCTAAAACGCTAATGAAACTTGATCAAAAGCTCGAACCAGTCAGACCCGACTTCTGGTTATTCTTTCAGTGAAGAAGATGAAGACTTGTTATCATATAAGTTTAATTAAAATCATGAAATAAATCGGGTTAGACACACAGTCCAGCGGTGGACTGTGTGCACATATAAAACGCAAAAGGTCTCAAGTTCGAATCCCGTCTCACACACGCTGCCTTAATAAAAATCCATTTTTTTTACTGAACCGGAGTCACATTAGTTATATGTTAAGTATAATAAAAATCAAGTTATATAACATGTTGAACACACAGTCCAGCGGTGGACTGTGTGTTATATTAACCCACAGGTCCCGGGTTCGAGACCTGTGGAGCGCACCGCCGAGCCGCTTAAATTGTTTTTAAAATAAAAATGATTTTCTGTTAATGTTAATTAATGTATATATGTAATTAAAATCGGATATATAACGGGTTAGACACGTAGCTCAGTTGGTAGAGCTGCGTGCACGCGTACAAGAGGTCTCGGGTTCGAGCCTCACACAGCGCACAACAATATGCCTCAAAACCGGTCAACGACCAGTCAAAGTCAACTGGTCAATGTTACTGTAGCAGAAAAAAAATAAAATATTTTTATTATTTTTATTTAATTATTTTAAGTAAAAATCAATTATAAATACTTAAAAATAACATTTTTAAGATTTGAAAATAGCCTCAAACTCACAAAAATACACCCAACAATCCTACTAAAATAGTTTAATAAAATCCGTTTACTCACCAAACCATAATGCGATTTATCTAGGTTAAATCTCACTCGTGGTTAAAACCACTTCGCGTGCATTCATCATCATCAACCGAACGCACCCACTGTGAGTGAATCTTACAATTCCCCCTTTTAAATTACACGTTTTGGGGTGTATCATGTGTTATGAATTAATTAATTTATTTATTTAAACTTGTGCCATACCACATCATGACTTAATCTTAGATTGATTTATTGTTGTGATTTATTTTCCGTTTGTCAAATTACATGAAACTCATACAATAAGCCCATCAGTTCCTCGTGGGAAACGAGTAGAACATCGCGTGCTTCAATTCAAATTCATTATTGTTCATGTGTGTTTTCATTGAGTTTATATTGTTTGTAGTTGTGTTATTCATATTATCATGTTTATGCAATTCATTCATCAGGCCCCTCAGTTCCTCGTGAGAGACGAGTTGAGCATCGCGTGCCTTTAATTGTTCCATTATTGTTCATGAGTGTTTTCATTTAACATCTTATGATTATTGATCAAGTTACATCTAATTTTACTCATGTTTGGTTGTGCACATTTTTCATAATCAATTTAAATAAATTGTTCAAATGTTTTCCATAGGATTCACTCGCCAACATTATGTTGATCCAAAAAACCTTTTTACACATGATACAGGTGAACAGGTTGAAGCAAGGATAGCATAGGATATGCCTTAGAAGAGAAACAAAGGAGTTAGATTGTTAGTTAGATCATGTTGTAGCAATCATTGTAAACTTTCATTTAATTTGTATTAATGAATATGAAACATTTAATAAATGTCATGAGCTTTGATGATAACCCAATCATGCCCCGATCACCTTATCCGCTGCGGGTTGGGGTGTGACAGGTAGCACTTACCTGGTGGAACATGGAAAAAGGTAAGCGAGGTGTTGAAGATGCCATGGCTTTAACATGGGAAGAATTAAGGGAAATCATGACGAGGCGCTTCTGCCCCAGAAGTGAGATCAAAAAGTTGAAGATGAATTCAACTCTTTAAAACAAAAGGAAAGAGGCCACACCTCATACAACAAGAGATTTCTCGAGTTGAACCAGATGGTCCCCAACCTGTTCACTCCGTTATATCGTTTGATCGAGCACTATATTCGAGGTCTCCCCTCGAAAATTCAAGATTCGGTTTTAAGTACGTCTCCCTCAACGCTCGAAGCTGCCGTGGAACTGGCTATGGAACTCACTGAAAATCGCATTCAAAATGGCAATTTTAAAGATGAGAAGAAGAAAACACCCGTTGAAGCTCCAACCCCAACCCAACAAGGCTCATCCTCAAAGTTCACTGGTAAGAGAAAGCGAAATGGCAAAAATTTCGCCGTCACCCAAACCAACCCTCCCATCACTGCTGCCCCAATCACACAAGTCGCCCCTCCAGCCACACCATTCAAAAAGCCATGCACTGGTCCACACCCAAAATGTAACCGCTGCCAATATCATCATCCCCTTGAGAACCCTTGCTAATACTGCACAAGTTGTGGCTGTGCAGGTCACACTATCCAAACTTGCCGTACACTCCAAAGATCAAACCGCAATCAGCCTCAAGCCCAAACCAATAATCAAATGGTGGGCCAAGCCTAACAACCCTTACTTTTACCACCTGCCCAACCCATGGCTCAACTTTACTACCAACCCAACTACCCGATGATGCAACCCATAAGAGCCTGTTTCAACTGTGGTGATCCAACCCATTTTCGAAATACTTGCCCACGCCTGTTGAACATCATTAATGCCCAAGCCCAAGCAAACCCGGTGAACCAAGTTAATCAAGCTAACCCACCTGCTAGAGGAAGGGCTTTCAACATTAACGCCAACCAAGCAAGGGCTGACAATAATGTGGTCAACAGTACGTTTCTTGTAAATGGTAGTTATGCATCCATATTATTCTATACTGGTGTGGATAAGAGTTTTGTTTCTTTAGAATTCGAATCTATTCTCGACCTACCTCGTGTTAATCTTGTTGAATCGTTCACGGTGGAAGTTGCTGACGGAGAATCCATTACGTTAAATTCGATTATACGTGATTGTACTCTTACCCTAAATGATCACGATTTCCTGATTGATCTTATTCCTATGAAATTGGGAAGTTTCGATGTTTCATCGGTATGGACTGGCTCAGCCAGCATCACGCCGAAGTAGTGTGCCATGAAAAGTTCATTCGTATTCCCCTCGCCAACGGTCAGACACTATGTATCTTTGGAGAAACTCCTTCAAAAGGGCTCAAATTGATGTTATGTCTTCAAGCTCTAAGATATCTTCGCAAGGATTATGTCGCGTTTCTAGCTCACATCGTCAAGACGGAAGGCAAGGAAAGGAAGCTCAAAGATATTCCAATCGTGAAAGAATTTCCTCAAGTTTTTCCTGACGACGTTTCAGGATTCCTCCTGTGCGAGAAATCGAATTTCAAATCGATCTTGTGCCTGGTGCTACACCAATCGCGAAATCTCCCTATAGGTTAGCCCCATCGGAAATGCAAGAGTTGGCTAGTCAGCTGCAAGAACTGACTGATAAAGGATTCATACGTCCTAGGTCGTCGCCTTGGGGTGCACCTGTTCTTTTGTAAAGAAGAAAGATGGAACGTTTCGCATGTGCATCGATTATAGAGAACTCAACAAGTTGACTGTTAAGAATCGCTATCCATTGCCTCGTATTGATGATCTTCTAGACCAACTTCAAGGTGCCACATGTTTTTCAAAAATCGACCTTCGTTCTGGTTATCATCAGCTTAGGGTGCGCGAAGAAGATATTCCAAAAACTGCCTTTCGAACTCGTTATGGTCATTACGAGTTCATGGTTATGCATTTCGGGTTAATGCTCCTGCTGTCTTCATGGATTTGATGAATAAGGTGTGCAAACCCTATCCACTGCTTTGTCATAGTTTTCATCGACGATATTCTTATCTACTCCAAGACAAAATCCGATCATGAGCGACATCTTCGACGTATTCTTACACTCTTGAGGACTAAAAAGCTCTACGCTAAGTTCTCAAAATGTGAATTCTGGTTAAAAGAAGTACAATTTCTTGGTCATGTCGTTAACGACAAAGGGATTCATGTCGACCCATCGAAAATCAAAGTAGTACAAAGAATGGCAAGCGCCACGTACTCCTACCGAAGTTAGGTCCTTTCTTGGCTTGGCTGGTTATTATCGACGCTTCATTGCCAATTTTTCTCGTATCGCCGTCCCACTCACAGCCTTAACTCACAAGGGAAAACCCTTTATTTGGGGACCTAAGCAAGAGGAGGCTTTCCAAACTTTGAAGCAAAAGCTCTGTGATGCACCTATCCTTACACTCCCTGAGGGTTGCAAAGACTTTGTGGTTTATTGTGACGCGTCAGGGCAAGGGTTAGGTTGTGTTCTGATGCAAAGAGGAAAGGTGATAGCCTATGCCTCTAGGCAACTCAAAGTGCACGAAAAGAATTATACCACTCATGACCTAGAACTTGGAGTAGTCGTGTTTGCTCTAAAAATATGGAGACATTATCTGTAACATCCGTAAAAAACGGATTTACCAAACCCGCTCCGTTTATCAACCGAACAGTCAGTTAAAATTTTCGTTGCGAATTAAATGCCCAAAATAATTTTAAACGATACGTAATCAATTATTATGCGGGGATATATATTTAGTTTTTGAAAAACTGATAAAAATGGCAAAATAAAAATGATTTGCTTCTGCCGGGTTTCGAACCCGGGTCTGTACCGACTCAACAATGACTTATCCCCCAGCCAATCATCCGCTCCGCCACTTCGATTTTCTGTTATTAAAAGGAATCAATTAATTCAAGTATTAATGTTCGGAAGTCAAAATTCAATCAATTTCCGCCCAAATAGCAGTCGTCGGAAATCCCGACGACTTCGCCGTTATTATACGTTTCCGCTCAATTTAACCGAAGACTTAACTCCCACAACGGTTATAACCAACGTCTGAACCCGCGACATCAGCCATAACCGCCGGAGGACGGCTGACTTCTTATTTAGACCAAATTCAGACCCCATACATCTCGATACTACCCTATAAATTCACCCACTACTCACCAGAAATCTTTCACACTCAAATCGCACCCTTTCTCGGCGAAAACTCACTCGCCGGAAATATTTTATACGTCGCCGGAAAACCGAGCCCTTAATCTCTGAGCTTTACTGAACCCCCTAAATTTATACCGAAGTCACCCACACCCTTTGTAAACTTTCTGAAGATTCTCTGCTTCAAGACACTCGTCGCCGGAAGAGCTTGCTGTCGCCGGAGTTCTGCCGGAAAACATAGGAGAACCAGTCGGTACTTTTCACGCCTAATTCCTTTCCTTTTTACTTTTATCTCGTCTGTAATTGATCATAAAACGCTAAAGAATTCTGAATCAACATTTCGAACCAGTCAGTCGTCACTTCCGGTTAAAACCAGTGAAGAAGACGATGTTACGGTAATGGTTAAGTATAATTAAAATCAAGTTATTTACCGGGTTAGACACACAGTCCAGCGGTGGACTGTGTGCACTTTGAACGCTAAGGTCTCGAGTTCGAGTATTGTCCCTCACACGCTGCCTTAATAAAAGTTCCTTTTTCCGCAAACTGAACCGGATTGAATTAGGTATATGTTAAGTATATTGATAACCGAGTTTATAACCAAGTGAGACACACAGTCCAGCGGTGGACTGTGTGTACGCTAACCCACAGGTCCCGGGTTCGAGACCTGTGGAGCGCACCGGTTCTCTGGATTAAATCGTTTTTAAAGAAAAGGCTTTCTGCTTAATTCTAATTAATATATATATATATAATTAAAATCAGATATATAACGGGTTAGACACGTAGCTCAGTTGGTAGAGCTGCGTGCACGCGTACGGGAGGTCTCGGGTTCGAGCCTCACCCAGCGCACAACAATATGCCTTCGAACCGGTCAACAGTCAGTCAAAGTCAACGGTCAAAGTCAACTGTAGCAAAAATCAAATATTTTTTTATTATTTTTTAAATTTTTAATTAAAAATCAATTAAAAATACTTAAAAATAACATTTTTAAGGTTAGAAAATAGCCTCAAACTCACAAAAATACACCCAACAATCCTACTAAAATAGATTAATAAAATCCGTTTGCTTACCGAACTAAAATGCTATGTTTCTAGGTTAATTTCACTCGTGGTTAAAACCATTTCGCGTGCATTCAACCTCATCAACCGAACGCATCCAATGTGAGTGAATTCTTACAAACTCCCCTTTTTATTCATGTTTTGGGGTGTATCATGTGTCGCTTAAACTAATTCTCTTATGCAAACTCGTGCTATACCATTATATGATCTAAACTAGAATGTAATTATTGATGGTTGTGATGTATTACATATTGTCAAAGTTGTATGCAAATTATTTAGGCCCATCAGTTCCTCGTGGGAGACGAGTTGAACAACGCGTGCCTCAAAACTCATTCATTAGGCCCATCAGTTCGTAGAACAACGCGTGCCTCAAAACTCATTCATTAGGCCCATCAGTTCCTCGTGGGAGACGAGTCGAACAACGCGTGCCTCAAAACAATCATTTGGTGTATGTGTGTTCAACATTCAATATTATGTGTTGTGTGAATAAATTTACATCTACATTTACTCATATGTGGTATGCACATTTTTATAATCAATTGGATAAACTTGTTCAAATGTTTTCCATAGGATTCACTCGCCAACATTATGTTGATCCAAAAACCTTTTTACACATGATACAGGTGAACAGGTTGAAGCAAGGAAAACATAGGAAATGCCTTAGAAGAGAACCAAGAAGCTTAGATTAATAGTTAGAACATGTTGTATCATTTATTGTAAATTTCCATTAAATTGTATTAATGAATATGAAACATATGATAAATGTCATGAGCTTTGATGATAACCCAATTATGCCCCGATCACCTTTTCCGCTGCGGGTCGGGGTGTGACATTATCTCTATGGCACCAAATGTGAAATATACACTGACCACAAGAGTCTCCAACATATCTTCAATAAAAAAGAGTTGAACATGAGGCAACGACGATGGGTCGAACTCCTCAATGATTACGACTGTGAGATTCGATATCATCCTGGCAAGGAAAATGTTGTGGCTGATGCACTCAGTCGAAAGGGTTATGCAAATTCCATTCATCTTCTATGTTCTAAAATTGTAACCGGCATCAAGGATCGAATTCGGATAGCTCAACATACTTCTGTAACGGAAAATGACGTACGCGATGAGCTGTCTTGTGGAGCTGAACTCAAAATTGAAACCAAATCTGATGGTATTCTTTACTACTTAAACCGTATTTGGATACCCGATCGCGACAACTTTCGTGATTTCCTCATGAATGAGGCACACAAAACACGATACTCTATACATCCAGGAGCCGATAAGATGTATCAAGACTTACGATACACCTACTGGTGGCCTGGCATGAAGAAGGATATCGTTGTTTTTGTTTCCAAGTGCCTTACATGTTCCAAAGTGAAAGCTGAACATCAAAGACCATCAGGACTTCTTGTCTAACCCGAGATACCTGTATGGAAGTGGGAAAATATAACCATGGATTTCATTATCGGGTTACCTCGCACCTCCAGTGGGTATGACACCATATGGGTAATCATTGATCGTCTTACAAAATCAGCTCATTTCATTCCAATTCGCGAGGACTTCAAGAACGAGAAGTTAGCTCATATCGACATCAATGAGATTGTAAGTCGTCATGGTGTACCATTAAGTATCATTTCAGATCGAGATGGTCGTTTCACTTCATAAACATGGTGAGCCGTACAATTCGCTTTGGGTACACGTTTATACCTCAGCACTGCCTTTCACCCTCAAACTGACGGTCAATCTGAGCGCACCATCCAAACCCTTGAAGACATGCTACGAGCGTGTGTCATATACTACAAAGGAAATTGGGACACTCACCTACCGTTAGTTCAGTTTTCGTACAACAATAGCTATCATTCAAGCATCGGTACGGCTCCTTTTGAAGCTTTATATGGTCATAAATGCCGATCTCCAGTATGTTGGCACGAAATTGGTGAAGCGCAAATCACCGGACCTGAGTTGATTCAAGAAACAACCGACAAAATTTTCAAATTCGAAATAATCTTCTAGCAGCTCAAAGTCGTCAAAAGAGTTACGCAGATAAACGACGAAAGCCCTTGGAGTTTTGTATTGGTGATCAAGTACTTTTGAAAGTGTCACCGTGGAAGGGAGTGGTTCGTTTTGGACAAAAGGGCAAGCTAGCACCACGCTATATGGGACCATTCAAGATACTCGAAAGAGTAGGTCCTGTAGCATACAAGCTTGACCTACCAGAAGAACTCAACAGAATTCATCCCACGTTTCACGTATCAAACTTGAAAAAGTGCCTCGCCGACGAAAATCTCTATATCCCTCCGGAAGATATTCAAGTTGATGAATCAATGCACTTCGTTGAAAGGCCGGTAGAAATCATGGATTTCGGTGAGAAGCGCTTGAGGTGAAGCCGTATTCCAATCGTCAGGGTGCGTTGGGAGTCAAAATGCGGACCCGAATTTACTTAGGAACGTGAAGAGTGAATACGTGAAAAATACCCGTATCTTTTTCCAGTTACAACTAGTACCTAAATTTCGGGACTAAATTTCTAAAAGTAGGGGATACTGTAACATCTGTGTAAAACGGGTCTTAAAAACCCGCACCTTTTTCATTAATCAAATGTATTTATTTATTTTTTTATGTCGTTGGTTATAGAATTTTGTTTACGGTTTATATATTAGAATTTAATATATATATAATTAATAACAAATAATTTTAATGAAATAAATAATCAGCTAAATATTAAATATTTATAATTAATAAATGATTTAATAGACATAATTTAAAATTTGATAAAATAAATATAAAGAGACCCAAAAAGGGGAAAACCGGGATCGAAACCGGGTCTCCCGGGTAAACACGCACACACAACACCGCTGCACCACACATGCCATATGTGTTAGAACCCAAAACCCAACACATAAATCCTCAGGCTAAGTTAAAGCCGGCAACTGCAACAAGTCACCTCACCGGAGATTCCGCGGTCAACGCGGCTCTCCTTTAAACCGACAACTGGCTCAGCGCTTATTTTTGGCAAATTTCAATCCATACGGCTGTCATCTCCGCGGCAATTTGCCAATCACCCGAATTTGGTTTCCAAAACCGAAACCAAACCCACCTGTGTTTCAACCTATAAATACCGATTACAATCCCCCAGAATCGCTCAATTCATTCTCCCTTAATCGCATTTTCCTTTGCTCAACACACCCCCCTGTTCACTGGAAGTCGCAGTCAGTCACCGGATTCAACCCGCCGGAGAAAAATCACAGCCGACCGGTAACGGTTTCTTAAACTTTTTATTCCATTTATATATATCATGTTAAGCACTTCGGTATAATAATCAAGTTCATTTGAATTTGAAATCAAGATCGTGTTCTGGGTTGTTTATGGGAAGAAGATGAAGTTTAGTATGTGTTTTTATGTAATATAATTTGTTATATTTTCGGGTTAGACACCCAGCCCAGTTAGATGGGCTGGGTGCAAACCATTACAGAGGTCGCTGGATCGAACCGTGGGAAGGCATGCCGGTTCGATTGGTTTTCAAACTTTTTAAAATAAATATTTTCTGAAATAGTCTAAGGAGTGTATAGATGTAATTAAAATCAAGATTCTTTCAGGTTAGACACGTAGCTCAGTTGTAAGAGCTGCGTGCACGCAACAGAGAGATCACGGGTTCGAGTCTCAACACACGCATGCCAACTCCCAATCGGACCGGTCTGACAAGCTTGTCAGACTGACAAGATTTTTATATATTATTTTAATTAATATTTTATTTTACTATTTTAATCTAAGGTTTTGTATTAAAAGGAAAATTAATTAAAATGCTTAAAAATGTGTAATTTCAAGGGTGTAATTTCATCAATAAAAAATCACAAAAAATAACTTAAAAATCTAAACAAAGGTTTTTAACCGAAATATTAATTTATCTATTTATCGAGTTATCGCAATATTATTTTAGGTTAGTACTCCTTCATCGGTTAAATTCTCAACAAGTGCGCTCTCATCATCTATCAAGAATACGCACCCACTGTGAGTGAATCTCTACGAATTCCCCGTTTTAATCATGTTTTGAGGTGTATCATGTGTCGTACATTTTTTTATTTTATTTAAACACTTGTGCTAATATATCTCGTGATCAAATGTGTATAGTTGTTATGTGGTTTATATGTGGTTATATCTTATCATATCAGTGCAATCACTTCATTAGGCCCATTAGTTCCTCGTGTGATACGGGTTGAGCATTAGGTGCCTCATTAGATCGGCTCCATTTGATTGAGCCTTGATCTCAAGTTCATCATTTATCATGTCATGTGTTCATTATGAATATAATGTGGTTTGTGATTTTGGTTATGTATTTGCATCTGCTCACATATGATTCATGCACAAGTTTTGTTTAACAACAATATAATTCAGAGTAAATTGCATAAAACATCTTTATGTTTCCTTAAACTTGCAAGTTCCAGCCTTAATGTTTAAAAGTTGTTAAAAACAGCCTTTAAGTTTATTTTTGTTGCGGGTTCAATCCTTTACAGCTAACCACGTTATTTTCTTCAGTTAAGTTCCCTCACATGCATAACATGTGAGGGTATATTCGTCATTTTGGTTGATCTTCTACCCACTTCAATTATAAAAAAAAATATTTAAGTTTTAACCTAGTTTAAACAAAGTTTGGTAAAACGTACACGACTACAGAGGAGCACGATTACCGTTTGATAGTGTTTATGTCTAACTTGCGGCGTCCTGAGCGTCACCAGTTGCTGGATCCGACTACTGAACACGGTGTTACGAAGTTCTCAGATTTGACGGCATCGGAGTTCCGTGAGAGGTATCTAGGGTTGAAGAGTCGTTTGTCGTTTCCGTCTGATGCGAATAAGGCGCCGATTCTTCCAACTGATGATAATCCTAAAGAGTTTGATTGGCATGATCAAAATCTGTGTTAATCTTTACAGCTTAGTGGGCTAGCTTAACAAGATTCCTATCTTAATTCCGGGTTCACCGGAATCCGGCGAAGTCGCCGGAGAAGAAGACCGGGAAAGAAGGTGTTTGGTTTTTAAAAGTTTGGTTTTATTGCACATTAGTCCCTGCGGTTAGAATTTTTTTAAAATAGGTTAAACCTTAAATATTTTTCTTATGATTGACGTGGGTGGAAGATCAACCAAAATGACGAATATACCCTCACATGTTATGCCTGTGAGGGAACTTAACTGAAGAAAATAATGTGGTTAGCTGCAAAGGATTGAACCCGCAACAAAAATAAACTTAAAGGCTGTTTTTAGCAACTTTTAAACATTAAGGCTGAAACCTGCAAGTTTGAGGAAACATAAAGGATGTTTTGTGCAATTTACTCTATAATTCAACTATTTAAATGTTTTATCAAGGTTCACTCGCCAACTTTTGTTTACCCAAATCTTCTGTTTTACACATGATACATGTGAACAAGCTGAGTAAAAAAATACATAGGAATGACCTTAGAAGAATAAACAAGTTATTACGTTTAGAACAAACTTTTGGTTTATGTTTGTGTTTGTATGGATTTTGTGTTGAATATTTGAAGTTTTAAATTCAATTTAATAAATATGAAACTTATTAGTAAATATCATGAGCTTTGGTGATAACCCAATCATGCTCCGACTTTTATTTCGCTGCGGGTCGGGGTGTGACAATGTGTTTAAATGAAAATCCGACATGTTTAAATATAAATTTGATGCATTAAAAATAATGTCTCTAGCAAGATTTGAACCCAAGACCTCTAGGTCATAAGTTAAAACCTTAACCAGTGGACCACTTAGTGATTTAATTCGTTTCATAGGAAATCTATATTTTTACAAAAGTCTGATATTTTATATAAGAGATCTGATTCATTTCATAGGAAATCTATGTTTTCACGAAAACCTATGTTTGATTTATGAAATCTGATATTTTATATAAGAGATCTGATTTATTTCATAGGAAATCTATGTTTTTACGAAAATCTGATGTTTCATCAAATCTAATATTAATCTTATATTGCATCAGATCTATTGCATTATATTAGAATCTCTGGGTTGTAACCCAAAATCTGAACAAACTGGGCTACCTAAGCTCTTTGAACAACCAGATTCATTAATTATTTTATTTAGTCAATTCACTGGTTTATCTCCTTCTTGTTCATCATCTTTTATCCAAAACTAACATTCACATAATTAATTCTATATTCCATTTTCATTATAGATTAACCTTAAAGTTAAAAAAAAAAGATTTAGTTCACGGTTATCTTGGTCAAAAACGTGTTTTGGTTACGAGAGACGTCGTCAGAAAGTATGTAAGTATCGCCGGAATTGGTATTTCTTCATCGAAAATGGTTTCGGGTGGTATGTTTTCATGGTTAAAGCTTCGAATAGTTTAGTAGGGATGGTGGTGAACAAAAAATGATATCGGTATGGTGTTCGGTTTCGGTTTCGGTTACCAGAATTGGGTTTTCTTATTGGAGTTTATGGAATATGAAGTAGTATGCGAAGAAATATGAGAATGATTTGCAAGGCAATCGAAGCCTCTATTTATAAAGGGTAGATGAAGGTTCTAATTGGTTAAAATTTCAAATATCTGCAGAGTTTATGGAATGAAGAGTGTGCATGAAAAATAATTCATGCAAGAATACTTTATTCAAAAAAAATTCTTATCCATCCATTTCTTATATGATTTCCTGACAATTTTTCGTATTTTCATTTTGCAAGTATCCCACTTGGAAGGATGTAAGTATTATTATTATTATTATTATTATTATTATTATTATTATTATTATTATTATTATTATTATTATTATTATTATTGTTGTTGTTGTTGTTACTATGAGATTTTTTAATCTGTTAACAAGAAATTATTTATGTACATGCTATTGTTATCTCAGCTTCTAATTTTAATAAAAGAAAGACATATGTATGTATATATTTTTCGGTTATTACAATGTGCAACATGTGACAGAAACATCGGGGAGTCACGTTACAAGATTGTTCACAACACATGGCACTAAAATTTGCATTTCATATATTTATTTAGTTACATTGTTTTCAAACATAAACATAACATTTCAAGTGGTTCTTTTCAAATTAAAGAAACTAAGGCCCAAGTCCGATTCTATGTGAATCGTACTTGAATGTCATCAAACATTAGCACCTGAAACTTATATGAAAATAAACGGTCAACACAAAGTTGGTGAGTAACCTAGGTTTCCTAGCCAAGTACATGGCGAAAAGTTTAATACTGCAATACGTTTGGCTAACTACTAGAGTTGTTGTATAACAAAGTTTTTGTAGCCAAGTACATAGCAAAAATGGTTAGTATTTCAATACCTTGACTTTGATAACATAACTTATAGCAAAAGTATAATACAATTTGGATGGCAAAAACTAAACAATTTATGTCAACAAGAACAATTTGTATGGCTTTATATGGAAAACTTTGTATTTTTGTATAACAAGTGTGGCCGTTTGGGAATACATTTAAGCCTTTGTTGACTTGTAGGATAAACCCAAAAGGGTTCACCTAGGTTTTGCTCAGTTTCTGTCATTACCTAAACAAACTTCCAACACAAATAAAACACACAGGAAGCGGGAATGGGTTGTCACACCTATAGCGCTATAACTTACTACCGGTCGGATAATTAAAGTTAATGAATGTATTTTAGTTATGGATACATGACGCAATACCAAGTTTCATACAAAAGTAGAACTAATTGTGTATAAGCCATATGTAGTAGGTTTGTAATTTGAAAATAGTTAGAACATATGAATCACCCTAAAACGATTTAAAAACGAAAAAAAAGTGGGGACTATGTACTCACTATGGTTGTTGATGACGAGTTTACGCATGCTTGAAGAGCTCAAGTATATCCTAGTAATTTGGATGATTATATAGTTAGTGTAGATTTAATTATGGTTTAAAAAGAAGATTGGATAGAATGTGGTTTACAACCAAACGAGCGAAGGATCTCGTGTAATATGGTTTGTTAAACCTTATATTCTGATTTGGAAGTGTTTGACCTATTATGACTTTTTCAAATGGTTTTACGTGGGTCGTTTGCGCAAATATGGGTCTGGATGGTCAAATAGGTCTATGAAGAGTCCGGCATGTCTAATATATTTTATGATGTTATACAAGCTGATTTGGTGTTAAAACTTTTGGTTATAATACTTAAAAGTCCATTTGCCGCAAAATGCATAAAGCTGCATTTTAACTTTTATTAATACAGTGTTTGACTCGTCATTTGACTCAGTTGAACGTGATAATCATGGGATATAATTTTAGGGAACTATACCTCATGATATAATGACCATATGGGAAAATTTAATTAAACTTTGAGTTGACCAAAATGGTCAGAATTGAAAGTCAAAGCAAAGGTCAAATTGCTAATTCTAACTACAAAACTAAAATTAACATAAAAGAACACTTACCAGTGCTAAAAGGAACACTTGACCTCCGAAGAGGAGGCTCCTTTAGATCAGAAGCAGCTCCAAGAGTGTTTTGAAGGAGTGTAGTATGAAAGGTGTGAAGAAAACTCAAGAATAAGATGCCTATTTATACTAATTGAGGATTGAGGAGGGCTTGCCAAGTGTTTGAAAATGTGTTTAGATGTTGCTTAGTGCCATAGTAGGTGTTTGAAGGATATTTAATGTGGCAAAATTCATATACTTGGAGAACAAGGTTGTTTACCAACACAATTCTGCAGTCTTGGACCCCTTACGGACCGTAAGGGGTAAGCCAAGTGGTCTGCAAGGTCCTCTAACATTCAGAAAGTTTGTTTGTTGATAGTTTTAGCCCATGAAATTGTGTTTTCGGCTTTTTGAAAGTTTTAACCCTTCTAACTTATTATTTAGGTTATGAGAAGGGTATTAAGGCATGTGCAACTTAGATTTTGTCTTGGTAATGCCGTTAAGTTAAAACGAAGAAGGATAACGAGATACGTAAATAAGGAATCAAATTTATTAATTACGAAAATGAAGAATGCTTACAAGCTTAGATTTTTTGCTATGGTTACAAGTCTTGTTCTTCGTAACAATAACACCCTGCCACTAAAAGAAAATGAATATTCCGAAGCTAGCTTAGAAGCTTAGACGACTAGTAAATCACAGGCCATGGCAGATAGAATCAGAAATTCGGTTCCCATCCTTTCCACCAAGCCAAAATATCAAACTTGTGATAATATGTAACCCCCCGCGTTCTATACTTTCTATATTTGGAAACCTTGTATCGTACTTCTATTTTTAGTAAGCGTTGTATCTTGTATTCGTCTTTCGTTGTAAATGTTGTAAACCGAGACTTGGATCGTAATAAGAAACTCGAATTTTATCCATACTATGATAATCATAGTCATGTTACACTTATACTTGTTCATACTTTAAGCATATAAACGTATTCGTGGTACTCTCAATCGTAAACGTGTGATAACTTGCAAACATGGTATGTATGCGTAATCGAGACTTAAACGTGAAACTCATAATCGTTAAACTAAATTCGTTACGAAAATATAATTACCTATTCATTTATTAAGTTAATTAATTAAATTAATTAATTAATTAATTTAATTAATTAATTAAATTAGTTAATAAAATTAATAAATTTATTTTTTACAAAAAATTAAAAATAAAAAATAATAAGTAAAATGCTATTTAGTTTATATATATATATATAATATTAACACTTAGTTTTTAGATGTTAATATATACCCCTTTTTAATAAGTCCAAGGTTTAAAGTGTAATTCTTGGATTCTCAAACTACAGGGGCTATTCTTATCATTTATGAAACCTGATTTAATGATTTTTAAATGAAAAAAAAATAAATCAACAAAACAAGATCCGCGGGACTCGAACCCGGGACCTCCGGTTCAACATAACCGCGCCTTAACCACTCCACCACACAACAACTTCTGAAGGAAACCCGGACAATAAGGGTTTTAACCTTTGTTTCCGACCGAGCTGAGCGCGACCAAGGGGCGGACAGCAGCCCTTTTGGGCGGGTTTTTTGTATTTTTTGTGTTTTTGAGCCTTTAATACTCACCTTAACCTCACCTAACTTACCCTAATCCTTTCCCTATAAAACCCACCTCTAATCCAAGCATTTTTACACTTTAATCTCTCTCAAATCGCTCTCAAATCACCTCAAGATCCTTGCAACATCAGATTTTCGAGCAGATTGTATACCTCTAACAAAAGTGAGCATATCTTGCTCATTTCTTAACCAAATCATCTCATTCTTCTTCCTACTTGCTTGGATAAACTTTGGGTTGAATTCCTAGGGTTCTCCATGGAGAATCCAGACCTGGAAATGCCCCAAAATGTCCAAAAACTTTCTGTTATGATTTAACTTTTCAAAAAAAATTGTTTAATCTCATACTTTTCTCATTCATCCTAGTGTTCTTGAACTCCTAATCACATATATGATTATGGGGACTAACCTAGGTTGTTAAACATGTAAGTAGGAGTGTTTAAACACTCCAAACTTTCTGTTTTTGAAGAGCATTGAGCTTACAAGTGATGCAAGTTCTTAGCTTGTTCATGTGTGTCCACCAAGGAAGCTTGGGCTATCCTAACTTGAGACCACACATCACTTGATGATTTTCATCAAGAACCCAAGCTAGTTTGCTAGACATAAAAGTGTCACAACCCTGCAAAGCCGTTGACAAGTGTCCTCGTGTGCTCGCCATTGTTGAATACTTGGCTACTTGGTATCTAGATGACACCTTATCATTCTTGTCTTTACATTCTTGTATAGTATATAGTTCTTGTACCCTCCTTGTTACCAATGGTAACTTGTGTAGTGGTGAACATAATCCGAGGTTCAAAGTGGATGGTTTATCCTCCCACCTCCTACTTGACTTACATGATACTAAGAGGTTCCAAAGTGGATGGTTCTTCCTCCCACCTCCTACATGATTATATAACTATATGGAACTATATTATAATCCTAAAACCGAAACCTTGATAATGACCTTATAATCAACTATCAAGTTATTAAGTTTAAAACTAAAGTATGTAATTCCTTGTCACGATTCTAATAGGTCCCGAGCCTATGAAATCACATCCAACTCGTAAGAGTTACTATAGTGTCAAGAACGAGTGTTACATCTTAGTGAATACTTTCGTATCATAGTACTTTATCAAACTTATTTTTAATCATGCTCGAATACTCCTAATCCCCCGTTGAAACTCTATACTCATACGCCTCGTTTCCTCTTGTAGGATAATTCGGCGTCATCCTCGAACCAACGTCTTCGAGACGGATTGTCAAGTGTAGAAAAAACTTAGCAAAACCGTGAGTACACTCGACCCACTTTTGTTTATAACACTTTTAGGGTGTAACATGTTTCCATATACAAAATCACGAACACTTAAACTTTATGAAACACACAAACGGTCCCATATACATGAAAACTTGAATCTTATACTTGATGCTTGTCTTGGATATTCGTTATGCTATGCTTTAATCATTAACTATTTTTAGCCTTTGTTTGACATGCTTAGCGCTATAGGAATTCACGCATCCACCTCCATCGTGTTATTCGTGAGGTCATGTTAAACATCGTGATTGCGTTAAGGATTTGATTATTAGTATTGAATGCCTTGATATTGCTCTTGTATAGATTTGGTTGCCATGAGGATTGTTTAAACTTATTCGTATACGTATGCTATGCCTAAACTTGTGTACTCGTCTTTGCTTTCGCATTGACATTATTTTAAAACATGTTACAGGTTGAAGGAGATGATGCTATGAAAACAATATAGCAAGGACTAGATACACATAAATTAGACGTTAGGTTTATTGTCAATGTATCAATTTTGTTATGACTTTCCAAATGTTATGTTGTTTCTTTGTTTTGTTACATTGATGTATTTGACAATTCTTATGAAATGAAATATGGTTTAATTCATTATTGTCACTTATTAATGTTGTGAGCAATGAGCAATCTCGTTTTCGTCTCATCCAGATGTTTCCGCCATCGGTTGGGGTGTGACAGATTGGTATCAGAGCCATAACTATAGGGAATTAGGTAGAATTGCCATGTTCGACCTAGTCTATAGTTCTAAGTACCCGTTGTGACCATTCTTGATTATGCTTAAAACTTTATGCTTCCTACTTTGCTTCACTCTTTCCTTTTGGTCTTAATACATATACATGGTGTCTTCTTAAGACACTTTTACACAATACACGTTTGGACGCTTGAAGTGTCACACCCCGACCCGCAGCGGAATAAGAGTTGCGGCATAATTGAGTTATCACCAAAGCTCATGATATTTACTAATATGTTTCATATTTATTAAATTCAAAATTACATCCTCATTCCAAACATGTTCATACAATTACAAAGAAAGATAATCAACTAAACAATCCAAAGTCTAAACCAGTTTATTCTTCTAAGCCATCCTATGTGCTTCTTGCTGCAGCTGGATCACCTGTATCATGTGTAAAAATGGGGGTTTTTGGGTCAACATAAGTGGCGATTGAACCTTGTTAGAAAAACATTTATTATTGATCTCTTGTTATCTTTATTATGGAAAATTGTGCAATAATCATATGTGAGCAAACGTAAATAATCATACAATAACAATAGCAACAACAAACAATAACATACAATAACAAACCAACTTGCATGAATATATAACATGAATGAAACTGTATATGTTGGCAACGTCACGTTGACGCTCATAGGTAATGGGGAACGGACGGCCTATGATAAATGTCTGTGCGATCAAGGCTCAATCAAACGGAGCCAATCGTATGTTGGCAACGCCTAGTTCACGCTCATATGTAATGGGGAACAGCTCAACGCTCATATGTAATGGGGAGCGGCGGCCTATGATAATGTATGTACTGAAAATGATAAATTTAATCTAAACAATAACCACACAAACAGTTGATACATGTTGAATACACATTTGTTCATGGATATGATGGATGCACAATAGTTTAAATGTAATAAATAATAAGACACATGATACACCCCAAAAACGTGATTAAAACGGGGAATTTGTAGAGATTCACTCACATTGGGTGCGTTCGGTTGAAGATGTTGAAATGCGCACGAGTGTAGAGGATTGATCGACGAGAATCAACTAACCTAAATAATAACGAAAAGGTATGGTAAATGAGTGGATTTTATTAATAATTTTAATAAGATTTTTAGATATATTTTTGTGAGTTTAAGGCTATTTTCTAACTTTAAAAACATTATTTTCAAGTATTTTTAATTGATTTTTAAATTAAATAAATAAATAAAAATATAAAAATGTTGACTTTTGAGTTGACCATTGACCGTTGACCGTGACTGTTGACTGTTTGACCGATTCGCTAGTGTGCAAGTAAGCGCCGGGTAAGGCTCGAACCCGAGACCTCCCGTACGCGTGCACGCAGCTCTACCAACTGAGCTACGTGTCTAACCCGAAATATTTATGTTTTTAATTATATTTATATATTGTTTTAATTTATTCAAAATTCATTTATTTTTAAAAAGGATTTTAATCATCGAACCGGCGTGCGTAACAGGTCTCGAACCCGGGACCTGTGGTTTAGTGTTGCACACAGTCCACCGCTGGACTGTGTGTCTAACCTGGTTAATATACTGATTTTTATTATACTTAACATCTTCAGTGAGTTAACCCGGTTCGGTTCTTAAAAAAACATTTTTATTTCCGAGAATAGGGTCGTGATAGGGATCGAACTCGAGACGTATGTTTATTGTTTGCACACAGTCCACCGCTGGACTGTGTGTCTAACCCGTTTATTATACTGATTTTAATTAATCTTATAATCATAATCAACTTCGTCTTCTTCGCTCAAGAACACAGATAACGATTAATCAACTATTTCTTGCTTAATTCGATTAACAGGCGTATGAATGATTAAAATGTAACGGATAGGAAAGGTTTTGGGAATGAACATACCGGAATGACGATCTTTCTCAGAACTCCGGCGAAGTCGTCGGCTCTGTTTTTATGAACTTCGTCTGAGCGGACCAATTAACAATTTTGATTAGCTAGTTGTGGAATTGAAGTACTAAACAAGAGTTATCAGAAGGATTAAAAGACTATACTGTTTCACAGCGAAAACTGGGAATTTTCAGAAGTTTTCCGGCGAGAGTGGATTATCCGATATCGTCGCCTGAAACTGATTCTGATTGAAGGGTTTGAGTTAGGAAAAGCCTAACAACTGATAGAAGATAGAAGAATTTAGAAACTTACCGTTTTGATGAAAGACACGGTTTTCCGGCGAAAGTCCGGCGAGCTCAAAAAGTAATTCCGACGATCAGAAATTAGAGTAAACGTGAAATTAGAAGTTCTGGGAATGTAATTGAGTCGCGAGATGAGGATTTTGTTGAAGTAATTCAAGAAGTGAATGTTTTCGGTTATAGAAACCGAACATCACATGAATTCAAGTTCATTAACGACTGAATTGATTAAGAATGTCGGTTTATCGGTTATAATCTAGAATCCGCGAGCACTCAAACATCTTGGACGGTTGGAAGCCGATATCGGTTTCAGTTTGGCGCAACAGGTTGATTCACGGTTGTACATATGTTTTAATTGTTTCCTAGAACTCACAAAGACATCAAGTGGCGGAGTGGTTATATGTGCGCGAGTTAAAACTTTGAGGCTCACCCGGCTGACCCGGGTTCGAATCCCGGCAGCCGGTTTTCTTTTTTATTTATTTTATTTTCACTTTTTATTAATTATAGTTTTTAAATTCTAATTTGTTTATTGATTATGCATCGTTTAAAATTAAAATAAACATAAATACGCAACGAAAAATTTATAACTTGATATTCGATTACAAATGAAGCGGGTTTGGAAAAACCCGTTTTTTTTTTTACAAATGTTACATGAAGACACTCGTAATATAAACGAGACGACTTCACTAAAATAGGTGTGAAAACCGCAATTTGGTGAACGACTCTCAATCCGCTATACTTATTCTTTTTGCACGCAATTATGCCATCAAGTTAGGAGTGAAATCCAAACCTTGATGGAAATTTTCCAACTCAAAACTCTAATGGACCCTTACCAACGAATCGGAATTTTCTCTTCATTTGGTAAGTACTAACCACACTTAGGGTACGAAATCGTCAAGTTAGGGGTGAAACCTGCACCTTGTCGATTAAGTCCCATTCCTTGATTTTCGCTCTCGCCAAAGTCTCGATTTTCCGATCGGTTAGATACGTGTAGTAACTGGAAGGGTAAAATGTCGTTAGTCGCTTCTCGATGAGAGCAATTTACCTATAGGCCAAAGCACGTTTCTCTAATTCGAAAAGATCTTCGATTCACTTTGGAATTGTCAACGATTCTCTACCCGAATCATTCCCATGTTTTATGAGCCTATTCTTTTTATGTGACTCAAATTTTATGTGTTTTAATACTTGTTACCTCGTTCATTTCAAACCGTTACACACTCGCACACTTATCGCAATAAAAACAATACTAATCCTCGTGAACAAACTAAATTTATACTCTTTATTTGTATTCATACGTGAGTATACGTGTTATACTTGTTGAAATCATGCAAACTATGTGAACCATACTTGATGAACACATGCTTCTTATGTGAAACTTATGTGAACTTGATTCTTACTCATGCATGCAAAACCTATTTTCTCTTATTACGATCAAGTCTCATGCTTTTTCTTGTTTACAACCTCTAGATGCCTCTTTTCCGTAAGTCGTTGAACCATCCCAAAAAGTCCAAGAAGTTGGGTTCCAAGAAGGAATCCAACAACGAGGACTCGATATCGAAGCAAGAACTGATTGGGCTCGTTTCGGAGTAAATGGCCGGGCAAATGGCTAAGATCATACCCGACATTGTTAGCCAAATCCACACCATACACGCCGAAGCCACACCTAAATCATCCGCTGATTCTAAAGCCGATACCCCCAAACCATCTTACCAATTCAAGCATTTCATGGCTTGTAAACCTGTGGAATTCACTGGCATGGACGGTGTTACCGCCATGATCCATTGGTTTGATTCAATGGAGCTTATCTTCCTTCAGGGCGGCTGCCCTAAGGAACTCCGAACCCTTAATGCCACCAGGGTCTTTCGCAAGAGAGCCCTCGAGTGGTGGACCACCGAACGAAACACGCGTGGCAACGAAGCAGCCCACGTAATGACTTGGGAAGAGCTTAAGGAGCTCATGAAGGAGCAATTCTGTCCTCCCCATGAGACCCAGAAACTTGAAAACGAGTTCTGGAATCTCACACAACAGGGGAACGACGCTGAAGGATTGATCACGCGCTTCAAACAGTTAAGTATCATTTGCCCTGGGCAAGTCGATACTGTTCCCAAGTCAATCGCCAAGCTCATCCGTTGCCTCTCACCAGTGATCATGAACCATGTAGCCGCATCCAACCCAAAAACCCTCGAGGAAGCCTATGCCATAACCCTCCAACTCAACCATAACTGCATCCTTCAGGGGGCCTACGATAAGGTCCCTACGAAGCATGCGCACCAAGCCATTGCCAACACCACCGAATCACCTACCCCTCCAGCCAAAAAGCCCCACAACAAGAACAAGAAGCGGAAGGCTTCTTCTCAAAACAATGCGGTCGTCACTCCGCCTACCCCTACACCACTAAACGCCATCGCCACTACCCAAAACACCAACCAGCCTGGACAAGGTTACATTGGCTCTCACCCCAAGTGTACCACTTGCAACTACCATCACCCTGTTGGCACCTCATGCCGAAAATGTGCCAACTGTAATAGGTTGGGACACCTCTCCAACTACTGTCGCCTACCCTAGAACCAGCAAACCCAAGCCCTTTTACCTTATCCTAACCCAAACCGTCAAACCCAAGCTACACCTGGTCGAACCTGCTACAATTGTGGCGATCCTAACCATTTCGCCAACGTTTGCCCGAAACGCACCAACAACCAGCAGCAACAACAAACCAAACCTGCGAAAGGACGAGCTTTCGTTCTCACCTCAGCTCAAGCCCAAAGTTCGAATGATGTCATCACTGGTACGTTCCTTGTGAACCATATCTATGCTACTTGTCTGTTTGATACTGGCACAGATAAAAGTTTTGTATCCATTTAATTTGAACCCTTGCTTAAGTGCGAACGAACTAAAATGCCTAATCCTTTTGCTGTCGAAGTCGCTAATGGTAAGACCATCTCTGTTGACTCTGTTCTTTCTGGTTGCTCCCTAATCTTAAACGATCATAAGTTTTCCATCGACCTCATACCTATGCAAATGGGTAGCTTTGACGTCATAGTAGGCACGGAATAGCTTAAGCGAGTTCGTGCTGAAGTCGTTTGTTCTGAGAAATTCATTCGTCTTCCCCTACCTCAAGGTGACTCTTTACACGTCTATGGTGAGAAACCTTCTAAGGGTCTCAAGCTTATGTCGTGCATCAAAGCGAACAAGTACTTGCGTAAGGAGTACTTTGCCTTTCTCGCCCACGTTGTGGAAAAGAAAGACCAAGGTCCTAGCATAAGTGATGTTCCTGTCGTTTGTGAGTTTCCTTCTGTTTTCCCCGAGGATCTCCCTGGTCCTCCGCCTCCTCGAGCTGTCGATTTTCATATTGAACTGATCCCTGGCGCAACTCCTGTTGCAAAAGCTCCCTATCGTTTAGCACCCTCGGAGATGCAAGAGCTATCAAGCCAACTTCAAGAGCTTCTTGATAAAGGCTTTATACGCCGCTCCCGTGTTGTTCCTCAAGAAGAAAGATGGGTCTTTTCGGATGTGCATTGATTATCGTGAGCTCAATAAACTTACAGTCAAAAACCGATACCCACTTCCTCGTATTGATGATCTCTTCGATCAATTGCAAGGCGCGAAGTGCTTTTCAAAGGTTGACCTCCGTTCTGGCTATCATCAACTTCGGGTTTTCGAGGAAGATGTACCCAAAACCGCATTTCGCACACGTTATGGACACTACAAGTTCGTGGTCATGCCTTTTGGTTTAACCAACGCTCCTGTAGTGTTTATGGATCTCATGAACCGTGTGTGTAAGCCTTTTCTCGATCATTTCGTCATTGTATTCATCGATGATATCCTGATCTACTCCAAGACGAAAGAAGAACATGGACGACATTTGCGTCTTATTCTTCAGCTTTTGCAAACCGAACGTCTTTATGCCAAATTCTCCAAGTGTGAATTTTGGCTAAAAGAGGTTCAATTCTTAGGTCACACCATCAATGAACTTGGTATTCATGTTGACCCTGCAAAGATAGAAGCTGTGAAGAATTGGATTGCACCCAACTCGCCCTCTGAAATTCGTTCGTTTCTTGGCCTAGCTGGGTATTATCGCTGTTTCATCTCGAACTTCTCGAAGATTGCCGTTCCTTTGACTTCGTTGACTCAAAAAGATAAACCTTTTGTTTGGGGTCCCGAACAAGAGGAATCTTTCCAAACGCTCAAGGACATGCTTTGTAATGCTCCTATCCTCACTCTCCCCAATGGGAACGACGATTTCGTCGTGTATTGCGATGCCTCTAACCAGGGTCTTGGTTGCGTTCTCATGCAACGGGACAAAGTAATCGCTTACGCGTCGAGACAACTCAAAATTCATGAGAAAAACTATACTACTCACAACCATGAACTTGGTGCAGTTGTTTTTGCGTTAAAGATTTGGCGACACTACCTTTATGGTACAAAGTGTACGGTCTTTACTGACCATAAGAGCCTCCAACACATCTTCGATCAAAAGGAACTCAACATGCGTCAACGTCGTTGGGTAAAATTCTTAAACGACTACGACTGTGATATCCGCTACCACCCTGGTAAGGCGAATGTCATGGCCGATGCACTTAGTCGTAAGACTCATGTCAAGAGTGCTCGTTGCTACCAAATCGTGGGAAAACTCAGCGAGTTGATTCAACAAGCACAATTTGCCGTCATTAACGAGGGTAACCTCGATAACGAGTTGAATTGTGGAATCGAAAACCCACTCGAAGCTAAGCCTGATGGTATTCTTTACTACCATAGTCGCATTTGGATTCCCGATCGTCTCAATCTTCAGACTACTTTGATGGACGAAGCTCACAAATCCCGATACTCCGTTCATCCTGGAGCTGATAAGATGTACCATGACTTGCGCGCATCCTATTGGTGGCCTGGAATGAAACGTGATATCGCTCTCTACGTCTCCAAATGCCTTACGTGTTCCAAAGTCAAGGCAGAACATCAACGTCCCTCCGGTTTGCTCGAACAACCAGATATTCATGTCTGGAAATGGGAGAGCATAGCCATGGATTTCATCACGAAATTGCCTCATACCTCGTCTGGTCACGACAGCATTTGGGTTATCATCGATCGTTTGACCAAATCCGCACACTTCCTCGCCATTCGTGAAGATTACATAGTCGAGAAATTGGCTCGTATCTACACGAGTGAAATCAGTAGTCGTCACGGTACTCCTCTTGATATTATTTCTGATCGCGATGCTCGTTTCACTTCTCGCCTTTGGCAAACTTTCCAATCCGCCCTTGGCACTCGTTTGAATCTTAGCACCGCTTTTCATCCTCAATCTGATGGTCAGACCGAGCGTACTATTCAAACTCTAGAGGATATGCTTCGATCATGCGTAATCGATTTTGGCGGCAACTTGGATTTTCACTTACCCTTGGTAGAATTCTCGTACAACAACAGCTATCACGCAAGTATTCAAATGGCTCCATTTGAAGCACTATATGGTTGCAAGTGTCGTTCGCCTATTTGTTGGCACGAGATCAGAGACGTACAACTCATCGGTCCCGAACTTATACAAGAGACGACGGACAAGATCTTACAGATTCGTGACAACTTGCTCAAAGCTCGAAGCCGACAAAAGAGCTATGCTGATAGAAGACGCAAACCTTTGGAATTCGACATAGGTGACCCGTACTTCTCAAGGTTGCACCTTGGAAAGGTGTTGTTCATTTTGGTAAGAAAGGCAAACTCGCTCCTCGCTATGTGGGTCCTTTCAAGATTCTCGAAAGGATTGGCAAGGTAGCGTATCGACTGGATCTACCTCAAGCGCTCAGCAACGTGCATCCTGTGTTTCATGTTTCAAATTTGAAAAAGTGTCTAGCTGAAGAAGGACTCCAAGTTCCACTCGAAGATCTTCAAATCAATGATACTTTGCACTTCGTGGAGAAACCGGTCGAAACCATGGACCGAGGAACCAAGCAACTGAGGCGCAGTCGTATTCCAATTGTAAAGGTTCGATGGGAAGGTACACGTGGCGCCGAATTCACTTGGGAACTTGAAAGTGATATGAAGACTAAGTATCCGTATCTCTTCGTTACATCTTCCTAAATTTCGGGACGAAATTTCCTAAAGGAGGGGAGACTGTAACACCCCGCGTTCTATGCTTTCTATTTTTGAAAACCTTGTATCGTACTTCTATTTTTAGTAAGCGTTGTATCTTGTATTCGTCTTTCGTTGTAAACGTTGTAAACCGAGACTTGGATCGTAATAAGAAACTCGTATTTTATCCATACTATGATAATCATAGTCATGTTACACTTATACTTGTTCATACTTTAAGCATATAAACGTATTCGTGGTACTCTCAATTGTAAACGTGTGATAACTTGCAAACATGGTATCTATGCGTAATCGAGACTTAAACGTGAAACTCGTAATCGTTAAACTAAATTCGTTACGAAAATATAATTACCTATTCATTTATTAAGTTAATTAATTAATTAATTAGTTAATAAAATTAATTAATTTATTTTTTACAAAAAAATAAAAATAAAAAATAATAATTAAAATGCTATTTAGTTTATATATATATATATATATATATATATATATTAACATTTAGTTTTTAGATGTTAATATCTACCCGTTTTTAATAAGTCCAAGGTTTAAATTGTAATTCTTGGATTCTCAAACTACAGGGGCTATTCTTGTCATTTATGAAACCTGATTTAATGATTTTTAAATGAAAAAAAATAAATCAACAAAACCGGATCCACGGGACTCGAACCCGGGACCTCTGGTTCAACATAACCGCGCCTTAACCACTCCACCACACAATAACTTCTGAAGGAAACCCGGACAATAAGGGTTCTAACCTTTGTTTCCGACCGAGCTGAGCGCGACCAAGGGGCGGACAGCAGCCCTTTTTGGCGGGTTTTTTGTATTTTTTTTTTGTGTTTTTGAGCCTTTAATACTCACCTTAACCTCACCTAACTTACCCTAATCCTTTCCCTATAAAATCCACCTCTAATCCAAGCATTTTTACACTTTAATCTCTCTCAAATCACTCTCAAATCACCACAAGATCCTTGCAACATCAGATTTTCGAGCAGATTGTATACCTCTTACAAAAGTGAGCATATCTTGCTCATTTCTTAACCAAATTATCTCATTCTTCTTCCTACTTGCTTGGATAAACTTTGGGTTGAATTCCCAGGGTTCTCATGGAGAATCCAGACCTGGAAATTCCTCAAAATGTCCAAAAACTTTCTGTTATGATTTAACTTTTCATAAAAAAATTGTTTAATCTCATACTTTTCTCATTCATCCTAGTGTTCTTGAACTCCTAATCACATATATGATTATGGGGACTAACCTAGGTTGTTAAACATGTAAGTAGGAGTGTTTAAACACTCCAAACTTTCTGTTTTTGAAGAGCATTGAGCTCACAAGTGATGCAAGTTCTTAGCTTGTTCATGTGTGTCCACCAAGGAAGCTTGGACTATCCTAACTTGAGACTACACTTCACTTGATGATTTTCATCAAGATCCCAAGCTAGTTTGCTAGACCTAAAAGTGTCACAACCCCGCAAAGCCGTTGACAAGTGTCCTCGTGCGCTCGCCAGGTTGTTGAATACTTGGCTACTTGGTATCTAGATGACCCCTTATCATTCTTATCTTTACATTCTTGTATAGTATATAGTTCTTGTACCCTCCTTGTTACCAATGGTAACTTGTGTAGTGGTGAACATAATCCGAGGTTCAAAGTGGATGGTTTATCCTCCCACCTCCTACTTGACTTACATGATACTAAGAGGTTCCAAAGTGGATGGTTCATCCTCCCACCTCCTACATGATTATATAACTATATGGAACTATATTATAATCCTAAAACCGAAACCTTGATAATGACCTTATAATCAACTATCAAGCTATTAAGTTTAACACTAAAGTATGTAATTCCTTGTCACGATTCTAATAGGTCCCGAGCCTATGAAATCACATCCAACTCGTAAGAGTTACTATAGTGTCAAGAACGAGTGTTACATCTTAGTGAATACTTTCGTATCATAGTACTTTATCAAACTTATTTTTAATCATGCTCGAATACTCCTAATCCCCCGTTGAAACTCTATACTCATACGCCTCGTTTCCTCTTGTAGGATAATTCGGCATCATCCTCGAACCAACGTCTTCGAGACGGATTGTCAAGTGTAGAAAAGACTTAGCAAAACCGTGAGTACACTCGACCCACTTTTGTTTATAACACTTTTCGGGTGTAACATGTTTCCATATACAAAATCACGAACACTTAAACTTTATGAAACACACAAACGGTCCCATATACATGAAAACTTGAATCTTATACTTGATGCTTGTCTTGGATATTCGTTACGCTATGCTTTAATCATTAACTATTTTTAGCCTTTGTTTGACATGCTTAGCGCTATAGGAATTCACGCATCCACCTCCATCGTGTTATTCGTGAGGTCATGTTAAAACATCGTGATTGCATTAAGGATTTGATTATTAGTATTGAATGCCTTGATATTGCTCTTGTATAGATTTGGTTGCCATGAGGATTGTTTAAACTTATTCGTATACGTATGCTATGCCTAAACTTGTGTACTCGTCTTTGCTTTCGCATTGACATTATTTTAAAACATGTTACAGGTTGAAGGAGATGATGCTATGAAAACAATATAGCAAGGACTAGATACACATAAATTAGACGTTAGGTTTATTGTCAATGTATCAATTTTGTTATGACTTTCCAAATGTTATGTTGTTTCTTTGTTTTGTTACATTGATGTATTTGACAATTCTTATGAAATGAAATATGGTTTAATTAATTAGTGTCACTTATTAATGTTGTGAGCAATGAGCAATCTCGTTTTCGTCTCATCCAGATGTTTCCGCCATCGGTTGGGGTGTGACATAATATTTGGTAGAAATAGATTGTGCATAAATCGATGCACTATACCTACCGAACTCACTTATTGGGGTGTCACCCGTTTGATGTTTAGTCGTCACATCCTGAACAACATTCAATATAGTTATAATCGGGTCCCGGCCCGAGCTACTACTAGCACGTGAGCTCAATTCCCGGAACACATGTATGTTTATGGTCTGCTCATATTTATTTAAATAATGATCAAATTGTATTCAAATTGTGTTAAATTTATCTTTAGTTTTGGATTTTAAATTTGGCTTAACCTCATGCATATTCATATTGTATATATCTTATCTATAAGTGCTTCAACCTCCACAACCTATGACAAGGGTGTAAAGCAAAAGAACAAGGGAAACGGGTGATAGTTCTAAGAAATATTTTTAAAAATTTTCTTTCGTCGGTTTTATCACTAACGAGAACACTTAATTTTTATTTTCAAAAATTTTGAAATTAAAGGTTATTAGAAAACAATTTTGAAAGAACTAAATCAGAGAGCTGTTGAATATACCCCGGTATTTTTGTTATTGCTGTTTTGAAAACAATAAAATCGGTGAGATGTTGAATATTTTCCAACCCAATTCCGGAAAAGGGTCGACTTCATGTTGTTCTAAAAGACAATCAAGATAAACTTTTAACCTCGGTACTTGGGTTAAAGCACTTTTAAACATATGGCAAGTTGAATTCCAACGAGTAGGTACGTCTCAATTAGGACCGAAATATTTTGCACCAACATCTTTAAAAAGTTTTTTGTACTCTTGATATCTTTCATTTCCTCTTTAAAAACATCGTGTAACAATATTCTAAAAGCTTTTATAAAATTGACAACGAATTTAGCTTCGAGCCCGAATTACACAACTAAATCAATAATATGCGCAAAGCGCATCCACAGATTGTTTATATTTTAATTAAAAAGTTTCAATCGCTGCGGTATTGTGTGAGGTATTATAGAATGATATTGAAAATAATTTATTTTGTAAATTAAATGCTATTATTGGATTATCTATGATTTTAAATAAATTAGTAGCTTTATGCGATGACGTAAAACTTTCACACGCAATCGTATTGGGATCTATCCAATGAGCGTTGACACAAATGTACGATTCTGGTAAACCATATAGAGCCGACCAAACATCACTAGTGAAGTTCACACTTGTGTTTAAATTTACAAAAAAAATACAATTAAAATATTTTTTTCTTTATTCCACAATGTTAAACAATGACGTCTAAGTGTAAAACAACTTATGTCAATGTAACAAGGTTGAAGCATCTTTCAAATCGTGGTTCTCAACTGTCGGTTGTCGAAGTGGTTGAACGGCAGAGCTTCTTGAATCACCAGTTTTGCCATTCTATTCTGAACTACAACGATATCGTAATGAAATATGGTACCATCACCACCCAATTCGGCTTGTCCGGGACCCGGAGTTTCTTTTAGCGCCTTGCAAATTTCTTTTGGATATGCTTATTTGTAGTGGAGTTTAAAATACTAATTAACAAAGTGCCACAAAACTTGCAACGAGAGCCTTTGTAGATCTGTCACTCATCTTCACGAAATCCCAATTGCACCAAATTTCATGGTTCTGATTATATGAAACAACCTCAATAACGAAAGGGGCGGAGGAAGACAAACATTAACGAATGATGTTGATTTGGATGTCAGTACAAGTGCAGAAGAAAGTGTAGAACGAGAATAAACTGAGAGTACTTTTTTTCGTTTTTTTGTTCGTTTATGTATTTTCGAATTGGGTAATCAACCGGTACATACCATAACTACTTATACTCATTTGGGAGGGTCGAGAAATGGTTCTAATGATCACAAAATAGTTGAAAACGGCTATATAGCCGTTACCAACGACTAGAATCGGTTTTAGCGCGTTTCAATGGTCATAACCCTACCCGGGCATTTTCGGGTAGGATCTGAGAACTGGTTCGGATAGGAACTAGGTAGGAACCGATTTTGAAAAAAAAAACTATGGAGAACCAGCTAGGAATTATTAGTTGGTATCCTATCTGAACCTGATATTGATGCCATCGGGTAGGACTGAATCAGTTCAAGTTGGGTCCACCAGGTCATATCCGGAACCAATTTTTTTTTCCATCTTTAGCGGCTACTTCACATATTTAGTTTTTTTTATCCGCTAATTTTTCATCACGTATACTACTTTTTACCCGATAAATTGCATTTTTAGTCTTCAAATTCATCCACTTTCTCCCTCAAGCTTTCTCTCTACGCTTTGGTGAAGATGAAGTCTAATATGTGGATTAGGGTTCAAAATCCATTATATACTTCAACATTATATGAATGGCAGATTAGCAATTCAGAATACATTATATACTTCAACATTATGGGTTTAATCCCTTCATTTGAGCCCAAATCCATTATTAACTACTTCACAACTCTCATTTAATCAAAACTCACATTTTAACCAAAATACACTTTCATTTTTTTAAAGGCCAATGTTAGCCTATTTACATGAATAATTATAAATTATTCCTCTTGTTTAGGTTCTTCTCTTTTAGAGGCATATGCCCCTATCAAGTGGTATAGGTGTTCAAGATCAGATTATCTTTTTTTCGGATATCCGAAAATTTTGGACAGTCAATATTAATATCGCAAAATTGGATATCCAAAATTTCTGATACGGACCTCGGATATCAAAACGTATATTCAAATTCATAAAAAAGAATTCAAAAAAGCAATTCGTGCATAAATTAAAACTAAATCTTTATTCGATTTTCCAAATTTTCAACTTTAATGAACTTTTTTAAATCAACATTCGAATCCGATTATTTACTATTTTTTTACTACATTTCAGACTAAACATAGTACTCATATACTATATATATTTAAAAAAAATATTAGTTTTCGGATATGGGATGATCCTCTGAAAATTTTAGAAATACACATCCTATCCGAATCCGAAAATTCCAACTATCCGGTTTTTCGGATATCCAAATTTCGGACATTTCCAATACGGATTTTCGGATTCGGGTCTAGATTTTTTTTGAACAACTCTATCAAATGGGCTACTCCACATTAGCAAATACTCTTCCATTTTTATCAAGCCTTGGAGTGTGGGGCTCGTCCCCGGTCCTCATCGTCCTCCTCAAGCTTGTGGCGGCGGTCCTCCAACACACTCACAGACAGATACATACATACGTACGTACGTACATATATACAAAAGGGCTCATTCTGACACCTTAGGCCCATCTCCATACATGATAAACACTTACCTAGTAAATACTACCCTCCACCACCACACCTATTAGTAGGACCTCACGGACATCACAGTATCGTAGTGAAGTAAACATTTACGTCTTCCATTTATTATCATTATTATTTTTCATGATGGAAAAAAATTTTCCAGTCAACACTCAACACCAACTCACCTACCAATATAAATATATATATATATATATATATATATATATATATATATATACTTGTCACTTTCTCCATAACCATCTCGCCGCACATCTCCAATCTCCTCCAATGGCTACTCATGCTACTCTTCTTCTCAGATCCCCTTTCTACACAAACCCTAGAAGAACCACCACCATCAAAGCCTCCACCAACCCACCTCCACCAGTCCACCACCGCCGCCGCCCCGCCGACGAAAGCATCCGCCAAGAAGCCCACCGTCTCAACTCCTCCGACCACAACTTCTCCGCCAAATACGTCCCCTTCAACGCCGACCCATCCTGCACTGAATCCTACTCATTAGACGAGATCGTCTACCGCTCTCGCTCCGGCGGCCTCCTTGATGTGCAGCACGACATGGAAGCCTTAAAAGCATTCGACGGAACCTACTGGAAATCGCTATTCGATTCCAGAATTGGCAAGACAACGTGGCCGTACGGGTCGGGTGTATGGTCCAAGAAAGAGTGGGTGTTGCCGGAGATTGATGATGATGATATTGTCAGCGCGTTTGAAGGTAATTCCAACATGTTTTGGGCGGAGCGTTTTGGCAAACAGTTGGTGGGCATGAATGATTTATGGGTTAAACATTGTGGGATTAGTTATACGGGTAGTTTTAAGGATCTGGGTATGACTGTTTTGGTTAGTCAGGTTAACCGGTTGCGTAAAATGAACCGGCCGGTTATCGGGGTGGGCTGCGCGTCAACTGGGGACACGTCTGCTGCGTTAGCAGCTTACTGCGCGTCTGCTGGTATCCCCAGCATTGTTTTCTTGCCTGCTGATAAGATTTCGATGGCTCAGTTGGTGCAGCCGATTGCCAACGGGGCGTTTGTGTTGAGTCTGGATACGGATTTTGACGGGTGTATGCGGTTGGTTAGGGAAGTGACTTCAGAGTTACCGATTTATTTGGCCAATAGTTTGAATAGTTTGCGGTTAGAAGGACAGAAAACGGCTGCGATTGAGATCTTGCAGCAGTTTGATTGGGAAGTACCCGATTGGGTGATTGTCCCGGGTGGGAATTTGGGGAACATATATGCGTTTTACAAAGGGTTTCACATGTGCAAGGAGTTGGGATTAGTTGATAGGATTCCGAGACTTGTGTGTGCCCAAGCTGCAAACGCTAACCCACTTTATTTACATTTTCAATCCGGGTGGGAGGATTTTAGTCCTGTGAAGGCGAAAACCACTTTTGCATCCGCTATCCAGATCGGCGACCCTGTCTCTATAGATCGGGCTGTGTACGCTCTCAAGAATTCCAATGGGATTGTTGAGGAGGCTACTGAAGAGGAACTGATGGATGCGATGGCGCAAGCGGATGCAACGGGGATGTTTATTTGTCCACATACTGGTGTTGCGTTGACGGCTTTGGTTAAGCTTAGGAACAGTGGTGTGATTAAGCCTACTGATAGGACCGTTGTGGTGAGTACTGCACATGGGTTGAAGTTTACGCAGTCGAAGATTGAATATCACTCTAAAGAAATCCCGGAAATGGCTTGTAAGTTGGCTAATCCGCCGGTGAACGTGAAGGCGGATTTTGGGTTGGTTATGGATGTTCTTAAAAAGTACTTGTTGAGCAAAGATTCTAAGAAGTAAGGTGACACAAGTCTATTATATGTTCCTGTGGTATTGTAGATTTAGGGGTCTTGTTAGTTGTAGCTTTCAGTTTCCATCTTCTTTGGGTGCCATTGAGATTATGCTTCGAAATGAACCTTTTGGATTTGGTTATTATCGCAGATTGACTCATGGCAAGTCTGTTGTTTATTTATAAGAATAAGAAGGCGTTTTTTGGCTTGTGTTGAAACACTTGATTTCGCCATTGAATTACGTTAAGCATGTAATTCATGCATGTTTTGACAATGTTTGTACTATCTAATGTGGTGATCCTGTCTTTGTCCAATGTTTTGGCTGTTTTGACAATGTATTGGACTGATATCCTTCAATCATTCGTGTTGTTAGTGGAATACAACTTGAGATTTTGCCTTTTAAGACTTTGTCATTTGATTTGATCTTACCCTTAAATAACATAATCCTAAGAGGTGATATATATGTTTAGCGCATACAACATGAAAGATTTGACATCAGCTTTTGCTTAATGTGGTTGTTTCTAATTTGTGACAGAAGATTAGGATATTCTGAATATTATACATATTTCATTCATGCTTTTTGTTAGAACATTCCACCCCAAGGATGCAAGCCACTACCAGATCATGACCCATTACTACTAGCACTACAATTCAAAGATACAACCCATGTTGCACACATCAATTCCATCTCTTTAGTTCTTCCTTGTCCCTCAAGGAGATCATACTGACATGGCGCTCCGGAAACATACAAACGAGTCTTAGAGAAGCACAATGGTGAGCACTTTTCGTTTTCTAGTGTTGCACCTTTGACTAGTGCCCCGTTGTTTACCGTGAGATCCAGCTGGTGCGCTCAACTAGCATTTTTATGTTGTGTTGACTTGGAGACTACAACTCAAGTGAGTGCAAAGTGGCATGAATTTGATAGAAACAAGACTTGTGTCGTTTAAGGCTTCGTGCACCCACTGTGGAATTCGTCGTCCTGGGTTTGGTTAAAGTCATAATAGATGAACTGGTGTTATTTTTTGAATAGTATGATCATATGAATCATACTCTTAGTGACAGATGGCACGTATAACACCATGACGCAATAAGAATAATACCTTAATATAGGCGTTTACTATTCGTCTGTGTGGAATTACAATGTTGTGTGTGTAATCTAAAACAAAATATGAAGCTATTGATCTTTTGATGTGTAATTACAATCTTAACAAAATATCAAGTCTGATTTAATTAATGAGATTTTAAAACAAATACATATATGTTAGATATTTTAGTGTAATCGATATTAACTTGGTGACCAAAAAGAATTATGATGTACATCAAACAAGTTAGGCTGTGCGGGAGTGCATGCTTGCTCGAGTTGTTATAATTCCAAGGGGGCAGGTCCCAGGGGCGGCAGCCCCTGGCTGGGTCGAGCTTGATCATAAATAGCCCATTGCGACAATTCCCAACCACCATAATCCGGTGGTCGCTGGCTATCAACATCCGGTGGTCGCTGGCTATCAACAAACACTTGTGTCTCATCGTCAAATACCCCCAGGAGTAAGTTGACTGCCTCGGTTCTTCAGGTTGTCTACTCGATCCCTCACCTATGTCTATTCCAGCCTCTCTCTTCCGTCTTATCAATTCTTCATCACTAGAGTCGAGATCATCCATCTCACCTTGTTGTGGGACTGTTTTCCCCCATTGCAACATCTTCACTTTTGCCCCATCTCCATATTGGATTTTGTGCCATAATTTTGATTTCTTGTATGAAAACGGTCACTTCTGCCCATATCAGCGATGGAGAATATGGCTTGCGGCTTGGTAAAGGGATACTCAGACGGCAGCAACGCCCCTTCCTTTTCAAGCAATGCACCGATCAATCTAGCATGAGGTATCAATTTTTTCAACTTTGTGTTTCCACTCTACCAGATATGATAACAAGCTGTCGGAATGAGAGATGTGGTTGCCCAGTCATGATAGCATAGAGGACTGGAAGCTCCCATTTCCTAATCGCGACTCTATCTCACAACCGCGGAGCCACATTCGAGATCACAAAACTCAACAACGCCCTCACAAGCGGCTTCAAGTTATCCCGTCTCATATCAACCCCTTTGTTCAGCGAAAACAACTCCATATACATCGCATTTTCCCCAACTAGGTTTTTCTGTTCATTAAAGTAATCATTTTCATTAACTAGATGATAGAAATTCTTACCACGGAAGTCCATTATTGCTTCAAAGTGGCTAAAGACCAGTAGCCGACTTCCCATTGACCGTTCTAGTGAGTGTGACAGTCCTCGGCAGATTGTTCCCATCGTCCTTTTCTAGCGTACTCAACCATGCCATCACACTTTTGATGTACACTTCCCCCTTTTCATTACCACGGAAGTCCATTATTGCTTCCCAACCAAGCGCGACCAGTTTCTCGTAGAACCGTAACACCCCAAATTCTATACTACTTAATTAAGTTAGAGATAAATAAATATGAAAATAAAATCTTAGCCATTATTAACTAGACACCAAATTTGAGGGACTGAAGATGGATATATGGTAAAGTTGAATTGAAATTAGATAAATAAAGAAAATAAACACAGACATCTTACTGATGTATGTGTGTATCGACCCAAGCTAGAGAAGAAGAAGAGCAAACCCTAGAATCCACTAAATCTGCCAAATCAAAAGAGAATTGAAGCTAGAATTCATGCATGTGTTAAGAATTTTTCTCACATAAGTGTTCCTAACATCAAGTAAGTTGAATTGCATGATTTAATGGTTTTTGATAAAGTGGGTTATGTATAATTCGTGAAGATAGTATGAAATTGAACATGAATGTTAGTTCATAACAATGTGTAGGAGTTGTAATGAGCTTGATTTTGACCATATTGATGATTTAGAATAAAACCCATTTGTAATTGAAGAATGATGAAGTTTAGTTATGTTCATGTTTAAATTAGAGTAATGTTGAAGTTGTAGTAGTGTTATGGAAAGCATTTTGATAGATAATTTGATATGAAACACAATATATATGGTTATTATAATGATTGATGAGGAATGAGTAGTTATGTTAATCCATAAATAAACTAGGAAGAATGTGTTATAAGTTACTTGTAAGTCATGCTTAATTGATGGTATGCACACCACATGTTTGATTAATTGCCTTGAATTTAAGAAGTTGGGTTTTAATACTAGAACTTATTAATTTTATGAATTAGTATGAAAATGGGAATATATACGGTCAATTAACAATATAATCGAAAGTCGAAGTATGTTTGTGTGATAAATATTGTAGAAGCTAAAGATGCGATGTTGCACCTTATAGGTGTGAAGAAAGAAGGAGATACAAACCAACCGAAAGCACTTGAAGCACAAGATCGCGGTAAGTTCATATGAACTTGTTTACTTTTAATATGAGTATGATAATGGCTTTCATGGTGTTGATTCTACTTGAAAATGATAGTATGGATATAGCAAATTAAAGAGTTAGATTGAAGCATTCATTAAAATGAGAAAGAAAGAGATATGTTTTGACCCGATATTGGCGGGTAAGATTGAATAGGAATAATTGGATCTTGCTCTTGACAATAATATAATTTATTGTCAAAAGTTAAGGCGAATGAGTTACACTCGAATGAAATAGTCATTATGTTGACTTAACATAAACGGGTCAAACAACCCAAGGTACTAATGAATGTAGTTAGCGATTATTGATATATACTTACTAAATTGTGTTTTTCATATTGTGAACGATAGGAAAATCGCAGGTTTAAATTGGCGAGCTTGCAACGAATACATCATGATGCCCTTAATGCGCTTCCGGTCGTGTTCAAAATGTCAAACGAGTCAAAACGTCTTTTGGTTGTAAATTATGAATTTCATACTCGTGTCTTTGTAAGTATAATTAGTTAATACCTATGGTTTAGTAGTTTGTTTGGATGGTTTTAAGAAGTTTTTATGATAGACGATTTGCTTAAATTTCGCTATGAGGGTATTTTGGTCAAAAATTTCATGTTTCAAAAATAACGTATTTTAATTCTATTGACGTTGCGACCTTATGGATTTTTGGGCATTACAAGTTGGCATCAAAGCCAAGGTTTGAGGGATTCGAGTGTCCGAACTGGGTACTCGAACTCAAACCGAAAGCTCATGCAAGTATGTGTTCGTTCCGAAGCGCAATTTTGTAAGTGCTCTTAAAAAAGTTTTAACATTTATAATATGGAGAACGGAAAGGGATTATGAAAGTCTCACTAGAATAACTTGAGTAGGGTTATTACCGAGTGTTATGAACATTACGAAACTGCAAAAGGGGTCAAAATGGGATTTGAAAGGGAAAATTTCGAGTTGTTAGAGCTGTGCAGCGTCCGCAGAACAGACGGAGCGTCGGCGATGGTCCTTTGTGGCGTCGGCGAGACTACCCCTATAAACTGACACACTAACTTACTGTCTACGCAACATCTTCAGCGACGCACAAAACTAAGATCCGTCGGCGACGCAGCTCAAGGCCGTCGCCGACGCCACTTCCCAAATGAAGTTTTGAAAATTGTTATTTTATTTTGCCAAGACTTATAAACCCGTCTTAAACATTCGTTAAACTCTAAAAAGGCACCAGGATGTGAATGAAACCACGATGGTAAGCTAGTTACCCTATATATATATATATATATATATATATATATATATATATATATATATATATATATATATATATATATATATATATATATAAGGTATACCAATGATGAATGTACGAACGAATAAGAAAGTTGTGTGCACAGATGGAAGTATGTTACAATTGGCACATCAAGAATGTTGTGATGAGAATTATATGAACCTGTAACCTACAAGAATGGGGTTTTGAGATTTATGCAATATATAGAATGATATATGTGTATATAAATGTACACTCACATATGAAAGAATAGTATGATATCTAACATAAATATGCGATTGTAGATGACGGATGAAGGAGGTTCGAACGCTACGGAACAAATAAGTCAGGATGAATTAAATAAGTTGATTGCGGATGAAGTAGTAAAGACACTTGATGCAAACGTCCCTCGTATAGCACAAGAAGTAGAAAATCAAGTGTTAAGCATAATGGAAACTATGATGACCAGCAAGATAGACGAATTGAAAGAAATGATAAGCGGAATTCAAGGCAAGAAAGAAGCACGTTGGTGTACGTATAAAGAATTCATGGCATGTAAACCTGCATCTTATAATGGGGAAATATACCCCATAGAATGTCAAAGATGGATCTCCAACATAGAAGGGGTGTTCATTCGAAGCCATTGTGAGAAGGAAGATCAAGTGATGTTCGCCACAGGGCAACTTCAACGACAAGCGAACGATTGGTGGGATGCGTATAGTAAGGAGATAGGTGAGGATAAACTACAAACTCTTATATGGCAAGAATTCAAGGAACCCTTCATGAAGTATCATTGTCCACAATCGGCCGTAGATAGAATTCAAGAAGACTTCCTCCGTCTTTGACAGAAGAATGAAACAATCGATGAAATCACGAACATTTTCCTCGATAAGATGAAGTTTTGTATGGAATTCACAAGAACGGAGAGAATGAAGATCAACCGCTACCATGATATGCTAAAAGCCGAATACAAAGAGTTCATCACTCCTTCTAAATGTGAAACTTTGAACGAGCTCATTAATTGGGCGAGAGATAGAGAGATCGAATTGAAAAGGCAAGAAGAGCGAGAGGAGAAGAGGCAAGCTGAAAAGGGGACAACTCAAAGTACTCCCAAGAAACCCAAACATTACGATCATAGTAAGAAAGAGACTTTTAAGGGAGGATTTCCTCGATGCAAGACATGTGGAAAACTCCACACGGGAGAATGTTTAATGGGAAGAAAGGGGTGCTACAATTGTGGTCAAGAGGGACATCCGTACTACAATTGTCCTAACCCAAAAAGGGTATGTTACAATTGTAACGAATCGGGCCATGTGAAAGCAGAATGCCCAAAACTCAAGAAAGGAACAAAGAAGGAAGGAAAGAAGGAAGAAATCCCAAGGGCTAGAGGAAGAATGTTTCTGATCTCGTCAGAGGAAGCAAGGGCCCACCCGAATGTTGTATCAGGTATATTTGGGTTAAACTATATACCTACATACGTATTGTTTGATACTGGAGCTAATAGGTCATTTGTTTCAAACAAATTTATTCGTTTCCCTTCGTTTGTGATAGAAAGAATGCCCGTACCTTTAGAAGTAGAAATAGTTGATTGCAAGAGTTATTTATTACATGAGATATCTAGGAATTGTAAACTCACCATAGAAGACGAAGAATTTGATATTGATCTTATTCCCATGGTTTTGGGAGGATTCAAAGTAGTGGTGGGCATAGATTGGCTATCCCGAAACCACGCGGAGATTTTATGTGAAAGTAAAGTTATTCGTGTCATATCTCCTAAAGGGAAGCAAGTAAGTATTTGTGGGGAGCGGGTGATAGAGAATAAATTATGCACCGTTGTTGAAGCGGTTAAACATGTAAGAAACGGAAGTAAGGCCTTCTTAGCCTATGTGGTCGATACTAAACAAGATACCCCAAGAATAGATGATACAAAAATCGCGAATGAATATCTAGATGTGTTTCCTGATGAATTACCAGGATTACCGCCTGAAAGAGAAGTAGAATTTCGAATCGAATTGGAACCAAACGCCAAACCGGTAGCCAAAGCTCCTTACCGGTTAGCACCCGCTGAGGTACAAGAATTAATGGTTCAATTACAAGAGCTCCTAGAAAAAGGTTTTATACGTCCCAATGTATCCCCTTGGGGAGCACCAGTCCTATTTGTAAAGAAGAAGGATGGTTCGATGCGCATGTGCATTGACTATCATGAGTTCAATAAACTCACGGTGGAAAACGATATTCCTTGCTAAGAATAGATGATCTTTTTGATCAATTACAAGGAGCAAGTTGGTTTTCAAAGATTGACCTACGTTCGGGATATCACCAATTACGGGTGAGGGAAGAAGATGTAGCTAAGACTGCGTTTAGAACTCGATATGGACATTATGAGTTCTTAGTAATGTCTTTCGGGTTGACTAACGCCCCGGCCGCATTTATGGATTTAATGAATAGAGTATGCCGAAACATGCTAGACAAATTTGTCATAGTATTCATAGATGATATTTTAGTATACTCTCGAAGCGAACTAGAACATGCTCAACACTTGCGAGTAGTACTCGAGAAACTCCGAAAGGAAAGATTATATGCTACGTTTTCCAAATGTGCGTTTTGGCTCAGAGAGGTACATTTTTAGGCCATGTGATTAAAGAGGAAGGAATTTCAGTAGATCCGTCTAAGGTAGAAGTCGTTATTAATTGGTTGCCTCCGAAAAATGTTAATGAAGTAAGAAGTTTCCTCGGTTTAGCTGGTTTTTATAGGAGATTTATCCAAAATTTCTCTAAAATAGCCCTACCTATAACCAAATTGACCAAGAAGGAAGAAAACTTTTTTGTGGGGTGTTGCACAAGAGAAAGCCTTTCTTATATTAAAGGAAAAACTGTCAAGTTCTCCGGTCTTAACCTCACCATAAGGAACAAAAGATTTAGTGGTATACACGGATGCTTCGCATCAAGGGTTGGGGTGTGTCTTAATGCAATGAGGCAAGGTCATTGCCTATGCTTCAAGACAACTTAAACAGCACGAAGGCAATTATCCGACTCATGATTTAGAGCTAGCAGCTGTAGTTTTTGCTTTGAAGATTTGGAGACACTACCTGTACGGAACAAAATGTACCATTTACTCAGATCACAAGAGTCTCAAATATTTCTTTGAGCAAAAAGATCTTAACATGAGACAACAAAGGTGGCTAGAATTAATCAAAGATTATGATTGCGACATCCTTTATCATCCGGGCAAAGCCAACGTCGTAGCAGATGCTCTAAGCCGAAAAGGACATTTGCCACCCATCCAAGTGAAATCAATGAGAATGATAGTTACCCCAAACCTTCTTGAAGCAATACAGGAAGCCCAAATTAAATCATTGAATGCAGATAATCCAAAGAATGAAAGAAAGAAAGGGTTTGTTGATAAACTCGAAACAAACGCAAATGGGATTAAAACAAGGTATGACCGGATATGGATACCATGTTTCTGCGATACGAAGACTCTGTTACTAGAAGAAGAACATAAGTCGTGCTACTCGGTTCATCCGGGAGCTACCAAAATGTACCATGATTTAAAAAGGAATTATTGGTGGCCGGGAATGAAACGCGATATTGTCAAGTATGTATCTAAATGTTTAACATGTTTACAAGTGAAGGTGGAATATCAAAAGCCGTATGTGAAAATGCAGCCGTTGGAAATTCCAGTATGGAAGTGGGAAGACGTAACTATGGATTTGATAACTAAACTTCCCAAAACAAAAAGGGGTCACGATGCTATCTGGGTTGTTGTTTATCGCCTCATAAAGAGTGCCCATTTCTTACCAATACGAGAGTCTTACTCTTCAGAAAGAATGGCAGGAATATTTGTGAATGAAATAGTTTCTGGTCACGGGGTGCCAGTATCCATAGTCTCAGATCGAGATGTCAGATTCACTTCTCGATATTGGAGGAGATTTCACGAAGATATGGGTACCAAGCTGCACTTGAGTACCGCTTATCACCCCCAAATGAATGGACAATCATAAAGAACTATACAAACATTGGTTGATATGCTAAGAGCATGTATCTTAGATTTTGGGGGAAATTGGGATGACCACTTGCCATTAGTAGAATTTTCATATAACAATAGCTACCAAAGCAGTATTAAAATGGCACCGTATGAAATGTTGTATGGGAGAAAATGTAGGACCCCTATATGTTGGGGAGAAGTAGGACAAAGGGAGCTCACTCCCAAGGATATAGTAGCAAGAACCAATGAAAAGATTGACCTTGTACGAGCTCGGTTAAAGGCAGCACAGGACCGACAAAAGTCCTATGCAGACAAAAGAAGGCGTCCTATTGAATTCCAGGAGGGGACCGGGTATTAGTGAAGGTCTCCCCGTGGAAGGGTGTGATTCGATTTCGTAAGCGAGGGAAGTTGGGTCCTCGTTAGGCCATATAAAATTTTAGCTCATATTGGGAAGGTAGCGTATCGATTAGAATTGCCCCCACCACTGGATGGCATTCACAACACCTTTCATGTGTCCCAATTACGAAAGTGCCTCATTGATGAGACGGCTCACGTACCACTTGAAGACATTGTGGTGGACGAAAGAATGAATTATATCGAAAGACCAATAGCCATAAAAGATTCCAAGATAAAAACCCTTCGTAATAAAGAGATTAAGCAAGTATTAGTTCAATGGCAACATAGGAAGGGATCATATCTCACTTGGGAACTAGAGGAAGAAATGCGAAAGTATTACCCGACTTTATTTGGTACGTATTCAGGTTTCAGGGACGAAACCTTCTCTAAGGAGGGTAAATTTGTAACACCCCAAATTCGATACTACTTAATTAAGTTAGAGATAAATAAATATGAAAATAAAATCTTAGCCATTATTAACTAGACACCAAATTTGAGGGACTGAAGATGGATATATGGAAAAGTTGAATTGAAATTAGATAAATAAAGAAAATAAACACATACATCTTACTGATGTATGTGTGTGTCGACCCAAGCTAGAGAAGAAGAAGAGCAAACCCTAGAATCCACTAAATCTGCCAAATCAAAAGAGAATTGAAGCTAGAATTCATGCACGTGTTAAGAATTTTTCTCACATAAGTGTTCCTAACATCAATGTCACACCCCGACCCGCAGCGGAAAAGGTGATCGGGGCATAATTGGGTTATCATCAAAGCTCATGACATTTATTATATGTTTCATATTCATTAATACAATTTAATGGAAATTTACAATAAATGATACAACATGTTCTAACTATCAGTCTAAGCTTCTTGTTTCTCTTCTAAGGCATATCCTATGTTTTCCTTGCTTCAACCTGTCCACCTGTATCATGTGTAAAAAGGTTTTTGGATCAACATAATGTTGGCGAGTGAATCCTATGGAAAACACTTGGACAATTTATTTAAATTGATTATGAATAATGTGCATACCTCATATGAGTAAATGTAGATGTAAATTTATTCACACAACACATAATATTGAATATTGAACATACAAACACCAAATGATAGTTTTGAGGCACGCGTTGTTCTCGTCTCACACGAGGAACTGATGGGCCTAATAAATGAGTTTTGAGGCATGCGTTGTTCTTACGAACTGATGGGCCTAATGTATGAGTTTTGAGGCACGCGTTGTTCTCGTCTCACACGAGGAACTGATGGGCCTAATAAATGAGTTTTGAGGCACGCGTTGTTCTTACGAACTGATGGGCCTAAATAATTTGTATACAACTTTGACAATATGAAATACATCACAACCAAACAATAGTTACATTCTAATTTAGTTCATATAATGGTATAGCACGAATTTGCATAAGAGAATTAGTTTAAGCGACACATAATACACCCCAAAACATGAATAAAAAGGGGAGTTTGTAAGAATTCACTCACATTGGGTGCGTTCGGTTGATGACGTTGAATGCACGCGAAATGGTGTTAACCACGAGTGAAATTAATCCTAGATAAATCGCATAATGGTTCGGTAAGTAAACGGGTTTTATTAATCTATTTTAATAGGATTGTTGGGTGTATTTTTGTGAGTTTGAGGCTATTTTCTAACCTTAAAAAAAAAATGTTATTTTTAAGTATTTATAATTGATTTTTAATTAAAATAATTAAATAAAAATAATAAAAAATATTTTTATGTTTGCTACAGTACGCATTGACCGTTGACTTTGACTATGGTTGACCGGTTTATAGGCATATTGTTGTGCGCTCGGTGAGGCTCGAACCCGAGACCTCCCGTACGCGTGCACGCAGCTCTACCAACTGAGCTACGTGTCTAACCCGTTATATATCCGATTTTAATTATATATATATATTAATTAGATTTAACAGAAATCCTTTATTATTAAAAATGAATTAAATCTCCAGAATCGGTGCGCTCCACAGGTCTCGAACCCGGGACCTGTGGGTTAGCGGACACACACTCCACCGCTGGACTGTGTGTCACACTTGGTTATAACTCGGTTATCAATATACTTAACATATACTCAAGGCGACTCCGGTTCAGTTTGCTAAAAATAGGATTTTTATCAAGGCGACGTGTGTGAACCGGAATCGAACTCGTGACCTTACCGTTAAAAGTGCACACAGTCCACCGCTGGACTGTGTGTCTAACCCGGTAATTATTTTGATTTTAATTATACTTAACCATTACTGAACTTCGTCTTCTTCACCGGTTTTAACCGGAAGTGACGACGGACTGGTTCAGAATGTTGATTCATGTTTCTTAAGCGTTTAATGATCAATTACAAATGAGATAAAAGTAAAAAGGGAATGAATTTAAGCGTGAGATATACCGACTGGTTATACTCTGTTTTCCGGCAGAACTCCGGCGACAGAAACCTTTTTCCGGCGACAACTTCTTGCAGCAGAGAGTCTTCCGAAAGGTTACAAAGGGGGTGGGTGACTTAGGTGAAAGTTTAGGGGGTTCAGTAAGCTCGAAGGTTAATGATACGGTTTTCCGGCGATGTATCAAATACTTCCGGCGAGTGATGTTTCACTGATAAAGGGTGCGATTTGAGTGTGAAAGACTTCTGGCGAGTTGTGGGTGTATTTATAGGGTAGCAACGAGATGAATGGGGTCTGAATTCGGTCTATATTCGAAGTCAACTGTTCTCCGGCGATTTTGGCAAATGACGCGTTTTCAGACGTTGGCTATAGCTGGCGAGAGTTAATTGATTGATTAAATTGAGCGAAAACGTGTTTTATGGGCGAAGTCGTCGGGATTTCCGACGACAGCTGTTTGGGCGCAAGTTGACGGAACTTGAATTTCCGAACATCATTATTTGATTTAATAATTCCATTAACTTAACAGAAAATCAAAGTGGCGGAGTGGTCTATGATGTGTGAGTTAAGTGTTTGGTTGAACCGGTAGAGACCCGAGTTCGAAACCCGGCAAAAGTAAAACATTTTTATTTTGTTATTTTTATCAGTTTTTCAAAAACTAAATATATATCCCCGCATAATAAGTGATTACGGATCGTTTAAAATTATTTTGGGCATTTAATTCGCAACGAAAAATTTGACTGACTGTTCGGTTGATAAACGGAGCGGGTTTGGTAAATCCGTTTTTGACGGATGTTACAGTATCCCCTGCTTTTTTAGAAATTTCGTCCCGAAATTTAATTTGGGATATAATTGACTAAAAGAATGATGGTGTTGAGTTTGCCGGTTACATTTTTGAGAATTAGGGTTTAGGTTTTTGTTTGAGGCGGTAACGTTCCTTGTAAAGGTTAAGTATCCTAATACAGGAATCGCTTTTTGTTGCCTACTGTATAAGTATTGTTAAGCAGGAATGATTCGCTAAAATGATATCACGCATAAAAGTTTGAATATGCTTAGGGTTATATCCTAAGGCAGAAATTCTACAATCTACACAAATAAACACAACAACTAACAATTGTATCCACATTCTGATAGCATATATGTTTGAATGGTGATGGTTCCTCTCTCGTTTGTTATGATGGAGAGGTTAGTCTATATAGAAATGGATCACAATCCAATTCCTTTAACTAGTGAGATGATATTTATATGTAACACAATTTCAACCAAGGCAATACTAAATCCTACATGGAACATCTCATAACCGCCTGATAATGCCTCTGATCCTTTGGCAAGAATACTTATATATAGGAAGTACCAGCGGCGTATCCACCATATTCTTGTCAAATTTTCATTGGTTTTATCAGTGAATTATGATTAGTTCTATGCGACTCTACAACATAAACAACACAACAATCAGCGCTTGAGTCTTAATTCTGATAGTATCCGTGTTTGACAAAACCTCTCTCGTTTAATATGATGGAGAGGTTAGTCTATGTGAAACTGAAATATGCCGTGAAGTATGATGATATGAATAATGAGTATAAAACAAACTGAACTAGTAATTTGCATTAAAATTTCTTGGATAAAAAATTCCAACTGAGATACATGAAAATCGAGATATAAACATAAAAACTAAGTGATTGGAGTTGAATCTTGATTCTTGGTGAGAGGAGGCTAGTTAAGTGGTTGGTTTGGTCCGTTAACATCTTCAACAGGATTGGCATTGATGTTAAAAACTCTTCCTCTTGCTGGCGGTGGAGCTGGATTTGCTTGGTTTGCTTGGTTAACTGGGTTTGCCTGAGCTTGGGCATTTATGATGTTAACCAAACGAGGGCACGTGTTTCTAAAATGGGTAGGGTCGCCACAATTGAAACAAGCTCGAACATATGGGTACATGGGGTATTGAGGTTGTTGATATGTTTGGATCATGGGTTGAGTAGGGGTTGAGGTTTGGTTTTGAGGGGTGCGGCAAACGTTGCTCAAATGACCGTAGCGTCCACAATTCGCACATAGTCGACAGGGTAAGGTAGATGGATGGTGATAGAAACAGGTGTTGCATTGAGGGTGAGGTCCAATGTAAGGTTTCTTGTTTGGGTAAGTTGAGTTGGGTGCTACTTGAGCGTTTGGGATAGTTTGAGGAGGTACAACTTGTGAAGCTGGTTGGTTACGTTGGGTGACGGCGAAGATTTGCCCATCACGTTTTCTCTTAGAAATAGGTGGTGTAGAGGATTCGGTTCGGGTGGAGTTTGAGGTTTCGGTTGATGCTTTATCCTTCTTCTTCTCCTCTTTGAAATCTTTATTCCGGATTCGGTTCTCGGTGAGCGCGGTTGCTAGCTCCATTGCTGCTTCCAAAGTTGCAGGCGAGGTGCTTATTACAGGGTCTTGAATTTTTGATGGAAGACCACGAATGTAGTGCTCGATCAAACGGTAGAGGGGAGTGAACAAGTTGGGAACCATTTGATTTAACTCAAGGAATCTCTTGTTGTATGTGGTGTGGTCGCCTTCCTTTTGTTTCAAAGCATGGAACTCATCCTCCAATTTCTTGATTTCACTTCTTGGGCAAAACCGTCTTGTCATGATTCCCTTCAATTCTTCCCAAGTCAAGGTCATAGTTTCTTCAACACCTCGTTTGGTCTTTTCTGTATTCCACCATGTGAGTGCCGTTCCAAGTAAGCGACCGGTAGCATAACGCACTTTGCGATCATCGGGGCAATCGCAATTTAGAAAAGTGTTCTCCATTTCTTCGAACCAATGGAGGAGAGCGGTGACACCTTCAGTACCTTCGTATTTTGGAGGATCGCAGGATTTGAAATGTTTGTAGGTGCATTTAGTGACTGAAGGATTGATAGTGTTTTGATCTTCTTGTTGGGTTGGGTTAACGGAATTAGCGGTAAGGGCTTGTTGAACTTGAACTACGATGTTGGGTATTACGGTCGCCATTTGCTGAGCGATTTGGGTAGCCATGCGTTCACGGGCTTTTCCCTGCTCTCATTTTCCTACGAGCGAGGCTAGAAGACATCTACAAGGAATACATGTCAAGAGTATGAGTTGAATGCCTTTGGGATCGTGGGTCGTGTTTGGGATTGAACGTTCATAAAATAATTATAGAAAAATAATTCTACTACATCCATAGGATGTCTTGGGCTTTGCTTGCTGTTAGGCCCGTCATGCCGCCATACTTTACCTGTGTAATCATGTGGGCCCCCATGAATACCGGTTTTTCATATGGTTCGCATGGTTTCTGCCTGATTGCGTACACAAAAACCCGGAGAAAATCGAGAAATATGTATACAACGTGTGATATTCGGAATGTGTCCAGGTGTAGACACGGTGACATCTCAAAGGGAGGTTAGTTCGAACGACGTTTGGTGTGGCATGCTTTGGCCTAATAGGTCCGTCGTACTCTCATCGTTAGTCCCCAGGTAGGCAAACTGGTCCGTTATTTTGGATTTATACGAATGCCAACCTAGACAGGACGTTCCGACTACCGGTACTTGTACCCTTCCAGTTACTACATGCCCGTCGCAGAACTTACTTTGATGAGATTTGAAATTTGCATAAAATCTTTGGATACTGAGAGTATGAAAATAAATTGAATACATGAACATCGATATATGTATATATGTATAATGAATGAGCATGTATGTTTGTAAACAAATATGAAACAAATAAATATCACAAGTTTGTATGTAACCACCTAATCAATTTAAAATTTAGGCAGACTATAGTATAGGCTCTAAGGGTCTAATAACCTATCCTATATCCCTATAGTCATGGCTCTGATACCAATCTGTCACACCCCGACCCGCAGCGGAAAAGGTGATCGGGGCATAATTGGGTTATCATCAAAGCTCATGACATTTATTATATGTTTCATATTCATTAATACAATTTAATGGAAATTTACAATAAATGATACAACATGTTCTAACTATCAGTCTAAGCTTCTTGTTTCTCTTCTAAGGCATATCCTATGTTTTCCTTGCTTCAACCTGTCCACCTGTATCATGTGTAAAAAGGTTTTTGGATCAACATAATGTTGGCGAGTGAATCCTATGGAAAACACTTGGACAATTTATTTAAATTGATTATGAATAATGTGCATACCTCATATGAGTAAATGTAGATGTAAATTTATTCACACAACACATAATATTGAATATTGAACATACAAACACCAAATGATAGTTTTGAGGCACGCGTTGTTCTCGTCTCACACGAGGAACTGATGGGCCTAATAAATGAGTTTTGAGGCATGCGTTGTTCTTACGAACTGATGGGCCTAATGTATGAGTTTTGAGGCACGCGTTGTTCTCGTCTCACACGAGGAACTGATGGGCCTAATAAATGAGTTTTGAGGCACGCGTTGTTCTTACGAACTGATGGGCCTAAATAATTTGTATACAACTTTGACAATATGAAATACATCACAACCAAACAATAGTTACATTCTAATTTAGTTCATATAATGGTATAGCACGAATTTGCATAAGAGAATTAGTTTAAGCGACACATAATACACCCCAAAACATGAATAAAAAGGGGAGTTTGTAAGAATTCACTCACATTGGGTGCGTTCGGTTGATGACGTTGAATGCACGCGAAATGGTGTTAACCACGAGTGAAATTAATCCTAGATAAATCGCATAATGGTTCGGTAAGTAAACGGGTTTTATTAATCTATTTTAATAGGATTGTTGGGTGTATTTTTGTGAGTTTGAGGCTATTTTCTAACCTTAAAAAAAAAATGTTATTTTTAAGTATTTATAATTGATTTTTAATTAAAATAATTAAATAAAAATAATAAAAAATATTTTTATGTTTGCTACAGTACGCATTGACCGTTGACTTTGACTATGGTTGACCGGTTTATAGGCATATTGTTGTGCGCTCGGTGAGGCTCGAACCCGAGACCTCCCGTACGCGTGCACGCAGCTCTACCAACTGAGCTACGTGTCTAACCCGTTATATATCCGATTTTAATTATATATATATATTAATTAGATTTAACAGAAATCCTTTATTATTAAAAATGAATTAAATCTCCAGAATCGGTGCGCTCCACAGGTCTCGAACCCGGGACCTGTGGGTTAGCGGACACACACTCCACCGCTGGACTGTGTGTCACACTTGGTTATAACTCGGTTATCAATATACTTAACATATACTCAAGGCGACTCCGGTTCAGTTTGCTAAAAATAGGATTTTTATCAAGGCGACGTGTGTGAACCGGAATCGAACTCGTGACCTTACCGTTAAAAGTGCACACAGTCCACCGCTGGACTGTGTGTCAAACCCCGGTAATTATTTTGATTTTAATTATACTTAACCATTACTGAACTTCGTCTTCTTCACCGGTTTTAACCGGAAGTGACGACGGACTGGTTCAGAATGTTGATTCATGTTTCTTAAGCGTTTAATGATCAATTACAAATGAGATAAAAGTAAAAAGGGAATGAATTTAAGCGTGAGATATACCGACTGGTTATACTCTGTTTTCCGGCAGAACTCCGGCGACAGAAACCTTTTTCCGGCGACAACTTCTTGCAGCAGAGAGTCTTCCGAAAGGTTACAAAGGGGGTGGGTGACTTAGGTGAAAGTTTAGGGGGTTCAGTAAGCTCGAAGGTTAATGATACGGTTTTCCGGCGATGTATCAAATACTTCCGGCGAGTGATGTTTCACTGATAAAGGGTGCGATTTGAGTGTGAAAGACTTCTGGCGAGTTGTGGGTGTATTTATAGGGTAGCAACGAGATGAATGGGGTCTGAATTCGGTCTATATTCGAAGTCAACTGTTCTCCGGCGATTTTGGCAAATGACGCGTTTTCAGACGTTGGCTATAGCTGGCGAGAGTTAATTGATTGATTAAATTGAGCGAAAACGTGTTTTATGGGCGAAGTCGTCGGGATTTCCGACGACAGCTGTTTGGGCGCAAGTTGACGGAACTTGAATTTCCGAACATCATTATTTGATTTAATAATTCCATTAACTTAACAGAAAATCAAAGTGGCGGAGTGGTCTATGATGTGTGAGTTAAGTGTTTGGTTGAACCGGTAGAGACCCGAGTTCGAAACCCGGCAAAAGTAAAACATTTTTATTTTGTTATTTTTATCAGTTTTTCAAAAACTAAATATATATCCCCGCATAATAAGTGATTACGGATCGTTTAAAATTATTTTGGGCATTTAATTCGCAACGAAAAATTTGACTGACTGTTCGGTTGATAAACGGAGCGGGTTTGGTAAATCCGTTTTTGACGGATGTTACAATCAAGTAAGTTGAATTGCATGATTTAATGGTTTTTGATAAAGTGGGTTATGTATAATTCGTGAAGATAGTATGAAATTGAACATGAATGTTAGTTCATAACAATGTGTAGGAGTTGTAATGAGCTTGATTTTGACCATATTGATGATTTAGAATAAAACCCATTTGTAATTGAAGAATGATGAAGTTTAGTTATGTTCATGTTTAAGTTAGAGTAATGTTGAAGTTGTAGTAGTGTTATGGAAAGCATTTTGATAGATAATTTGATATGAAACATAATATATATGGTTATGATAATGATTGATGAGGAATAAGTAGTTATGTTAATCCATAAATAAACTAGGAAGAATGTGTTTAAGTTACTTGTAAGTCATGCTTAATTGATGGTATGCACACCACATGTTTGATTAATTGACTTGAATTGAAGAAGTTGGGTTTTAATACTAGAACTTGTTAATTTTATGAATTTGTATGAAAATGGGATTATATACGGTCAATTAACAATATAATCGAAAGTCGAAGTATGTTTATGTGATAAATATTGTAGAAGCTAAAGATGCGATGTTGCACCTTATAGGTGTGAAGAAAGAAGGAGATACAAGCCAACCGAAAGCACTCAAAGCACAAGATCGCAGTAAGTTCTTATGAACTTGTTTACTTTTAATATGAGTATGATAATGGCTTTCATGGTGTTGATTCTACTTGAAAATGATAGTATGGATATAGCAAATTAAAGAGTTAGATTGAAGCATTCATTAAAATGAGAAAGAAAGAGATATGTTTAGACCCGATATTAGCGAGTAAGATTGAATAGGAATAATTGGATCTTGCTCTTGACAATAATATAATTTATTGTCAAATAAGTTAAGTCGAATGAGTTATACTCGAATGAAATAGTCATTATGTTGACTTAACCTAAACGGGTCAAACAACCCAAGGCACTAATGAATGTAGTTAGCGATTATTGATACATACTTACTAAATTATGTTTTTCATATTGTGAATGATAGGAAAATCGCAGGTTTAAATTGGTGAGCTTGGAACGAATACATCATGATGCCCTTAATGCGCTTCCGGTCGTGTTCAAAATGTCAAACGGGTCAAACGTCTTTTGGTTGTAAATTATGAATTTCATGCTCGTGTCTTTTGTAAGTATAATTAGTTGATACCTATGGTTTAGTAGTGTGTTTGAATGATTTTAAGAAGTTTTTATGATGATGATTTGCTTAAATTTTGCTATGAGGGTATTTTGGTCAAAAATTTCATGTTTCAAAAAGAACGTATTTTAATTCTCTTGACGTTGCGACCTTATGGATTTTTGGGCATTACAAGAACCCCAAAGCCCTAAGATCTGGTTTGTAGATGACCTTTTCAAAATATGTGTTATCTTTGACAGAATGATCATCCCCTATCTTTTCATAAAACAATTCAACTTGGTATTCTTTATGTTGCTTGTTAAAGGGACCTTTAGTCCATGTCGGTCTGTACGGAATGTCACCATGACCGTATTGTACTTCTTGTGCTTCCTCCATCTCTTCCTCTCGGATTTCTACTCCCATGCCTCTTCTTCTCTTTGACTTATTTGGGGCAGCTGCGGACGGCTCCACTGCCTTCTCCTTCCCTGCTCTTCGTTCTCTAACCATCTACACACATATCCACAAAACAACCACAGAGACCATTTAGTGTACTTCAAGTCACAAAACAATCAAGCAACAAGTGTGTAATCCCGTGAACCTCCCCACACTTGTTCTATGTTATGGCTAAACTTGTTTAACTCGTGAATTTATTACCTGATAGGTTCAACTCACACACTTTGTTAACAAAATCAGAGTTCTTTTCATTTCATGACCTTTAAACAAATTCCCTGCCATACCCAATAGCCATAACATTCATCTAAACTGTCACACCTCGACCCGCAGCGGAATAAGAGTCGGGGCATAATTGGGTTATCACCAAAGTTCATGATATTTACTAATATGTTTCATATTTATTATAGTCAAAATTACATTCCCAATAATCCAAACATGTTCATACAATTACAAAGAAAAATAACCAACTAAACAATTCCAAGCTCTAAATCATTTTATTCTTCTAGGCCAATCCTATGTGTTTCTTGCTGCAGCTGGTTCACCTGCATCATGTGTAAAAATGGGGGTTTTTGGGTCAACATAAGTTGGCGAGTGAACCTTGTTAAATAAACATTTATTATTGATTTTCTTGTTATTTTATCAAGGAAAAATTATGCATAATCATAAGTGAGCAAATGTAAAGAATCAAACAGTAGCAACAACAATCACAAACTATAACATACAATAACATATAATAACATACAATAACATACCAACATCATGCAATAAATAACATGAATGAAACTGTGCGATCAAGGCTCAATCAAACGGAGCCGATCGTATTGCATGTACTGAAAATGATAAATGTCTGTGCGATCAAGGCTCAATCAAACGGAGCCGATCGTATTGCATGTACTGAAAATGATAAATGTCTGTGCGATCAAGGCTCAATCAAACGGAGCCGATCGTATGTTGGCACGCCAGGTTCACGCTCATAATGTAATGGGGAACATGCTCAACGCTCATAATGTAATGGGGAGCGGCGGCCTATGAAATTGCATGTATTGAAAATAATAAATTAAATCTAACAATAACCACACAAACAGTTGAAACAGGCTGAATACACATTTGTTCATGATATGATGTATGCACAATGATTTAAATATAATAAATGGCAAGACACATGATACACCCCAAAGACGTGATTAAAACGGGGAATTTGTAAAGATTCACTCACATTGGGTGCGTTTAGTTGGAGATGGTGAGATGCGCCCGAGTTGGAAGAGTTGAACAAAGAGAATTAACTAACCTAAATAATAACGGAAAATATAGTAAAAGAGTGAATTTTATTAATAATTTTAATAGGATTTTTAGATATATTTTTGTGAGTTTAAGGCCATTTCCTATCTTTAAAAACATTATTTTTAAGTATTTTTAATTAATTTTTAAATTAAATTAAATAATTAAAAATATAAAAATATGTTGACTTTTTCATTGACCGTTGACCGTTGACCGTTTGACTTGTTGACCGGTTTTAGTGTGTAATTGTATGCACCGGGTGAGGCTCGAACCCGAGACCTCCCGTACGCGTGCACGCAGCTCTACCAACTGAGCTACGTGTCTAACCCGAAATAATTCTGTTTTTAATTATACTTATATATTAACTCAGCTTATTCAAAATTCTTTTATTTTCAAAAACATTTTAAATCATCGAACCGGTGACACTAACAGGTCTCGAACCCGGGACCTGTGCTTTAACGCTACACACAGTCCACCGCTGGACTGTGTGTCTAACTTGTTTAATATACAAATTTTTATTATACTTAACATCTAACGTAAGTTCATCCGGTTCAGTTAAAAAAAATAACATTTTAATTACAGAGGGTGTGTGTATGTATCAAGGATCGAACTCGCGGCGTGTGATATGTATATGCACACAGTCTACCGCTGGACTGTGTGTCTAACCCGAGATAATATCCAGATTTTAATAAACTTATAATCAAACTATCATCGTCTTCTACATTACAAAATTACAGTCTGCGATTACGCTATTTTATCTTGTTTAATTCGATTGACAAACATTGAACAGACTAATATGAAATGGCAGAGATGATATTTAGAGGTAAACATACCGGAGAGCGATTTATCTCAGAATTCCGGTGAGTCGTCGGCTCTGTGTTTACGGATTTCTACTGAATGAATAAATTGACAGTTTTGATTAGCTACGAGAGGAATTTAAGTATTAAACAAGAGTTATCAGAAGGTTTGAAAGTCTATACCGTTTCACAGCTGAAGATAAGGATTTCCAGAAGTTTTCCGGCGAACTGGAATTATCTGATATTGACGCCTGAAATTGATTTCGATTGAAGGGTCTGAGTTAGCAATAGCTTAACAATTGATAGACCACGAAGGTATTGAAAGACTTACTGTTTTGATGAAGAATACGGTTTTCCGGCGACTTGCAGAAATTTTCCAGCGAGTAAACAAAACCTTTTCTGATGAACTGAATGTATAGCGAAAGTGAAATGGCAGGTTTGTAGAATGTTTCTGAGTCGCGAGAGAGAGCAAAGATTGAAGTAATTCTTATATTGAAAGTTTTCGGTTACAAAAACCGATTCACTTCTAGAATTCAAGTTCATTCAAGGCAAACTTGATTAGAATCGTCGGTGCATCGGTTATAAACCAGAATTCGCGATAACTTCAAACGTGTTGGATGGTTGAATAGCCGATTACGGTTTTCAGTTGCACAACCGGTTGATCTATGATTGACTATAAAATTCATTTGTTTCCTAGAGTTGACAGAAAACAACAAGTGGCGGAGTGGTTATGTGTGTGTGTGTTAAGTCTTTGGAGTTCTCTTCCGGCTGACCCGGGTTCGAGTCCCGGCAGCCTTATTTTATTTTTAATTATTTTATTTTTACTTTTTATCAATTATAACTTTTATAGTTTAGTTTGTTTATTAATTATGTATCATTAAAAATCAAAATAGCCATAAATACGCAACGTGACATTTATAACTTGATATTCGATTACAAAATGGAACGGGTTTGGAAAACCCGTCTTTGACAAATGTTACAGTATCCCCTACTTTTAGGAATTTCGTCCCGAAATTTAAGTAGTAGTAGGAAAAAGATGTGGGCATTTTTCGCGCATTGTGTCTTCACGTTCCCAAGTAAACTCAGGTCCCCGTTTCGACTCCCATCGTACCCTAACAATTGGAATGCGACTTCGTCGAAGACATTTTTCTCCGAAGTCCATGATCTCTACAGGTCTTTCAATAAAATGAATAAATTTATCAATCTGAATATCTTCCAGAGGAATGTGGAGGTTTTCATCAGCGAGGCACTTCTTCAAGTTGGATACGTGGAATGTGGGATGAATCCTGTTGAGTTCTTCTGGTAGATCAAGCTTATATGCTACAGGTCCTACTCTTTCGAGTATCTTGAAAGGTCCTACGTAGCGTGGTGCTAGCTTGCCTTTTTGACCAAAACGAACTACTCCCTTCCACGGTGATACTTTTAAAAGTACATGATCACCAATGTTAAACTCTAAAGGCTTCCGTCGTTTATCTGCATAACTCTTTTGACGACTTTGAGCCGCTAGAAGATTGTTTCGAATTTGATGGATCTTGTCTGTGGTTTCTTGAATCAATTCTGGATAAGTGATTTGAGCTTCCCCAATTCCGTGCCAACATACTGGAGATCGGCACTTACAACCATATAAAGCTTCAAAAGGTGCCATGCCGATGCTTGAATGATAGCTGTTGTTGTACGAAAATTCAACTAATGGTAGATGAGCGTCCCAATTTCCCTTGAAGTCTATGACACATGCTCGAAGCATATCTTCAAGAGTTTGAATGGTGCGTTCAGATTGTCCATCAGTTTGAGGATGATAGGCGGTACTGAGATCTAATCGCGTACCCAAGGCGACTTGTACTGCTTGCCATGTTCGTGAAGTGAAACGACCATCACGATCTGAAATAATGCTTAACGGTACACCATGTCGGCTTACGATTTCGCTGATATAAATACGAGCTAGCTTTTCGTTCTTGAAATCTTCGCGGACAGGAATTAAAGTGAGCTGATTTTGTAAGTCGGTCAATGATTACCCATATAGTGTCATACCCACCAGAAGTGCGAGGTAACCCGGTAATGAAATCCATGGTTATGTTTTCCCACTTCCATACAGGTATTTCAGGTTGGACCTGAAGTCCTGAGGGTCTTTGGTGTTCAGCTTTCACCTTGGAACATGTAAGGCACTTAGAAACAAAAACAGCAATATCCTTTTTCATTCCAGGCCACCAATAGGTGTACCGAAGGTCTTGATACATCCTATCGGCTCCTGGGTGTATCGAGTATCGTGTTTTGTGAGCCTCATTCATAAGAATTTCACGAAGGTTGTTGTGGTCAGGAATCCATATGCGATCTAGATAGTACAGAATACCGTCAGATTTAGTTTCAATTTTAAGTTCAGCTCCACAGGACAGCTCCTTTCGTACATCATCTTCCGTTACTGAAACATGTTGGGCTTCTCGAATTTGATCTTTAATGTCGCTTACGATTTTATGCATAATAGTTTTGAGGGAACTGATACGTTTGTAATGATAAGGTATGTACCATAGAACAAAAACTTCAACCATAACGATATTTAAACCTACACGGAACTTTTCATAACCTCCTGGTAATGCTTTTGATCCTTTGCCAATAATACTTATATATAGGAAGTACCAGCGGCGTATCCACCATATTCTTGTCAAAATTTCGTTGGCTTTATCAGTAAATCATGATCAGTTCTATGTGACTCTAAAACATAAACAACACAACGAACAAAACTTGAGTCTCAATTCTGAAATGATACATGACTAAATGATGACAGTACCTCTCTCGTTGGTTATGATGAAGAGGTCAGTCTATGTAAAAGTGTGACACAACCCAACTTCTTTAAATGTTGAGATTGAGATACGTCGAGATGTATGATGATATGAATGTTAAATCAATGAGTATAAAACAAAACTGTAATATCAAATCGCATTAAAATTCTTGGATACATAATTTCCAAATTTTACAACTGGGATACGGAAAGATTGAGATAACATAAAGAAAACATTAAAACTAGACGATTGGAGTTGAGTCTTGATTCTTGGTGAGGAAAAACTAGTTGGGTGATTCGTTTGAGCCGTTATTATTTTCAACAGCACTGGTGTTGATGTTGTAAGCTCTTCCTCTTGCAGGTGGTGGAGCTTGGTTAGCTTGATTCACCGGATTTGCTTGAGCTTGGGCATGAATGATGTTCACCAAACGTGGACAAGTGTTTCTAAAGTGGTTTGGGTCTCCACAGTTGTAACAAGCCCGCATAGATTGCACCATGGGATAGTTGGGTTGGTAGTATGATTGGGCTAAATGTTGGGTAGGTGGTAGTAGTAGGGGTTGTTGGGCTTGACCCATTATTTGTTGGTGGGTTTGGGTTGAAGGCTGGTTGCGGTTCGTTCGCTGAGGTATGCGACAGGTTTGAACAGTATGGCCTGCGCGACCACAGCCAGTGCAATGTTGGCAGGGATGATCAGGAAAGTGATGGTATTGGCAACGGTTGCATTTTGGTAATGGGCCGGAGTATGGCTTTTTATATGGTGCAGGTGAAGGGGCAACTTGAGTGATGGGTGCAGCAGGGATAGGGAAATTTGCTTGTGTGACAGCAAAGTTTCTTGTGTTTCGATTCCTTTTACCAGTAAACTTCGAAGAGGAACCAGAATGGTTTGAAGTTTGAGCCTCGATGGGGGCTTTCTTTTTCTCCTCTTTGAATTTACCGTTTCGAATGCGATTTTCGGTGAGTTCGGTAGCTAGTTCCATCGCGGCTTCAAGTGTCGCAGGCGAAGTGCTTAGAACTGAGTCTTGAATTTTTGAGGGGTGACCTCGAATATAGTGTTCAACCAAGCGGTACACTGGGTGAACAAGTTGGGTATCATTTGGTTCAACTCTAGAAACCTTTTGTTGTAGGTAGTATGATCTCCTTCCTTTTGTTTTAACGAATGGAATTCATCTTCCAACTTCTTGATTTCGCTTCTTGGACAGAAACGTCTTGTCATTACTTCCCTTAACTCTTCCCATGTTAAGGCCATAGCATCTTCGACTCCTCTCTTACCCTTCTCTGTGTTCCACCAGGTCAGGGCTACTCCAAATAGTCTCCCGGTTGAGTAACGTACCTTGCGATCCTCGAGACAATCGCAATTGAGGAAAGTGTTTTCCATTTCCTCAAACCAGTGGAGGAGCGCAGTGACACCTTCGGTCCCTTCAAATTTAGGAGGATCGCAAGACTTGAAATGTTTGTATGAGCACTTGCTGGTAGGAGGGTTGCCGATGTTCTGGTCATTTTGTTGGGGAGGATTAGTGGGATTTGTGGCGAGAGCTTGTTGTACTTGAACCACAATGTCAGGAAGCACCGCGGCCATTTGTTTCGCGATTTGCGTGGCCAAGCGTTCGTGAGACCTTCCTGATCTTTTACCCCCTCGTTGTTGTCTAGCCGACATCTACAGGAGCATACATAAGAAGATTGTGAGTTTATGGAGTCTTTTTAGGTGTCATGTGTCTTAAAGAAAATGAAAATAACATAAATATCAATAATGCAACTACATCCATAGGATGTCTTGGGTTTGCTCATGTTGGGCCTCAAATGTCCCCCATACCTTCACCTGTATAGTCATGTGGGCCCCCATGACTATTGGTTTGGTAGGATTCACATTAGTATTGGCGATTTAACACTCGCATCACCCGAATGCAAACCACAAAATATGTTTACGACATGTATGGTGGGAATGTGTCCAGGTGTAGACACAGTGACAACTCAAAGTGGGGTTAGTTCACACGACGTTTGGGATAGCATGCTTTGGCCTAATAGGTACTTCGTACTCTCATCGTTAGTCCCCAGGTAGGCAAACTGGTCCTTTATTTTGGATTTATACGAATGCCAGCCTAGACAGGACGTTCCAACTACCGGTACTTGTACCCTTCCAGTTACTACATGCCCGTCATGAGAACTCACTTTGATGAGATTTGAAAATACAAAAATCATTGTAAAATCAATCATGAAAATGATGTGGTGTGTGCTTTCATGTATATGATATGTTACGAGAATATGATTCATGATAGGCATTATATGATAATATATACTTATGAACATGCTTGCATAACGTTGAATGTAACATTTAACATAAAACATATAAACATCATGAAATTTGGCATGTAACACACAAAAATCTTAAAAATTTCTAATCAACTATAGTATAGGCTCTAAGGGTCTAATAACTTATCCTATATCCCTATAGTCATGGCTCTGATACCAATCTGTCACACCCTGACCCGCAGCGGAATAAGAGTCGGGGCATAATTGGGTTATCACCAAAGCTCATGATATTTACTAATATGTTTCATATTTATTACAGTCAAAATTACATTCCCAATAATCCAAACATGTTCATACAATTACAAAGAAAAATAACCAACTAAACAATTCCAAGCTCTAAATCATTTTATTCTTCTAGGCCAATCCTATGTGTTTCTTGCTGCAGCTGGTTCACCTGTATCATGTGTAAAAATGGGGGTTTTTGGGTCAACATAAGTTGGCGAGTGAACCTTGTTAGATAAACATTTATTATTGATTTTCTTGTTATTTTATCAAGGAAAAATTGTGCATAATCATAAGTGAGCAAATGTAAAGAATCAAACAGTAGCAACAACAATCACAAACTATAACATACAATAACATATAATAACATACAATAACATACCAACATCATGCAATAAATAACATGAATGAAACTGTGCGATCAAGGCTCAATCAAACGGAGCCGATCGTATTGCATGTACTGAAAATGATAAATGTCTGTGCGATCAAGGCTCAATCAAACGGAGCCGATCGTATTGCATGTACCGAAATGATAAATGTCTGTGCGATCAAGGCTCAATCAAACGGAGCCGATCGTATGTTGGCACGCCAGGTTCACGCTCATAATGTAATGGGGAACATTCTCAACTCTCATAATGTAATGGGGAGCGGCGGCCTATGAAATTGCATGTACTGAAAATAATAAATTAAATCTAACAATAACCACACAAACAGTTGAAACAGGCTGAATACACATTTGTTCATGATATGATGTATGCACAATGATTTAAATAAAATAAATGGCAAGACACATGATACACCCCAAAGACGTGATTAAAACGGGGAATTTGTAAAGATTCACTCACATTGGGTGCGTTTAGTTGGAGACGGTGAGATGCGCACGAGTTGGAAGAGTTGAACAACGAGAATTAACTAACCTAAATAATAACGGAAAATATAGTAAATGAGTGGATTTTATTAATAATTTTAATAGGATTTTTAGATATAGTTTTGTGAGTTTAAGGCCATTTCCTATCTTTGAAAACATTATTTTTAAGTATTTTTAATTGATTTTTAAATTAAATTAAATAATTAAAATTATAAAAGTATGTTGACTTTTTCATTGACCGGTGACCGTTGACCGTTTGACTTGTTGACCGGTTTTATTGTGTAATTGTATGCGCCGTGTGAGGCTCGAACCCGAGACCTCCCGTACGCGTGCACGCAGCTCTACCAAATGAGCTACGTGTCTAACCCGAAATAATTCTGTTTTTAATTATACTTATATATTAACTCAGCTTATTCAAAACTCTTTTATTTTCAAAAACATTTTAAATCATCGAACCGGTGACACTAACAGGTCTCGAACCCGGGACCTGTGCTTTAACGCTACACACAGTCCACCGCTGGACTGTGTGTCTAACTTGTTTAATATACAGATTTTTATTATACTTAACATCTAACGTAAGTTCATCCGGTTCAGTTAAAAAAATAACATTTTAATTACAGAGGGTGTGTGTATGTATCAAGGATCGAACTCGCGGCGTGTGATATGTATATGCACACAGTCCACCGCTGGACTGTGTGTCTAACCCGAGATAATATCCAGATTTTAATAAACTTATAATCAAACTATCATCGTCTTCTACATTACAAAATTACAGTCTGCGATTACGCTATTTTATCTTGTTTAATTCGATTGACAAACATTGAACAGACTAATATGAAATGGCAGAGATGATATTTAGAGGTAAACATACCGGAGAGCGATTTATCTCATAATTCCGGCGAGTCGTCGGCTCTGTGTTTACGGATTTCTACTGAATGAATAAATTGACAGTTTTGATTAGCTACGAGAGGAATTTAAGTATTAAACAAGAGTTATCAGAAGGTTTGAAAGTCTATACCGTTTCACAGCTGAAGATAAGGATTTCCAGAAGTTTTCCGGAGAACTGGAATTATCTGATATTGACGCCTGAAATTGATTTCGATTGAAGGGTCTGAGTTAGCAATAGCTTAACAATTGATAGACCACGAAGGTATTGAAAGACTTACTGTTTTGATGAAGAATACGGTTTTCCGGCGACTTGCAGAAATTTTTCGGCGAGTAAACAAAACCTTTTCTGATGAACTGAATGTATAGCGAAAGTGAAATGGCAGGTTTGTAGAATGTTTCTGAGTCGCGAGAGAGAGCAAAGATTGAAGTAATTCTGATATTGAAAGTTTTCGGTTAGAAAAACCGATTCACTTCTAGAATTCAAGTTCATTCAAGGCAAACTTGATTAGAATCGTCGGTGCATCGGTTATAAACCAGAATTTGCGATAACTTCAAATGTTTTGGACGGTTTAATAGCCGATTACGGTTTTCAGTTGCACAACCGGTTGATCTATGATTGACTATAAAATTCATTTGTTTCCTAGAGTTGACAGAAAACAACAAGTGGCGGAGTGGTTATGTGTGTGTGTGTGTTAAGTCTTTGGAGTTCTCTTCCGGCTGACCCGGGTTCGAGTCCCGACAGCCTTATTTTATTTTTAATTATTTTATTTTTACTTTTTATCAATTATAACTTTTATAGTTTAGTTTGTTTATTAATTATGTATCATTAAAAATCAAAATAGCCATAAATACGCAACGTGACATTTATAACTTGATATTCGATTACAAAATGGAGCGGGTTTGGAAAACCCGTCTTTGACAAATGTTACATAAGCTCACATGCATACCCCCACCCTCTTTGTTATTCGGCAACCAAGATAAAATCACATGTTCATAACTCAATACATACTTACTAAGCTATTACATAACTAAACAAGTATAAATCAAGCATAAATCAAACAACCGTACCTTAATTCCGTGAATTAAAAGCAAACTTGGGTGAAAATCATACCTTTATAACTTAGAATGCTAAAACAACGCTCGGATTTCTTGGAATTAAAGTTTGAACAAAGAGCCCCAAAAATTGAATTTGAGGGTTCTTCATGGTCGGCCCGGTTCGCAAAAGTCTGTTGGTTTTCAAAAGAAACTGAGATTGGGTTGTGTTCCTCTCAAAAAATTAGGCAGGTTAGACTCTTGAACCAGTCGATTTGGTTGAGAAACGAGAAAGTTGGAGATGAAGGTGGTTATGGAGGTCTTGAATGTGTGGAGGAAGAAGATGAAGAAGATATGGAGTTTGTGGTGAAAAGGAATCGTGGAATCTAACATAAGATGTTGGAGCATGGGTCTGATTCGTTTAAAACCGGGTTTAATGTGTATATCGGGTCAAATAATACCCAACCCGGCTCCCCCGCACCTCGCTAAAACACACCGTAAGCTATGGTTGTAGACCGTAGCTTACGGTCTTTTGTTTCTGGTTAATTTGCTTGGGACCGTAGGTTACGGTTGGAGTTTGCTGGTTGAACATTGCAATTTGATCGTAGCCTACGGTCAATAGCCGTAAGCTACGGTTCACAAAAACTTTTTCTAATGTGGTTCAAAAATGATTGTTTGTATTAAGAATTATTATGAGGACTTAAATTTATTTCTTTCAATTCAATTCAGTCCGTTACTCTCCCGCTCCGCCCCCATCCAAATATTCGTGTTGTCCGCGACACACAAATTGGATCTAACACACACCTGGGCATCTTCAACTTCCCCACACTTGCTCGGTGTTGTGGGTGTGCTTACAACCAATCTATTCAAACCATTAATACGAAAAACAAATAAACACAAAAAACAAAAGAAATATGTACCACATTTCGGGTTGCCTCCCGGTAGCGCTAAGTCTAGTCTTCAGCCGGACTTCTCATGACCCTCAGACAGTCGTATACTCCGGTGAACTTGCAAGAAAGTTCACCTCATCCATAGAATTCATGTTGTTAAGTTTGTAAACTTATACTAGCCCTTGATTTAGTTTAAGATGAATAGGAGTAGGATTGTAATTATACGTATAAATTTAATGCTAACTCATTTAATTATATCTCATTTAATAGGCGGCTACTAATTGCAATTATGTACCCTAGGGCTGTTCAAATTGCTCGATGCTCGAGACTCGTTCGATGCTCGATCGAAAAATGTTCGGAAATTGCTTGTTCGATTCTTCTCGATTGAAAAGGGCGCTCAATTCGGATCGATTCGGTTTGAAACAAACTGAGCATGAGCAAATGTCCGCTAAGTTCGGTTCGACTCGGTTGGCTCGAATTATTTTTTGATATATATATATATGTGTGTGTGTGTGTGTGTGTGTAATATTAATAAAATAACTAGAGGCGCATATTAATAATGTTTGGTACTAGATCCAACTAGAGCCTGTTTAATTATAGAATTAAAGGCCGATACCAATAGTTTATTGTCTAATAATCCAAAATAATAGAGTCAAAATGTCAAAATACCGAAATGTGAAGTGTGGATCGATAATCAAGTGTCAACCCACCATTTAATTCAGAAATACATAATCGTAATTGAAATCCCGCATCAACAATCATTATTCTAATTCTCCGTCCCCAAAACGCCAACTCCCTAAAATTTTGCTTCAATTGGTTCATTTGATTTCAAACTTCTGCTTCAAATGATCGATGATTTATCTTTCCACTCAGATGATCTCTGTAGAACCGGTTGAGTGTTTTTTCTATTATTTATTATTTGGTAAATAGATACTTGTATTCTAATTGGTCGAAACCTTAGGGACGAAACTGCATATTACTCCAAAAACTAACAACCCCATCGTCACTTTTCCATTTGTTATGCGACTCTCGATACTCGCTCGACATTCGAAAAATACTCGGATCAAAAGGCACTCATTCGACTTTGGCTCGATTGAAAAAAGCTCGGTTCGGTTCAGTTCGGTTTGTACACAAACTGAGCATGAGCAAAGATCCGATCGGCTCGGCTCGTGAACAGCTCTTTGTACCCTTACTTTTTTGTGATTTCAAATATCATTTAAAAATTAATTCATAGCAACATAACGTGATGGACAATTTTTTATATATCCTTCGTTCGAAAACAGTTCCATAATTGTACACAAGTGTATAAATTGATTTGTTTCATAAATATTGTTGTTTTATGTATTCCGCCTGTTTTACACATATGTATAGTGCATGTATGTTTTTGGTAGACACGTAGTTGTGTTAATCGTTGATACACATGTGTACACTTGTCTGGTTTTAATTAATTTCATAATTTTATATGAATCTACTCGTGTGCATGCATAATATACTACATGTTGTTAATATACACATATGTAACCATTTCTGAATATATTACACATATGTAAAAAACCTATACACATGTGTATAAACTATCAGCTGTGTATTTTGTAAATACTCATAGTTTGCAAGACTGTACACACGTGTATTAACTAACATCTGAGTATCTTGTATAAATTGATACTAGCGAGACTATACACATATGTATAAACTAACAGCTGTGTATGTTGTATAAACGGAAACTAGCAAGATTTTAGCGATTTTGATTATATTGTTTAAACATTGCAATTTACAAATGACGAAAATACCCTCCTGAAATTTTTAAAGGGAAGTTATAACATTATAATTACAATCTTGTCATTGCTAAAAAAAACCCTAGATTTGTTCATTTGGTTCACAAATACACTAGTGTTCACTCTATAACCTCACCCAATATATATATATATATAGTAGAGAGTTCAAATAAGAAGAAAAATTTTGTAAGAATAAAAAGAATAATTTTTAAACCAATAGAAATTATCCATTTAATTCATTTAATGTGTGTATTTAATGTTATGGAAAAAGGCATATAGGTAAATCTATAAATATCATTAATTAGCTAATTAATTAAACTTGTAACTCATTTTTTTCTGATACTCTTTCAAGATAAAATAATTTATGGTGTAAGACAATTTTTGACATGTGTAGGATAAATTTTAATATGTGTAGGATAAATTTTGAAATGTGTAGGGTAAATTCCGGTAAATGTAAGACATATGTAGGATAAATTTTGAAATGTGTAGGATAAAATGTTTTTGCTTTATTAATGAGAGATAAGATAATTAATAATTAATGAGAGACGTTATAAGCTATTTGATGTTTTACCATTATATCATTTCTTTTTTTTTTCTCACATTAAATTTCTTCTCAAATGAACCTTCCCATATATATATATATATATATATATATATATATATATATATATATATATATATATATATATATAAAATCGCATAGTAACTTCATCATTCATCATTTGACTGTTAAATATTAAATTAAAATATATAAGAATTACCCGAAATATAATTTAAATAGGTTATTAAACTATAATTGTCTAAAACATACAACACATGAATAGTTGTTTGGTAAATGTCTAACCATTTAAGATGTAATTTATGAATGGGTAAACATATTTCTGAAACTTACTCAATTAAACGCTTCATGAACCATTAATAAGTGTTGTTTGAGTGAATCATTAGTTTAAGGTGTTCTGAATGGGTAAACATTTTTTTAAAACTTACTCATTAAAACACTTCATGAACCATTAATAAGTGTTGTTTGAGTAAATCATTAGTGTAAGGTGGTGGTATTTAGAAACCCCCCCCCCCCCCCCTTTTGTTTGGACACCACTATACACTATGTATAGTGCTATATCTGACGTATAAGGTTACAATAAATGAGGCCTCTATAGGCTACGTACAGATTTTTACATGACGTGTAGGGTATGTAGTCACCATTTCCCAATGTCAGATTGGGAAATGGTGACCTCGTACTCTATAGGCCACGTATAACACTGTACATGGCGTATAGAGGCCTAGTTAATGCGTTCTCTGTCTGGGAATCTGTCACACCTGCAAGATTAGAGTCGGGGCGATCTGACTGGTATCTTCATTGCACAACAGAAGTATAAAATGCTAAGGCTTCTAAAAAGTGAACGCCCTCTAAGTACTCGAATCCCCATGGGTTCTCCTATTCTAACCGTGCCATAAATTAAATATGTAACCTGAAAAGAACATGCCAAAAAATCAACATAAAATTGGTGAGTTAATAGTTTGTTTGAAAAGGATTTGAAATAAATCTTTTTGATAACCGGCTTAAATAATGTTTAGAAAACGTAATAAAACCATTTTTCTCGGCATGTCATTTGAAAACTTTGTACTTGTAAAACTTGTTTAACCATCAATGTTCGTGTACGATAAAGACAACATGCCCGCATGAGCCTATAACGAGGGGCGGACATTGTCACACCCCGACCCGCAGCGGAATAAGAGTCGGGGCATAATTGGGTTATCACCAAAGCTCATGATATTTACTAATATGTTTCATATTTATTAAAGTCAAAATTACATTCTCAATAATCCAAACATGTCCATACAAATACAAAGAAAAATAACCAACTAAACAATCCAAGCTCTAAACCAGTTTATTCTTCTAAGCCAATCCTATGTGTTTCTTGCTGCAGCTGGTTCACCTGTATCATGTGTAAAAAATGGGGGTTTTTGGGTCAACATAAGTTGGCGAGTGAACCTTGTTAGATAAACATTTATTATTGATTTTCTTGTTATTTTATCAAGGAAAAATTGTGCAATAATCATAAGTGAGCAAATGTAAATAATCAAACAGTAGCAATAACAACCACAAACTATAACATACAATAACATACAATAACATAAATGGGGAACGGACGGCCTATGATAAATGTATGTACTGAAAATGATAAATGTCTGTGCGATCAAGGCTCAATCAAACGGAGCCGATCGTATTGCATGTACTGAAAATGATAAATGTCTGTGCGATCAAGGCTCAATCAAACGGAGCCGATCGTATGTTGGCACGCCAGGTTCACGCTCATAATGTAATGGGGAACTGCTCAACGCTCATAATGTAATGGGGAGCGGCGGCCTATGAAATTGCATATACTAAAAATAATAAATTAAATCTAAACAATAACCACACAACAGTTGATACAAGCTGAATACACATTTGTTCATGATATGATGTATGCACAATGATTTAAATATAATAAATGGTAAGACACATGATACACTCCAAAAACGTGATTAAAACGGGGAATTTGTAGAGATTCACTCACATTAGGTGCGTTCGGTTGGAGATGATGAGATGCGCACGAGTTGGAAGAATTGAACAACGAGGATTGACTAACCTAAATAATAACGGAAGATATAGTAAATGAGTGGATTTTATTAATAATTTTAATAGGATTTTTAGATATATTTTTGTGAGTTTAAGGCTATTTCCTATCTTTAAAAACATTATTTTTAAGTATTTTTAATTGATTTTTAAATTAAATTAAATAAATAAAAATATAAAAATATGTTGACTTTTGCGTTGACCGTTGACCATTGACCGTTTGACTGTTTGACCGGTTCTATTGTGCACATGTATGCGCCGGGCAGGACTCGAACCCAAGACCTCCCGTTCGCGTGCACGCAGCTCTACCAACTGAGCTACGTGTCTAACCCGGAATAATTCTGTTTTTAATTATATTTATATACTAACTCAGTTTATTCAAAATTCTTTTATTTTCAAAAATGTTTTAAATCATCGAACCAGTGTCGTCAACAGGTCTTGAACCCGGGACCTGTGACTTAATGTTACACACAGTCCACCGCTGGACTGTGTGTCTAACTTGGTTAATATACAGATTTTTATTATACTTAACATCTAACGTAAGTTAATCCGGTTCAGTTAGAAAAATAAAACATCTTTATTACAGAGAGGGTGTGTGTATCAGGGATCGAACTCGCGGCGTGTGCGTATTGTTTGCACACAGTCCACCGCTGGACTGTGTGTCTAACCCGAGATAATATCCAAATTATAATAAACTTATAATCAACCTACTTCGTCTTCTTCGTTACCGAATTACAGTTTACGATTTCTCTATTGTTTCTTGTTTAATTTGATTGACAAACATTCAACAGACTAATATGAAATGGCAGAGACGATTTTTAGAAGTAAACATACCAGAGAACGATTTATCTCAGAATTCCGGCAAGTCGTCGGCTCTGTTTTTTTACGGATTTAGACTGAACGAATAAGTTAACGGTTTTGATTAGCTAAGTGAGGAATTGAAGTATTAAACAAGAGTTATCAGAAGGTTTGAATGTCTATACCGTTTTACAGCTGAAGATAAGGATTTTCAGAAGTTTTCCGGCGAGAGTGAGTTATCCGATATCGACGTCTGAAATTGATTCCGATTTGAAGGGTTTGAGTTAGCAATAGCTTAACAATTGATAGACAACGAAAGAATTGAGAGACTTACTGATTTGATGGAAAACACGGTTTTCCGGCGAAAGTCCGGCGAGTTCAATTAGCTTCTCCGGCGAACTGAAAGTATTGCGAAAGTGAAATTCGAAGGTCTGCAGATGTGTTTGAGTCGCGAGAGGGGTCTATGATTGAAGTAATTCAGACCATGAAAGTTTTCGGTTATTAAAACCGATCCACTCTTGAATTCAAGTCCATTCAAAGCTCAATTGATTGGAGATGTCGGTGTAGCGGTTATAATCGGTAAACCGCGAGTAATCAAACGTCTTTGGACGTTTGGTGACCGATTTCGGTTACAGTTGGCGTAACCAGCTTGATTTACGATTGACTATAAAATTTATTAGTTTCCTAGAGTTGACAGAAAACAACAAGTGGCGGAGTGGTTATGTGTGTGTGTGATAAGACTTTGTGATTAAACCCGGCTGACCCGGGTTCGAGTCCCGGCAGCCTAAATTTCTTTTTAATTACTTTGTTTTTACTTTTTATAAATATAACTATTATATTCTAGTTTGTTTATTAATTATGCATCATTAAAAATTAAAATGGACATAAATACGCAACGAAACATTTATAACTTGATATTCGATTACAAACGGAGCGAGTTTGGAAAACCCGTTTTTGACAAATGTTACAGTATCCCTACTTTTAGGAATTTCGTCCCGAAATTTAAGTAGTAGTAGTAGGAAAAAGATGCGGGTATTTTTCACGCATTGAGTCTTCACGTTCCCAAGTAAACTCAGGTCCCCGTTTCGACTCCCAGCGTACCCTAACAATTGGAATGCGACTTCGTCGAAGACGTTTTTCTCCGGAGTCCATGAACTCTACAGGTCTTTCAATAAAATGCATAGATTCATCAATCTGAATATCTTCCAGAGGAATATGGAGGTTCTCATCAGCGAGGCACTTCTTTAAGTTTGACACGTGGAACGTAGGGTGAATTCTGTTGAGTTCTTCTGGTAGGTCAAGCTTGTATGCTACAGGTCCTACTCTTTCGAGTATCTTGAAAGATCCTACGTAGCATGGTGCTAGCTTGCCCTTCTGGCCAAAACGAACTATTCCCTTCCACGGTGACACTTTTAAAAGTACATGATCACCAATGTTAAACTCCTAAGACTTTCGTCGTTTATCTGCATAACTCTTTTGACGGCTTTGAGCCGTTAGGAGATTGTTTCGAATTTGATGGATCTTGTCTGTGGTTTCTTGAATCAATTCTGGACCGGTAATTTGAGCTTCCTCAATTTCGTGCCAACATACTGGAGATCGGCACTTACGACCATATAAAGCTTCAAAAGGTGCCATGCCGATGTGTAAACGATAGCTGTTGTTGTACGAAAATACAACTGATGGCAGATGAGCGTCCCAATTTCCCTTGAAGTCTATGACACATGCTCGAAGCATATCTTCAAGAGTTTGTATGGTGCGTTCAGATTGCCCATTAGTTTGAGGATGATAAGCGGTACTGAGGTTTAATCGTGTACCCAAAGCGGCTTGTACGGCTTGCCATGTTCGTGAAGTAAAACGACCATCACGATCGGAAATAATGCTCAACGGTACACCATAACGGCTTACGATTTCACTGATGTAGATACGAGCTAACTTCTCGTTCTTGAAATCTTCGCGGATCGGAATAAAGTGAGCTGATTTTGTAAGACGATCAATGATTACTCATATAGTGTCATACCCACCAGAAGTGCGAGGTAACCCGGTAATGAAGTCCATGGTTATGTTTTCCCACTTCCATACAGGTATTTCAGGTTGGATCAGAAGTCCTGAGGGTCTTTGATGTTCAACTTTTATTTTGGAACATGAAAGGCACTTGGAAACAAAATCAGCAATATCCTTTTTCATTCCAGGACACCAGTAGGTGTATCGAAGGTCTTGATACATCTTGTCGGCTCCTGGGTGTATAGAATATCGTGTTTTGTGCGCCTCATTCATAAGAAAAATCACGAAGGTTATTGTGGTCAGGAATCCATATGCGATCTAGACAGTATAGAATACCGTCGGATTTAGTTTCAATTTTAAGTTTAGCTCCACAAGACGGCTCCTTGCGTACGTCTCTTTTCTGTTACTGAAACATGCTGGGCTTCTCGGATTTGATCTTTGATGTCGCTTACGATTTTATGCATAATAGTTTTGAGGGGACTGATACATTTGTAATGATAAGGTATGTATCATAAAACAAAAACTTCAACCATGACGATATTTAAACCTACACGGAACTTTTCATAACCTCCTGGTAATGCTTTTGATCCTTTGCCAAGAATACTTATATATAGGAAGTACCAGCGGCGTATCCACCATATTCTTGTCAAATTTTCGTTGGCTTTATCAGTAAATCATGATCAGTTCTATGTGACTCTTAAAACATAAACAAACACAACAACCAAAACTTGAGTCTCAATTCTAAAATGATACATGACTAAATGATGACAGTACCTCTCTCGTTGGTTATGATAAAGGGGTCAGTTTATGTAAAAGTGTGACACAACCCAACTTCTTTAAATGATGAGATTGAGATACGTCGAGATATATGATGATATGAATGTTAAATCAATGAGTATAAAACAAAACTGTAATATCAATTCGCATTAAAATTCTTGGATACATAATTTCCAAAAAAAATTTACAACTGGGATACGGAAAGATTGAGATAACATAAAGAAAACATTAAAACTAGACGATTGGAGTTGAGTCATGATTCTTGGTGAGGAAAAACTAGTTGGGTGATTCGTTTGGGCCGTTATTATTTTCAACAGGATTGGCGTTGATGTTGTAAGCTCTTCCTCTTGCAGGTGGTGGAGCTTGGTTAGCTTGATTCACCGGATTTGCTTGAGCTTGGGCATGAATGATGTTCACCAAACGTGGACAAGTGTTTCTAAAGTGATTTGGGTCTCCACAGTTGTAACAAGCCCGCATAGGTTGCACCATGGGATAGATGGGTTGGTAGTATGATTGGGCTAAATGTTGGGTAAGTGGTAGTAGTAGGGGTTGTTGGGCTTGACCCATTATTTGTTGGTGGGTTTGGGTTGAAGGCTGGTGGCGGTTCGTTCGCTGAGGTATGCGACAGGTTTGAACAGTATGACTTGCGCGACCACAGCCGGTGCAATGTTGGCAGGGATGATCAGGAAAGTGATGGTATTGGCAACGGTTGCATTTTGGTAATGGGCCGGAGTATGGCTTTTTATATGGTGCAGGTGAGGGGGCAACTTGAGTGATGGGTGCAGCAGGGATAGAGAAATTTGTTTGTGTGACAGCAAATTTTCTTGTGTTTCCATTCCTTTTACCAGTAAACTTCAAAGAGGAACCAGAATGGTTTGAAGTTTGAGCCTCAATGGGGACTTTCTTTTTCTCCTCTTTAAATTTACCGTTTCGAATGCGATTTTCGGTGAGTTCAGTAGCTAGTTCCATCGTGGCTTCAAGTGTCGCAGGCGAAGTGCTTAGAACTGAGTCTTGAATTTTTGAGGGGAGACCTCGAATATAGTGTTCAACCAAGCGGTACACTGGGGTGAACAAGTTGGGGGTCATTTGATTCAACTCTAGAAACCTTTTGTTGTAGGAAGTATGATCTCCTTCCTTTTGTTTTAACGAATGGAATTCATCTTCAACTTCTTGATTTCGCTTCTTGGACAGAAACGTCTTGTCATTACTTCCCTTAACTCTTCCCATGTTAAGGCCATAGCATCTTCGACTCCTCTCTTACCCTTCTCTGTGTTCCACCAGGTCAGGGCTACTCCAAATAGCCTCCCGGTTGAGTAACGTACCTTGCGATTCTCGGGACAATCGCAATTGAGGAAAGTGTTTTCCATTTCCTCAAACCAGTGGAGGAGAGCAGTGACACCTTCAGTCCCTTCAAATTTCGGAGGATCGCAAGACTTGAAATGTTTATATGAGCACTTGTTGGTAGGAGGGTTGCCGATGTTCTGGTCTTCTTGCTGGGGAGGATTGGTGGGATTTGTGGCGAGAGCTTGTTGTACTTGAACCACAATGTCAGGAAGTACCGCGGCCATTTGTTTTGCGATTTGAGTGGCCAAGCGTTCGTGTGACCTTCCTGATTTTCTACCCCCTCGTTGTTGTCTAGCCGACATCTACAGGAACATACATAAGAAGATTGTGAGTTTATGGAGTCTTTTTTTTTTTAGGTGTCATGTGTCTTAAAGAAAATGAAAATAACATAAATATCAATAATGCAACTACATCCATAGGATGTCTTGGGTTTGCTCATGTTGGGCCTTAAATGTCCCCCATACCTTCACCTGTATAGTCATGTGGGCCCCCATGACTATTGGCTTGGTAGGATTCACATTAGTATTGGCGATTTAACACTCGCATCACCCGAATGAAAACCACAAAATATGTTTACGAGATGTATGGTCGGAATGTGTCCAGGTGTAGACACAATGACAACTCAAAGTGGGGTTAGCTCACACGACGTTTGGTATAGCATGATTTGGCCTAATAGGTACTTCGTACTCTCATCGTTAGTCCCCACGTAGGCAAACTGGTCCTTTATTTTGGATTTATACGAATGCCAAGCCTAGACAGGACGTTCCGACTACCGGTACTTGTACCCTTCCAGTTACTACATGCCCGTCATGAGAACTCACTTTGATGAGATTTGAAAATACAAAAATCATTGTAAAAACAATCATGAAAATGATGTGATGTGTGCTTTCATGGATATGATATGTTATGAGAATATGATTCATGATAGGCATTATATGATAATATATACTTATGAACATGCTTGCATAACATTGAATGTAACATTTAACATAAAACATATAAACATCATGAAATTTGGCATGTAACACACAAAAATCTTAAAAATTTCTAATCAACTATAGTATAGGCTCTAAGGGTCTAATAACCTATCCTATATCCCTATAGTCATGGCTCTGATACCAATCTGTCACACCCCGACCCGCAGCGGAATAAGAGTCGGGGCATAATTGGGTTATCACCAAAGCTCATGATATTTACTAATATGTTTCATATTTATTAAAGTCAAAATTACATTCTCAATAATCCAAACATGTCCATACAAATACAAAGAAAAATAACCAACTAAACAATTCCAAGCTCTAAACCAGTTTATTCTTCTAAGCCAATCCTATGTGTTTCTTGCTGCAGCTGGTTCACCTGTATCATGTGTAAAAAATGGGGGTTTTTGGGTCAACATAAGTTGGCGAGTGAACCTTGTTAGATAAACATTTATTATTGATTTTCTTGTTATTTTATCAAGGAAAAATTGTGCAATAATCATAAGTGAGCAAATGTAAATAATCAAACAGTAGCAATAACAACCACAAACTATAACATACAATAACATACAATAACATAAATGGGGAACGGATGGCCTATGATAAATGTATGTACTGAAAATGATAAATGTCTGTGCGATCAAGGCTCAATCAAACGGAGCCGATCGTATTGCATGTACTGAAAATGATAAATGTCTGTGCGATCAAGGCTCAATCAAACGGAGCCGATCGTATGTTGGCACGCCAGGTTCACGCTCATAATGTAATGGGGAACTGCTCAACGCTCATAATGTAATGGGGAGCGGCGGCCTATGAAATTGCATGTACTAAAAATAATAAATTAAATCTAAACAATAACCACACAACAGTTGATACAAGCTGAATACACATTTGTTCATGATATGATGTATGCACAATGATTTAAATATAAATGGTAAGACACATGATACACCCCAAAAACGTGATTAAAACGGGGAATTTGTAGAGATTCACTCACATTGGGTGCGTTCGGTTGGAGATGATGAGATGCGCACGAGTTGGAAGAATTGAACAACGAGGATTGACTAACCTAAATAATAACGGAAGATATAGTAAATGAGTAGATTTTATTAATAATTTTAATAGGATTTTTAGATATATTTTTGTGAGTTTAAGGCTATTTCCTATCTTTAAAAACATTATTTTTAAGTATTTTTAATTGATTTTTATATTAAATTAAATAAATAAAAATATAAAAATATGTTGACTTTTGCGTTGACCGTTGACCATTGACCGTTTGACTGTTTGACCGGTTCTATTGTGCACATGTATGCGCCGGGCAGGACTCGAACCCGAGACCTCCCGTTCGCGTGCACGCAGCTCTACCAACTGAGCTACGTGTCTAACCCGAAATAATTCTGTTTTTAATTATATTTATATACTAACTCAGTTTATTCAAAATTCTTTTATTTTCAAAAATGTTTTAAATCATCGAACCGGTGTCGTCAACAGGTCTCAAACCCGGGACCTGTGACTTAATGTTACACACAGTCCACCGCTGGACTGTGTGTCTAACTTTGTTAATATACAGATTTTTATTGTACTTAACATCTAACGTAAGTTAATCCGGTTCAGTTAGAAAAATAAAACATCTTTATTACAGAGAGGTTGTGTGTATCAGGGATCGAACTCGCGGCGTGTGCGTATTGTTTGCACACAGTCCACCGCTGGACTGTGTGTCTAACCCGAGATAATATCCAAATTATAATAAACTTATAATCAACCTACTTCATCTTCTTCGTTACCGAATTACAGTTTACGACTTCTCTATTGTTTCTTGTTTAATTTGATTGACAAACATTCAATAGACTAATATGAAATGGCAGAGACGATTTTTAGAAGTAAACATACCAGAGAACGATTTATCTCAGAATTCCGGCAAGTCGTCGGCTCTGTTTTTTACGGATTTAGACTGAACGAATAAATTAACGGTTTTGATTAGCTAAGTGAGGAATTGAAGTATTAAACAAGAGTTATCAGAAGGTTTGAATGTCTATACCGTTTTACAGCTGAAGATAAGGATTTTCAGAAGTTTTCCGGCGAGAGTGAGTTATCCGATATCGACGTTTGAAATTGATTCCGATTTGAAGGGTTTGAGTTAGCAATAGCTTAACAATTGATAGACAACGAAAGAATTGAGAGACTTACTGATTTGATGGAAAACACGGTTTTCCGGCGAAAGTCCGGCGAGTTCAATTAGCTTCTCCGGCGAACTGAAAGTATTGCGAAAGTGAAATTCGAAGGTCTGCAGATGTGTTTGAGTCGCGAGAAGGGTCTATGATTGAAGTAATTCAGACCATGAAAGTTTTCGGTTATTAAAACCGATCCACTCTTGAATTCAAGTCCATTCAAAGCTCAATTGATTGGAGATGTCGGTGTAGCGGTTATAATCGGTAAACCACGAGTAATCAAACGTCTTTGGACGTTTGGTGACCGATTTCGGTTACAGTTGGCGTAACCAGCTTGATTTACGATTGACTATAAAATTTATTTGTTTCCTAGAGTTGACAGAAAACAACAAGTGGCGGAGTGGTTATGTGTGTGTGTGATAAGACTTTGTGATTTAAACCCGGCTGACCCGGGTTCGAGTCCCGGCAGCCTAAATTTCTTTTTAATTACTTTGTTTTTACTTTTTATAAAATATAACTTTTATATTCTAGTTTATTTATTAATTATGCATCATTAAAAATTAAAATGGACATAAATACGCAACGAAACATTTATAACTTGATATTCGATTACAAACTGAGCGGATTTGGAAAACCCGTTTTTGACAAATGTTACAGACATACCTTATGATTAGGGGTAGCGGGGGCTATCTCTTAGCGCTCCGACGGTAGTGTAAATTTTGGAAAATTTTGACCTTTTTTGACCTTTTTTCGATTTCGTTACACCTTTTTTTTAAAAAAACTTTACCCATATGAAGATATTCTAGATCCGCCACTGCCTATAACCAACCTCAAGCTAGAGAGTGTCTCGCTAAACCGTTTTCCCAAGACGGTAGACTAGCAGGCGGTTGTAGTTCCGATATGCAGTGGGGATTTCACTTTACAGCTTTAAGAACCCTACGGCTCTTACGGTTGAGTAGAGGACAATCCAGTCCTTATGTTCGTAAGTAGGACAACCTAGTCCCATTGTTTATATGCAGGACAAACCAGTCCCGTTGTTCGTATGCAGGACAACCAAGTCCCGTTGTTCGTATACAGAATAACCCAGTCTCGTTATTCGTATGCAGGACAACCCAGTCCTTTTGTTCATATGCAGGACAACCCAGTCCCGTTATTGTAACTAGGACAATCCTGTCACTAGTCATGAAACTCATGCATGTTTCGAAAATACGCGTGTGTTTTTTAAAATCGGTTTGTTTAGCATAAACCTTTCATAAATCATTTGAGTTAACTGGAATTTGTTTGCAACATGGTTTAGAAATATAAAGTTTCATTCATCCAAATTTTGCGTACTTTTGCAAAACTTGCATGTCTTTCCACCCTTAAAAACATTTATAAAAATGTAAAACCGTAAAAAGTGGGGGTTATGAACTCACCTCAATATCCAATGCAAAGCTAGCATAATATGATCATAATGTTGTTTCCAAAATGTAAACTCGCTAGCATGCAATCTATAACATCCTATCAAGGATTAAACTTATAAGTTTCTACTAGCAATGTAGCTAATTATGTGTCACCGAGCTCTACCAAATCGTTAACCAATGATTCGATGAAAAAGTTTTGTTAAATTTATGGAAACGATAATGTTATACTCGTTTAATCCCATTTTAGCCGGTGATATTTACTAAGTCATGGGTATATATATATAATATAAATATATTTGTAGAATCGTTTTAGTCGTCCCGAATGGTCGTACGTGTATGCAACGAATATTTATATGAAAATAATACAAACTTGTATAATGTATTCACGCATTTTTTCCGAATAGTTGCCATACCCGTTGACGGATAGTATTACGGCTCGTCGTAGTGTTTCATAAGATGTAGAATACATATGCATATAAATGTCATGTAGCCGAAATAGTAGACTCGTGTCTTGTGGATAAATATCAAAGTAATTATGTCGTTGTACGCTTGTTAGGATCGATTTCGTTTGTTTCTTATCAAAATAACTCGGTTAATAATACATGTGATGATCGTACGGTAACATGTCGGATTCCATTTAGACGTTTGAAATAAATATAAATAACTATATTTATTTTATAAAGTTTTCGAGTCGTAAATGTTGGAAATAAATAATACTAATTATATTTATCTCACATAATTACCGAATAATAGACGTTGAAATAAATATAAGCAATTAAATTTATACGATATAAGGTTGCGAGTTCCGCTATCTTGTAAACCGTATTTGTCGAAACGTTATAAACTCGTTTTTGTGAAATGTATAAATCATCCAAAATATATATACATTTATATTTATTTGTATAAAATTTCATTTGAGTCCTGATACGTTTTCGTTGGTGTTAAGATTATACTATATATATATATATATATATATATATATATATATATATATATTAACAAAAATCGGGCAGAGTTTCCTCTGTTTTTGTAACGATCCCGACAATACAAGTTGTCGATAAATTTTCAAAACACAACAAACAATGTAACACTATATATATAATTCTATCGTAACTTTAAAACGTCATATTTTGTCACGTATAAGTCTAATATATACATACATATTATGTAATGATGTGTCGGTTCGGTTTTTCGTTAGCATTCGCCAGTTATATAAACAAAATCACGTATAGGTATAAGAATTTTATTTACTTAACAATTTTGTTTGTCGGTTCGGGTTAGAGCTCGATGTCGGGTTAGGATAAAATTTATATATTTTGCGTCGTGAACGTTTACCAAGGCTTGCATTGACCGGGTTTGACCCGAACCGAATCTGACCCGGTGACCGTGTTTGACCTGTCTTTGACCAAGCTTGACTCGAGTCCAAATCTGACCCAAACCGAACCAAAACTGAATTGAGCGGAGACCAAAATTGGAGAACTCGCTAGTCGGTTAGTGAGGTAAGGACTAACGACTACTTGAAATTACTCGAGATTTATCGGATCGGTTTTTTTATATGTAATTTTCAGTTTTATATATACATATACACATTTTTATAGGTAAATATTTTACGTAGCTAGGTTTTAACTCTTACTCAACTCATTTTATTAAGTATAGAAGATTAATTGTTGTAATTCACATGGTTTGGTCGGAATATACGAATTTGTTGCCGGAATTTGGCCGGAATCGCTGATTTTTGGCTGGCCGACTAGGCCTGGCTAGCGATTAATGGACTGATTAACGAAAAATTACTCAGGTCGACTAGCGATTAATTGTGGACTAGTCGTCGCCCAGTCGCGATTTTTACAACAGTGGCCAAGACAACCGAGTTAAACCAAAATTGAACATTGTTGACCCAAACCCAACCAATGTGAACCCGAACTCAAACCGTCGTGGCTCCGCCGGCTTCTACCACTGTCATCCATCTTCTGTAAATGGCGTCACCAACAACACCCCCACCCCTTGTTCCTTATAAACAGAACCCCGACAACGTCACCACCGACACTGTCGGAACACCACCATCCACCAGGATCTGACACGAAACAACCACGCCACTGCCGCCATTTTCGGCGCTTCTGGTCGCCGTTTGACGGCTCCGCCATTTGTCCGCATTCGCGCCACCGTGGGGAGTTGGTCGGCCTCCCCTTTCTCTCATCGCTCTCTCTCTCGTCGACCTTTTTCTCTCCTGCTGCTCTCTCTCTCTCTCTCTCGAATTCCGAGGTGTGCGTGTAAGGTGGTATAAGGGAGAAAGAGGTGTCGCGTGTTTTGGGCGTGGCCTTTTGGAAAAACAACGCCAGAACTTGTTAGAAATAGGGGGGCTAGGGTTTGGATGGAGTAGGAAATAAAGAGGAAGGAGAAAATGATGCTTATATCGTTAGGGTTTCTGAGTGGGTTGAGACTAAGACCCGTTAGTACGTATAAGTCTTTCGAGTGGCCTAATGTCGTTTATGTTTCATTCCCGAACTTCGTAAATATCGTATAAAGTTTTTTTAGGGTCGAAAATACATGAAATTATGTTGGAGGTCGATGTTTGACGGGTATTCAGTCGGTTGCATTAAAATTGCGTAAAATGCTTCGATTGTTATTTCTAGTCCGTTTTTTTATATGATTTCGATTGCGAATATCAAAATTCAATTACGAAGCTAAATGTGTCATAATATTTCTGTTTTTAAGGTAATACACGAGTACAATGCTTCCGTTTCGTTGTCAATGCGTTCCTACAATCGCGTTTTTTGTTCACGTATGCGTTTTGTGACGTTCGAAAGCATGCTAATTTAGCATAACCAATTCCTATGTATAAATGGTACGTACAAAACTCGTATTTAAGGCATTTTCAGTATTTCTTCCGGTGTCCGTTCGTTGCTGTTTAAATGTGCGCAAAATTTCTGAAATCACCCATTGCGTAGCGTACAATTCAAATAGACGTTCATAGGCATTACAAAGGCACAATTAGATTATTTTGTGTCTTAACACACTACTATAGTCATTTTAATATTTGTTATACGCGCAATTAAATTTGAAAATTGCCGGTTGTCACATAATCATAATCATGGGGTTAACATGCTGCAAAAGTAAACCAAGTACATTGCTTATAGTGCTATATGCAGCGTATATGGTCGTGTACAGTCAAAGATATACAAATAAATATGGGGAGTGTCCAAATAACCAAAGCTATATATTATATAAGCTTACCAATTACCATAATTGCTAAATTAATCACAAAATCCAAGTGTTAGACACTTAAGTATATACGGTTGTTATAAAATAAAATGTAAAAAGATTAAGTACTTACTAATTATATAACCCTACAAAAGGATAGTATTGAACTGAAGCTCTCTGTGGCAAAGTGCGACGGATGTTCAGGGGTCTTTGGTCGGTGGTGATATTTAGAAATGGAAGATACCGACGGAAGTTACTAAATGCCCTATTTGTTTTCCATAGTACGTTGGCTTTTTGCCTCTTTGTTTGGGCTTAAAAGAACAGTTTAAACATTTCAATTATATGATAAAATCTAATAAAAACTACTCTATTATTAGTTTTACTTGGCTTTTGTTTTTAGATACTTTAATACTGTTTTTATATGATATATGTATAATAATAACGATGCATTTTTCTTATACTATGTGTTGGATCATACATACCTTTCAAAAAGATGTTATGTATATATTTATCTTTCAAAACGCAACTCAACATGAATATCGATCGGTAAATTAAAATCGTTATTATAAGGGTCGTATGCCGTTTGCAAATATTATAAGGTTCGTGCTACACATCAATCAAAATAATGGCAACTAACATTCACTTGCAAATTAACATCATTATATCATAATTGGTGATTAGTATATGTTTGTGTAAATGAAAATTAGGAGTTTGTGACTCATTGGTGTAAGATTACTAGAAATAAAAACTACAAAGCAAAATCAGTATAGCACGTATAAAAATTTGATTATAATTTTTATTTTAAATTACCCTAAGAAATACAATGTTTAAAAAGGTTTAACTAATTGTTAGAACCAACCGAGTTAAGCTAATCTAATAAGCAAATGAGTTAGAATTGTATAAAAATTAGTTTCTTTATAGAGTTCTGGTATAAACATTGATTTCCTTATTAAGTTCTGTAGCATTATTTTCTTTTGTATGATCTTAGTATTCAAATTATTGATCTGAAAGACTTTAATTTATTTTTCTATTCTGTGTTCAATTTTACGATACTCGATCAATGTAAATCCTTTTGTGCATTTGAGTTTTCCTGTTGTAGCGATTGCCCGTAGCATAGCGAATCCGTGTTATCGTTTCGACTTAATTATTCTTCTCATATGTGAAAAATTTTACATAACGGTCTGTAAGGCGCATACCTGATTTAACACTTTAACATTTACTTTTTGTTCAGTTGCTAAAGACATTTATAAACAATGTCCCGTCATAACGTGAGGTTAACATCAACAAAATTTAAACTTGAAGGTTGTTTCAAAATTAAAAAAAATAAACCCATAAATATATAGGGTTGTTTCAAAATTAAACCCATAAATATATAGGGTTGTTTCAAAATTAAACGTAAAAAGATTCTTAAGCTACAGCTGTCTAAAACATAAAGTAACATTAATATCTTAATTATTAAATGCGTCATTCTTTTGTTGTTTCTTGATTTCTCTCCACAGATCGTGCACATTCACCAACACACACACTCACTCGAATCGATCTCACTCGAACAACCCAACACGACAAAACACTCCCAACACCAACTCCTGTTTCTTTTCATCTTCCCCAACAAAATCCCCTTAGATGTTTGAATCTATAACATCCTTTCTTGTTCTTATTTCACTCTGAAACACCCCACAGGATGTTTCATTTTCTCAACAAGAATCAATTTTCCATGAAAAAGCATAAAAATTTCACTTAATTACTAGGTTCTTGACCGATCCCCATCTGCACACAAGGTGTTTGTGAAATTGTCTCAAAGAACCCATCTCTGAAATGCCTAACAAGATGTTTAATTTTCTTAAACAAGTATCAATTTTTCTAATAAAAGCATAAAATTTCCACTTAATTGCAAACTTCTTGACGGATCCCCATCTGGGTTTTGTGAGTGCACACAGGGTGTTTGTGAAATTGTCTCAAAGAACAAATCTTTGATTTTTTTTAAGCCCTAAAGATGCAGTCAAGGTTAGTGACAATGGAAGAAGGCAAAGACCCCACCACAAACCCAATCAGAGCAAATCAATCAAGGGTTTTTCCATCAAGATTACTTAGATCCATGTTGTTTCTTTTAGTTGCAGGCATTGTGCTTTCAATTATTAGTATTCGAATGTATCGAAATCTAGGTGTTGGGAGTACAGTTTCCGGAACACTACAAGCTTGTTTTCAAGAGCCCATTAGTTTACAGCACCTAATTAAGCCTCCAAGTTATAAGTATACAATGAATGATAGTGAGTTGTTGTGGAGAGCTTCATTTGTTCCTCAGATTAAAGAATATCCGTTTAAACGAGTGCCTAAAATTGCGTTTATGTTCTTGGCAAGAGGGCCATTGCCATTGTCACCGTTGTGGGAGAAGTTTTTTGTAGGGAATGAAGGGCTTTATTCTATTTATGTTCATTCTTTGCCTCATTATGTTTCGAACTTTTCGACGTCCTCGGTGTTTTACGGGAGGCAAATTCCTAGTCAGGTTAGTAACCTTTATGTTTTATGGTGTTTTTTGATATTATTTAGTTACTGTTGTGAGACTGTTATAAAATGGTTGTTGTATGAGATTAAAGTAACTATGTGTTGACTTTAATCTTTACTTGAGTTTCTATGAAATTAGGATAGGAAGACTGAAAACAGAAAAGGGTTGAATGAATGTTATTATGAAAGTGCATTTAATCGTAGGTTCACATCTCTCTTTTCGTTCTCGTGTGTTGGAACATATGTGTTTAGTCAAGTTGTTGAGTCATTGTTTAAGCTAGCCCTTTCACATATAGAAAAAAATTGTGATATGACACGCGATGGCAGTGTGAAACCGTTTCTCTGATAAAAAGACCAAAAAATAAATGCACAGAATCAGATGTAAATGCCTCATGGGTGAATTTATAGATGCTAAACTGAAGCTAGTTGTTAAATTTTGTAATACATAACTTGAAACAAGATGGCCATGCTAAAAATGAAAAAGTCTGTTCAAGAATCTAATAGGTATTAAGTTATATGGCTTCTTATGGAGAATGTTAATAAATCTATATTCATAGCCCTATCAATCAGTTGGTACACTTCAATTGCTCATATAGTACTCTTCTTAATCATATACGTGGATGTGATCCGTGTGAGATAATGAATTCTGGGGTGCCTTCTCATTAACAAAACAAAGGTATTTATACACATAATACATCAGTAAAGTAAGGAAACTACCTATTAGTTTACAGCTAATGAACAGCTAATGACTGACTAATCACAATGAATACAAAATATACATAATAATATTCGGTCAATATATGTGACCGCTAAGATACCCCCGCAGTCGAAGCCGTAGATGATCGAAGGCATAGACTGGATCTGAAACGAGTGAAAAGCTGGCGGGGTAAGCCTTTTGTGAATATGTCCGCATACTGAAAATCTGCTGGAATGTGGAGAACTCGAACTGCGCCTATCCGAATCTTTTCTCTTACAAAGTGAATGTCGAGTTCTACATGCTTTGTGCGTTGGTGCTGAACTGGATTTTCTGACAAATAGACTGCAGACACATTGTCACAATACACTAATGTTGCTCGACGAGTTGGGATAAATAATTCCAATAGTAGATTGCGTAGCCAACTTGTTTCAGCAACTGCGTTTGCAACGCCCCTGTATTCTGCCTCGGCACTAGACCGTGAGATAGTTGGTTGGCGTTTAGACGACCACGATATAAGATTATTTCCAAGAAATACACAATATCCCGAGGTGGACCGTCTTGAATCCGGACATCCCCCCCAGTCCGCGTCGGAATAAGCAATGAGATGTTGCGAACGTGAGGGAGTGATACATAAACCATGATCAATTGTGCCTTTTAAATAGCGCAATACCCGTTTTAAAAACTGAAAATGTGAATCTCGAGGGGCATGCATGAAGAGACATATTGCTGGACGGCATATGTGAGGTTCGGCCTAGTAAACGTGAGATATTGCAAGGCGCCGGCGAGTTGTCTATATAGTGTGCCATCCGGTAAGAGTTTGCCACTCGTGGCATTTAATTTCGATTGTGTATCGACCGGTGTGGCCGAAGGTTTGCAATTTGACATGTTTGCGCGGTCCAAGATCTCGGTAGCATATGTACTTTGTGAGAGAAATAAGCCGCTGTCACGTTTGGTGACATGAATACCGAGAAAATGGTGAAGGGAACCCAAATCCGACATACGGAACTCGGTAGATAAAGTGGTGATGATGTTGTGCAGCAGGTTGTTGTCGGATGCTGTTAAAATAATATCGTCCACATAAAGTAATAAGTAAGCTGTTTGGGTACCTTTTCGATAGACAAACAATGATGTGTCGCTGATGGTGCTTCGAAAGCCGCATTTGATTAAGTATGTAGCAAACCTGGCATACCATGCCCTAGGCGCCTGTTTCAACCCGTATAAGGATTTAGTCAACCTGCAAACATAATTAGGATGTCGAGAATCTGTGAAACCCGGGGGTTGAAACATATAAACGGTTTCATGTAGGTCACCGTGAAGAAACGCATTCTTAACGTCTAATTGGTGTATCGGCCAAGCCTGTGAAACCGCTAGACTGAGGACCGTACGAATGGTAGTGGGCTTTACCACCGGACTAAAAGTTTCATCACAGTCCACACCAACTTGTTGACTTTTATCATTAAAAACTAACCGAGCTTCGTATCGTTGTAAAGTTCCATCAGCATTGAACTTGTGGCGAAAGAGCCACATGCATCTGATGATATTAGCATCGGGTGGTCTAGGTACAAGCACCCATGTTTGATTATCCAATAGGGCTTGATATTCATCGTTCATAGCAGTGCGCCAATTTAGATCGGTGAGTGCTTTAAGGTGAGAGGTTGGGATTGGGGACAAGGTGGAATCAGATTGAGTGTGAAGGTTTATAGGAAAACGAGGTTTATAGGTACCATCCTTAGATCTTGGAACCATGGGGTGTGAAGGTGGTGGGTGGTGAGGCGGAAGAGAGGTGGAGGGAGGAATCAGTTGTGTGGAGGTGGACGGTGTAGGTGGCGGAGGTGAGTGGGGGGGAGAGGAAGGAGCAGCGGAAGAGGGTGAGGGGGTAAGGATGGTTGTTCGAGGTTGGCGTTGGTACAGGGCCGTGGTGTTAGGTGACGGGCCGGTAGGTGTAGTGTGGGACTGTGGGGCGTTGATGGGTTGGGTTATAGAGGAATCGAAAAGGGTAGGGGAAGGTTCGGTTTGGAGACACGAGTAGTCGCGAGGAGTGTCGGTGGTAGCAAATGGAAAAACCGACTCATCAAATGTTACATGTCGCGAACAGGTGACTTTTCCCCTGGCGAGGTCTAGATATCGATAGCCTCGATGGTCAGCCGGGTAGCCTAAAAAGATACATCGTGTGGCTCGTGTAGAGAGCTTATGTGGACGGGTGGCGGTAGTATTGGGATAACATATGCACCCGAAGGTTCTAAGATGGTCATAAGAGGGGTGACGGAGGTAAAGGGCTGATGTGGGAGTGTGGAATTTAAGAAGTCTTGTGGGAAGGATGTTGTGGAGGTAACACGCGGTGTGGACGGCCTCGACCCAATAGATGGGGGCTAAAGAGGCGTGCGTGAGAAGAGGCAACATGATCTCATTTAGGCGTTTGATCATGCGTTCCGATTTTCCATTTTGTTGGGAGGTTTGGGGGCATGAAAATCGGAATGGAAGACCATGAGCATCCGCAAAATTTTTAAAGTATTGATTATCAAAGTCACCCCCTAAGTCACATTGAAAAGATTTTATGATCATTTTGAATTGGCTGGAAATATATTTATGAAAATTAGTGAACTTGGTGAACGTTTCGGATTTGAATTTAAGTGGAAAGACCCACGTGAATTGAGTGAAGTCGTCCACGAGAACCATGTAGTATTTGTATCCATTTTTGCTAAGAATTGGAAAAGTCCACAAGTCACAATGGATAATGTCAAAAGGTAAAATAGTACTAGACTGCGAAATCGAAAAAGGCAAACGTTTGTGCTTAGACACTTGACAAGAATTGCAAAGTGATGTCTTAGCACTTTTATTACATGAGATAAATTTATTCGATGCAAGAAAATCAAAAATTGGAGAGCCCGGATGACCTAAGCGCTCATGTCAAGGTTCTTGTGATGTAGATGCAAGAGCCAAGGAATCAGCAGTGTTGGTAACCGGGTAGGTCAACGGGTAGAGGCGGCTCGAGCTATTGTGGCGGGAGATGATCTTCCCACTCGGGAACTCCTTCACAAAAAAACCATTAGGATCAAAATCAACAGACACATAATTATCGGTGGTGAATTTTCGAACGGAAATAAGGTTCTTGATGATTTTAGGGGTGTAGAAAATGTTTTTAAGGTGTAGAGTGCGAGAAGAGCTTGGGAGGGTAGCATGACCCGATCCAAGAATTAGCACACGTTCACCATTTCCGACAAAAATCGAACCTTTAGAACAATCTAACAAGGGTGTTTGAATTTTACCTTCATCACCAGATAGATGGTCTGATGCTCCTGAGTCCATGTACCACTGGTCATCTCCTGCAGTAACATTCAAAGCCTGCATAGCATCTCCAATATCAGTGGGCTGGAGTGGATCAAAGTCGCTCAAATGGGCCTGAGGTGCAGTGGAGCGATGCTGATTTGGGCCAGTTTGACGAGACGGGCTAGAACTGGATGGGCCTTGAGACGAGGAAGCGGCCCAAGGTGGGGTTGTGGGCTGCCATGGCTGAGCCCACCCCGGTTGAGTAGGGTATGGGCAAGGTGGTGGTGGTGCCCAATAGGCCCAGTAGGGCTGTTGATGGGCTGGTGCAGCGGGCCAGGGGCCTGGTTGGGCTTGCTGAGTCTGAGCCTGCTGCTGAGTTGGGCTACGACCACGTGGGCCAGAAGACATGGGCTGTTGGGGCCTGCGGTTATTGTTGGACCTGTTGTTACCCCGACGCCTCATGTTGGGCTCAGGACCCTGTGATCAGTGTGAACTACAGCAAGGGCAGCAGGTGGAGTCAGATTTTCCCGGGCTGTCTGGCGCTGGTGCTCTAGTTGGAGCATGCTGCAAGCAGTCTCCCAAGACGGGAGGCTTTGGTTGATGTAGGCGCCAACTACATCATGCTCCGTAGGCAAACGCGAACCAATTGTAACACTAACCTCTGTTCATTGACTGGGCTATCAACAGCAGTGAGTTGGTCTCCGAGATCTCGGATTTTTTGACAGTAGGCTTCAAGGGATGGCCGAGACTTGAGCGTGAGATTGTTAAACTCATGTTCAAGAGCCGCTGCCCTTGCACCTTTGTTGTTCAGGAATATCGCTTTGATGCGATTCCAGGCAGCATGAGCGGTGGAACCGTTGTTAAGAACACGGACCAGAAGGTCGTCTGACAAAGTTCCATAAATCCACTGCAATACTATCGCATCAATTTCTGACCAAGCCGCGTAGTCCGGATCTGTTTCTGCCGGAGCTGGTGAACCGTCAATGTGATCCATAACCCTGTAACCACGTGCATGAAGCTGGAACAGCTTAACCCAAGAAGAGTACGAGAGCTTGACACCGTCCAGAACACGGACCTTGCGCTGAATGTCGGTCACAGTGTATGCGGGGTGAAGCGGTTTCGGCTGGGCTGCAGGTTCGGCTTTGTCTCCCATCGTAACGGAAGAGGAGCAGGTGGCGATTTTTGACAGGGAGGGAGGGTGTTATCAGTGAAGGCGACGGCTGCTAGGGTTTAGGTACAGAACCTTAGAAGGCCTGATACCATGTGAGATAATGAATTCTGGGGTGCTTTCTCATTAACAAAACAAAGGTATTTATACACATAATACATCAGTAAAGTAAGGAAACTACCTATCAGTTTACAGCTAATGAACAGCTAATGACCGACTAATCACAATGAATACAAAATATACATAATAATATTCGGTCAATATATGTGACCGCTAAGAATCCGTTTTTTGTTCAGTACAACTCAGTTGAATGCCTTAGTTCATGTTCTAGTATTCAAGTTTTTATGTAAAAAAGTTTATATATATTGTTGATTCTTATGTTCCTTGGTTCTTGTATGCACTATGGAAATCTAGTGAATGCATGAGGAGTTAACTTTTAATTCAATGTCTATCAAACTATCGAACCTGTATTCATTATAGGTTTACTGGATTTAAATAACCCCAACTTTCACCATTTGGCTGATAACACTTCCAACTTACGAATTGTACCACGTCACTCCCAACTTCTAACTTATTTTCACTTGGCATTCCCAAACTAACTGACCCCTAACCCAATTAGTTTTTTTGCTTATGTGGCACTTGTTTAGCGATGTGGCATCTAACGTGTAGTTTTTATGACATGCCACAACTTGTTTAGTGATGTGGCATCTGACGTCAGCTAACTAGGTTAGGGTTCAGTTAGTTTGCGAGTGCCAGAGGAAAATAAGTTGAAAGGTGGAACTGGCATGGTACAATTCGTAAGTTGGGAGTGTTATCGGCCACACGGTGAAAGTTGGGGTTATTTAAATCCAATATCCCTATATTATATACCATCATATTATATACTATCGAGACCTAAAACTGCATCTTTTATATAATTAATTGTACTTTCTCACATCTGATAAGAAACTAACTAAGATGCACTTTTTCTCATATTCCACCACATGGTTTGAAATGTTGTCTTTCACAGCCATCATGAATTGGAGTATATAAAGAAATTAGATACTGTATATTTCAAAAACAATAATTAACAAACATATGGCCTCCTAGTATGCAGTAAACTTCATATTCACAATATAAGAGTGTCTCGAATTGAACTTGACATTTTCTATTAAATTTAATATATAAATAATTTGACTAACTTTTATTTTATTTTTTATTAGACGGTGGAATGGGGAAGAATGAGTATGTGCGATGCAGAACGACGCCTTTTAGCCAACGCATTACTAGACATCTCAAACGAGTGGTTTGTACTTCTATCAGAAGCCTGCATACCCCTTCACAATTTCAGCATTATTTATCGTTACATTTCAAGATCACGCTTCTCCTTCATGGGTGCAGTTGATGAGCTCGGCCCATATGGCAGGGGTCGGTACGACATCAACATGTTACCAGAAGTCAACATTAATCAATGGAGAAAAGGGTCTCAATGGTTTGAAACCAACCGAAAGCTTGCAGTCGATATCATTAAAGATACCAAATTTTACCCTAAGTTTAACCAGTTTTGTAGGCCCGCATGTTATGTTGACGAACATTATTTCCCTACTATGCTAACGATTCAGTCTCCAAGTTTGTTGGCGAATAGGAGTTTGACTTATGTTGACTGGTCGAGGGGCGGTGCTCATCCGGCTACATTTGGGAAGAACGATGTTTCAAAGAACTTTTTCAAGAAAATACGCGAAGATCAAACGTGCATATATAATAATCAACCGACTTCGGTTTGCTTTCTTTTTGCAAGAAAGTTCGCTCCTAGTGCTCTGGAACCATTATTACAAAACTCCTTAGATTTTTTTGGCTATTAATTGAGATCAGTTGATGATTTTTGAATAGATGGGACTTTATTAGACATTAATGATCAGCTTATAGCTGAAGAATAATATTATTATTGTTCCTATTGATGTAGTATGAGAGTTGTATAACTATAATACAAAAGGAGTGTTTGTATTTATAAGAAACCTTTTGTTCATGGCAAAACCTGTGGACGGGTATCGGGTCAAATTGGTACGGTAACTTTTCTTTGCGGGTCAAGAGGGTCCGGTCAAATTGGTTCGATAACTTTTCTTTGCGGGTCAGGAGGGTCTGATCAGATCAGACAGACCCACAACGCTTTTGTTTCTTTCTTCAGTTTTATATATACTCCAGAGTTAATAACAGTAGGCGCTAGTCGGCCGGTGGGGTATGGACTATCGATTAACAGTGTTGTAATCTTCAGTTTTATATATATATATGCTCACATTTTTATGTGTATTTTTTTAGCAAAACAAGTTTTAACCCCTCATTGGCTCATTTTTTAAGTAAACAAGATTAATCAACGAAATTTACAAGTATAACTAGAATTTGGCTGGTAATTGGCCATAATTTGTTTGGCACTGTTGATTGTTGACCGATAGGGACTGTCTAAGACCGTCGTTGACCGTATAACGATTAGTTTGCTGATTAGAGGAAAATTGCTCGGTCAACTAACAATTAATCAGTGACTAATTAGATGTTAGTCAGGATTTTTACAACCATGATTAATAACATGAAAAACTAACATAGTTCTATTTTTTTGAATTTTATATATAGTCCAGGGTTAATACATCGTCAAATAAACCCATTTACATAACCTCCGCAGATTAAGGAGTGTATTTGTAGCCAATGTTTACGGTTTATTTAACAAATATGTGATCACTTTAATATACCAAAATTAAATTAATTGACTTTGTTCACAAACATTTAATTTATTGGCTCTCATTCTCCAAATTGCAACATCCAAACATCTCCATAGTCAACAACATTATTTATTTACAACTTTAAAGTAGTCTCCTTGTTAGCATAAGAATGACACTTGAAGAAAACACTTCACAATTCGTCCTTGTGCTCGGGATGTTGACGTTGACCTTGACTTTGACTTTCAAGCAGGTATGATACAGCAAGAGTTACATGCATTGCAGCCCCATAAGGAAGAACATCTTCATTAAGTTGGAAAAATGGGGAATGCAGCGATTCCAGTTTTTCGATTTTTTCGTTTTTCATTCCAATAAAATAGAAATAACCAGGAATAACCTCTTGGTAAAATGAAAAATCCTCTGCTACTGCTAATGGTGACATTTCTTTAACATTATTGTGACCAAGAACACTTCCTGCAACTTTTTGGAAGAACGTATGCAAGCCCACATCGTTTATGGTGGCTGGGAAGAACGGTTTATCTTTTGAAGCAAATTCGACAGTTGCATTACATCTATGTACAGTTGCTTGACCTACAATCACCCGTTTATAATATAAACAATATCAATGCAGTGTTTAACCTTAAATAATAAAATATGGAGAAAACATTTTCGGGTCAACCCAACTGAGCCGGTACGTTTAGACTCTTAGAAAACTGCTCCCGAACCCATTTGACCTCTTATGCAACCCACTCATCTTGTCACATCTAGTTCAATGAAATAACTCAAGGTTCTAACTTCACATATAATTTTCGGTCATTAACAATTTGACGTTGGACCCACAAAATGAAGAGGTAAATAAATCGGTACCTCTTCTATTCGTTGCTTGAGATGCATGAAAGTTTCTTTAGATAAAGCTCTAAAGGTTCCACCAATGGTGACAGAATCAGGAATAACATTAAAAGCACCACCACCATGAAACTTTGCAACGGTAACAACCTGCGAAAGTGTCGATGTCTAGTACAAACAAACACTAATATAGTTTATTGATAAAGTGATTTAGTAGGTTGTAAGCATTAACATGACAAGGAGTCACTTTCGTGGTTTGACCTGTTCAACCCATTTGAGTTTTTCATCTGTATCAACATTCTTTAGTTGACCTGTCACAGGTTAAAAGATCAAAGTCGACCCGTTTACATAAACGGGTCGAAATTTGAAACAGCAGAAAAGTTACCTGAGAATCAAGAGGATCGGCTTCTCTTGATACAAGATGCTGTAAACTGACAACGACGTTTGAGGCTGCTAAAATAGGGTTGATTGAGTGCTGAGGAATGGCGGCATGACCTCCTTTTCCAGTTATGACCGCTTCAAAAACACCACTACCCGCCAATATAGGACCAGATCGAGAAAAAACTTGACCAAGAGGGTGGTTTGGAGAAACATGCAGACCGAATATGGCTTTCACATTCTCAAGATATCCACTATCTACCACCACTTTTGCACCGCCGCCACCTTCCTCCGCAGGTTGAAATACCAACACCACCGTTCCCTACCAACAATAACATATATGCATTTTATGTAAGAATATGTATCTAGTCCTAAATATTGTGTATCCATATGGGATAGAAATGACATCTCAACCCATTTAAGTTATGATTTATCTCAAAGGTTCAAACGTTGAAAAAGAATGACTAACAAGGGAACATGTCAAGCAGGTTAAAATTGATCTAAACTCTAAAGTACAGTTTTGATACATACAACCACCTGAATCCTGATCACTTTATTAAAATCAATATCCAATATATAAACATACCTTAAGAAGATGAGTATGGTGTTTGAGAATCTTGGCAGCACCAAGAAGCATGGTGACATGACCATCATGACCACATGCATGCATCTTTCCACCAACCTTACTCTTGTGCTCCCATTCCACCATTTCCTGAATGCAAAAATTTATTCGTATTTAGAAACTTAATTAGAACAAATTAAAGTTTGTAAGAAACTAAACCTGCAATGGAAGAGCATCCATATCTGCCCTTAAAGCAACAAACGGAGGCTCAATGGAGCCGACGAACCCAACAACACCAGTAACTGCAACCGGGTGTTTGTAAGGAATCCCCAGTTTATCCAATTCTTGTCTGATAATCTTACTGGTTTCAAACTCTTGATAACCCAGTTCAGGATTCTCGTGTATCTTTCTCCTAATCCCCACCATCCACTCAAATACTTCATCTTTCTTCGGTCTTTTAAGAACACATAAATGGCTTAAGTCGTTTACGTATGATGATGTATATGTATTCATTGCCTAAGTTTACCTTGAAGCACCCCCAATCGCTAACAACCAATCTCGGTCCAGATTCTAAATTCACAAACCAAACCTTGGCATGTGTTCGAGGTGAGGAGTCCGGTCCGTTCCACAACCTCATTATTATATAATATATTTTATATATGGGTGTGAGGGGAAAATTGTAATTGGTTTAACGTTGGAGAAAAAAATATATTTTTTATGGCGTGCCGAGGTGGCAGGTCTAAAACCAAACCCACCCTTAACGTTGAAAGTGCTCTTACCTTGGGTGGTGACTCGACACTAGAAGTAAGTCATGACGAGGTAGCATACGGTTATACTTCTTGTAGAACTACACGAAGATAAAGACGGATTTCTCTTTTATAATGATTAGTTGCTTTCTAATATGACTTGATCCTAGATGAGTTCCCTTTCCGCATCTCCCATCTTTCATCCATTACAATATTATATTCACTTAAATGCCTCTGTATTACTAACTTAAGCGTCAGAGAGTATTCTAAGGAGTTAGGCCCTGGGTCACTTTCTAACTAGTTCTTTATATGTTGCAGCTCAGATCTAAAGTTTGTAAACAGCTCATCAACGCTAGGTGCAGCTTGACCCGACATCAAAACCCAACCTAGATTCAGATGTAGCATCAACAAGACTAACTAGTACTATTATTTTGGAAGTTAAAACAAAAATTCAACTCTTTAGTTGATCAAAACAATCGAATTTATAAATAAAAGGGTGCATTAGTCTAACAATAAAGAAGCTAACAACACACATCTCTCTAAACAACATTATTTGTTTACAACTCTAAAATAGTCTCGTTAGCAGAAGTGTGATAACAGTGAAACTCGAAGAAAACACTTCACAGTTCATCCTTATGACCTTGACTTTGACTTTCAAGCAAGTATGTTGCAGCCAGAGATGCATGCATTGCAGCCCCATAAGGAAGAACAACTTCATTCAGTTGGAAAAACGGGGAATGCAGCGATTCGGGTTTTTCATTTTTCTCATTTTTCATTCCAATAAAATAGAAACAACCAGGAATAACCTCTTGGTAGAACGAAAAATCCTCTGCTCCCGTAAATGGTGACATTTCTTTAACATTATTGTGACCAAGAACACTTCCTGCAACTTTTTGGAAGAATTTATGCAAGCCCGCGTCGTTTATGGTGACGGGTAGAACGGTTTATCTTTCGAAGAAAATTCGACAGTTGCGTTACATCTATGCACAGTTGCTTGACCTACAACAACCTCTACATAAAAAAGTATATAAATAAATAAAAAGAAGATGGTTTGCTTCTATGTAGAGATTGCAATCTTGAGTCGTTCACTTAAAAGTACTGGTCGATCTGTTTTTTTTTTTCTAATTAAAAATGAATTAAAAAGAAGAGTTTGACTTTGTTTTTGCTCTCTGTGGTTTGACCGTTTTAACGCTTTTGTCCCAATATTTTATAGATGCCACTTTCCTCCCTAAGGATTCCATATTATTGCCGGTTTGCTCCCAGACTCTAACTCAGTTAAAAGTATCAGTTAAGAGTAAGGGTATTTTAGTAATTTTATATGTATATATGTATTTAATTATTTATTATTAATTCCTAAAATCCACTTTTCATTTATAATAAAAATAAAAAAATAAAAACATAGCTATTCAAAGTTACCATTTTTAAAGTCAAATCAATACCAAATTTTTGAATTAAAATTCAATATCTAATGTAAATACATCTTAAAAGTTGTGAATCAAAATCAAAAGCGTTAAAATAGCCAAACCACCGGGAGCCAAGGGCGTAGCTTTGTGGGGGCGGTTGACCCCCTGAACTTTTCGCTCAGTAGTGGAGAGTATGTAGCTTTCGTATAGAAATTACGCTTTTGACCCCCCGGTTTTATAGAAATTGTTGGTATATACGTTTTCGACCCCCGGTCGGAAATCTCAAGCTTCGCTACTGCCGGGAGCAAAAAGGAAGTTAACTCTAAAAAGAATTAGTTGAAAGGGTCGAATGGGTTAAACGGGTTGAAAGTTGTTTGAAGTCAAATTTCAATGAATACACCCTTCTAAATCATATTATTCAAATATTTAGATGACTACTCTTAACAATATTGTTTTATAATCATAATTAATACAGTATTTATTTATCTTTGAAAAGTAAAGTAAAAAAAAAAATAAAAATCAGGTCAACACAACCTACCCAGTACATTTTGACTCGTAATAAAAAATTACCCTTTTTATTACAAACAAATTTTGACATCTTACCCAACCCGCCCAGCTTGACACTCTAGTTCTATGAAGAAATTCAACGTTTTAGCTTTTCATGTTCTTTTTGGTCTTGTGGGCCTATGGTCAAGGGACCAACAAAACGAAGGGGAAAATATATCTGTACCTCTTCTATTCGTTGCTTGAGTTGCATGAAACTTTCTTTAGAGAAAGCTCTGAAGGTTCCACCAATGCTGACAGCATCTGGAATAACATTAAAAGCACCACCACCTTGAAACTTGGCAACTGTAATAACCTGCAAAAGTTTTGATATTTAGTACAAACAAACATTTTATAATGTGTATATTATCATTATACGAGGTTAGAAACTATATGCGACAAAATGGGTAGTTAACTTCTGCTTTTTTTTAAATATTAATAAATGGTGTTTCAAATGATTACAGAAGTTTCTTAATAAAGTGATTTAGTAGGTTGTAAGAATTAACACGGCAATTTGGGACACTTGTGTGATTTGACCTGTTCGACCCATCCGACTCGTTTCATCTGTAGTAGGGTGCAAACGAGCCGAGCTACTTGCTAGTTACTCGTAAAAAGCTCGAAACGAGCCGGGCTTAAACGAGCCCGACCTTAAAACAATCTCGTTTAGCAAAAGAGCCTGAGCCCACTTATCAAGCTCGAGCTAGCTCGCGAGCCTAAACAAGCCTATTGTTTATACAATTAGGTATTAAGATATTATAATATATTTAAGTAATAATAATTACTATTTATAAATTAAGAAAAACAACTAAGTTTAAGTTATATATTATATAATAATTAAAATTAGTATAAATTAATTAATAAATTATAAATGAGCCAAGCCTGAGCTTGAAAAACTACCTACTAGCAAAGCCCGAGGTTTCATAAGTTAAACGAGCTCGGGCTCAGCTTGTTTGCACCCCTAATCTGTAGAACTCGCTACAGGTTAAAAGACGTGAATCTATCCGTACATATGTATACGGGTTATAATTTGCTACAGGAAAAAAATTACCTGAGAATCAAGTGGATCAGCTTCTCTTGAAACAATATGCTGTAAACTGACAATAACGTTTGAGGCTGCTAAAATAGGGTCGATTGAGTGCTGTGGAATGGCGGCGTGACCTCCTTTTCCGGTTATGGCCGCTTCAAAAAAACCACTACCCGCCATTAAGGTACCGGACCGAGAGTATACTTGACCGAGAGGTCTTTCTGGAGAAACATGTAAACCGAATATGGCTTTCACATTCTCAAGATATCCACTATCTACCACCCCTTTTGCACCGCCGCCACCTTCCTCAGCCGGTTGAAAAACCAGCACCACCGTTCCCTGCAAATGGTAACATATACACATTTTTCCGTGACAACTACGGGTATTGTCCGCTATATAGACTTAGAGATGACAATTTCAACCCCCATTTGGGTTATGTTATGTTTGACAATTTCAAGTTTATGCGATTTAAACATACATACCTTAAGAAGATGAGTATGGTGTTTGAGAATCTTGGCAGCACCAAGAAGCATGGTGACATGACCATCATGACCACATGCATGCATCTTTCCACCAACCTTACTCTTGTGCTCCCATTCCACCATTTCCTGAATGCAAAAATTTATTCGTATTTAGAAACTTAATTAGAACAAATTAAAGTTTGTAAGAAACTAAACCTGCAATGGAAGAGCATCCATATCTGCCCTTAAAGCAACAAACGGAGGCTCACCGGAGCCGACGAACCCAACAACACCAGTAACTGCAACCGGGTGTTTGTAAGGAATCCCCAATTTATCCAATTCTTGTCTGATAATCTTACTGGTTTCAAACTCTTGATAACCCAGTTCAGGATTCTCGTGTATCTTTCTCCTAATCCCCACCATCCACTCAAATACTTCATCTTTCTTCGCAAACTCAAGAAACTGTTGGGAAATCCCAGAAACCCCAGTTGAGATTTGGGGTTTAAGAATGGAAATGATCAAGATGATGGAAACCCATTTCGAAAAATTCATTTTTCAGTGTGGGGAACTAACTAATTGTTAGTTGGATGATGAAAATGAGTAGGTGATGAAGATGAGTGTGTGTGTGTAAATAAGAAGTGGATTCGCCGTTGAGAATGCCGCACTCTGGTCGGTATCTTTGCCACGTGGAAAGCACGTGCTTTTTAAGAAAATCACAAAGTCTATGGCCGGCCTTTTGGCAGGGCGGACCTGGCCACGCTCCGTATAAATTAAAAAAAAATGATGTTTTTTGATTTTGTTACCCTCTTTTTATATGAAACATAGCTTCTATACAAAATTTTTAGATCTGTCACTGCCTATTAGAGTATAGGTCCACCACTTTGCACTACATCTAAATATAATCTAACCCCATTCCCTTCGCAAATTGCAGTTCCATTACATCATGCATTCCATATCAACGATGGTGCAGAACCAGAAACAATACCAAGAGCAGCCATTAACAGTAACCAAAGCCATATTAGACTCTTTAATAACCCTAAAGAAGAAATATCATCGCGTATATCTCTCACACCCCGCCAAGTCTTCAATCCACCTTCCCGCTAGGGGTGCAAAAGATAAAAGGAGTGCTATGATATTACTATTGGTTACTAACATATCATGAGTGTGTATTGTTGTAAAAATGCACATATTCCCAATAACTTAAGGGATATTTGGTATGTCAAGCGTTTGATAAAAAACTGATCATGATTACAAACCTTTTTTCTTTGTTTTTTTTGTTTCTGCGTAGTCCTTTTAGGCATGGTTGTAAAAGTCGTTAGCTCTCCTTAGTCGATCGACTACAGAGTTGAGAGTACCGAGTCTAGGAGGAGAGTACTCAGGTAGTACTCGGACATGTTAAATAATAAAGAAATTAGTTTTCTGAAAATTATATGTATGTCAAATATCATAAGTTTACTAATAGTTATAACAAAATACGTGAGTATTAATATAAAGAAAAAATACATGTTCAAATAGTAAAGTATTTCAAAATTGTTCTTCATTACTGTAAAAATAATATTCATTCTTTGATATCATCGACATATGAATTATATTTTATTTTTTAAGTCAAACTCGGCTCGAGTTGACCTACAAGATTTGATTCAGGCCGATGTTGACCATGTTTGAGTAGTAGGGTTGATAATAAGGGTTGAACAAAGAAGATGAATGCCTAGCCTAACGTAGTGCTCTTCTTGACTCTCATATGGCACTTAGATTTGTTCCAAGTAAGCCTTGTTGATCAGGGTTGCTGGTATTCTAGTAACGAAAGCCATTGAAAGGGAACGTTACATTGCGAGAAAAAAATGCTTATAGTACTTAATACAAGTATACATGGAATAAGGTTTGCATAAATAGAAAGCTTTGCAATTGTGTTGGGATGTTACAAAGCTTGTGTGGTTTGCAAATGAGGCCATCATCCTCTATATATGGTAGTTGCAAGCAGTGGCGAAGCTTGAGATTTCCGACCAGGGGTTGAAAACATATATACCTAAAAAGATTATACAACTGAGGGGTCGAAAACGTATATACCTAAAAAAGGTTCTATCGAAAACTACAAACCGGATACTACTGAGCAAAAAGTTCGGGGGCCCGGGCCATTCTATCCTGCACCCATGGTTGCAAGGATCTAGCAACTTCTAAATCTGGATGCATCCACGCATATTTTTATATTTGAGATTCTACATAAATTCTTAGCAAGTATCCAGTACTCATGTCTTTTCTAGATCTATTATAGATAATTCTTTGACTAGATTTTTAGAGTTGAATTGTGTAGTCTTTTCTAGAATTCTGTAAGTCCTTTTCGGTCTGTAACGCTTTTTGGAAATTTCCAGCAGCCCTTAACGTGTCTTAAACAACAGAGAATGTTGATTGGAGTAGTGATCTGAAGTCTAAGCGGGACTGTGTCTTTAATCTTAGCAAGTGATGGATTTTGGGACATCCTTGCAAACAAGAAGGCATGCATGCAAGGTTGCACAAAAATGCCTTATTCTTTGGCAGAAAGTGAACATCGGAAAGAAAGACACCATATGTGGAGTTGACCTAGCTTGTGAAGCCGTGCCAGTTATCTATTAGCTCTAGCAGTATGTACATAGCAGTTTGTATAAGGTTATATAAGCACGTACTACAGTATAAATACACACATTTATATTTACATAGTAGTTTGTAGTTTGTAAAAAAAATAATATATATATATATATATATATATATATATATTAAATGTGTGTGTATCTAGCTATACTAATAAAGAAATATACATGGGGGACACCTGTCATCCCCTCATGAAGTTTCACATGACTTTTTGAACATTTTCTTAGAAAATCATGAGATCCGAACCCGTTTCCAAGATCCATTTCCTTATTTTCGTCGGATTCTTTATAAATCAATTAAATTTGTTTCTTACATTCATTCCAATATCAACACACACAGACCTTAATCATTCTCTCCATCATCTCGCTCTTCGACGATGGATTTTAGGTCAATTTTTCCTTCAAGATCGATTTTTTTTTTAAAATATATGTAGTGGTAGACAACAGACTGCCACAAATTTGCACCCCCTTAGAGAAAAAAAATCTTAGGGTCCGTCACTGCAGAATATAACACCTTATGCACCACGTATTCCGATGCAATTGATAATTTATTCATTGGATCGCAGTAGGAGGTGCACAGAAAGGTTTTTTTTAATATCCGGTTCTGGTTTTAGTCAACAAAGTTAACAGGTTTTGGGAACGTTCGGGTTTTTTACCAGTTTGGCCGGATTTGTTTCGGGTTTTGGCTAGTTCCGGTCCGGGTAGAGGTGGACCCGGTTCCGGACAGCTTTCTTTTTCTTTGGCTGGGTCTGAAACTGGTCTATACACGCGGTTCAGGTAGGGTAGAAACCGGTTCTGGGTCGGGTCCTCCGGAACCGGGTATTTTGTGCACCTCTAGAGGTGGCATGATTGATGAGTGTGTCAAAATGGAATGGGTCCAAACATCTCTTAATCAACAACGTTATTCGTTTACAACTTTAAAAGGGTCTCCATGTTTGCAGAAGCATTATTACACAGCATGTAGAAAACATTTCACAGTTCTTCATTGTGCTCGGAATGTTGACTTTGACTTTCGAGCAGGTGTGTTGCAGCCAGAGATGCATGCACTGCAGCCCCATAAGGAAGAACATCTTCATTAAGCTGGAAAAATGGGGAATGCACTGATTCTAGTTTTTCCTTTTTTTCATCTTTCATTCCAACAAAATAGAAATAACCAGGAATAACCTCCTGGTAAAAAGAAAAATCCTCTGCTGCTGGTAATGGTGACATTTCTTTAACGTTATTCGGACCTACGACACTTCCTGCAACTCTTTGGAAAAATTTATGTAAGCCTGCGTTGTTTATGGTGGGCGGATACAACGGTTTATCTTTTGAAGCAAATTCAACAGTTGCATTACATCTGTTTACATATGCTTGACCTACAATCACCTGTTTATAAAGAAAAAAATAGCTCGATTTGTGCCTTTTTTTAATTGTAAAAATTAAAAAGAATTAGCTGAACGGTTGAAAGTAGAATAAAGTCTACTTTTAATGCATACCGATTAATGAGAATCTTATTTGGTTCGGGTTACAAATAGGATTCCTATAACAAAAAGACCTGAATAACCCGATTAAGAACCCAAAGAACACCACTATTCATATTATTCAAAGATTCAGATTACTACTATAATAATATTATTTTACAATCTTTAAAAAGAGAAAAACAAATCAGGTCAACCCAACCGACCTGTTCATAATAGAAAAATACTTGTTTTATCCCGCCCATCTTGACACGTCTAGTTCTATTAAAGAATTAGACGTTCTAACCTCTTTATATTGTTTTCGGTCTTGTGGGTCCGCTGGTTAAGGGACCCACAAAATGAAGAGGTAATTTATCTGTACCTCTTCGATTCGTTGCTTGAGACGCATGAAACTTTCGTTAGCGAAAGCTCTGAAGGTTCCACCAATGGTGACCGAATCAGGAATAATGTTAAATGCACCGCCACCTTGAAACTTGGCAACTGTAACAACCTGAGAAAGTGTCGATGTTTAGTACAAAGTACAAACAAACAATTCATCACATGTAACAATATCGTTTTGTAATCATAACTAATGGGTCGAAGTTTGCAAGCGCAAAAAAGTTACCTGAGCGTCAAGAGGATCGGCTTCTCTTGATACAAGATGTTGTAAACTGACAACAACGTTTGAGGCTGCTAAAATAGGGTCGATTAAGTGGTGAGGATTGGCGGCATGACCTCCTTTTCCGGTTATGACCGCTTCGAAAACACTACAACCCGCCAGTATAGCACCGGATCGAGAGAAAACTTGACCAACAGGTTGGTCTGGAGAAACATGCAAACCGAATATGGCTTTCACATTCTCAAGATATCCACTATCTACCACCCCTTTTGCACCGCCGCCACCTTCCTCAGCCGGTTGAAAAACCAGCACCACCGTTCCCTGCAAATGGTAACATATACACATTTTTACGTGACAACTACGGGTATTGTCCGATATATAGACTTAGAGATGACAATTTCAACCCCCATTTGGGTTATGTTATGTTTGACAATTTCAAGTTTATGCGATTTAAACATACATACCTTAAGAAGATGAGTATGGTGTTTGAGAATCTTGGCAGCACCAAGAAGCATGGTGACATGACCATCATGACCACATGCATGCATCTTTCCACCAACCTTACTCTTGTGCTCCCATTCCACCATTTCCTGAATGCAAAAATTTATTCGTATTTAGAAACTTAATTAGAACAAATTAAAGTTTGTAAGAAACTAAACCTGCAATGGAAGAGCATCCATATCTGCCCTTAAAGCAACAAACGGAGGCTCACCGGAGCCGACGAACCCAACAACACCAGTAACTGCAACCGGGTGTTTGTAAGGAATCCCCAATTTATCCAATTCTTGTCTGATAATCTTACTGGTTTCAAACTCTTGATAACCCAGTTCAGGATTCTCGTGTATCTTTCTCCTAATCCCCACCATCCACTCAAATACTTCATCTTTCTTCGCAAACTCAAGAAACTGTTGGGAAATCCCAGAAACCCCAGTTGAGATTTGGGGTTTAAGAATGGAAATGATCAAGATGATGGAAACCCATTTCGAAAAATTCATTTTTTCGTTGTAAAAAAAAAGCCGTTGAGAAATAAGAATACGCACTCTGGTTATCTCCGCCGTATTATGCCACGTGGTTCAATGGAAAGCGTTTAGTTGGTGGGTAACCAACACCGAGAAAATAACTAATTAATTCTTAAATGAGAGAAAATGAATTTTTATATATTTTAAAAATTGTTTTTTTTACTAACACCGTAAAAATCAGTTTCAGGTGATAACCGAAAAAAATGTGATTTATTTGATTGAAGCCGATATCATCCAACCATGTATACGAAGATCCTCAAAACTCAAAACCTTATGTTTCTCCTGTGACCAACATGTGGTGGCTTAATGGAAACATTTCTGATCATTTTGTGGTCTGAAGCTTCGTATCTAGTCGAGCAACCTCCGTTACAAACCGGTCTGAGGACATACTTTCTATTTAGAGTAGGCCTGCTAATGAACCGAACGAACACGAACATATAATTGGATACATTTTTTGTTCATGTTCGTTTAATAAGAAAATGAGCATGTCCGTGTTCGTTCGTTTAAAACCTGAACGAATAGTTTACGAAGGTCAAAACGAACATAAGCAAACAAACTTAAATGAACACAGTTTAACAAACAAAAAACAAAACAAATGAACATAATCGAAGAACCATAAATGAACATAAATACTAAACATCAACGAACATAAAGTAACTTTTTATATAAAGTAGAGATTAATTACCATGAATTCTATAGGAAAACTCATTTTTCTTACTAAAAAACTCAATTACCAATTAGTTATATTTAGTAGCAAAGTTTGAGATTTCTGACCGGTGGGGACTAAGTCACCGGACCTAAAAAATTTCTATAAAACCGGGGTCGAAAACGTTATACTCAAAATTTTCTATACGAAAACTACATACTATCCACTATCGAACGAAAAGTTTGGGGGTCGGCCACCCCTTTCCGCCCTACTTAAGTTGTGCCGTTGTTATATTAAGTTGTTTGGAAGTTCCTTTTAATGTTAAATATTTATAATTTATAGATAGAGTTAAGTTATTGTATAAATGGATTTTACCATACAAATTGGCTTAAGGTGAAAATTGAAAGAGGAAAATATTTTTTTTTTAGAATTTTTTTTTCCTCATAGGGCAGGTGTCGAGTAAGGTAGTCCTTTGGAGATGATCCGTCACGTAATCGGCAACATAATCAAGTGTGGTGATGATCCCCTTTATATATACATATGTATGTATATATATGAGTGTATGTTGGATAAGAAAGAGTTGGGCCCATCACGAGCGGCAATGGAGGGACGATGGGGATGGACCAAAGGGCCACACCACCCTGATATAAATTTCCGGTTAAAAGGACCAAGTGTAGGAATGTCTCTATCAGGATTAGACCTGGAAAAATGGGCGGGTAAGGTAGGGTGGGGTTACGGGTCAAAACGTGCCAATTTAAAAAAAATCAACATAAACTATATAGTTTGTAACATATAAATCCAAACACACAAACAGTAATATAATATATATGGATATAGTTGTAAACACATTTTTTTATCTTCAACACAGCAGACAACCAGTGGTAATTAAAATGCATTATAGTGCCATCATCAGCTAGTATGCAGATATTTATAAAACAGACATAAACAGTAATCAGGCCTCATACAAACAGCTTCGTTTATCCACGTGCTTTAAGCTCCGCAAGGCGCCTAGACAGATCATCCTCGTCAACCTTTTCGGCATTCTTAGTCGGCACAGCATGTGCAGCAGGCTGCGGCAAACCGACAGAAACCTCCAGACCATAATCATCCGCTACTTGTTGCATCAAACTGTTAACCTCACCTTCAGGCGTCGATAATGAAGTGCTTCCTGCCATTGAACTCTCCATAAACTCAGCCTGCACCTCCATGTTCACAAACTGTCGCTCAAACTGGTCCATTGTCTCCGACATCTTCTGCAAATTACCTGTTACAATTGAAATAAGTATTGGTCTTGTATTGATAAATAGTAAAGGGACTCAACAGTAACAGGACCATATGTTATTAAAACTTAACAACAATCAAATCAACCCTAATCCAATTTGCAAATTCACAAATACCAACATTTTTACCGCCCCCAAATACTTAGAACTTAGAACTTCCTCTGCGTCGCCGTCGTTGTCAACGCCAGAGGGTTGCTACGTTGCCTTATTTGTTTTTATCGTTAAGGTGACGTCTGTGTGTGATGATGCTGAATTGCGTTCTTGTCTTACAACAGTGAATTCGTTGGGAAAATGATCGATTTGAGAGAAAACTAGTGGATGGAATGTTATCATTGTTTTCAATTGCCAGAAGTCTGTTTTTTCTTCTTTTCACATTGCATGTAGAATTGATTAATAGTATGTTAACTTTTAAAATACAAATGAGGTTGATTAGAATGGAGGTCAGAAACTACAGTTAGAAAATATTATCAATGAGACCTCTGCAGTCTAAATTTTATTAATATTAGGATTGTAGGTAAATCTTAGTATGCAGTTATAAAATCTTGTATTACATTTTTCATAAGTTTCATAGATTTTTACAAAAGTTTATGATTATATATCGATAGTTTTAGTCACTTGGTATCTTATTATAAAAGGACCCGTTTTGAGCCGAACCTATTTTGGGCAAAACCCATAGTGACCCGACCCATCCTAACCCTGATTAAATCGGCCAATCCTGACCCAAACGGTTCTTGACCAAGCAACCAACCCAATCCAACCTGTTCCCCGTCCATTTTGCCACCTCTATGTTAAATACAGTTAGGCTAACACGAAATTGTTATTTTTTTACATTCAACAATATGATAGAGCTCAATTCTAGAGAGAGAAGGTTCTCGAAATCAAGCTAGCCAAAGCAGTTAGCCCTAACTGTATTATAACGACCATCTCAACCGATTCTTACAAGTATTACAATAATACCCCTATACTACTATTTCTTTACAAAAGACCCCCCTGAACTTGTTTAACTACAAAATACATGCATCACAATACTGGATCAATACTCATTCTAGTTGTGACATTACCTGTAGCATTTTTTTACGATATAATAATACAAGATCAACACTCATTCCGGTTGTAACATTACCTGTCGCATTTCTTTTTACTAGTTAACAATACAAGATCAATAATACTCAAGTCTACTTGTAACATTACCATTTGACAAAACAGGATCAATACTCATCCTAGTTGTAACATTACCTGTTGCATAATGTGTTACTATTTGACGATACAAGATCAATACTCATTCTAGTTATAACATTACCTGCCGCATTTTTTTACACTATTTGACATTGCATGATCAATACTAATTCTAGTCGTAACATTACCTATTCCATTTTTTTACTATCTGACATTGCATGATCAATACTCATTCTAGTTGTAACATTACCTGTCGCATTCTTTTACTATTTGAAAATACATGATCAATCCTCATTCTAGTTGTAACATTACCTGTGCGTTTTTTTACTATTCGACAATATCCGATCAATATCCATTCTAGTTGTAACATTACATGTCCCATTTTTTACTATTTGATCAATACTCATTCTAGTTATAACATTACCTTACCTGTCTCATTATTTTTCTGTTTAACATATGATCAATACAATACTCATTCTAGTTATAACATTGCCTGTTGCATTTTTATTGCTACTTGACGATACATAATCAATACTCATTCTAGCTGTACCATCACCTGTCTAATTTTTTGTTATCTATATCATTTATTTACTATTTGACAATACATGATCAATACAATACTCATTCTAGTTGTAACATTACCTGTTGCTAGCGTAGACTCAAGCGATTTCACAATCGATCCCATCGATTTACTAATCGTATTCATTTTTGCCTGCGTATCGAGCCGCGCAACAACCGCATCAAGCCGAGAGGCTAACCGAAGGTAATTCATCTGTTCGTTACGTTTCCGGATGGCGTTTTCGGCGTAGATTCGTGCTCCGTCCATGTTACCTTTCTCGATTGCTTTTTTGACTTTGAGTTTCTCCGATTTCTCGTCTTTTTCGCACTTTCTGGCTTGCCGTTGAAGGCTCTTTGCCGTGAACTTCAACTCCATGATCTGGTTCATCAGTTTCTCCGCTTGGCCCATTGGTGATGATCGGTGATTGGATGATGAGATTTGGTTATTGAGAGAGCTAGGGTTAGGTTTTGGTTTTCTGTTCGATTTGTGGGGTTTCTTTGCGTGATTTGATTTGGGGGTGAAATGACAAAATGGAATAATTGATTTGTTATTTTATATTTTGCAGGATAGTCCTTAAACTTTTTTGCTTCTACAATACTTGTCCGAATTAATATCAATATAGTCCAAACGCCTGTTGTTGTGACGACAAGGGATTGGATCGATACTTTGTTGGACCAATCCTGTAGCGTGTTGCATAGTACTAATACCGAAATTTAGCTAACATTAAAACTGAATATTGTGTTGTATGTATGTATGTATGTGTTTGGTTGGTTGGTGCTGGTATGGTACAGTATTTTTAGAAGACCTGAACTGGTATCGTACCGCATAGTATCGATAACCGTTAAAATCAAACCGAATATCTTAGTATATATTTTTGGTCGGTGTCGGTATGGTACGGTAGTGGTAGCGGTGTTCAATTCGAATTCTCATCCCAGGCTACGATAATGACATGTCGAAAAAAAATATATATATTTTTAACTTGTGTCATAGTACAATGCTCACCCTTCGACACACCGGACCCATGTCCACTTCGTTGTCTTCTTCACCAATCGGCCCCCTTACCACATTGGACCGACAACCCTTGTGTGACACATGCGGTGATAGTATGTTGGAGGGCAATATCTTCTGGGTCTATCTTAACCAAGGTTTAACCAAAACCACGGGCCGGAACAAGGGTTGATTTATAGACTATTTAGGGCGAGAAAGGCTCCCGTAACAGAAGCCCATGCCTCCACTAATGTCATTGTAACCAAATCTTTAAATCAATTATGATAAAGTCTCGCCTTGATTAGTGAATAGGTTAACTAAATGTGTACCCGGATTTTATAACCTTCCTGAGCATGAGAGGCGTAGGTACTGATATTGGGTCTCTAATACGGACGCCTTGATCAGTGAATACGTTAGCAAATTAAAAAAAAAATTGGTGTTCCATTGTTTTACAGACGCATATGTGAACAAGAATTTGTAAATGGTCGAGAGGCGAGCTTAACCCCCGAACATGAACTTGCGAATTGTTTGTATGCTACTAACAATTGTCAATATTACAAACACGAGTTTTAAGATTTGGTTTTTAGCCTTGATTCTGGAAACTAAAAAGGTTCAATCAAGTACCATTTGTTAGCTTTGAGTATTGATTTGGCTTTGAGATGTTTACCTTTTATTCTACATTTATCTCCTTTAGTGGCTAACATTTATAGTAAGTTTACACAAACAAAAACCAAAACAAGCAAAAGTTACCACCATGATTCCTGAAAAACTGATAACAGTTTAACAAACATTTGAAACTCGAGAATCTTTACAACTTAGGTTACACCATCCATATACATAAAAAAAAAAAAAAAATGAAAAACACGAAACCAAACTCCACACGGGCCACACCTCCATTATTATACAACCGGTCAGGCGGTTCACCCACAAAATAACTCAGATCCCAACTTTCTAACAGGATCAAAACCCTCCATCCACGACCCGTATAAAAATTTCATCGATTAAGGCCCTCATCAGCAGAACTAATACCCAACACCGCATTTATCCTACCAAAGACAACCTTCAACGGAACACAAGCTATATCGGGCCTTTTAAGCACCCCTTTTTCGTTTGGTGTTTTGGTACCCGTTATTGACGATAGCTTTCGGATCTTCTTGTTAGATGTAATCCCGTTTTTTCTAGGTTTTTTGGAAGCTTTCGGGACTATCTTAGCTTCCCTGTTGACCATGTTGACCCCATTTAACTCGCAGCTACTACTAAGGCATTCGGAACTATTCAACGAACGATCAGAAACTGGATCGGTAACAACCTCGACTTCAACTGAATGGCCCGTCACGCGTTGGCCAGTAAAGTTACTCAAAAGAGAGATGCACGGAAGATGCCGAGGAAAATTTCCCGATTCAACGTCAATATTGACATCATAAAGGGAGCCCGTATCGGTTGTTTTGTAACAGGACTGATGAATAAACATAAATCTTTGTGAGCCCATTACCTCAACCGTGTTGTTGACTTCTGTTGACTCGGTCAAAAAATTCTGGAGGGTTTTTGTTTTGATTTTATTTCTTGCTTTTCTTTTCCCTTTATGCTGCCATTTCGAACTACCGTTATTATCTATTATATGGCTTATGTCATCACCTGAACTAATAGAACCAGATTCTTGAAATTCATCGGGTCCCACCATTTCGGGTATCGATGCAGGAGAAGAACCTGGTGTTTAAAACATTTGGCGTCAGTGCGATGAAACTAATTTGTGTAATACCGATGTTTTAGCCATTAAATAATTAGATAATAAAAATTACTTCATTCAAACATTAAAAGTTGATTATAACTTCAAGTCGATATAATCAGACAACATAATGTTTTGTGTGAAAGGAATATTCTGATTATTTAAGCAACTTATGATAAACTGAACATAAAGGAGTTATTTACTTAATCTTCAATAAATAATATTGAAATGTAAAAGTTTATTTTCCATCAACTATAATAAAAAAAATATCAACAAAAAATTTTGAAATCATTTTGCAAATCCAGCAATAATCTCATTTACGCAATAAATTAATAACAATAGGTACTTCAAGTAAAGATTTACATATCTACTTGGTAGTTTTTCTTAGGTATAATTTCAAGCATCCACGTAGAAAGTTGGTATAATATCAGATTTACCCAAAAAAATCACAATACCAAATATACCCATTTTCAAATCTGTAGCCTTCACTGAAAATTGCATGAGGATATAAGAGTTAATCATAATACGTTTAGCATTAAAGTAAGTATATATTGCCACCATTGTTGATCAAATACTTAAAACTTACGAATCACCATTTAATAACTACAACCAATATTCCTATCTAGACTAACATACATGGTGATGTTGTGCTACATTGGGGCACCGATATCCGTTCTTTGTCAACGGTGATCGGCTCCGACTCATATTTATCGTTCTCATTCTTTAGCTCAGATTTATCATCTAATAAAGATGACTTTCTCAGCCGGTTCCCGTAACCATGCAATTCTAGCCCTCATCATCTATTTGAAATTAAGCAATGTCATATTTCTTCTTTTGTTGGACAACCCGAGGTTGTTGAGTTCCTCTAAAAATTGAAGATCATAAATGTTTTCAACCTATGCCCTGATAAAATATCTATATTCGCCATCGCTCCATCTTACCGTCGATTGGTCATACCGCAACTCTATAACATTGAACATGTGTTGATGATCACTTTGCTCACCTAATATGTCATCCAACCTCCTCATCAACCTTTGTTCTTGTCTTCTTGGATAAGCAACAGGGGCGCTCCGATCTGATAGATGTTTCTGAAAAAATCCTCATCCGACGCCACGAGTGTTTCTATTGATCGGAAAGTCCGTCGATCACTCATATTGAGCAACGTGGTGCAGGCATTTCGTCGATGGCCTATAGATCTTTTACTCGGCTCAGGTTGATAACAGTTATGATCTTCAATTTTTAGAGAAACTCAACAACCTCAGGTTGTCTAATGAAAGAAGAAATATGACATTGCTTAGTTTCAAACAGATGATGAAGGATAGAATTGCATGGTTACGGGACTCGGCTGAGGAGGGGGTGGAGTCATTTTCATCAGATGAGTTAAAGAATGAGAACGAAGGATATGAGTCGAAGCGGATTTCCGATGAGGAAGAATGAATATCGTTGACCCAATGTAGCACAACATCACTATGTTATCCTTCAAGATATTTCACTTTCGACTTTTGAAATGTATGTTAGTCTTGATAGGAATTTTGGTTTTAGTTAATAAAATGGTGATTCTATGTTGTCAAGAACGCGCAAGGCGCGCGCCTAGGCGCTGCAGCGCAATTTCAGGCCAAATTGAGGCTAAAAGTCGCCTGAAACCCCTGAAACATCCTAAATGAGCCATAAACAAGTCCTAAACAACCCTAAAACATCCGAAAGTAGCCCTAAACAAGCCTAAAACACTCTAAACCCCCTAAAAAGGTATTTTATACTATGCGTGTTATTTAAAAAAGCCTTCGTTTTTTAAGCGCCTAGGGCCAAGGTTCTGGGCTTGGCCTATGCGCTTCGACAACATAGTGGTGATGTGTATATTTAAGAATTTGATCAACAATGGTGGCGCTATATATTTACTTTAATGCTAAATGTATTATGATTAACTTATGGAATTTGTAGCTGGTTTGGACTTTAATGAAATGGGTAAATATATATTTTGAACCGGTATATTTGGTATTCATTTTTTTGATTGGATAAATATCATATTGTGCAATTCTGGGAGGTACATATAAACTTGCCCCTTTCTTAAATAAGCACCTTTTAGGCATGTGCTTTAGGCACATAAATCGTTCTTGTTATCCGAAGCTAACGACCTGACGCCTAAATAATTAAATAACTAACATCACTTAATATAAAACATTAAAGCCCCACATTTATCAGATTAATCTCAAAACAGGATAAAAAAACGTACCTGCGGTCTGCTTTTGTTCTCGAACAAAAGGAACATCAAACAGCCTTCCAGAAGAATCATCAGTTTCTAGTAATTCCGAAACACTGCAGTTTTCATCTTCTTTCTGCTTGAAACCGCTTGAATTAACATTATTAGTGACATCACCCGTGCTATCAGAAAAACTTCCTTTTAACTCATTATATTCCGACCCATTTAGACCCACGAGTTCTTCACATATAACAGGAATGGTTACCATTTCGGTTTTCTTTAAAACTGTTGTCAACTGACAACGACGGTTCTTCTTCTTTAAATAATCATGAATATGCGCCACTCGGGTCCGCTTTTTCTTAAATGATGAAGCTATTGTTCCTACCCCGAGGTCGTGTAACCCTCGCATGCGTTTTTTACTTCCGTCTGTTCCGTCATCTTCAGAATTATCGGCTGAAGCGGCGGTACGTGATAATTCCTGTGGGGAAACAGAGATGAAATCTAGGCAACTCAATTTATCAAATATGTTTTCAGTTTTGTCTCTGTGTGAGATGGTTTCGGAATTATGATTTTTTAGAAGTTGGGAGTTCTCAATCTCCAAGGCTTGAAGAATTGCGTCTTCCCTACGTGCGTATTTTGCTGCTTTTTTGCAAGAATAATTTGCTGTAACTTTTGCTTTTTCGATGCATTCGTCGTATTCACCACATCGAAAAGCTTTTACGCGTTTAGACTTCTCGAGATTGTACCAGTCCCTGCATTGTAATTTCACCAATTAGGTTTTTAGAAAAGGAGGTAAGAAACATATGTACAAACATTCCAATCGAGCAAAATTTAAGAAAATGAGCCTATAACTTTAATAAGGAAATTGGGAAATGATCAAGGAATTCAAAAGTCACCCACAATATGTTTTAATGAAGATTTCAGAGCATAATTCATATTAACTTGATCATGATTTCTGTATGTGTATTTGCAACAATACTTAATATACAAAAGAAAAAGTGTTGGGTTATATACTATTTTGAATTTATAAATAACAAACATTATATATATGATTATATACTATTAGTACAATAGTGATCCATTTTTATAATGAAACAACCTAGGAGAATATAAATCCTTGAATATGTTTTAGAGTTTTGTAGTTGTCCTATATTCTAGATAATTATTAGGTTTTATTTTATAAACATATAACTAGGTTGATAAACTTAAGAATTAAATATAAACTAATAAATATATTCTATCAAAGTGATATACAAATTTTACGAATGAAGGAAAAATACCATGAATCCATCATTCTACAAACATGATGAGTAGATGTGTAATAGCAAGTTGATATTAATATGTATGATGAATTGATGGCCTAATTATAAGTTTTCACAAGTAGTCAAACTACTATAACTATTTACAAACAGATAGGTTGATTCTGGTTGAGTTACAACTCTAACGGGTCAATGCGTTGAACGGGTCAAATAGGCTTAAAGCATTTTAAATGTATTCAAACACGTAAAACCTAAATCTCACTTTAGTAAAGATAATGGTTACTTTATTATTGTGATGATAAAGCTTTCAAATGATATTTATCCCATTATATATTTACAAAATTTACAACTCAAGCAACTAATGGCTAACACTCCCATCAGCTACAGAACTTAAAAGAAAAGTTTGACATTGACTAGTAAAGCATTTTGATTCTGCGTTTTATAAGTGATTATCTTATGATAAATAATCAAAATAAGCTATTTCAACTGTAATTAAACATGCGTAGACAATAGTGTTTGGATGTGCTTGAACTACTTGAACTTTCAAGAATCACTTAGCAGTGTTGAGTGTCTAACAAGTTCTGATTATCTAAATAAGTAATAATAAATAATATAACAGTAAACTAAACATAAAGATATATGATATAACCCTTTAAGATGATAGCATAACCTTATAGCAATCCCACATTTGTATCAGCTACTTTGACCATAAAAGGTTATCTAAACCCTTCAAATTTATTATATAAGTTATACCCCCCCCCCCCCCCAACCTATCAATTGAAAACTTCAAGTACATTTAGGTAACAGTTCAAAATAACTTGTTAACCGAGATAAGATAAATTGACACTTACACACTAGCATCCTCTCTCCCTAGCAGCTTCACCGGAGTACCCGCTCTTTTAGGCGAAACCAAACCACATTCCGGTAACTCATCCGGCCCCAATATCCGCCCCGGCCACCACGACCCGTTTCTCCGCCGGACCCAAACCAACCCACCCACCGTCGAGTCAATATTTTGACCATTTGCTTCACAAGAACTCCCCATTACCCAAGACCACTACACAAAACCCCAATAACAACTTAACCCAATCTCAACCCATTCATCCTCTAACCCTATAAAAATCAAAACTTTATCAAAGATTATATGTCACCAATCTCTAAAACCCTAAATTCCAATGACCCAATAGCTTTGCTCCCAAACCCTAAAACAATTTAAAAATATTAAATTTCCTGCATGCAAAGACAAAACCTTTGAATTAGATGATTAATTTGATACTATCAAACAATAAAAATGAAAACTTGATATGTGGGTATCTAATTTCTTGAATAGATAGACCGATCCATGAACAAAAATTAAAAAAAAAAAGATTCAAACTTTCATGTTTAAAATTTAATATCTTGAAACGGCAGAAATAATTTGATTTGGGTTTATATCAATCGGATGCTGGTTTGTTTTGATTTTTTTCAAGATTTTGTTGATGAAATCAAACCAATGAGTTTGACAGATGGGGATTGCGATCCATAAACGTTAAGATGTTGATGGGTTCTGATTTGGGTGGAGTAAAGATGTACCTTTTGGTGTCTTTTTGCCGAATACGGAAGAACAGAGTAAGTGTGTGGGTGTGTGTGAGAGTGAGAAATTGTGTTGGGAATTTGGGATTATTTTTTTTATGTTACATGGGTTTTTATCATACTGCGTATTTTAGCAATAGTGTTTTTCACCACCCTTCAAATTTTGTATCTTGTCATGTTTTATCCTCCCTGTACTCTCCTAGGAGTATGCGTAATTGGACGTTTGTAGGCTTATCTGATGACGCTGACGTGAAGGAGAAGTGTAATGAATGAATGTCAAGGTTTTGTGACATTGAGGGAGGGAGGGAAGAATGACCAGACGTACATAGAGAAGTGAGGGGTATCTTAAACCCTTGTTGTTGATTTTCTAACATGTTAAGACGGTAGTATGTGTTTAAATGTTAATCTAAAATTAATTTATTTATAAGGCCGATTAAGCTGCCAGTGATGGCCACCATGGTGGTGAGATCACCATGATCTCACCGCTGCAAGTGGTGTTGTCATGACAATGATAGTGATGGGCGTGATGGTAGTAACAATCGTGGTTCTTTAATGGTGTAAGGGGAGATAAGGTGGCACATGGTGATTAGTTGGGTTTTTTTGTAGATGAGTTTGATGGCGCAAGGGACAATTTGGTGGAATGTTATGATGGTTGTTTTTTTGTGTAAGTGATTTAGTGATGAGCGGTGTGCATGATTTAGGGATGGTGCGATAGAATTGGGTGTAATGGGGTGACATTTTATGATTGATTTGTTTGTAAGTGATGTTGTGATGGTTTGTAAGGTGCCCAAGTGAGATTTTCTTAAGTGAAACTTAACACGATAGGTATGATTGTTCATATATTTAATGTATTTTTTGTTGATTTTGAAGTCAAATGTTGGTTTCTGATGAGGTCGGTAAACCCATCGGTTGATGTTGCTCTAAGATGTTAGGAGGGTGATTTGTGTTTAAATGGTAATCTAAATTAAAATTGTTTGTTTATAAGTAAATTTTACTGAAGTTGAATGTAACGCTAAGTAAAGTGTTTTAATATTTAACTGAAAATTAATATATTGTTAATAACTTTGAATTAATCATTTGAGAAAAATGTCCGGATAGTCTATATAGTTTGCTTAGATCTCACCTATAGTCCCTACGCTTCTAAAATTACACCTATAGTCCCGAACTTTTGCACATCCGTTCTTGGATGGTCCCTGAAGCGGATAGATGTTACTTTTTATGTTAAGTGAATGTGAAATGACGAAATTTCCCTTACTTCAATAAAAATAATTAAAACAATAAACCAATTATAATTTTTAAAAGAAATAGTGGCCCCACCTTTTTTCCTACCCCTACCCCACCCTCTCCCCTTTCTCTCTCCCTCTTTCTCTTTCTCTTTCTCATTCTCATTCTCATTCTGTCTACAACAATCAAACCACCACCATACCACCACAACCACAAACTCCATCAAGTTCAAACGGACAATCAATTGCACCAAGAACACACACTAGTAATGTCTTTGTAGCGGTGTTGCTTCAGTTTTCGTTCAGATTTGCAACTTTGAGGAGCTTGTAATTGTTACCACTCGTCCTACTACTGGTAGTAACGTTGAGGAGCTTGTTTATAAGAAACTCCACAATCACGTTACCCACAAACAGATATAGGTTGGTCTTCACGGCATAATCATGAACTTCTTTCCCTTGCATAGATGCACAAACTGCAGCAAACGCAAAAAAGTATGTTACAAAGAATAACATCAGGCCAAATATTTAGATTTTCGTCCACATAATTCATTCGATAAAACATCCGCACCTGCATATAAGCAGCAATTATCGAGTTCCAAGAGATGACGTCAACAATGTTGCTGCTAAGCATTTCATTGAACACCTTCCGTGCATCATCCAAATGATCACAGCGAGCATACATGGCTACCAATACATTAGCTACAAAGACATTACTAGTGTGTGTTCTTGGTGCAGTCGAGTTTCCGTTTAAACTTGATGGAGTTTGTGGTTGTGGTGATATCGTGGTGGTGGTTTGATTGTTGTAGACAAAAAAAGAAAGAGAAAGAGAGAAAGGGGAGAGGGGTGGGAGTGGGGGATAGGAAAAAGGTGGGGCTCATTGTTCTTTTAAATATTATAATTAGTTTATTGTTTTAATTAAATCTATTAAGTAAGGGCAATTTCGACATTTTACATCCATTTAACATCAAATGTGATAAATGGACCATCCGAGGACGAATGTGCAAAAGTTGGGAACTATAGATGTAATTTTAGAAGCGTAGAGACTATAGATGAAATCTAAACAAACTACAACAATTACCCGAACATTTTTCTCTAATTATTTATATAGATTGAGATTCTTTATTTGTATCATGCTCACTCACACCGAAAAGGATATTAGCTTTATTTTAAAATCATCAAATGTGATAAATATGACCTTTCACGTTCACTCTAATTACTCTATATTTTGTTTTCTCCATTTACTTTGTAAGCTAAACGTTTTCTCCTTGTACTTTGTAAGGTAAACATTGTTATTTGCTATTTGTGTAACAATGCAACACATTGTACAAATACATATATATTTTTAAAATTTTTTTTTGTAACAATGTAATACATCGTACAAATACACATTTTATTAGTTACACAATCATTTTAGTCAAGTTTGTAATCTTTATACTGTTTTTTTAATTAAAAAAAGTAGTATCAGATTCAAATCTCGACAACAGAGAATAATTTAGGATTACTAGAGAGACAGAGCAAGTGTAAACATTGTCATTCAATTTTTTTGAAGTGTTACCTCAGACAACACACACACACACATATATATATATATATACATATATATATATATATATAAGGGTGAGGTTATTATAAGAAAATATAAAAGTGTGAGAAGGATAACAAAGAATTTAAACCATTAGATATTTAATCTAATGGTTGAGATCATAGTGACAATTCTGTAAATAATGTTAACAATTAAACTAACTCATTTTTTAGATTAAGGGTATAAAGGTAAATTTAATATTTTTAAATTAAGAAACTAACATTAATGCACATGCAAGTTCCCCCATTCTTTTTTAAACGTCAATAACTTTTTATACGTAATTTTTTATTAAAAAAATTACACCATAATAACAAGTGCTTTTTTATCTTTATTATGAGTATCATATTATATACTTATGTAGAGAAAAAAAATACGTCTCGCTTGGATGTTTTAGTACATTGTGTTTTTTCTATGTTCATACAGTGGTGTTTTAATTGTAGGGTGTTATTTCTGTTCTTCGTAAGTTGTATGCCTTCAATATACATACTGTGGTGTTTTTATGAGTTATGATGTTATTCCTGTTATATCTAATTTGAGGACAAAGGTCCTTGCATTGCTGTGGTGTCTGGTGTTTTCAGTACGTTTCCGTTGCCTTCAAAGAGTTAGGGTGTTATTTCTGTTTTTATATATTTAGGGTGTTATTTATGTTTTGATTCTGATTAAAATGTTGACTGGTGTTATATTAGGGTGTTATTTCTGTTATATTTAATATTAGGGTGTTCTTTATAAGATGAGTGCCTTCAATATAACTGCTGTGGTGTTTTTATGAGTTATGGTGTTATTTTTGTTATATTTAATGTTAGGGTGTTCTTTATAAGATGTGTGCCATCATTATACATGCTGTGGTATTTTTATGAGTTAGTGTGTTTTTATGAGTTATATTTCTGTTCTTTATAAGATGTATGCCTTCACTATAAATGTTGTGGTGTTTTTATGAGTTAGGGGTGTTATTTCAAATTCGAAAATCACTACAATAACTGCCAAAAATCGGTTGCATATATTCATTCCATAATTAGATTTTATTAGTTAAATTACACTTATACCCTTAAACTACCAAAATAAAAAGAGACACATGTCATCTCCATAATCTTTCTTATCATTCTCACACTTTTAAATTTTTTCTCTACCTGTATATAACATTTATACCCATTGAGATGTAACAGTGGACATGTGGTGCAATTTCAAGTTGAGGAAACTCCAATGAGTGATACACGTTATTCCCCTGTATATTCTATTAAATCGTTCACAACCACTAACTGCTTTCCGTAAAATTACATTGTGCACCACATATACTAACTATAAAATGACATGATGTCCCATAGGAACACATCATAATTCCTTGTGTTGAAGCTGTGAAATATATTCAAATTTGAATCAAGATAACACAAAGTAAAAAGAATCATATATGAAGATACTACGAGGTTACAACCCACAATAATCCTAATGGCCCTAAAAATGACATTGGGAGTTATATGTTCTAAGCTCATGCATCTAGAAGTGGTGGGCTAGTTTAAGTTTAATCAATTTGTTTTTTGAAGTAAAGTACAAGAATGGTCACTGTGGTCTACCAAAATTTTAGATTTGGTCTCTAGCTTTCTAAAAATATACGATGGTCCTTATGGTTTGTACTTTGTAACGCATTTAGTTCCCAGCCAACAAATCTAAAGGTTTTAGCATGTCCAAGTTAGGGACTAAATGTGTTACAAAATGCAAGCCACAAGTACCATCTATGTACTTTTGAAAAAAGTTGAGGACTAAATGCGTTACAAAGTGCAAACCACAAGGACCGTTTGTGTATTTTTGGAAAGCTAGAGACTAAATCTGAAATTTTGGTAAACCACAATAACTACTCGTATGCTTTACTCTTGTTTTTCGACTTGTTTCAACTTTCAGCCTGACACTACTAATATAATGTAAAAGAACTTAATTCTTCATTTCACGTTTAAAAGCATGTGTATGTAGAAAAGAAAATAGTTTAATATATTCATTCTAAGTTTAAAAGCACTCTATATTAAATCGTCTCCATAAATCTATAGGTGAGTGAATGAGTTTGTGTAGATAAATGAAATTGTCAGTGTTACCCATGAAAAATATATATGAGAAACACTTAAATGATGATAATATTCTTAAATTATTCTAATTCAAAGATTTTATTAATTTTTGATTTCTTGAAACGTGCAAGTTCTAAGAGACTAAACTCACAACCACTTGGAACCACTAGGATTACGTTCAGATATAAAAAAAAACACCTACATAATCTCATCGCGAAATTGTGTGAATTCCAATTCAAAACTAATTTTCTTAAAACGAGTCATAGAGAGTTAACAAGAAAAGACCGAGATAAAAAAGTTCCAGTATAAACAAAACGTATGCCAAATTTTAAAACGATTATATGTTTTAAATTAAATTCTCCCTATTAACAATCAACCAACATGTATGGAACTTGACGCGTTTTTTAATTTACCAAACACGAAACTGTTTATATTTTTTATTGCTGTTGTAATATAGTTGAGACCGGTAAGCATATGTAGCAAAATGGACTTGAGTTACAAAAATCTTAATGGTCATGTCGTCATATGCAAAACATGTGTGGCTACTTAAGCGATTAAAAAGACATGACATGCCATGTGTGTTGCTATCACTTAAGTGGCTAATATGACGAGCTCTGGTCAAAAAGGTCCATAGCGGCAATCATCAGGTTGAAATCAGACTAGACGGACCTGAAATATATGGCAAGTCAAAACCAAAGGTCGAACCGATACAAACGAAATTCTGGGTTACTCGGTCCTGTATATTTATAGATGAAAGAAAAGCTTGATACCTGGAAACAGAAAGGTTCAATGTCTCAAAACATTAAATTTCATAAAGATAAGTACCTTTTTTCAAATTATATTATTTAAACGTTGAAGAAACATGGGTTATAATAAAATCATAAAAAAATCATAAATGATGAAAATTACATAACCATGAGTTAAATGCCAAAGAAAGTGCAGTGCTTGAAATGTTATAATCCAATCACAGTACCACCTAATCATGTGAACAAATATAATTTGGATCAAACACACAACACTCATATCAATTCCACCAAGTTAACCGGCTATGAATCGGGTATCAAAATTCAAGATCCCAACTAAAACTTGATGGCCCACCCGCAAAGTTTGTAGCAGAGCTCCTTCATAACTAAAAACTACTACACCTAAATAACCGACATTAAATAAAAACGGTACTTCGAGAGTCAAAAAATGAATTGAGGGTGGATAGGAAAATTGATTAAAAGAAAGAGAAAGGAAAAGAAAACTTGTTCTATTTTGGTTTTCGGGTTCTTTTGAGTGAAGGCTGATTTGAAGGGGAAAAAGGAAAGGGAATTTGGCAAGCAAAAATTTGTTAAGTTTCATGCATAATACATGTACAAGCTGTTTGCAGCAGCACAAGCAATTGAGTTTTCAGTAGGATGCCATGCGAGATGGAGTAATTTTGTCGTGAAATCAAATGAATTCCCATTGGCGTCAACCTCTCCACCTGTATACAAAATAGATACAAAATTTATAAGTGGGTCATGATGAGTTTTGGTCAAATCGGGTCAATAATAGTGCAGGTCGATATAAGGTATGAGTTAACCCGCTAAACATTTTTGTTCCTTTTTCTTAAATTGTTGTGTTTATTGTGGGTACAAACACAATATTACAATGGTAATTCAAAATGTAACGTGCTCTAAGCAGTTTATGTGGTAAAAAATCGGATATTGGTCCTTGACCGATATTTGAGATATAGGTTATCGCGGTGGGATATCCATAATTTCAATATCTTGCAGAATTTATATATATAGCAATTTAACACTAACAATTCAGTATACTCTCCTACCATTAACAAAAAAACATATTTCAACTTGCAAAACACTAACAATTGTAGCAAGTAGGAACTCATTAAGACTTAAAACACTTAACAATTAAGACTTAAAGCAGCAAGAAGAAGAAAGATGAAAGGTTGAACTAAGAGGAAAGGTACTCATATCGGGAAAATCGGTGATATGTCAGTCAAATATCGGTCAACATTGCCGATAATGTCGGTACTGATATTCTGACTGATATTTGACACCGATATTTTACATGGGGACCGATAACCGATATGCTTTCACCCTTTTGTTGTTGTAAGAAAAATATACTTTTCCTTAATGTATGTAACATATTTCAAATTGATAAAATTGTATGGAAGTAACCTTCTATAGCTGGTGAAACGCAATGGCCAGAATAACTAGTGGCACGTCACCATTTTACCTTCTTAGAAGGTTACTTACATACAGTGGTAAAAAACTAATATAACATACAACAGAAAAAAAAAATTCTTTACATAGAACATACAATGACAGAAAAGGTGAAAGTTACATTTTGGTGCGGGGCGAGTGTTTTTGTAACTAACACGTCAAAATGGGTTCGGGTTGAAAGGGGTCCCGTTAGCACCGATTGAGAAGGGAGAACAAGGTTGTATACTAAAACAATGTTATTATAATAATAATAATTCAAAATCCATGAAGAAAACAAGGACGATGTATGAAGTAAAAGTCGACTTTGGTAGATTTTCAACAAATCAACCCTTAGCACGTTCTTCTTTTAACTAAAGTGTATTTATTTGTTTGAAACTTTTGACTAGTTTGACATAAACACAATCCCAATAAACTCAACTCATAAGAAAACAGGCCGAAATTACACCTCCACAAAAATCACTAATAAGTAAAATAACTGTACAACTTATATTGGTCCATGATATTCTTCCTACTTAGGGGGTGATTGGGATTGCTTATGAAAAACTTATTGACTTATTAACATTTTGGAAATGGAGTTTTTTAGAAAATGATGTTTGGGTAATGGGTTGAAAAGGAGGTTTTAAGGCTTTGAAAAGGAGATATGGAAAAGTTAGGAGGGAGTGCCTTTTTGAAAAAGGAGAAAAGGAGGTGGAAAAGGAAATGAGGAGTTTTTCATAAGCAATCCCAAACACCCTCTTAATTCATTAGTATAAGATATTTTTTAGATATGTAACTAATAATCAAGTTTACCAATTGTGTTCATGAAAATGTTGCAATGATTAAGGTAGGGCTACAAACAAACAGAATGTTCAGCAAACAGTTTGCGAACCGTTCAGCGGGAAGTTCGTTTGTTTAAAAATGAACGAATACAAACAAGAAATTTGGTTGGTTTAGTTAAATTAACGACATGAACAAAAGCCGTATCCATTCATATATGTTCAGTTACGTGTTCTTTTATGTTCGTTATTGTTCATGGACGCTTGTTTGTGTTTGTTTGTTTTCATTTGTGTTCGTTACTTAAAGTCACGAACGAAAACACGCCCATTTCCTTGATGAACGAACATGAACAGAAAAGCTCGTTCGGTAACTCGGTAAGTGTTTATGAACAGTTTGTGAACACATTTATTCCTTAATGAATGAACATGAACAAGGCTTTGTTCGTGTTTGTTCGGTTCGTTTGCTGCCCTAGTAAAAGGTGAACGAAAAAAAAGAAGCCTAACCTCGTCTAACTGCACGGGTTATGCTGCTTAGGGATCTGGCAGGTCTTGAGGGGGCCTGCACTTGCCTCCTACAAGATGTTTTAAATGGTTTAATAATAATACACACAATTGTTATCCAAAGTCAATGAAAATACGACCATTACATCTATTTACGGATCGATATTTGTAACCAATATAGCAGATTTCTCGTTTTGGAAAAAGAAAGTTGTATTTACAGGTTCTTAGAAGTATTGTTGAATTAGTCAAGCAAATATATCCATATTTCTTTGAATTGTTTCAAGATGATCAGCACCATATGATAGGAACACGTGAAAAGTTCCACACAAATGTTCTAGAGTTTTGACATGCATGATTATTGGAATCTTTTAAAGATATAAATATAAGGGTAAAGTACACGGATGGTCCCTGTGGTTTACCAAAGTTTTGGTTTTGGTCCCAAGCTTTCCAAAAGTACACAGATGACCCCTTTGGTTTGCACTTTGTAACGTATTTAGTCCTGAGCCAACAAATCTAAAGATTTTAGCATGTCTTAGGGACTAAATGAGTAACAAAGTGCAACCATAGGGACCATCCGTGAACTTTTGGAAAGCTAGGGACCAAATGCAAAATTTTGATAAACCACAGAGACCATCCGTGTACTTTACTCTACGTATGATAATGCATTTTTCGGGTTTTGATAAAAATATTGCACTCTCGGAAACTATCTTTAACATTTGTTGGCCGAACTGTTCAAAAACTTTGTTTTGCAGCTTAGGACCGCATGTTTTGTTTTGGAGATTTGGCAATTACAACGTTTTTCTAAAATCAAATATTAATACGATTTAAGAGAGATCAATATCAAAATTGTTCTACCCTTTTCAGTTATCCCTAATACGTTATTAAAAAATATCTCAAACATGGGTTAAATACCTCATTGGGTTCTTGCTAGCTTCTAGGGTAGTTGCTTCAGTACTGGCCGGATGGCAGCCAAACACACGGAACAAGTTGCTGAAATCAAATTAATTTAACACGTAAGCAAACAGACAAGAAGAAAAACTATGATCATATAAGGCAGGCATCTGAGATGAAAATCAGACAAAGCAATTGTATATCAGTATCGTAAGAAAAAACTCCTCTTTCGAGTTATAATAGAATGAAATTATTAATACTAGTTGTAGTAAACAGAAAATGTAACGAAAATAGTAGTAACCAACATATACGTTTTCATTTTGCATGAAAAGGTCCCTCAACCTAATTTTAGTATATTAATAATAAAAAAAACTCACATCATCTTATATGATCCAAAAAAGTTATATACCTCACCATTTTGGCACAGTTAGAAAATTTCCTCATTCAATTTTAAAACAAGCTCAAAGGGTAAAAAGTCGTTTTTGCAAAAAATAATCCACAAGTATTGAGTATTTTAAACAACCTCAGGGACATAAACAAACCAAAATTAGGTTGAGGGACTATTTTGTGCAGAATGTGGAAGCATGTTGGTTCTTGTGGCATCAATCCTAATGATATTGATGATGATAGTAATAATAATCATAATAATAAATATATATGCTTAATAAAGATTAATAAATGATATTAATAACAAAAAAAAAACATGAATCCTAATGATATTGATGTTGATAGCAATAAGCATCAAAATAATAGTAATAATAAATATATATATGCTTAATAATGAACAATAATATTAATAACAAAAATAACAACAATCCTAATGATATTGATGATGATAGTAATAATTATCATAAGAATAGTAATAATAAATCTACATGCTTAATAATAAATAAAAATAGTATTAAGAAGAAGAACAACAACAATCCTAATGATATTGATGATGATAGTAATAATCATCATAATAGTAGTAATAATAAATATATGTGCTTAATAATAAATAATAATAATATTAATAATAAAAACAACAACAATAATAATAACAATATAATTATGATAATAAAAAAACAACAATAAGATTAAATGTACCTAGAATATTCAAGTATATTTGACAGTGTCATGAGATTTAGGTAAAATAAATTGGTCAAAGCATAGTCAACAAAAGTATCCTCACTTTTCGCGAGAAGTTGGCCAATTGGTTTGTAAACGGATAGTAGAGTAAAGTTACCTGTAAGAACCAGTTGCAACACGTTGTCCATCACCACTCAAACAGCACTCAAATTTGTCGAAAATAGAATCATTTTCATATAAATCACACAGCTGGAAATAATCAATTGTACCATAATCAGCATCTCAACACTAAAGGAAAATCAGAAGTAAAAGTTTTGTAAACAAAATTATACCTTGGGTCTTAAATGTTCATGCACCTGAAATGTCGAGACTGGACCGGAATCCATGTTAATGTCCCATAACTGCACAATGTGATATCAAACCTAAAGTTTAGTTACATATATGAATGGAAACCCACTTCTAACTGCTTTATACTAGAATGTGAGAAGATAAGGGTAAAATAACAAAAAGATTGAATGGAACAAATGTAACCAGCTTTGAGACAGTAAAAGAGAACAACATTCATTGACACCAGTAACATACTGTAACATGATCAATTACCATGACTAGAGGTGACAATTTTGACGTATTTATTTATGAATCGGTCGATTTGGGCTGTGTTCTATCTAAAATGGGTCGATACAAAAAGTAGCTATAAGGGAAACGGGTCAAAGCGAGTTGAAAGTCGCCCAATGTCTATTTTTGAGGCATATAAACCTCCTAAAGCGAATTATTTAAAACTGTAAATTATTATTAACAATTTAACATTGTCTTTGTTATCATAATAATGCATTACTTATATGTTATCATAATAATGCATTACTTATACTCCCTTTGTCACATATATTGTCCACAAACACAATAAAACACAATTTCAAGTTAGCTAAATGTCAATTTTACCCTTACGTCATAAGGAAAGACAAAAATAAGTTTTAGATGCAAGGGTAAAATTGTATAAATACAACTGTTTTGTGTACAAATCACCTCCCTGAGATACTTAAAGGATCAAATGCAAAGAAAACACAGATCCTAAGTACTTGAAAGATTTTCGTAATTTAAAATTATTTAAAAATTATATAATATAGCATAAGAAGAAAGAATAACAAACCTTAAGGGTCATATAATCACGACTTAGTATATATCTTCCATCTCTCGCAAACTTAATATCTGAAATAGAGGCTATTATCTCAGTGAAGAATGATCTTGAACCAGGAGCTTCCTGTTCCTCAAACCTAATATTGTTTTGATATTATACAGACCAGAATAAATCAGAAAAGAAATATAATTGTTTTTTTAATAGCAGTGAATTAATATAATCCATAACCATATATCTTTTTTATTTTAATGAAATGACATCATTTAGGCAATGAATTAGGTTTTGTATCACTAGCCCAAAAGTCCAATCGACTCGACTCATTTCCGAACTAAATTTACGTCGAAACCTGTACAGTAACTCAAATTTACATCGTTGAATGAAAACGTATTATATTTCATCCGATTTGTTTCCAAGCAAAATTTACGTCAAAACGCAGTCCAACTCAAAACGTACATAAAAATAAAACATTATATAATTGACCCAACTCGTTTCCGAAAAAAAATACGTTAAAGCATAGACGAACTCGAATTTATGCCGACACATACAAAAAAAAAAAAAAACGTAAGGTTTTAGGGTAAACTCAAAACTTTAGAAACTTGAAGGGGTTAAAGTGACACTTACAAAGTTAGAGGAGTTAGTTTTGATAGTCACAAAGTTTAAGGGTAGAAAGCACCGACCTTTCTTTTAAAGGTATTATATATATTTTCAAATTTTTGTTTCTGGTCCGATTTTGAATTATTGTGTAACCCTAGCCATTTAGATAATGAATCAAGCTTATATCACCAGCCAAAAGTTCGAGTCCAGTTCACGGTCCGGTATGGGACTAGGGGTGTAAACAAGCCCAGAGGCTCGAGAGCTACTCGTTATCGGCTTGGTTGAAAGCTCGAACAAGCCGAGCTTTAACGAGCCCGAGCCTGAAATAGAGCTCCTTGTGTTATCGAGCCCGAGCTCAAGCCTGAAATACAAAACTCGTTTAGGCTCGCGAGCCTAAACGAGCCCAAATATTTTTTAAATTTTTTATATATAATATAATAATAATGATGATAACATTGGAAAGCCGAACTCGAGGCGAGCTTTGTCTCGTTTAAGCGATATTGAAACGAGCTCAAGTCGAGCTTTTAGCTCGTTTGAGGTTGTTCTCAAAGTAGCTCAAGCCGATTCGAGCCGAGCTCGAGCTTTAAGTTTTACTCGTGAACCGAGCTCGAGCTCAAATAAGTAAGCTCGAACCAAGCTGAGCTCGAGCTTCAGAAAAACATGACGAGCCGAGCTCGAGCCCAGTCAAGCTCGGGCTCAGCCCGGCTCGTTTACACCCCTATATGGGACTGAACTGGTACTATACGGGTCTGGTTCATGGTTCCAATATTTTCAAATTTGGTTCCAGTTTGGTCCAGTTTTAGTCCCGCTGCACATCGTTACAGTTAAAAGCAAAAAGAACAAATAAACACTTACAATTTATAATGCTTATCACACAAGGCAGACTGACGCAAGTCGATAAGGCGAATGGATCCTTTTGAACTACTATATGCTAGCGTATGACAATGAGTAGGATGAAACTCTGCTGATGTAATCACCTCTGCAACAAAGTTGACTCAAAGTCAAGCATAGTTATTTAAGGCGCTCGTTTCTTGCGCCTAGGCCTTTGAAAACACACTTTGGATCCAGAAATGACCAAGTGAGCCCTTTGTTTATATATCTAGTTAGTTGTTTCACTAAAGTTTGTGATCCTTGAAAGTCAAGGATCACAAACTTTAGTGAAACAACTAACTAGATATATAAACAAAGGGCTAACAAGGATCACAAACTTTAGTGAAACAACTAACTAGATATATAAACAAAGGGCTAACTTGCATTACTGACCCAAAGTGTGTTTTCAAACTTCAGAAAAAAATCCAAAATAATTAAATAAGCATAGGGATGATAAGGGTTAATTACTCTACATAATTATAAATTTTAAATTACTAGAAATACTCTACCAGTTAGGTCTTCCATGTTTGCAGGCTTGACATCCACAATGTTGAAACTTTGGTTGCTAATTTCCAAATTCCAAAGGTTTATCCGAAGATCATCAGCAGATATAAACGTTTCGCCATCACTGAAGAAAAGAGGAGGGGGTTTAGTGGATGATTAAGGAAACATATGCATGCAGAAGACTGAGATATCATGTTCTTCGTTATTGCAATAATCAGCTTTTTTTAAGTTTTTGAACAAAATATACCACTTCTGGTTGTTTGATCATCTAAGGGTAAAACAATCAGTTTCATACCAGCTGCAAGAATACTGATTATCTATAACTCAACTAAAATTAGCTACATGTTGAAACTTAATTTGAAAGGGTTTCCTTATGTTAACAAAAGGACTTCTTTTTTCATAACATTATCCTTTATGATCATTTTATCTACTTATTTCATGCTCTCTTGATTTGAAAGGGTTTCCTTATGTTAACAAAAGGACTTCTTTTTTCACAATGTTATCCTTTATGATCATTTTATCTACTTATTTCATGCTCTATCAGATTCGCAAGTTCTTGTAAGTGTTTGAATAACGTATCCAAATTCTTAATTGTCTGGTAAGCTACAATGAAACTATTAATCTATGAGTTTAAACAAAATTACCTATTCTTTGAAACCTATTTTGATATACTTTCAAACCCCTATTTAACCAAATCTCTTTTCACAAAAATAGCAGATATAACATTGTTCAAGGTACATGATATTCAAGCGTCAAGCATAGGATAGTAAACATATTTAATAAAAGCCATAATGACTGATAAAAATTTTGCATAGCAGAAGACCCAAACCTATTATTCGAGATGGAATTGATATGATAGTCATGTGCATGAGCATATACTCTTCTACATCTTGCAACAAGGTTTGTTTCGTTGCTAGTTACCTACAAATTTAAACATATGGGTGTTACAAAAGTTAACGAAGATAATATAATGTAGAAACAAGAATGTCATGACAGCATATAAAGACAGATAGTAAATGTAAAAACTTCTTGTAAAATGTTAGTTTAAACTTGTAGTAATATAAAAAAGTATTTTATTGTGATAGACTGGAGAAAATTGCTGGTTTTATTGGCATACATATAAGTGGTGTTTCTATGCACATGTATATTCTTGTATAAGATGATAAGAATCAAGTTGTAAGGTCATTAAAAACAGTATTCATGCACCCATCCAATGTGCATAACCGATTTCATAGACTACCCATGTATGTATCAAATTTCATTTTTACCAAAATATGGCCAAAAAACATGCCTAATAACAAAAATGCCCTAAAGTATTTTTAATAAACAATAATACAAGTGTTCCGCTAGCAATAAGCAACAATAAATAATAAAAAAGAAAACAGAGTGTGTTTTGTCATTTCACAATACTCGAGCATTGGGTGGCCTATAAAATAGTTTCATATACGGGACCTGAACGGTAAACAGTTGAAAACCTGGGTGAATCCAGATATAGGTTCTAATACAGGATTCTTAGTAATTGCTAATGTGTTAAATATGATTACATAATTATATTGTTATGATACTAATACTTCCTTAATATATCGATTTGGAAAGTTGTACGCATTTAAATACATTTCAGATGACTTTCAATCCGTTTGTCCCATTTCTTTTTAAGTTAAATCTTTCAGGCTTTAGCTCAACCCATTTGACCCAATAGAGAATCTCCGATGTTTACACTAACTGTGCCTTTTCATACTAAAATAACGTGAAAGTGCCAAAAAAACCTCTCCAATGTTGACAGTAAACCTTCACACTATTTTAGTGTAAAAATCAAGTGCTAACATTGGGGTACATAATTTTGTTATGTAAATAAAGTTTAGTGTACACATAGATTCAAAAAACATTGTGTAAGCATATTCCAATAAAAGTGTACTCTTCTACATTATTTTAGTGTAAAAATCAAGTGCTAACATTGGAGCTGCTCTTAGAGACAAAAACAACTTGACCCTTTTACAACTATATATGCATATGTAAGATCAAACATATAGGGTAAGCTACAACTACCACGGGTAAACGAAGTGACGGAATGCCCCTGGAGGAAATAATAAGTCATTGTTTATACTAGTGTAGGATTTGTCAGGGTATCCGCCATTTGCAAGATGTTGTTTAGGGGCGGAAGTAACACTGGAACTAGCAACATTGCCATTTCCAGTTAGTTTAGATGGCTCCATGCTGACGTCAGCAACTTTTTTAATCTTCTTCTCTTGGACCTGTGTAAGTAACAAAAAACATTCTAAGCCCGCAAATATGCCCTTTAATCAAGACCTAAAGTTTCACTATTTTAAGGCCTATATTTAAGAGTTAACTTCCACTATTTTCATGCTTTAATCATTAATTCATTAAACTTTAACCATTAATCATAATCCAAGGTGGTTATGTTTAAATTGTTATACGTAAATCACTAAAAAACACCCTTAAACAAAGCCGTAGGGATATGGTTATCACATCCACCAATATTCATGAGTTATCGATCAAAATCACTATAACCTTTTGCATAATAAATATATTGGTCACTGACAGGGGTGTCAATCGTGTCAGGTAGGTGGGTTAAAATGTTCAACCCGAACCCGACCCATATTATTATTCGAGTCAAAGATTTCAGCCCTAACCCGCACACATATAACCCGGGTCAACCCGAACACAACCCACCCAAATTTTTAAACAAGTCATACAAGTAAGTGATCTATAAGCGACTTGTTGGGTTTTAAGCAGGTTATAGTTCACATGTTTAATGGTTAGTATGAGTGTAACAAGTAATAATATAATGTTTCAAAACCAACATTATTATGACCAACCATGTAAAATAGAAACGGAAGAAACAAAAATATAAAAGTTTTTTTTTCTAAATAGTTAAATGGGTTAAAGGGTCATCCCGAACCTGACCCATTTTTTAAAACAGGTCATCTTAGTTGACCCAAACCTGTTCTTTTCGTGTCGGGTTCAGGTCGTATCAAGAGTTGCTACCCTTAGTCAATGTACAAGTTGATAAGTAGATACATATGAGTCTATTACCACAAAAGAAAGCAAGCATATGAAAGTTAAAGTGGCTACCTTCCAGTATTTAATGGTTTTATCATTCGTAGACAGAAGAAAGAGGGCACCATTGGCTGTTTGGCACCATCTGATTTTGTTAATTTTCTCCTCAATCTCTAAACTCTTTAAATAATCAAACTAAAAAACAGAAAATGAAAATAGATAAATAAAACTGCAGGAGAAAGTTAGGCTAGTTGAGAAGAAGAACTAATAATGATAAAAGGAAAAAAAAAACACATGAAAATGTAAAAACCTCAGGTTCATGGCTCTGAAACTCAGTTTTGTAGCGAAATTCTGGATGCCTACTATTTGAATAATCAGTCTTCTCTAAATCCCTTCTATTCCCACCATGCTACACAACCAATCATTGAAATTTGTAACAAGATAGATTAAAAAACCGTAGAAAACAACATAAATACAAAGACTAAATTACACGAATGTTCCCTTGGTATGCCCTTATTTGATTTGGTCCTAGCCTTTGAAAAATTAGGAACTTGGTTCCAACCTTTAGCATCCTTGTAACGCATAAGGTTCCTATCACTAACTGACGTTAAAATTGGCTTTTAAACTGATGTGAAACGGCTATTTTACTGTTTTCATCATAAAACAAGAAAGAATTAAAAAATTAATAAGTGCTGGATCCCTATTAGCTAGGATGTATGTGCTTATGCAGTTTCTCACACTCTGATCACTGCTTGTATGCAGAGCGACAAGGACCTTCATGTCGGAGCAAGTTGTTGACTTTTTGGTCCAAATTCGTAGGAGAAACAGAACCCTAATTGCCCGATTAAGTGTACCACATCTTGACACCAAATATCTGTTCTACCCAAGTCGATAAAGTTGTACAACGTTGTGTTTATTCCTCTTTACCAACTCAATACTCAATGTACTACGACCGTATAATGTTTTGGGTTCTCGGCAGTAATAGGTGAGCATCGCTGTATCTATATCTACCAATAGGAGGTTATGTACAAGATCGTTGTACTCATTTTGTTGTTTGATGAAAAGGTTAAAATGGTCATTTCACATCAGTTTAACAACCATTTTAGCTCAATCAGTGTTAGGGACTAAATGCACTACAAAGTTGCAAAAGGCTGACACCAAGTCTGTAATTCTCAAAAGTTAGGATCAAATCCAAAATATGAACATGCCACAGGAACCATTCGTGTAATTTAGTTATAAAAAAATGTGCAGAATACCTAAAAAGTATCTCAATAAAATACAGTATATATAATTTATGGCATAACCAACCTCCTTTTTATCAGTCCTCTCAAATAATACTACCCTGCCCCCACGATCACCGGTAGCAAGATGATCACCACTTTTATCGAATTCAATAGCGGATATGATATCAACTGCAGAAAATGCATTTCCATTATTGCATTATTTGGTGATGCAAAAGAAGTGAAATTATGTTGTATATTAAGCTTTATACAGATAGCTAGACCAAACTAAGTTAGATTGGTCTTAAAATAAGTTTATAAAGTAGAAATTCGGTAACTATGTAAGAAAACAAATAAACACTATAGCAGTTTTGTGATTACAAATCTTAGCATTTATAGAACACTGTATTGAGCACCTTAACGCATAATCAATAAGGCAAATAATCGACTGAAATCATCTTAAGTAACAGTAATAGCATTTGAATAACCATTAAAGCCCACAACAGAAACATCATGTATGATGTAACAGCAATTATCTTCCTGTGCCGACATACTATGATCAGCTATACATTATAATTATAATAAAGTTTTTGGCTCCTATAGGTGGCATCATTGTTTTGTTATATCAGTATAAAATTTGCATCAGTAGCCAAGGCTCAGGGTATATCTATGTAACAAATCCACTCCAGTTTTCATTTGTTGCCCAACAATTAAGGTGAAATTATGCGTGGGGTCAATTTCTTGCTAATCACGTGTGCCAAAAACTTTTCAAAGATTAATATGATAGTAAGCTTATATAAAGTTCCAAAATAAGCTCACGTGAAGAGTATGTTACAACTTAAATCCATAGGCAATATATAACTTAAATCCATAAGCTCACATGTGTAAGCAACTATAACAAAAAGTCACCCGTTGATGAAGAATGCACCATGTACGTAATTATATATAAATACCATATTTCTACAACTTCTAACAGAAAAAAAACACTACCAGCATGATATTCTAGTTTTTCTGCAGATAAACTTATGTCACAAGACAAGCCCTAGATATTAACACTATTGAAGGGGTTGACATCACAAGACCTTGATCAGCATTCAGCAAGAAAAGTAATAATAACAAGTACACCAATCTATTGAAGTTGTACAACCAATAATCATAACATTTCACACCTATGATATTATATGCAAGCAAAGTCTACTAGTGTAAACATTAATAATATCCTTAAAGCATATGAAAAATATAAAAGGAGATGCTGAAGCCTTCCACACAAATTACAAGCAACAGAACGTAAGTGATTTGATTGACAACAGTAGATCAAAGCACAGGTGCAAATTCATCAAGAATGTCATTATAACAAGTACCACTACTATCTACAGAAGTCTACTCTAATCATCTCCAGAATCTCCAATGATATATTGATATGCCGATCCAATATAAGAAATCAAAAACATACTTAATCAAACCCTAACAAAACACAAATCTGCGGATCCATAGAACAAACTGAAAATTTAAATAATAATAGTAAATCTCCATTAAAGCCAGTTTACCTTCCTGTACTTCTTCACCGGTGGTACGTTCACCAAACACCTGAGAGAATTTCCAGTCAAGAGGCGGCGGAGGACCGTCGGGAGCTGCCGCAACATCTCCGCCATCGCCACCGTTCATTTCTCCTCTTCTTCTCCTCTTTTTCGATATTCAAATCAATCAAATGATAAATCGATTAACTAAATCCAAACTAAAACCAAATCAACAACAACAATCACACGATCGGTGATTCAATCGCTAAATTTACACGATCGTATCCTCCAAAATCCTCAGTTAATTCCATCAGCAAACAAATATATATCTATATCTATATATCATATGTATATAAAATAAAAGAGCCTGTTTCAGATTCAATAATCAATTACGATTAACGAGCATCATCGTAATCATCATCATCAACAACAACATCACCAAATCGCAATTCATTCAGAGATTGCGATGCGATTATTCTATTTTCTCTCTCTTCTTCACACACTTTCTCTCTCTAAAAGGAGATATTCGGAAAATTGAAGTGACCTAACCGTTCTTTTTGCCTCCGAACACACAATAATGCATTTTCCCTGTTGTAAATGTCTGTCATTTGTGATAAAGTGACGGACGGTGAATGTTGGATGGATCATGGACCGATAAGATTTGATTAGCGGTACACGTGGGTTGGTGGTAGTGGGTTGAGAAAGGAGTAATGTGACAGGAGGTGACTTTAGTTGAGATGTGTTAAACTATTGTTTTTAAAGACTGTACACGACCGGGCTGAGTTACTGAGGACCCAAGTTGGGGTTTGTGAAAAGACACTTGTATCCTTGCTTTTTTTTAATATTTTAATTTATATGTTTTTATGATATAATTTTATAATTTATAATGTGTTGGTTCTAATGAGATAAGGATGTTATATATTTTAATGAAAGTAAAAAAAGTATATTAATTAACACATATAATAATAAACTAGTACTAGCCCATTGCAACGCGACGAGGGCGTAAAATTGTGTCAAATGGTATTAATGTATCATCATTAGCAATTAGCAACATTAAAGTTACGGCATGTTAATACGAATAAATTAGACCGTAACATAAAACATAGAAAATAATAACTAAATTGACAGTACCCGCGCGTTGCGACGAACCTGTCAAATGAGAAAAAAATAGACGACGTAAAATCGTTGAACCAAACGTAAAACGAAACATAAAAACGTTGAAACACACACGCACGTTGCGCGATGTTAATTCGCAAATTTAGAATAAAGCGTAAAAGAAAACGTAAAAACGTTGAACCACACATGCACGTTGCGCCGTGTTAACTTGCAAAATCGAGAACGAAGCTTTAATTTTTTTTTTTGCGAAATATAAAAAGTATAGCGGACCAAAGTTTAAGGTAAAAAGTTTTTGAGGTTAAACTGCAAAAGATGAAAACTTTTGGGTTAAAAATGAAAAACCAAATAGTTTTAGGTTAATAGTGTAATATAAATTTTTTTTTGAAAACCCCCTTGCATTGTGTACAACGGTCAATGAATAAAGATTGAAAATTTATAATTTATAAATAAATTGCCTTTTAAAAAAACACATATAATAATATAAATTTTAATAACTTTTATAATTTTATTGTAGCATTCTTTATGTGATTTACATATTTAGATGTTGAAAATAATTCACGTTTCCGATGCAACGTGTATATATATTTACCAAATTTATCACCTCCCCTCTTGTAGTGTACCTGTGACTATGAGAAAAATTTTGATTCCATACTGTCCATGTTCTTGTAAAGAATGTTGGATCTCACATGCATAACATACCGCCTGATCTTCCATTTGAATTAACCCATTACGATTCAACAACCCTCGACCCCATAATCTGCTAATTGGTACTTTTAAGTAGTCTTTTGACAATGTTTCTTGAATCACAACAAAATCTGCCCTTTCTGTTCTAATTAAATCAACCAATGCTACTATTTTATGCTCTTCCTTCACCCCTCTAATATTGATAGACAACATCTTTGTGTTCCTTGTATGTTAACACAAATTCTGGTGTAATGCTATTCTCCTTTTTGTGGAAACCTTTGTAACCTGTAAGAGCTTCATATTCTTGTGCAGGTTCCTCTGCGGATATGGTTTGTTTCTCGATGTTTTTTTGTCAGGGGTTAGAGTAGTTTGGTCTTTAGATGAATTCTGGTTCTTGGTAACGGGAAAATCGTCATTAGTGAAAGATGGAGGTTGAGGGAGGTCGGACATGGTTGGATGATGTTCTGGTGAAATTTTGAATGTGGTACTCATTCTTGAACGCGAGAGACATTCCAAGAATAGAAAGACACACGGATGACGTCAATGTCGAATCCCTGATAAACGACTGAGGTGTCCGTCACCGGGAGAATCCACTAACGTTCTCTACTTCACCGGAACGAATCTAAAATACAGAACACCGTTTGCCTCGTCACAGAGGACACGTGGGGTGTATCCGTGACCAAGATTCGGTATGAGAATAAGTCCCGTGCCTTGGACGGGAATAATAAATGAGTGTACTTAATTGGTCGGAATATTGGTATGGATTGAGGATTTAATTTTCGAATTTTATGCCCTTGAGAGCTAATCTCCATGGTGAATTGTGATAGCTTCCCTTTTCCTTGATCATCCACTTCGCTTATGACATGGGGATCAGCCTATCGAAGTGGGCCTCCTTTTGTTATGGACCATTTGGTTATTCGTCGGGCAACAAGAATGTCTGGATAACCAGCAGAGATTTGTTCCATTTACAAGGCACGATGAGATCTTTCCCATTTAATGCATGCCTTCTCATCAAGCAAACTGCTGCCCATCATATCCTTTACTCACCTCTATCTTGGGCGTTGCTCAAACATTAAATACGACTGAGAAGTCACGCCATACGTTCCTCTGCCGAAACAATGATTCAAGCAAGTTGGACAGTTTTGACCGGGTCTTTGCTTCATGAGGAAGGGAATTGTCTTGGGCTTAAGCCCAATACTTTCAATATGGGTAATGGGCCACCTCTTAGCAAGAGTCGGCAGGCCCAGAAGAGAGGCCCGTTAGGCGACCCTCGTCGTTAGAGAGCAAGAATTGGAATTTATAATTATACAAGGGATTTATACTTAAAAAACTACAATATTAAGGCATCAACTCTTATATTCTAATTTAATACAAAAACTAAAGTTAATTTATTTATTTGTTTAGATACAAATACTTGTCTTTAAGAGTCTTAATTTTGGAAATCTTAAAATGCACATTTGATATATTGTCTAAATACAAATACATTATTTTTATTACTCAACACACATATCTTTGAAAGATATTGTTTACATATATCATGCAACTAAAATGATTGGAGGGCAAGAATATTCTTATATTGTAAAGGATCATTAGTTATAAAAACATATAATATCTCACTGGACGCCAACAAATTTATGAGCAAAGTTATTTCTGCAACGCCCAATATTCACCTACAAGCTTGGAAAAAAAGGAATCTGTTGCCATTAGTTTTGAAGGCTCATCATACTCCACCATTTCCCCTGAAAATCAATAAAGTCAAAATAAGGAGATAATATAAAAGAAACAAGCCAGGGTTGAAAGTTGCCCACGATTTATTCATTAATGTTATCATATTTAACTTTACATGTAAATGTCACCTAACTTTACACGATTCGAACCCACATCACTTTTCTAGGTGTTATCATAGTTAATGCATCAATTACTAATAAAATACAGAAAACAAAGTTTTTAAGCAATCAACCTGTTTCATTTTTATCACCTTGATCTACTTTGTTTTTGGGTTCATTTTAAAAATGCATTAAAACATGTTTATTCCATGAATGTTGGAGCTGCAACATACCGAAAGAAAGAACCATGACCTTGTCACTGTCTATGACCGTTGGGACTCTATGCGCAACTGTTATGACAGTGCAACTTGAGAATTCTTCCCTTATGATTCTTTGAAGAATGGCATCTGTTGCCGAATCAATGGATGCAGTTGCTTCATCAAGTACCAGGATTTTGTTTCTCCTAAGTAATACTCTTCCTAAACAGAATAATTGTCTTTGGCCAGCACTCCAATTCTCTCCTTCATCACTCACTAACAAAGAAGTAATAATTAAAGTATTGTTTAAGATTTGGTTAGTACAATATAACCAAAAATGACTAACCTGAAGACTAGCAAATTTGGAAGAGCGGTGATGGTCTTTTTTAATTGACACTTCTCTAATGCCTAGAAATGCATTTAAAATAATTGCTTTAAAACATAAGAAATGTACAAATAAAGGCAGTAAGTACGTAGGTAACATGTAACTTATATACATTTAAAAGTAGGTAGGGATAGGTGTTGTCAGGGTGACTAAAAATGTGTTTTCATGTAGTTGTAACCAAAAACTGTTACAAATATGACTATGTACGTAATTATGTTATGTCTATAGTTATCTAATGACCCTAGTTTGATATTATGTTAATGCAGTAAGCACTAAACCCGGCCTAACATAATTTACAATTTAAATAACTTTTTAAGAGTTTTTATAAATTATGATCCATCTGACAGGATCCCATTAAAGCTATTATTATTACTTTTACCCATTTGATTCCTTAGAGAAAAAACACAACCCAGGCAAGTAGTAGTTAACGGGTCTAAATTGTATCTATATCATTTGTTTATAAAGATTATAATATATTTTCGTTACCTTCCATATCTCGTCATCTGAATGAAGTTCAAGTGGGTCCAAATTTGCACGAATACTACCCCTGAAAAGGGTGGGTTCTTGTGGTATGACACTTAACTTCATCCTGAGATCTCTAAGTCCAATACCGCAAATGTTTAACCCATCTATAAGAATTCTTCCACTATCAGGTTCTACCAAGCGAAATAATGCTGTTATCAGAGTGGGTTTGCCACTCCCGGTCCTTCCAACAACACCTACTCTAGTCCCTTCTTTGAATGTACAAGTAAGTCCTTTGAGAACTAGTGGTGCGTTGTGATGACACCTCAACTGAAATAATAACCAATTAAATGGCTATTAAGTAATAGTAAAAATGGTTCATTTTCTTAGCTAATTTGTTTGATTTGACAAGCAACATAAATTAACCCAAATCGATCAAATTTTCCACATCTGCTAAGCTCTTCAAGTGTCTATGGCCTCTTGGACTTATGGCACCATGGTGTCTATCCCCACTAAAGTGGGACAAGTTCGAGCAGCCAACAGGTGGATTTTTGGAGTGGATTCTAGGGGATATGCTCACCATTAAAATATTGATCTTTAAGTAGTTTTTATAGTTTTAAAAAGAAATAACACCATAATCTTAATGCATTTGTTTACAAAAGAAAAAAAAATACGAATTTACCTTTAGATCCTCGAACTGTATCCTGCCCTTTGAAGGCCAAGATGATGCTGGTCTATTGTTCTGCACAATTGCCGGTTTCTCCGGTGGAATATGCATGAATTGTTTGATTCTTTCTACTGATATGATATAGTTGGCTAAGCTACAATACCATCTAGTAAAAGCCACTTGGCATATCGATAGTGACAATGCATAAGATAGAGAGAGGCCAACCAAACCTATACAAAAATCAGATTTATGTGGTTAGTCTTGCAATGTAGGGCATGGACTAGTTTGTATACACCTAAAGTTATTGCACATAACAGTTTAAATCTTAACTTTTGATGTAACCAACTTTCCAAAGTTTGATTAGTTATATCATAACAAGTTTTTTAAGTTGGATACACCAAAAGATAACTTTTAAAAGAAATAAATGCACTTACAAACACTTTTACAACATTTGAGATACAAACACACATATTGGTGCATGTGTTTGTTATTTTAATATGATATGTGCACATAACATTTGTATCTGGAATGAAGTATTTTGCATGTGTTGTATTGGTAATTTTAGGTTCCAATAAAAGTAATAAAAGTATATGTAAATTTGATACATTTTGGTAAACTCTTAACATATGTTGCCCTAGAATTATGAAATATTGGAAGTGGAAACCATTGATATAAGTAGATGTGAAACTTTTAACCCATTTGCTTATATATGAGTTGATTTGTCCTACGTTTTACTTCTAACGGGTCAAATAGGTCGATTAAAAGATTATCTATAAAGAAAAGGGGTCAGAAGCCGATACCATTAGCGTAGTAACTTAGTCCTGTAATCATACTTAACCCACTTCAAAACTGATCTGTCAACTGAACTTGTCTTGACTTGTTGCCTAATTAGCCACATCTAGATAATGGCAAACATACCTGAAGACAAAGAGCTTTTCGGTGTGTAAACCAGCACATGTGATCAGGGTTAAGTTTGAAAAAGCTTCTGTTCTCAAAATCAACCATTCTGATGCTGCATTTGAGAAAATCAAAGTACTTGAGTCACTATCCACCAACTTTAGGTATTCTTCAAAAAACCTATCTTGCATTTTAAATGCTCTTATTGTTGCAACTCCAAGTGATGTTTCAGATGCATAATTTATCATAGGTGCTTTTGTGGTTCCGTTGATTCTTATTAGTTCCCTTGCAGTTGGCTGATAATATCCCTGAAGTTTAGAAAAAGTTGTTAGGCCTAACAAGTTGTACAACATTATAAACCAAACCTTTGTGGTAAAGGATAGTAAGGATCACCTGCATGTATTTTAAAGCTACAATTCCAAAGATGGCTACAATGAGAACTTGCCAAGTCACCGAAGCCATAATACCAATTGTGGCAAGTAACTCAATACCAGCACCAACCATAATTGCAAACGCAAATTGTATGTCAAAATCAATTACACTCAAATCGGATGAGTCCTGCACGAACAATGAATTAGTCACTAGATGTGTTGTGTTTAGTTTGTTTCTTCATACATATATATGACATATTAATATATAGTACATGAAATTGAACTCTTACCCTTGTTTGAATTCGTCCAACTGGAGTAGAGTCAAAGAAGACCATGGGAGCAGTGAAATCGGAATCTGTGAACTTATGGAAAAATGCTTTAGATGCTTTTAATCCCAAAAGTGTAGCAAAAAGTGATCTCAAAGACATAAAGAATATGCTTGTAGTTGAAGCCAAAGTGTAAACACAAATCAACATGAAAGTAGAGATTTCAGGAGTTTGAACACCAAATGCTAGCCAATAACTTGCTACTGCCTGAAGAGCAATAAAACCAACATGACTTATGATAGATAAAGCAAACAACCATAATCCTTCTGAGATGACAACATAATCTAAGAATGTCTTCCATCCAACATTCCGTGTATCCTTTTCTTCTTCTTCAGTCAATTGTACTCCTAAACCCTTTGTCAATATCTTTTCCATGCTGTCCTTTTTACTGAGCCAACTTTGATTATCGGTGTTACAAAGTTCGCTTTTACTTTCATAAGGTGAAGTACTTGTAATGACATCTTTATGAGCATTAAGAAGCTGTTCAAAAGTTGTCCCTGCTATTAAGAGATCCTCATAGTTTCATGATTGAATAACTTGGCCATCTTGCATTACCTTTAAAGGATAACCAAAACATACAACTAGTTAAAATGATTGAAAAATCATATATCTGTTGGAAAAATTTATAGATAATGAAAATGTGTTTTTTTAATGAGTGAAAAATGTATCAATTTACTAACTTTGGACATAAATAATCATATGTAATTAGACACAAATAATTATATACATATATATATAGAGAGAGAGGCAGAGAGAGAGAAACGGGATCAGGAGAAAACGATTGGAAGTGTGAAAACGGTAAGAACGGATCCTGGTTGAACATGTGGCAGGGAACGCTAAAAGATATGCAGGGTACGATTGTCATTGTGCAGTTTCCGCTAATAAAAGGCGTTTTAGTTTCATTTCAAACAAAATTCCAAAAATTGCGTATTAGCTGTTACCTCATCTCCAAGCTTTGGAGATCTATGGCGTATAATGGATTTTAATCAACAAAGTAATTTCGGATGTTGTTTTCACATTTGTTTCCAGCAAATCATGTAACAAATATGGCGTTTTCGTTCTTTATTGTTGTTTCAGTAGAGTTTTTTTTCTCAAAGTAATATTTGAAAATGGCCTTTCTTTTTTTAATGTTGTTGTTCAGATATTTAGGCGTTTTCATTCTTAGTGTTAATTGTCATTTGGGATCTCAGATATGCTTATTTTTGACGATCAATGGCATTTTACAATTTGTTATGTACATCTGATTAGTTGTAGATATTACATTTAATTTGTAAACCTTAGTTCTTTCTATTTGTTGATTACTCAACTTATGGCGTTTACATTAACATGTTTCAGGAAGACTGTATTATCAATTCTTCATATTGATTATTATTCAACTAATGGCGTTTTCATTATGGCTCATTCCTTATGGCGTTTTCATTATTTTACTAAGAAAGTAACATCAGTTATTCCTATTGTTTATTATTCAATTAATAGCGTTTTTATTGATAATTTCTTTTCAGACGAGGGTGTTTCTTCGAACGAAAGTTTTTCCCTAAAAACTGGTTTTCCATTTATCATTCCTCACGTTAGTGAAGAGATAAAGCCAAAAATAGACATGATATTCTCAAGCCTCGATGATTGTTATTCATTGTATGTTAGTATACGACGGCTTGTGGTTTTTCTGTTAGGAAAGAGACTGAAAAGATAAACGCCAAAGGAGAAACACATATTAAGTATTACATGTGTACGAGATTTGAGATCTGGGGTACATAAGGACAAGAAGGTTGATACGTTGGACCCTAATCAAAAGGAAAGGATTGTGCGATCCAATTTTACAAAGAGGACCGGTTGTGGAGCACAATTATGTGTAATATTTGAGGCTGGATCGTGGAAGGTCTATAAGTTTGATGAGGAGCACAGCTATGGTTTTGTTGAATAGCCTAATAAGCACCTTAATGCATAATCAATAAGGCAAATAATCGACTGAAATCATCTTAAGTAACATTAATAGCATTTGAATAACCATTAAAGCCCACAACAGAAACATCATGTATGATGTAACAGCAATTATCTTCCTGTGCCGACATACTATGATCAGCTATACATTATAATTTATAATAAAGTTTTTGGCTCCTATAGGTGGCATCATTGTTTTGTTATATCAGTATAAAATTTGCATCAGTAGCCAAGGCTCAGGGTATATCTATGTAACAAATCCACTCCAGTTTTCATTTGTTGCCCAATAATTAAGGTGAAATTATGCGTGGGGTCAATTTCTTGCTAATCACGTGTGCCAAAAACTTTTCAAAGATTAATATGATAGTAAGCTTATATAAAGTTCCAAAATAAGCTCACGTGAAGAGTATGTTACAACTTAAATCCATAGCCAATATATAACTTAAATCCATAAGCTCACATGTGTAAGCAACTATAACAAAAAGTCACCACACAGATATGGAATTCCATAATTTCGTTGATGAAGAATGCACCATGTACGTAATTATATATAAATACCATATTTCTACAACTTCTAACAGAAAAAAAACACTACCAGCATGTTATTCTAGTTTTTCTGCAGATAAACTTATGTCACAAGACAAGCCCTAGATATTAACACTATTGAAGGGGTTGACATCACAAGACCTTGATCAGCATTCAGCAAGAAAAGTAATAATAACAAGTACACCAATCTATTGAAGTTGTACAACCAATAATCATAACATTTCACACCTATGATATTATATGCAAGCAAAGTCTACTAGTGTAAACATTAATAATATCCTTAAAGCATATGAAAAATATAAAAGGAGATGCTGAAGCCTTCCACACAAATTACACGCAACAGAACGTAAGTGATTTGATTGACAACAGTAGATCAAAGCACAGGTGCAAATTCATCAAGAATGTCATTATAACAAGTACCACTACTATCTACAGCGGATATGATATCAACTGCAGAAGTATCCGACAAATAAAAACACGATCCATTCTCGTTCTTCGATCAACAACTGGGTTAACAAGCCCGATGATTTGGCCTGAATCATGACTCGTCTCCGCTACCCTTTTGATCCCATAGAACATAAACCCTCGAAACCGCTAACCTGCGATCACCTAGTTCTCTGATCTGTCACCTCCGATCATTGCACACCGGTAACCTCTGATCGCTATAGTCCTTTTCTTCCACTTTGATGACAACTAACAGCCACGCGACACACCGGTCCGTCACCCCGTCATCCTAACTCTGTCTTCTGCTGTATAACGATCTTGAACCCTTCTTTTACGCCTGCCCTCCACCGACCGACACACCCGCCGGCGGCGGAGGCTCCCTCCGATCTTCAAACCCGCCTTCTCGAGCCCTAGGCTCTGATACCAAATGTTGGTTCAGGTCCCTTTGATTAACACACACAAACACACACTATGCTTGATATGTAGGAACGAATGAAAGGAATTGCAAAGCTACTGTGTATTTGATTAAAACAAAAGGGTATATTAAAAATCTCAATACTAATCCTATTTATATAAAATACAAAACACATGTGTAGAAAGAATATTCCAAATAAAGCTTCTTTTGTTCCGCATACGACTTCACTAACTTATTCCCATTATCCCGGTCAAACTTGACCACTTCTGATTTATTTGTAGCATCTTCTAAAACATGGGTAAATCCTTTTAAAACGTGCAACCTATTATTGGCCCGTTTCATGACCCGATAACGTCACGACCCGTGACTCGTAAACAAACCCGATTAATCCAACAAAGTTGTCATCACCACTTTAGAAAGGTTATAGTTAATGTTCCAAAGCAAACATTCATGTCGTGAATGTCTAGGTTGATTCTATTCACTTAGTTCATATTTAATTAAGCTAATACAAGCGTGTACTCTAGATCTCCTAATTAACTTGTATTATAACTTAATGCACTACTAGAAATTAAAAAGTTTTCCATGCATATTTTCGACAGTCATGTGTAGAAAACTGTGGTTTTTGAGATATTCATGAGATTTTTTTATGGTGGAAAATACCTGGTAAGAAAACTTTTCCTACGCATTTCATATGCAAAGTTTCCTATGCATTTCATACACAAAAGATCATAATAAAACTAAAATATGGAATCTTTTGTTCTTTAGTATCAAGTCTAGTTACGATAAAAGATGTTGATAGTACTAAAATCACCTACAAGAAATGAAAAATTATATAAAGAAGAAAACATTAACAATTGGCAAGAATACCATTTTAAGAGTGTAATATCTTACATTAAACAGACTTGATGCAGTGTGTGCATCTACGGCACTGAAAGGGTCATCCAGAAGATAAATGTCAGCATCATTGTTTATTGCGCGGGCGAGTTGTATCCTTTGCTTTTGACCCCCACTCAGGTTAATCCCTCTTTGGCTTATTTCTGTTAGATCTCCATGATTGAACGCTTCAATATCTTTATCCAAGGCACAAGCTTTTATGGCTTTTTCATATTTATTTCTATCCATTGGTTTTCCATACAATATGTTATCTTGAATTGTACCACTTTGAATCCAAGAGGTTTGGCTAACATAAGCAATTGATTCAAAAACATCCACCTCCAAACAAAAATATACGCAATGAACTTGATATAAATTACATAACTTGCATGCGTTTATAATGTGGCCAAACTCAATAGCAATGTTATCAAACCTGGTATTAGAGCCCACAATGGAGTCCGTATTCTCCACCCGGTCCATACCCAAATTTTAGGGAAAATGCAAGATCTTATTTATCTTCACTCATACATTAGAATTCCTATAGTGGAGAACTAAAGTAAACCCGTATGTTTAGGGGTCCACTATTCACCACCTATAGCATATTTTTAAGTAGTCGTGAGTGGTCAGCAGATTATTTAATTGATTTTATATATATATATTTATATATATATAGGGAATCAGATGTGGGGTTTAAATTATATGGACGAGGGTGAGGATTCTATTGTGAATGCTCTTAGAAGGCCACGCCCATACCCACAGGTGTCGTGTCTCGAACCTATGAGTACGAAAGCTAGTTCTCAGGAATGATACACCTAAACCTAATGGATATTGTGGCTATACTCCCATAACCAACGTTTTCTTCCAAAGTTAGTTAACAAACGTGTGAACTTTAAAAAAAATTGATTTAATGTGACCTCTGTCAGTTCGGCATAGAGAAAAAGAACAACTTGACCTTTTTTTCTTAGTGTTTCTAAAACTTTTAGGGCTTTGTGGGACAAAAACAAAAATAAAAGTACCAATATATGGACTTACTGTTCCTGTAGTTATGGATATTTCTCCAAGGATAGCGTATAACACAGATGATTTTCCAGCACCAACTGACCCACACACTGCAACTTTCTGACCGCATTTTACTTCAAGATTTACATTCGTAAGCGTTGGAATTGGTGATTCAGGATCCCATGCAAAATTCCCATCTTTTATTCTAATATGGACATCTGATATCTCCACTTCTTGGTCTCTTTTCACTGAATCATCTTTTAGTTCATCATCAACTAAGAAAGAATTGATCCGGTCAAATGATACGTTGACTTGGATTAATGCAGAAATCGCCTCGGGCAACAACTTTATAGGCTCAGACATAGTTCTTAAGGTTGCCAAAACAGTAAAAATAGTGGCAGAATCTAAAGGAGCACTTCCCAAAAACACACATCCAATAAGTATGACTGAAGAAACGAGTGTTGGTGACATCCAATACAAAATTGTGCCGTAAATCTTCTTGAATTGCACTTCAGATAACCATCTGAATTCAAGTTCTCTACAAGATTCAATTATTCCTTTGATATTTGCTTCCCAGGATTGTAACTTTATAACCTTCATGTTGTTAAGATCTCAGAAGTGGATCTTAGTCTCTTATCTTGAGCCACCATGGATTCTAATTGGCACTTCTTAATAGCTTTTGCATATGGTACATTAAGAAGCCCGCATATGATTAGAGACACCAAACCCGAAAATACACCTATTCCTACTATGAAAAACAATACACCAATAGCTAGAAATATTTGAATGAAACAAGACCAGCCCACATGAAACCACACAGGAAATTCGACCATTCTATAAGCATCAACCGCTATGTAATTCACAACTTCTCCGGCAGAATGTCTTTTCTTTCCTAAATTAGACAGTTTAAGTTGTTTTTCATACACTTTCACCATTAAAGCTGACCTCATTCTCATACCAGTTCTTCTTGCAATGAAAAAGAACTGCCGGTGACTCAGTGACTCAGTCACTTTAACTACCATTAAACACCCAACTAAAAAAAACCCTTGATATAAATCTTTAATTTCACGATTTGTATAGCCGACAAAAGCATAGAGTAACAATGGGCTAGCCACAACTGCTATTGTCCTAAGAAAGACATAAACTCCTGATAAAAGCATCTCTTGATAATAAACTTTGGCTAATGTTTTAATGACCATGTTGTCATTGTTTAAGGTTTGTTCTGAGTGAAGCGAATCCCATGCTTTTGTAAAATTTTCATGGGCAACCGTGGATTGGTCTATGGATCCTAGAGATGGAACATCTTCAAGAACTAATGGATTTCTGTAACCTTTAGCAAGTAATGGGTTCACCCAATAAAACATTAGCTTGCTGAAGAAACTAGGTTCTTCTAGTTGGTTTGTATTTTCATGAACCAATAAGGGTTGATCAGATAAAGTATGGCTCCACCCTAGAAATAGCATAGTAATTAGTAACCAGCTTCCAGATCATAACATGTTATATTCACAAATTCATAATATTAGTGTTCAAACAAACGTTTTAGAAAGCAAAAGGTTGCGTGCATGCATGCATGGTTTGATGCAGATCGGCCTTGAAGATGATAACAACCAACATGAAAAGAGAGAACAATGAACTAATAGAACTCAAAAGTTCATAAAATTCTAGTTAATCGTAACTCCTTTTATTCAATCCTCAAACATCTCTTTTTGTAGGGTTACATATGTAGGAAATAAATTAGTAGGAAATAAATAACTAAAAGATAAACACTAAAAATAAAAGATATCATAATTAAATATATATTTGAATTTGAAATCATTGAAATCCCTCCATAATTTAAGCAACCAGGCCTGGATCCCATTCTGGATAGGTTTCAGCTTGACTCTCCACCTGCGTCATCCTCATTCTCCCTCGAATATTCGAATCAACGTAAAATTTTGCATTTGCCACAAAACTAGAAGTTATAACTTTGACACCCCTTGTTGCCAACCCACCATGCCCGTCAAATAAAAGAAGCTGTGTTACATTGAAAACACGAGTTTCCATCATGGTGGGTGTTTCAGATTTGATTAGATGAATGCGAATATCATCACATCACTTAGCCCAAAAAATTGAACTTTGGGCTACTAAGATTTTGGTAGAGAGAAGAAAACCTTATGGGATCTTTCCTATCCTCGTTACTGATTTACTGGGATGTTCTAGATTCAAAAGCCCAACATTATTTTCCAATCCCATAGAATAATTATTTGGTGGTTCATGCGGATATTTTCCATGCCTGGCATGTATGCATGTATGTAGATTAAGAACAACCTCATTATTTCCTTTATTTCCATTTTGGTGAAAGGAATCTTTATTTTAAATTATTAAATTAGATAGCTTTCCAAACAACCTACTATCATTATTTTCCAAAGATATATCATCATCTTTTGGCAATCCCATGTATGTCTCTAATTATTTTATAACTGATAGCAGATTCAGTGATTTGCGGCATGGTGATTGGGAATTCCAAAATCGATTCTTTACCGCCGTCCACCCCATCAACACTCGTAGCCACCGCAGGGCTGTAGTCGGACATCGATCCCCCCTTATTTTTACCCTCCGCTTCCCTGGAATACCGCTAAGAACTTTGTGTATAAACAAGGTGAAATTCCTCTTGAGAACCACATTCTCTGTGGTCTTTCAGTGAGCCTTATGGAACTTCTCCGGTCAAATCTGTTGAAGTTCCTATTAAACAATCTGAAAGTGAGAATTTGCTTTATACGCTAACCGTATGATAAAGTCTATTCAAACAAAGATTGTCCAAATAGAATTGTCAATCAATCTTTCATTGATAAAGTTTTTGAAGACTCAACTAGTAAGTTTTTGGGAAAATTGAGCCCATCAGTTGTGGTAACACGGTGTGCTCCAATCCCAAAAGCTGAAGTTAGAAAAAAAATTTGAAATAAAAAACGTCCAAATCAGAACAATTAGCAGCAGAAAAATCGTATTAATCAAGGAAAGAGAAAAGAAAAGAGTTCTCAAAACCAAAGGGTTCAAAGACCAAAGGTTCAAAATCAACAAGCTCAGAACCAGAAAAAGGTTCAAAAATTGAAATTTATGAATTCCAAGCTACAGATAAACTTGAAACCTTTGAGAACAAGTCTAACACTGATTTCGTTAAACATGTAAGGACTTTGAAAAGAAATTATCATGGTAATTTCACAAAACACACAAATTGTTGTGATTCCGGACCTAGTACCTCGAGATCACCAAGTTCATATTTTAGGTTATCAATACCTATGAGGTTTGTAGAGCAGAGATCATGTTTTGAGTGCAATTAGTATGGACACATTGTCAAACTTGTCCATATCTCAACAAAGGAAAAGCACAAGTTGATTCCCCCTGGAAACACTTACCGTCCATGATGTATTTCACCTAAACAAGACCCTCGTCTTGTAAAATAAAGAGAAATGAAACAAAAAAGGAAACAACAAAAGGAAGTCGAAAACGTCTTAAACCTTGAGGCTAGTCCATAACAATCTGATAAAATCAACGTAAAAAGTTCGTAAAACCCAACAGACGTGGAGACCAAAGGTGGTAGTGATGCAGGGGGATCACCATCATTTCTAACAATCGGGAAATTGAAATTACATTTCTCGACGTTAACGGACGTCCCAAGATAACAAAGGCTCGGGTCCCCCTCTCCAACTAATCGTTTGAGTAGCATGTGTAGGGTGTTCCAGGAGGAACTATTAATAGACTTTGGATTGTTAATAGTGGAGCATCCAGGCACATGACAGACGACATAAGTCTCCTATACGAAGTTAGATCTTCTCAAGTAGGTTATGTTGCTTTTGCTAGAGATAAGAGACCAGTGAGGAAATGATTTCAAATGAAATTGTGAGTGTTGACAAGATTACTGTGATGTTACATTGCGCAATAAAGCTAGATTGATTGTTCAAGGCTTTAGTCAGATCAAGGGAATAGATTGCAAATAAACTTGTGCATTTGTCAAAGAAGAATTGTATGTTTAACAACCGCTCGGGTTCGAAGTTACTATGCATCCTGATTGGCTTGGTTACTTAACAAGGCATTGTATAGACTTCAAAAAGTTCCCAGGGCTTGCTATGAAACGCTGCCAACCTATCTTTTGGAGAACGGGTGGTGGATTGGTCAAACGCACATTATTCATTAAGAAGAAAGATGGAGATCTTTTGTTGGTGCAGCGGTATGTGGATGACATCATATTTGGATCGACCAATGACGAACTGTGTAAGTGTATACTACATGCTCTCTTGCTCGTTCCAGTTGGACCTGACGGTTTCTCGTCTTGTTGCTGTGAAGAGGATTTCCCAAGACACCGGTCTTTGGTACCCTGAAGATGATAACTTCCATTTGATTACATATTGTGATTCCGATTATGGTGACTGCAAGATCGACTTGAAATCAATAAAGGTTGGATGACAGTTTTTAGGAGAGCGCTTAGTCACCTGGTAGTGCAAGAAGCAAACATTTGTGGCTAAGTTAACATGTGAACCCGTATACATAGCTGCCTCAAGTTGTTGTAGGCTCTATGGATTCAACAACAGCTATGGGACTATGGTTTTGAATTCCTAACCACTTCTATTTACATCGATAATGAAGTTGCTATACCGATTACTAAAAATCCTAAACAACACTCCAAGTCCAAACACTTTCATAATAAATGTCACTTCATACATGATTTTTTAAAAAAGAAACTTATCAATGTTGTTAAGGTCCACACTAACTACCAACGTGCCGACTCATTTGCCAAAGCTTTTGATAAATCATATTTTGATTAATTACTTGGTAAACGACATCAAGGTAAAACAAGAGTTATCCACATTAGAAAATCGTTTTTGTGAATATTTTTCTTAAGAAAATCTAAAAAAGAAGTTTCAAATTTAATTTACTTTTCAATTTTAGGGGTAGTAATCAACAGAAAAATACAAAAACATTGTAAAAATTCAAAACGTAAAAAACAATAGAAAAACAAAAATGAGTTTCCGAAGAAGAAGAGAAAATGATAGTTTATCAGTGATCTTTCGAAACCTCTTTGAACTTAAATCATAAATGATAAGTAGCTCTACTAATAATGTATCGGTAGGCTCACAATCACTTAAAGTGTGGAGGACAATATAAACATAACAGACTAAAGACCTTGTGGGAATCGCTCATTAGCATATGGTCTTGATTCCGAAATTTCATTTGATAGATTGTTGAGATTTAAAGATACATGGTCTTTATGATGTTTATCACATGGGCTTCATGGTTGTTCTTTTACCAAAAAAACGGGGACGCAAGTCTAAAACTTCCCTTGGCACCATACATACTTGTACATATTGCATACCACAATCAATAAGTGATAATCTTATCACATCCACCTCATATATAAGTGATTTTTAATCACATTGCATACATCTATTAATTGAGAGTCAAGTTCATCTGTTTGTCGATACGGTGGTACTAACCTGTCCACGGACTTGCTCTCGAGTCCTGCATGCATCCGAAAACCAAGTTCCTCAAAAATAAGTGATCATCTTGGAGGTCAGCAACAATGATGAAGATTAGCAAGCTATGGGCCGAAGACAGTTTAGCTTAGGATGGAGAATGAAGAACGTAATCTCAACGGTTTCCGCTTTTTATTTTATCATCTATTACATTTAGTTTTTTTACCAGGTCAGTTTATAAAAACAATGTTCATTTCGGTTTGGTCCGTAGGCCCGGTCTTAATGGGTCAAACAAGTAGAAGTCCACTTAGGTTTTGAATTATGAAGTGATACATGGTTGTCGAGGAGAGATAACCGCTCATTCGGTTATTAGCGCACAAGCATGTCTTGATCGACACACCTCTTTAGACGCAACGCTTCGGTAGTTTAAATAGGGTTTGGTATATGGTTCTTGTAACATACATACAAACACACTGTTTCATTCGCTATCAAGGGTTACGAGTTCTAAATCATCATTCGGTTAGCATTGTGTTTATTGTTTATTCAATTCATTCAAGTTTGCAAGATGTATTGGTGTATTGTTTGTGGAGATTATGGAGACTCGTGTTCTCATGTTCAGTCTTCATCACACGGTCGTGGTCTTGATCTTGGGAGGATTGTGGTTTTGATACCAACACTTTTGGTAAGCTACATGTGATGTTCGTGCAACATGTTTATGTGTGTTTGTAAGGTGGTGTGGTCATCCAATTCCACATAGAATAAAGTGTGATCTACAAATTAAATGTGGTATTGACAAAGCAACATGTGTTTTATAAATTATAGACTCACAGCTTAAGCTAATCTGTTTTAGTACGTGTCTCATGGTGAATCCAGGTGGAAAGTGATAGGGTATCTTTGGGCTATCTAACAAGGAAAATTGATATCATGGACTAGTGTGCTTATAAATAATTTTCACGTGTGAAAAGTGTATTATAATATTAGGAGGTGTTGTGAGTTTTAAAGTCTTCTTAAAGTCTTCCATTGTGTTTGATGAGTAAATCCAATCAAAATAACATGTGGGGATTTGGGGCGTTACAGATATAGGAAAGTTGCACTACTTCCTAGGGTTGGGAATGATTCAAAGATCGATGACGTAAAGGTTGCTGCAACACCAGTGACTAATGAACAGCTTCAAGTGGATGAAGCGACTGATAAATACAATTTCAAAAGTTTATTAGGAAGGCTAAAATATACGTCACTCACATTAGACCAGTCATAGCTTTTGCAGTTACAAGAATAACACCAAGCAACTACAATATTTTTTAATAACAAGTCAGCAATCTTATTAACACAAAATCGGGTTTATTATAGTAAACGTATGCTTATGTATATTAAGTTTCACTATCAGGACATGGGTTCAGAATATGCATTGTTTTGAAGCCTTTCCATACGCAAGAACAAGTATTAGATATATTCACAAAGGCATTGGCTCAGAATAGTTTGGTTATGGTTCTAACAAGGGGGGGGGGGGGGGGGGGGGTTGAGTATTCAATAATATTCAACTTGGTTCTGGTTCATCTGCTACCTTCGATATGCCAACATGCATGCATGGTACAATGACCAGAAATCAGATAACAATTATATATTCAAAATCATGATCATCTATAAGTAATCAGAATAACTGAAAACAGAAGTAATAAGATTGAAAGGAGGATCGATGAAGGTACCATGCGAACTCATTAGAGAAGTCGTCTGGATTTCACTAACTGAAGAACTGCTCGAGTCCTCTACCAGAAAACCATCAAGTTTCTATAACTAGAGAAACACTAACATACTATAAAAGGTTCTATCTATTTATATCACAAGTTCATGGAGAATGGACAGGATCATACCCACCAGATAAAATACAAAATAAAAAAATATATATAAATAGGGACTCTTAAACGTGTACAAAACTCGATCAAAGTGTGTGATTACCGATTCAGGTATAAAATGAATTGACGACCGGTGAATCAACTCTAGAGCTTACATCAGGGCTTTTCAAATCAAACAGACAAGGTCAAAAGAAAATAATTTTAGTGGCCCCACGCTGGACTTTTCTCCACAGGGCAGGGTACCACTGAATCTGAAAGAAATCAGTGAAACCTTCCATCGGCTGGACTTTTCTACACCAGGGTATCTTTAAACAATCATTTTTTTTTATCAAACAACAATCTAACATATTTCCAAATACTCCTATATCTGCGCCTTGTTTGTTTGACTTTTTATATTGTTTTCTATTTTTAGCTAAATTATGTAAAGTCGTGTTTAACTATGTTTATTGATGTTAATTAATTTATATGTTTGTTTAGCTAAGTTTAAATAGTTATTACAATATTGAATTAAGTTGTTTGTTTATATTAATTAGTTGTTTCATTCCTAAAATACGGAATTGAAAAACCATAACGTTTTGCAATTAGTGTTTTGACATATTGTGATCACTCTATCAAAAGCATCAAATAAATCAAAAGCACAAGCTTCGCCTTAATGACCTGACCATTTTGACCCAATTCATTTGGCCATCTGAAGAATATTTCTGGATATATTATTGTATCATCCGACAACTTTGTAAGCCATTATTTTTATGATGTACTTTCACATGACCGACGACCCTGTAAGCCATTATTATTTTATGATGTACATTCACATGACCAAATTAATGGGGACAATTAGCCAATAGTATGGTTAAGCCAAAACCCGATTAATCAAAAATTATGGTTCGGTTTGGTGTGTGACAAAATCGAATTAACAAAACCAAACCAATTATTCATATAGCAAGTTTCTACATATCAGGTTGTATGCAATGCTTGGTTAATAACTAAATGTACGTATTTGCGGTCCATGATATAGTTAAGTATCTATTTTTGCATCTGTTCTTGGTTTTATCTATCCTAAAATTTAATAATTATCATTCTGTTCTTCTTAAAATGCAGGCATAACTCGTTTTATTCAAACTCCAATACCCTCATAATTTGTGATTACAATAAACGACACATCTTATGGCCACATGCCTAAAATAATTGTGATAGTAACTAAGAAAATAATTAAATGGTCCCTCCAATACCCCAATCATTTGTGATTCCAAAATCAATAAAAGACAAGATGGTGACATACCTAAAATAATATTAATAAAGGTGATAGTAACTAAGAAAAAAACTAATAGTCCCTAGAAAGCTAAAACTCATGTTTTGAATTTATTGGTAAACCTAAAACTAGGTGAACAATCGTTTATGAAAGGAATCTAAATATTTTCCTTCTTCAGTTTTGAAAAGGATTTTTTTTTAACATCAAAACACAACTTTTATTACTACAAGTCTGCAAGAAGCAGAACCAAACAAACAACCCCAAAACATTAAGAACCAAACATACAACCCCCCAAAAAACAACAGAACATTACAAAGCATCACCCCAAACATGCAATATCAAACTTTCACCAGATTTCCCAGGTTAAAGTTCGTGCCCCCGAACGATGCTTATTCCATAAAAAGATCATCGGTTTTACCTCCTCAATGATGCTATTTAGGCGTGGATTGGTCAAATGCACATTATTCATTAAGAAGAATGATGGAGACCTTTTGTTGGTGTGCAGTATGTGGATGACATCATATTTGATCGACTAATGATGGTCTGTGTAAGTGTATACTACATGCTCCCTTGCTCGTTCTAGTTGGACCGACGGTTTCTCGTCTTGTTGTGAAGAGGATTTTCCCAAGACACAAGTCTTTGGTACCTTGAAGATGATAACTTCGATTTGATTGCATATTGTGATTCCGATTATGGTGTTTGCAAGATCGACTTGAAATCCATAAAGGTTAGATGACAGTTTTTAGGAGACCGCGTAGTCACCTAGTAGTGCAAGAAGCACACATTTGTGGCTAAGTCAACATGTGAAGCCGTATACATAGCTGCCTCAAGTTGCTACTCTCAGGCTCTATGGATTCAAAAGCAGCTACGGGACTGCGGTTTTGAATTCCTAACTCCTTCTGTTTACATCGATAATGAAGTTGCTATACCGATTACTAAATATCCCGGACAACACTCCAAGACCAAACACTTCTATAATAAATGTCACTTCATACTTGTTTGTTTTAAAAAGAAACTTATCGATGTTGTTAAGATCCACACCAACTACAATGTGCCGACTCATTAACCAAAGCTTTTCATAAATCACGTTTTGATTACTTACTTCGTAAATGGCATCAAGGTAAAACAAGAGTACTCCATGTTAGATTATCGATTTTGAGAATATTTTTCTTAAGAAAATCTAAAAAGAAGTTTTAAATTTAATTTACTTTTGAATTTTAGAGGGAGTAAATTCAAGAGAAAAACATGAAGACATTGAAAAACGTCAAAACAAAAAACAATAGAAAAACAAACATGAGTTTCCAGAGAAGAAGAGAAAATGATAGGTTATCAGTAATCTGTAATCTGTCGAAACCTCTTTGAACTTAAATCATAAATGATAAGTAGCTCTACTAATAATGTATCGGTAGGCTCACAATCACTTTAAAATGTGTAGGGCAATATAAATATAACGGACTGAAGACCTTGTGAGAATTGCTTATTAGCATATGGTCTTGGTACCAAATTTCATTTGATAGATTTCCAAGATTTAGAGATATGTCATCTTTATGATGTTTATCACCTGGGCTTCATGGTTGTTCTTTTACCAAAAAACGGGGACGCAAGTCGAAAACTTCCCTGAAAACCATACATACTTGTACATAGTGCATACCACCATCAATAAGCGATAATTTTATCACACCCACCTCATGAATAAGTAATTTTTAATCACATTGCATACATCTATTAAATGAGAGTCAGGTTCATATGTTTGTCGGTACAGTGGTACTAACCTGTTCATGAACTTGCTCTCGAGTCCTGCAATGCTTCTATTTTTGCATCTGTTCTTGGTTTTATCTATCGAAAATTTAACAATTATCATTCTATTCTTCTTAAATTGCAAATATAACTCGTTTTATTCAAACTCCAATAATTTTTTATTACAAAATCAATAAAAGACACATCTTATGGTCACATGCCTAAAATAATGGTGATAGTAACTATGAAAATAATTAAATGGTCCCTCCAATACCCCAATCATCTGTGATTCCAAAATAAATAAAAGACACGTGGTCACATGGCAATAATATTAATAATGGTGATAGTAACTAAGAAAAAAAATTAAATAATCCCTAGAAAGCTAAAACTCATGTTTTAAATTTATTGGTAAACCTAAAACTAGGTGAACAATTGTTTACACTGAAGGAATCTACATATTTTCCTCCCTGTATATTAATTTCCAACATTGGAATGAATAGTAATAGGTATTTTGTCTTTTATTTGTTTTGTTTTTTAAGTTTTTTATTCATAAAAAACTTTACTGTTTTTCTCTAATTTTGTAATAAAATTTTGGTTTTTAATAATTTGATCATAAAACCTAAACAAGTACTATATAAACTTGTGTTCATGGAATTTCAAGACTCATTTTCAACCAATCTAACAAAGAATGAAACATGCAGATGGGTTCAGATCTTATCAGAATCTGGTTTTGACATGGTCGGAATGCTAAGCGTCATGGTTGTTGTCTACACAACCTCTCTCTCTTAAACCCTCAGGCGTTCAGGTGGCGACGTCATGCTCTGCCATCAGGAAGGTGGTCAGCTGCCACTCCCTCAGGATTCTCCCTCCCAGACTCTTTTCTATCTCTAAACATTGTATCTGCCTATATGTAACCATGTTACATCCGTAACATGAGTACAGGAAAAGGGTTTTTCTTTAACAGCAAAACACAACTTTTATTACTACAATTCTGCAAGAAGTAGAACTAAACAAACAACTCCAAAACATTCAGAACCACATACTATGCCAAAAAAACAACAGAACCTATGCATTACAAAGCATCACCCCAAACATGCAATATCAAACTTTCGTCACATTTCCCAAGTCAAAGCTCCTGCCCCCGAATGATGCTTAATCTATTAAAGCTCATCAGTTTTACCTTCTCAATGATGCTATTGACCGTGACCTGCTTGTTATCAAACATAGCCGAGACTTCCATAGACACCAAAATTCCGCTTGGACAATACCATTGACTACCTTTATGGCCCTTTTCGACCCATTTACTGCCTTGTAAAGCTCCAGAAGATCCCTCACAGTAAACGCATAAATCGGCGCCACCTTGCACCATTGAGACATAAGTTGCCACACTGTCTGCGCAAAATGGCACTAGTTAAAAATGTGTTCTGCAGTTTCTGTGAAATCTGAGCAGAACCTGCACGACTCGTCTTGAACCAGAATATTTCTCCTCCAAAGCATATATCACGTCGGAAGCCGGTTTTGGTCTGATGTAGTTTTAATTGCTATCGATCGCCTTAAGGCTTCGGATTATGGAATTGGTGCCGTATTGTCCCCACAGCTTTTCTTAAGCAAAAAAGCTTAACAAAAAAAATGTCCGTGAACTCTAAGCAATCATAGAAGCCGTCAAGAAGTGGCGACAATATTTGTTGGGTAGAGGTTTTCGGGTTTTTACTGATTAGAGAAGTCTTTGTCACATTTTAACATAGGTTATCCAAACACCATAACAACATATATGGGCTAGTAAACTTCTTGGTTATGGTTTTGAGGTTAACTGCAAGCCCGAGAAAGAAAACAAGGTGGCCGATGCTCTAAGTCGAATCGATGACTTACACATGTTATCCTTGTCTGTTCTCATATTGTCACACTCTGTATTTCCAACCAATCCAAACACCGGTGGGCCCGGGTGGGGAATATCGTGACGTAAGTTGATATCATCATAGTCAATTAAGCACAACGGAAGTCAAGGAGTTAAATTACTATTACAAACTGAATATTCAAAGTACAAAATAATATATGCAGACGGCTTGTAATAGAAGATCCACAGGCGGATCATAAAATGTACAAAAATGTATAACAGACTTTAAGGCAGATCTAAGGATTTGCAAGATCCTCTTATATCACTACCGAGCAGCTTCCAGCCTATTTCGTATTGTACCTGCAAGCTTAATCTTTTTGAAAATACGTCAGCTTTCGCTTTCGCTTTCGCTTTCGCTTTCGCTTTCTACACCCAACTGACTCATTTTGAAAATATTTGAAAATGATTTTAAGTGCACATGGCACATAATCTTTTATAACTTGGGAAAGTTACTTTGTAATCTTGTTAACAGATTCACATGTTGTCCATACATACAGGGCCCAGTACGAAGACCGAGACGTGATTAACGTACACACCACTTAAGAACTCACGAAGGAGTTATCCCCAACTTTGTGGGTAAAAATAATTTAGCATGAGCGTCTGTCAGGTGTATGCATACACCCCGCACTTTGGTCGTGGTCATTATCTAATGTAATGAGCCGAGAATGTCCAGGACACGGTAGTTAACCCCGATGTTTAAGTTATCAAACAAAACTGATTAAAACGGAATATGCGGATTTACTAGCCACAATCCGACATTCGATTGTCCCATTTCCAACCAAGCGGTAATAGTTTACCGTAACCCAAGCCCGTATATGTCACACCCGCTCATAGGCGGAAGCACACGGTGTGATCTGCTTGGTTCTCATTGCATACAACGTAAGTGAACATAGTATATGAATAAAACATTCTCCATATGCCATTACTGAAATTGTTTCAAAACGCAACATAGGTTAAGTATATTGTTACAAACCATTAAATTGTCAAAATGTTAAATAACCAATATGCAAGATTTTAAATACTATGTTTTGACCCTTATATCACCACAAGTAGGCGGGATATACTGGACAAATCCTTCAAAAGATGGAATAGGAGACTTGATACTTGTTCCTTGATTTACAACCTTCTGCATAGATCCACTAATTACCTGAAATACATGTTAAGTTGAAAATAAACAAAAGTTGGCGAGCTCATGTGTTTTAGTTGCATAAGATAAATCCATAAAATGTATGATGTATTTGTATCAAAACCCGGTATGTAAAGCGTCAATGAAATCGTTGATCATTAATGTTTTGCAAGGACATTAATATGTGTGACGACATAGGAAGAAATCCAAACCTAGACGATTCCTGTCGATTAACCTCGACTGGGACGACAAATGCACTCTTTTGTGTGGGTCCATGACTGAGAGTGGGGCTCGCCAACACTCGCTAGATCTAACCTTTGTACCATGGTCTTAAATAAGATTAATTGTGCTTAAGTTTCACCCTATTCGCACATGATCTAAGTTGTTTCATTCCTTAACTTATCATGTATTTCCCCTGATAGTTGTAAAACAGTAAAACATTTAAGATAAGAAGGGGGACATGAACTCATAGCTTTGCTTTCTTCTTTCACTGATTAACTCAAATACTTTTCTCTGGTTTTGTACCACAACCTACAAACGCGTTAGGTTTTAGTTAGACACTTTGGTCTTTGTAATGATTCATGTTCTTGTTTCATGTCTTATGTATTCTTTAAGACATGTCAATGTTTTGTTTTGTTTAGATATACATCTCGATGTATGATGCGAATAGATATACTTCATTAAGTATATATGTATCCTTGCAACGCATGTGTTGCTAGTACGGACCTAGCCCGATAGACTCCGTGCCTTGCACGAGTAAAACGTATATGTCTCATGGCTCCTCATAGACGGATTCCACCCGTTTGCCTTGACGATACCATCGTCGGACATGTTCCATATATAATTCTTCTTAATTATATATAATCCCAAGTTCGATGTGTTAGTTAAAATATTACATTTTAACTTGTATTATTTGTATGCACCACTTTATATATCATTTTGTAATTGCGATGGGTTTGTTAAAAATAATCTATTTTTAATCTTGATATATATAATTATTTCTTTGGTTTCATGTTATCTATCCATGTTTAATAATTGTCAAGTATTACACATGAATATTCCCCCAAGTATAGGTTTACTTGTATTGTGTGTATTTGTGTATTTACATTCGTATTCTCATAGTTAAGTATAATACTTGTATAATGGTATTTTCACCAAATATTAGTGGTATTTATTGGCATGTATTTATACGTATAGGAATACGTATATTTCTTGTATTTTATTACCTCTTCACTTTTGTGTATTCTTCAATTATATAATTTAAGATATATTCAAATTAGTGTATGTATTATTATGCTTGGTAAGTGTATATATCCAAAATAATATATATTTTTGCGATTAGTTTTAGAAAATATATATTTTAGTTTTCACCAAAAGCAATATACTTTAGAGGGTTTACGAAATATATATTTTTTTATACACTTCGAAAATATATGTTTTTAGCGTTGCCGAAATACCATATGATTTATATATTTGTAAAAATATATATTTTTGTCACTTGTTCGGTTTTGAAAATAATAATTACCAAGCTTCGATATATTATATATTTTTAGTCCGTAAACCGAATAAGTCCGAATGTCCAATATGTCCGTATTTGTTTCCATGTATGGTTATGGATAGGTATATATATATATATTGTAAGTATTTGTTTGCCAGTTATTGTGTATTTATTTGTATGATTTATTCTTCAAGTTCCTAACTATATATATATAATACAAACAATAAACACATAAATGTGATTCTTATGATCACTAAATATATATTTTCCCAAAAATATATATTTATACCCATTTTTATACTTCTAGAAATCATGTCTTCTTGAACTTATATTTTATACGAAAACATGGGGATTTTTATATTTATGGCTTCAAAACATGTTTACTTGTAAGGACTTGGTAAACATATAGTTTTCTAAGTGTTTAATTTTTATAAAAATTTCTCCATAGTCTCCCCTAGATTCAGGAGGTTTCCCTTGTTTTAAAAACATGTGTTAAGCTTCCAAAACTCATTAATCTATTCCCAAACATTTCAACAAGTAATACATGTACATTTATATGTATTTTTGGGTCATGATGAACTTGAAAGTTTAATCAAAACATGTAGTCTTTTAACCTTGTGTTTAAGATGTTCATACATATTTAAAAATGGGTTTAGTTTCTAATATTCACTAACTTTGTTAAAAATCATTTTTAACAACTTACTTATATATATTTTTAGAAAATATTACAAGTTACTTTAATCATATTTTCAAGATCATGTTAAAACAAGTTCATCAAGTTTTTTATTATTTTTAACCATATGATCATCCAACATTTCAAGAATCTTACAAACCATTTTGTCCACTTTAAAAAGTCCATTTATTATATATATCATGATCATCACTTCTTTGATCATGGATTTACAAGATCCATGTGTATGCTTGTTAGATCATGTTTTTAATCATCAACTAACAAGTTCACATATGATGGATATGATCCATAGCAAAAAATAAGCATCTATATTTTTATTACATCTTCAAGATGGCTTTGTTTCCTTTAGATTATGTTACTTGTTCTTATTTTCATCTTTTTAAGTTGATAACTTTGCATGGTGTAACCTTTATATTATCAACATGCTAGTAACAAGATATTAAATGAAAGACTAGAAGGCTCACTACTAGCTTTTGTGGCTAGGGAAGTGGCAAAATGAGCACTTGAAGAAGATGATGCAAACTAGGTGGATAAAAGCTTCCAAGAGAGGTCCTTCCACTTCCAAGACTTGTCACCTTCCTAACTATGCTTGATACACCCTTGGATCACCTTAGATTAGCTTGCAAGACACTTGAAGATGAAGGTGAAATGGAGAAGTATGTGGCCGTGAATGGAGGAAGGAAAGGAAGAAGGAGATGAAGTGTTTCTTGGTTGGTGGAAGTTAGGGATTATGTTGGGGTAAGATCGTATATATAACAACTTGTAACTAAATCTTCCAAGGGTTAATTCTTTTGCATCATCCAACATTAGACAACTTTGTCTAGCACATGGGCGCATGTGGGACCCCCATGTTGACCGTTTGAAAGAGGGGGGGGGGGGTTCTAGTTGGGTTGTAATCACTAGTTAGTTAACTAGTTAGAAGATTAGTTGTTAAGTTAAGGGTATTTATGTATTAATGATTTTTGATGTATTTTAAGATATAAGATGTTATTTACTAGTTTAATATTGTTAAATAACATTAGCTAGTTTATATTTTATGTCTAGTTCGTGTTCGGTTGCTTAACGGGTGCTCGGTTTGTTAACGGGTCCTTAAACGGAAGTTTAAGCAACTAATAGGGACTTTAGGGATTTCACATCAAAACAATGTGTTTAATGCTTTTAACTAGTTATATGATGTAAGAAATTGTTAACTAGTTCATGTGATATTTCAGATTGTGTCCGGGTGTTTGTTCCGTTACCGGTTCGTTAAAACGTTAACTTTCAAGACTTATGTGATACGATATGTTATTGTGCCAAACAATAACTTCAATGTCTTTTAAGAAATCCAGGAGTTTAACAATAATTCTGCATATTTTATAAGCTTGTATTTGCTGCCTTTTATCTAAATTTTGCTGAATTGCTGTTTAGTGTATAGACCCGCAGTTTTCAGTGCATGTATTATTTTCGGAAAGTGTTAGCATTAATCCTTGTTTTCCACATGGGGTTTAATATACAGTTTGCATTGGACTCTCATCTAAGTCCTAAATCTGCGGTTTAACTGCGTACTGATACTGCTCTGCCGCAGCTAGTCTAATAGTTGTTTCCGATGCACTGTTTCAGGCAGTTTTCAAATGGTAACCACTAAACACATAATATGCCATCATGTAATATATTCAGTGCACTTTCTACATTGATGCCATGCAATTCACGCAGTTCAATTGTTCATAATACGTAGTTATATCACAAAATTCATTGTTTAACTGTACAAAAATTATCCCAAAAGTGACAGTTGTCACAGCATAGGGGAAATAAGTCGAGAGTATTTACCTCAGCTAGTCTTGGCTTAAATGCAAGATTTAATATCTCAGCCGTACACAAAATGAACTAAGTGCAGATAGCATTTACCGGAAGGCTCTAGTTTGGGGTTATGGCATAAGCTAACCAATTAAAATGCTAACGGTCTTATTTAAGACATAGACTTAGATCGACTAGCGTACAAGATCAAACATATAATACGATAGATTAAGCGATGATCGGATAGAATGTAGTTTAAACCCAACAAATACTTTGACTTGCATAATATGGGAAAACCATAAACATTCTAGATTTTGAGACTTAAATGACAAGGTCAAACCCGTTTCGGTTAATTTTTGTAAACTAGTTACATATACTAATCCGTGCGCATAAAAGGGATATCGGGTAACCGGATAAGTCATGGACAAGTTCTATATGCCATTATAATTTAAATAAGTTGTAATATCAGTAGGATATCAACTTATATACCCGTTAAGGTTTTAAAACGAAACTATGCCTCATAAGGGCGTTCAGTAATTATATACCGTATAAAAGGAACTTGAATATATTTTAAATGTTACGATCATAAGTATTCTGGAAAATAATTAATTTTATGATATAATATCAGTAGGAACATGATAATATGTGTAATTTATCATTTATGACCGAACAATGCACCGAAGGGGCGTTTTGGTCATTTTACACATAGTATGATAGTTTATTTGGGATTATGAGTTTATATCATGTACCTACTGCAAAAATATTATAAATTAGTTTTAAAGTTACTAGGTAACAAGTCTTGGTTGATAAATATGGTTTAAAACCATATTATGTGCCGAAACGGCGCTTATGTCGTAAAATGACGATTTGGGCGAAGTTTAGTAAAAACTGATGTTACGATCAGGTTATCTGTCCTAGATATGTTATTTAATATAACATATCAGTAGGTAAAAGTTTTGATATGAAAAAGTGTGATTAAAACCATTTTACATGCCACAAGTGCTTTATCGTCATTTGTCGACATAATAGAAGAACTTGCTTATAAACTCGGTTTATAATCTGATTTAACACCTCAAATAATCTTACTTATGATATTACATCAGTAGATATTTCATTTTCAAGTTCATTATCGTTTAAAACTTATTTTACGTAAAAAGGGCATTTTTGTCAAAATTGAATAATAACGGAACTTGTGCATAAACTCATATTCTGATTATGATCAGTAATATAACCTCAGGGGGTTATGCTACATTATATTACAATCATAATGCAACCTTTATTCAGTAGCTACCTAATCTAAATCAGGACAGAATCGAAAGTCAAAGCAAAAGTCAAACTTTGCGACTTTCGGTTTCGAATCGTCCTAGAACTGAAATTGATGAGCCGAACATGTTCTTACATGTTCTAATAATTATTACCAACTTGTTTAAGTGTCAAAACATGTTTCATAACATTTATAAGCTCAGATTATAATATTTCCAAAAACTGGCCTGTTTGACTTTTTAATAATAAAACATTGACCCGTCAATAGGTCTACCAAACGGGATATTTAGGAGGTGCCTTAAAAGGGATTAACACCTACCTTATTACGATCAACTAGCCATGTTCGTTATGAACAATGGCTGGACCATAATGGTCTTAACCGAAAGTCAAGGCGTTTTCCGTAAAACGCTTGACTTTTGGCTATAAAAACCTATAAACGAAAATGCATGAGAAAGGAACACTTACAAGTGCTTCATAGGATGAAATAGAACTAAGTTGGATGCTCCTTTCAGTTAGTAACTTACAGAGGAGGGAGATAGAATGAAGAATGAGAAAGGTGCAAGTTCAAGTTCAAGTGGTGAACTTTTGGCACCTATTTATAGTTGGAGAGCTTGAAGGAGGTGATGCCAGGTGTTAAGGGGTGTTAGAGGGAGCTTACAAGTGTCCTAAACCATGGCATAGCTGTTTTGAAGTCCCTAGTTTCGAATCAAATAGTTTTTGGCAATATGTGTGGATGCCAAGCAATTTTTCTGCAGATACAGTCCTCTGGCGGCCGCGAGAGGCCAGGCCTTTGCCTCTCGCGCCCTGCGAGCGCCCCATGGTCACTTTTAGCCCCTCAACTTATAAAACCTCCTAAAACACCTTTATAGCATATTTAGCCCTCCGTAACCAATATTTGGCGTACCCGGGAGTATGCCCGGACATCGTCAAGCTCTCGGTTCGTTAAAAGGTCACTCAGAGGTATAAATTAACATGTTGACACTTTTAACCCCTCCATTATCCAACTTTTACATATATACAGAATTAATCTCTCTCGTCCAACAAGTGGCACGTATGAGAGTTAGGTCACTCAAAGGATGGGCATGTTGACACAAATGGTCACTCAGAGGCCAAGTTTAAGCATGTTGACACTAATGGTCACTCAAAGGCTAATATTCAAGCATGTTGACACTGATGGTCACTCAGAGGCTAAATTTTTAAGCATGTTGACACTAACGGTCACTCAAAGGCTCGGTTTATGTATGTTGACATCAGAAGGACTCATAGACTTAGTTTGAGCATCTTGACACCTTTAGTCCCTAATAGTCTTTAATAGACTTATTACAAAAGTAATGACACGTGTCACTATACTTTTGGACACGATTTTACGAGGTGTTACATCCTCACCCCCTTAAAAGAAATCTCGACCTTGAGATTTTATTCAAAAAGATGGGGGTACTTTTGTCGCATAGTGGACTCAACCTCCCATGTATATTCAAGTTTTCATCAATTTTCACATCATGATGTGACATTGCTAGTGACTCATCGGCTAGACATTTCTTAAGATTACAAATGTTGAACACATCATGAATCCCACTAAGCTCCTCTGGCAGCTTAAGCTTATAAGCTACAGCACCGACACATTCGATTATTTCGAATGGTCCTATATATCTTGGGCTTAACTTACCCTTCCTTCCAAATCTCACTACACCTTTCCAAGGTGATACTTTTAGCATGACTTTGTCCCCTACCTGGAACTTAAGAGGTTTACGCCTCTTGTCAGCATAACTCTTTTGCCTATCTCGGGCAGCTTTGAGTCTATCACGGATTTACACAATCTTATCCGTGGTATCCAGGACAATCTCTGGTCCTGATAGTTGGGCTTCCCCACTTCTGCCCAACACACGGGCGTTCGACATTTCCTCCCATACAAGGCCTCAAAAGGAGCAGCCTTGATGCTTGTATGATAACTATTATTATCATAGAATTCTATTAGGGGTAAGTGGTCATCCCAACTTCCACCTAAATCAATCACACATGCTCTAAGCATGTCTTCCAAAGTCTGGATAGTACGCTCACTCTGACGATCAGTCTGTGGATGATAAGTCGTACTATAATTTAATCTTGTGCCTAAAGATTGTTGGAAACTTTTCCAAAAAGGAGATGTATATCTAGTATCTCTATTAGATATAATAGATATCACACACCATGTAGGGACACGATCTTGTCTATGTACAAGTTAGCCAATTTGTCAGAATTATAAGTTTATTTAATCGGCAAGAAATGCGCTGACTTACTCAGCCTATCCACGATGACCCAAATCGTGTCATTACCACGTTTGGTCTTAGGTAACTTGGTAATCAAATCCATAGTTACCATTTCCCATTTCCAAGTGGAGATTTCAAGCTGTTGCAGAAGTCCTGACGGTTTCTGATGTTCGGCTTTGACTTGCGAACACGTCAGACACTTAGCTACATAAGTGGCTATGGATTTCTTCAAACCCATCCATCAATAATTCTTCTTTAAATCTTGATACATCTTGTCACCACCTGGGTGAACTGAGTATCTCGTATTATGTGTTTCCTGGAGGATTAGATCTCTAAGTCCTTCTAAGATTGGAACCCAGATTATACCATTAAATCTAAGGATTCTATCCTTTCCAGGCATTAACTGATCAACAGTTCCGGCTAATTCTTCATTAGGAATATTATCCTTTAGTAGGGCTTGCTTTTACGCGTCTAATAGCTTCTCATTCAAGCTATTTCTGAGCTCAATGCTCTTGGCGTTAATCCTAATGGGCTTAACCCTTTCCTTGCGACTCAAGGCGTCAGCAACGACATTTTCCTTGCCGGGATGATAGCGAATTTCACAATCATAACCATTAAGTGTTTCCATCCAGCGTCGTTATCGCATATTCAATTTTTTTTGATTGAACAAATGCTGGAGGCTTTTATGGTCAGTGTATATAATACACTTTGTGCCATATAAGTAGTCTCCATATCTTAAGTGCAAATACAACGGCACCCAATTCCAAGTCATGAGTCGTGTAATTCCTTTGATGCACCTTTAATTGTCGTGATGCATAAGCAATCACTTTACCTTTTTGCATTAGCACATAGCCCATGCCAGTGTGCGAGGCATCACAATAAACAACAAAGTCCTCAATACCTTCTGGTAGAGATAACATAGGCGCATTGCTTAATTTGTGTTTTAGAACCTCAAAAGATTCTTGTTGTTTTGGACCCCAGTCAAACTTGACATTCTTACGGGTCAAGGTAGTTAAAGGAGTGGCTATCCTCGAAAAGTTCTCAATGAACCTCCTATAATAACCAGCCAATCCTAAGAAGCTACGAATCTCTGATGGAATTTTGGGTACTTCCCAATTTATTATGGCTTCTATCTTGGTGGGATCCACTTGGATACCACGCTCACTTACCACATGTCCAAGAAATTGGACTTCTCTAAGCCAAAATTCACATTTAGAGAACTAGCAATCCTAGGATGCAATGAAGATGTTTCTTGTGATCAGCCTCATTGTGAGAATAGATAAGTATGTCGTCTATGAAGACAATGACAAACTTATCTAAGTATGGCTTGTAGACTCTATTCATGAGATCCATGAATGCTGCAGGTGCATTTGTGAGCCCAAAATGCATCACCAGGAATTCATAATGACCATAACGGGTCCTAAAGGCAGTCTTAGGAAAATCCTCGTTCCTAACCTTCAGTTGATGATATCCTGATCTTAAATCGATCTTGGAGAAATAACTAGCTCCTTGAAGTTGATCGAATAAGTTGACGATCCTGGGCAAAGGATAACGATTCTTGATCGTTATCTTATTTAGCTCACGGTAATGAATGCACATCCGCATTAAACCGTCCTTCTTCTTTACGAAAAGAATAGGAGCTCCCCAAGGTGAGGAACTAGGCTGAATAAAGCCTTTCTCTAAGAGTTCATCTAATTGTATCTTTAATTCCTTCATCTCCGTCAGTGCTAACCGATATGGAGCCCTAGATACACATGCTGATCCAGGTAGGATATCAATCCTAAACTCCACTTGCCTATCTGGAGGTACGCCTGGTAATTCTTCGAGGAAAACATCAGAATATTCCGAGATAACTGGAAGGTCTGCAATATTTGGTTTAGGCTCACTGATAGTTACTCGTTCCAGGTAAATGACACAGCCTTTTCTCAGACATATGGATGCCTTGCGTAACGACACTTTGTCCGGCAATCCATAGTGTGAATCTCCTAGAATGTTGATCATTTCACTAGATGGGGTTTTAATCTCGATGAGTTTCTTATCACAGGCAATGGGGGCTTGGTTATGGGATAACCAATCCATGCCTAATACTACGTCGAACCACGCCAATTTCATTGGCAAATGATAGATAGGAATAGAATGATTCTTAATAGATATAACACATCCATCAACAATGGAAGATGCTGTTTCTAAAGTTCCATTAGCAAGTTCTACTTTGTAGGTTGTGTCTAGAGTTCTTATGGGCAAGTTTAATAGTTTATTAAACTTATGGTCTACAAAAGATTTATATACACCCGAATCAAAAAGAATCCCGGCATTGATGAGGAATGTTCCTATTATGACGTTATTGTCATTAACGCCTCCCTGGCATTCATCTGGAAGGCACGAGCATTCCCTTTCTTAGCCTCTCCAAGCTTGGCATCGTTATTTCTAGGGTTCTTAGGGAAATTAAACTTAATATGCCCCTTTTCATTACAGCCGTAGCAGACGACATTCTTAAGATCCTTGCACTCTAAGGTCTTATGCCCCTTTTTCTTACAGATACCACAAGGTTTAGTCTGTGGATCAATGCTACAATGTCCTCAATGCCTACGGTTGTAATTTTTACATGTCGGCGTTACGCCCGACTTATCTTGGTTCCTTCTGAACCCAAATCTCCCTTTATTTGTTTTATTTAATCTTTGGGAGTTGCCATCCTGTCTCTTCCTTTTCCCGTCAGTCTCAGTTTTAACTGACTTTTTCCTCACCAAATCTAAGGTGAGGGAGAGAGATAGGTCAACAACAGACTTGTAGGTACTAGGCTGAGCAACCTTTACCATGCCCTTAATCTCAGACGCTAACCCATTAATGAAACACGCAATGCGTTTGGGTTCATGGGTGATTAAGTAGGAAACTAATCTAGACATGGAATTGAAGTCAGAAACTTACTTTCTACAGTCTAGATTCTTCATGGTGATAGTTAGAAAATCTGACTCTATCTTCTCCACCTCATGTGGAGGGCAGTAAGTTTCCTTTATAAGATCAAAAAACTTAGACCATCCTAAGTTGTACAGGTGTACCTCACCTATAGATTGGACCATTGCCTTCCACCAAATAAGGGCATCACGCTTGAAGGACTGTGATACATACTTTACCACATCCTTATCAGCACAACCGCTAATATCCATTATTGTCTCCATTTTATCGAGCCATTTCAAGGCTTCTACCGCTCCCTTTTCTCCATTGAAATCTCGAGGTTTACAGGAGACAAAATATTTGTAGGTACATCCTCTTTAGAAGAACGGGACCTAGCAGTAAATTCTAGTTTCTTTGGTTCACTATTTGCATTCGAAGAGTGAACTGAGCTCTCCTTATGAGCTAGGATGGTGGAATAGATAAAGGTCTGGAGCAAGTAGCGCTCGACTCCTTAAGTTTTTCTATGGCCTTTTCCATGGCCTTTTCAACAGCTGCATCAATGCGAGCTTGGAAATCATCGTTATTGATGGTGATATTTTCGGCGTCGTTAGAGTTATTCTCTCGTTGGCATTCCTGAAGCTTTGGTTCTAAACACCAGATTAGACTTCTCTTAGCCATGGTATTAATAACCATATTGGCTTTAAAAATTTTGGATATACAAATCCTTCGCCTAATTAAACTAGTGTGAATATAATCACAGCTCTTAGGCTTAACATTCTATGAATGTTATCTATATTTGGCCTAGGTCTCAAAAGGACCATCAGAGGCAAATTACAATTTGGACATAGTCTATATATTATTAGACAGTGGATCGTAATGTCACAACTATCATTGTTATTAGACAATTATATGTAGCTCATAGGCTTATCACGAAGGACGTTAAAACATGGCTCATAGGCCTGTCACTAATGGACATATAGGTATGGCACGTTGACCTGTCACTAATGGACATAAAATATAGCATGTTGGCATGTCACTAATGGACATATATTATGGCAAGTTGGTCTGTCACTAATGGACATATAATATGGCACGTTTGCCTGTCACTAATGGACATAACATGACACGTTGGCCTGTCACTAGTGGACATAATATGGTACTTTGGCCTGTCACTAATGGACAAAATATGGCACTTTGGCCAATCACTAATAAACATATAATATAGCACGTCGGCCTGTCACTAATGGACATATAATATTATCATATCATTGATGATATTAGCCGGGATCATATTGATCACATAGGCTATATAATAGGTCTTAGGACATAGTCCATCACCTAGACGGTTAGTATGGTTCCTAAAGTCACACTACCAGGAGTATGAACATTCCTGAATGTTAACATAAGAGTACCTTAATGGTTGATTAATAGTCCCGGTCTTATTGACCTTAACGACTTGGAGGCTTGAACCCAGTCCACCACATCTGGATAGAAGGATAACTCCTCTTAACTATCATGATAGAAGACCCTTTTATCCTTAACTATCATTTATAAGCTGGTCAAATATGTGGTCTGTGCCACTTGGCTAATCAAAACCATTAAGATTCTTTTGGAATTATATAGCAGAGAATAAATTTCGAGTAAAATCGAAACGTTCGCTTGAAGAGGATAATACATATATATAATTCCAAAATATTTCATTAAATGCCAATAAGAAATTACAATAATAGAAATAAATAAATGAAACTAATTGTCCATGCAAGGACTAAAAGAAATAACAATGTCCACACAGGGACTAAATATAATAATAGAAGAGACTTCACTCGTCCTTCTTTCCCTTAGCCAACTTAGAAAGCTTTTTGAAGAACTTATTTGTCTTCTTCTCCGTTTTCTCCGTTTGTTGTTGCATTTCTTTCATTCGTTCCAAGGCCTCATTTATGGCCTCAAGTGGCGGCGGAGGTTGTGGTTGTGGCATAATAGGATACTGTACCCAGAGCTTGGATATCCAGTAGGTGGGAAAGGAGATGGGTAAAATGAGTTATGCATGACCGCTTGCATATAAGGGTCACGCAATAATGCCTGGCAATTTACCGGCGTAGACAGGTTAAAAGGATCATATCCAGATGTATTTGGATACATTGGGATAAGGTTATTAAAACCCGACGGTGGTGGTCGAACCATAGGTGATGGTCTCAGTTCCACCACAGGTGAAGCATTGGAGGGTCCACCCATTTATGGGTCCTCTTGAATGGTAGGGTAAGGTTTGGGTAACAGTGGTAGCGAACTTCACGTACCGTCATACGCGCTCCTCGTTTCCTCCTTGGTGGCTCAGGTGGCGGCTGATGTTGTTCCACCGGTTCCATGTGAACATCTTCTTGTACAGGAGGTGTTGGGGAGTGATGGGAGGGGGTATTAGCAAAGGTGAATTGGTTCCATTATTGGTCCCATTCGTTAGGACCTTGGTATGGCGATCCGGCGTAGGAGTTTGAATCGCTAGATATTTTGATGGGATGTGCGTGTGATCCTAACAGCGGCATTTCTGGATCGGATTCCTCGTCCATTGGGATGGGTTGATATAACTGATTTTGGTCAGCTGGGGGTGTGTTAAAGTAATGGTCCAGGTTAAACTCATCATGATATGAATGATGAGAGTGGTGTGATTGGTGTGAATGATACGAGTGGTATGAATTTTAGGTATGAGTAGGTGAATGTCGCGATAGCGGCTAGGAATCCCCTGAATCCTCATAGGGATTCGAATGATGGGGTTGTGAAGGGATGTGTCGAGATGGTCCTCCCCTCATTAGTCCTTTACCTCTTCCTCGTACTCTTGGCGACATTTTCTAGTTAAAATCAAATTAAAACAATACTAATAACTTAATAATGAGATGAGTGATCCTAGGTCAAAGCCTAGACTCGGAAGTCTAAGGAATGTGCTTGTGTACGTTTGAGAATAAACACAAGAAGGTTAGTGTTTAGTTCTCTCAAACGTTGGCTTTGATACCAACCTGTCACACCCCGGATTTCCAACCAATCCAAACACTAGTGGGCCTAGGTGAGGAATATCGTGACGTAAGTTGATATCATCATAGTCAATTAAGCACAGCAGAAGTCTTGGAGTTAAATTACTATTACAAACTAAATATTCAAAGTACAAAATAATATACAGACGACTTGTAATAGAAGATCCACAGGCAAATCGTAAAATGTACAAAAATGTATAACAGACTTTAGGGCAGATCTAAGGATTTGCAAGATCCTCTTATATCACTTTCGAGCAGCTTCCAGCCTATTTTGTATTGTACCTGCAAGCTTAGTCTTTTGAAAATACGTCAGCTTTCGCTGGTAAATACACCCAACTGACTCATTTTGAAAACATTGAAAATGATTTTAATTGCACATGGCACATAATCTTTTATGACTTGGGAAAGTTACTTTGTAATCTTGTTAACAGATTCAGATGTTTGTCCATACACACAGGGCCTAGTACGGAGACCGAGACATAATTAACGTACTCACCACTTAAAAACTCACGAAGGAGTTATCCCCAACTTTGTGGGTAAAATAATTTAGCATGAGCGTCTGTCAGGTGTATGCCTACACCCCGCGCTTTGGTCGTGGCCATTATCTAATGTAATGAGCCGAGAATGTCCTAGACACGGTATTTAACCCCCGACGTTTAAGTTATCAAACTAAACAGATTAAAACGGAATATGCAGATTTACTAGCCACAATCCGGCATTCAATTGATCCCATTTCCATCCAAGCGGTAATAGTTTACAGTAACCCAAGCCCGTATAGGGGAAATAAGTCGAGAGTATTTACCTGAGCTAGTCTTGGCTTAAATGCAAGATTTAATATCTCAGCCATACACAAAATGAACTAAGTGCAGATAGCATTTACCGGAAGGCTCTAGTCTGGATTATGGCATAAGCTAACCAATTAAAATGCTAATGGTCTTATTTAAGACATAGACTTAGATCGACTAGCGTACAGGATCAAACATATAATACGCTAGATTAAGCGATGATCAGATAGAATGTAGTTTAAACCCAACAAATACTTTGACTTGCATAATATGGGAAAACCATAAACATTCTAGATTTTGAGACTCAAATGACAAGGTCAACCCGTTTCGGTTAATTTTTGTAAACTAGTTACATATACTTATCCGTGCGCATAAAAGCGATATCGGGTAACCGGATAAGTCATGGACAAGTTCTATATGCCATTATACTTTAAATAAGTTGTAATATCAGTAGGATATCAACTTATATGCCCGTTAAGGTTTTAAAACGAAACTATGCCTCATAAGGGCGTTTCAGTAATTATATACCGTATAAAAGGAACTTGAATATATTTTAAATGTTACGATCATAAGTATTCTAGAAAAATAATTAATTTTTATGATATAATATCAGTAGGAACATATGTGTAATTTATCATTTATGACCAAACTATGCACCAAAGGGGCGTTTTGGTCATTTTACACATAGTATGATAGTTTATTTGGGATTATGAGTTTATATCATGTACCTACTGCAAAAATATTATAAATTAGTTTTAAAGTTAGTAGGTAACAAGTCTTGGTTGATAAATATGGTTTAAAACCATATTATGTGCCGAAACGGCGCTTATGTCGTAAAATGACGATTTCGGCGAAGTTTAGTAAAAACTGATGTTAAGATCAGGTTTATCTGTGCTAGATATGTTATTTAATATAACATATCAGTAGGTAAAAGTTTTGATATGAAAAAGTGTGATTAAAATCCACAAGGGCTTTATCGTCATTTGTCGACATAATAGAAGAACTTGTTTATAACTCAGTTTATAATCTAATTTAACACCCCAAATAATCTTACTTATGATATTACATCAGTAGATATTTCATTTTCAAGTTCATTATCGTTTAAAACTTATTTTACGTAAAAAGGGCATTTTTGTCAAAATGACATAATAACGAAACTTGTGCATAAACTCATATTCTGATTATGATCATGTAATATAACCTCAGGGGGTTATGCTACATTATATTACAATCATAATGCAACCTTTATTCAGTAGCTAACTAATCTAAATCGGGTCAGAATCGAAAGTCAAAGCAAAAGTCAAACTTTGCGACTTTCGGTTTCGAATCGCCCTAGAACTGAAATTGACGAGCCGAACATATTCTTACATGTTCTAATAATTATTACCAACTTGTTTAAGTGTCAAAACATGTTTCATAACATTTATAAGCTCAGATTATAATATTTCCAAAAACTGGCCTGTTTGACTTTTTAATAATAAGAGGAATTAACACCTAACTTATTACAATCAACTAGCCATGTTCGTTATGAAAAATGGCTGGACCATAATGGTCTTAACTGAAAGTCAAGGCGTCTTCCGTAAAACGCTTGACTTTTGGCTATAAAAGCCTCTAAACGAAAATGCAAGAGAAAGGAACACTTACAAGTGCTTCACAGGATGAAATAGAACCAAGTTGGATGCTCCTTTCAGTTAGTAACTTAAAGAGGAGGGAGATAGAATGAAGAATGAGAAAGGTGCAAGTTCAAGTTCAAGTGGTGAACTTTTGGCACCTATTTATAGTTGGAGAGCTTGAAGGAGGTGATGCCAGGTGTTAAGGGGTGTTAGAGAGAGCTTACAAGTGTCCTAAAATGTGGCATAGCTGTTTGGAAGTCCCTAGTTTCGAATCAAATGGTTTTTGGCAATATGTGTGGATGCCAACCAATTTTTCTACAGATACAGTCCTCTGGCGGGCCGCGAGAGGCCAGGCCTGTGCCTCTCGTGCATGCCCCATGGTCACTTTAAAAGTTTGTCACTTTTGCCCCTCAACTTATAAAACCTCCTAAAACACCTTTATAGCATATTTAGCCCTCTGTAACCAATATTTGTCGTACCAGAGAGTTTGCCTGGACATCGTCGAGCTCTCGGTTCGTTAAAAGGTCACTCAGAGGTGTAAATTAACATGTTGACACTTTTAACCCCTCCATTATCCAACTTTTACATATATACAGAATTAATCCCTCTCGTCCAACAAGTGGCACGTATGAGAGTTAGAACTTCTTAAAGGATCACTCATAGGCTCATTATAAGCATGTTGACCTTGATGTCACTCAAAGGCTGGGCATTTTGACACAAATGGTCATTCAGAGGCCAAGTTTAAGCATGTTGACTCTAATGGTCACTCAAAGGCTAATATTCAAGCATGTTGACACTAATGGTCACTCAGAGGCTAAATTTTTAAGCATGTTGACACTAACGGTCACTCAGAGGCTCGGTTTATGCATGTTGACATTAGAAGGTCACTCAGAGACTTAGTTTGAGCATGTTGACACCTTTAGTGCCTAATAGTGTTTAATAGACTTATTATAAAAGTAATGACACGTGTCACTATACCTTTGGACACGATTTTACGAGGTGTTACACATATTTCCGTGGTTGGATGACCTCCGTGACTACTACACCACCTCCTCATCAGGTCGTAAACTACTTAATGTAATCATCGATTTTTTCGGAATTCCGATTACACCATTCATTATGGATTGGTGTATCATGGCCTACGTTTGTTTATTCCAGATGTTCCATCTTTGCATTTGAAATGATTACAAGAGTTTCATTCCAGCAAATAGGGAGGTCACACTGACATCACAACAACCATCAACAGACTTAAGATGAACTTTTCTTGGTCTAATATACGTACTGAAGATACAAGTTTTATATCCGAATGCATGGTTTGTCAACAAACTAAGTATTCTACTCATAAACCATATGATTTGTTTAAACCATTGCCAATACTGAATTATGTTTGGGAGGAAATATCTATGGATTTGATTACTAGCTTGCTCCCATCAAATGACAAGACCGTCATTTGGGTCATGGTAGATCGTCTCACCAAGTTTGCTTCTTTTGTTGCCCTTCCAAACTATTATACCGCTTAAACATTGTCCATGATATTCTGGATCAAATATACAAGTTTCATAGACTTCCAAAGAGCATCTTATTGGACCATGACCCGATATTTCTCGATAAATTCAAATTCTATTCACAACCTTTTCATTTACTCGCACTACCTTGCTACATTCTAGCATTTGTAATCCTCAAACGGATGGTCAAACGGGGTCATCAACCGCACCTTGAAAGTTATCTATGCCGTTTTACATGTGATGAGCCTAAGCGTTGGATTAAGTTTTTATATTTGGCTAAATTTTGCTACAATACGAGCTATCATAGTGCTATCCTGATGTCTCCCTTTCAAGCTCTTTACAGTCGTCCACCATCATATATTCCTCACTACTCTCGTTTTGACACTAAAGCCAAATCCATTGATGATACATTGCTTAAACATGAGTTGTACATTTACAAGCTTAAAGTCACTTTACAAATTGAATAAACCGAACCAAACCAATTATTGATACAAAAAGTTTCTAATTTCATCTTGTATGCAATGCTTGGTTAATAACTAAATGTATGTATTTGCGGTCCATGATATAATTAAGCATCTACTTTTGGATTTTTGCTTGTCTTTATCTATCCTAAAACTTAATAATCATTCTATTCTTCTTAAAATACAGGCATAAATCATTTTATTCGAAACCCCAATAGTTTGTGATTCCAAAATTAATAAAAGACACGTCTTATGGTCGCATGCCTAAATAATCGGTGATACTAACTATAAAAACTAGGGATGTTCAAAACCAGGATATCTGAAAATTTGGATACCAAATTTCACTATCCGAATCCATATTCAAAATTGCGGATATCGGATAATGAATCAGATATCAGAATATCCAATTTTTTATTTAATTTTTATTTTTTGAAATTCGGAACCGGATATTTGGAATAGTTTCAGATATCCAAATATAAGTTTTCGGATATTTTCATATTTTTTTCGAAGATTTTGGATATTTTTCGGATATTTCGGATATCGGATATCCGAAGACTTTTAAAATCACTACCCAAATCTGAAAGTTCTGGATCCGGTCGGGTTTAGATGGAAGTTTGGATATAATAGAGCTAGTTCGGTATAAATCTTGTTAGATTAATCAAAAGTAGAAAGTTCCAATCATACCGAAAGAGCATATATCATTTTACAAGCTGGAGAGAGCATCATGCAATCTTTCCAACATTTCCCCTTGATTCCAAAAACTTAACAATTCTAACACATGATATCTAATTATATCCATGAGGATTTAGTGAGGATGAACATTTGGTGAGGATGAACTCATCCGTGTGGATGAGTCTTCTCAGTGTGGATGACTCTCATCCGTACGAACCACTCTCGTCCTCTCCAAAATGTCATGTGTTCGTTTCTCAATTCTTAAGTATACAATATTCAACACACGCTTTATCTAGCTTATTCGCACAGTGGCAGACATACATAATATGCACTAACAAATTCCCCCTTGGCTGTCGTTGTCGAATCTTGATCTTCCAATATGAAAGCCATGTTTGAATATTTTGCAACTTCAATCAAGTATTTGATTTCTCAAGATAATTCCCCCTTAATTGATGATTTGGGTTTGCATTATCTCGAATAAGTTCCCCCTGAAATGATTCCCCCTTGAATGACACTTCAGTTCTTTGTTTGCACAGTTCCCGACCTTTTCTGATTTATTAGCAACTTGAAATTAATCAATGCAGCATCTCTATTTCAACGTTAATCATATCAGTGTTTGGTTTTTTATTTACAACTTAGCTCAATCACTTAATCTTCTAAAACCCAACCAACAATTGATAGAAACATCGAATCACCACACCGGTAAACTTCAAGTCTGTGAATACCCACGAAAATCTGAAATCCTGTCTTCTGTAACCATCATTATGCATAACCAATCTTCAAAAAACTAGTCAGTGTAAACAGTAATCTCAACAATCAGCAAACTTCACCGGATAACAAATCATCTAGTAACACACTGTGATATATGAAACATTTTTCCATGATCGAATCACATTCTTCCTCTTTAGTCACGAAAATAGATGTATATAGTCTTCTCCGTTAGTCTTGGCATTAACTTAATCAACAAACAGCCTCATTACCCAGCTGTTAACCAGATAAACAATTCCTCTGCTTGAAGATCAAACAATTTGATACTTTAGACAATCACAGAACTATTAGTTAAATCTTTGAAAGCCCATTGATATCTTTTAAATATTGACAATACGAGTGCATCCTCCTGACGCTAACCATGCTACCGGCTTGTACAAAGACTTGGGACTCAAACCCTAAGACATCTATCTGACCACGATCCGAAGAATCTGAACTTCCTCTGATCCCATATTAACGAATCCAGATCCTATGCATCCCCAGACAATCTTAAGTCAGAACCACCCGAATACTGCTGCACATCTGAATTTCAAAAAAGTCAGAATTTCAATATATTCTAATGAAATTTTTATTCACCTCATTTATGCAAATTTACTTTTTGACTTCTCTAAACTTATCATTTAATTTCCCCCTTAAACTTAGCAAATTCAGTCATCTCTCATCACTGAAAAACTCAACTATGTGGAAAATATGTCATTCTTCTCCACAAAAGTCCGTTTTTCATTAATTTAGATTTTACGTTTTTGTCACACCCGAATTTTAACGTTGCAGAAGCGTGAGGTGTGACTAGAGTAGTAATCCTTGCATTCAATCAAGTAAACAACAAACATAAAAGAGATGCTCATCCATATACATTATTTAAAAACTACGTTTACAACCAACATCTTGTTTTAAAGAAAACTACAACTTCAAACATCATTATTTAAAATTTAAACACAAGTTTACAAAACACATTAACTAAAATGGGATGACATCTAAAGCTTAACTTCATAACAACACTGACTTGTTTTCCAAAGCTGTCCACTAGTTACCTATAATACATGTTAGGTTTGAAAATTGTCAACAAAAGCTGGTGAATTCATGTATTTAGTTTTTGTATCAAATGAATCCTTAAAACATTTGAAGTATTAAAATCTGGTATGTATAGCATAAATGAAACTTGTAAGATCATTAATGTTTTGCAAGGACACTAATATGTATCCCGAAAGAGGAGGCAACCAAACCTTGACGATAATTTGTGTCCGAGACACTCGTTTTAGACACAAAAGCACTCTTAACGATCTGTTTTTGTTGCCGTTAAGAGTGGGGCTCGCCAAAACCCAATAGATCTATCACTTTCATTTCTCGGTACTTGATTATTCATTAGTGGTCCCTTTATATTATCCTATCCGCATATGATCTAAAATATTTTTATTTTCTAGCTTAATCACACCAATTGTAACATGTATATTTCCCCGGGCAATTAAAACTATAAACATTTAAATAAAAGCGGAAACATGAACTCACAGATTTGCGTCCTGTGCAAATCTAGGCGATGTCTGATTCTGCGTTTGTGTCTCAACCTACAAGTGTTCCATTCTCGTTAGATACTTAGGTTTATGTTTGTTTTCGTACAAGTCTTTCATCTTGAATTCGTAATTAGACTTGTATTTGTTTGTATATATATATATTTCATATATATATTTTTTATATTCTTTTTGTTTTGAATGGGCCTAGCCTATAAGTTAAGTATAAATCCCAATTCATATGTTTTGTATGTATGGGCCTAGCCCAATTGAATTTATATATGTAGGCCTAGCCTATTTAATTATATAAGTAAGTCTAGCCTAAATGAATTATATAAGAGTGGGCCTAGCCCAAATAATTTATAAAAGTGGGCCTAGCCCAATTGGTTTATAAAAGTGGGCCTAGCCTAATGGTTTATAAAAGTGGGCTTAGTCCAATTTAATTCATAAAAGTGGGCCTAGCCCAAGTTGATTTATAAAAGTGGGCCTAGCCCAATTGAGTTTATAAAAGTGGGCTTAACCTAATGTTTATGTAAATGGGCTTGGTCCATGTTTAAGATTACTTGTATTTTTATAAAAAGTTAGTTTTCATAAAAACTATTAAATATTTTATCTAACTTGTTTTTGTAAGTTTTAGTATATAAAAATTTTAGTAAATATATATATATATATATATATATATATATATATATATATATATATATATATATATATATATATATATATATATTTTGTGTGACAGTTCGTATTCGTGTCGTCCGTTTCTTTCGTGTCATCTGTTTCGTTCGCGTCGTTCATTTCATTCGCGTCATTCGTTTCGTTTGTCTCGTCTGTTTGGTTCTTTTCATCCGTGCCATTTGTTTCGTCCATTTTGCATATTTTGTCCGATCTGTTCTAATTGTCCGATTTGTCCAATGTATTTGTTTTGTCCAAGTTTGGACAATATATGTTATACTTGTCAAATTTCAAGTATATTTATGTTTGTATTTTGTAAGTATTTAAATTAGTATGTATTTCCTAAACTTTTATCAATACATACAAAAAATACACACATTTACATACACATAATTTTTGGTAATTTAAATATATATATTTCACTCTAAATATATATTTAACATATTTTTAGTTTAAGAAAAGTCTAGTGATCTTTAATTTTAAACATATTTCACCCAAAACTTGTATAATAATGATTAAAATCTCTACTCCTTTTTAATAAAAATAATCTTTAGTTTAAACATACTTTAATCATGATTAAATTTTATACAAATTTTGCCATAGTTTCCCCTATACTATGGACTTTTCTCATGTTTTATAAACATGATTTTACATACTTTTTCAAATCAACAATTTTCCAATCTTCCAATAATAATAATATGAACTAAAAATCTTAGTATGAAGCATTATGAACTTGTATGTAATCTTGTCTAGTTCAAAAATCATGTTTCAATGTATGTTTCATCTTTACTTTTACTTACATGTTCATGTAACCTTTTTGGTTATACAAAATCTTATGTAAACTTGGTTTACACATTTTTAAGACTTTATTTTTATAACATGATTTTTATATAAATCTATACATTACTTGTTTTATAAAAACATTTTTAAACAAGATGACAAGTTCATAATATTCATATTAATGGATTTTGCTAGATCTAAACATGCATGTGTTTAGATCATACTTTTAAACATGATTTTGCAAAATCAAGTTTACTACATAAACACAACTTCATAGATTATCAAGAATAATAAAAAATAACATATAATAATATTAGTGGGTTTAGTTTTTGTTAGTGTTTCATGTGATTATTAGATAAGCTTCAAGATGATTACTTGTACATTTGTGTTTAAACATAAAATGTAAATGTAAGTACAATATTTGTAGCCAACTACTAGCACTTGGCTAGGGATGAACAAGTAGAAAAGATGATGAAAAGATGAAGATCCAAGAGCTTCCAAGCTTGAGAAAATGCTTTAAGTGTGCTTCCAAGTCTTGAAAATGCCTTGAACCATCTTTAAACCTCCATGTATATATGGATTTCTAGTGTTTGGATTTTAAAAAGATAAAGATGAGGGTGTTGGTTCTTGGCCGATTTTGAGGAGAGGAAGAAAGAAGCTGACGTAGTTGTTGGTTGTTTGATTGGAATGGATGTGAAGATGGGGTGTTAGTATGGTTAAGCTTCTCACACTTCATCATCTACTTAGCACATCCATTATACTTACAACACATCAAAATAAAGGATGAGTGGGTGTCGGGACCCACCATGACCGATTTAGGGCGCAGGGGGTGTTTGGTTTGTTTATTTTTTATAAACTTTGTTATATTTTATAACTTTTATAAAATTTGGATGTTTCGGGTATGGCTTTTTTGTGATACGAATGTATAAATAATAAATGACACATGATTTGGTATGCCAAAACATGCTATCTAGTTCGTTAGACTACTCGATTTCTTGTTCGGGTGACGAATTTGGCTCGTATTTCATTATTGGGTCGATTACCGGCAATTTATACTACTTATTCGGAATTGTTTACATACCCATTTGTGATATTTTTTATGTCCAAAATTCATTAACTAGTTCGCCAGTCTAGTAAATTTGCTATTTTGGTCATAGTTTTTGTACCGGCTTTGTTATCGGGTAGCTACCAAATGAGTTGTGTAGCTTTATATATGGATTTTGTGTCGTTTTCAATACCCTATATATTGTTTGTGATAAATAATATTTTTTTTGGATTTCAGACATTTACTGTTTTGTCCTACGGAACGCTATACATTTCTGTAGAATTGCTGAATCTGTATGCGGACAAGACAATTTAGTGTTTATTTAATTTTTCTGGAAAGTATTATTTGTAAGTTGTTTCCAACTAATGTTTCTATGTAATATTTGTTGTGGACGTACTTTTATGCCTTGTTTTTGCCATGTCGCGCTGTACCGCGATAGTCCTAACATGAATAGTGTGTTCTTATTTCTACCGCTAGTCTAGGACATAGTTTTGTACTTATTCTAATTGTGGAGGATTTATCATCATACTAAGTTATGATATTGTTCATTCCTAGACTTTTAAGACTTAATTAAATAAAATCAAGTCAAATATGCGAAAATAAATCATATAATAAATGTTAATGTTGTACGGAATTACCGGTATATTACCGAGTGTCACAGTTTTGGCCCATTAATAGTCACTACGCCAAATGATAATCATTCTGCATAGGTATCCGTGAATACCACATTAACTTCAATACTCCGTGATCTCATCATCTTAACCATTTTCCGAATCCTCGACGGTGTCCCTGAACATCTCGTATTTGACGTTAAGATCTCGAAAAAAATTTCAATCACCAAATTTTTTCTAAACACTCGTCTCGTCATCACAATCAAAAAATGCCCTTTTTGGGCATTTTGACTCATTCGCGTGAATGACCTGATTAATTTTGGAATGAATTAGTTGGTTGGTGCGAACCAAAGTCTTTCGTGCGGATGAAAGCTTCTTCATGCGAATGAATGACTGGTTCGTGTGGATGAACACAATTTTTCAAACGAATCAAGCTCATTCATGCGGATGAATAACTCCTGCACATGAACGCAGTCTCGTCTGTTCGAACACTACTAATTCAATTTTCCGATCCAAAATCTTTTTTCACAGACTAGGTCGAAATTCATTATTGATCAATCCTATGGTTTCAAATTTACTTTTTCTATGTGAATTGACCGTTAATTTGATTATTTACGTCTAAAACTCCTAAATCATGAGCGTAGGTGATTCAATCAACTGTTAGATCATTTGAATCAGTACCGTATTTCTGTTACCAATTGAAAGTTTCAGATCCAATCAGGTTTAGACTAAAGTTTAGATATAGATAGAGCGAGTTCAGCAGAAATCTTCTTAGATTAATCAAAAGTAAAGGGTTCCCTCATACCGAAAGATCATACATCATCTTACAAGCTGGATGATTCCAAAAACTTAACAATTTCTAACACATGACATCTATTTATATACATGAAGATTTGGTGAGGATGAACTCATCCGTGCGGATGAGTCTTGCCCGTGCTGAGTCTCCTCCGTGCGAATGACTCTCATCCGTACGAACTACTCTCGTCCTCTCCAAAACATCATGTGTTCGTTTCTCAACTCTCAACTCTACAATATTGAACACACGCTTTATCTAGCCTATTCGCATAGTGGTATAATGCACTACCAGAATCCAAATCCGAAAATTTGGATATTTCGAATTCGAGGATATCAGATAATTCAGATAGGATTTTCGGATACGATTAATTTTAAACACCCCTAATGAAAACATTTAAATGGTCCCTAGAAAGCTAAAAGTAGTTGAAGAGTCGTTCATGGAAAGGAATCTCAATATTTTCCTTTTCAGTTTTGAAAATGGTATATACTGATTAACACAAACATGATTCATTAGTTAAACGGGTGAGCTAGACAAGGCCCTAATTTCAAGCTGGTTAAACTGGATAATCGAAAACCTGACTAGTGTTGCTTGGTACCTCGTGGGGAACTACCTGCTCCTCTTCTTCCTCCTCTTCCTCCAATTCGACCTCTTCTTAATCCCCGTCCGAGTCTTCCTCCTCACTATTTATAAATGGCTCCTTCTCTGGCCCAGGACTCCCAATCTTCAACATCTGTCTACAAAAAAAAGTTATGATAACAAGTTCTAAATACTTGTTAATGTGAACACAATGCACATATAAATATATATACGTATCTACACATTTGCACCAAAAATTATTTATATATGTACACATAAATAATTGTAGGTATTCATGTTCATTTCTTGTCCTCTCTTAGTGAAATTCTCAGAACTCCCAAGTAGAAGCAGATATGTTATTATGTTCCGGACCAGAATAACTTATTTGCCCAACAAGATCATCCTGATAATAGTCGTTATGACTCGGTTGCTACAGGTTCTAACTATGGGGAGGCGAGCTTATGATTATAGTCTAGGCTCTCTAACGATAACTAAATCTCTATAACTGATGGCTCTGATACCATCTTTTGTCACACCCCGACTCGCAATGGAAGCGCACGCGGGGTGTTACAAACACATGGCACAAATACATTGTTCATAAAGATAATGTATTACACACTAGAGAAACATGGGTTACATGATTCGTTTACATACTATTTCTTTTTTACACAGGAACAGTTCCAAAAGAAGCTTGTCTTTAATAGGTATGTGTCTATCTAAAATAGTATCCACATGCAAAACTACATCATCTAGCACTTTTGCACGTTACTCTTCCTTTGCCTTGCCTAAAAAGCATGTTAGAGTTTTGAAAGGTCAACTAAAAATAGTTGGTGAGTTCCATGGTTTCCGTTTGTATCCAAATAATGTATACGTAAATCAAGATTATCACACATGATGTAATTATACTAAGCCCACAAGTGAAACCTCGACTGTACATACTCAATCCCATGGTCTACATCTACCATGTCAATGCCCCATGTAGCTATGTCTAACACCCTATATCCTATGTATGAATATGTGCAATTGCGGTGTATCCCATGGCGTTCTGTGCCATCGCAATTGGGTTTGTCAAAGCAATAGTATTATTTACACATTCACTAGCCTACGGTTAATCACTTGGGTCAGTGGGGACTTTCTGTTTGTTAGTGTTAACGTAGATAATTCACGACAGGCTTTCGCAGGTAGGAGATACTTATTTAAAAATCGTTTATGCAAAGCTATCCATGTGGTAAAAGTACCAGCAGGCTGAGAGTCGAGCCATGTGGCGGCCAGTCCAGCGAAAGTGAATGGAATAACCCGAAGGAATATGGAGTCAGCCGTTGCACCTTGGACCTTGAAAGTGCCACAAATGCGGGCCAGGCAAGCTATGTGGGTGGGCGCTTCCACATCATCACGACCATGGAACTGCAAGAGTTTGTAATAGCGGTCATGATGTAGGAGGGAATCTACCATGCGTTTTCATTGGTGATTGGCGGGACGGTGACAGGAGAATTAACTCTAGTGAAACCCTAGGTGGACTGTTGATGGATGGTTATACGTTCGGCCATTTTAGGACGTGGGTGGGGTGTATAGGTGGGGTGGTGTAGATGGTAGAGTAGAGTCAGAACCAGGCGATTGTGAAGAAGAAGTACTAACTTCGAATTATAAATCCAAAAGGGGAGAATAAGCAGTGGAGGCGGTCCTTGCGAGCACGCATGGAGCATTCACTGCAAAACAGACACAAGAAAGATAAGAAGACTCAACTACCTGACTCAAAACTAATCAAAAAGACACTAGCACATATATAGCAAACAAGTCAAAGCTAATAAATGCAATTTTCAAGAGTCCCTAGCAACGGCGCCAAAAACTTGATGTGCTCAAAGTGGTTTAATTAAACTAACTAAATTACTCTAAAGTACACTCTCGATGTTTTAAATCTATAAACTAAGTCTAACTAAACCTAAACCAAACCAACAAGTGTACCGGTCAATGTAGTATAGCTTAAGAAGTCCGAGTATCGAACCCAAAGGACTCTACCGATTACGTTTACTAGACTCAATTAACTTACCTAAAACTGACTCAATTAAATTGTTTTGTTGTTGTAAGAGGGGTTTTCTAACAAACTAATGAATTTAACTAAGGATTAACAAAACTTACTAAACATGAACTGACCTGAAGAAGTGATCAGATGATGGAAAACACACACCCTAGGTCAGAATCCTACACATGAATGACATATTCTATCGGTTATGGAACTGTTGTGGAACCAGGATCTTTAGATGCTAAATCTAAAGGATAGTTTAAAGGACCATCGGCCCTTCTATAGAAGAAATCTATGGAAACCTATAAGCTTTTATTCTACCGGTTTAGAGGATTCCCTCGTGGGCTCTCCTATTGTAATAATAAAATACCCTCTAGACAGTCTATCTCATAGTGTGAAAATTAAGGATTCCCAATAGATTTATCTAAAATACGGAGACAGGGAAACTAATGGATCTTCTCACGAACTATCTAATCCGAGCTATCTAATTACTCAAGAATAACTGACAGGTATAACTTTCGATCTTTATTAAACGTTAATGTTTATGTTTATGATTGAGTTTGATTTTGTGTGAGTTGACTAAAGCAAATGACGTCCTCCTCTCATTTGACTGGGACATTGGGTTGCAAATGACATGCTTGAATACAAACAACATTGGTTGCCGTTTAAGCTCTATTTTCGTTCCAGAATTATACAAACGATATGGGCTATCATTTGCTCATCAGTCGACATTGCTCGTCATTTGGACCCGAGCCATTGTTGTTTGCAGGCCTACTATTGCCTATATAACAACTGGTTGTCTTTTAGACAAAGTGCAGGTTTTTGGAGAGCTTTAGGAGCTTTGAGTGTGCATATGCCAAAGTTCATATGTGGACGTTTATTAAGTATATCATTGTGTTATTCATCTTTACATTGCTTGGTTTGTTATAACTTGGATTCCGCACTTGTTATATCGTTAAGAACAAGAAATCATCATTGTTCAAGATCAATATCTAGACGTTCAGAACAAAAGGAGCAAACGAGAATTACAAAGAAAACGATCACACAATGTATCTCACAAAGGTCTCGTCTATCCAAGATTGCTTAAAGTTCCTAGACTTAATCCACAAAGCAACTAAACTTCGAGAACACAAAGACGAGTTTGAAGAAGAATTTGAATATGTAGTGAAATGGTTCATGAAAGGCTTTTTGCACATGAGAATAACACCCCGGTTCCACTAGGGATAACAATGGACATCAGATAGGTTTATTAAGACTTTACGTAAGTGTACAAGCTTTTGGTGGGTACAAATCTGCCAAGATATATAAACTTTGGAAGCGACTTGCACTCTATATGGGATATAAGTTGGGCAATCCTAGTAAAAATGACGATTGATCAAGGTATTGAACTTAGTTTACCTTCTGAACTTAGAGATCCTAGATTGTATCATCTCACGTACAGGGCGAGAATTGATTATTGAAGACGGAGAACCAAGTGACACGAAGACCTGCAAGTCTCAAGCTTTGATAAATGAAGATGACCTCCCACCAAAGAAAAAAAAGCAATATGGATGCAGGAATGCAAGAATGAAGACTGCTAGAATACTTAACTTTGGGGGGGGGGGGGGGGGGGGTTGAATATCAGAAATATTAAATTTAGTATATTTGGTAAATTATGATTATGTATGTAATTGTGTGACATGTTATTAGTGTAGGTTAAAATAGTAGGGACATGTATGAATAGGTGGAGACATAACTATTTGGTTGGTAGTTAATGGCAGTTATAACCAAACAATGTAATCATTTGTACTAATCCTATGGTGACTTAATTCTGCTTTCCCTCCAAAATCTGTTTTAAATACATTGATCTCTACACTTCAACAAAAAAAAATGTACTACATTCTATAACTTACGACTTCATTCTTTTATTATGGATGGTATGTATACCGCCCATATACATATGCATTGTTTTTGTTCCCAAAACATACAGTTCAGAAACATCATCATGGAACTAAATTGATTAGCTAGAGAGCTGGAATATTTTTGTATTGAAAATGATCAGTAGACATACTAAAAAATGTGGATATTATTTCGCTCTCACTAAAAGTCATCAAGTTTCTCCAAAGAGTTCTTTGTGCAGCTGGCCGAGTATTCAGCTACAAGATTGGAAAAGAAAGAATCCATTTCCATTAGCTTTGAAGGTTCGCCATACTCTACCATTTCCCCTTGGAAAACAATAAGGTCAATTGGCAAGGTTAAAAAAATCTAAAAAGAAATGTGAAAAAGAAATAAGTCAAACTAGTTGAAACTTTCCCTTGATATTTTTAAGTATTATCATATTTAACAGTCAGATGTTATAAAATATAGAAAAATATAAAATATAGAAAAACGTTTGCAGCTCATCAATCTGTTTCAACATGTACTAAATGGTTAATAATTTTGACCGTATATGACCTTTAACAACCAACCCAAGTGCCCGACCCTCTCATATTTCATTTATATCACATATACCTCTTGATTCAGTTTAAAATGCATTAAATTGTTTATTCCAACAATGTTGGAGCTGCAACATACCGAAAGAAAGAACCATGACCTTGTCACTGTCTATGACCATTGGGACTCTATGCGCAACTGTTATGACAGTGCAACTTGAGAATTCTTCCCTTATGATTCCTTGAAGAAAGGCATCTGTTGCCGAATCAATGGATGCAGTTGCTTCATCAAGTACTAGGATTTTGTTTCTCGTAAGTAATACTCTTCCTAGACAGAATAGCTGTCTTTGTCCAGCACTCCAATTCTCTCCATCCTCACTCACTAACAAAGAAGTAATGATTGAAATATTGTTTTAGATTAGGTTAGTATAACAAAAAGAAAAAAAAAACTAACCAGAAGACTCTAGCAAATTTGGAAGATCAGTGATAGTGTTCTTTAGCTGACACTTATCTACTGCCTGGAAATCCATTTAAACCATGCATGTTAGAGGATACAATATTGTACATATAAAGGTGGTAAATAAGCTGGGTAACAGCTCAAGAAAGGTAATTTAAGTACAAAATTTATGTTGCGTCAACAGTAATTTGAAATAACCACACTTAAAATATTATGTTAGTTAATGTAGTAAGAACGAAACCGAGTCTAATATAATTAATATTTTGAATTAAATGATTTAAGAGGCTTCATACATTAACCTGATTCATCTAAAGCTATTAATTTTAATATTATCCATATGATTTATTAGAGATCGAAAACCCGCAATCCAACTAGAGTCATTCAGTAGTAAATGGGTCTAAATTGCATCTCTATTATTGATTTATGAAGATTATATAATAAATTACCTTCCATATCTCGTCATCAGAATTAAGTCCAAGTGGGTCTAAGTTTGTTCGAATGCTGCCCCTAAAAAGGGTGGGTTCTTGTGGGATAACACTCAATTTCATCCTGAGATCTTTAAGTCCAATATGGCAAATGTTTAACCCATCTATAAAAATTCTTCCACTATCAGGTTCTACCAAGCGAAATAACGCTGTTATAAGTGTGGTTTTGCCACTTCCGGTCCTTCCAACAACACCTACTCTAGTTGTCACACCCTCAAATTCCACATGCGTGGTTTTACCGCGAGGCATGTGACCTACCAGGATCTAGCCACTAATCATGTTGAACCAACCATTTAAAATAATAAAAGCATCACTATCAACATGTTAGCGATAAGGGTTTAATTTGTTCAAAAGACAGTTTGTGTTGCAGCGGAAAATAAAGTTAAACCAACAGGAACTTAAAACTACAAGTTAGATAAATGTTCAAAACAATATGTTTAAATGGACCACCCACTCCGACTGTAACATCCGTCAACAACTGGATTTTACCAAACCCGCTCCGTTTATTAACCGAACAATCAGTTAAAAATTTCGTTGCATATTTAATGCCCAAATTATTTTTAAACGATACATAATTAATAAGTATATTGGAATATATAATTTATTTTTGAAAAACTGTTAAAAATAATGAAATAAAAATAAAAAGCAGCTGCCGGGTTTCGAACCCGGGTTAGCCAGTGTTTCAGCAAACAACTTATCTTCCAACCATTCAACCACTGCGCCACTTATGTTTCTTGTTCAATATTGAAGACAATTAATTCATATTATAATTCTCGAATTCAAAAACCGACGCGCCCAATTGCAGTCGTCGGAAATCCCGGCTATCTCGCGAGATTGGACGGTTTCTTTTGTTGTTAACGTAAACTTTAACTATGACATCGGTTATAACCGACGCCTGAACCCGCGACACAATCTATAACCGCCGGAAAACGTAATGACTTTGAATCAAGCCTGAAATCCGACTCTATACATCTCGATTCCTCCCTATAAATTCACCCACAATCCACTGGTAGCCTTTTTGCTCAAAACCGCACCCTTTCTCGACGAAAACTCACTCGCCGGAAAATACCTGCAAATCGCCGGAAAACCGGGTTTTTCACTTCTGTGCCTTACTCTAAGCACTAACACTCAGAACTCATACCGAAGCCACCCACATTCATCTCAAGCTCGTTGGAGACTCTCTGCCGCAAGACACAAGTCGCCGGAATAGTCTGCTGACATCGGAATTCCGCCGGAGAAACAGAGGAGTCCAATTTCGGTATATCTAACGCTTAGTCTTTCATTCTTTTCATTTATCTCACCTATAATTAATCATAACACACTAAAGAAACTTGATAAATCCTGGTTAAATCCAACGAAGAAGACGAAGTTTGCTGTTGTCTATAAGTTTAATTTAAATCACGATATAACTCGGGTTAGACACACAGTCCAGTGGTGGACTGTGTGCACATTAAACACACTTACGTCTCGAGTTCGAATCTTGTCCCGCGCACCTTCGTCCTAATAAAAATGTTCTTTTTTTTAACCGAACCGGAGTCACTGCGTAAGATGTTAAGTTTAATAAAAACCGGTATAATAACCAAGATAGACACACAGTCCAGTGGTGGACTGTGTGAATGTTTAACCACACGTCACGAGTTCGAGTCCGGACTACCGCACCGGTCCGGACAATTATCAAACTTTTTATTTAAGACAGAAATGAAAATATTTAGTTTGTATATAAGTATAATAAAAATCAGTTTATTTAACAAGTTAGACACACAGTCCAACGGTGGACTGTGTGCTAACCTAAACCACAGGTCCCGGGTTCGAGACCTGTGGAGTGCACCGAGTCGTTAGATTAAAATCGTTTTTAAAAATAAATGATTTTCTGTTTAATTCAATTAACATATAAATATAATTAAAAACAGAAATATTTCGGGTTAGACACGTAGCTCAGTTGGTAGAGCTGCGTGCATGCGTACGGGAGGTCTCGGGTTCGAGCCTCACCCTGCGCACACATACACGCATACGAACCGGTCAACAGTCAAAGTCAATGGTCAATGGTCAATGGTCAACGGTCAACGGTCAAAAAGTCAACATTTTTTTATTATTTTTATTTATTTATTTTAATTAAAAATCAATTAAAAATACTTAAAATAACATTTTTAAGGTTAGAAAATAGCCTTAAACTCACAAAAATACACCCAACAATCCTACTAAAATGGATTAATAAAATCCGTTTACTTACCGAACCACTATGCCATTATCTAGGTTAATTTCACTCGTGGTTAAAACCAACTTCGCGTGCATTCAACATTATCAACCGAACGCACCCAATGTGAGTGAATCTTACAACTCCCCTTTTTAATTACACGTTTTGGGGTGTGTCATGTGTCACCAAAAATTAACTCGTTTATTTAAACTTGTACCATACCATATTGTGATCTAAACTTAGATTGTTTATATTGTTTGTGGTTATGTATTTCATTTTGTCAACTTATATGAAATTCATCCATTAAGCCCATCAGTTCCTCGTGGGAGACGAGTTGAGCAACGCGTGCCTCAAAACAAATCCATTATTATTCGTGTGTGTATTATTTAGTTTATGTTGTTTGTAGTTAAATATTTTATATTGTCAAGTTTATGCAAATCATTCATTAGGCCCATCAGTGCCTCGTGAGAGACGAGTTGAGCAACGCGTGCCTCAAAACGATCCATTATTGTTCATGTGTGCATTATTTAATATTAATTGATTGGTGAATAAGTTCACATCTATTTTTACTCATGTGTGGTTGTGCTCTTTATTTTATAATCAGTTAAATAAACTTGTTCAAATGTTTTCCATAGGATTCACTCGCCAACTTTTTGTTGATCCAAAAACCATTTTTACACATGATACAGGTGAACAGGATGAAGCAAGGAAAACATAGGAAATGCCTTAGAAGAAAACAATGAAGCCTAGATTGATGTTTAGGTCATGATGTAATATTGATTGTAATTTCCCATTAAAGTGTATTAATGAATATGAAACGTTAAAATAAATGTCATGAGCTTTGATGATAACCCAATCATGCCCCGATCACCTTTTCCGCTGCGGGTCGGGGTGTGACAGATTGGTATCAGAGCCATGACTATAGGGATATAGGATAGGTTATTAGACCCTTAGAGCCTATACTATAGTTTGCCTAAATTTTAATTGTTTAGGTGGTTACATACAAACTTGTGATGTTTATTTGTTTCATATTTATTTATACTTACAGTAAAACATACATACTTATATACACATTCATCATACATATTTCAATGTTCATATATTCAAATCATCTTCATACTTTTGTTATTCAAAGATTTTGTTGCAATTTTCAAATCTCATCAAAGTAAGTTCTGCGACGGGCATGTAGTAACTGGAAGGGTACAAGTACCGGTAGTCGGAACGTCCTGTCTAGGTTGGCATTCGTATAAATCCAATATAACGGACCAGTTTGCCTACCTGGGGACTAACGATGAGAGTACGAAGGACCTATTAGGCCAAAGCATGCCACACCAAACGTCGTTCGAACTAACCCACTTTGAGGTGTCATCGTGTCTACACCTGGACACATTTCGAATATCACACGTTATATACATATTTCTCGATTTTCTCCGGGTTTTAGTGTACGTAACCAGGCTAACACATGCGAACCATATGAAAAACCCGGTATTCATGGGGGCCCACATGATTACGAAGGTGAAGTATGGCGGCATGCAGGGCCTAATGACGAGCAAAGCCCAAGACATCCTATGGATGTAGTAGATTTATTTTTCTATAATTATTTTATGAATGTTCATTCCTAAGCACGACCCATGATCCCAAAAACATCCAACTCATACTCTTGACATGTATCCCTTGTAGATGTCTTCTAGCCTCGCCCGTAGGAAGATGAGAGCAGGAAAAGCTCGCGAGCGCATGGCTGCCCAAATCGCTCAACAAATGGCTGCCGTAATACCCAACATTGTAATCCAAGTCCAACAAGCACTTACCGCTAATCCTGTCAACCAAGAAAATCAAAACGTTATCAACCCTTCCCCAAATACCACTAAATGCACCTACAAGCATTTCAAATCATGCGACCCTCCAAAATACGAAGGGACTGAAGGTGTCACCGCTCTCCTCCATTGGTTTGAAGAAATGGAGAACACTTTTCTAAATTGCGATTGCCCCGATGATCGCAAAGTGCGTTATGCTACCGGTCGTTTATATAGAATAGCACTTACTTGGTGGAATACAGAGAAGGCCAAACGAGGAGTTGACGATGCTATGACTTTAACTTGGGATGAATTGAAGGAAATCATGACCAGACGATTTTGCCCAAGGAGCGAAATCAAGAAATTAGAAGATGAGTTTTATTCGTTGAAGCAAAAGGAAGGAGACCACACCACATACAACAAAAGATTCCTCGAGTTACATCAAATGGTTCCCAATTTGTTCACTCCCCTCTACCGTTTGATCAAGCACTACATTCGAGGTCTTCCGTCAAAGATTCAAGACTCTGTAATAAGTACCACGCCTGCAACTTTGGAAGCAGCAATGGAGCTAGCAACAGAGCTAACCGAGAACCGAATCCGGAACAAAGACTTCAAGGAGGAGAAGAAGAAGGATAAAGCATCGACTGAAACTTCAAACTCCACCTAAACCGAATCCCCTTCTCAACTCATTTTTAAGAGAAAAAGAGGCGGGCAACTTTTCGCTACTATCCAACGTAATCAACCAATTTCACACGCCATACCCATCCAAGCTATCCCAATCACTCAAGTGGCACCCAACTCAACTTACCCAAATAAGAAACCATATCTTGGACCTCACCCTCGATGTAACACCTGTTTTATCACCATCCCCTTACCTAACCTTGTCGACTATGTGCAACTTGTGGACGCTATGGTCATTTGAGCAAGGTTTGCCGCACCTTTCAAAACCAACTCTCTCCCCTACTCAAGACATGATCCAAACCTATAATCAACCTCAATACCCCATGTTCCCGTATGTTCGAGCTTGTTTCAATTGTGGCGACCCTACCCACTTTAGAAACACGTGCCCTCGATTGGTTAACATCATCAACGCTCAAGCTCAGTCAAACCCAGTTAACCAAGTAAATCAAGAAAACCCAACCACTAGGCCACCAACAAGAGGAAGAGTTTTCAACATCAACGCCAATCCTGTCGAAGATAATGACGGCCCAAACGAAAACACCCAACTAGTCCCCTTCACCGAAAATCAAGATTCAACCCCAATCGTTTAGTTTTATGTTTTTCTTTATGTTTTAGAATCACATAGAACCAATCATAACTTAAGGATAAAGCCAATGAAACTTTGACAAGAATATGGTGGATACGCCGCTGGTACTTTCTATATATAAGTATTCTTGCCAAAGGATCAGAAGCATTATCTGGCGGTTATGAGAGGTTCCATGTGTAAACTGTTTGAGTGATTATTGTTTATTATTTTCAGTACATGCAATACGATCGGCTCCGTTTGATTGAGCCTTGATCGCACAGACATTTTTCATTTTCAGTACATGCAATACGATCGGCTCCGTTTGATTGAGCCTTGATCGCACAGACATTTTTCATTTTCAGTGCATGCAATACGATCGGCTCCGTTTGATTGACCTTGATTGCACAGACATTTTCATTTTGTTGTGTTTGTTGTAGAGTCACATAGAACTAATCATAACTTGCGGATAAAACCAATGAAAATTTGACAAGAATATGGTGGATACGCCGCTGGTACTTCCTATATATAAGTATTCTTGTCAAAGGATCAGAGGCATTATCAGGCAGTTATGAGAGGTTCCATGCAAGATTTAGTAAGTTTTGGTTGTTGTGTTGTTATAGAGTCACATAGAACTAATCATAACTTGCGGATAAAGTCAATGAAAATTTGACGAGAATATGGTGGATACGCCGCTGGTACTTCCTATATATAAGTATTATTGTCAAAGGATCGGAGGCATTATCAGGCGGTTATGAGAGGTTCCATGTATAAACTGTTTGTGTGATTGTTGTTTAGATTATTGTTTATTATTTTCAGTACATGCAATACGATCGGCTCCGTTTGATTGAGCCTTGATCGCACAGACATTTTTCATTTTCAGTACATGCAATACGATCGGCTCTTTTTGATTGAGCCTTGATCGCACATACATTTTTCATTTTCAGTACATGCAATATGATCTTGTGGTTGTTGTGTTTGTTGTAGAGTCACATAGAACTAATAATAACTTGCGGATAAAGTCAATGAAAATTTGACGAGAATATGGTGGATACGCCGCTGGTACTTCCTATATATAAGTATTCTTGTCAAAGGATCGGAGGCATTATCAGGCGGTTATGAGAGGTTCCATGTAGGATTTAGTATGTTTTGGTTGAAGTTTGTTCATTATACATTTCAGCGTATTCAATTTCATCATTTAAAGAAGTTGAGCTATGTCTCACTTCCACAATGACTAACCTCTCCATCACAACAAACGAGAGAGGTGTTGTCAACATTCAAACATGTATGCTATCAGAATATGGACTCAAATATTGGTTGTTGTGTTTATTTATGTTCTAGAGTTATATCATAGAACCAATCATAACTCACTGATAAAACCAATGAAAATTTGACAAGAATATGGTGGATACGCCGCTGGTACTTCCTATATATAAGTATTCTTGTCAAAGGTTCAGAGGCATTGTCAGGCGGTTATGAGAAGTTCTATGTAGGATTTAGTAATTTCTTGGTAACTAATCATAACTTGTGGATAAAACCAACGAAAATTTGACAAGAATATGGTGGATACGCTGCTGGTACTTCCTATATATAAGTATTCTTGCCAAAGGATCAGAGGTATTATCAGGCGGTTATGAGAAGTTCCATGTAGGATTTAGTATTGCCTTGGTTGAAATTTGTGTTACATTTATATCATCTCGCCATTTAAAGAAATTGGATTGTGTTGTATTTCTACATAGACTAACCTCTCCATCACAACAAACGAGAGAGGAACTGTCACAAATCAAACATATATACTATCAGAATTGAGACTCAAATATTAGTTGTTGTGTTATTTATGTTCTAGAGTTACATCATAGGACCAATCATAACTTACTGATAAAACCAATGAAAATTTGACAAGAATATGGTGGATACACCGCTGGTACTTCCTATATATAAGTATTCTTGTCAAAGGATCAGAGGTATTGTTAGACGGTTATGAGAAGTTCCATGTAGGTTGTAGTATTAGAAGTTTTTGCTTTAGGATATAACCATATCCTTCCAAACATATCAAAACTCTTACGCATGATATCAAAATTAGCGAATCAACTCTGCTTATCAATATTTTTACCATAGGCAACAAAAAGCGATTCCTGTAACAGGGTACTTAACCCTTACAAGGGACGTACCGCCTCAAACAAAAACTTAAACTCTTACTCTTTTTCTAAGCATGTAACTGTCAAACTAAACACCATCCTTTTTAGAAAAATATAACACTACTTAAATTTCGGGACGAAATTTCTAAAAAGCAGGGGATACTGTAACATCCGTCAAAAACCGGATTTTACCAAACCCGCTCCGTTTATTAACCGAACAATCAGTTAAAAATTTCGTTGCATATTTAATGCCCAAATTATTTTTAAACGATACATAATTAATAAGTATATTGGAATATTATAATTTGTTTTTGAAAAACTGTTAAAAAAAATGAAATAAAAATAAAAAGCAGCTACCGGGTTTCGAACCCGGGTCAGCCAGCGTTTCAGCAAACAACTTATCTTCCAACCATTCAACCACTGCGCCACTTATGTTTCTTGTTCAATATTGAAGACAATTAATTCATATTATAATTCTCGAATTCAAAAACCGACGCGCCCAATTGCAGTCGTCGGAAATCCCGGCTATCTCGCGAGATTGGACGGTTTCTTTTGTTGTTAACGTAAACTTTAACTATGACATCGGTTATAACCGACGCCTGAACCCGCGACACAAGCTATAACCGCCGGAAAACGTAATGACTTTGAATCAAGCCTGAAATCCGACTCTATACATCTCGATTCCTCCCTATAAATTCACCCACAATCCACTGGTAGCCTTTTTGCTCAAAACCGCACCCTTTCTCGACGAAAACTCACTCGCCGGAAAATACCTGCAAATCGCCGGAAAACCGGGTTTTTCACTTCTGTGCCTTACTCTAAACACTGAACACTCAGAACTCATACCGAAGCCACCCACATTCATCTCAAGCTCGTTGGAGACTCTCTGCCGCAAGACACAAGTCGCCGGAATAGTCTGCTGACATCGGAATTCCGCCGGAGAAACAGAGGAGTCCAATTTCGGTATATCTAACGCTTAGTCTTTCATTCTTTTCATTTATCTCACCTATAATTAATCATAACACACTAAAGAAACTTGATAAAATCGATGAATCAGTCGGACGTTAGTTCTGGTTAAATCCAACGAAGAAGACGAAGTTTGCTGTTGTCTATAAGTTTAATTTAAATCACGATATAACTCGGGTTAGACACACAGTCCAGCGGTGGACTGTGTGCACATTAAACACACTTACATCTCGAGTTCGAATCTTGTCCCGCGCACCTTCGTCCTAATAAAAATGTTCTTTTTTTTAACCGAACCGGAGTCACTGCGTAAGATGTTAAGTTTAATAAAAACCGGTATAATAACCAAGATAGACATACAGTCCAGTGGTGGACTGTGTGAATGTTTAACCACACGTCACGAGTTCGAGTCCGGACTACCGCACCGGTCCAGACAATTATCAAACTTTTTATTTAAGACAGAAATGAAAATATTTAGTTTGTATATAAGTATAATAAAAATCAGTTTATTTAACAAGTTAGACACACAGTCCAGCGGTGGACTGTGTGCTAACCTAAACCACAGGTCCCGGGTTCGAGACCTGTGGAGTGCACCGAGTCGTTAGATTAAAATCGTTTTTAAAAATAAATGATTTTCTGTTTAATTCAATTAATATATAAATATAATTAAAAATAGAAATATTTCGGGTTAGACACGTAGCTCAGTTGGTAGAGCTGCGTGCACGCGTACGGGAGGTCTCGGGTTCGAGCCTCACCCTGCGCACACATACACGCATACGAACCGGTCAACAGTCAAAGTCAATGGTCAATGGTCAACGGTCAATGGTCAAAAAGTCAACATTTTTTTATTATTTTTATTTATTTATTTTAATTAAAAATCAATTAAAAATACTTAAAAATAACATTTTTAAGGTTAGAAAATAGCCTTAAACTCACAAAAATACACCCAACAATCCTACTAAAATGGATTAATAAAATCCGTTTACTTACCGAACCACTATGTCATCATCTAGGTTAATTTCACTCGTGGTTAAAACCAACTTCGCGTGCATTCAACATTATCAACCGAACGCACCCAATGTGAGTGAATCTTACAACTCCCCTTTTTAATTACACGTTTTGGGGTGTGTCATGTGTCACCAAAAATTAACTCGTTTATTTAAACTTGTGCCATACCATATTGTGATCTAAACTTAGATTGTTTATATTGTTTGTGGTTATGTATTTCATTTTGTCAACTTATATGAAACTCATCCATTAAGCCCATCAGTTCCTCGTGGGAGACGAGTTGAGCAACGCGTGCCTCCAAACAAATCCATTATTGTTCGTGTGTGTACTATTTAGTTTATGTTGTTTGTAGTTATATATTTTATATTGTCAAGTTTATGCAAATCATTCATTAGGCCCATCAGTTCCTCGTGAGAGACGAGTTGAGCAACGCGTGCCTCAAAACGATCCATTATTGTTCATGTGTGCATTATTTAATATTAATTGATTGGTGAATAAGTTCACATCTATTTTTACTCATGTGTGGTTGTGCACTTTATTTTATAATCAATTAAATAAACTTGTTCAAATGTTTTTCATAGGATTCACTCGCCAACTTTTTGTTGATTCAAAAACCATTTTTACACATGATACAGGTGAACAGGATGAAGCAAGGAAAACATAGGAAATGCCTTAGAAGAAAACAATGAAGCCTAGATTGATGTTTAGGTCATGATGTAATATTGATTGTAATTTACCATTAAAGTGTATTAATGAATATGAAACGTTAAAATAAATGCCATGAGCTTTGATGATAACCCAATCATGCCCCGATCACCTTTTTCGCTGCGGGTCGGGGTGTGACAGATTGGTATCAGAGCCATGACTATAGGGATATAGGATAGGTTATTAGACCCTTAGAGCCTATACTATAGTTTGCCTAAATTTTAATTGTTTAGGTGGTTACATACAAACTTGTGATGTTTATTTGTTTCATATTTATTTATACTTACAGTAAAACATACATACTTATATACACATTCATCATACATATTTCAATGTTCATATATTCAAATCATCTTCATACTTTTGTTATTCAAAGATTTTGTTGCAATCTTCATACCTCCAGTGGATAGCATGTTTCAGTGGTCCACACAAGGGACGTACGCGTAGCCCAAACCATAGATACCGTAAAAAGTGTTGTCCCAAACCAGGGACGCATGCTTTAAGAAAAGAGTTGTGAACTCATCTTAGTTTGCTCAGTAGTAAACTTGAAAGGTAATCAGGAAAGTCAATCTCCTCCTGATATGTTTACCGTTTCAATTAGTTTAATTTATGAATCCTGCACGTAGTCTTACACATAGTCACAGAATCACGTTGTCATACAATTACTCATTTAGGTAAGTTTGGGCATATGATTGTCTAATTCCATATAACGCATTCATAAACACCCGTTAACATTCTAATAACATATAACACTTTGGTGCAACATATAAGCATATTTAAAATGTTCACACCTACTTTCAGCTCATTGCAGTTTCATGTCAGTTTCTAGGCAGTTTTCCAGAATTTATATAACTTTCTGATGACAGTTTACGCCAAAAATCATTTAAAAATCCCCGTTTATTCTTTTTACGAAGTTTGAGATTTTCATGACCTCCTGGAACTTCCTACAGTAAAAATTTGAGATCATAAATCAATTCCTACATTGATTTATGACATTCGTAATGGGCTGCAAATTCTGACGACAAACGCTGCCTGAACCTTTAACATGAAATAAATCATTTAAAATATCAAACGACATCGAAAAATGCGATTCCAGTTGGATTTGAAACGTATTTCCTGAAAGTTCATCATGGACTCAAGAAACAATGGATTTTGTTAAGTTTTGACTTTGTTACAGCCAACAAAAGGCGGCTGTAAAGATTTGGACATAATCTATTTACTTTCAGCTCTTCCCAAAAACGTGTTTATGATCTTGTTTACCCCAAATCCGACATGTACATCATGTATAACCCCAAAATACATCAGATTAAACAACCAAGTATCATCAATATCATGTTATAATCAAAACCCTAATGTTTAACTCATGAGAAACATCAAAACTGATCAAGAAAACTTACTTGTAAGCTATAAAGGGTATTGAAATCGATCAAGCAAGCCACCTCTTGAAAGATCCAAGCAACAAATCAAAATGGAATGATGTTTTAAAGGAAAATTTTCAAAATCATGGTGGAGGTGGGGCTGACATATGTATTTTGGGGATTTAGGGTCAGGTTATTTATTTTTTTAACTAATTAAAACCCATGGGTGGGCCTTTTTGGTGGGCTTTTGTAACTTTTGGTTGCCCTTTTAGCTAACACAAGTCCACTAAACCATTTTTTATTAATTTTTAATAGACTATAAAAATAAAACCCACTAGTTTTTTTATCATAATAAATATTTTATAACGCTAGATCACACAAAAACGCACATTGTTCGCAATTACGAGAAACAACTAACAAGTTGTCCATGTAATCAAATAACATATAATTCCACTCAATTATGTTATTATTTCTATGTTTGCAATACTATATCCATGTTTCACCAACGTTCAGGGTCAGACTTATGTGCAGTTTGTTAATTCGGTTGATTCGCCGAATTATTGTTACGTGAGTGTTCGTGTACTTACTCACACACTTAACCAACCAATATGAAGTGAAATGCTATAATGAATGTTTTAAGTCATGTTAAAGATAACGGAGTTGTGTTAATAGAGTTAACCTGAAAAATCTAAGTTGTCACATCATCCCCAAGTTGATAGAATTTTCTTCCCGAAAATTTGCAAACCATCGCTGAAGAAGCTAGTGTGGTCGAACGTTTTCATGGGGCGTCACATCATCCCCAACTTGATTTAGAATTCTAGTCCACGCTTTGAATTCCAACGAACCTTAACAATCGATATCTTGCCGTGTCTTCGAGTCTTGACCTCCCAGTCCATTATTTCGATTGGTTCTTCAATGAACTGTAGCTGTTCGTCCACTTGGATCTCATTCAATGGAATGACTAGTGTTTCATCCGCCAAACATTTTTTTTAAACGTGGAAAACATTGGGAACTCCACAAAATTCCTCGGGTAGATCCAGTCTATAGGCCATCGGACCTATTCTTTTTATGATTACGAAAGGTCGAACATACTATGGATTTAATTTGCTTCGCTTCCCGAAGTGAATCAAACCTTTCCATGGTGGGACTTTCAACAAAACCATATCACCCACTTGAAGTGGTACCCTATTATGTCAGGGTCGTGAGGGGTTGAGCAATCTGGAGAATCCCTCGATGAATCTACGGTAGTAGCCTGCCAGGCCAAGGAATTGGCGGATTTCAGTTGGAGTTTTAGGTGCAAGCCAATTCTTGATAGAGTCAATCTTGGTTGGATCAACGTGAATCCCAGCTTCATTAACCACGTGACCGAGGAAATGGACTTCATGAAGCCAAAAGTCGCATTTCGAAAATTTAGCATGAAGTTGTTCTGCACAGATCTCGCTCGTGTTCCTCCTGGCTTCTAGAGTAGATTAGGATATCGTCAATAGAAACAATAATGAGTTTTTATAAGATCCATAAAAACCGCTGATGCATTTGTTAGCCCAAAAGGCATAACAAGGAACTCGTAATGGCTGTATCGAGTCATGAATTCTGTTTTAGAGATGTCTTCGTCTCCGACTCTCAACTGATGATAGCCTGATCTCAGATCGATCTTTGAATAAAAGCTCGACCCTTGCAGCTGGTTGAATAGATCATCAATGTGTGGGAGTGGATAGCGGTTCTGACAGTCACCTTGTCTAGCTCCAGTCAGGCATCATGCCCTTTTAGCTCAGAATGGTAGCGTCTTACCGCATTCATGCAGAGGGAAATGAGATTTTTGGTAGGTATCAATCATGGTATTATGGTTGTAATTGGTTGCAGTAGATGAGATGACCATCTCCCGGTCTAAGAGGAAGTAAGTACAGAAATAAAGAGGTCGATGAAGACGAAGTTATACATAAATAAGGTACTTTCACACGGAAAAGGTGTTAACCTCGGCATACCTCATGGAAGTAGAAAATTTACTTTGTGCTCCAGCACTTGATGAACTTTAGTATAGCTCGTTGCTCCTCGAGTAACGTTTGTAGAGAATGATTTAACCAAGCAAAGATTTGGATATGACAGGCTTAGATAAGAACTATGGTATTCATTTAAGCGCAACAGGATAAAACGTGAATAACATAACAAAGTTTGGCCATAATCAATGTGTTCAACTTGATGCAATACATAAATGTTTTAGGATCAGTTGTAAGTATTAATCCGATGTCAAGAATGTAGTTGGTCATATGCAAGTGGTATAAAATAGTAATAAAGAACGTTATTCATCGACAAAAGTGTTACATCAATGGTGTTGGCATAACAAGAGTTAACCAAAGAAAAATGGTTGTTCCGAGTTTGTAGTGTCGAGGTTCAACTGAAACGTCCGTTAAGGTTTTCGTGCTTGCGCATGTGCGAGTAAAGATATATTCACTATGACCAATGAACTTAAATGAGTTTACGATTTGTCAAGCCAGTAAGCAACCAAACTCGAAAGGGTTGAATTATGTTGTGCGGATGAATTAGAAATAGCACATATGTCATCAAGAAGTTTCAATGCGAGGACGTGAAAACATGTTCAAAATGGTATGGTCATATAAACAACAAATCACCATCTTCAGGGTTCAAGAAGTGATCACCAAGGATCGAAAGTCGAGCTTACCAAATTCTCTAAGCTAGAGCGAAATCTTATTAGAGTTTCTACATGGAGAAGCGAAGATGTAGTGTCACCACAATAAAGGAATGATAGATTTGTCCAAGCTGATAATAGTAACTATATGTCGCATAGACGGCAAGCATCGGCCAATGCACATGCTAGTGAAGAGATTCGCATAAAAAGAGAAACTCTCATGGAATAACGACTCATGCAATACAAGGGGTAAGGTAAATGTCTGAATTATCGCGTTCATCTATGGGTTGACTTATCCGCATCTCCGTCTTCCAATGTCCCTAAGACAACCGAAACATTAGGAGACATCCATTTGCTGAGTTGGGTATGCTAAGGTGTAAATCAAGTTATACTAATCATTAACCGCATAACAGGGTAATGGGGGTAGCCTTGTGATCGATGGGGATTGTTATATGGTTATTAGAGTTACGCTATTTTGGTTGTGGATCGAAGGAACGGGAGGTTGATTATGCTCAGGCGAGGAATTAAGTGGGAAACAAAGAATCCAACAAATAACCGAAGAATTCCGACAACTATTATGGTCACTAGTGGCAGCTCCAGTAGCGGCTGACAATGACAATGGCACGGGATGAAAGTTCGTTACGTCACGCTCACGTGGATATATCGTTTGACCGTAACAAAGTTTGGATGATAAGGTTTCGAGCTGCGTGATGACAATCGCGCAAAACTGTGACTTCCAGCCACTGTTTCGTTTACCGGTGACTGTAATGGTGGTTTCTGCCGATGGCAACAGGTGGAGATGATGCGGTTCGTCGACACGAACGCGTGGACATATTATTCGCCTAAATCCGAGTTCATTTAGGTCGTTCTGGTCTACTCGAATATCAACACACAAAATCGAAAGAACGAAGAGTCAGATCTGTATTCTGGCAACAGTGGCAGCGTCGACGGATGACACCGATAATTTTTAGATGTTGGGCATGTCGAGACGATCGCATGGATATGTAGAACACATGAAAAGGAAGTCGTATGGTTAAGTTATGGTTGAACAAGATTCTACTTGCATTTTGTGTCGGGAGTTCGTAGTAAAATAGACGCGCCAAGGATGTCACGTACGCAAAGGTATGACTCTGTAGAAGCTTATATTCTTTGTTAGGGGTTATTTTGGAATTGAGAAAAATTTCGAGGATGACTTTTGGGAAATTTTCGGTTACGTTAAATCATGGGTATCGTACGCAAATGGACACGTTGGTTGTATGGTTTGGAATGGTTTTAAGCCGAGCTTGTAACCTTTTACTCCATATCAAAAGGTTACATATTTAGTTCGCACATAAGTCATGGTGCTATAAATAAATAATGCACGTGTAGATGCCAAGTTATACAATTACCATGTATGTATCTAAGTATGACAAACCTTGCAATCTGAAGTGTGGTGTCGTTGTGGTTTTTCAACAAAGAACGGTTATAGTCTGGTTTATAAAAGGTTTTTTTTAAACCTAGTTCACTATAACCAATGTCTCTGATACCAATCTGTCACACCCTCAAATTCCACATGCATGGTTTTACCGCGAGGCATGTGACCTACCAGGATCTAGCCACTAATCATGTTGAACCAACCATTTAAAATAATAAAAGCATCACTATCAACATGTTAGCGATAAGGGTTTAATTTGTTCAAAAGACAGTTTGTGTTGCAGCGGAAAATAAAGTTAAAACCAACAGGAACTTAAAACTACAAGTTAGATAAATGTTCAAAACAATATGTTTAAATGGACCACCCACTCCGACCGATTGCAATGCCCGTCCAAAGCTATACCTACTGACCTGCAAAGCATGCAACTACATGTCAACAATAAAGTTGGCGAATTCACAAAATTTGAGTTTAGTAAAAGTAAAGTTCACAACATTTTTTGATTTAAGTATGACTCGTGTAGCTAACCCTCATCATATGACTAAACTGTGTACCGAATGCTGACGTTTTGTTTGTGCCCTCAATAATGTCTATCAACATTAAAGCAAGAGTGAAGGTTAGAAGTTCACGCTCGGCCTCCAGGATGGTGTGAGGTTTGTCAAACCTAATAGCGCTATCAACTAATACCCCGCGTATGCCCACCTGGCAATCTAATCGGTAAAATGTAGAGACTTTAATGATAGAGTTTTCGTTTAGCCTAAGTGTACTATCCACCTCCAGTGGATAGCATGTTTCAGTGGTCCCGTAGCCCAAACCAGGGATACCGTGAAAAGTGTTGTCCCAAACCAGGGACGCATGCTTTTAGAAAAGAGTTTTGAGCTCATCTTAGTTTGCTCGGTAGTAAACTTGAAAGGTAATCAGGAAAGTCAATCTCCTCCTGATATGTTTACCGTTTCAATTAGTTTAATTTATGAATCCTGCACGTAGTCTAACACATAGTCACAGAATCACGTTGTCATACAATTACTCATTTAGGTAAGTTTGGGCATATGATTGTCTAATTCCATATAACGCATTCATAAACACCCGTTAACATTCTAATAACATATAACACTTTGGTACAACATATAAACATATTTAAAATGTTCACAACTACTTTCAGCTCATTGCAGTTTCATGTCAGTTTCTAGGCAGTTTTCCAGAATTTATTTAAAATACTAAACGAACTCATAAAATTATGATATTTTAACACAACGTGTCATTTAGTCCTCGAATACTCGTGTATTTTTCTCATAACCTGAATTTTTACAGAAAATCAACAAAAATCATTCTCTACACCTAGGTTTGATATATAACTTTCTCATGACAATTTACGCCAAAAATCATTTAAAAATCCCCGTTTATTCTTTTTACGAAGTTTGAGATTTTCATGACCTCCTGGAACTTCCTACAGTAAAAATTTGAGATCATAAATCAATTCCTACATTGATTTATGACATTCGTAATGGGCTGCAAATTCTGACGACAAACGCTGCCTGAACCTTTGACATGAAATAAATCATTTAAAATATCAAACGACATCGAAAAAATGCGATTCAAGTTGGATTTGAAAGGTATTTCCTGAAAGTTCATCATGGACTCAAGAAACAATGGATTTCGTTAAGTTTTGACTTTGTTACAGCCAACAAAAGGCGGCTGTAAAGATTTGGACATAATCTATTTACTTTCAGCTCTTCCCAAAAACGTGTTTATGATCTTGTTTACCCCAAATCCGACCTATACATCATGTATAACCCCAAAATACATCAGATTAAACAACCAAGTATCATCAATATCATGTTATAATCAAAACCCTACTGTTTAACTCATGAGAAACATCAAAATTGATCATGAAAACTTACTTGTAAGCGATAAAGGGTATTGAAATCGATCAAGCAAGCCACCTCTTGAAAGATCCAAGCAACAAATCAAAGTGGAATGATGTTTTAAAGGAAAAATTTCGAAATTATGGTGGAGGTGGGGCTGACATATGTATTTTGGGGATTTAGGGTCAGGTTATTTATTTTTTTAACTAATTAAAACCCATGGGTGGGCCTTTTTGGTGGGCTTTTGTAACTTTTGGTTGCCCTTTTAGCTAACACAAGTCCACTAAACCATTTTTTATTAATTTTTAATAGATCAAGTCTATAAAAATAAAACCCACTAGTTTTTTTATCATAATAAATATTTTATAACGCTAGATCACACAAAAACGCACATTGTTCGCAATTACGAGAAACAACTAACAAGTTGTCCATGTAATCAAATAACATATAATTCCACTCAATTATGTTATTATTTTTATTTTTGCAATACTATATCCATGTTTCACCAACGTTCGGGGTCAGACTTATGTGCAGTTTGTTAATTCGGTTGATTCACCGAATTATTGTTACGTGAGTGTTCGTGTACTCACTGACACACTTAACCAACCAATATGAAATGAAATGCTATAATGAATGTTTTAAGTCATGTTAAAGATAACGGATTTGTGCTAACGGAGTTAACCTGAAAAATCTAAGTTGTCACACTAGTCCCTTCTTTGAATGCACAAGTGATTCCTTTGAGAACTAGTGATGTGTTTGGACGATATCTCAACTGAAATCATAACCAAATGACCATTAAATATGATGTTCATGTGGCAAGATGGCGAGTAACAGTTAAAATGGTTCAGTTTTTAGTTATGGGTCAAAATGAGTTGTGTAGGGTTGCAATAACTACTTTGTTTGTTTGTTTTTTGGAACATATTATAAATCCGGCATGCATTAAATATGATTGAATAGCTCTAATATCACATTAATAACTAGTTCTATACCCATCCGGTGGACGGGCATATAATGGTATAATAAAATTAGTATTTTATTGTTTGTATTATAAAAAACATTATTTGTGTAAAACAAAAAAAGTGTATAATTTTTAATCGAAAGTGTTTTGTATGCTATGCCTTAAAAAACATAGCAAAGCAAGGTTATTAACAATTTCAATACATTAAGTTTTTAAATTAACCACTGACTACTAAAACATAAAAAAATAGACAGGAAGGTGAACAGACAATATTAGTAACAATCATGTAAGCTAAATAACAACCATTTATTACAGTATCATGAAACACACATGTATCTACGAAGTATTTTTTTTGGCTTCGAAGTGATTTCCTAGGCCTTAGTCTCTCATGGGAGTCAGCTGCAACACGTTCATTAGTCGATAAGGTGGGAATGCTGGCATCATCAGTATTCACCTTGCGTGTAGAGGTAGCAGAATTTAGTTCATCGTCTGTAGACACAATAGCCTGCATTTATCACAAAAACATTAGAAAGAAAAAAAAATCGATAATAGAGTCGGTGCCGAAACTTAACAAAATATACCAATGATATCGTCGTAATAGATGAGACTAATGAAACTCGTGGTCCCCATAACGCTTCCTCTGCCGTTTCCCACTCATCAGTTGTGATCCTTGCTATAAACGCAGCATCGTCAGCTCTAATATATTCGGTAGTCTCTTCTGTATGATGTGTACTTGTACCAACAGTAGATGTAATAGTATCTTCGGTTATCAATGTCAAATTCTCACCAATGTATTTTTACGCTGTAAAGCATTGAGAACAGTGAGGTGCCGTATTATATCTATCGACCTTAATCCTATAAATTACACTTCTAGCACATAAAGTGTCAAGCAAATAATACTGAGCCCAAAAAGGATCATCAACACCCTATACAAAACACATAAATATTAGTATATTAGTATTAATATTGGTATGCACAAACACGCACATGAGCAAATAAAAATAGAGACATGCAAGAAAGCGCACACACACAATAAATAACACACCAACACACATATATATAACATACACACACATACACGTATACTTAGGTATACATATATGCATATATAATCAAATGTTTGAATTAAATCTTAATAGATAACCTCCGGTAAACTCGTAACAACCAACTCTTCTGCGGTTATGTCAAGAAGAGCAACAACAACATCGTCGAACAGAACACATGTCATCTCAGCACCATTATCAAGCACACGAACAACCAATTTGTAATTGTGCAAACATCATTGTCAGAATGTTAGCAATATAAAAAATAAGGAGAGTAACGTATAAAAACTTACGCCTGGTGTGGGTTGGCAACATCTTTTTTACATGCTAGACAATAATAAGCAACATCAACGAATTGGGTCTTCTTACGACACATAGAGCATCTAATATACTTCCAGTCGTCCGTAAAATCAATATCAGTTATTGTTGCAGTGATAGTATACATTGTGCCCTACGATTAAAAAAATTAAAAAATCCAAGAAATGAAATACAATAACAATTAGTTGGATATATGGTTACAAAAAGAATACCTCGGGAACCTCCTCTTCACGTAAATAGTGATAAACATCAGAAACACTATTGACATGAAAGCCTTGTTTCATTTGTATGTTTGATTTGAACAAAATAGGCACCGGCAACCTAAAAAGGCATCATGTAAGTTTGGTCACAACATAATTAGTTCTTTCAGTCATAAATGAGCATTAAGGTAATGAAGACTGTACATATTCTTGAATACGTCACAAATTGGAAGTGGCAGGTTAATATATAAATGAGATGAGATTGTTGACGTCAAGCATGGATAACCTAGTAGAATAACAAACATACTACATGAAGTATACATATAAGAAAAAAACTATATACACATATTTTATTTTGTTAGATAAACATACCTTCAAACAATCTAACTTTACAAGAGGTCAAAACGATGACAACTGTATTAGCGGCATGACGCCTCATGTCCTCGTCACTATACTTAAGTGCAAGTTTGCTCCATAGAGATACGGTGAGATCCTTGCCACTATATATTATTAAAACATAACCATGGAGAAAATGAGAAACCATACATCAGTGGTACATACATGAATAAATGTGTAATGAACTTACAATTCATCACATTAAACGATTTGTCGTACTTCCCAGTTACATGATTGCACTTCTTCCAACCCATTGTCAACATAACCCCACTCGCGGAGAACACCGATCACATCTGCTTATAAAGCATATTTAGATAGAACTATGTAAAGTGAAGAAAAAACAAAGGTAAATTACCTGTTAGATATGTGTCGTTGTAAGCACGTGATCTAAGGACATTGAATGGAGTCAGCTAAAAAACATAACGTCTAAATGAACACGGTTGCACCATGGAAGGACTAATGGATGTATTTCTTGTAAACTCAACATGGCAATCCCGTCGCAATGGCCGATACCCCTTATTATATGCTTTAACAACAAATCGATGCAACCGATATACATAACCCTCATCCAAACGGTTACTAAAAAGATGCACCAGATGATAAGGAATTCTTGCATGAATTGAGCAATCCTGAAAGAAAACAGCTTGCATTATCTAAAAAGAAATTGGTGTGAAGTATTTACATGACAATGAAAATGTTCACTTACACGCTCATCTGGAAGAATGAGATCAAATGACAAAATGCGATTCATTGTAGGATTGTACGATGTCCAAGAACGTGAGACCATTACAGTGACTTGCCACCTGTTAGTAACATCAGGCATCAACTCTGAAATATAACGATAGCCCATTTGTAGACGATGTGAACCTAAAACATGTGAGAACAACAAATGGCTTTGATAAGTTTATAATTATAACAACTAAGTACATGTAATAAAAGATAAAACAAATTTAAACATATAAATTTAGCACACAACAAAATATTTTACAACATTAGGGATAGTGCATTATGCAAAGCATTAAATAATAGATGTTCACAAAAAAAAGGAATGTAATTTGGTACCTTTTTCGAAATTTGAGTATTAGGAATTTCGTGTTTACAATGAAGATCAATATTCAAAAAGTTACTCACACCGACTCATCTCTTGACATGAGAGGTAAGTTGTAAAATACTTCTTTATACACGACATTTCTTGTTAGATTGTTAGCGAACTTGCCATTTTTGTCAATAAAAAGCGCAGTCCATCACGAGATGTAACTCGGGAGGCAACAACATAAAGTTGGCCATGTGTAAATACGGGTTTTACCAAGTAAGCACAAACATGATTGAATATTTGCCCTTGACTTTTATTGATAGTCACGGCAAAGCAAAGTTTTAAAGGAAACTGCCTTCTCTTAAGATGAAAGGGCCAACATGTTTCTGTTGGAGTCATATCAATTCTTCCAATAAAAGCTTTTTCTCCAACATGCGTACCCATAATAATAATTGCCTCAATAACACGATGACTTACTTGACTAACCACCAACCGAGTACCATTATACAATCCTTTTTTTCAAATTCAAGTTACGTAGTAAGATGATTGGTGCACCAACGTTTAACATTAGTACATGATTCGGAATACCGAAAAATTGCAAAATGTTAAGAAACTCGCCCGGATATATAGCCTGAATTTCCTCAAAGTTATTCGTACTTGGACAAATGGCATCAACACTTAACAACTCGTGAATCTCGCCTGACAACTTATCAAGAACATGTAGATTGATCTTATCCACCTCATCGTTAGTAGAAGACAAAATACAACGCTCTTGTAGGTAGTCAATATCATTAAATTTTTGCGATATAGCAGGAAAGTATTAGATACTACTGCTTCCATCGGATTATTTGAAATGGGGATCAAAAGATCACGAGGTATACAAATCCAAGGGCTCTCATCTTCCCTGTCAACAGAAACTGTACGAAGATGACCGACCCCATATCTAAAATCCATTTATTGAATTGTTGTTGTTGTTGTATTAGAGCATCACTACTAGCACTTGGATGTCGCAAGCGCATATTAATTGTTAGACAAAACACCTTACACGCACCCCATATAATTGATGACTTATTTATAGATGAAGCGACAATCTCACTATGTGTAGCATGTGGAATTACCAGATGAATTTGTCGAAAATCACCTCCAAGAACCACACATTTCCAAAAACTCGACGGTCTGCATCATGGGTGTGATGCCGACAAATATCTCTAAAAGTGCGGTCAACAGCTTCAAACGCATACCGGTGTTGTAATGGTGCCTCATCCCATATGATAGGTGCAGCATCATTAATAAGCTTGGCTAAATCCGACTCAACATCTATCAAGCAGCAAGAATCCTTATCAATATCTAAAGGAATTTTAAATCGAGAGTGCGCGGTACGACCACCTAGTAGTAAAAGAGAAGCAATCCCACAAGAGGCAACAGAAAAACGATCTCGCGACGTGCACAGAAGCAGGAAATGAGTGTCTTCCATAAATTTGTTTTCCCTGTCCCTCCACTTCCAAAAACAAAGACAACGCCACCTGTCCCACTATTAACAGATTCAACTACATAATCAAATATCTCCTTCTGTTGTGCATTCAATCCATGAAGTAGATCAGAGAAAATTGTTTCTTCTTTTTGCATGTCGTATGTAAGCTCAGCTACCATCAATCGACTAACAACTCTATTTGTTAAACGAACTTGAGGTAAATTAGGAAAGTCAGCAAATTTCTGTGTCCGTGAATACTATATTATCATTACCTAGTACTGTACGACGGTTGTAAGGAATATCTTCTGATAAGTAAGGTAAGCAATCCAAAAAAAAATTGTTGTTGATCGCTAACAATACAAAACAACAGAAGTGAGACGAACAAATCACGAAGTTAATCCCCGTACTGCCTCTGGTAAGCTTCACATATTGAATCAAGCCACTCAACATCATCTCCTAATAAGCCTAACGCCTTGCAAGCAGACATATAAGTCGGATGCTCAACACCATCAACGGTACGGATTTCTTTAAAGCTTAATGGTCCACGCACAACATTTAATAACATATGTAGGTAATATTTTCACCCATAGAAGGACTCACATAATAAATGCGACCAATACACTTCCCCCTATGTCGTGGCATCCATTTCTTGTCCTTTTCATGCCATGTAAAATGTGTTGGAAACTCCACGTATGTGAGTGAACAACCCCATGGGAACTTCTCATTTGTACACATCCATTCAGTAAACTTTGACATGGCAGCCGTAGGACGTTGTGCAACATCCTCAAGCTGGTCATTATCACGAAAATAGACTCTTTGACATCCCGTTCAACAGGAATGTCGCGGTACCTCATATAAAACTGAAAGAGCTTCCAACACGCTTCAGAGGAGGAAATATATCGACACTTTAGGTACTCCTCGATCTCGTTTTCATTATGTAATAAGGATTCAAATGATGTTACTTTGAGCACCTTCCGAAACCGCAATTACACGATCAAGGCCTTTATTTATGTAACCAAAAAGGTATTTGACTAACATACCTTGATTACACCACTCAACGTTGATGTGGCAACCATATTTTACCAACAGGTCACGGTTATAAGGGACCACAAACCGATTATCAAGCTTAATATCTTAAGATCCAACTTTAACCACTCTTAAATTGTTAGGCCTTTTATAACATGGCCATCCATCATTTCTGATGAATGTTTGGTCACAATAATTCTTTGGGTACCCTTTATCACATATACCATTATGCATACAAGAACAAGAAGGATTAAGCGCACCACATGGTCCGTGCATCATTTGTTTACGAACAACATCAAAGGCCACTGGGTCATCCGATTCCGAGGGAAGCTCAACAGAAATGTATTTATCAATATGTTGTACTGTACTAATCTTATCTTCAGGTTGTAGGAAAAGCAAAATGTGAAAATAAGGAAGTCCTCGTTTCTGAAACTCAATTTGGTATATAACTACAAAAAAACACACACAAAAAAAATCTTACATTTAGGAAAGGAATATGACTAAATTGACATATATAAAATTCAAATGGCAGTAACGAACCTGCTTTTGCTCGACCGAAAATATTCCTTTCCTTTATGTCCCTAATAAGTTCATCGAGTTTTATTTTAAAAACACATGAAACAATATCAGGTCGATTGGATGGTGACATGCCAGGTGTTGTTGCATTAATGTGTCACGTAATTTCTAGCCATTTTGGATTGCATGTCATGGTGATAAAGAGATCTGGAGCCCCGGCCCAACGACAAACTGCCATAGCATCTTGATATTGTTGGATTTTGTATCTAGGCACACCGGTGAATGTCGCTGGTAGGATAACACGTCGCCCAATTGACTCACAAGTTGATTCACCTTCAGCAACACGATCACATATACCGCTATACAAATCCAAACGGATGGTATTTTGGTTTCTTCTATACAAATTTAAATCATTTTCAAGAACTTGAGCATAAGCATCCACTACATATGTCAGAAACAAACGACCACCTTTGTGCAATGTCTTAGCCTCATACCTCCTAACATGTAAACGGTAACCGTAGAATTCTCTTGACGAAACAGTTTTTTCGCCTACTTGTCTCCATTGTATTGCTTAGAGGAATATTGAGATGGAACCCATCTTCTCCATATGGAAATAGCAAAGGATATTGCAGTGGCATAAAACTTGGGTGCAGTTCAGATATACGCTTTGCAATGCAGCCTTCACGTTCTTCGACAATAATATCACGTGAGTCTGTAGGATTTTCATCACCTAGGATCAATGCAGCTACTTCACAAGCAGTAGTCAAGCCATATTGTCTTTGTCCTTGTTTCATGTGCTAATCAGACGAAGTCTTAGAGGTTGCATTGATGCATCATTAAACCTTTCCCTCGCCATCCTAAACGCTTGTACTAATGCATTACTCTCATCAAGCATCTTCAATAGGTCGTTCACTAAGGTATGAAGTACTGCTTGGTCAGAATTTGCCGAAATACAATTTCGTAAAGCAAAAAAACGATTGTCAATCTCATTTTCCGTGTCATAAATATACAATTGTGCGAATCTAGGACGAGAATCGGGATGTGTAGGTAACAAAGTCCCAATTCTATGGTGGTTGTGTCCATTTAAACGATAGGTATAAGGCCCAGGTCCATCATTTAATTCCGTAGATATTTTCCCACCAGTAGAGGTAAATGAAAAAAAATGAATTTAGAAGCTTGATATTTTCTCTAAACACCCTAGACCGTGGTTCACCATTGTAATCAAGAAGGCTACGCAAAGGTTCAGGAGGATGTCGCATGAGTGGTAAATTGACATTTCCTTCTCCACAACATAACGAAAAACATGCAATTGGTGGAGATAGAGATTTAATAGTTCGTTCCTCATACCAAACAATAGCTCCACAATGCACACATATATGGTCTGCATTGCCGCCATCCCAGTACGATCGAATTTGTCCTATAAAAGAGTCAAGAGTAAGTAAACAATCTCAATCTCATGTTACGTTTCATATATAAAATATGGTGTGCAATGACATGATACGTACGGGGTCTATTCTTATCTTGATGGTCGTATGATCGGGAAGTCATATTTTGTTGAGGAGGACGTATTCGTGTTGATGGCTGCAAAACTGTAGAAGTGCTGGAAGATTGTACAAGTGCATTTGTGGTACTAAAATAATGTACCACATTTCTGTTGGTACTATCATCTGCACATGAATCAAATGTAACTTGAGGGGGATTTCAATGCAAAAGGGTTACATGTTCGTTATTATCATGCAAACCCCAATTACTATAGAATGAAGGTCAGAAGTAAAGCCCACCGTAGCGACGTTGTTTTGTAGCTGTAACCACATGGGTTGGATTGGGAGGTCGTCCACGTAATCTAGGACGACCCCTACAACGCCTACTTGTATTGGCTTTTCCACGAGCAAATGAAGTTGTAAAGTGAGAAGGTGTTGATGAGACTATATCAGAACCGCTAGACATAGGATGGCCTCCATCAACACCGTCCATTACAAAATTCTAGTTTGGAGAAATAATCACAAGAATTAGTTATAGTATGACTTGGTTTCTTCTATGTTTCCTATAATTTAGGGTTTTGCATTTGTATAATGGTTTCTTCTATGTTTCCTATAATTTAGGGTTTTGCACATCTTAATAATGAATTAAAATAGTATAATGATTTTTTTAGAATGGTAAGAAGTATTAGTTATACTTGTATTATTAATATTTTTTTGTGGACAATTACATTTTGTTACATGGCTGGTGCCTTTACACGTGTGTATTATGGGGAACATAAGAATATATCAATTTTTTCCAAGATTATAAATTCCAAGGTGGACGGGTGTTTGGAAGCCACTTACCAACAAAACCTCAATCAAGAATTTCTAAATCTTGATTGCATAAATCTTTACTAAAAAACAACATTTACATGAATATACGTATTATTATATATAAAATATGGACGACACACTAAAAATGCTTTCTATATGATACTTATTAATCTAATACCGCCATAGACATATGTGTATAATTATAATAATAGAATATTGTTTGAGATATTTATATAATTATGTTTGGTAAATGTAAAATTGTTTATGCAATTTTGGTAAAAAAACAATTAAGGCAAATTTTCATTTCGTTGTAAATTATCAGATATGGTATGTTTGAATAAATAAAAAAAAGCAATTTAAATACAAATAGTAAGTTACAATGGAATGTGTAAAGTAATGGTTGATAATGGAAATGGGTAAAGCAATGGGTATGGAAACGGATCTAAAAAACAAAGGGGTTCTCATCTAATTATGTGTCAAGAATGTGAGACATGTGAAAGTATAAGGGGTAAAAAGGTATAACAGAAGGGTTGCAATCAGTTTGTGGGATTCTTGTGGACTGGAGTGTAAAATTGTTGTGACTGCATATAAAAGAGCTCATCAGTCACTTAAGGTTTCATTCTCTCATTCACTTGCACACCTACCTCTCAGTATGCTTCTAAGTTCGTTCAAAGTTGTTACGACCTGTGAAGATCCGTTGTGGATCTTGTTTAGTTGTTGATTCGTTTGTGGATCAGTATTTTTATTGATCTGGTAGTTCTCTCTATATTTGTTGTTCTTTCTATATTTGTTGTTCTTCAGTCTCATTGGGCTGGTTGTTGATCCAGTGTTGGATCTTGTAGTTTGATGTTTTTCTTTCTATGATCAACTGATATTTTCTATGATCAGAAGGGTTGCAATCAGTTTGTGGGATTCTTGTGGACTGGAGTGTAAAATTGTTGTGGCTGCATATAAAAAAGCTCATTAGTCACTTAGGGTTTCATTCTCTCATTCACTTGCACACCTACCTCTCAGTATCTCTCTGGATTCGTTCAAAGTTGTTACGACCTGATGGAGATCCGGTTGTGGATCTTGTTTGGTTGTTGATCCGGTTGTGGACCAGTATTGTTATTGGCTTGGTAGTTCTCTCTATATTTGTTGTTCTTCAGTCTCATTGGGCTGTAATTTGATATTTTATCAGTGGATCCTGTATTTTTTATATGTGCTGATTTAGGTCTTACATAAGTAAGATCTAGGGTTTGGGGAGTGTTTTCTGGTTGTGGAAATCAATAAAATTTTTGTCACCATTTTGTCGCTTCTCTGTTGTTCTTCGTTGTTTCTTTAATTTGTTTGTTGTTCGTCTTGATTCTTCATACCATTTGACATGAGTCAGAGCTATGGGATAGCTCTTGAGTCTGATTGTGGGGTTTCCGCTGTGAGATCTTGGGCTAAGATCTATTTCTGTGTATTTTTATTATTTTGTTCTGGTTTGATCTTTTCTTGGAGTGTGTGCATGTACAGATCTGGTGAGATTTGTTCAAAAATGGCCCAAACCTATAGCTCCAGTCCGTTCAAAAAATGGCCCAAACCTGTAGCTCCAGCCCGTTCAAAATTATGGGTTGTTTGAAGTTTGTCTATTTTTTCTATGTGATATCGTACTTATTCTGTTTCACAGTCCCATATATGAATCAGTCGGTTATATTAGTTAAACATGGAAGATTTAGTAGTGTCAATATTTGATTTACATTACTTTGTTCGTAAGTCAAGATCATACATGAAACAACAATTTTGGCGTTCAAATCATAAAAAATACATTTACCCTTTGTTGAGGCTTATACATTTGCTTTATGACATTTTTACCCTGATAAAACGAAGATAACTACTGTAGAGGAAGCCAAGAAATTCTATCCTCTATTTGGTCTCGGGGCAAATGTTGCTCTTATCTTCTCGGGCCGTGCGGTGAAATATTTTTCAAATATGAGAAAACATTTGGGCCCGGGGTCGATGGATGGGCCATTTCGTTAAAATTTATGATGAGCATTGTTGAGTTTAGCTATGAACTTTAAAGTACTTGCTTGAGTGTATTCTTTTTAGAATTTAATTTATGTTTAGTTTCTTGGTGTATAAACTTATCTTTTAGTGTACTTTCGCTATTGATAACTGATTGGGCTTGTAAAGGAACTGAGATAATGCAAGTTCACTAGAATCTTATGGCAGGGTATGTGTTTTAAGTGTGCATTATGGTTTTCAAAAAAAGTAAAGATACCAATATTTAAAAACAAACATCGTTACTTTTACTTTTAGATCTTTATTTAATGGAAGTAATTTTTTTTATATTTAGGTGATAAGGGAATGGACTGGATAATGCACTTTGGCTACTAATAAGCGAATGGGCTGGATTTGACTCTGTAAAAGGTGTCTATCAAGCCAGGTATGAACCTTTCATTTGTTATTTATTTATAACTTGATTTGTATTTTGTTTACAAGTCTAAAAGGTTGGATTGAGCCTAAAACAATTTAAAATTGAACCAAAAATTTGTTTTCTCATTAGAGTCTTATGGTGTAGTATTATTTAACAAAGTAGGATTTTTCATAAATATGTTTAATGATTAGGGATTATTTAAGATAACTATTGAGCTTTCAAGAAGTATGATTTTTTTATAATCATATACAAATAAGTATTAACATACCTAATGGCAGGTTGCTAAAATAGTTAATGTTAATGTCTATGAAGGTTAAAACAAAAATAATTAAAAAAGGAATAGTACCTTAAAACTTGAAAGAGAATAGGCTGAGAATCCTACAAAGCTTCAAATCTGTGTAATTCTTCCAACATATCTAAAAAACATTACACACAATAAACAAAATAAGTGTTATATAAAATAGTAGTCGTTAATTACACAACGTATATCTCATTATATATCTCTAAACACGCAAAGGTTAAGCGCAAAGCAACCCTAGGCGCAAAGAGCTGTGCCTTTTGTGACATAAGGTGAGGTCTGTTCAAAAGCATGCCGCTTTTGCGATTTGCACTTCGTGTTTTGATTTTAGACCTCGTCGCTTTTGATGATAAGCTTCGTGGCAGCATTTACAGGTTTTGATAGCAGAAAGGAGTGGCCTTATTTGGGTGTGTCTGAGAGAGAAGGTAAATTTTTTAACCTCTATTAAGCTTTATATACATGTTTATATGCAGCAAAATGCTGCCACCGTGCCCCACGTTCAGTATGCTTGTGACAGCTTCCATTTTTTTGGACATTTTTTAACTGGTGGGGGGGGTATTAAAAATTTTAAAACTGTGTCTTTACGGAAATTATTATTCACGTTGAATAACTGCCTGTGACAGCTTCCATGTTTTTTGAGATTTTTTAACTGGTCGGGAGGGAAATTAAAAATTTTTAAATGGCGTCTTTACGGAAATTATTATTTGTTATTTCTAATAGCTAAATGCACTTACATATCCTTTTTTATATAAAATGGTAATCGTTAATTATACAACGTATCTCGAAACTATAAATTAAATCAAAACCATGATTATTTTTTATTAATATATTTCATACAACAGTATTATTATATTTGAAAAATAATTATGTATGTATTACAAAAGTCTTGTTTTAGTTGTAAACCAAAGCATTAGTATTAACTTTTTTATAGTGCTATTTTATAAAACTTATTATTTAAGAAATGTTTTTAACTCTTTGATTTATTTACATAAACCGAGTGCATTTTCTTTTATTATAAAAGTATTCCTCACTTGCGTGCCATCTGTATTTAGTTACTTTCAACATATCAAATACTAAATTAACTTTTTTGACATGTGTTCTGCCAATTAGACAATATGAATTGCACTAAACCTTTATAAATGTTTATATATCTTGAGCTCAAATCTTTTGAATCGGTACCTGTCTTTTTTTTCAGTTTTATTCCTTACACAATATTTCAAAGATTGTTATTGTTATTTGCATCCCGAGGTGTTATTTTTTCTGTAATTTAGAATCAACGATGTTGTTTTGCTCTTACTAACTCATGTATTCAGGTTGTATTGGGCAGGCTGTGGCTATCAAAGAGAGAGTAACGGTAACAGGCGACTGAGTTTAATTTTTAATTTATTGATGTCAGGCTGTGATCTCTCCAAGTTTTGTTGTCGTTACTATAGGATACAATTAATATGTATTAGTATGTAACATAAACAAAGGGCAGATACGTTGAATAAGTTAAAAAGTTACGTTATTTAAACAAACCATGACATTTCAGAATATAGTGAACTTTTAAGCATCAAACGCAAGAACAATTATTGTTTGCACAAATTTCTGTTTCTAGGGTTTTTAATTTGTTGACTCTGATTAGCTATTTGTTATTGATGTTGTTTATAGTGAAGTTAGGTATATCGGAGTTTATGCACGGAATCAGGAATGGAGTGGAGACGTAAAGCTTGAATCCGAATATGAAGATTTAAAGAAGTTGTTGCTTTGCTCGATCTATGAAGCTGAATAAGCCCATTGTTGGAGCTGAACTGAATGTTTGCAAACATGTAAGTGAATATGTTGTCAATTTTATGATTTGAAGTATCGATAGATTTGGTGTTTAGTGATTTAAAAGAATAAATGATATGACAATTAAAAAATATTAGCATACTATAGGATAACAATTAATATATATTAGTATGTAACACAAACAAAGGGCAGATACGTTGATTAACTTAAAAAGTTATGTTATTTAAACAAACCATGACATTTCTGAATATAATAATTAGTATACCCCACTCTTCTAGTCTCCCACTTCCTAAAAGTTTAGGTTTAAAAAACTTTAGATAATTTAATTTGATTTCTGGTTTTTTCCTTCTTTCTGAACTCGACTTAGACATATCTATAATAAATATATTTTCATAATAGAAACGGTTATATAACATATACATTAATAATATGGTAGTAGGTAATTACTAATATCAATAATTATTAACATATTCATTTGTAGGATTCTATGTTATATAGTTTAGACAGTAATAATAATAACATGATGATGATAAGTAATTATTTATTAATATCAGTATCGTACAAATATCATTAATAATATATTAGTATTACTATTATACTAAGGAAACTTATATAAAGCAAAGATGTAAAATAAAATTTAAGTCATGTGGATAAATTAAAAACTCACTAAACATGGTTCAAAGTAAAGCTAAAAACAAAAAAAACCATAGCAAATACTTATCAAAACTAAAGCTTTAAACGGACTCCACTTGAACAACTCGTTCACGGGAACGTATTTCAATTCGTGGAATTTTAAATTTCTTCCAAAAACTCTCCATTGAATCTGCAGTATCAACCATCTCATCGCCGGGCTGTGGATCATCTTCGGAAGCTCCATGATCACTGCTGCTGACGTTAATAACCTCTTTCCAGTTCCAGGTGGCAATAGACTCCAACCTTTTGTTTAGCTTGTCACACTTCCATTTCTAAGATAACAACAAATTAAAAAGTTAATGTGGATAGAAGAAATAAAATATATAACACTAATGTAATTCAGATTTACCTGCTCACTGATTTCACGGAGAATTGTTGACTCTCCATCACATTGTATTATCTCAACACTTTTTACAGGTTTCTACAAAATCAATGTGCATCATTAGGTACCACTTTTACAGGTTTCTACAAAATAAACATAAATTTTAAGTATATTTACTTACAGGTGATTCAAGGTGTTGCTGCTCTTTGTCTTCTTCGGTTTTGCGATCATACTTTTCAACTCCGTAAGTTGGCTCCGACTTAAAATAGAAAAGATAAAAACATTATGAAGTAAAATGATAGGTAAATGTGTAGAGCACAAAGAATTTACGTTTAAATATATTTACTTTCAGGTAATTCAAGTGTTGTTGCTTATTCCCTTCTTCGGTTTTGGGATCATATTTGTCAACTCGGTAAGTCGGCTACACCTTAAAATACAAAAGATAAAAATATTGTAAGGTATAAATAGTAGTAGCTAAATGTGCAGAACTGAAAAAAAAATTATTTAATGGAAATTAAAATACCTCAGAATTTAGATATGTTGCATTCGTCTTTCTCTGCTCCATTTGCTTAAACTTTGATAACCTGTTTTATTCTAGAAAAAGTAATTGTGGTGCTTCTTATATATAGGCTGCAATTGGCAATTTCAACATACACCACTTGCCCACTACATGATAGTTTCTTCATCTATCAACTGAAAACTGATGAGAATTTAAATCAACCGCTGCAGACGTGGTAAAATATCTAATATTTCGCTAACTCTATATTATTATTATTATTTTAATTTTATAATTTGATCACATGATAAATAATGTAGGTACAAAAGTGGAGATTCAATTGTTAATATCTAAATGCAAGTTAACCAAATGAAATTATATATCAAAGGTAAACTATCTAATTATACATTTATATTTTATAATGACTCTTTATACTTAATTAAATAATGCACACTGTTCTATTTACAGGTTTGAATTGATACAACCAAGTACGTAATTTAATGGAAACAGAGTATTTGTAAACTATGGGAGGTTACCAGCGAATAATGTGGGTAGAAGGAGAACGTGGTTGAGATTAAAAATTTAAGACTTTTAATGGATAGGATCATCCCAAAAATTAGTTGAGATTGGTGAGAATTTAAATCAACAGCTGACCAAAAATCAGCTGAGATTGGTGAGAATTTCATTCAACAGCTGCAGACGTGGTAAAATACCTAATATTTGGCTAACTGCATATTATTTTTTTTAAATTTTATAATTTGATCACATGGTAAACAATGCAGGTACAAAAGTGGAGATTCAATTGTTAATATCTAAATGCAAGTTAACCAAATGAAATTATATATCATAGGTAAACTATCTAATTATAGAGTTATATTTTATAATGACTATTTACAGCTAATTAAATTATGCACACTGTTCTATTTAATGTGGGAGGTTACCAGCGAATAATGTGGATAGTTGTTTATAGATTTAAATTTAAATTGCTGCTAAATGCTTTTTAATGTCAATCCGCACATGTTTTTTTAACAGGTTTAAAATAGTAGTTTGTAATGTTATGGTTTATGTTTCCAACTAAATTCCCACACTTTTAGCTAATATTCTATGTATAGATGGATCGTGGGCTTTATTTTGTATATAAATTTCTATTATTAGGTATATTTTTTATATTATAGATAGATAAATCGTGGGTTCCCTTTAACCAACTTAAAAATTTAGATGAGCAAGTTAATCTTAGATAGAACGTGGGGTAAGGTCAAACTCAACCAAAAAAAACTTCCCCTTCAAGAAGGTTTTCTTGAATGATAAGGGTCAGGATTAAATCTTATTTTCATCTAATGGCTGAGATTGCATCTTTGTTCTCTTTGACTTTAAGATCTACCATCTCAAGAACAGGTTAATTCTGTCACGTTTTATGTTTTCTTGCTTTAACTTTTATCAAAGTATTAGTCTTTTCATGAGTTATAAGTTGTAACATTACGTTTTGGTAGGTAATTTAGATTACTGTTTGAAGATTTCTGTTTTTTTATATTTATTATCTATTTACAAACTGATATTGATGAGAACAAAGTCATAGAAAAATGTTTCATAAAATTTGTGTGCTACCGCTTGTCGTCATTTGTTAAACAATAATATAGTTTAAATAAAAACAATAGAGTTTCATAGCATGTTTGTTTTAATAAATTATTTTATAATAATGAAGTAAAATTGATTATCTTTTGAGAAATGAAATGCTTCCTTTTATATTATAATTTATGGAAAACAAAAATTTAATAATTAAAGGTGAAAAATAAATATATAATAATTAAATGACTATGTTGTTAAGAAGGACTTTAGTTGAATGGCCCAAACACAACTTAAAACTAATCCATGTCTTCAAAACCCTAAATCCCCTTCAGCTTTTCACTCGCCCAACCAAAACACTGAAACAAAGTGGCGTTGAGTCGCTGCTTCCTTACAAATCCAATACATATTCACTAATTAATTGAATACATTTTTCGCTAATTGTTCTTTCAAATCAAATCCGTACCCCGGTAAGTAATCAAGTTCGCACAAGTTTCTGTTTCTAGGGTTTTTAATTCGTTGATTCTGATTACAATATGTTATTGATGTTGTTTATAGTGAAGTTAGGTATATCAGAGTTTATGCACGGAATCGGGAATGGAGTGGAGACGTAAAGCTTGATTCCGAATATGGAGATTTAAAGAAGTTGTTGCTTTGCTCGATCTATGAAGCTGAATAAGCTCAATGTTGGAGCCAAACCAAATGTTTTGCAAACATGTAAGTGAATATGTTGTCAATTTTATGATTTGAAGTATCTATGGATTTGGGTTTTAGTTACTGTAAAAGAATAAATAATATGACAATTAAAAAAATATTAGCATACTATAGGAAAACAATTAATATATATTAGTATGTAACATAAACAAAGGGCAGATACGTTGATTAACTTAAAAAGTTACGTTATTTAAACAAACCATAACATTTCAGATATAGTGAACTTTTAAGCATCAAACGCAAGAACAATTTGTTGTTTGCTTTTCACTGAAAACCGAGGAATTTTAGTGGTTCTTATAAGAGATACAACCAAATCTGCTCTTATACACATTATCCTCCTTGTAACGTCTTTCACTTAGCCTCATTTCCGATTCCAATTCTTTAGCACATATGACCTTTTGCTACATCTTGCAAGTTTACATAACTAATATGAAAAAACTTGTCAATAACATTTAGGTTTATACAAGGCATTTTTATACATATATAAACAAATAGCTAGTAAGTGTTTCAAATCTTGAAGTTTTAGATTAGTAAAACATACAAAGTAGCTCTACGTTAAATAACAGTGTAATTGCATGTTGGAATGAAAAACACAAATACGTTACCTCTTTGCTAATTTCATGATCTAAGTTAGATTTGTAAGGACTAAAAAACTCTGGTAGTATTTGATGATCTCAACACTTATATCATCTTCCTGTACCACACAATATTTAATACGTGAGAACAAAATAAACTCAATACTAACATATGTATAATAAACAGTTTAAACTGCATATTCAATTCATGGTGTAAGTCGGATATGAAAGAACTCCAAAACATCCTGTATTCAAGTATCTCAACTCTATTATCATCTTCCTCTGCGTTTCAAAAAAAATACATGAGAAAAAATCAAACTCATTACGCAGTTACTAACAATTTGAAATATATTAACCTTCACTTCAGGTCACGGTGTCAGTCGGATGTCAAACGACTGGAAAACGGGTGTGGGTCTGAAGTACAGTCTCGTTAGTTGCAAGGCCCTTCTTTGGCTCAACCAAGCGTGAAACAAAACTTTCAAATTAGCAGGTACATGTATTAAAACATTTGATTAGTTTAAATACTTCCGAATTTAGATCTGTTGTTTTCATCTTAATCTGCTCCATTTGCTTAAACTTTGATAACCTATTTTATTCTAGAAAAATTAATTGTGGTGCTTCTTATATATAGGTTGCATTTGGCAGTTTCAATGTACCCCACTTGCCCACTACATGATAGTCTCTTCGTCTATCAACTAAAAACTGGTGAGAATTTAAATCAACAGCTACAGACGTGGTAAAATACTTAATATTTCGCTAACTGCATATTATTTTTTTTTAAATTTTATAATTTGATCACATGATAAACAATACAGGTAAAAAGTGGAGATTCAATTGTTAATATCTAAATGCAAGTTAACTAAATGAAATTATATATCATAGGTAAACTATCTAATTATACGTTCATATTTTATAGTGACTCTTTGCAGTTAATTAAATAATGCACATTGTTCTATTTATAGGTTTTAATTGATATAATCAAGTATGTAATTTGATATAAACAAATATGTTTTTTTTCTGTTTAGTATATAGGTTTGTTTTTTCACTTATTTTTACATACAACTGTACATACTATTATATTTAATTTTTTATTAAATATATGTTTTACAAAAGTCTTTTTTAGCTTACTAACAATGGTTAATTTTACTAGTGTGATTTTTTTGCAGGTTGCATTTAATGAAGTTTTATTTTTGTTTTTATTGTTGTTTTTATAAGTTAGAACATGGATGGAAGTTTCTTTTGTAATTGTTGTTTTTACAACAGAATCGTGGCCAGTAATCTTCCCATTAAAATCGGGTTAGCAGGTCAAAGGAAATCTAGGAGGATAACTATTAAATAACTGCTGCTTTTAGAAGGAATTTTATATTTTAAATGGCTGAGATCTCATGTTGATCCAATCGCCTAGATCTTTTGTTGTTCCTATTGACTTTAATGGGAACATAAGAATATATAATGTGCTGATTTTAACATGTTTCACATTCAACCCATTTAAACACGGTCAAAATGGGTTGAGCCGGGTTGGTTATCTCCTAGCACTTCTATTTAGCTTTTTAGCAAGAAAATATAAAGAAAGAATGTGTAAATATGGTTCTAAATTTTGAAGTGTTATAATAATAGTTTAAATCTTTGAAAACAAAACTATTTAGAAAGTTGTATGCGTTGATAGTAGACTGTAAGCAACTTAAAACCCTTTTGCTTTAGAGGTATAATTTATTTGACATGTTTCAAATATAACAAACACATTTCGACCATTGGCGTTTGATCCATTTGACCCAGTTTTATCCATTCCCTTTCTGTTTATTTCTTTGATTTGACCTATTTGAAATAGCAGAGACCTACATCAAGCCATTTCTTAAGTAAATTGGTCTTTGTTGAAATAACACCAGAGAAACAATGAAATCAAGAAACACAATTAACTCTCAACGTTTGAACCTTACTTTTCAATGTCGATCACTTATTACAAAGAAATAAATGATGAACGAATCAAATTACTAACAGAATGATTGTTTGACGTATTTGTTCTAACCAACTATTAGCAGCTAATTATTAACTGACATAGATTGGTTATAACAACTTTACTAATTCTTCACGATTAGCCCCTGATCTTTCGCTAACTTTCTAATTAATGATAACAGTATTTATTGACCATGTTGACACAATAGTTGGACTGCAATTCTACACCTAACAGTCAATATGGCCACCTCTAATTAAGATCTTTGAGTAATCATGGGCACCATATTGCTAATGGATTCTTCACAAGAAAAGCTGAATAAAAGTATGATTTAATTACCTTTAGATCCTCGAACTGTATCTTTCCCTTGGAAGGCCAAGATGATGGCGGTCTGTTGTTCTCTAAAGTTACTGGTTGCTCGGGTGGAATATGCATAAATTGTTTGATTCTTTCTATTGATATGATATAATTGGCTAAGCGACAATACCATCTAGTAAAGAACACTTGGATACTAGATAGTGCCAATGCATAAGGTAGAGAGAGGCCAACCAACCCTACATATGCAAAGACAGGATTCTTGTAGTTAATAACTTAATACATGGCATAGAGATGAATCGACATACTTTAATGTAGACTTCAAATTATGACGTTTGATGTAATCAACCTTCAAAACTTACCCAAAAATGCATAAAAATAAATCAAACTTGACACATATTTGAATTGTGTGTATGGAACTTAAGATGCGCTTAATTATGAAGTAATAACACATAAAACTTTAAGTTTGATGTGTAGATAACTTTTAATTTTACTATTTGATGTAAGCAACGTCATGTTGACTATTTGAAGTTGTAGCAAATTAAAAACAACAAGAGGTATGCTTTGAAAGTTTAATCATCAGAGCTCAACTAAGTTCGCTACATATAATTGGTGTTGTTACCCCGAAAAATGTTGTAAAGTTTGATACATTTCCATGCATAATATATTAGAAGTTGGTTACATCAAATGTATGTTTGTAAATTTAATTATATGATAAAGAAAGTAGTTAGTAACTTGGTTTGTAATCACATTTAACATACTTAAAAAGATTGGACCAAAATTGTTTCACCTAAACTTGTTTTGATGATTAGCCAACCAGTGCCACCTCTAGATCCCACAAACATACCTGAAGACACAGAGCCTTTTCGAGTGTAAACCAAGAGAAACGCAACTGTGATTAGGATTAGGTTTGAAAACGCTTCTGTTCTCAAAATCAACCATTCTAATGTTGCATTTGAGAAAATAAAAGTACTTGCATCACTATCCACCAACTTTAGGAAATCTTCAAAAAACCTATCCTGCATTTTAAATGCTCTTATTGTTGCAACTCCAAGTGATGTTTCAGATGCATAATTCACAAGGGGTGCTTTTGTGGTCCCATTTATTCTCATTAGCTTCCTTACAGTTGGCTGATAATATCCCTGAAGTTTAGAAAAAGATTTTAGGCTGCCCGCATTGTGCAACATTACAAATCGACCAACAGTATTTGTTCAGTACTCTCACTTTGTAACATGAACTAGACTTAAACATTGTATTAAAGGATAAAAAGGATTCACCTGCACATATTTTGAAGCCGCGATGGCAAAGATGGCTACAATCAGAACTTGCCAAGTCACTGAAGCCATAATACCAATTGTGGCAAGTGAGTCAATACCAGCACTAAACGCAAAGGCCAACGAAAATGGTATGTCAAAATCAATCACACTCAAATCAGATGAGACCTGCATGAATAATGTATTAGTCACCAAATATGTTGTGTCAGGTTTTTGTGTTTCTACATGTTGAAAATCAATTGGACCAGGCAAGACCACACAGCCGTATTTATGACAACTCAGCCACTGCTCTTTTGTTTATCTTATTAATTGAACCCCGACACAAAACCAATTACAAAAGACCCTTTTGTTCTAACTCAAACTCCTAAAAACAAATTGCCTTTACTCAAATAATGACCTAAATACTAACAATTATTCTAACTAATTACTAAATAATATCCTCAACACCTTGGATAATTATCCCTTTTCTGAAACTCCTCTTTTTCATCACCTCACCCACTTTAACCGACTTCCATTTTCACATGTGAACCAATTAGGATTAATTGACATCTTTCTACACACACATATGCCATACCCTTCTCCTTTTACATATTTCCAAAAATCAATAGTACAGGGAGGTAATGAACTCTTACCCTTGTTAGAATCCGTCCAATTGGAGTAGAGTCAAAGAAGACCATGGGAGCAGTGAAAACCGAATCTGTGAACTTGTGGAAAAATGCCTTAGATGCTTTTAATCCCAAAAGGGTAGCAAAAAGTGATCTCAGAGACACAAAAAGCATGCTTGTAGTTGAAGCCAAAGTGTAAACATAAATCAACATGACATTGGTGATTTTAGGGATTTGGATACCATATGTTAGCCACTAACTTGCTGCTACCTGGAGAGCAACAAAACCAACATGACTCATGACACTTAAAGTCAAAAACCATGATCCTTCTGAGATGATAACATAATCTAAGAATGTCTTCCATCCAACATTCCCTGTCTCCTTTCTTCTTCTTCAATCAATTGTACTCCTAAACCCTTAGTCAATATCTTTTCCTTGCTGTTCTTTTGACTTAGCCAATTTTTATTATCTGTGTTATGAAGTTTGCTTTTAAATTCAGAAGATGAAGTATCTAAGCTTGTAATGGAATCTTTAGGAGCATTCACAAGCTTCCCAAAAGCTGTCCCTGCCATTAGCAGATCCTCATAGTTTCCTGTTTGTGTAACCTGACCATCTTGCATAACCTTTATAATAGAGTCAACATATACAACTGGTTAAATTGATTAACCATATATTTCACATAAAACGATCTAAAGGTTTTAAATATCTTATATATATCCTTCTAGGTCCTAAAATATCATATGTACGCGTTTACATATTAAAAGTTTCAATGTTTTATTAAACGAAAGAGAAAAAACATTAAGAGGCTAGGTGTGATGATCCAAATAAATTTGTTCATTCATTAAAATATACCCTTGGGAGTAATTGATGTTATCTTTTTTTATGTCAAAAAGATATAAGTAAAATTCTTGATGTTCAAGGTAGAGACTTAATTATGAAATTTAGAATGATATATATGACGTTACAAAATTTAGGACACACGTAAAATTTATCCAATTTAATATCTATAATAAATATTATGTTTAATCCTGATTACCAGAATCTTGTCAACAGATGAGAGAAATTCCACTTGATGAGTGACAAGAATGATGGTTTTACCCTTAAGATAAGTCATAACACAATCCTGAAACAAAATATAATATATATATATGAATGTTGAGTGTTTGTGCAGGTATTGTAAGGGTAATGATAATCAAATAGCGTTTCCTGGTATCATGTATGGAACACTTTCAAAATATTGTACTATCCTTTTAAATGTGTAAAGTGTCATGAAATCAACTTTAGAATAATAAAGGAAACACACATATTTAACTATAAGCTAAGAAAAACTCGAAGAAATAGTGACAAAGGGAGATTCTAACATAGGTTGTAAGTTCTCATTGATTCTTTATGTCTATAAGACCAAGAAATAGGCATAATATAAATATTTGGAGTACATCTTTTAAGTACATTTTTCACTTTTGGTGGGAAAAGTAGTTATAATACTAAAATTACAATAATATAGAGAAGGAAATAATACTTTCTGTCGCAAAGAATAGTTATATTTCTTTTATAACTGCTTTATTAAATCTCAATAATACTAAAGTTACCGCCTCTTAGAGGGGAGGTCACAGTTTCAAACCTGCTGCAATAGAAGTAATTTAGAATAATTAGCTTGAAGTACAATAGAGGTAAGATTAGTTTGTCGTTCAAAAAAAACCTAAAATTACAATAATATAGAGAAGAAAGCCTAATAGTTTGCAAAATGTCATTGTAAGAAGGTAAAGTCTTACATTAAAGAGACTTGTTGCAGTGTGTGCATCTACTGCACTGAAAGGGTCATCTAGAAGATAAATGTCAGCACCATTGTATACTACTCGCGCAAGTTGAATCCTTTGCTTTTGACCACCACTCATGTTAATCCCTTATTGGCCAATTTCTGTTAAATCTCCATGTTCAAAAGCTATAATATCTTCATCCAAAGCACAAGCTTTTATGGCTTTTTCAGACTTATCTCTAACCATTGGCTTTCCATACAATATGTTATCTTGAATTGTACCACTATGAATCCAAGATGTTTGGCTAACATAAGCAATTGATCCACAAACATCCACCTGGAAACAAAAAATTTGCAATGAACTTGATAAAAATTACAAAACTTGAACGCATTTATTAAATGGTCAAATTGCATTGTAAGGTTACCAAACAAGGTTAAAGGTCGTGTTGGGTTATGTGTTGAGGCTTGATTTGAGTTGGGCCCGGTTTAGTTAAAGAAACTAGTTACTTTGAAGACAGTTAGTCTTTTTTTCGGTGAATAGGTTATTAACCCTAGTTGTAAACACTATTTAAATGATCTTTGTACTTCTAATATCTCATAACCAGTGGTCAAAGGCAAAAAGCAATAAAATTCCTGGTTACAGCTTGTGGACGTAGGTTTCACATGGAAACCAAAACACGTAAGTCCTTGTGTTCTCATATTTGTTTATTTTCAAGGTATTATTGTTGATTGTGTGTGTTGCTTCCGCATGCGTATATCTAAAAGGTCCAGCCAATTAAACATATAGAACGGTGAAAATACCCATAGGTGTCATGTCTTCAACTTATGGGTACTAAAGCCAGTTCTTAGGTCTAATAACGTAACCCTAATAGATTTTTTCAGTGGTTTTTTTAAATATATGTATTACTTATGGGCATTGGACTCCAAACATTATGATACCAGATATTACCAGATATTGACGTCGGAAGCGAACTCTTCTTTAAATACGCTGATATAGAACAACAAAAAATAGGAGTTTTCTCATTCAACTAGCATAGTCTAATTGAGTATTCGCATTTGACTCCTTAGAAACCAAAACAAGTTCAGAAACCTTCTCGAAATGCTTATGGTCTTTCTAGACCAATTAGAAATAGGAAAAATCATTTTTTTTCTAAACGTTTCAAAAATTATGAGGGCTTTGTGCCACAGAAAAAATGGTTACCAGCTAATACAAGTACTAATATATAGACTTACTGTTCCAGAAGTTTTGGATATTTCTCCAAGAATAGCATATAGCACAGATAATTTTCCGGCACCAGTTGACCCACACACAGCAATTTTTTGCCCACATTTTACTTCTAGATTTATATCCCTAAGTGTTGGAATAGGTGATTTAGGATCCCATGCAAAATTCCCATGTTTTATTGTAACACTGACATCAAATTTTCCCCTTTCTTGGTCTCTTTTAAACAAATCATCCTTTAGTTCATCATCAACTAAGAAAGAATTGATCCCGTCAAACGAGACGTTGACTTGGATTAATGCAGAATATTCCGATAAATGTTTTTGGGAGTGGAAAGACATGCAAGTTTTGAAAAAGTACACAATATTTCGATGAACGAAAACAAAAGATTTTTAAACCATGTTACAATTGAATTCCAACTACACGAATGGGTTACGAATGGACGCGTGTTTTCAAGACATGCATGAGTTTCATGGCTAGTGACGGGATTGTCCTAGCTACAACTTAGGGATTTATTGTCCTACAACTGAACAAAGGACTAGATTGTCCTACATCTGAACAACAGGACTGGATTGTCCTGCATCCTTTGTTTTAAACGCTTTTCAGTTTTACAACTATCGGGGAAATACATGTACAATGGTATGATAAGCTAGGGAAGGAAACAACTTAGATCATGTACGAATAGGGTTGTACTTAAGCACCATTAATTTTGTTAGACCGTGGAACAAAGGGTTAGATCTATCGGGTTTTGGCGAGCCCCACTCTTGGTCATGGATCCACACGGAAGAGTGCATTTGTGTCCCAGTCGAGGGTAATCGACAAAATCGTCTATGGTTGGATTGCTTCCTATGTCGTCACACATATTAATGTCCTTGCAAAACATTAATGATCAACAATTTCATAAACGCTTTTGTGTACCGGTTTTTATACAATTACAACTCACATCTCAATGATTCAATTACTACAATTAAAACACATGAACTCGCCAACTTTATGTTGATTTTCGCATGTTTTTCTGAGGTTACAAATTCAAATCATGGCATGGAATAGGAGAACCCATAGGGATTCAAGTACTTAGCAGGCGGTCGCTTTCTAAAAGTCTTAACACTAAACACTTCCGCTCTGCAACGAAGATACCAGTCAAATCACATCAACTCTGATTAATGCGTGTGTGACAATTTTCACGAAATTAGTAAAATAGCGTTAAAATTAATGCACTTCACTTTTGCTCCCGAGCGCCCACATATATATACATTGTATGCGCATACCGCAAGCGGGCATAATGTAACAAAGGGAATCACTTATTTTATAAAAGGCAATAATAAAATAATACTAATAATAATAATAGCATTCTCTCATTATTCATTATTCATGGGAACTACACTAGTACAATATTTTATACAAATAATAAAGAATATAAAGATAAAATACAACTTTATGAACTAGAACTAGATTGATTCTAATCAAGGTCTTCTATGAGAACTTCAACTGCCATATTTTGTATGATTCTTTGGCTGTAAGAATAAACAAACTGTTGTTGACACTTATGGCTCATGATTATGTTCAACGGATGTATCTTAAAACATATTTTGTGTCTCCTCTATGATGAACATTTCTGTCTCACAGGGTAAAACAGCCGAAGTAGTTTGTGGAAAGGTTCCACCAGGTTAATGTGTTGGATATGGGATGTCCGATAATTGATTAAGCCACGTTATTAACAAGGTACCATTCAAGAAATTACACTTTGGACCGACAAACAATTAATGATATTTTAGCGTTAAATACTAGTACACGAATTGGGGTATAACATAATGTGGTAATTAAATATTTAATTAAGTTATTATTTATGAAATATGTATTTAGTTATTAATTGTTTAAGAAATAACTAATAAGTAAGTGTAGTTATTATCTAATTTTTTAAATAATAACACTATATAATATGGGGTTCGTTAGAGAAGAAAATTAAATTGAGAAGAAATACAATAAAAAACAAAATTGTAAAACATTAAATAGTTTTTCTCTGGTCTTATTAATTATAATGTTTGACTAATTATTTGGTCATAAAGACTATTATCTTTCACACTAAAATTTTTCCTACACAAATCAAAATTTATCTTACATGTTTTGAAAGTTATCATACACATATTGAAATTTATTTTACAGACCTCGTAATTTATCCTACACTTTCAATTAATTTCTTTTTCTTCCTAGAAAAAGTATATTTTTTGAAATAAGTTACAAATTTAATGTAGTTAGCTATTAAAAAGGAATATCACCAATTAATTATCTAAGTTTACCAATATACTCATATACTAATATTAAATACAAAAATTAAATAAAGTAATATAAAGCATTATTATTGGTTGAAATTTCTTCCTTTTTATTCTTACAAAAAATTTCTTCTCATTTGAATCCTCCAATATATATATATATATGTGTGTGTGTGTGTGTGTGTGGTAGGCTTCATTTGAGAATCACTCTTATTGCGAAAACCACAACAACCAATATGAACACAACAAAATAAACTCACCCCACCCCTACCCCAACAAAAAAAACTATACCACACCAAAAAACCTAACCCCCCTCCCACCCACAAAAACTTAAAACAACCTAAATCCCCCACCCAAGCTAAATGATAAAAACTAAATCATAAAGCTAAACCGCACAACTAAATACTAAAAAATATTATTACTAAAAATCGCTAAATTTTGTCACTAAATAAAAAAATTGAACAACAGTACCGCTTCATATGTTATGCATACACATGTGCAGCGGTACTGTTGTTCAATTTTTTTAATTAAAAATCGGCTAAATTTCGTCACTAAAAATAATATAAATTGAACAATAGTGTATGCACATGTACAGTGATATTGTTGTTCAATTTTTTTAGTGACGAAATTTTTCGATTTTGAATAAAAAAATAAAGTATTTATGTGTGTTTTTAATTTTTTTAGGTATTTTTTGTTGTGTTCACACTAGTTGTCACACCCTCAAAATCCGCGAGAGGTGTGCCGGACAAGGATCAAGCCACTAATCATGTTGAACCATTAATAAAGTTATCAAAATTATCACCATCAACACGATTAGTGATCTAAAGTTTAAATGTCCAAAAACATAGTTTAACCAACAGCAGAAGCAAACAGTTTAAAAATCCAAACAATGTTTAAAAGCCATAATTGTTTAAATAAAACCAATTCAAATAATTAATGCAGCCACAACACTCTAAATGCACCAAGCTCCCAAGCAATACCTATCAACCTGCAAAGCATGCACAAGCGTATCAACAAAGGTTGGCGAGTTCACAGTTTTTCAATATTGTTATAAAAAAAATTAGGTTGTTAAATTACTTAATTTATAAAACATGTCATGGGGAGCTACCCCATCTTTAAGTTACTAAATTGTGTGGTACCGAAACTTTGATTTTTTAAGTTGTTTATGCCCCAGGTCAATGTCTATCGTCATTGACCAGTTGCCAAGGCATAAAAGTTCACACCCGTCCTCCCAGGTACGGTGTAAGGTTTGTCAACCTAGTAGTGCTATCAACTAATATCTCGTTCACTAGGCCGCAACAATTAATCGGTATGATGTCTGGGGACTTTCAGATAGAGTTCGTTTAGTCCGCTAAAGACATGAAATATAACTTAGCATTTAACAGTATCCCAAACCAGGGATACTATGCAATCCCAAAAAAGGGAAAGTGAAGTTAACAGTATTCCAACCTAGAAATACTAGGCAATCCAATACTCGAGAAAGTGACGTTCCCAACCACCGAGAATACATGCTTTTAGAAAAGGTGTGAACTCACATTTGTTTTGCTCGGTAAGAAATAAAGTGCATATAGTAGCGAAGACGATCAACCACGTCCTAAGATGATTATCATGTAGTTCATTAGTGTGGGTTCATGCAACACGTATGTTCCTACACAGTTCATTAGTAGCAAAGACGATCAACCACAATTTAATATTTTGCACGTAACACATTTATTCATGGACAATTTAGTCAAATGTAAACATACATAACACCATAGTATAATCCATACTTAGTATCAATCATACAATCGTCAAACACATTAAAACATTTTATGATATTACAAGCAAGCATCAAGCACGTCAAATCCATTTGTCAAAATTCAGCATTTACACTTAATTCTACACAGTTTTCGGGAATTATTTTAAAATAGTCTCAGAACTTCAAAAATTCCCAGAAAATATAGAACATGCCAAACAGTCCATTTCATTTTAAATATATATTCAGAACCTAATTCTTTATAAATTTGCCATGAATAATCAAACACTGAACAGTGGTTAGATTCGTCGCAATCGGACCCCTGCCCACTAAATATTTTCTCAAAGATTCCTTGTTTATCCGATTGACTTAAAACCAACGGAAAAATTCTTCAAACATTAAAGGCTATCTACAGTAATAATTTCATAGCAAAACTCCAAATATGCAGCAAGTTATGACCCAAAACATATCGCGTAAAATATGAAGAAAAACGCAGCTTTAATTGCTGAAACAAAACAATTTATTTAAAATAGCAAACGACGTCCAAAAATCATGGTTCCAACACCATTAGAAGCGTATTTCAAAATAGCATGTAATAGATTCAAGAAAATCAAATTTTTGTTAAGTTATGACCCGGTTACAGCCGATTAAAGTCGGTTATAACTGTCGGACAGATTCTGTTTTCGCTACCCTAACTCCCCAACCGAATTATATATGCACCCAATGACCCATAACATTTATTCAAAGCAGATTGACATCCTTATACGCCATCTACACTATTAAAACTGTAGGTTTTAACTCAAAACCCTTCAAGATTCAATCCTTACCCAAACTCTAGCAACCAAACAAGTCCCTAACTATAATAAACTTTGTGTACACTCCACTACTAGTAACATAACATACAAATTTTCTCCTAACCACAGGAAATCAAAAAAGTAAAAGAAACACAACGAAGTAACAGCGATTATAAAACATTGTTTAATACTAACCGGTCGGAGATGAGAGAGTGCTAGAGCGAGAGAGTGTGAGTTCGGCTGAGAGAAAGGTGATCACGATGGGGTAGCCCCACCTGCTGCCGTAAACTTGAGGGAAGTAGGAAGTAGGCTTTGTTGTTGTTTGGGAGGTATGAAGCCACATTCAACTTACTAAATTTAAAGATGAAAAGATCTGGTGGCGGTTGTGGTTTATGAGAGTTGCATCGTAAACCTTGTAAATGGGTGTGAGCATGATGGGCTGCAACTAATAAGAGTGGGACAAGAGTTGTGTGGACTGAAATCAAAAGGGGATATGGAAGGTGGGCCGCAATCAGAAGTAACAACTTTGAAAATTGTTGTTATGTTATATGTAACACCCCGACCCGCAGCGGAAATAAGAGTCGGGGCATAATTGGGTTATCACCAAAGCACATGACATTTACTATTATGTTTCATAATTAAATGAAGTCAAAGTTACATTTCTCAAACATCCAAACATGTTCATTCATTACAAGGGAAAATAACCAAACATAATAATCCAAATACTAAATCGTTTTATTTCTTCTAATTCAGGTCCTACGTATTCCTAGCTGCTGCTGGTTCACCTGTATCATGTGTAAAATAGGAGGTTTTTTGGGTCAACATAAGTTGGCGAGTGAACCTTATAGATAAACATTTGATAATAATTTTCTGGTTAGTTTATCAATAACATATTGTGCATAATCATAAAAGAGCACATGTATGGAATCAAACATTGGCAAACATCAATTAACAATCGATAACATACATGAACATACCAACAGCATATAACAATTAACATAATTGAACTGTGCGATCAAGGCTCAATCAAACGGAGCCGATCGTATTGCATGAACTGGAAATGTAAATTGGACTGTGCGCTCAAGGCTCAATCAAACGGAGCCGAACGTATTGCATGAACTGGAAATGTAAATTGAACTGTGCACTCAAGGCTCAATCAAACGGAGCCGAGCGTATTGCATGTATTGAAATGTAAAATGAAATGACCGATCAAGGCTCAATCAAACGGAGCCGATCGTGCGGGCACGCCCTGATCAACCATATAATAAAATGGGGATCAAACTCAACCTCGATGGATGGGGAGCTACGGCCTCGGCAATTGCATGTACTGAAATAATAATTTGCAAACAATAATAACTACTTAACAGCAACAAACTAATACACATGTCATGATATGATATATGCACAATTACTTGGTTATAATATGTAAATGAGCAAGACACATGATACACCCCAAAAACGTGATTAAAACGAGGAATTTGAAGGGTTCACTCACATTGGGTGCGTTGGATTGGATATAGCGAGATGCGCACGATTTAGACGAACGAGTCGACGAGGAATACTAACCTAAATAACAATGGAAAAATATATTAAAATGGATGGATTTTATTAAGGGTTCTAATGGGATTTTTAGATATATTTTTGTGAGTTTATGGCTATTTTCTATCTTTAAAAATGTTATTTTTAAGTATTTTAAATTGATTTTTAAATTAAAATAAACAAATAAATATTAAAAAAAAAATTATTTTTTTACTGTTTGACCGTTGACCGTTGACCGGTTCGGTCAGCGGTAATTATTTGCGCCAAGCGGGATTCGAACCGGTGACCTTCCGTTCACGCGCACGTAGCTCTACCAGCTGAGCTACGTGACTAACCTGTTAGAAATCCAGTTTTAATTATATTTATACACTTATTCGAATTTACCGAAAATTCCTTTATTTTGCAAAACGTTTTAATCTCATTGAACCGGTGCTTGTGACGGGACTCGATCGCGCGACGTGTAGTTTATTTTGCACACAGTCCACCGCTGGACTGTGTGTCTAACCCGGTTATATTCTTGATTTATATTATACTTAACAACTACTCGCTCTAACCCGGTTAGTTCATGAATAAAAAGGAAAGTTATTACGCAGAGTGTGTGTAGTAAGGATCGAACCCGGGACTTGTATATAAACTTTGCACACAGTCCACCGCTGGACTGTGTGTCTAACCCGTTTATAATTCGGATTTTAATTACCCTTATATTCTGATTGAACTTCATCTTCTTCACCAATTACACAGGCCACATTACTCGACCGATTACGATTGATTTGTGGTTTACAAACTTTTTAGACACTATCAGTAATTCAAGAATAAGGAATGGAGAGAGTTTAAAGAACAGAATTTACCAATTGAAGATAATCACAGAAATCCGGCGAAGGTTTTGTCGGTACAGGAATTGAGCTCCGACTGTTGACACAATTAACAGTGTGGTTCGATTATTTATAGAATTAAATTATCTAAACAAGGTTTAAATGAAGTGTAGGATATCTTACCCTTTCACAGTGAAATTCCGGCAATTTCAGAAACTTTCCGGCGAAGGTGAGATTTCCGATAAACGTTGACTAAGGTTGATTCTGACGATGGAATTGTGTTAGAGATTAACTAATCACATGTTTTAAACAAAAAGATTCGAAGGAATTACCGTGAGAATGCGATTCCCGGTTTTCCGATGAGTTGCAGAAAAATTCCGGCGATCGAATTTAGAGGATCTTACAGTTCAGAATCTTGACGAAAATGAAATTGAGTGTTGTGTGATAGTTATGAATCGCGCAAGAGATCAGGACTTGGATTAAATTAGAGTTTGGTATGTTTTCGGTTTCAAAAACCGGAAATGATGAAGTCTTTAAGTTCATTCAATTCGGACATAATTAGAAACCGATATTCATCGGTTATAAGCTAGCCAAAAGAAGTCGAAATGATTTAGCGTTCGGTTTGCCGGTTTCCGTTATTCAGATGGCACCTATGGTTAATTCAAGTTCGCGTATAAGATCCATTTAGTTGCCAATTGTTACAGAAAACAAGTTGTGGCGGAGTGGTTTGGGAACCGGTTGATAAGTTGTTGGAGTGTTTCAGCTGACTCGGGTTCGAGTCCGGTCAGCTGCAAATGTTTTTATTTATTTTATTTTAACTTTTTATCCAATTTAATTTTATAGTTTAGTTTATTTATTAATTATGTAACATTTTAACTCAAAATAACCATAAATAATTACTGTATTTTCATAACTTGGTATTGGATTACAAAACGGAGCGGGTTTTGGAGACCCGATTTATACAAATGTTACAGTATCCCCTACTTTTAGGAATTTCATCCCGAAATTTAAACAGTTGAAGTAGTAGGGAAAAGATGAGGGTATTTTTCACGCATTGAGTCTTCACGTTCCCAAGTAAACTCAGGTCCCCGTTTCGACTCCCAGCGTACCCTAACAATAGGAATGCGGCTTCGTCGTAGACGCTTTTCTCCATAGTCCATAATCTCCACTGGTCTTTCAATAAAATGCATGGATTCATCGATCTGAATATCTTCTAGTGGAATATGAAGATTCTCATCAGCGAGGCACTTCTTCAAGTTCGACACGTTGAATGTGGGATGAATCCTGTCGAGTTCTTCCGGTAGGTCTAGCTTGTATGCTACAGGACCTACTCTTTCGAGTATTTTGAAAGGTCCTACGTAACGTGGTGCTAGCTTTCCATTTTGACCAAAACGAACTACTCCCTTCCACGGTGATACTTTTAAAAGCACATGATCACCAACGCTAAACTCCAAGGGCTTCCGTCGTTTATCTGCGTAACTCTTTTGACGACTTTGAGCCGCTAGAAGATTGTTTCGGATTTGATGAATCTTATCTATGGTTTCTTGGATCAGTTCTGGACCAGTAATTTGTGCTTCCCCAATTTCGTGCCAACAAACAGGAGATTGGCACTTTCGACCATATAAAGCTTCAAAAGGTGCCATACCGATGCTAGAATGATAACTGTTGTTGTACGAAAATTCAACTAACGGTAGATGGGCGTCCCAATTTCCCTTGAAGTCTATGACACATGCTCTAAGCATATCCTCAAGGGTTTGAATGGTGCGCTCAGACTGTCCATCAGTTTGAGGGTGGTAGGCGGTACTGAGATCTAATCGAGTGCCCATAGCGGATTGTACTGCTTGCCATGTTCGTGAGGTGAAACGACCATCACGATCAGAAATAATACTTAGTGGTACCCCGTGCCGGCTTACGATTTCGTTGATATAAATACGAGCAAGCTTTTCGTTCTTGAAATCTTCTCGAATAGGAATAAAGTGAGCTGATTTTGTAAGTCGGTATATAATCACCCATATAGTGTCATACCCACTAGAAGTGCGAGGTAACCCGGTAATGAAATCCATGGTTATATTTTCCCACTTCCAAACAGGTATTTCTGGTTGGACTAGAAGTCCTGAGGGTCTTTGGTGTTCAGCCTTTACTTTAGAACAAGTGAGACACTTGGAAACAAAAACAGCAATATCTTTCTTCATTCCAGGCCACCAATAGGTGTACCGTAGGTCTTGATACATCTTATCGGCTCCTGGGTGTATAGAATATCGCGTCTTATGAGCTTCATGCATGAGTGTTTCACGAAGATTAATGTGGTTAGGAATCCATATACGATCTAGGTAATACAAAATACCATCAGATTTAGTTTCAAGTTTTAGCTCGGCTCCGCAGGACATCTCTTTTTGTACATCTTCCTCTGTTATTGAAACGTGTTGAGCTTCTCGAATTTGATCCTTAATATTGGTTATAATTTGCGAACATAGAAGATGAATGGAGTTCGCATAACCCTTTCGACTAAGTGCATCAGCCACCACATTTGCTTTGCCAGGGTGGTATCTGATTTCACAGTCGTAATCATTTAGGAGTTCGACCCATCTTCGTTGCCTCATATTTAACTCTTTCTGATTGAAGATATGTTGAAGACTCTTGTGGTCAGTGTAGATTTCACACTTCGTACCATAGAGATAATGTCTCCATATCTTAAGAGCAAATACAACAGCTCCAAGTTCAAGGTCATGAGTGGTGTAATTCTTCTCGTGTGTCTTGAGTTGTCTTGAGGCATAAGCTATGACTTTTCCTCTTTGCATGAGAACGCATCCTAATCCTTGCCCTGACGCGTCGCAATAGACTACAAAATCATCACAACCTTCAGGAAGAGTGAGGATTGGTGCATCACAAAGTTTTTTCTTGAGAATTTGAAAGGCTTCTTCTTGCTTGGGTCCCCATACAAATGGTTTCCCTTTATGGGTTAAAGCCGTGAGTGGCACCGCAATGCGAGAGAAGTTTGAAATGAACCGACGATAATAGCCAGCAAGTCCAAGAAAAGACCTTACTTCAGTTGGCGTACGTGGAGCTTGCCATTCTTGAACTGCTTTGATCTTTGATGGGTCCACATGTATTCCTTTGTCATTGACTACATGCCCGAGAAATTGCACCTCTTTTAACCAGAATTCACATTTAGAGAACTTGGCATAAAGCTTTTCCTTTTCTAAAAGTGCAAGAACAAGTCGCAGATGACGCTCATGATCAGCTTTAGATTTTGAATAGATAAGAATATCGTCGATGAATACAATAACAAATCGATCAAGGTAAGGTTTGCAGACTCTATTCATTAGGTCCATGAAAACAGCTGGTGCGTTGGTCAATCCAAATGGCATAACCATGAATTCATAGTGACCATATCGAGTTCGAAAAGAAGTCTTAGGGACGTCTTCTTCATGCACTCTAAGCTGATGATAGCCAGATCGAAGGTCGATTTTTGAAAAGCAACAGGCACCTTGTAGTTGGTCAAGAAGATCATCTATGCGAGGTAAAGGATATCGATTTTTGATAGTTAACTTGTTGAGCTCTCTGTAGTCGATGCACATGTGAAAAGATCCATCCTTCTTCTTTACAAAGAGTACAGGTGCACCCCAAGGCGATGAGCTGGGGCGTATAAATCCCTTGTCAGTCAACTCTTGCAATTGACTGGCTAGCTCTTGCATTTCAGAGGGGGCTAACCTATATGGAGATTTTGCCACTGGTGTAGCACCAGGTATAAGATCGATACGAAATTCGACATCTCTGATTGGAGGAAGTCCTGAAATATCGTCAGGAAAAACTTGTGGAAAATCTTTTACAACAGGGATATCTTCAAGTTTCTTTGCTGAGGTCCCCTTCTTGATGATATGGGCTAGAAACGCGACATATTTCTTGCGTAGGTATTTTTGAGCTTGAAGACAAGTCATTAATTTGAGCCCTTTCGCCGAGGTTTCTCCAATAATTCGAAGAGTCTGACCGTTTGAAAGAGGAATACGAATAAATTTCTCACGACATACAACTTCCGCATGATGCTGATTGAGCCAATCCATTCCGATTATGATGTCGAAACTTCCCAGCTTCATAGGAATAAAATCGACTGAGAAATCGTGGTTGTTTAGGGTGAGCGTACAGTTGCGCAAAATTGAGTCTAACGAAACTGGTTTTCCATCTGCAACTTCCACCGTTATGGATTCCGCGAGCTTATCTCGATTTTTACTTAAGATAGGTTCAAACTCTAATGACACAAAACTTCTATCCGCACCAGTATCAAATAACATAGTGGCATATCTACCATTTATAAGAAACGTACCGTTGACCACGTTGCCGTCAGCTCTGGCCTGGTTTGCGTTAATATTAAAAGCTCTTCCTCTAGCAGGTGGAGGAGCTTGGTTTGCTTGATTCACAGGATTGGCTTGGGCCTGAGCATGAATGATATTGACCAATCTTGGACATGTGTTTCTGAAATGACTTGGGTCGCCGCAATTGAAACATGCCCGCATAGGTTGGCCCATAGGGTAGTTGGGTTGATAGTATGTTTGGGCTAAATGTTGAGTGGGTGGAAATGGTTGTTGTTGTTGGGCTTGACCCATTAATTGTTGGTGGGTTTGGGTTATAGGTTGGTGGCGGTTTGTTCGTTGGAGCGTGCGGCAGTTTTGAACAGTGTGTCCAGCGCGACCGCAGCCGGTACAGTATTGGCAAGGATAGTCAGGGGAGTGGTGATACTGACAACGGTTACATTTTGGTAGTGGCCCTGTGTATGGTCTTTTGTATGGCGCGGGTGGAGGAGTGGCTTGAGTGATGGGTGCAGCAGGAACAGGGGTGTTGGTTTGGGTGACTGCAAAGTTCCTGGTGTTACGCTTCCTCTTGTTAGCAAATTTAGAGGAAGGGGTGTGGTGGTTTGAGGTTTGTCCCTCAGCAGGGGTTTTCTTCTTTTCCTCCTTGAACTTCCCATTGCGAATTCGGTTTTCGGTCAGTTCTGTTGCCAACTCCATGGCAGCTTCGAGTGTTACCGGTGAAACGCTGAGGACCGAATCTTGGATCTTCGAGGGAAGTCCTCGAATGTAATGTTCGATCAGACGGTAGGTTGGAGTGAATAAGTTTGGAACCATTTGGTTCAACTCCAAGAACCTTTTGTTGTAAGTCGAGTGATCACCATCTTTTTGTTTCAAGGCATGCAATTCATCTTCCAATTTCTTAATTTCACTTCTAGGACAGAATCGCCTAGTCATGATTTCCCTTAACTCCTCCCAAGTTAAGGCCATCGCATCATCTGTTCCCCTCTTTCCTTTCTCGGTATTCCACCAAGTGAGAGCTACCCCAAGTAGTCTCCCGGTGGCATAACGAACTTTGCGATCCTCAGGACAATCGCAGTTTAAGAAAACGTTTTCCATCTCCTCGAACCAATGTAGGAGAGCAGTGACTCCCTCAGTCCCTTCGAATTTCGGTGGATCACAGGACTTAAAATGTTTGAAGGAGCATTTGATGATAGGAGGGTTGTTGATGATCTGGTCCTGTTGTTGAGGAGGGTTAGTAGGATTTGCAGCAAGGGCTTGTTGTACTTGTACTACGATGTCAGGTAATATCGTGGCCATTTGATTCGCGATATGAGTGGCCAAACGTTCCCGAGACTTTTCCGATTTCCTACTCCTTCGATGCGGTCTAGACGACATCTACAGGATCATAAAATGAGAAGATTGTGAGTTTATGGTATCTTTTTAGGTGTCATGTGTCTTTAAGAAAAAATGAAAATACATAAATATTAATAATGCAACTACATCCAAAGGATGTCTTGGGTTCGCTCATGTTGGGCCTCAAATGTCCCCCATACCTTCACCTATATAGTCATGTGGGCCCCCATGGCTATTGGCTTGGTAGGATTCACATTAGTATTGGAAATTTAACACTCGCATCCCCCGAATGCTAACCACAAAATATGCTCATGAGATATTTGGTCGGAACGTGTCCAGGTGTAGACACAATGACAACTCAAAGTGGGATTAGCTCTCACGACGTTTGGTATAGCATGCTTTGGCCTAATAGGTATTTCGTACTCTCATCGTTAGTCCCCAGGTAGGCAAACTGGTCCTTTATTTTGGATTTATACGAATGCCAGCCTAGACAGGACGTTCCGACTACCGATACTAGTACCCTTCCAGTTACTACATGCCCGTCATGAGAACTCACTTTGATGAGATTTGGAAACACGAAAATCATTGTAAAATCAATCATGATGTGGTGTGTGCTTGCATGGATGTGATATGTTATGATCATACGATTTCATGATAGGCATTACTTGATAATACATACTTATGAACATGCTTGAACAATATCAAATGTAACATTTAACATAAACATATAAACATCATGAGATTTGGCATATAACACACAAAATTCTTATAAGTTTCTAATCGACTATAGTATAGGCTCTAAGGGTCTAATAACCTATCCTATATCCCTATAGTCATGGCTCTGATACCAATCTGTAACACCCCGACCCGCAGCGGAAATAAGAGTCGGGGCATAATTGGGTTATCACCAAAGCACATGACATTTACTATTATGTTTCATAATTAAATGAAGTCAAAGTTACATTTCTCAAACATCCAAACATGTTCATTCATTACAAGGGAAAATAACCAAACATAATAATCCAAATACTAAATCGTTTTATTTCTTCTAATCCAGGTCCTACGTATTCCTAGCTGCTGCTGGTTCACCTGTATCATGTGTAAAATAGGAGGTTTTTTGGGTCAACATAAGTTGGCGAGTGAACCTTATAGATAAACATTTGATAATAATTTTCTGGTTAGTTTATAATAACATATTGTGCATAATCATAAAAGAGCACATGTATGGAATCAAACATTGGCAAACATCAATTAACAATCGATAACATACATGAACATACCAACAGCATATAACAATTAACATAATTGAACTGTGCGATCAAGGCTCAATCAAACGGAGCCGATCGTATTGCATGAACTGGAAATGTAAATTGGACTGTGCGCTCAAGGCTCAATCAAACGGAGCCGAACGTATTGCATGAACTGGAAATGTAAATTGGACTGTGCACTCAAGGCTCAATCAAACGGAGCCGAGCGTATTGCATGTATTGAAATGTAAAATGAAATGACCGATCAAGGCTCAATCAAACGGAGCCGATCGTGCGGGCACGCCCTGATCAACCATATAATAAAATGGGGATCAAACTCAACCTCGATGGATGGGGAGCTACGGCCTCGGCAATTGCATGTACTGAAATAATAATTTGCAAACAATAATAACTACTTAACAGCAACAAACTAATACACATGTCATGATATGATATATGCACAATAACTTGGTTATAATATGTAAATGAGCAAGACACATGATACACCCCAAAAACGTGATTAAAACGAGGAATTTGAAGGGTTCACTCACATTGGTGCGTTGGATTGGATATAGCGAGATGCGCACGATTTAGACGAACGAGTCGACGAGGAATACTAACCTAAATAACAATGGAAAAATATATTAAAATGGATGGATTTTATTAAGGGTTCTAATGGGATTTTTAGATATATTTTTGTGAGTTTATGGCTATTTTCTATCTTTAAAAATGTTATTTTTAAGTATTTTAAATTGATTTTTAAATTAAAATAAACAAATAAATATTAAAAAAAAAATTATTTTTTTACTGTTTGACCGTTGACCGTTGACCGGTTCGGTCAGCGGTAATTATTTGCGCCAAGCGGGATTCGAACCGGTGACCTTCCGTTCACGCGCACGTAGCTCTACCAGCTGAGCTACGTGACTAACCTGTTAGAAATCCAGTTTTAATTATATTTATACACTTATTCGAATTTACCGAAAATTCCTTTATTTTGCAAAACGTTTTAATCTCATTGAACCGGTGCTTGTGACGGGACTCGATCGCGCGACGTGTAGTTTATTTTGCACACAGTCCACCGCTGGACTGTGTGTCTAACCCGGTTATATTCTTGATTTATATTATACTTAACAACTACTCGCTCTAACCCGGTTAGTTCATGAATAAAAAGGAAAGTTATTACGCAGAGTGTGTGTAGTAAGGATCGAACCCGGGACTTGTATATAAACTTTGCACACAGTCCACCGCTGGACTGTGTGTCTAACCCGTTTATAATTCGGATTTTAATTACCCTTATATTCTGATTGAACTTCATCTTCTTCACCAATTACACAGGCCACATTACTCGACCGATTACGATTGATTTGTGGTTTACAAACTTTTTAGACACTATCAGTAATTCAAGAATAAGGAATGGAGAGAGTTTAAAGAACAGAATTTACCAATTGAAGATAATCACAGAAATCCGGCGAAGGTTTTGTCGGTACAGGAATTGAGCTCCGACTGTTGACACAATTAACAGTGTGGTTCGATTATTTATAGAATTAAATTATCTAAACAAGGTTTAAATGAAGTGTAGGATATCTTACCCTTTCACAGTGAAATTCCGGCAATTTCAGAAACTTTCCGGCGAAGGTGAGATTTCCGATAAACGTTGACTAAGGTTGATTCTGACGATGGAATTGTGTTAGAGATTAACTAATCACATGTTTTAAACAAAAAGATTCGAAGGAATTACCGTGAGAATGCGATTCCCGGTTTTCCGATGAGTTGCAGAAAAATTCCGGCGATCGAATTTAGAGGATCTTACAGTTCAGAATCTTGACGAAAATGAAATTGAGTGTTGTGTGATAGTTATGAATCGCGCAAGAGATCAGGACTTGGATTAAATTAGAGTTTGGTATGTTTTCGGTTTCAAAAACCGGAAATGATGAAGTCTTTAAGTTCATTCAATTCGGACATAATTAGAAACCGATATTCATCGGTTATAAGCTAGCCAAAAGAAGTCGAAATGATTTAGCGTTCGGTTTGCCGGTTTCCGTTATTCAGATGGCACCTATGGTTAATTCAAGTCCGCGTATAAGATCCATTTAGTTGCCAATTGTTACAGAAAACAAGTTGTGGCGGAGTGGTTTGGGAACCGGTTGATAAGTTGTTGGAGTGTTTCAGCTGACCCGGGTTCGAGTCCGGTCAGCTGCAAATGTTTTTATTTATTTTATTTTAACTTTTTATCCAATTTAATTTTATAGTTTAGTTTATTTATTAATTATGTAACGTTTTAACTCAAAATAACCATAAATAATTACTGTATTTTCATAACTTGGTATTGGATTACAAAACGGAGCGGGTTTTGGAGACCCGATTTATACAAATGTTACGTTATATTATTATTATTATTATTATTATTATTATTATTATTATTATTATTATTATTATTATTATTACTATTGTTATTGTTATTATTATTATTATTATTATTATTATTATTATTATTATTATTATTATTATTATTAGTATTATATTTTATTTTGTTTCTAGACAAGTACAACTAATATACTTGTATAAGACTCATGCTATGACTTGGACCCCATAGAGTTTCGAGCTACGCAGGTGGGTTTCCAAAATTCGGGTCGGTTCAATGCGATGTGGATTAATTCATCGTATATTAGAAACGTATGATTCGATCAATAAAAGCAAAATAAATGATTTTATTTTTTTACCTTGAAGTTACGGGTTGTCACATCATCCCCAAGTTGAAGGAAATTCCATCCCAAAATTTGCAAACAGGAGCTAAAGAAGCTAGTGTGGTTGAGCGTTTTCGCGGGATGTCACATCATCCCTAAATTATTTGGAATTTCGTCCCGAAATTCAGTAGTAGATTTAGTACTGGATGCGTTGTTCTTGAATAACTGGGGATACTTGCGCATCATTTGGTCTTCTCGTTCCCAATTGAACTCTGGTCCACGTTTTAAGTTCCAGCGGACTCGAACAATAGGTATTTTGCTGCGGTTGAGTGTTTTGATCTCATGATCCATGATTCCAACTGGTTCTCAATGAAACGGAGCTGATCATAAAAGACATTGTGCACACCACTGAGTTCTACAAATAAATTCAGTCTATATGCCACTTTGCCAATTGTTTCTCTGATCTCGAATGGTCCAACATAATGCGGATTGAGTTTTCCTTGTTTAACAAAATGAACAACACCCTTCCAAGGTGAGACTTTTAATAAAACCCTGTCACCAACTTCGAATGCCAACGGTTTTCTACGCCTATCAGTGTAGCTTTTCTCACGTCACGAGCTGCCGCCATCCGGTTTCTGATTTGAACAATATTTTCCGAGGTTTCGAGTACGAGTTCTGGGCAGTGATTTGACTATCCAAAACTTCAGCCCATCATAGAGCTTATCGACATTTCCGTCCGTACATTGCCTCGAATGGAGTGGCCTGAATACTAGTGTAATAACTGTTGTTATAAGAGAATTCTACAAGAGGTAAGTGCATTTCCCAACCGTTACCGAAATCGATGACACATGCCCGCTGTATGTCTTCTAGGGTTTTAATGGTGCGTTCAGTTTGACCATCGGTTTGTGGATGTTAGGCTGTGCTCATGTCTAGACGTGAACGATTTGTGCATAGCTTGCCATAAATTAGACACGAAACGTGGGTCATGATCAGAGATGATGGAAATCGGCACTCCGTGCCTAGCAACTACTTCCTTTAAGTATATGCTCGCAAGCTTGGAAAACTTATCGGTTTCTTTGATTGCGAGGAAGTGAGCAGACTTAGTTAGGCGATCCACGATCACCCTAATGGTGTTGTTCCCCCTCTGAGTTCTAGGTAGATCGGTAATAAATCCATGGAAATTTGCTCCCATTTCCACATTGGTAGTTCTGGTTGTTGCAGTAACCCTGATGACTTTTGATATTCTATCTTGACCCTAGTACATGTCAAGCAGTTGCTCACGTAGGTGGCTATGTTAGCTTTCATATTTGACCACCAATACAGGGTTTTCAGGTCATGATACATCTTATCAGACCCGGGTGAACAAAGTAGCCAGACTTGTGAGATTCATCCATAACGGGATCCCTCAAATTTCCATGTAATGGGATCCATATCCGCTCCATGAAATAGCGAATACCATCCGATTTAATTTCAAGTTGTTTTTTCCATGCACTGCATGGACTTAGATTGAAGATTCTCCTCCTTCAATGCTTCGGTTTGTGCAGCACGGATCTGATCAGGAAGGTTAGAATGAATGGTGAGTTACAAGGCTCGAACACGCTTGGGTCGGATTTCTTTCCGACTGAGGGCATCGGCTACAACATTTACTTTGCCCGAATGATATTTAATAGCACTCGTAATCATTCAGGAGTTCAACCCATCGGCGGTGTCGCATGTTCAACTCCTTCTGGTTGAGTATGTGCTGGAGACTCTTGTGATCGGTGTAAATCGTGCACTTGGTATCGTACAACTAGTGTCTCCATATCTTAAGTGCAAAGACTACATCTCCCAGCTCTAGGTCATGGGTAGTGTAGTTCTTTTCATGAAACCTTGAGTTGTCGAGACGCGTAAGCGTTGACCTTCTCGTGTTGCATCAACACACAACCGAGTCCTTGAATGGATGCATCGCAGTAGACAACGAAATTGTTGGTGCCTTCTGGTAGAGATAGAATAGGTGCACTATCAAGCTTTTCCTTAAAATGCTGAAACGTGGATTCCTAAGCATCACCCCACTTATAGGTGATACCTTCTGAGTTAAAGCAATAAGGGGTTGCGCGATCTTTGAGAATCCTTCAATGAACCTGCGGTAGTAAACCGCCAGGACAAGGAATTGGCGGATTTCGGTTGGAGTTTAGGCACAGGCCAATTCTTGATGGAGTCGATCTTGGCTGGATCAACATGAATCCCAGCTTCATTGGCCACATGACCAAGGAAATGGACTTCACGAAGCCAAAAGTCGCATCTTGAGAATTTAGCATAGAGCTGCTCATTCTGCAAGAGTTCCAAAATAAGGAGCAGGCGCTGCTAGTGTTCCTCCTGGCTTTTAGAGTACATTAGGATGTCGTCAATGAAAACAATGACGAACTTGTCAAGGTAGGGCTTGCATACCCAGTTCATGAGATCCATGAAAACCGCAGGTGCATTTTTTAACCCGAATGGCATAACAAGGAACTCGTAATGGCCGTAACGTGTCCTGAATGAGGTCTCGGAGATGTCTTCATCTCGGACTCTCAACTAATGATAACCCGATCTCAGATCAATCTTTGAATAGAAACTTGACCCTTGTAGTTGGTCGAATAGATCGTCAATGTGGGGAAGTGGATAATGGTTCTTGACAATCACTTTGTTGAGTTCATGGTAGTCTATGCACAACGAAAAGTATCGCCCTTCATCTTGACAAAAGTATGGGGGCTCCCCATGGGGACGAGCTAGGCCGGATAAAACCTTTATCCAGGAGCTCTTGCAATTGTGTCGATAACTCTTTTACTTCAGTCGGTGCTAGTCTGTAAGGTGCTAGAGCTATAGGTGCCGCTCCTGGGGTTAGCTCGATTTCGAATTCGACTTGATGATGAGGTGGGAGACCAGGTAACTCCTCGGGAAAAACTTCGGGAAAGTTGCGACCAATAGGAATATCCTTAATCTTTTTCTCTTTGGTCTGAACATCAGTAACGAGAGATAGAATAGCGGTATGGCCCTTTCGTAGACACTTCTGGGCCTTCATGTATGAAATAATACTTACCACAGTGCCACCCTACTCGCCTCGTATATCCAGGGTTTCATCGTCAGGAAAACGAATGCGAACGATTTTTTCATGACAAAGTATCTCCACGTGATTTAAAAATAGCCAGTCCATTCCGACTACAACAACAGAACTATCGAGGGTGATAGGAATGAGATCAATATCAAATTTGTGGCCAGATAACTCCAAACTACAGTCGCGATGAATACGTGTTGCCTCGAGATATTTGCCGTTAGCTAGCTCAACCATGTGCTTATGGCCAAGAGAAGTCGGGGCAAGCTTAAGTAATGCGCTAAAGTTTGTGGAAACATAACTACGGTCTACGCAAGAATCAAAAGTATCAAAACAAAAGAGTCGTTCAAAAGGAAGATACCCGTCACTACATTAGGGTCGTTTATTTCCTCACCCGAGCCAATCACAAAGGCTCGACCTTTTGCGCCATTCTCAACATTGTGGTTGTTGTTCTTGTTATTGTTTCCGGTTCCGTTGTTGTTGTTGCGGTTTTGGTTCAATTGGGGGCAATTCCTCCTAAGATGCCCTTCCGCTCCGCACTAAAAACATCCTCGGTTATTACCCTGCTGCTGCTGCTGTGGCCTCTGATTCGGTTGGGACTGCTGCTGTTATTGCTGATTTTATCTCACTGGGTACAGGCTTCTACAGTCCTTTGCTGCATGCCCTTGCTTATTACACCGCTGATAGCGGTTCCTTTCACATGGTTCGTTGTGGTACAAGTTGCATTTGTTGCACTTCGGTCGGTTTCCTTGATAACCACCCTGATTGTGATTTGCAAGAGTTTGCTGATTGGGGCTCTTGTTGTCTTCGAACTTTCTCTGCTGTAACTAAGGCTGAGAGGAGCTAGAACCCTTACTCTGGTTGCTATCCCATTAGCCTGTAACATTCGTCGTAAAACGAGTCTAAAACCCGCATCGTTTTGTAATTCAGACTTACGTATAATGTTTGTTACGCAGTTATGTCGAAAGATTTAAAATTTGTTATATTGTTGTTAGCATTTAATAATAAATAATAAATTTAAAATAATAAATAATAAAGTAAAATAATGATATATAAACTGAAAATAAAAAAAACAAATATAAAGGGAGACCATGGGTTTCGAACCCGGGTCTTTATTGAACCAGTACGCGTCGCACACCACAACAACACAAACACACATTTGAATTTATCTAAAAATAAATACATCTTATACTGAAAACAACTTCCAAAAAACAAATTCAAAAGACCCGCATGTAACGACTGTAACCGCCGGCAATCATCAAGTTACCGTTTTTCTTTTCAGTTAACTGTTACAAACTGTTACTGTTTCTAAACACGCATTTGAGATCCAAAAACAAAGTCAAACTCATTAATTTTGTCTTACAATCAAATCACCCATAATTATTTGACCGAAACTGAAAATTTAAATCATATGACCAGCCTCGGCTATAAAAAGTGAGTTCTAGACTTGTTTAAGATGCACACACTCACTCTAAACCTTCTGCAAACCTCTGTTCTTCAAGAACTATTCGTTGGAGAATTTTACACGTTGCCGGAATCTTCACCGGAGAAACTAAGTGATTTTTGAAGGTACATTTTTATCATATTCCTTCAATATTATTAAATCGCAAACACCTAGAATGCGTTTTGCGTAACTAAACAAATCAAATTAACAGTTTATGTTTTGAAATAAGGAAGACGACGTGAATCTTGTTTTAAAAAGAACTAAAATTATGTTTAAACAGGGTTAGACACACAGACAAGTTGGTAGGATTGTGTGCACATGAAGCCACATGCCCGGGTTCGAATCTGTTGCAAGTCTGGCTCTTTGAATAAAAACCAGTTCTTTTTTAAGGGCATTCAGATCAATCATTCAAGAAGTTAATAAATATAATTCGGTTGCAAAATAATATTGGGTTAGACACCCAGCCCAGTTGGTAGGGCTGGGTGCATCATATTGCGAAGGTCGCGGGTTCGAGACAGGTATGGGGCAGCGGCCATTTTGAAGGAAATAAAACCCTTTTTAATTTAACAAATTTCTGAATTGATTTAATTAGTGTATATATACATAATAAAAACATAGATTATTTCGGGTTAGACACGTAGCTCAGTTGGTAGAGCTGCGTGCACATATACGGGAGGTCACGAGTTCGAAACTCACACATTGCCAATAATAATTGAATCCGAACGGTTGATCAGTCAACTCTGAAAAAGGGTAAAATTTTCTATACTTAAAATCCTTTTTTATTTTCACTAAAATTAATTAAAAAAACTTAAAAATAAGGTTTTAGAGCTTAAAAATTTGTATTAATTATCACAAAAATAAACCTAACAATCTAATAAAAAGCATTAATTAAAAATATTAGTTTCTAATAAAATTTATTTATTTATCAAATTATTACATTATTATTTAGGTTAGTTTCTCTCTTGGTTAAATTCAAACTCGTGCACGTTCGTCGTCAATTCAAGGAAACGCACCCACTGTGAGTGAATCCTTACAAATTCTCATTTTTATTCATGTTTTGGGGTGTATCATGTGTTGTTTCATATATTTCGTTTATTCAAACACTTGTGCTATTACCATTATATGATCTAACGTGTGATGTAAATGTTATTTGTTGTATTGTGTGTTTACATTTTTGTCAGTTACGTCCAATCATTAACATTAGGCCCATAAGTTCCTCGTTGGAGACGAGTTGAGCATCAGGTGCCTCATTAGATCGGTTCCGTTTGATTGAGCCTTGATCTCATTGTTCATCATTTGTCATTCTTGTGTGTACATTGATTGATAATATGTGGTTTGTGGTTAGATTTACATATGCTTTTACTCATATTTGGTTTACGCACATTTTTTTTATTTAAATAACCAATAGAACTAATTCATTCAAATGTTTAAATAAGATTCACTCGCCAACTTTTGTTGACCCAAAACCCTATATTTTTTTACACATGATACAGGTGGACAGGTTGAAGCAAGGAACACATTGGAAATTGCCTTAGAAGAAATATAAAGAGTTCATGAATATTGTTGTGCTTGTATGATTGTGGTAATTTTTCCTTAAAATTGGAAATAATAAATACGAAACTTTAATATAGTAAATGTGATGAGCTTTGATGAAAACCAAATCATGTCCCGACTACCATTTCCGCTGCGAGTCACGGTGTGACAGATTGGTATCAGAGCTTTTAACTATAGGGATATAGGATAGGTTATTAGACCCTTAGAGCCTATACTATAGTTGATTAGATTTTAAATTTGCTTATGTGGTTACGTGCAAACTCATGATATTTACTTGTTTTACATTTATTTCACACACAAATGCATGCAAGCACTTCCACTATCATTTTGTGTGATATTTAATGTGTGATACTTATTGTCAAACATAACATGCTTACATATATACCCAACACGCACGTTTCAGTTCTCTGATATTCAAATTGTAACATCCGTAAAAAAAACCGGATTTTACCAAACCCGCTTCGTTTATCAACCGAACAATTAGTTAAAAAATTTCGTTGCGTATTTAATGCTCAAATTAATTTTAAACGATACATAATTAATAAGTATATTGGAATATAAAAGTTATATTTGAAAAAGTATTAAAAATAGTGGTTTAAAAATAAAACAAGGCTGCCGGGTTTCGAACCCGGGTCAGCCGGGTCAACAGGGTCAACAAAGCCTTAACACACATCCCTCCAACCACTACGCCACTTTGGTTATTTGCGAAACAATTAATTCAAATAATTAAACTCAGAAATCAAATCCAGTCCAAGTCGTGCCCAATTCGCAGTCGTCGGAAATCCCGACGATTTCGCCCTACACCGTCGGTTTCTTGTGACTTAACGCGCATATTAACTATTACATCAGTTATAACCGATGTCCAGTCCGCGACATCCGTCATAACCGCCGGAGAAATTATTGACCGACGAATCAAGTCGGTAATCGGACTAAATTCATCGATGTTCTTCCCTATAAATACACCCACAAGCCTCTGTTAACTTTTTCGCTCACAACCACACAAATTCTCGACTTAATTTCACTCGCCGGAAAATATCTGCAAGTCGCCGGAAAACCGAGACTTCCATCTACACGGTAATTACTTCGATTTTTCTGTTTCATTCCATTATTGGGCAAAATTCTAATATCAATCCCCCACCCAGAATCCTTTCCAGACGACGTTGCCGGATTATCTGTTTTCGCCGGAAAACTTCTGAAATTTCAGAAACCTGCTGTTAACCGGTATGATCATTTCAACTTACTAATAATCGTTACCCAGTGGTTCCATTTCACATCTAATCCCTCCAAATTGTTGACTAATCCTATCAGCCGAAGCTCATCAAAACAGAGCCGACGATCTTGCCGGACTTCTGAAGAAAGACGAACAGTTCGGTACAATCAATCCTCAAACCTTTTTCTGTTCCTTACATTACGATGGCTCATAATGTTCGTTAAGTTAATTTATCAAATAACAGTCAGTTAATCGATGTCTGTGTTTTGAACGAAGAAGATGAAGTTGGGTATGTTATAAGATTAATTAAAATCGATATTATGAACGGGTTAGACACACAGTCCAGCGGTGGACTGTGTGCAAACAATATGCATAACGTCTCGAGTTCGATCCTGGTCACACACATTCGCTGTAATAAAATGCCTTTTTTTTATTAAACTGAACCGGGTTAACTCAGTAAGATGTTAAATATAATAATAACTAGAATATTTACCAAGTAACTAAACCACAGGTCCCGGGTTCGAGACCTGTGGCGAGCACCGAGTCATGCAATTAAATCGTTTTTAAATAAATGATTTTCGGATTAATCTAATTAGTATATAAATATAATTAAAAACAGAAATATTTCGGGTTAGACACGTAGCTCAGTTGGTAGAGCTGCGTGCACGCGTACGGGAGGTCTCGGGTTCGAGTCCTGCCCGGCGCATACATGCACACAATAAACCGGTCAACAAGTCAACGGTCAACAAGTCAATGGTCAAACAGTAAAAAATCAACATTTTTTTAATTTCTTTTATCTATTTATTTAAATTAAAAATACTTAAAAATAACATTTTTAAAGTTAGAAAATAGCCTTAAACTCACAAAAATATATCCAATCATCCTACTAAAATTGATTAATAAAATCCGCTTATTTACCGAACCATTATGTTATTATCTAGGTTAGTTTCACTCGTGGTTAAATCCAACTTCGTGCGCATTCAACATCATCAACCGAACGCACCCAATGTGAGTGAATCTTACAACTCCCCTTTTTAATTACACGTTTTGGGGTGTATCATGTGTCACTAAAAGTAATTCGTTTATTCAAACTCGTACCATACCATATTATGACTTAAACATACAATGTAAATATTGTTTGTAGTTATGTATTTCATATTGTCAAGTTGTATGCAAATCATTCATTAGGCCCATCAGTTCCTCGTGGGAGACGAGTTGAGCAACGCGTGCCTCAAAACAATCTATTATTGTATGTTGTGCATTATTTAATATTAAGTGTTTTGTGTATAAGTTTACATCTATATTTACTCATATGTGGTTATGCACTTTATTTATAATCAATTCAATAAACTTGCTTAAATGTTTTTCATAGGATTCACTCGCCAACTTTTTGTTGATCCAAAAAAACCATTTTTACACATGATACAGGTGAACAGGATGAAGCAAGGAAAACATAGAAAATGCCTTAGAAGAAAATAATGAAGTCTAGAATGATGTGTAGGACATGATGTAATTATGATTGTATGTTTCCCTTTAAATTGTAATAATAAATATGAAACGTTATAATAAATGTGATAACCCAATCATGCCCCGATCACCTTTTTCCGCTGCGGGTCGGGGTGTGACAGATTGGTATCAGAGCCATGACAATAGGGATATAGGATAGGTTATTAGACCCTTAGAGCCTATACTATAGTTGACTAGATTTTAATTGTTTATGTGGTTACATGTAAACTTATGATATTTATTTGTTTCATATTTATTACTTACACAAATGCATGCAAACATTTCCAATATTACATTTTGTGATACATAGTGAATTATACTTACAGTTAAACATACATACTTACATACACATTCATCATACATATTTCAATGTTCATATATTCAAATCATCTTCATACTTTCGTTATTCAAAGATTTTGTCGCATTTTTTTTCATTTTTCAAATCTCATCAAAGTGAGTTCTGCGACGGGCATGTAGTAACTGTAAGGGTAAAAGTACCGGTAGTCGGAATGTCCTGTCTAGGTTGGCATTCGTAAAATCCAATATAACGGACCAGTTTGCCTACCTGGGGACTAACGATGAGAGTACGAAGGACCTATTAGGCCAAAGCATGCCACACCAAACGTCGTTCGAACTAACCCCACTTTGAGGTGTCACCGTGTCCACACCTGGACACATTTCGAATATCATACGTTACATATTTCTCGATTTTCTCCGGGTTTTAGTGTACGTAACCAGGCTAACACATGCGAACCATATGAAAAACCCGGTAATCATGGGGGGCCACATGATTACGAAGGTGAAGTATGGCGGCATGCAAGGCCCAATTATGAGCAAAGCCCAAGACATCCTATGGATGTAGTAGATTTATTATTTTATATTTTATAAATGTTCATTCCTAAATACGACCCATGATCCCAAAAACATCCAACTCATACTCTTGATATGTATTCCTTGTAGATGTCTTCTAGCCTCGCTCGTAGGAAGATGAGAGCAGGAAAAGCCCGCGAGCGCATGGCTACCCTAATCGCTCAACAAATGGCTGCCGTAATACCCAACATTGTAATTCAAGTCCAACAAGCCCTTATCGCTAATCCTGTCAACCAAGAAGATCAAAATGATATCAACCCTCCCCCAAATACCACTAAATGCACCTACAAGCATTTAAAATCCTGCGACCCTCCAAAATACGAAGGGACTGAAGGTGTCACCGCTCTCCTCCATTGGTTTGAAGAAATGGAGAACACTTTTCTAAATTGCGATTGCCCCGATGATCGCAAAGTGCGATATGCTACTGGTCGTTTATTTGGAATAGCACTTACTTGGTGGAATACAGAGAAGGCCAAACGAGGTGTTGATGTTGCTATGACTTTAACTTGGGATGAATTGAAGGAAATCATGACAAGACGGTTTTGCCCAAGGAGCGAAATCAAGAAGTTAGAGGATGAGTTCTATTCGTTGAAACAAAAGGAAGGCGACCACACCACGTACAACAAAAGATTCCTTGAGTTAAATCAAATGGTTCCCAACTTGTTCACTCCCCTCTACCGTTTGATCGAGCACTACATTCGAGGTCTTCTTTCAAAGATTCAAGACTTTGTAATAAGTACCACACCTGCAACCTTGGAAGCAGCAATGGAGTTAGCTACAGAGCTCACCGAGAACCGCATCCGGAATAAAGACTTCAAGGAGGAGAAGAAGAAGGATAAAGAATCAACTGAAACTTCAACCTCCACCCAAACCGAATCCCCTTCTCAACCCATTTCTAAGAGAAAACGAGATGGGCAACTTTTCGCTGTCCCCCAACGTAATCAACCAATTTCACAAGCCATACCCATCCAAGCTATCCCAATCACGCAAATAGCACCCAACTCAACTTACCCAAATAAGAAACCATACCTTGGACCTCACCCTCGATGTAACACCTATTTTTATCACCATCCATCTACCTTACCTTGTCGACTATGTGCGAATTGTGGACGCTATGGTCATTTGAGCAAGGTTTGCCGCTCCTCTCAAAACCAAATCTCTCCCCCTACTCAAAACATGATCCAAACATATCAACAACCCCAATACCCCATGTTCCCATATGTTCGAGCTTGTTTCAATTGTGGCGACCCTACCCACTTTAGAAACACGTGCCCTCGATTGGTTAACATCATAAACGCCCAAGCTCAAGCAAACCCAATTAACCAAGCAAATCAAGGAAACCTAAGCACTAGGCCACCAGGAAGAGGAAGAGTTTTCAACATCAACGCCAACCCTGTTGAAGATAATGACGGCCCAAACGAAACCACCCAACTAGTCCCCTTCACCAAAAATCAAGATTTAACTCCAACCGCTTAGTTTTATGTTTTTCTTTATGTTATCTCAAGCTTTGGTTGATTGTGTTTGTTTATGTTTTAGAGTCACATAGAACCAATCATAACTTACGGATAAAGCCAATGAAAATTTGACAAGAATATGGTGGATAGGCCGCTGGTACTTCCTATATATATAAGTATTCTTGCCAAAGGATCAGAGGCATTATCTGGCGGTTATGAGAAGTTCCATGTAGAATTTAGTATTGTCTTGATTGAAGTTTGTTTTGTACTCACTGATTTAGCATTTATAGCATCTCATCATTTAAAGAAATTGGATTGTGTTCCATTTCTACATAGACTAACCTCTCCATCATAACAAACGAGAGAAGTACTGTCATCATTCAAACATGTATACTATCAGAATTAAGACTCAAGCTTTGGTTGTTGTGTTTGTTTATGTTTTAGAGTCACATAGGACTAATCATAACTTACTGATAAAACCAATGAAAATTTGACGAGAATATGGTGGATACGCCGCTGGATACGCCGCTGGTACTTCCTATATATAAGTATTCTTCCCAAAGGATCAGAGGCATTGTCAGGCGGTTATGAGAAGTTCCATGTAGGATTTAGTAATTTCTTGGTTAAAGTTTGTTTTATACTCACTGATCTAGCATTTATATCATCTCATCATTTAAAGAAATTGGATTATGTCACCAATCAAACATGTATACGATCAGAATTAGGACTCAGACATTGGTTGTTGTGTTTGTTTATGTTTAGAGTCGTATCATAGAACCAATCACGACTTACTGATAAAACCAATGAAAATTTGACGAGAATATGGTGGATACGCCACTGGTACTTCCTATATATAAGTATTCTTGCCAAAGGATCAGAGGCATTGTCAGGTGGTTATGAAAAGTTCCATGTAGGTTTTAGTAGTAGAAGTTTTGTTTTAGGATATAACCTTATCTTTCCAAACATATCAAAACTCTTGCGCATGAAATCATATATAGTCAATGAACTTTGTTTATCAATATTCATTATCTTAGGCATCAAAAAGCGATTCCTGTAGCAGGGTACTCAACCCTTACAAGGAACGTTACCGCCTCAAACAAAAATTTAAACTCTTACTCCTTTCTAAGTATGTAACTATCAAACTAAACACCATCCTTTTTAGACAAATATGTCACTACTTAAATTTCGGAACGAAATTTCTAAAAAGTAGGGGATACTGTAACATCCGTCAAAAAAACCAGATTTTACCAAACCCGCTTCGTTTATTAACCGAACAATCAGTTAAAAAATTTCGTTGCGTATTTAATGCTCAAATTAATTTTAACGATACATAATTAATAAGTATATTGGAATATAAAAGTTATATTTGAAAAAGTATTAAAAATAGTGGTTTAAAAATAAAACAAGGCTGCCGGGTTTCGAACCCGGTCAGCCGGGTCAACAAAGCCTTAACACACATCCCTCTAACCACTCCGCCACTTTGGTTATTTGATAACATATCGAAACAATTAATTCAAATAATTAAACTCAGAAATCAAATCCAGTCCAAGTCGCGCCCAATTCGCAGTCGTCGGAAATCCCGACGATTTCGCCCTACACCGTCGGTTTCTTGTGACTTAACGCGCATATTAACTATCACATCAGTTATAACCGATGTCCAGTCCGCGACATCCGTCATAACCGCCGGAGAAATTATTGACCGACGAATCAAGTCGGTAATCGGACTAAATTCATCGATGTTCTTCCCTATAAATACACCCACAAGCCTCTGTTAACTTTTTCGCTCACAACCACACAAATTCTCGACTTAATTTCACTCGCCGGAAAATATCTGCAAGTCGCCGGAAAACCGAGACTTCCATCTACACGGTAATTACTTTGATTTTTCTGTTTCATTCCATTATTGGGCAAAATTCTAATATCAATCCCCCACCCAGAATCCTTTCCAGACGACGTTGCCGGATTATCTGTTTTCGCCGGAAAACTTCTGAAATTTCAGAAACCTGCTGTTAACCGGTATGATCATTTCAACTTACTAATAATCGTTACCCAGTGGTTCCATTTCACATCTAATCCCTCCAAATTGTTGACTAATCCTCTCAGCCGAAGCTCATCAAAACAGAGCCGACGATCTTGCCGGACTTCTGAAGAAAGACGAACAGTTCGGTACAATCAATCCTCAAACCTTTTTCTGTTCCTTACATTACGATGGCTCATAATGTTCGTTAAGTTAATTTATCAAATAACAGTCAGTTAATCGATGTCTGTGTTTTGAACGAAGAAGATGAAGTTGGGTATGTTATAAGATTAATTAAAATCGAGATTATGAACGGGTTAGACACACAGTCCAGCGGTGGACTGTGTGCAAACAATATGCATAACGTCTCGAGTTCGATCCTGGTCACACACATTCGCTGTAATAAAATGCCTTTTTATTATTAAACTGAACCGGGTTAACTCAGTAAGATGTTAAATATAATAATAACTAGAATATTTACCAAGTTAGACACACAGTCCAGCGGTGGATTGTGTGTCAAACTAAACCACAGGTCCCGGGTTCGAGACCTGTGGCGAGCACCGAGTCATGCAATTAAATCGTTTTTAAATAAATGATTTTCGGATTAATCTAATTAGTATATAAATATAATTAAAAACAGAAATATTTCGGGTTAGACACGTAGCTCAGTTGGTAGAGCTGCGTGCACGCGTACGGGAGGTCTCGAGTTCGAGTCCTGCCCGGTGCATACATGCACACAATAAACCGGTCAACAAGTCAACGGTCAACGGTCAACAAGTCAATGGTCAAACAGTCAAAAATCAACATTTTTTTAATTTCTTTTATCTATTTATTTAAATTAAAAATACTTAAAAATAACATTTTTAAAGTTAGAAAATAGCCTTAAACTCACAAAAATATATCCAATCATCCTACTAAAATTGATTAATAAAATCCGCTTATTTACCGAACCATTATGTTATTATCTAGGTTAGTTTCACTCGTGGTTAAATCCAACTTCGTGCGCATTCAACATCATCAACCGAACGCACCCAATGTGAGTGAATCTTACAACTCCCCTTTTTAATTACACGTTTTGGGTGTATCATGTGTCACTAAAAGTAATTCGTTTATTCAAACTCGTACCATACCATATTATGACTTAAACATACAATGTAAATATTGTTTGTAGTTATGTATTTCATATTGTCAAGTTGTATGCAAATCATTCATTAGGCCCATCAGTTCCTCGTGGGAGACGAGTTGAGCAACGCGTGCCTCAAAACAATCTATTATTGTATGTTGTGCATTATTTAATATTAAGTGTTTTGTGTATAAGTTTACATCTATATTTACTCATATGTGGTTATGAACTTTATTTATAATCAATTCAATAAACTTGCTTAAATGTTTTTCATAGGATTCACTCGCCAACTTTTTGTTGATCCAAAAAAACCATTTTTACACATGATACAGGTGAACAGGATGAAGCAAGGGAAACATAGAAAATGCCTTAGAAGAAAATAATGAAGTCTAGAATGATGTGTAGGACATGATGTAATTATGATTGTATGTTTCCCTTTAAATTGTAATAATAAATATGAAACGTTATAATAAATGTCATGAGCTTTGATGATAACCCAATCATGCCCCGATCACCTTTTTCCGCTGCGGGTCGGGGTGTGACACAAATCATTCTCATATTTTCTTTATTCAAGATTTTGTGATGTTTTCGTTTTTCAATCTCATCGAAGTGAGTTCTACGACGGGCATGTAGTAACTGGAAGGGTACAAGTACCGGTAGTCGAAACGTCCAGTCTAGGTTGGCATTCGTATAAATCCAATATAACGGACTAGTTTGCCTACCTGGGGACTGACGATGAGAGTACGAAGGACCTAGTAGGCCAAAGCATGCCACACCAAACGTCGTGTGAACTAACCCCACTTTGAGTTGTCACTGGGTCTACCCTTGGGCACCCTCCGACCTTATACTTTGCAATCATGTTTTACGATTTTCATTCGGGTGGCGCGAGTGTTAACAAGCCAGTACCAATGTGAACCCTACAAAGCCCAGTAGTCATGGGGGCCAACATGACTACCAAGGCCAAGTATGGGGACATATAGGGGCCCAAACATGAGCAAAGCCCAAGACATCCTATGGATGTAGCAAATTTATTTTTCTTCATTTGTTTTTGTGGATGTTCATTTCTAAAATACGACACATGACACCTAAAACGTCAAACTCATACTCTCGATACGTATTCCTTGTAGATGTCCTCTAGTCACTCTCGTAGAGGTAGGAGATCAGGAAAATCCCGCGAGCGTATGGCTGCCCAAATCGCTCAACAAATGGTCACCGTACTTCCTGACGTCGTAATTCAAGTCCAACAAGCCCTTACCGCTAATCCCATCAACCGAATCAACCAAGAAGATCAAAATGTTGCCACCCCTCCCCCAAATACCACTAGGTGCACTTACAAGGACTTCAACTCATGTGACCCTCCCAAGTACGAAGGAACTAAAGGGGTCACTGCTCTCATTCGTTGGTTCGAAGAGATTGAGAGTACTTTCCTCAACTGTGATTGTCCCAACGATCGCAAAGTGCAGTATGCTACTGGACGCTTATTTATTTAATTTAAAAATCAATTAAAAATACTTCAAAATAATATTTTTAAAGTTAGAAAACGTCCTTAAACTCACAAAAATGAATCTAAAAACCCTATTAAGATTATGAATTAAAATCTATTTATTTACCGAACCATTTTCGTTATTATTTTTAGGTTAGTTTTCCTCGTCGATCAAATCCCAAAAACTCGTGCGCATCCAACGTCATCAAAAGAACGCACCCAATGTGAGTGAATCTCTACAAATTCCCTGTTTTAATCACGTTTTGGGGTGTATCATGTGTCGTACAATTCTGTTATTATATAAATATAAACACCTGTGCATTCATCATATCTGTGATCTAATGTGTATCAATTGTGTACAAATTGTTGTGTGAATTATGTTTAGTTTGGATTTATCATTTTCAGTGCAAGCATTTCATTAGGCCCATCAGCTCCCCATGGGATACGGGTTGAGTACAGGTGCCTCATCCGATCGGCTCCGTTTGATTGAGCCTTGATCTCACAGTCATCATCATTCATATTATATACTCATCCAATGTGGTTTGTGTTTTTGTTATGTACATACGTTTGCTCACATGTGATTATTGCATAATTTTTTAATGCTAAATACAACAAGAAATCAATAATAATGTTTTAACAAGGTTCACTCGCCAACTTTTGTTGACCCAAAATATTCCCCGTTTTACACAAGATACAGGTGATCCCGTTGAGACAAGAAACACATAGAAAGGCTTAGAAGAATAATTCAGTTTAAGCTTTGGATTGTATTACTTAGTTTCATTTTTCCTTGTATTTGTATGGATTTGATTTGACTATTTAAGTTGTAATTTGAATTTAATAAATATGAAACATTTTAGTAAACATCATGAGCTTTGGTGATAACCCAATTATGCCCCGACTCTTATTCCGTTGCGGGTCGGGGTGTGACAGATTGGTATCAGAGCCATGACTATAGGGATATAGGATAGGTTATTAGACCCTTAGAGCCTATACTATAGTTGATTAGAATTTTTAGATTTTGTGTGTTACATACAAAATTCTGATGTTTATATGCTTTATGTTTATTGTTACATTCAACGTTATGCAAGCAAGTTCATAAGTACATATTATTATACAATGCTCATCATGAATCATATCCCCATAACATATCATATCCATGAGAGCACACACCACACAATTCCCATGATTTTTGCAACGATTTTTGTATTTTTCAAATCACATCAAAGTGAGTTCTCATGACGGGCATGTAGTAACTGGAAGGGTACGAGTACCGGTAGTCGGAACGTCCTGTCTAGGCTTGGCATTCGTATAAATCCAAAATAAAGGACCAGTTTGCCTACCTGGGGACTAACGATGAGAGTACGAAGGACCAATTAGGCCAAAGCATGCTATACCAAACGTCGTGTGAGCTAACCCCACTTTGAGTTGTCATTGTGTCTACACCTGGACACCCTCCTACCATACATCTCACAATCATATTTCATGGTTTTCATTCGGGTGATGCGAGTGTTAAACCGCCAACACCAATGTGAATCCTACTAAGCCAATAGTCATGGGGGCCCACATGACTATACATGAGATGGTATGGGGGACATTGGAGGCCCAAACATGAGCAAACCCAAGACATCCTATGGATGTAGTTGCATTATTGATAATTATGTTATTTTTATTCTTTTAACGACACATGACGCCTAAAAGCTTCTTAAACTCACAATCTTCCTATGTATGTTCCTGTAGATGTCGGCTAGGCAACTACGTGGAGGTAGAAAGTCAGGAAGATCCAATGAACGCTTGGCCACTCAAATTGCTAAACAAATGGCCGCGGTACTTCCTGACATCGTGATTCAAGTTCAACAAGCTCTCACCGCAAATCCTATCAACCCTCCCAATCAAGAAGACCAGAACGTCGACAACCCTCCCTTCAAAAAGTGCTCCTATAAACACTTCAAGTCTTGCGATCCCCCAAAATATGAAGGGACCGAAGGTGTCACTGCTCTCCTCCACTGGTTTGAAGAAATGGAGAGCACCTTCCTCAATTGCGATTGTCCCGAGGATCGCAAGGTACGTTACGCAACTGGGAGACTGTTTGGGGTAGCCCTTACCTGGTGGAACACAGAAAAGGGTAAGAGAGGAATCGAAGATGCTATGGCCTTAACATGGGAAGAGTTAAGGGAAATCATGACGAGACGCTTCTGTCCAAGAAGCGAAATCAAAAAGTTGGAAGATGAATTCCACTCGCTAAAACAAAAGGAAGGAGATCATACTTCCTACAACAAAAGATTTCTTGAGCTGAACCAAATGATCCCCAACTTGTTCACCCCAGTGTACCGCTTAGTTGAACACTACATTCGAGGCCTCCCCTCGAAAATCCAAGATTCGGTTCTAAGCACTTCGCCTGCAACACTTGAAGCCTCAATGGAATTAGCCATAGAACTCACCGAGAATCGCATCCGAAATGGCAAATTCAAGGATGAGAAAAAGAAAGCCCCCATTGAGGCCCAAACCCCAAACCATTCCGTCTCCTCTTCGAAATTTCCTGGTAAGAGGAAACGAAACAACAGAAATTTTGCTGTCACACAAACAAACCCTCCAATCACTGCCGCACCAATTACCCAAATTGCTCCCACAGCGGCACCATATAAAAAGCCATACTCCGGCCCATACCCAAAATGCAACCGTTGTCAATACCATCACCTTCCCGAACATCCCTGCCAACATTGCACCAGCTGTGGCTGTGCGGGTCACACCATCCAAACCTGTCGCACACTTCAGCGAATGAACCGCAATCAACCCTTAACCCAAACCCACCATCAGATAGTGGGTCAAGCCCAACAACCCTTACTTCTACCAGCTACACAACACGTAGCCCAACCTTACTGTCAACCCAACTATCCCATGATGCAACCCATGCGAGCATGTTACAACTGTGGAGACCCGAACCACTTTAGGAACACATGTCCCCGTTTGGTAAACATCATTCATGCCCAGCTCAAGCAAATCCGGTAAACCAAGCTAACCAAGCTCCCCCACCTGCTAGAGGAAGAGCTTTCTACATCAACGCCAACCAAGCTAGGGCTGACAACAACGTGGTTAACGGTACGTTTCTCATCAACGGTAGTTATGCATCCATGTTATTCGATACTGGCGTGGATAAGAGTTTTGTGTCCTTAGAATTTGAACCTATTCTCAACCAAACTCGTGATAATCTCATGGTATCATTAACGGTGGAAGTTGCTGACGGAAAACCAGTCTCACTAAACTCTATTATACGAAATTGTACCCTCACTCTAAACGATCACGATTTTCCAGTTGACCTCATTCCTATGAAGTTGGGAAGTTTCGACATTATAATCGGTATGGACTGGCTCAGCCAAAATCATGCTGAAGTAGTATGCCGCGAAAAGTTCATTCGCATTCCTCTTGCAGACGGTCAGACCCTACGAATCTTTGGAGAAACCCCCTCGAAAGGACTCGAATTGATGTCCTGCCTTCAAGCCCGAAAATATCTCCGCAAGAACTATGTCGCATTCCTAACTCACGTCGTCAAGAAGGGAAACAAGGAGAAGAAACTCGAAGATATACCTGTAGTGAAAGAATTCCCACAAATTTTTCCCGACGACATCTCAGGACTCCCTCCTGTGAGAGAAGTCGAATTCCGCATCGATCTTGTACCTGGCGCTACACCAGTCGCAAAGTCTCCTTATAGGTTAGCCCCATCCGAAATGCAAGAGCTGGCCAGTCAACTGCAAGAGTTGACTGACAAAGGATTCATACGTCCTAGCTCCTCGCCTTGGGGTGCACCTGTTCTTTTTGTGAAGAAGAAAGATGGGACGTTTCGCATGTGTATCGACTACAGAGAGCTCAACAAGTTAACGGTTAAGAATCGCTACCCACTACCTCGCATCGATGACCTCCTAGATCAACTTAAAGGCGCCACCTGCTTTTCAAAAATCGACCTTCGCTCTGGTTATCATCAACTCAGAGTACATGAAGAAGACGTCCCAAAGACCGCCTTCCGGACTCGTTATGGTCATTACGAATTTATGGTCATGCCATTTGGTTTAACCAACGCCCCACCTGTCTTCATGGATCTAATGAATAGGGTATGCAAACCCTACCTCGACCGTTTTGTCATAGTCTTCATCGACGACATCCTCATCAACTCAAAGTCTAAATCCGATCATGAACGACACCTTAGGCTCATCCTTACACTCTTAAAGACTGAAAAGCTGTACGCTAAGTTCTCGAAATATGAATTCTGGTTAAGGGAAGTACAATTCCTTGGACACGTCGTCAATGACAAGGGAATTCATGTTGATCCTTCAAAAATCAAGGCCGTACAGGAATGGCAAGCGCCACGTACCCCTACCGAAGTAAGGTCATTTCTTGGTTTGGCTGGTTACTATCGACGCTTCATCGCCAATTTCTCTCGTATTGCTGTACCACTCACGGCTTTGACTCATAAAGGAAAACCCTTCATATGGGGACCTAAACAAGAAGAAGCTTTCCAATCTCTAAAGCAAAAACTCTGTGACGCACCTATCCTCACACTCCCTGAGGGTTGTGATGACTTCGTGGTTTATTGCGACGCATCAGGGCAAGGATTAGGCTGTGTACTGATGTAAAGAGGAAAAGTGATAGCCTATGCTTCTAGGCAACTCAAAGTTCATGAAAAGAACTACACCACTCACGACCTAGAACTTGGAGCCATTGTGTTCGCTCTCAAGATATGGAGACATTACCTCTACGGTACCAAGTGTGAAATATACACTGACCACAAGAGTCTCCAACATATCTTCAACCAAAAGGAGTTGAATATGAGGCAACGAAGATGGGTCGAACTTCTTAACGACTACGACTGTGAAATTCGATATCATCCTGGAAAGGCAAATGTGGTGGCTGATGCACTCAGTCGAAAGGGTTATGCGAACTCCATTCATCTTCTATGTTCGCAAATCATAACCGACATCAAAGATCGAATCCGAGAAGCTCAACATGTTTCTGTAACAGAAAACGACGTACGCGATGAACTATCTTGTGGAGCTGAACTTAAGATCGAAACCAAATCCGATGGTATTCTATACTATCTAAATCGCATATGGATTCCCAATCACGATAACCTTCGTGATTTCCTTATGAATGAGGCGCACAAAACACGGTACTCTGTACACCCAGGATCCGACAAGATGTATCAAGACCTTCGATACACCTACTGGTGGCCTGGCATGAAAAAGGATATCGCTGTTTTCGTTTCCAAGTGCCTTACATGTTCCAAAGTAAAAGCTGAACATCAAAGACCCTCAGGACTTCTAGTCCAACCCGAAATACCTGTATGGAAGTGGGAAAACATAACTATGGATTTCATTACCGGGTTACCTCGCACCTCCAGTGGGTATGACACCATATGTGTAATCATTGATCGTCTTACAAAATCAGCTCACTTCATTCCGATTCGCGAGGACTTCAAGAACGAGAAGTTAGCACGTATCTACATCAGCGAGATCGTAAGCCATCATGGTGTACCTTTAAGCATCATTTCAGACCGTGATGGTCGTTTCACTTCACGAACATGGCAAGCCGTACAAGCCGCCTTGGGTACACGATTAGACCTCAGTACCGCTTTTCATCCTCAAACTGATGGACAATCTAAACGCACCATCCAAACTCTTGAAGACATGCTTCGCGCATGTGTCATAGACTTCAAGGGAAATTGGGACTCTCATCTACCATTAGTTGAATTTTTGTACAACAATAGTTATCACTCAAGTATCGGCATGGCTCCTTTCGAAGCTTTATATGGTCGTAAGTGCCGATCTCCAGTATGTTGGCACGAAATTAGGGAAGCTCAAATCACCGGTCCAGAATTAATTCAAGAAACAACAGACAAGATCCATCAATTCGAAACAATCTTCTAGCGGCACAAAGTCGTCAAAAGAGTTATGCAGACAAACAAAGAAAGCCCTTGGAGTTTAACATGGTGATCAAGTACTTTTAAAAGTATCACCGTGGAAGGGAGTAGTTCGTTTTGGCCAGAAGGGCAAGCTAGCACCACGCTACGTAGGACCTTTCAAGATACTCGAAAGAGTAGGACCTATAGCATACAAGCTTGACCTACTAGAAGAACTCAACAGAGTTCATCCCACATTCCACGTATCAAACTTAAAGAAGTGCCTCGCCGATGAAAACCTCCATATTCCCCTAGAAGATATTCAGATCGATGAATCTATGCACTTCATTGAAAGACCAGTAGAGATCATGGACTTCGGAGAAAAACGTTTAAGACGGAGTCGTATTCCAATTGTTAGGGTACGCTGGGAGTCGAAACGAGGAACTAAGTTTACTTGGGAACGTGAAGACTCAATGGGCGAAAAATACCCGCATCTTTTTCCTGTTACCACCACTACTTAAATTTCGGGACGAAATTTCTAAAAGTAGGGGATACTGTAACATCCGTCGAAAAACGGGTTTCAAAACCCGCTTCGTTTATTAATCGAATAGTCAGTTATAAATTTCGTTGCGTAAATATTGTCCATTTTAATTTTAAACAATATATAATTAATAAATATATTAGAATTTAAAAACTATAATTAATAAACAATAAAAACAAGTGAAGAAAAAATAAAAGGAAGCTGCCGGGTTTCGAACCCGGGTCAGCCGATTCAACAAACAAACACTACACCACTCCGCCACTTGACTCGTTTGTGTAATCAATGAAACAAATAATACTTAAGTTAAAACTCGAATTCAAAAACCGGACTTCAGCGCGGCAGAACTCGCAATCACCGGAAAATCCGACAATCCGCGAGTTTAGCCATTTCCTGTTGACTATAAAGTTATAACCGACGTCGACATCGATTATAACCGACGCCTAACAGTCAATTGCAGTCGTAACCGCCGGAAAAACCTTGACCACGAATCAAGACCAAATTCGGACTTAATACATTCTGTTTCTTCTTTATAAATACCCTCCCAAACCTCTGGTAATCTTTTCGCTCAAAATCGCACAAACTCTCGAAGCTTTAGCACTCGCCGGAGATATTTTTCAGTCGCCGGACTTTCACCGGAAAACTGAGACTTACATCAAATCGGTAAATTTCTTGACTCTTCGTTTTCAATCCATTATTAGACAAGAAATAACATAAATCGTTCAACCAGAATCCGACTCAGACAACGTTGCCGGGAATTCCTACACTCGCCGGAAAATCTCTGAAAATTCCGAAGTTTCGCTGTGAATCGGTACAATCATCTAAACCCCATGATATCCTTTGTTTAGTACCTTAATTGCACAACTCATTGATCAAAACCGTTGATTGATTCACTCAGACGGAGATCACCAATCAGAGACGACGCCCCCTTGCCGGAAATCTGAATTAAACGCGCTGTTTTGGTACATTCTGTTCTTTAATCTCGTTAACTATTACATTTCAACTAATTATAAGTTTTGATAATCGAGTTAAACAAAACAGTCGGAACGCTCTGATCTGGGTGTTTGTAAACGAAGAAGACGATGTCAGGAATAAGTATAAGTATAATTAAAATCACATAATCAAACGGGTTAGACACACAGTCCAGCGGTGGACTGTGTGCGCAAACAAAACAAACGTCACGAGTTCGAATCGCACAACGTACTGACTTTCAGAAATAAAACCAATATTTTTAGAACATAATCAGAACATGTCACAGTATGTTTATAAGAGTATTATAATCCATGAATTAATCAGATTAGACACACAGCCCAACTGGTTGGGCTGTGCGCATACGAACCGAAGGACCCGAGTTCGACTCCGGGTCCCTGCAACCGGTTCGGCTATATAAATTCATTTTAATATAAGCCAAATAAAATAACAGTTAATTAGTATAAATATATAATTAAAACAGAGAATATTTCGGGTTAGACACGTAGCTCAGTTGGTAGAGCTGCGTGCACGCGTACGAGAGGTCTCGGGTTCGAACCTCACTCAGCGCACACTTAACCACAGTCCGACCGGTCAACTGTCCGGTCAACGGTCAAAAAAGTCAAAATTTTTATTTCTTTTTATTATTTATTTAATTTAAAAATCAATTAAAAATACTTCAAAATAATATTTTTAAAGTTAGAAAACGTCCTTAAACTCACAAAAATGAATCTAAAAACCCTATTAAGATTATGAATTAAAATCTATTTATTTACCGAACCATTTTCGTTATTATTTTTAGGTTAGTTTTCCTCGTCGATCAAATCCCAAAAACTCGTGCGCATCCAACGTCATCAAAAGAACGCACCCAATGTGAGTGAATCTCTACAAATTCCCCGTTTTAATCACGTTTTGGGGTGTATCATGTGTCGTACAATTCTGTTATTATATAAATATAAACACCTGTGCATTCATCATATCTGTGATCTAATGTGTATTAATTGTGAACAAATTGTTGTGTGAATTATGTTTAGTTTGGATTTATCATTTTCAGTGCAAGCATTTCATTAGGCCCATCAGCTCCCCGTGGGATACGGGTTGAGTACAGGTGCCTCATCCGATCGGCTCCATTTGATTGAGCCTTGATCTCACATATATTCATGTCATACGATCGGCTCCGTTTAATTGAGCCTTGATCTCACAGTCATCATCATTCATATCATATACTCATCCAATGTGGTTTGTTTTTTTGTTATATATATACGTTTGCTCACATGTGATTATTGCACAATTTTTTTAATACTAAATACAACAAGGAATCAATAATAATGTTTTAACAAGGTTCACTCGCCAACTTTTGTTGACCCAAAATATTCCCCGTTTTACACATGATACGGTGATCCCGTTAAGACAAGAAACACATAGGAAGGCTTAGAAGAATAATTCAGTTTAAGCTTTGGATTGTATTACTTAGTTTCATTTTTCCTTGTATTTGTATGGATTTGATTTGACTATTTAAGTTGTAATTTGAATTTAATAAATATGAAACATTTTAGTAAACATCATGAGCTTTGGTGATAACCCAATTATGCCCCGACTCTTATTCCGCTGCGGGTCGGGGTGTGACAAACCATTAATTTTTTATGTTTTCTATAAATCACAATCTTTGTATATCCCTGTTTCAATTTGGGAATTTATGTATCCAAGTATTTTAATGCTAATTGATATCATTGTTTTATTTCATGTCTCTACTCATCGATTTAAAATTTCATGGCATCATACATCACGACTCACCTCGTCTCATCATTCAAATAAGTTGGGTTGTGTCTCACTCTTTCATAGACTGACCCCTTCATCATACAAAATGAGAGAGGTACCGTTGTCATTAAGTCATGTATCCCTCAAATTTTAGACTTAAGCTTTGGTTGTTATGTTTGTTTTGTAGAAATTAGGACGAGTCACATAGAACTAATAATAACTTACTGACAAAGCTAATGAAAATTTGACAAGAATATGGTGGATACGCCGTTGGTACTTCCTACATATAAGTATTCTTGTCAAAGGATCAAAAGCATTGTCAGGCGGTTATGAGAAGTTCCGTGTGGATTTTAATATCGTCATGGTGGAAGACTTCGTTTTGTGATATAACTTTATCTTTTCGACGCTTCTATTTTCTCAAAACCCTCATACATGGGATCATATCTAGTCAATCAACTATGTTTATTAATGCTTCTCACTTTTATACCTTAGGCATCAAAAAACGATTCTTGTAGCAGGGTATTCAACCCTTACTAGAAATGCTACCGCCTCAATTAAAATCCAAAACGTTACCTGGTAACGTAAACTTTTAACGTCAAATCTAAACATCACACTCCTATTTTTGTTGTTAAAAGATATTTAATCGATGCATTTCGTAGAATACCCTCACCTCTTTCAAGTCAAACCTACTACTACTTAAATTTCGGGACGAAATTTCTAAAAGTAGGGGATACTCTAACATTCGTCGTAAAATGGGTCTAAAACTCGCTTCGTTTTGTAATTCAGACTTACGTATAATGTTCATTATGCAATTATGTCGAAAGATTTAAAATTTGTTATATTGTTGTTAGCATTTAATAATAAATAATAAAGTTAAAATAATAAATAATAAAGTAAAATAATGATATATAAACTGAAAATAAAAAAAATAAATGGAGACCATGGGTTTCGAACCCGGGTCTTCATTGAACTGGTACGCGCCGCACACCACTACAACACACACAAACACATTTGAATTTATCTGAAAACAAATACATCTTATACTGAAAACAACTTCCTAAAAATCAAATTCAAAAGACCCACCTGTAACGACTGTAACGGCAATCATCAAGTTACCGTTTTTCTTTTCAGTTAACTGTTACAAACTGTCTGTAAACACGCATTTAAGATCCAAAAACGGAGTCAAACTCCTTACATTTTGTCTTACAATCAACTCACCCATAATTGTTTGACCGAAACTGAAAATTTAAATCATATGACCAGCCTCGGCTATAAATAGTGTGTTCTAGACTCGTTTAAGATGCACACACTCACTCTAAACCTTCTGCAAACCTCTGTTCTTAAAGAACTATTCTCGGAGAATTTTACACTTTTCAGGAATCTTCACCGGAGAAACTAAGTGATTTTCGAAGGTACGTTTTTATCATATTCCTTCAATATTATTAAATCGCAAAGACCTAAAATGCGTTTTGCGTAACTAAACAAATCAAATTAACAGTTTATGTTTTGAAATGAGGAAGAAGACGTGAATCTGTGTTTAAAAGGAATTAAAATCATGTTTAAACCGATTTAGACACATAGTCCAGTTGGTAGGACTGTGTGAACATGAAGCCACATGCCCGGGTTCGAATCTGTTGCAAGTCCGGCTCTTTGAATAAAAACCAGTTCTTTTTTAAGGGCATTCAGAAAGAAGTTAATAAATATAATTCGGTTGCAAAATAATATTGGGTTAGACACCCAGCCCAGTTAGTAGGGCTGGGTGCATCATATTGCGAAGGTCGCGGGTTCGAGATGGGTATGGGGCAGCGGCCGGTTACATTTTGAAGGAAATAAAACCATTTTTCATTTAACAAATTTCTGAATTTATTTAATTAGTATATATATATATATATATATATATATATATAAAACCATTTTTAATTTAACAAATTTCTGAATTTATTTAATTAGTATATATATATATATATAAATAAAACCATTTTTAATTTAACAAATTTCTGAATTTATTTAATTAGTATATATATATATATATATATATATAATAAAAACAGAGATTATTTTAGGTTAGACACGTAGCTTAGTTGGTAGAGCTGCGTGCACGTACACGTGAGGTCACGAGTTCGAACCTCACACGCTGCCAATAATACGAATCCGGCTGGTTGACCGGTCAACCCTGAAAAAGGGTAAAATTTGCTATACTTAAAATCCTTTTTATTTTCACTAAAAATTAATTAAAAATACTTAAAAATAAGGTTTTAAAGCTTAAAAATTTGTATTAATTACCACAAAAATAAACCTAACAATCTAATAAAAAGCATTAATTAAAAATATTAATTTCTAATAAAATTTATTTATTTATCAAATTATTACGTTATTATTTAGGTTAGTTTCTCTCGTGGTTAAATCCGAATTCGTGCGCGTTCGTCGTCAATTCAAGGAAACGCACCCACTGTGAGTGAATCCTTACAAATTCCCATTTTTATTCATGTTTTGGGGTGTATCATGTGTCGTTTCATATATTTCGTTTATTCAAACACTTGTGCTATTACCATTATATGATCTAACGTGTGATGTAAATGTTATTTGTTGTATTGTGTGCTTATTTTTGTCAGAATCATTTACATTAGGCCCACCAGTTCCTCGTTGGAGATGAGTTGAGCATCAGGTGCCTAATTAGATCGGCTCCGTTTAATTGAGCCTTGATCTCATTGTTCATCATTTGTCATGCTTGTGTGTATATTGATTGATAATATGTGGTTTGTGGTTAGATTTACATATGCGTTTACTCATATTTGGTTTACGCGCATTTTGTTATTTAAATAACCAATATAACTAATTCGTTCAAATGTTTAAATAAGATTCACTCGCCAACTTTTGTTGACGCAAAACCCTATTTTTTACACATGATACAGGTGGACAGGTTGAATCAAGGAACACATAGGAAATTGCCTTAGAAGAAATATAAAGAGTTCATGGATATTGTTGTGATTGTATGATTGTTGTAATTTTTCCTTAAAATTGGAAATAATAAATACGAAACTTTATTGTAGTAAATGTCATGAGCTTTGATGAAAACCCAATCATGCCCCGACTACCATTTCCGATGCGGGTCAGAGTGTGACATTGCATTTGTTGTCGCTCGTAGTATCAGTAGTAGCACTGAAGCACGCTAACCAAATACAGTAACTGTAGGGGGTAACCAATTGTTCGAAAAAGGCCATGACCTGCTATCCTCCGTTTTGAAGCCTAACCAAGTATCTTTATGGTGACCAAAAGTGACTTAAAGATACTAAAGCTGCTAAGTGTTGGTTCTCGACGGCCGTTTCTAGAATCCGAACCCATTCCCAGACCCAAGTTATAAAACTTTACATAACTAATGACCCGATAATGTCTAGTTTTTGGATTTGTCTAGTGATATTTGCGTACTCTCGTTTTACAAAAAAGTTCGTGATTACAAAAATCAAATGCTATACTGAGGAATGAAGGATGGACAAAAAGTTCAAAGTATATTTTTAAGGTCCTTTGAAATTCTCAAAAAATTGGGGTCCAGGGCAAGAAGAAAAATAACCCCTAAAATGTCTGAAACTAAACAAGAATATTATATTTCAAATTGAATGTGTCACATTACGTCTTCTGTTTTGCTTAGTAACCGGTTGATGGTAGGCTAATATCTCAAATATGATTGCAAATGTACACATATAGAAACCCCTCCCACAACAGGCTAATTATTGTCCTTCAAACTTTTATAAAAACTAATGGTACTATTTCTATAAAAACTTCACACCTGAGCTCCCACTAATTGTCCTCATGACACATACACAACGGGGGAAGGGCAACTACCTTAACAAGGGAGTCAAGGTACCGGTGTGACTTTATTATAATACTAAAATCATGAACATTCCTCATCCATTTTAGTGTAGTCCTTGATTCAGTTATATTTCCAAAACATAAAGACTAATTCATGTATAAATGACAATGGCTTGAATATTGACTTTTTCATGTTCCAAATCAATACTAGGGTGTCACAAGAATTGAACGGTTTATATTAACTTAAATACATAATGAATATTATTTAGACAACTTCTACAACACACAAATGTTCTAACCCAACATCTTCTATAACCTTTGTGTCCACTAATGAGTAAAAAAATAATTTCTTGAAGTGGCATACTTCATACTCACGATTTTTTAGTCTTCATATATCTGATCGGTGCATTTTCTATCAGATAATAGGATATTATTTATTATTTATGTTAGAAATATATCAATATTATTATAACTATAGTATGAGCTAAACGATAAACTAAATTTTTTCTTTAAATGCCGGGAGTTAAAATATATTCACATCCCTTCTACTATTTTATCGTATAGTTATTATATTAAAAATAATTATATTTTTTCTTAATTTTTAATTAAATAATATTTTTATACCATTATATTACTTTTTCTTTTTACTATACTCACAAACACTTTCAAAATATATTAACAAATATAGATGATGAATGCCTTCTCAAATATGTAGATGAAAAGTTTTCTCACCTCCACTAACAATCATTTACAATAACTTTTTATAATATAAAAACGTATTTGATGAAAGGATTGTTAATGCTCTGACATGCAATCAGCTTATCAAAACTAAATTTATATATAATTTAAATATTCACCTCATTAATTTTTACCGTGTAAAATTAGGCCTAAAAATAATAATAATAATAATAATTAGGGTATTTTGCGACTCTTAAACAAAAGTGTTGAAGGTTGCATAGAGTGGAAGTGACAGGCAACCGTGGTATAACGTCACACATCTCACAATGGTAACTTAGTTACTACCGGCAATAGAAAACCATCGGGCACCGCTTGATACACCCTTTTAAGGAGCACTGTGCGTTTCATCTAAGTGTTTTGATGGTTTCCAATCTATAAAATGAAATTATGTGTCTATTTTACGTACATATGTAAATATAAATTCTGGTTAATGTTTCTTTAGTTGTGAAACAACGATCTATTAGCAACTAATATATATGTATATAAACATGAGAGCTAGACTATGAAATCATGTAGAGAATAGAACATGAAGAATTCTTATTCATTCATCTAACATCATATACAAATGTCATTATATATAGGCACTCACATTAGTACAATAGTAAATAAGAGAAAGGGGTTATATTGTGGAAAGTCACTACATAATGGATCCATTCATAGATAGGGGTTATACATGTGGAAAGTTAACACTCCCCCTTGACTATACACATGATGGAATATTATTCTTTAATACGCTTAATGATGTTGCCTCATTAAAAACCTTGCTAGGAAAACCCAATGGGACAAAACCTCAGCTAAGGGAAAAAGAGTGCAACACGTATTGTCTCCCCCTCAATATAATATGTATCATTTCAAGTAACAAGTGCCAATCTTCTACGAAAGTTGTTGAAAAACTTTTGTAGTGAGTGATTTGTCGCTTGATGTGCAATCTATTAATGAACTTGATGTATGATCTTCATGTAAAACTTTAACTACATCCTCTTGTAAGTATATACCATAAGATCCATGAATGTGTTTTGTTATAGTCTCTGCATTTACAAAACTAACCAAACTTATTGATGGGTTAGTAAAATATGAACCCATACCTTTCATACCTTAAGGGTATAGAAAATAAATGTTTTACTCATTTCACTATCTCCTCGTCATACACGAGTTAAATCATGCCAATGAATTTAATGGTATATGTTCGTGTATAGCTAGCAAGATATATTGATACAATTTGTATTGAATTATGGTACTTCATGACCAATGATCTTTGCTTCTTTGATAGAAGATGATAAAAGTCATTTTTATCTATATCAAATATTTAAACATCATTAAATGTACTTACACCAAAAGCTTTGTCCATATGAAAATGTCCAACATTTTCTAGATGTATTATGATTGATGGATTATAATATAAACGTATGTCCTACGTATCGAGCCATAAATTTGCAATATTGTATTTCATTTGCAAATTCTTGCTTAAATATTTGAGCTCCTTTTTTTCTTCTCTTCGGGAGATTCAATGACATCATCAATATATATTGCAATACTTGTATACCTCATATCGTTCTTTTAATAAAAACAAATGGACCAACTTCACCATATGTATTTATCATTTTCGAGCTCACTGGTGAGTCAATTATATCATACTTAGTCCACATATATTTTGTCAACTTCATATAGTATGTTCTTGAGGTTTTGATATCAATGCTTCTAGCATTATCAATCCATGATGGAATTCGTTCCATCTTATCCATATATGCATGTGCTTTCACTATTCAGGAGTTTTGCTATATAGATTTGCCCATTTAACACATAGATATCTATATCATGTAAAAGTGTCAAGAACACTTGCTTTTATCTCCAAAATCCATATTGTATCACGCGTGTACACTATTTATTGAGATATCACAATCACTGGGTATAAGTTTTCAATGTATGTTTATTGGTGCACAAGAATCACATCGTTAAGATGTTTTGATTCACCTTTAAAGAACTCAATTTCTTTAAGAAACTCATCGGGAGTTCAACCGTATTCAAAAATGAATCTGTATACAACGTTCATATTGTTCTCGAGAACTTACTTTATATGAAATACATAATTTAAATCCTTTAAGGACTTGCATGTAAACATTAGTATCTAAATGATACATAACATTTATAAGACGTATATCAATTCTCTCTTTATATTACCAGAATAATTAAATACTGGAAAGCTATTGCATCCACCACTGGAGAATACGTCTCCTCATAATTAATCATAGGTCTTTGCGAAATCCTTGTGCCATCAATTGTTGATCCACATAAAAGACCTAATTATATTAAATATATTTTTCAACTTTTTTATGGACTACTGGCCGTAAGCTTTCCATTTCAATAGAGAATTCAATTCTACCTCATTTGCGTCGTTCCATTTTGGCCAATCATTTCTTTGTATTTATTCATAGGCAGATTTTAAATCTTAATCCTCATCATTTCATTTTTTCAAGCGCTATATATACAAAAGTATAACGACGTCGATTTTATTTCGATTCCATACAGTTCTAGACATGATATAATTTACTAAGAGCTCTTTATTTTTAGGTACCTGAGATTCTTCCAGAACCATCATGTCTAATGTCTCTTCAAGAAACCCTTTTTTTACTATAACCTCGACTTGACCATCTTCTTCATTACTTGCTCCAATTTTTCGAGGATTTTTTATTTTCTTGGAATCGACTAGTCTACCACGCTTCAGACGTGCAATAGACTCATTAATATATGGTTTGCCCTACTAGGACAATTAACTTAATTGGAACATTAACAGTTGACTACCTAACTTACTTAGTCACTATATTTAGGTCAGTTAACATGTCAGGTGATTGATTCTTTAATCTAGGTAACGAATTATCTTTTGAACTTCTTGTTCACACAATTTCGTTTGAGGATCAATAATAATTCATGCATACCCATTCCTTTTCAACTGCCATTAATCTCCCCCTAATATTGAAAATGTTAATTTACTTACAGTAAGATTTAACGAGCCATAAATAAATCTCTCGTTAATTGCTCTAAGTATGTAATCATAAATAGTATTTTCATCCAACATATATTCCTAACATTATTTGAGTTTCAATCTTTATGCGTTGTGGTGGATCAATTCCAATGTATACCGCACAATAAAAAGTTTGATGGGAAATATTTGGTTCCTGACCAAAACCAACTATAATGGGGAGAAACTATTACAACATGTTGGCTTGATGTGAAATAATGTTACCGCATGTAAAATCACATGTGCTCAAATATGAACTTTTGCTCTGTTGATTATTGGCTTTGTAATCAATTTGTAGACGTTGATCATCGTCTTCAACAAAAGCAATATGTGTCTTAAGCATTTAGAAAGTTCAATACTTATTCCAATAATCATTAGTAACATAGATACTAAATTCAATGTTATAACCATCATAAATATGATAATATGGAATAATATGTTTGCTATCTCATTAGCTAAGCTACACACAACTTCAAGTTGTAAATTTGATAACCATTTAGACGATGCATCGATTTAAGAACACTAAATGGTATCATGTTTGGATATATACATCCTTTATTCATTCCATAATATTTTAGGGATTTATACCATTAATTTGGCAAATAATAATTTCCTTAAGAGCAAACATAATATGCTATCAACTAGAAGAATCTTCAAGTTCTTCATTATATTTCACATCATCATTGACTCGGTGTGGTCTAACCGTTCATACCAATAAAGTAATAATCATGATCCATAAACTTATGGTTTATGATATTGTATATGTATTACTTGCACGTATGTAATACAAAACATAAGATATGAAAGAATGTATTATAACTTCAAAGTTCAAACCATCATGCTATGTAATCACTAGTTTACCACTTTTGGTGGTCGATCTCATCATGATTATCATTATAATATTGATATTCGATCTCATTATTAGCTTGACTATCTTATAACTTCTGATAGTTTGATCTCTTATTAACATGACGATTGTTGCACTTCTGATGGTCAATCTTATTATTAATATGATCATCATTAAATACCCATCTTAATTACTTCTGATAGTTTGATCTCTTATTATAAATATTTTTCTTTTTTTTTATTAAATACCCATCTTAATTACTGAAATAGAAAGATAATAATTACATCGACATAGAAGGTAAACGGACAACAAAATAAATACCCATCTTAATTATTGAATTATTATTGTCATGAGACTATTAATTATACATTTTTATATGGCTCGTATTTGGACACCCTTAGGCTCTAGACGGGTCGTCCAGGCCTAGACGCCCCGTCTAGCACTGATTTTGAGGAGGCAGCAAGTACCTGGCAGGGCCCATAAAGTTTAGTGTTTAGACGGGCCGTCTGGACCTAGACGACCCGTCTAGGATGTTGTGATTTATTTGGTTGGAAAAGGGGTGTTTTGGTGTGGAGTTTGATTGTTGTTGGAGTTTGAAAAAAATAGTGTTTTGGTGGGGTAAATTGGTTGTTGTTGGAGGTTGATATTTTTGTTTTAGGTGAAATTTTAGGTTTTTAAAAAGTTTTGTTTTTGTATAAAAAGTGAGTTATGTTTTTCAATCGTTTATATATTTAATTGTTTTTGCATTATATTTTTCAAAAAAATATAATTCTAAAATTTAATACTGTTTTCAACATTTTAAGATGAATGCAACAAGTGTATGTTGTTTCCGTATTACATTTCAGTGCCGATTTAACACAAACAATCATCAAGTAAAACAAAGTTAAATATAACATATATAACATAAATTTGTACAACCCAACCCCGACCCGGGTTGGACAACCGTAACCACCATCAACATAACCAAGACCTGGATTGTCAACCATCTCCCACCAAGGTCGTGACCGCTAACCCAAATCCAAACCCAATCGCTACTCGGACCGCCAACTCTGACCCCGAGACGGTGAGTCAGTGTCGGGTCGAGACGATGACAGTTGATAGCAGCCCGGGTCAGGTCAGGATGTTTCATTTCAGTGTCGGGTCAAGACGGTGTAGTTTAGTGTCAGTCCTGGTTGGGTCGAAATAGTGCGAGTCGGTGTTAGCTATGGTCGGGTCAAGACCATGCAGGTCGGCATCGGACCGTGTTGGGTCAAGACAACGCGAGTTAGGTCAAATTGAGTCAAGACATTTCTAGTCGGGTTAATACATTCAAGTTGGGTTGTGTCCGTCGGGAACGTGCAGGTCGGGGGTGGTCCAGGTTGGGTTGGCGGTGATGGCAAATGGGGCTGTGACATCCGTTCTCTCTCACCACCAGCATTGTCCACTTTGACCTCGATAGGTTGCCAATCCAGAAACTCACAGATTTGGTTTTTGTTGCCCAGATGGAGACTTCCAAGTGGTCACCCATCATAGTACTACTCTCACCTAAGCGCAAAACGCGTTGGTGATTTATGAGGCGTGGCATGTCTTATGAACCAAGAATCTCTTCTGGTCACGGCCAACATGGGATTTACCTAGGGTCTATTAGTGGTCCATGTTAATCTTCTCAGTATAGGTATTGTTACAATCACCCCCTCCCCTTAGGGACTCATATTCCTCGATGAGGTTTGCCCCACTGCTCTGAATGACACAGGAGTGGCTCTGATACCATTTGTAAATTTCAATTCAAAAATATTCCACAAATCAAACGCACCCTTAAAATCACAACGATAAAATAATATTCAAATTAATAATACCCTTGGAAATTTCCTTTATTATAAATTATGTGTGAAAGATCTTTTGATGGATAAGCAAAGTTCATAGTATGTCAACATTGTGACATACATTGGATGTTTACTTTTCCATTCTTTGTTTACTTGGCGTATAATGCTAGATTCAACTGTTCAAACTTCATCGTGGCTTTCATGGGATTTTGATTGATTTAATCCGCTCATATACATATATACACGTAAAAACCAATAGAGGGTGAATGTGCTCTTTCTGATTTGATAAAACTTATGTTGCTTTATAAGAACTCAAAGAAAACTTATAAGATAAACAAAATAATCAAGAACAGAAAGATGATGTGTAACATCTAGGCCTTTCATACCACCGATATTTTCCACGTTGCTCACTAGAAGCTAATGAATTTGTATTTGGTTGCCTTAGCGGAGACTTTCTAGGAGGTAACCCATCCTAATACTGCTCCCAACTAAGCACAAGAGTTCTTCCCTTATCCACAATCATTGTGCCCAAAACTTGCAGTGATATTTAAGGCGAGGATTTAGTTATGGTTCAATATCTCTCATTTGAACAGAATAGAACAAACCAATACGACGTGAGATTTTCCTAAAGTGCTATAAAAAAACCCTCTCAGAACTCATCTTTCCCGATAAGGTTTGACCCATCATCATAAATAGAACAAAAAAGTAATGGCTCTAACACCGTTTGTAACATTTAGGGTTCTCGTACAACCAATATCATCCTTTGCTCACTAAGGTAGTGTTTGTTTTTCTAAAAAAGATCTACGCAGGCTCTTCTGTCTATGTCGCGCAGACCATGCGCAGACATTGCCATCTGCAGACTGTTTGTTTTTCCGAAGACATTCCATTAAAAAAACGTCTGCACGAGCTATTCTTGGTGCAAACTTGGCCCAGCCACTTCTAAGATCTTCTAAGGTCTGCAGAGGGTTAAACACCACCACCGTCCACCGCCTATCATCGTCCACCATCCACCACCGTCCACCATCCACCACCGTCCATCACCACCACCACCGTCCACCACCCACCACGACCGTCTACCACCACCCACCGTCCACGTCCACCACCACCCACCACCGTCCAACACCCCCACAAACACGCACCACCACCGTCCGTACACCGTCACTAGTTTATTTTAGAAGTCTACATACGTTTAAAATTGAACATCCTTTAAGAGCTCTCAAGGATTTGTTTTTTGGTTGCCTAGGTGGAGACTTCCTAGGAGATCACCCATCCTAGTACAACGCTCACCTAAGAACAGTTAAAAGTAGAGTTCTTCTCTCATCCACGACCATTACACTCAAAATGTGTTGGTGATACTTTAGGTGAGGATTTTTTTTTCATCGCCCATTATCTCTCCTATGAACATTACCTAATAGAGAACGATGTAGGAATGATATGTCACCACAAAGACACAAAGATTTATAATACTTTGTATGAGTGCTAACAAATCCATCTTATATTCAATTCTTGTTCGTCAATCAAGAATTTTCTTCATTATCAACTTCTCTCTATACTCTATAGCATCAGTGATTGCAACTTTTCACTAAGCATGATAGTAATCACTAGTAAGTGACGGCCATTGTTCGAATCATGCAAAAAACTAAGTTAACCTAGGTAGTAACTAAGATAAGTCTGGCATTGTATGCACGAGGTGCATGTGATCATTATCACATGTTTTCTTTGATTAGTTATACTAAATTTAAATTTAAAAGCGATTTGGGAATCGGTTTGGTTGTATAAAAATAAGTACAGCTAAACCTTATTGATGTAAACAATAATCAGAAATGTGATTGCCGCAAATTTCTAATAATCCAAAACATGAATAACTTAGATGAATTTCCAAGTGGAAATTACTTAGACATAATTGATAAAACAATTGTAATGAAGGATAATCTCAAGCCAAAGGAATCCAACCGCGTTGACGTAATGATTCCACTTCCGTCCACTAAAAAAAACTCACGAACACAGATATTTTCATTTTCTTTCTTTTCTTTCTTTAAGAAAACTCGGGAACACATGGTAAAATTTATCACAACTAAAATACTTTCCTTATGGGTTTTTTTTTTATCTTATTTATTGTTCCTCGTCAAATCTCACAAACCCGTGACATCCTTCCGTTTGTTGCCGAGCAAACAACCCCACAGGAGCCAATGGCTGCTAGTAAGTTGTGCCCTCAATCACCCAAACCTCCTACCGTGTTTTTCTTTTTGTTCATATTCAATTTGTGATTCTTGATTAGCCCAACATAAGCCCACCAAGTTGCCGACTTCACTAGTTACTTTTATTTCCATTTGGTTCGGCAGTGGCCCAAAACTAATTTCTTTAGCACTGTTGATGCTTGAGTTCTTTTCAAGTTGAGCCCAATTTAGTATAACTTAGAATTGACACCCTTTCGTGTAGTGGTGCACAAAACAGATTTTGGATCCTACCCGAAATCGGGTAGGAACTGGGTAAAACCCAATAAGATTTAATCGAACACGGGTAATCCAAGGAACTGGGTAGGAAAGAGACCGGGGTTTGGGAAGTAAAAATGTTACCTAATATACCCGGTTAGGGTAGGGTAGGGTCCATACTGGTTCCTACCCAAATACCGGGTACAACCGGTTCTTCTTTAAAAACGTGTTTTAAAGTGTTTGAACCCGAGCTGTTTAACTTTTATTAATTTTTCTTTTATAAAGAAAACAAACATAACATCAATAAAACTAAAAAAAATCAATATTTACCAATTGTTAATATTTCACCAATACATTTTTTTTAAAATAACTTTAGTTTTTACGAGCCACTGCATCGTCAAGAGTTCTAAATCGGATTAGCCAAATGATAGTCCATTCTCCACTTCTTCATAGTGTACTCTTGCTTTAAATATTAGTTTATCTTCAAGTTTTGGCTTGTCTTGTATACGATCCACCTCTTCCAAATGATATTTCAGGCAAATGCACATCTCTATCAATTTGTGGGTGAGTCTTCTTCTTCGTATCGACAATACCATGCTACCAAGAGAAATAGTGGATTCTGAATTTACCGTAGAAGTTTAGACTGCCAGTAAATCATCGGCCATGGTGGACAGAATCGGTTATTCATTTTCCTTTCCTTTACACCAAGCCAAAATATTTTAAGTTGAGATAATCTTTTGTAGACATAGTACCTACATAATTCGAATGAACTTATCTACCGAGTTCACTTTTTCAGGTGTCACCCCTTTAATGTTTATTTGTCTCATCCCAAACAACATCCAACATAGTTATAATCGGGTTCCGTATTGAGCTACTAACACTTAGCTCGATTCTTGAAACATGTTTATGTATGTTACCAACCCATATTTATTTAAACACCAATTAGATTAACATTTTATTTGAATTTTTGTTGAATTTTTTTTTAGTTTTGACTTTAAGAATATGGTCCATCTCATGCACATTCAAATTGTCAAACATTTTGTCTACAAGTGTTTCAAATCGTGTAACGTTTAATATAAGTTTAACGTTTAATACAAGTTTAAGCAACAGCACAACTAAAAACAAACGGTAATTTCAACAAACATATTTCAAATTTTCTTTCATTGGGTTTATCATCATTTTAAACATTCTATTTTTTTATTTTCAAAGTTTAATGTTATTAAAGTTTAACGTTATCAAAAATTTCCGTATCCCTGCACATGATTTCACAAACAATTAATATCAATATAAATGTCAAAGACTCATTTAAGACTTTCTTATCTTTTTACATCAACTTTCTATCATCTCATTTAAATGAACTATTAGAATTCCTTCGCAATACGCGGTGGGAATTCTGTCGGTAGTTGTTCGTTATCCACACTTGCTATAGCAATCGAAAAAGAAAAAAAATCATCAAATGGATATCCACACATGTTTTACATCTATTGAAAACAAAATAAACGAGTACAGAGATTGATGTTGTTCAGTCAGAATCGGTTCAGTTTATTGTGGTACCAACACTCGTATAGCATACAAGACTACCATACCGAAAAGTCACTCTTTTAACTGCAATTCCATCGTCAACACATTTTATGTCAGAACATCAAGGGAAAAAATGAGTATAGCTACGTAACCTTATAAAAAAAAGTTAACAAACGCGAGTTATCAAAGAAAATCGATATCAAATAACAACTAAATAAGCAAAAGTTATATATAATAATTTTTAATGTATATAATAATTAATATATCTAGGTTTTGAGAATTCAAAATAAAAGCATGTTTCAGAAAGAATTTTCTTTAGCGAGGATAGACACTTAATAATTAATATATCTCTCCGTTTGACAATTCAAAGTCTAAAGTAATCAATATATATATATATAGATATATATGTATATGAGAAGGTTCATTTGAGAAAAATTTAATTGAGAAGAAAAAGAAGAGATGGTATAATAGGAAAACATTAAATAATTTATAGCTTCTCTAATTAGTTATGTTATCTCTCGTTAATAAAACAAAAACATTATATCCTACACATTTCAAAATTTATCCTACATATATCTTATACTTATCGGAATTTACCCTACACACATGTAAAAATACCCGACACATTTCAAAATTTATCCTACACATACTAAAATTTATCCAACACGTGTCGGAAAATGTCTTTTATCATAAATTATTTTATCTTGAAAAAGTATATTAAAAATAAGTTACAAGTTTAATTAATTAGCTAATTAATGACAATTATAAATTTACCTACATGCTTTTTTTCAAAATATTAAATACACACACGTAAATGAAGAATTTCTACTGGTTTAAAAGTTATTTTTTTTATTCTTATAAAATTTGTCTTCTCATTTGAACTCTCCACTATATATATATAAAAAGAATAATTTTAAACCAATAGAAATTCTCCATTTACTTTATTTAATGTGTATTTAATATTATGAAAAAGGAAATAGAGGTAAGTCTATAATTGTCATTAACTAGCTAATTAATTAAACTTTATACACACACCTGCATCACCCACTATCTACACCACAACCTCACCACCACCACTACATCCACCACCACCACCACAGCCTCACCACCATTGCCACCATTACCACCACAACCTCACCATCACCGCTTCACCACCACAACCATCACCACTACTGCCTCACCACCGCTTCACCACCACCGCCTCACCACAACCATCACCATCACCCGCTTAACCATCACCAACATCACCATCACTTGTACCCGATTACCACCAACATCACCATCACCTGCGTTGGTGACTAAAACTAACCCCCAATCCTCAAGCACCCTAGATTTCAAATCCACCAAATTGATCGTTGAATCCCCTTTGTCATGGAAAATTGACAAAGGGGTTTTGTTTAGAATCGAAAGTGAGTGGTGGTGGAAAGAATTATCGTTAATGGTGTCGAATTGGACGCCGGAAGGTTCGTCGGAGTTGCCACTGTCGCCGGCGGTGGATCTGGTCGGGTTGTGGTGGTGGTGATGGTTGTGATGGTCGGGTGGTGGTGCTGTTGGTGGTGATGGTGGCAGAGGTGATCCAAAGTTCCGAGAAGCTTCTATCATGGTTTTGGGTTTGATCTCAGATGGTTGTTTGGAGTTGCTCAAAGAGAAGCTTGAATCCATTCTCCGATGTGTATGTGTTATATGTGTATATAAAATTACCAATTGTTTTTTATTCATTTTATTAATAAGACATAAAAATAACTAAAAAGACATAAATGCCCTTGACTTAACAGAGGTGAATGGATGGGGTTAAGTCAGCTAGATTAAATTGGCAATGATCAAACATTTTGGATCCATAGGCGAAAAATGAAACCTTTGGACTATACTGGCAAAACTGTCTAAACCACAGGGACTAAAATGGCACTTTACTCAATAAAAAATTTACATCTTTAAAAACCCATGTATTGCACGAGTTGAATAAACATGTATATTACATGGCTTCAATAAATATAATGAATCGGTTAACACTCACCGTCGTCAAGATACGTTTTTGAGAAAAATGAACTTTGATATACTATTTAGATATAATAACATTTTACTTTGTTTCTTTATTTATTTACTAAAACGTTAGAAACATGTATGTTACACGTGGTTGGATCAATAAAATATTAAAGAATTATTATTAATAAGCGAAAATATAAATGAAATGGTTAAGAAAAAAATATTAAATAAATAAAACATAAGAATAAGATAAAATAAAGATAAAGATTATATATATTAGAAGATAAATATAAGTATATAGATAAGAATAAGATAAAATAAAGATAAACGTTATATATATTAGAAGATGAATACAAGTATATAGATATAGGTAAATGATTTATGAATTTTTAGATTAATTAATTAAAAAATAATTATCTATAATTAAGTAGAAGAGTAAGGCGAGAAGACTAAAAATAGATGTCTCCAGTATCATCACGTGTACATATAGTCGTCAAGATACGTTTTTTTGGAAAAATGAACTTTGATGTAGTATTTACATACAATAACAATTTTACTTTGTTTTTTATTGTTTATTAAAAGGTCAGAAACATGTGAGTTATACATGTTCGAATCAATAAAATATTAAATAGTTATTAATAAACGAAAATATAAAAGAGATAGATAAGAAAAAATTATTAAATATATAAGAGATAAGAATAAGATAAAATAAAGATAAGGTTTATATGTATTAGAAGATAAGTATAAGTATAGAGATAAAGATAAATATAAATGATTTATGAAGTTTTAGATTTATTAATTAGAAAATTATTATTCATCTTAATTAGGACAAAAAGCGGAAAAACTAAAAAATAGATGCCATGTTATATGTTCTCGTTTATTATAATGTATATACATAGATTTCAAAACTCATTTAAAACTTCTTATGTGTTTACATCAACTTTCTATCATCTCATTTATTTTTTTCCCAGCACAAAGTGAGTAAATTTACAAACAATTAATTCTAGATAAATTCCTTTTAACTCCATCGTATTATTTCATTTCTATAGATTGTTGTTGATGCACTTTTTATTATTTAAGATTATTATAATTAATTATTATATTTACTTTTAAGTTTTAACAAATTTTATTGTTTTTTTACTTTTTCAAAAACGTATATCTTTTATCAATTAATTTTTTTATCTATTAATTTTTGTTTTCAATAATTTTTCTTAAAACCATATTTCCTTTATTAGATAAATTAAAAAAATAATAATAACTTGAGTTTGTTAATTTTCTTTCTAAAAACTTAAGTACCTTGTTGTGTTTAATTTTTTCCCTCTCAATATTCCGGTGTAAGTTTTGTTAAAAATGAAATTGTATTAAAAATAGAGTATTTATTTGGTGTTGTAAAACAGTATGATGATAAACTAAACCGATTCTAACGGTTTGGCTTTCTAAACAAAATGCTTCATTTTCAAATAATGTTTGTTTTACATTATCATTTATGCCGTTTCGCCGCAACATGCGAAATCAACAAACCTAGTATTAAATAATCAGGAACGCTAAAAAAAGTTTATCGACAACAAACCTACTCTTTTTTCTTACATTGTAACACAAGAGAGAACGATGAGATAGACCCGAATTCAGCTTAAGATCAAGGTTCCGCTCACAGACTATTCACTCTTAACGCTTTCTCATTTTCGACCTTGCATACCTACAAAAAGAATACAATAATATATAACCAAATGTCTGTAACTAACTATTCAAATGATCATATCAAATCCTGCAATAACTGTGTCACATTCCATTTTGATATGTTTGCAAAAAAACCAAAAGTATCTTTAGGGAAGTCAAATGACACTTTTGGTTAGGTGTGCAAATGAGTCGAGCGGCATCGGCTAGAGAAAAAGCTCGAAACGAAACGAGCCGAGCCTTATCAAGCCCAAGCCAAGCTTGAGCCTAAAATAAAAGCTCGTTTATTTATCGAGCCTGAGCTCGAGCCTAGCATGTGAAGCTCGTCATGCTCGTTGAGCCTTAGCGTGATATTAATTTTTTTTAATATTTAATAACATTTACCCTATCTAAAGTTGTCTAGTAAATGAGTCGAGCCAAGCCCGAACCTAAAAATTAGTTTATTTAGTAAACGAGCCCGAGCTTCACTTATCGGGCTCGGCTCGTTTGCAACCCTACTTTTGGTCAAAAACAACGTATGTTAATTTTCTAGCAAATAGACTATCCCTTTTTTACCAATAAATCAAAAAAAAAATATTTTTTATAAAATAAGGTGATTTGAAGCAGTTTTATTTAAATTGTTTTACTTGTTTGACCTGTCATCAATATAAAATTAAACCGGACAATAAATAAATGATCTCCCTTTCCACAATTTCCCTCAAAAACAATCTTTTAGGAGTCAGGAACACTTCAAGAAATTAGCTAAGTAGATCCCAGTATTTTTTATTTGAGTTAAATTAATTTATAAGCACATAAAAGATGAAAAAAGAAGAAAAAAAACATACTCTATATGCATGCCTCCACGATCTGATGATGGCAGTGTGCTTCCCTGAAGGGCATTCATAACCTCTGTAGCTTGTTCTACCTCCTGTCAAACAAGACCAGGTTCATATGTTCAATTCATTGGATTTCTACATAGTTACAATAGTTTTGAGATGCCAATAAAAAGTTACATATTTTGTCAATATTAGTCTCTCCAACAGAGCATCATTTGTTGATCATTTAACAAAGAAGATTAGGATTTCGGGGAATTGAAATAGATCATGTAAGGTAGAGATGGCAAAATGGATGGGTCAAACAGGGTTGGCCCTAAACACATGGTCAGGTTTTAGTTGGAAGCAATTTGTTTATTGAAATTACTTTATAGGCCACCAAATATGTATTTGATAAGTTCATACCAAATCGCGACAAAAACATAAAGAAAATGTAAAAGGCCCTTAAGATTTTAGAAAAGACAAAAATACCATCAGTTAGTTTTCTGTTCTTGTAAATAAACTATTGATTACTAAATTCTAAACGTTAATGCGTTACAAAGTGCAAACCACGGGGGTCATCCGTGTACTTTTGGCAAAACCTGTGAGCTAAATACATTAGAAAGTTCAAACCACAAGGACCGTCCACGTAGTTTTGAAAACTAGGGACTAAATCAAAAATTTTGGTTAACTACAAGGACCATCCGTGTACTTTAATCTAATTTCAATATATTGGTGGGCTTTAATTAGTTGGGAGGGCCTTCACATACCGACATACACTCTCTCGATCCTTGTTTTTAAATAATTAGTGTGTCAAATATAATTACAGTTATTTAACTATTTCAATAATGACCTATTTTTTTATTATTATAATGACTAAGGTAGTTTTATGCATGAAATACACTTTTGTTGGTTAACCTGCTAAGAGATATAACATAACTCAAACCGAACCAATTTAACCAATTTATATGTAAATGGATTGAAAATCCCACCTCTTAACTTAAAGTAAGCATTAAAAACTTAAATGGAATCGAAATAAAACCGTTAAATTAAGATCCTCTGGCAATAACTAAAACTAATTCTGTACCTCATAATCAGCGAATGCAACAGGCATTCCACCTCTGTTACGAACTTTGAGTATGTTGAACCCCGGGTATCTATAAAAGGTCATCATCAGAGACTGCAAATATCCCAAAATAATTGTCCACGAACAAATAAAACACAACTTGATATGTGAACATTTAAAGCAGTATAATTAGAAAAAATGCCAATTTTACCCATTTTGCATTTTGAATAATGTGACTTGGAAAACGTGCAAAATTTTGTGAAAACGTATTAAGTGTATAATTGAAAAATTAATAAATTACAAATATAAGGCCGTCCAACTTCCAACTGTTAAAACTACTTTAAGGCACAAAATATGTACTTGTTTCGTTTATACCCAGATATCCCAAGGGAAAAAATAGAATTTCGATTTGATTCGTATTTGAAACTCGAATTTGAATCGAATTCGATTTAATTCAAATTTACCCTATATAATAAATTATTTTACTTTTATTTAAAACTACTACAAACTAAATTTTAGGGCTTTTAAAGTTTGGTCCTAATTTAGAAGGTTTTTCCATGTGTGTGTGAATATATGTATACATATTCCTGTATAGGCTAGGAGTTGGCTACAAAGTCCAAAATTCCTAAAAAGTGTAAAAAGTTATAAGACACCGTAATGTCAAACCTTAAAACACACTCAAAACCCACAAATAACATGATAAAGATTACTAAAACACCATATCTATGTGTTTTGTTTTGTGTTTTGGATGATAAGGCTCTGATTATCCAATGGCTAATAATATGTGTTTTATGTTGATTATCATGTTGTGTCTTATATTTATAGTTTTACGATGGTGCGTTTGGAATTTTTTATGGACTACTAGGGTTTGAATATAGTGTTTTAGTAATCTTCATTCTGTTATTTGTGGGTTTTAGGGCTGAAATTATGGTGTTTTATGACTTTGTACACTTTTTAGAAGATTTACACCCTTCATATATATATAAAAATAAATATACATATATATATATATATATATATATATGTATAATTTGAATTTCAAATAGAAAAAAATTGAAAATCATAAATTCGTATTCGGTTAATTGACTTGAATTCGAAACGAATTGAACTCGAATATTTGAAAACCGAATTCAAAGCTTGATAATTGAATTCGAATCGAGTCGAATTTCGATTTTTCGAATCCGAATCGAGTCGAATTTTGAATTTTTCGAATCCGAATCGAAATCGAATACTGAACACCCCTAGCCCAATATAGCCTTAAAATTTTTGAATAACAAAAACACAAATGTTTACCTTTTCTACTCCACATCTCCACAAAGTAAAAAATAAAAATACCACAGTTAAAAAAACTCTTCCGTCACTCGGCATGTTTTTGGCTAAAGTTACCTAGAAAGAACAGGTTTAAGCTCAGATTCTGTGCAAGCGGGACCTAAATTTGCAATAAACAAAGTCGAACATGCTCCATCGACTGTATTTTCCGTCTGCTCCTGCAAGTAGCAGATAATTCAAACCAATTTGCATCGTTAAATAACTCTCTAGCTTCTACCGTCAACAAGAAACACTTACAAGAAATGTGAAGACTCTGAAATAAAAGAATGTTATTATTGAATTCTTCTGGAAGTGGACTAAAATATGACTGGCTATGGTTGATATGCTATTTTTTCTCACTGTAAGATGTAACATCAATCAATCGTACCCAGTATAATCCCACTCATAGACTAGCTATTATTGGTAGGGTCTCAGGAGGGTGAGATGTAGGCATCTATCGCGGGGGATAGAGAGACTGCTTCCGTGAGACCCTAGCTCCAAAATCGTTTCCAGGCAAAAGAGTCAAATAAGAACAGAAAAAGACATACGACCACATAAAATCATATCCAGGCAAAAGAATTAAAAAAAAAAACAGAAAAAGGCATATAACTACATAAATAGTACTAAACATATTCTTACTAAGCTACCAAAAAAATGGTGAAAACATAAAATAGGAACAGATAATACTTCAAATAGACACACATGCCAGCTGTACATTCCAAGGCCACCAAAATAGACTAAAGAAGCTAAGCTCCTAAATCGAGAAACTAATACAAAACCGTGTCATCCTCCTACAAGTCTGTAACCTCAATCTCACGTCTCCACCAAACTGTAACATGTTTGTTCATTTATCATTGTATGCGTGTCAAAGAAAGAAAAGCAGTTACCCACTTACGTTTTCTGCAGCTCCAGTATTCTCAGGATCCGCAGCTGTCTCCTCATCACTGTTAGTTAAACACAAAAACTGCATAAGTCATCTGCAATCATGCTCAATTCTAATTTATACATGATTAGGGCTGCAAACGAACCTAACAAACACAAGCGAGACCTTGTTCGTGTTCATTTGTTAAGGAAATATATGTGTTCACGAACTGGTCATGAACACTTACCGAACGAAATTTTTTGTGGGTGTCTGTTCGTTAAGGAAATGAACGTGTTCGCGTTTGTTTGTTAATTTTAGTTAACGAATGCAAACGAACGTTCATGAACACAAATGAATACAAACTAATGCCTATGAACACAAATGAAAACAAACAAACACAAACAAGCGTTCATGAACAGAATATATAGTACGTCGATACTTATTAACTATTTCATTTGTCGGAATTTTGAAGTAATTAAATAAAATTTAAATATCAAACACAAACGAACACGTTAGCGAACCTTCACAAACATAAATAAACGAACGCGGCCTCTGTTCATGTTCCTTCGTTTAACTAAACGAACGAACACAAACGAACTTCCCACCGAACGGTTCATGAACTGTTCGCTGAACGTTCATTAATAATCAAAACGAATCGGTGCTATTTATAAAGCGGCTAACCTTTTTGTGGAAGCATCTTTATTGGACTCAGACGGTTCTTCAGTTTCACTGTCTCCTGAAGGTGCAAAATACGCATGGGTATAAAAACGTTTATCTTCTTATTATGTTTTAATATACAAGAATAAGTTCTTTCGAGGGTGTTTGAGATTGTTTATCCAAAATGCTCATCTGATTCTTCAAGTGAACTAAGAAGTTTTTCAAAGCAGTTTGAAGTTGTAAAAGTATGGCTCTTATTAGTTATTACCATCATCACTAGATTCTTGATCATCTTTAGTAGCTGTGGATCTCTTATCAATGACAACATAAGCCCCAGGTCCTGCATATCAAGTCGTTCAACAGTCCTTGTATTAAAATGCCAAAAAAATATAGAAATTGTGATTATTATTAGTATACAGTCGACAAAATTGCATACCTGGTTTGTTCTTTCGTCTGGAGTTTGACCTTGCAAGTTCGATATGAAGAGTGGAACCAGTCTGAGGGTCAAACTTCACACCCTGAAAATTAAAGATGTCAGAATGAACAATACACTCAAAATCTATGCAGTTAATGCGGTAAAAAATCGGATTTCGGTTAAGGACTGATATTTGAGATATAGGTTATCTCGGTGGGATATCGGCAAATTTAAAATCATGCAGGATTTTATATATAGCAATTTAACATTAACAATTTAGTATACTCTCCTACCATTAACAATTTCACCTAGTGCAACTTGCAACTTACAAATTGCAAAACACTAACAATTGTAGCAAGTAGGAACTCATTAAGACTTAAAACACTAACAATTAATAATTAAGACTTAAAACACTAACAGCAGTAATAAGAAGAAAGACGAATGGTGGAACTACAAAGAAAGGTATTGATATCGGGAAAATCGGTGATATATCAGTCAAATATCAGTGAATATCGCCAATAATATCGGTACCAATATTTGACACCAATATTTTACATGTGGACGGCTAACCGATATAATATATATCGGTGATATATCACCGATGTTAACTGTATAACTCAAAATTAATATAGTCATCATTCTAATAAGACTATTGTTGACTCACTGGACCCTTGTTTCCATCAAAACTTCAAGAATGAACCATAATTTCATTAAAAAAAATCATGTTATATAGACATCAGTGTTTATCCATGACTTTAAGAAACTATAACTTAAATCATCAAATCTTGCCCTAAAAAGAACATTCTCTATTATCAACTGAGTGACTGCCCTAAAAATTATCCTTATACATTGCAACAACTGTGTATAAAAAGAATGCACTTGTAAAAAGTAATAAAAAAAAACAGCCAGATTTTATATGTAAAAGTAGTAATAAAGTGGAAGCATTTCCTCACATTCAGAGCATGAAGAGCAGCAATAGCTGATGGATGATTTACAAAAGTTGCAAATGCAACAACCTGCAAGTCACAACAAGAACCTTCTTTTAACTTCTCATATATTTCAAGACAGAAATAACGCATCCCCCTAAATGTTACCTACTATTCCTTCTAATGAACACTTGGCATCATAGTTGTCAATAGCGAATAGCAGTAAATAGGAACAAATATATGCTACATAGCGATAGCGATGAAGATCATCCGTTGTTTCATAGTTGAAAATTTCAGAAATATTTCACATGTATACTTTATGAAAAATAGCTAAAATACGCTATCACTAACCATCTAAAGACGCTTCCTTTTTCAATCGTGAAGCAAAAAAAAAACCATAATGGGCATCGCTCTTTATATTTATAAAAAAAAACCCCAGAAACATCGCTATCTGTAGCTAAACACCCTATTGCTCTAAATAGATGGACTGAATTCAAGTGTCAATTAGGGCAATTTTAGGCTAAAGTTTGGTCTTTCAAACATGAACAAACACATATTAGTAATACTGATGCACACCAACATTTCTAGAATCATTAGCTTGTTTATTTTCATCTCTCAAGAGGCCTATAATCAAACAGATTGCTTAAACTTCATTTAGCTTCACCCTCATCAAAACCAACAACATACGATGTTACTTCAATTTATGAATTTCAATTAGCCATAAAGCCCCCTATTTTTAAGAAATACAAATAGTACGAATTAATGTATCACACTACATTCAACAATTGACAATAATTAACCGTTTTTATACAAAATGAACTGATGAGACCACCTGATTGCCGCGGCCGGTGTACTTAAGTTGGCAGTAATCGAAGCCAGGGCGGCGGCGGAAGAGATTGTGAATCTCGCGAGCCTTAACGTCGTCGGGTAGACCCGAAACGAAGAGAGTGTTAATGGCGTTAGGGTCGTCGTAGCCAACAGCATACTCTAGTGGAGGAATTGATGGAAGATTGTAGTATACTGGATCGTACGGATGTGGAATGGCCATCGTCGGAGCCTGAAAATTGAAAAACAATTTGGTGATCGCCGGAGAATCCAAATTAAAACCCTAGGTTCTAAACAGATTTCATTTAAATTGATTGGTATACACAAACCAAACCAATCAGCAACAACCACTTTTTATTAAATAAATAAAGTAGCTTAAAATCTAGGGCTAAAACCGTCATTTAACATTTACTTAATACCACTAACACACCCTCATATTATCTTCTTGCATACACCTTGAGTCTCCAACCATTTTCTTCTTCCCCGTCTCACCACCACTGCCAACCTTCGATCCTGTCTCTGGCAAAAAACCCACTAATCCACCCAAAACCATTGTACCCGATACGTATAGCTGTCATAATCCAAACCATCACTGTACACCCGCAATGTCGATTCAAGTTCAAGCTAGCTACAATAACCATGGTGTAGCAGGTAGTTTACTTTATTTGGTAAACACTCGTTGATTAGTGTTATGTTTGGTTAATATCCATTGATTAGTTTGGTTACTATCAGTTAATACTCATTGATTTGTTTACTTATTTTGGTAATGATTGTGAGCAATTTTGGTTAATACCGTTGTTTTATTTACCTATTTTGGTTAATACCCATTGTTTTAGTTTATTATTAACAATTTAACTTGATATAGTTAATTTAACTTTTTATTACCGAGATTAGGGTTGTCGGTACCATTTTTGTAGCCGGGATTAGGGTCGCTAGTACTTTGATCCACTTGATAGTGCACGCTCAAATTGTTCTTAGGTTTTGGACCAACTTAACATTAGAGTGGACACACATGTTTCATACGCAGCCCTAGCCCCATGCCCATATGTTATGACTTATTGTTGGTGTTATGTCAATTAACATATTATGTTAATTTCAAGACTTTTGGCATGTAATGTAACTCTTTAATTATAAAGATGATAAAGTTTAAATCATGAAACGCCCGAGATTGATGCAAACTGTGACAACCCGTGATTTTGAGGTAAAAGCCGCTTGTTTTGCAATTATAATTCAAATCATATTCTTATTATGTTTGATAAATTAATTATATGCTTATCAAATTTATTTTATATAAACGAGTATTCGAACCAAATCCATACCGTGTTGAACCGATCTGAACCGTATGAACCAAAGCATATGTCGCGTGTCGATTCAACCCACTCACATAGCTCAGAACTTACGGGGCCTGAACCGTAGCGGCAGTGGCGAAGCTTGACATTTTCGACCGGGGGGTGAAAACGTATATACCCAAAAAATTCTATAGAACCAAGGGGTCAAAAACGTATATATCCAAAAATTTCTATACGAAAACTACATATATTACACTACTGAGCAAAAAAATTTGGTGGTCGGGCGTCCCCCCACACCCGACCCCTCTTAAGCTGCGCCCCTAAATAGCGGGAATATTAATTATTCACCACACCCGACCCCTCTTAAGTTGCGCCCCTAAATAGCTGGAATATTAATTATTCACTTATATTAGTTGATAAATAATAATAATAACAATAACAATAACAAGACAATAACAATAACAATAACAATAATAATCACAATCACAAGAACAAGAACAATAACAATCACAATCACAAGAACAACAACAACCACAACCCACAACCAACAACAATAACAATAATAACAACAATTTCAGACGTCGATATCAGATAATTCCCTTTCCTTTTCGCACAACTTTCAGTTCGTCGGAGCAGCTTTTTGAACTCGCCGGACTTTCGCCGGAAAACGTTATTTTCCATCAAATCAGTAAGTCTCTCAATTCTTTCATTGTCTATCAGTTGTTAAGCTATTGCTAACTCAAACCCTTCATTCGGAATCAATTTCAGACGTCGATATCAGATAATTCCCTTTCGCCGGAAAACTTCTGAAAATTCCTAAATTCCGCTGTAAAACGGTATAGTCATTCAAACCTTCTGATAACTCTTGTTTAGTACTTCAATTCCACAATTAACTAATCAAAACTGTTAATTGTTTCGCTCAGTCGAAGTTCATAAAAAACAGATCCGACGCCTTGCCGGAATTCTGAGATAAATCATTCCTCCGGTATGTTTACTTCCAACACCGTCTCTGCCATTTCATTTTAGTCTTATGAATGTTTGTCAATCAAATTAAACAAGAAACAATAGAGTAATCGTGGGCTGTAATTCGGTAACGAAGAAGACGAAGTTAGTTTGATTATTAGTTTAATAAAATCTGGATATTATCTCGGGTTAGACACACAGTCCAGCGGTGGACTGTGTGCACATATATATCGCACGCCGCGGGTTCGATCCTTGATACACACACACTCTCTGTAATTAAAATGTTCTTTTTCTAACTGAACCGGATCCTTTTCGCAGTTAGATGTTAAGTATAATAAAAATCGGTATATTAACCAAGTTAGACACACAGTCCAGCGGTGGACTGTGTGTAACGATAAATCACAGGTCCCGGGTTCGAGACCTGTTGACGGCACCGGTTTGATAATTAAAATCCCTTTTTAAAAATAAATGAATTTTGAATAAACTGAATTAGTATATAAATATAATTAAAAACATAATTATTTCGGGTTAGACACGTAGCTCAGTTGGTAGAGCTGCGTGCACGCGAATGGGAGGTCTCGGGTTCGAGTCCTGCCCGGTGCATACATGTGCACAATAGAACCGGTCAAACAGTCAAACAATCAAACAGTCAATGGTCAATGGTCAACGCAAAAGTCAACATTTTTTTATATTTTTATTTATTTAATTTAATTCAAAAATCAATTAAAAATACTTAAAAATAATGTTTTTAAAGATAGGAAATAGCCTTAAACTCACAAAAATATATCTAAAAATCCTATTAAAATTATTAATAAAATCCACTCATTTACTATATCATCCGTTATTGTTTAGGTTAGTTAATCCTCGTTGTTCAATTCCTCAAACTCGTGCGCATCTCATCATCTCCAACCGAACGCACCCAATGTGAGTGAATCTCTACAAATTCCCCGTTTTTATCACGTTTTTTGGGTGTATCATGTGTCTTACCATTTATTATATTTAAATCATTGTGCATACATCATATCATGAACAAATGTGTATTCAGCTTGTATCAACTGTTGTGTGGTTATTGTTTAGATTTAATTTATTATTTTCAGTACATGCAATTTCATAGGCCGCCGCTCCCCATTACATTATGAGCGTTGAGCAGTTCCCTATTACATTATGAGCGTGAACCTGGCGTTGCCAACATACGATCGGCTCCGTTTGATTGAGCCTTGATCGCACAGACATTCATCATAGGCCGTCCGTTCCCCATTACATTATGAGCGTGAACGTGACGTTGCCAACATATACAGTTTCATTCATGTTATATATTCATGCAAGTTCATATGTTATTATATGTTATTGTATGTTATTGTTTGTGGATTGTTATTGTTATTGTTGGATTATTTACATTGCTCGCATATGACTATTGCACAATTTTTCCTTGATAAACATAACAAGAAATCAATAATAAATGTTTAACTAACAAGGTTCACTCGCCAACTTATGTTGACCCAAAAACCCCCATTTTTACACATGATACAGGTGAACCAGCTGCAGCAAGAAACACATAGGATTGGCTTAGAAGAATAAACTGGTTTAGAGCTTGGATTGTTTAGTTGGTTATTTTTCTTTGTATTTGTATGGACATGTTTGGATTATTGAGAATGTAATTTTGACTTTAATAAATATGAAACATATTAGTAAATATCATGAGCTTTGGTGATAACCCAATTATGCCTCGACTCTTATTCCGTTGCGGGTCGGGGTGTGACAGATTGGTATCAGAGCCATGACTATAGGGATATAGGATAGGTTATTAGACCCTTAGAGCCTATACTATAGTTGATTAGAAATTTTTAAGATTTTTGTGTGTTACATGCAAAATTCATGATGTTTATATGTTTTATGTTAAATGTTACATTCAATGTTATGCAAGCATGTTCATAAGTACATATTAGTATATAATGCCTATCATGAATCATATCCTCATGACATATCATATCAATGAAAGCACACATCACATCATTTTCATGATTGTTTTTACAATGATTTTTGTATTTTTAAATCAAATCAAAGTGAGTTCTCATGACGGGCATGTAGTAACTGGAAGGGTACAAGTACCGGTAGTCGGAACGTCCTGTCTAGGCTGGCATTCGTATAAATCCAAAATAAAGGACCAGTTTGCCTACCTGGGGACTAACGATGAGAGTACGAAGTACCTATTAGGCCAAAGCATGCAATACCAAACGTCGTGTGAGCTAACCCCACTTTGAGTTGTCATTGTGTCTACACCTGGACACATTCCGACCATACATCTCGTAAACATATTTCGTAGTTTTCATTCGGGTGATGCGAGTGTTAAATCGCCAATACTAATGTGAATCCTACCAAGCCAATAAACATGGGGGCCCACATGACTATACAGGTGAAGGTATGGGGGACATTTGAGGCCCAACATGAGCAAACCCAAGACATCCTATGGATGTAGTTGCATTATTGATATTTATGTTATTTTCATTTTCTTTAAGACACATGACACCTAAAAAGACTCCATAAACTCACAATCTTCTTATGTATGTTCCTGTAGATGTCGGCTAGACAACAACGAGGGGGTAAAAGATCAGGAAGGTCTCACGAACGCTTGGCCACTCAAATCGCAAAACAAATGGCCGCGGTGCTTCCTGACATTGTGGTTCAAGTACAACAAGCTCTTGCCACAAATCCCACCAATCCTCCCCAGCAAGAAAACCAGGACATCGGCAACCCACCTACCAAAAAGTGCTCATATAAACATTTCAAGTCTTGCGATCCTCCTAAATTTGAAGGGACCGAAGGTGTCACTGCTCTCCTCCACTGGTTTGAGGAAATGGAAAACACCTTCCTCAACTGCGATTGTCCCGATGATCGCAAGGTACGATACGCAACCGGGAGACTATTTGGGGTAGCTCTTACCTGGTGGAATACTGAAAAGGGTAAGAGGGGAATCGAAGATGCTATGACCTTAACGTGGGAGGAGTTAAGGGAAATCATGACGAGGCGATTCTGTCCTAGAAGTGAGATTAAAAAGCTAGAGGACGAATTTCATTCTTTGAAGCAAAAGGAGGGAGATCATACTTCCTACAACAAGAGGTTCTTAGAGTTGAACCAAATGGTCCCTAACTTTTTCACCCCAGTTTACCGCTTAATCGAGCATTATATTCGAGGTCTTCCCTCGAAAATTCAAGATTCAATTCTCAGCACTTCGCCAGCAACACTTGAAGCTGCTATGGAACTAGCTACTGAACTGACCGAGAATCGAATTCGCAATGGTAAGTTTAAAGAGGAGAAAAAGAAAGCCCCCGTTGAGGGCCAAACTTCAAACCATTCCACCTCCTCCTCTAAGTTTGCTAACAAGAGGAAGCGTAACACTAGAAATTTCGCTGTCACACAAACCAATTTCCCTATCCCTGCTGCACCCATTACCCAAGTTACCCCTTCACCTGCACGATACAAAAGGCCATACTCTGGCCCATTACCAAAATGCAACCGTTGCCAATACCACCACTTTCCTGATCATCCCTGCCAACATTGCACCAGCTGTGGTCGCGCAGGTCATAATGTTCAAACCTGTCGCATACCTCAGCGAACGAACCGCCACCAGCCTTCAACCCAAACCCACCAACAAATAATGGGTCAAGCCCAACAACCCCTACTACTACCACCTACCCAACATTTAGCCCAATCATACTACCAACCCAACTATCCCATGGTACAACTTATGCGGGCTTGCTACAATTGTGGAGACCCAAGCCACTTTAGAAACACTTGTCCACGGTTGGTGAACATTATTCACGCTCAAGCCCAAGCCAATCCGGTGAATCAAGCTAACCAAGCTCCTCCACCTGCAAGAGGAAGAGCTTTCAACATCAACGCTAATCAGGCTAGAGCTGACAGCAATGTGGTTAACGGTACGTTTCTTATCAACGGTAGTTATGCATCCATGTTGTTTGATACTGGCGCGGATAAAAGTTTTGTGTCTCTAGAGTTTGAACCCATCCTAAACCAAAATCGTGATAAGCTCATGGAATCCATAACAGTAGAAGTTGCTGACGGGAAACCGGTCTCATTAAACTCTATTATACGCAATTGTACTCTCACCTTAAACGACCACGATTTTCCAGTTGACCTTATTCCTATGAAGTTGGGAAGCTTTGACATTATAATTGGTATGGACTGGCTCAGCCAACATCAGGCTGAAGTGGTATGCCGCGAGAAGTTTTTACGCATTCCCCTTCCAAACGGTCAGACTCTACGAATCTTTGGAGAAACCCCATCGAAAGGGCTCAGATTAATGTCCTGTCTTCAAGCTCGAAAATATCTTCGCAAGAATTATGTCGCATTTTTAACCCATGTCGTCAAAAAGGGAACCATGGAGAAGAAACTCGAACACATCCCAGTAGTAAAAGATTTCCCGCAAGTTTTTCCTGACGAAATTTCAGGACTTCCTTCCGTGAGAGAAGTCGAATTTCGCATTGATCTTATACCTGGTGCTACACCAGTTGCAAAGTCTCCTTATAGGTTAGCCCCATCCGAAATGCAAGAGCTAGCCAGTCAATTGCAAGAGTTGACTGACAAATGATTCATACGTACTAGCTCCTCGCCTTGGGGTGCACCTGTCCTTTTTGTGAAGAAGAAAGATGGATCGTTTCGCATGTGCATCGACTACAGAGAACTCAACAAGTTAACAATCAAGAATCGCTATCCATTACCTCGCATTGATGATCTTCTTGACCAACTTCAAGGCGCCAGCTGTTTTTCAAAAATCGACCTTCGTTCTGGTTATCATCAACTCAGAGTACATGAAGAAGACGTCCCAAATACCGCTTTCCGAACTCGTTATGGTCATTATGAATTCATGGTCATGCCATTTGGTTTAACAAACGCTCCAGCTGTCTTCATGGATTTAATGAACAGAGTCTGCAAACCCTATCTCGATCGTTTTGTTATAGTCTTCATCGACGACATCTTCATTTATTCAAAGTCTAAGTCTGATCATGAACGGCATCTTCGACTCATCCTTACACTCCTAAAGAATGAAAAGCTTTACGCCAAATTCTCCAAATGCGAATTCTGGTTAAAAGAGGTGCAATTCCTGGGACATGTAGTCAACGACAAGGGAATACATGTCGACCCCTCAAAGATCAAAGCGGTACAAGAATGGCAAGCGCCACACACACCAACTGAAGTAAGATCATTCCTTGGTTTGGCTGGTTATTATCGCCGTTTCATCTCAAACTTCTCTCGCATTGCTGTACCACTCACGGCTTTAACTCATAAGGGAAAACCTTTCATATGGGGACCCAAACAAGAAGAAGCCTTCCAAACCCTTACAAAAACTCTGTGATGCACCAATCCTCACTCTTCCTAAAGGTTGTGATGACTTCGTGGTTTATTGCGACGCGTCAGGGCAAGGACTAGGCTGTGTTCTAATGCAAAGAGGAAAGGTTATAGCTTATGCTTCGAGACAACTCAAGACTCATAAGAAGAACTACACCACCCATGACCTAGAACTTGGAGCCGTTGTGTTCGCTCTTAAGATATGGAGACATTATCTCTACGGTACTAAGTGTGAAATATACACTGACCACAAGAGTCTTCAACATATCTTCAATCAAAAGGAGTTAAACATGAGGCAACGAAGATGGGTCGAACTTCTAAATGACTACGACTGTGAAATTCGGTACCACCCTGGCAAAGCAAATGTTGTGGCTGATGCACTCAGTCGAAAGTGTTATGCGAACTCCATTCGTCTTCTATGTTCGCAAATCATAACTGACATTAAAGATCAAATTCGAGAAGCCCAACATGTTTCAGTAACGGAGGATGATGTACGAAAGGAGCTGTCCTGTGGAGCTGAACTTAAAATTGAAACTAAATCTGACGGTATTCTGTACTATCTAGATCGCATATGGATTCCTGACCACAACAACCTTCGTGAATTTCTTATGAATGAGGCTCACAAAACACGATACTCTATACACCCAGGAGCCGATAAGATGTATCAAGACCTTCGATACACCTATTGGTGGCCTGGAATGAAAAAGGATATTGTTGTTTTTGTTTCCAAGTGCCTTACATGTTCCAAGGTGAAAGCTGAACACCAAAGACCCTCAGGACTTCTGGTCCAACCTGAAATACCTGTATGGAAGTGGGAAAACATAACCATGGATTTCATTACCGGGTTACCTCGCACTTCTGGTGGGTATGACACTATATGGGTAATCATTGAGCGTCTTACAAAATCAGCTCACTTTATTCCTATCCGCGAAGATTTCAAGAATGAAAAGCTAGCTCGTATTTATATCAGCGAAATCGAAGCCGACATGGTGTACCGTTAAGCATATTTCAGATCGTGATGGTCGTTTCACTTCACGAACATGGCAAGCAGTACAAGCCGCTTTGGGTACGCGATTAGATCTCAGTACCGCTTATCATCCTCAAACTGATGGACAATCTGAATGCACCATTCAAACTCTTGAAGATATGCTTCGAGCATGTGTCATAGACTTCAAGGGAAATTGGGACGCTCATCTACCATTAGTTGAATTTTCGTACAACAACAGCTATCATTCAAGCATCGGCATGGCACCTTTTGAAGCCTTATATGGTCGTAAGTGCCGATCTCTAGTATGTTGGCACGAAATTGGGGAAGCTCAAATCACTGGTCCAGAATTGATTCAAGAAACCACAGACAAGATCCATCAAATTCGAAACAATCTTCTAGCGGCTCAAAGTCGTCAAAAGAGTTATGCAGATAAACGACGGAAGCCTTTCGAGTTTAACATTGGTGATCATGTACTTTTAAAAGTATCACCGTGGAAGGGAGTAGTTCGTTTTGATCAAAAAGGCAAGCTAGCACCACGCTACGTAGGACCTTTCAAGATACTCGAAAGAGTAGGACCTGTAGCATACAAGCTTGATCTACCAGAAGAACTCAACAGGATTCATCCCACATTCCACGTATCAAACTTGAAGAAGTGCCTCGCTGATGAGAACCTCCATATTCCTCTTGAAGATATCCAGATTGATGAATCTATGCATTTTATTGAAAGACCAGTAGAGATCATGGACTTCGGAGAAAAACGTCTACGACGAAGTCGCATTCCAATTGTTAGGGTACGCTGGGAGTCGAAACGGGGACCTGAGTTTACTTGGGAACATGAAGACTCAATGCGCGAAAAATACCCGCATCTTTTTCCTACTACTACTTAAATTTCGGGACGAAATTTCTAAAAGTAGGGGATACTGTAACATTTGTCAAAAACGGGTTTTCCAAACCCGCTCCGTTTGTAATCGAATATCAAGTTATAAATGTTTCGTTGCGTACTTATGTCCATTTTAATTTTTAATGATGCATAATTAATAAACAAACTAGAATATAAAAGTTATAAGTGATAAAAAGTAAAAATAAAATAATTAAAAAGAAAATTAGGCTGCCGGGACTCGAACCCGGGTCAGCCGGGTTTAAGTTCAAAGACTTATCACACACACATATAACCACTCTGCCACTTGTTGTTTTCTGTAAATTCTAGGAAACAATTAAAAATATGGTCTATCATAAATCAATCTGGTTACGCTAACTGTAACCGAAATCGGTCACCAAACGTCCAAAAACGTTTGATTGTTCGCGGTTTACCGATTATAACCGCTACACCGACACCTCAAATCAATTTAGCTTTGAATGGACTTGAATTCAAGAGTTGATCGGTTTTAATAACCGAAAACTTTCATTTTCTGAATTACTTCAATCATAGACCCCTCTCGCGACTCAAACACATTCTGCAAACCTTCAATTTCCTTTTCGCACAACTTTCAGTTCGTCGGAGCAGCTTTTTGAACTCGCCGGACTTTCGCCGGAAAACCGTATTTTCCATCAAATCAGTAAGTCTCTCAATTCTTTCATTGTCTATCAGTTGTTAAGCTATTGCTAACTCAAACCCTTCAATCGGAATCAGTTTCAGACGTCGATATCAGATAATTCCCTCTCGCCGGAAAACTTCTGAAAATTCCTAAATTCCGCTGTAAAACGGTATAGTCATTCAAACCTTCTGATAACTCTTGTTTAGTACTTCAATTCCACAATTATCTAATCAAAACTGTTAATTTGTTCGCTCAGTCGAAGTTCATAAAAAACAGAGCCGACGCCTTGCCGGAATTCTGAGATAAATCATTCCTCCGGTATGTTTACTTCCAACACCGTCTCTGCCATTTCATTTTAGTCTTATGAATGTTTGTCAATCAAATTAAACAAGAAACAATAGAGTAATCGTAGGCTGTAATTCGGTAACGAAGAAGACGAAGTTAGTTTGATTATAAGTTTAATAAAATCTGGATATTATCTCGGGTTAGACACACAGTCCAGCGGTGGACTGTGTGCACATATATATCACACGCCGCGGGTTCGATCCTTGATACACACACACTCTCTGTAATTAAAATGTTCTTTTTCTAACTGAACCGGATCCTTTTCGCAGTTAGATGTTAAGTATATTAAAAATCGGTATATTAACCAAGTTAGACACACAGTCCAGCGGTGGACTGTGTGTAACGATAAATCACAGGTCCCGGGTTCGAGACCTGTTGACGGCATCGGTTTGATAATTAAAATCCCTTTTTAAAAATAAATGAATTTTGAATAAACTGAATTAGTATATAAATATAATTAAAAACATAACTATTTCGGGTTAGACACGTAGCTCAGTTGGTAGAGCTGCGTGCACGCGAACGGGAGGTCTCGGGTTCGAGTCCTGCCCGGCGCATACATGTGCACAATAGAACCGGTCAAACAGTCAAACAGTCAATAGTCAATGGTCAACGCAAAAGTCAACATTTTTTTATATTTTTATTTATTTAATTTAATTCAAAAATCAATTAAAAATACTTAAAAATAATGTTTTTAAAGATAGGAAATAGCCTTAAACGCACAAAAATATATCTAAAAATCCTATTAAAATTATTAATAAAATCCACTCATTTACTATATCATCCGTTATTGTTTAGGTTAGTTAATCCTCGTTGTTCAATTCCTCAAACTCGTGCGCATCTCATCATCTCCAACCGAACGCACCCAATGTGAGTGAATCTCTACAAATTCCCCGTTTTTATCACGTTTTTGAGGTGTATCATATGTCTTACCATTTATTATATTTAAATCATTATGCATACATCATATCATGAACAAATGTGTATTCAGCTTGTATCAATTGTTGTGTGGTTATTGTTTAGATTTAATTTATTATTTTCAGTACATGCAATTTCATAGGCCGCCACTCCCCATTACATTATGAGCGTTGAGCAGTTCCCATTACATTATGAGCGTGAACCTGGCGTTGCCAACATACGATCGGCTCCGTTTGATTGAGCCTTGATCGCACAGACATTCATCATAGGCCGTCCGTTCCCCATTACATTATGAGCGTGAACGTGACGTTGCCAACATATACAGTTTCATTCATGTTATATATTCATGCAAGTTCATATGTTATTATATGTTATTGTATGTTATTGTTTGTGGATTGTTATTGTTATTGTTGGATTATTTACATTTGCTCGCATATGACTATTGCACAATTTTTCCTTGATAAACATAACAAGAAATCAATAATAAATGTTTAACTAACAAGGTTCACTCGCCAACTTATGTTGACCCAAAACCCCCATTTTTACACATGATACAGGTGAACCAGCTGCAGCAAGAAACACATAGGATTGGCTTAGAAGAATAAACTGGTTTAGAGCTTGGATTGTTTAGTTGGTTATTTTTCTTTGTATTTGTATGGACATGTTTGGATTATTGAGAATGCAATTTTGACTTTAATAAATATGAAACATATTAGTAAATATCATGAGCTTTGGTGATAACCCAATTATGCCCCGACTCTTATTCCGCTGCGGGTCGGGGTATGACATATGGTGCTGTCCGACTAATTTAAAAATGCATAGTAAACATAACTAAAACACTAAAACTATAACTTATTTACTTGTTGATGAAGTTGATTTTGTGTTGTTATGTATGGATCTTGAAGTTTTTGAAGTTGTTCTTGATGTTAGTATGCAAATCTAACTAGTAAACTTGTTAGATGTGGTTAAAATATAAATCTAACAAGTACACTAGTAAATCTACCAAGTTATATAAATAAAAATATGATGAACTTTGAAAATAGTTTGAAAAGGATATTTAAAAGAGTTTCATGAGAGTTTAGTTGAAGTTTTTGGAAGAATATGAATACATGGTTATCATCTTGGTTGAAAAGCTTGTATAAAATTCTTGTTATTTTAAAGATCTAGAGTTTTATACATATATATGCACTTGAAAGTTGTAGTGAAATACATAGTTTGTATTTTTAAAAGTTTACATATGTTGTTGAGTTGGAAAAATTGATTTAACAGATGTTTTAAAAACATGGAAAAACCCCTAACTCCATGGGAAATTATGATAATTTTTTTGTAAAAATTAAAGTGTTAGAAAAATGTATCTTAACCAAGATTTTGCAAGCTAAAGTGTAAAAAGACACTAAACACAATTTTCCCCAAGTTTTTATACAAAAATATAAATTAAGAAAATAGAGTTTTCTTAAAGATTAATATATATATATATATATATATATATATATATATATATATATATATATATATATATATTTATGAAGAAATATATATATTTAGTCACCACACAAATATGTGTTTATGTGTGTATTATATGTATTATATTTAGTGTAAATATAGGGATTTATATTTAACTAAACACCCAAAAAAATGCATATACAAAATACACATCAAAAGTTAAAAGGGCTACATACATGTACTTACCATGTTACCCATACATGAACATGTGGACTAAAAAAAATACTTATATATTCACATGACAAATATTGGACATATGAACTTTGGACAAATTACATACAAACTTAAACATATTAAAGAATATATATATATATATATATATATATATATATATATATATATAATATATATATATATGTATATATTACAAATCAATCTTAAAAATATTTTATTTTTATTTTTAAGAAGTAACAAATACATATTTTACAAGAAATATATTTTCGAAAAAACAATAAAAATCATAAGAAAGGATTTTATCTCTAAATAGAAAGTACATGGGTATTTATTCCCAAATACACAAATACATATCAATGTATACATCAAGTAAAACGATACAAGTTTTCCCAAGTACTTATACAAGTATACTTATAGCAAAAATAATATTAGAAATGTTATTTTAACAAAGATATGAACTTAACCATACTTATTTATACTAAGACATAAGTATAAATATACACCCACTTTGACTCGGTCAAAGGTACACTAATACAAGGATCAAGTTAAAAATATATTATTTTTAACTCTCATCGAACTTGGAATATATATATATATATACACACACACACACTTAGAATGTGATCAAGCATCATATGAAACAAATATATGTATATATATATATATATATATTAAGAAGATAAAATATATTCACTAACGACATCATCGAAACAAACATGTGAGACCCGAGTACGAGAGGGCTTGGCCCTATACATGTCGAGGACATGTACATAATACTCGTGCAAGGCACGAAGTAACAAGAGGGCTAGGCCCAATCCTACATCACATGAACATACAAATATATATTTGTGAAATATATATTAACAATTTATTAATCTATCGATCTACCAACATAAATCAATAAGCAAGATATCCATACAATTATATACAAGTCCTAATACACATTCAAGTTGGGCGACTTGTACATAGTTATACATAGACCAAAGTGTCTAGCAAAATTTAGGACACTTGTAGGTTGTGTCATAAACGAGGAAAACTCATTTGACTTCTAGCAGTATACGCGCGGACACATTCAGTGAGTTTATGTCCCCTTTTCCTTTTAAATGCTTTTCTATTTTAAACTGTCGGGGAAGATACATGTTACAATGATATGATAAGCTAGGGAATGAAACGCACATAGATCATGTGCGCATATGGTGGAACTTAAGCACCATTAATCACACATACAGACCGAGGAACGAAAGGGGTAGATCTATTGGGTTTTGGCGAGCCCCACACTTGGTCCGCGAGGCCGAAAGAGTGCTTTTGTGTCCCAGTCGAGGGTAATCGACACATAATTCGTCAAGGGTTGGATTGCTTCCTATGTCAACACACATATTAATGTCCTTGCAAAACATTAACGCTCAACGATTTTGATTGATGCTTTAAGATACCGAATTTTATACAAAATATTTCAAATGTTTTAAAGATTCATTTCATACAAAAACAACTACATGAATTCACCAACTTTGTTGACGTTTTAAACTTACATGTATTTCAGGCAATTAGTGGACTATGCATGGACAAGTCAAGATAGCAAGAATTGGGAACTCGATGCCATTTTGAGGGATTTCTCTATTATATACCGCCTCCTTGCGGTGATGTAATGGCCAAAACCTTAATCCATGAACTCTCATTTTGTTGAATGTTGTTTTATGAAATTTGCAATCTTTTGGAAAAGTTGTAAACTATACAATTATGTTGCGTGATGTTTTGAAAATGATCTATGACATTTGGCATCTTGAGTTATTTTATTCATTTAGTATATTTACTTATATCGTGCACGATCATACCTCGCGCTTCCGCCTACGAGCGGGTGTGACAAGTCGCTGGCAGGCGCATGCTCCTTTACATGCGAGCGAGCACACATGGGTTGACAGGTGCATGCTCCTCTACATATGAGCATGTAAGTTGCCATGCATGTTCCTTTACGTACGAGCATGTAAGTCGCATGCGCGCATGCTCCTCTACATACGAGTACGTAAGTCGGCGGCAGGCGCATACTCCTCTACATACAAGCACGTAAGTCGCCGGCAGGTACATGCTCCTTTACATGCGAGCGAGCACACATGCACCGACAGACCCATTGAGGTTAGGGTTGCCCATGTCTCCTATATAAGGATGTCTTCACCTCATTATTAGGGAAAGAGATATAGAGCAAGCACACTTTTTGTAGCTAGAAAAAAATGGATTCGTCTCCAACCGATCGTCTCTACATCCCCACCTTTCTCTCTTCTCCATTGCAAATCTAAGTTCAAGAGGGAGAATAAGGTATGATTTTTCATCCTCTCAGAGAGAAAGCGATTCCAATCATCCTGGCAGTGATTCCGTGTTTCTTTAATACTAATCCTACTTGACTTTGGATACAAGACTCAATAGATAATTAATAAAACAAAACGTAAATAACAATTTAAACTTCAAACTTGGTTAATTAAATTAGCAGCCAACTCAAATACGTGTAGCCCACCAATTAAATAAAAAAAACAGCTACATCTGTGTTGCTGTGACCCGATTTATTCTTTAACTAGTCGAGGTACTCTGTACTTGGTGACGGAAATTCGATCCATACAATTTTACTTCTTTAAGGTACCACACTCGATATAGTAATCAAAAGAAAATTTCAAGCCTAAAGTACTTGTAGATCAAAGAATAAAAATAATAAACAAATAAATAAAAAAAACACATTCTTATAACTAAAAATAAAAACTTTCCTAACAATATTATCCAGATTTAAATAGAGAAAATAAAGTAACTTTGAGATTTAGAATTACATAGAATACAAATTTAATAAATCAAATAAAGTAACTTCAATTTGGAAAATATGAGAGACAATGTAGAGGACAAAAAAAAATAAAGTCAATACAAAAGGAATAAAAAGGAATGGCAAAAATGTAACTAGTATTTAAATAATGTCCAATCAATCTACTATTCCTAACATCCTTCGACATTTGTTATATTGCAGAATATACCAGCTAATCCGGGTCAAACAACCAAACGAGATAACAAATACATTATTTTTGTTCCTCCCAGATACCTTTGAAATCAATTTAGAAACATCATTAAACTAAATTGATTGGAGAGCTAGAATATCTTTGTATCGAGAATGATCATGAGATATACAAAAAACGTGGATATTATTTTGCTCTCACTAAAAGCCATAAAATTTCTCCTAAGAAGTTTTTGTGCAACTGGCCCAGTATTCAGCTACAAGCTTGGAAAAAACAGAATCCATTTCCATTAGCTTTGAAGGTTCACCATACTCCACCATTTCCCCTGCATATCAACAAGGTCAAATGGGCAAAAGAAATAAGTCGAACAGACTGAAAGTTGCCCAGAATGTATTTTTTAAATATGATCATATTTAACACATCAGTTGTCATAAAATAAAATTGTCTATTCCAACAATGTAGGAACCACGACATACCGAAAGAGAGAACCATGACCTTGTCACTGTCTAAGACAGTTGGAACTCTATGAGCAATGGTTATGACAGTGCAACTTGAGAATTCTTCCCTTATGATTTTTTGAAGAATGGCATCTGTTGCTGAATCAATGGATGCAGTTGCTTCATCAAGTACTAATATTTTGTTTCTCCTAAGTAATACTCTTCCTAGACAGAATAATTGTCTTTGTCCAGCACTCCAATTCTCTCCATTATCACTCACTAACAAAGACGTAACGATTGAAGTATTGTTTATAGTTTGTTTGTACACATGTACAAATAACCAAAAAAATACTAACCTGGAGACTCTAGCAAATTTGGAAGATCAGTGATGGTGTTCTTGAGTTGGCACTTCTCTAATGCCTGGAAAATCGTTTAAACCATGCTAAATAAAACTTAGAAGACTGTACAAATAAAGGTAGCAAGTGGGTTGGGTAAAGCTATGTGTACTGGTCTCACTGTTTTAACCGCCACGCCATAAAGTGTCTGTCAAATTAGTGTCACGTAGTCATGAGCTTCTGCTCGTGTTTTTCACCTTAAGTGTGTAATAGTTTCACAAGTTTCACTACTCACTACCCCAATAAAATAATATTTAAGTGAAATGAATTTAAAAAAAAAAAGAAAATAAGTAAATGTATAAAATAATAACTGGTTGAAGAATTGTGTGAATGCCACATGTCTTTCTCTTTAATTGGCCCCTAAATTAATTCATGTTCTCAAAAGTGCTTCACCTTTCATTGAAATCGTTAAGGGGCTCATGCCTAGAAAGTTTAGCACCCTTTAACAGAGGGCTGGATTGTTGTGGGGACGTGAAAATGGATTAAAATTGACACTTGGCATGGGACGTTAACATTTATCAAACCATATATTTCATATGGTTTAACTGGTCAAAATGGCTAATTTATATATATTTAAAAAATACGTAGGGGTAGGTGACTTTGTTGTACTAAAAAGATTGTTTTTATTTAGTTATAAATAATTGTGGTTTCAAATATGACTACTTGTATCAATAGTAATCCGAAATCACCTGACTTTAATATTATGTTGGCTAATGTAGTGAGAACAAAACCGAGTCTAGTATGATTGAAATTTTGAATTACAATGATTTAAGAGGCTTCATGTATTAAGATATATTTTACTGTCAAACCATTTAACCTCGTTCCTTTAAATTTAATATTATTTTTAGTTTTATTGGTATGCTTGTTAGAGAAAAAAAACACACAACCTTATATAGACTCATTGAGCAGTAAACTGTCTAAATTGCATCTTTATTATTGAATATGAAGATTATAACATATTACCTTCCATATCTCATCATCCGAATGAAGTTCAAGTGGGTCCAAATTTGTTCGGATACTGCCCCTAAAAAGGGTAGGTTCTTGTGGGATGACACTTAATTTCATCCTGGGATCTTTAAGTCCCATATCGCAAATGTTTAATCCATCTATAAGAATTCTTCCACTATCAGGTTCTACCAAACGAAATAACGCTGTTGTAAGTGTGGTTTTGCCACTTCCGGTCCTTCCAACAACACCTACTCTAGTCCCTTCTTTGAATGTACAAGTGATTCCTTTGAGAACTAGTGGTGCGTTTGGACGATATCTCAACTGAAATCATAACCAAATGACAATTAAGTGAGATGTCCATTTGGTAAGATGGCATAGTGATAGTCAAAAAGATTCATGTTTTAATTATGAGTGAAAATGAGTTGTATGGGATCACATTATTCATCTAGAACTACTTTATTCGTTTTTGAAGAAAATATTATAAAACCGACATGAATTAAATATGATTAAATATAACATTACATAAAAATGTGCTACTTCTAATATGTTGCACACTTGCACATTCAACCCATTTAAACATGGTCAAAATGGGTTGAGATGGGTTGGTTAATCTCCTAACATTTACATCTATTCAAATTTTAAGCAAGAACTTTATAAAGAAAGAATGTGTAATTATGTTTGTAAATGTTATACCATTATAATACTATTATGTTTGTAATTATGTTTGTAAATGTTATACTAAATAGATAAATATTTTAATCAAAACTGATATCATAATAATTTTTAATAAATTGGTTGATAAGGGTAAATATGTATTTCCTTCCTTATTTTTCCAAACGTTGCCTAATAAACCTACATAACCAATTGTAAACTTGTCATATCACGACTAATATCATCACGACTTCTATCTTTACGGACATATATTATCCAAATTGTAATCAAATAAATACAGTGTCATGTATGTCACAACCTTTGATATTGAACTGAAATTTATATAAATTTGTTAATTATTAACTATATAATAAATAATAATAATAATAATAATACTATTGTAAATAATTGTAACGTGCAAGTTTTTTTTTTAACTTTGAAATGATTTACGTTTAGTTTTTATTATTTGGATACTTAAAACTCTATTGTTGATCCAAAAATGTAACAAATTTTCTAATCTATTTGTTGGAAATTATTTCATTAGTTTATTAGCTAACAATGTAAAGTTTTCAAAAGAATTGATTACTGTGACAAGAGCTGTTAAGCATTTTAGAAACATATTAGGTATGATTATCATGAGCAAGAGATTGCAAGCTTATGGGATAATTATCATTTATACCTACTTATTTTATTATGCTTTGCAGGCTGCAAATAAACAATTTTAATTATTCAAACCGTGTGATACGCAGGATTATAATCGAGTATGTTATAAAGTAGCTTTCCAACTCACCGAACTTCCTGTATAAAGGCCTTTACCTAGATTAGCTAGGTACCTGCTAACCAAGCTAACAACATACCCAAAATCTGGTCTTGTACAAACCATCAAATACATAAGGGCTTCCAAACAACACTGACGTAAGGAACATTCTTCATTTTATCTAGTTCATCATCTGTTTTAGGACTATCTTGGCCTGACAACTTAAAATGTTGAGCAATAGTTACACTGACATAAGGAACATTCTACATAAAGTTGTTCATTAGAACCTTTCTCATATAAGACTTTTGAGATAAGAACTTACTCCATGCCCAAAATCTTCTTAGCATTCCCAATCCTTTCATATAAAACTTCATGATTAACAATCTTAGTAGCCATAACTTGTTCCTTGTCTTTATTCTTGATTAACAATCTTTAGTAGCCATAACTTGTTCCTTGTCTTTACAAGCAATCAGCATATAATCCACATGCAACAGAAGATTAAAAAAAACTCATCTTTGTTGTATTCTCTACACAGTGATCATAACAACTCCTTTTAAATCCACTGTTTATAGTGTGCTCATCAAATATCCAATAACTTTATCTAAGAGATTGTTTTAACCCATACAAGGATCTCTTTAAAAGGCACACCTTATGCTCTTGACCTTCCACTTTAAAACCCCAAAGATTGTTTCATATAAATGTCTTCTTCAAGTGTTGCATGAAGAAAAGCAATTTCAACATCAAGCTGCAGTAATTCAAAATCCTTAGCGCAGTAAAAGCCAAAACAACCCTTATAGAAGTGTGTTTCACTACATGGGAGTATTTTTTTTTCTAGTCTAATCCTGCTCTTTGTGTAAAGCCCTCTGCCACTAGCCTAACCATTAACCAAGGTTTGTCAACCCCTTGAGTTTCCTCCTTTAGCTTATAAATCCACATTCAATCCACAAGCTTTTTTTAAGCTTATCCACGGATACCCATGTCTCATTCTTGTATCTTGAGTTCAATACTTGTTCCATAGACTTAACACAACACTCCTTATTGACAGAAATAGCCTCATTCATGTCAAAGGTTCAATGGTATCTTCCATTTCAGCTATGTCGAATATGAATGCAGATACATGATCACTACGTCTGTAACTAGCTGGTGGAACAATGATTCTTTTAGGTCTGTCTTTAGCCAAACTATGCCCAACTTCTCTATAATCCATTTGTTAACCAGCGCTTTCAACCGCACCATCATTAGCATCTGTAGCATTCTGTTGAGTATCACAGACATTTGCAGCGGAAATGGTTGATGACTTAGGATTCATGATGATCAAGAAAAATGTAGAAAATTTGAGAGGACAAGATCTAATGATAATGTCTTGGTACCAGACATAATTGCCGGCCAAAATATATATAGTGACGGTTGATGGCGGTTGGCTTTTGGAGGGAAATCCAACTGTTTGAAATGGCACCAATGAATAACTACACAACGGTTCGATAATAACATATTGATACTTGTACATAACTTATACATTTCGAATACAAATACATAACATAGAATAAATTAAGTTTAACACTAATATTCACTCCCCATAAACTTAATTTCCTTTCCGAGAGTGTTTTAGCACGCTTTGGTTAGCCTCGTTCACCGCCTTCTCAGCTCTTTTGAAATTGAATTTCTTTCTTTGTTTTAGCCGCTTTAATCCATGCCAGTCATTCCCAGCAAAAAAAAGCATAATGCTCGTCTGCTGCTCCTCCTTGTTTTGCACTCAACTGCACGCTTGTGTCTTCGTCCATCTCCATACTTCTGGTTCGTCTCTTATCTCCGACATCTTCATAGATTTCCTTCTCGGCTGCTATTTGTTGAGTGGATTTGATCTTGTAGTAGTAAACTAGTACGTCCAGATACATTGCGACATAAGTCTCATCAATTCTCCATCATTGTAATCAAGACCCATATCTTTTGATATCACCGCCCACATGTGATTATCAGTCACTCGCCGGTGACCACCCTTTCTTTTTACTGCTAAATATAAATCTAACAGACTCACTTTTCTGTTGTTTTCGGCATATGCAGGCAACGGCCTAGTATTGATTTCTAAGGTAACCTTTAGAAACCAATCAATCATCTCTTCGAACTTCTTCTCTATGAAGAACCTATATTTTCCGATATAACCATCATCATCCAACATATCTAGAAGAGCCTTACAGTCTTGGAATTCCTTAAATGACATTGCCCGCAATATCATTACATTTCAATGGGCTCTTCCGTTGATATGTTCAAACTCTCGAAGTATTGATTCAAGTATTCATTCTTGAATTTTTCATACTCGGTTTCAGAACTTAACATCACTTCTTTTTCTTTGTTACCGATTTCATCTTCTCTAGTGTAAAAAGAAATATCATCCTTTGTATTGATTACCGGAATACTGAATGTTGGATAGATTTTGCATTGATCACCAGAAAACTTGACGGTATAGCCTTGTGTGATCAATTGATCGAAACTCAGAACATTTCTATCTATATCTGGTGTATAAAACACACTTTGAATTCGGATTTTTTCAATCCTGTAATCATTTCAACGACTCCTATTCCTTTGATAAAATAAAAATTACATTCGCCGGTTCTTGTTTCAACATCATACAGTTTTTTAATTCGTTTGAACATGCCTATGTTTCCAGAATAGTGTCGTTTGAATGATTTACTAACATACCATATTTTAGACAAGAAACCCCGTCTGTTCCGGTCACCATGTATTCGGTCACCATGTATTCCGTTCTCCGATCATTCTGACTGTCATCATCGTCTTCTTTCTATGATTGTGTTCCTGTGTTAATCGCTAAGCGAATAAGGTGTGTGGCTTCATCGTCTTCTTTAGCCTTGCAAGATGCAATCTGATGCCCGGTTGATTGCAATAATAACACTTCCTCTGCAACCATCGTCTTTTCTTCTTCTCGCTCGAGCAATGCATACATGGCAGAGTTGTTGACGTCGTTGCAGGATTCTCTTCTCTTTCGAAAGTGGCTCTGATACCACATTGTTGAGTATCACAGACATTTGCAGTGGAAATGGTTGATGACTTAGGATTCATGATGATCAAGAAAAATGTAGAAAATTTGAGAGGACAAGATCTAATGATAATGTCTTGGTACCGGACATAATTGCCGGCCAAAATATATATAGTGACGGTTGGGGGCGGTTGGCTTTTGGAGGGAAATCCAACCGTTTGAAACGGCACCAACGAATAACCACACAACCGTTCAATAATAACATATTGATACTTGTACATAACTTATAAAATTCGAATACAAATACATAACATAGAGTAAATTAAGTTTATAACACTAATACATTCTCCACCCCAATGTGAAAACTATGATCATCATGCCTATTCATTGAGCTGGTACCCTCTTGAATACCAATCACCTCTTTGTACATTAGCTCTTCTCTAAATGCTACAACATCTCTGCTCACTTTTACTTTTGGACTAACATCTTCTACCCTCCACAACCTGTGACCTTTCACAACTTCTCTATAACCCAAGACAATACACTTTTCAGCCATTGATTCCAGTTTACCCTAGTTAATATTAGCGTAATATAAAGACCCAAATACCCTCAGATTATCATAACTTTAAACCGTCCCTGATAATATCTCCATTGGAGCCTTCATGTCAATAGATGAGGATGTAGATTTGTTTACTAGATTATAAGTTGCTATTGAAACAGCCTCAACCCAAAACCTCTTAGGCAGTCCATAACTTGACAAGATACATATGACCTTATTCAGTAAGGTTATATTCATTCTCATAGATGCCCATTCTGTTGTGGTGTGTCTGGTACTGCTAAGCGCCTTGCAATCCCTGCTCTACAATACTTAGTAAACCACCACTACAGAATTCCACACCCTTATCAGTTCTAAGCTTCTTGATCTTCCTCTTAGTTTGATTTTCAACCACAACCTTCCATTCTTTGAACTTTTCAAAGGTTTCACTCTTAAGCTTTGTAACATATACCCACACCCAGCTAGAAATTTCATCAATAATGGATAATAGATACTTAGATCCTCCAAACAACTCTGTTTTTGCAGGAGTCCAAAGATCTGCATGAACATAGTCTAGTATTCATAGTGTAGAATGAACCCTTTACCAATCCTAAACCTGTGAGACTTTCCATGACACAGTGCTCACAAAAATCAGTCTTTATGTGTTCGAAGTCTTTAAACACATGTCGCCTTTGTAACTCAACAATCCCTTGTCTGCTGATGTGTCCTAACTTTTATGCCGTAACATACCAGAACTAGATGAATTTTGTTCAACCCTAGACACTGAACCTTGCACTACATTTCAATCCAAAATGTATATGTTATTATTATTATCTCTCCTAGTTCTAGATAGCACAATGATAGATACATTTACTACCATGGCCTTCCGATTTTATAAGATTGACATGATAACCAGATCTCTCAAAAGTACCTAGAGAAATCAAATTTCTAGTCAATTTAGAAATATGCCTCACATCAGGTAGATTAAAATCAGATCCACCTTCAATACTCAATGTGACAGTTCGATAGCCTTTAATCTTGCATGGACTATCATCACCTAGTTGAACACTGCCAAGATCTTCAAGAAATTTTTATTTGGTGTCATATGGAATGAGCATCCAGTGATGAATTACCATTAATGATCCCTATGCACTTTCATATACATTAATGATCCCTATGCAATTTCATATCCTTCCAATGACCCTTCAAGTGATGAATTAACCTGGTTCCTGAATGAACTTGACTCTATTTTCTTCTTCTTTCTCTTACGGCAATACCTCTTTAAGTATTTTTCTGAATTGCACACACAACACTTTCTCTTAAATTTGGATGTAGACCGACCAGGAGTATTTGTTTTAGAAGTTATATGCTCAGGTCTCCCTTGACAAACATACCATTACCTTACTCTTCTTTGATATTAAATCTTCTTGTGAAACTAATGCAGCCAATACCTCCTTCATGGACAAACTTTCTCTCACGGAACAAAATGCTCATAACAATAAGGATAATATGTCAAGAAAGTAATAGCCTAATCTTCTTCGTCCATGTGACATCAATATTTTTAAGATCAATCACTAACTTATTGGTTTCCTTTATGTGATATTCTAAGGATCTACCAGAAACCATTTGGAATTTATATGATATCTTGTTGAGATACAGTCGATTTACGTAAGACTTAGTCGATTTACGCCCAGATGCACCAGTGGCACCTTCATCTTTGCTCTTCATAAGCCAAAATCATTCTTTCCATCAAATTTCTTCAATTCCAACTTGGTCAACACATTCTTGACCTCGGATTGAATCAAGAATCACCTTTCTTTGAGATTGAGCCATGTACCAGGGCTTCGATGCCAATTGTTGAAATAACACCAAAGAAACAATGAAATTAAGAGCACAATTAACTCTCAACTATTGAACTTTATTGATCGAAGCTCACTTATTACAAAGAAAGCAATGATTTGGAAACTAATTATCAACTAACCATAGATTGGCTATAACAACTTTATTAATTCTTCACATGTAGCCCTGATCTTTTGCTGGCTTTCTAACTAAATAACAATAGTATATACCTTGTTGACCCAATAGTTTGACTGCAACTCTACACCTTATTAGAGGATGATTATAAGGTAGAATAGAATAAAATTAGATTAGTTATAAAATATAGTTTTATGTAGCATTATTGTTTTTTTATAAATTATAACCTAAGTATTAGCGGTTACCTATATGCTAACCCTAATATATATATATATATATATATGTAATATCCTGTACAATTCAATCAAGAACACAAGTTACAATTCCTTCAAATATTCATTCTGTTTCCTGCAAATCCAATAAAGTGGTATCAGAGCCACCGATCCGCGAAATACAAATCAATTAATTCTCTACAAATTCGTAATTCCTAAAAAACACCTTTCGATGACGACCAATGGAGGAATTCAAACCCAGATTCCAAAACTTCTGGGACAAAATTACGATCACTGGCATATATAAATGAAGGTGTTATTGGAATCGCAAGATTTATGGTCAATTGTTGAAGAATGATATGCAGAAATCGCCCCAATTCATCATAAAATGATCAGAACATTTATAAAGAAAAAATCAAGAGGGATAAAAAGGCTTTACACATCATTTTCCAAGCAGTGAATGAAACAGTATTTGAACGAATCGCCACATGTAAGACATCTAAAGATGCCTGGGATGTTCTTCACAAAGCCTATAGGGGAGAAAATAGAGTCAAAACGGTAAAACTTCAAACCCTACGTTGTGAATTTGATTCGTTAAAAATGAAAGAGAATGAATCTATAGAAGAATATGTTAACCTGACAACCATAATAGTCAACCAATTAAGATTAAACGAAGCGAAAATAGAAGAACAACCAATTGTTGAAAAGATTTTACAAAGGTTAACACGTAAGTATGAGGCGGTAGTAGTGGCCATAGAAGAATCTAAAGATTTACATATGATCTCTACGGAAGAACTGCTGGGCATTCTTCAATCACATGAACTTAGATTAAAACAATATGATGATGTGCCAACCGAACAAGCTTTTCAAATTCAAGGAAACAATTATGGAAGATCTAGACAGTCTCGGTCAGAATACTGGTAGAGGACGTGGCAGGGGACGAGGAAGATATAATGGATCCATCCGATGTTACAATTGCCAAAAACTAGGGCATACAGCAATATTTTGCAATAAGAGAGATGATAATGAAAGGACGAATAGTGCACTAATGCACAGAGATGATACAGAAGAAGAGAATGATGAAACTATGTTTATGATTTTCAATATGGAGGAAGTAACCAAGAATGACTGTTGGTACTTGGATAGCGGGTGCAGTAATCACATGACAGGAGATAAGAACCTATTCGTTAGTCTAAACGAATCAGAGAGAAGAGAAGTGAGAACCAGAGACGATAAACGACTCGAAGTTATGGGTTGTGGAGATGTAACTATTATGGTTAAAGGTCAAGAAAAGCGGGTTCCGAATATGTTTTATGTAGCAGCTTTAAAACACAATTTATTAAGTGTTGGACAATTAGTTTAGAAGGGTTATGAAGTAAAATTCAATAATTAAGGGTGCATAATTAAAGATCCAACCGGGGTTTATATCGGAACAGTGAGGATGACAGGAAACAAAATGTTTCCATTAAACCTGAACCAAGACATAACAACCCGAGTATGTAATATAACAACGACTGATCTACACTATGGCATCGACGAAATGGGCATTTAAATCTAGACACCTTGTATGATATGGGGATGAATGAGACTGTAAAAGGCTTGCCGAAACTTACCAGAACACATAATGTGTGAGGGATGCATTTTTGGTAAGCATGCAAGGAAGCCATTCTCAAAACATGCTACATGGCATGCTAGTAAGCCACTTCAACTCGTACACACAGACATATGTGGTCCTATGAGGGCTCAATCTATAGGGGGTGCAAGTACTTCATTACCTTCATAGATGATTTCTCGAGAAAAACATGGGTGTACTTCTTAAAGCTCAAGTCAGATGCATTGAGCCGATTTAAAATATTTAAAAGCCTCGTAGAAAACCAAGTTGATCACAAGATAAAGAGCATACGATCAGACAGAGGAGGCGAATATTGTGGTCATGAGTTTCAGAATTTCCTTAAAGAAAATGGGATACATCACCAACCTACTACAAGCTACACCCCTCAACAAAATGGGGTAGCCGAAAGAAAAAATAGGACGCTCATGGAACTAAGTAGAAGCATGCTGAAGATGAAGAACCTATCACACTAGTCCTCGGCTGAAGCTGTTGCATGTGTGACGTATTTGCTAAATCGGGCCATCACTAAAAGTGTGCCTAAGATAACACCTCAAGAAGCATGGAGTGGAAAAAAACCTAACATGGAGCATCTCAAGGTCTTCGGATGTGTTGCATACGTTCATATCCCAAAACAACATAGAAGTAAACTAGATGATAAAACGGAGAAGGCTATATTTGTGGGCTATAGAGAGAACAGTAAAGCATATAAACTATACAACCCAACGTCAAACAAAATGATTATAAGTAGGGATGTAATATTTAACGAAGATCAACATTGGGCTGCAATCAAGGAGGACAAAGGAACCTCATCTTACATCAAAATCAGGAATGACAGTGATGACAGATTACCTATAGCTGTAGATGATCATGAAAATCAACCTGCAGCAGAAGAAGTTCAAGATAATCAACACGTAGAGGTGAGCGATCAAAACAATTCGGTAGCACCAGAGATAAGTAATCAAGATAACAATCAATACAGTGAAGACGATGATGAAGAAACCACTAATAATCACGAAGACTTAGAATCTTCGTCATCATCCGAGAATGAAGTCTTGAGGACCCGAAATATTGCAGACTTGTATCAAAGTTCACAAGCTCTAACGGAAGCACAAGTTGATGAACTCTATAAAAAGGATCAACTCAACACTGGAAACTCAGCCCACTTCTTTCTGTTCACAAATTCAGATCCCACTTCATATATGGAAGCATGCAAAGAAACAAAATGGAAAGAAGCCATGGATATGGAAATGGAGTCGATACTTAAAAATGACACTTGGGAATTAGTAGATCCTCCAAAGAATTAAACTCCAATTGGCATGAAGTGGATATATAAGATGAAATATGATGAGCATGGAAACATAGGCAAATACAAAGCACGTCTGGTAGTAAAAGGTTATAAGCAGAAATATGGAGTCGATTATCAAGATGTATTTGTTCCAGTAGTAAGGTTTGATACTGTTAGACTTATCTTAGCTCTGGCTGCACATTATGGCTGGCATCTACATCAAATGGATGTGAAGACAGCTTTTCTTAACGGCACGTTAACGGAACAAGTGTTTGCCAAACAACCAGAGGGGTATATCACAAAAGGGAAAGAAAAGAAGGTATGTCGGCTCAAGAAAGCTTTATACGGTTTGAAACAAGCCCCGAGAGCATGGTACAGTAGAATAGAAGGATACTTCACATCATGTGGTTTCAGGAAATGTGCTCATGAGCATACTTTGTTTACTAAAATTTTTAAGGATGAGAAAATAATAATCTGTCTATATGTGGATGACCTCATTATAGCCAACAATTCTTTAAACATGATCCTTAAATTCAAAGAGTCCATGAAGACAGAATTTGAGATGACCGATATGGGTGTTCTACACTATTTCCTTGGAATGGAAGTGTCATACAGTAATGGGAACATAATGATGTCACAACGGAAATATGCAAGAAGTCTACTCGATAAATTCAAAATGATGAACTACAAAGCAGTTTCAACCCCAATGGAATACGGCTTACGTTTATCCAAACAAGATCCTGAAGAAGAAATGGATTCAAACGTATATAGAAGCTTGGTTGGAAGTCTCATGTATTTGACAAATACAAGACCTGATATTATGTTTGTCGTCAACAAGATAAGTCAGTTTATGGAACAACCAAAAAGAAGCCACTGGGAAGCCTGGAAAAGAGTATTAAGATACATAAAAGGAACTTTAAGTCATGGGCTTGTATACTCTAAAGGAAGCAAAGGGACTTTAATCGGTTTCAGTGATAGCGACTATGCCGGAAGCATTGATGATAGCAATACATCTGGGTATCTATTTCACTTAGGATCAGGAGCTATAGCGTGGCAATCAAAGAAACAAAAGGTAGTGGCGTTGTCTTCAACAGAAGCTGAATATATTGCACTTTCTATGGCCGGATGTCAAGCTCTTTGGCTCAAAGGAATTCTGAATGAACTGCAAGAAAATGTTGATTATCCACTCACAGTAACTGATAATAAATCAACTATATGCTTAGCCAAAGATCCGGTATTATCATGGAAAAAGCAAACACATAAGAGTTAAATACCATTTCATCCGAGACCTGGTCAAGAACAGGGGAAGTGGAAATCCTATTTTGTCCACAAAAACATCAGATGGCAGATATACTTACTAAAGCTCTTCAATCCAATGATTTTGCACATATGAAGGACCTCCTGAATGTTACTGCATTCTAGCTTACGGGAGGGTAATAGAGGATGATTATAAGCTAGAATAGAATAAAATTAGATTAGTTATAAAATATAGTTTTATGTAGCATTATTGTTTTTTTAAAAAATTATAACCTAAGTATTAGCGGTTATCTATATGCTAACCCTAATATATATATATATATGTAATATACTGAAAATTCCTTTTTACCAATTCAATCAAGAACACAAGTTACAATTCCTTCGAATATTCATTCTGTTATTTCCTGCAAATCCACTACACCTAACAGTCAATATTACCACCTCTAATTACGATCTCTAACTACCATGCATAATCAAAAGCATGGCATCGTGTTGTTAATGGATATCTTCACCAGAAAAGCTGAATAAAAGTATGATTTAATTACCTTTAGATCCTCAAACTGTATCTTTCCCTTGGGGGGCCAAGATGATGGTGGTCTGTTGTTCTCCAAAGTTGTTGGTTGCTCGGGTGGAATATGCATAAATTGTTTGATTCTTTCTATTGATATAACATAATTGGCTAAGCTACAATACCATCTAGTAAAGAACACTTGGATACCAGATAGTGTCAATGCATAAGATAGAGAGAGGCCAACCAACCCTACATATGCAAAGACCGGATTCATGTAGTTAATAACTCAATATAGGACATGGATATGTATCAACTTATTCTAATTTAGACTTCAAATCTTAAGTTTGCTGTAATCAACTTTCAAAACTTACCCGGAAGACGTAAAAACAGGGGTTAAATGCCCCAAAATAAATCAAACTTGACACATAATTTGAGATGCTTAGTTATGATGTAATAACTAATAAAACTTTAAGTTTGATATGTAGATGACTTTTAATTTTACTATTTGATGTAACCAACATCATGTTTGACCATTTGACGTAGCAAATTAAAAACAACAGATGTACCTAAAACACATCAAGAGGTATGCTTTGAAAATTTTATACCAGAGCTGAACTAAGTTCTCTACATACAATTGGTGTTGTTGACAAGCAAAAAGGTGTAAAGCTAGATACATGTCCATGCATAATATATTAGAAGTTCGTTGCACCAAATGTAGGTTTCTAGAGTTAATTGTATGATAAAGAAACTAGTTTGTAACTTTGTTTGCAATCACATACCCTTAAAAATGGACCAAAACTATTTGGTGTCAACAAAACTTGTTTTTGACTATTATCCAACCGGAGCCACCTCTAGATCCGACAAACGTACCTGAAGACGCGGGGTCTTTTCGAGTGTAAACCAGGAGAAAAGCAGCTGTGATTAGGGTTAGGTTTGAAAAAGCTTCTGTTCTCAAAATTAACCATTCTAATGTTGCATTTGAGAAAATCAAAGTACTTGAGTCACTATCCACCAACTTTAGGTATTCTTCAAAAAACCTATCTTGCACTTTAAATGCTCGTATTGTTGCAACTCCAAGTGATGTTTCAGATGCATAATTCATCAGGGGTGCTTTTGTGGTTCCATTGATTCTCATTAGCTCCCTTGCAGTTGGCTGATAATATCCCTGAGTTTAGAAAATGATGTTAGGCTGGCGGCAACATTATAAAAGCGAACCAAAGAACCGGTTCAGTACTCCCAAACTGTAACATGAACTAGACTTAAACTTTTATATTTAAGGATAAAAAGAATTCACCTGCATATATTTTGAAGCCGCGATAGCAAAGATGGCTACAATGAGAACTTGCCAAGTCACTGAAGCCATAATACCAATTGTGGCAAGTAAATCAATACCAGCACTAAACGCAAAGGCAAACGAAAATGGTATGTCAAAATCAATCAGACTCAAATCAGATGAAGCCTGCATGAACAATAGATTAGTCACCAAACATGTGTCGGGTTTTTGCATTTCTACATGGTTGAAATCAATTGTATCAGGCAACTCAACACAACCAGATTTGTGACCAAACAATGTTTGTTCAGACCCTGAATCGACACACTACAAACTCACGTATGTGGAAAAAAGAGAGCTTCACAGCTTTAATATAAAAGAATTATGAGTTCTGCATAAGGAAAGGTAAATGGCAGGTGTATTTTATTCAATAACTCAAATGCCTTTAAATAGGCAACCATACGTACACTAAAAGACTCTATCAAAGCAACTATTAGACTCTCCCTGGTTTTTTTGAACGGCAAATATAGATCACTGACGGACCACTAGAGTATCATCGTGCCACCATCAGGACCACCCGATCATATCCATCTCCACTGGCTACAAGCCTATGCACCAATTCAGAAGGAAACCCAATAAATATGGAAAAAAAACCATTTGTGAGAATTGAACCCAGGACCTAATGGTCCGTAAGCCTTATCCTCTTCTCAAGATATCATTAGGCAATAATGCCATGGGCATTAGACTCTCCCTCATACCCGGACAAAAGAAACACCTTCAACAAAACTCTAAACCACCAGCATACTAATTCAAACTTACTTGCATGGACTTAAATATCACGTGCAAACCTCAACTTGAGCTATGACCCGTTATTAGATACCCATGTCAAGATTAACCCAAAAAACTCAGCCACGACTCTTTTGTTTATCTTATCCCACATAAAACCAATTACAAAAAACCCTATTCATACTAAAGAAAACTTGCTTTAGCTAACTCAAACTCCTAACAACTAGAAAGACAAACAAATACTTATCTTGACTCAAATAACAAATTGAGTAAACTGTCAAAATTGTCTATGAGGTTTGATTACTTTTACCACTTTAATCCAAAACTCAAACCTTTTGAATCTGGGTCCATATCATTTCAATTTTGTTGCCATTTTTATCTAAAATCAAAATCTGGTTAGATTTTTCAGTTAACATCCAACTTTTTGTCTTTTTCCTCCCTTTTAATGAAGGGTAAAATGGTCTTTTAACGTTTTATCATAACAATATAAAAAAGCTTGCTGTTAACTAAAAAATCTGACCAGATTTTAATTTTGGATGAAAATGTCAACAAAATTAAAACCACATAGACCTAGATTCAAAAGGTTTGAGTTTTGGACTAAATTGACCAAACCTCATGGACCATTTTGGCAGTTTACTCTAATAAGTTAAATACTAACAATCATTTTTAACTAAATTACTACTAATCTCCTCAACAACTATGGTAGAAAATCAATACCAGCACTAAACACAAAGGCAAACGAAAATGGTATGTCAAAATTAATCACACTCAAATCAGATGAGACCTGCATGAACAATAGATTAGTCACCAAACATATTGTGTCTGATTTTGTGTTTCTACATGATGGTAATCATTTGAATCAGGCAACACAACACAACCGGATTTTTGACAAAACTCAGCCATGTCTCTCTTTTTTATCTTATTAATCGAACCCCGCACGAAACCAATCACAAAAGACCCTATTTATAACATAACTTGACTAGTCCTTAGCTAACTCAAACTCCTGATAACTAGGAAGATAAGCAAATACTTGTCATGACTGAAATAATAGAGTAAATACTAACAATTATCTTTAACTAATTACTAATAATATCCTCAACACCTTGGATAATTACCCCTTTTTAAAACTTCATTTATGCAACTCCTTTTCTTGATTATCGCCTCACTCACTTTAACCAACTTCTATTTTCACATGTGAACCAATTAGGATTAAGTAACACCTTTACTACACACTCATATGACATACCCTTCTCCTTTTTATATATTTCCAAATTAATAGTACAGGGAGTTAATGAACTCTTACCCTTGTTAATAGTCGTCCAATTGGAGTAGAGTCAAAGAAGACCATGGGAGCAGTGAAAACCGAATCTGTGAACTTGTGGAAAAATGCCTTAGATGCTTTTAATCCCAAAAGTGTAGCAAAAAGGGATCTCAGAGACACAAAAAGCATGCTTGTAGTTGAAATAAAAGTGTAAACACAAATCAACATGAGAATGGTGATTTCAGGGATTTGAATACCATATGCTAGCCAATAACTTGCTACCGCCTGAAGAGCAACAAAACCAACATGACTTATGATACTTAATGAAAAAAACCATGATCCTTGTGAGATGGCAACATAATCTAAGAATGTATTCCATCCAACATTCCCGGTGTCCTTTTCTTCGTCATCAGTCAATTGTACTCCTAAACCCTTTGTCAATATCTTTTCCTTGTTGCTCTTTTTATTGAGCCCATTTTTGTTATCTGTAATATGGGGTTTGCTTTTACTTTCAGAAGGTGAACTATCTAAGCTTGTAATGGCATCTTTATGAGCATTCACAAGCTGCTCAAAAGTTGTCCCTGCCATTAAGAGATCCTCATAGGTTCCTGATTGTGTAACCTGTCCATCTTGCAAAACCTTTAAGAAAAAAACCAACTTATACAATCAGTTAAATTCCTTGAAAACATATATATTTCACATACATAGTTCTAAAAGTTTAAAATATCTTATGTATCCTTCTAATCTCTAAAAATCGGGGTCTGTGGCGAAGACGTGCCGTCGCAATAGGCTTCGACTCATGTAGTAGTAATTGGTGTTATTTTATATAATTTCTAATGGACAAAAGTAAAATTCTTGATGTTCTGGTAAATATATTATAAAATTTAGAAGGGCATATGTGATGTTTTAAAGTTTTAGAAGAATATATGAGAAATTTATCCATGTCAATATTTATAATTATGTTTAAACCAGAGTACCAGAATATTGTCAACAGACGAGAGAAATTCCACTTGGTGAGTGACAAGAATGATAGTTTTACCCTCAAGACAAGTCATAACGCAATCCTGAAAAAATAGCAATAGATAATAATCAGCAAGTGTTTGTGCAGGTATGCAAAGTGTTGGTTCAGGCCCCTCCTTAATACACACTACACACACTCTTTAGAAAACTCACGTATGTATGTATGTATGTATGTATGTATGTATGTATGTATGTATGTATGTATGTATGTATGTATGTATGTATGTATGTATGTATGTATGTATGTATGTATGTATGTATGTATGTATGTATGTATGTATGTATGTATGTATGTAATATATGGAGTACATATTAAAATGAAGATGAAAGCCTCTGTATCAAAATGAAAAGGTTTACTCTATCAATAAAAAAAGGCTTTAAATAGCCATACATAATACAAAACGTGGGTATATCTAAAACAATAAAAACCTAAACGTAATCCTTAAGAACCAGTGCGATATTTTACTTCTTTCTTCCCAAGGTGTACCATGCATCCAACTCAACGTACACTTGCAATATACTCGGTCAAACCCTTTACCAAATCTACATAAACGTGCAGCTAAAATCACTAAGATTTCTCACGTCCAAAACATGCATAATTGACCCTTTTACCCCTAGCACAATCTGCTCTTGACCGACACCTGCTGCTCCGAATTGAACCCGCAACCCATGAACCGGTGACCCGTGAACAAAACCCGATTAACCCAACACAAAGGTAATGATAATCAAATAGTGTTTCCTGGTAATGTGTATGGAACTCACTTTACTAATATAGTGCTTCGACCTTTAATGTGTAAGTGTCTTGAAATCAACATTAGAATAATATAGGGAACACATATTTACGTATATGTTAAGAAAAACTCAAAGAAAGAGAGATTCTAGGATAGTTTGTAAACCCATTGATTCTTATAAGACCAAGAATTAATTATAATATGAGTAATTAACTTGTACACAATTTCATGAAATATTGTAACTGTTCATAAAAAGTAAGTTACATCTTTTAAGCACATTTTCTCTTTTTGCGGGAAATCTAGTTATATAGCGGTCACAAATGAGTAAATAACGGTTATAATTATATTTATATTATAGTTGCTTTACTAAATTTCCAGTAGACTTAGGTAAAAGTAGTTATATATCATTCAAAAAGATTCGTTAAGCCATGAAATCACGGCAAGTTATACAAGCTCTCAAAGGCATTGCATAGGGCTAAGGCAGGCTCCATGAGCATGGAACGTAAAGTTAGATCAAACCTTAAAGTCACTTGATTTCAAGAAGTGCACTATAGAACAAGCAGTCTATACAAAGAAGAACAATAACTCTACATTGTTAGTAGGAGTTTACGTTCATGATCTAATAGTCAAAAGGAGTCCAAAGAAAGAAATAGATCTATCCTCCAAGTCCCAAATGGAGAAATAGTCCTAGATGAGCGATTTAGGATTGATGGCTTACTATCTCGGGATAAAGGTCAGCCAAACATAGGGTAAGATTGCAATAAAGTATACGTGGTACACAAACAAGATCTTGAAATGGACCTCACCAAAACACATACTCCCATGGACCCGGGAACAATGTTAACCAAGACTATAGGTGGGGATCCAATAGATGTAACGCATTATCTACTGCATACAAGTCCGGATCTAATTAGTTACTCAGATTCATGCAACAACCAAACGAGCATCACTTGAAGGCTATAAAGCAAGTGTTACGCTACATCAAAGATACCAAGGAGGTTGCAAGATCACATGTTATAGTGAGAGTAGTTATTGTTTCAATACTGACCAAAGAAAAGGACCTACTAGGTTGGTATTTTACTCTGGAGAATCACTTATAACCTGGTGCACACCATAGCAACAAACATGATTATCATCTTGGAAATCTAAACTCATGGAAGCTACTTTCAGACTTCCGATCAATTCCAATTAGCGGCCTTCTTCTTCTTTTTCTTTCTCTCGGTCACCACAACACACCTTCTGATCAAATACAACTGTTGTTTCCAATCAACTAACCATGGCCTCCATAGTTGCCTTCACTGCCAGTGAGAAAACAGCTCACAAGTTCGCATTCACCCTCTCCCCAACAAACTACGGGTATTGGAAAGCAATGATTGAACCTTTCTTAATTACTAATCACTTGTTTGATTGTGTAGATATCACCATTCCGTGTCGAGAACCAACAATTGTTATTGAACCTAGAAAAAGAAGATGAATCCTCTTCTACTATTGATAATCCAAGTTATTCCTGGTGGATTGCAAAAGACGCCCGCGTCTAGAGGATTATCTTATCAACTATATCTAAAGCATCTTTCCAACACGTTCAAGGTAATACTTCTCGTGATCTTTGGCATTCTTTAGAACGTGCTTATGCACCAAATACAACCTCTGGTGAATACACTTTAAGAGCTCAATGCTTAGAATAGTGATGAAAGGGATGAAACCCCTTGCATATTTGACCGGAGCAATGGAATATGCCTCTATTTTGTCTGATATTGGTGAACCTATGAAACAGAAGGACCTAGTTATGCTCACAATTTCGGGATTAAGAGATGAATACAATGGTTTAAAATCCAATCTTCTAGGCCGACACCCACCAATTACATTTAATGAATTATCATCTGATCATGACTATATGATTAACAAAGCACATCCAATCGCTTCTGCCTCACAACCTTAACTGTTTGCTGTTAACACTCTTCAGCAGCCTACAAAAGAAATTCCCTTCAACAATTAGCGGCTCAAATGGATCATCGGTTGGTTATACCGCTGGCCCAGCAACCACATGCCTTCTATGACCCCGACCAGAGGCAATCGTTGAGGAAGCTCTCGAGGTAATTACCCTGGTCAGACTAGGGATAATACTCAGTATGGTTCCAATCAACAGTTGCATGGGCTTCAACACATAACATGGTGTATGGCCACTATAACCGATGTGGCATAAGACATCTACCCTCTCAGTGTCTAAACCAATTTGCTCCTCGATTCGCCCCGACTCAGTCTCAGGATAATTTTGCAAGCTTTTCAGAAACAGGTTCAACCTCAGGAGCCACATAGTTCCCTAAGACTGGTGCTAAGTCTTGTTCATCATGTTTGAAAGAAAAGATACGGGTCGGAATTGCAACTAGTCTAAAGTATAGTTTTGTATGTAACTAGAAGTCATGAGATTATACAAGAGTGTGGTGTGTCAAAACCAAAGATAAAAACCTACATGTAAAAGGGTGCGACGTATCAGATGGTTGTGACATTCCAGAAGTGGTGCCTAAACTTCAGAAGACACATCAATTAGAGGCAAGGGTCTTGATGATTCATCAAAGGTCGCATGGTTTGGATGATGTCTCTTCAATATGTAAACATAAGTTAGGATTTCAGTTTGTAAAAGTACCTTGTATCAATCAGAATCAATTGTTCAGTTTTATACAATTGTGTGTTAGGGTTAATCCCTTTTGTTCTTCTTGCTCTTGATAGTGGGTTGATCATGGTCTCCTGGGATCTATATCTTCAATCTTGAACTGAATACAGACCATAGTCTCCTGGGTTGATCATAGTCTACTGTTATCGCCTTCTTTCTTAACACACAGATCAAATACAAGGGTAGGATGCATCACAGACGGTAGCAAACACATACATATCTTCCAAATCCATTCCTGTTACAAATACAAACTGTTCTTCCATTCTTCCTTTCGCTGTCCCAGACTTTTCGGACACACTGTCTTCCTTCTTTATCGCCACAAAGGCATGACAATTTGTCACACAAACATCTTTTATCTTCATAGCCACAAAGGCTTCTTCGTTCTTCATAGCCATACAGGCTTCTTCGTTCCTCATTGCCTCACAGGCTTCTTCGATTTTTTTCTTCCAGGTTCTCCTTGGATCGAATAAATGGCTCTAATGTCGTTTATTGGTGTCTCACACACCAATTCACTCACTCAAAACCAGAGAGAAATATCAAGTAAAAACACATTCTTTAACTACAAATGTCCAAATTACAACCCTATCTATAGGTGTTGGTTTTGGCGGTTATACACCAGCCGACATATAACTTACTGCCAAACCATTTCGTAATCCTAAACCACACCATCCTTATTTATTTACAGACATATAAACTTGACCATATAGTTTAATATATATATATATATATATATATATGTAGGGTGGGGTTCTAAAGTGAACAATAGTGTATTTGTGAACTGAGTGAACAAATCCTTGCAATTGATTTATATCATCAAGTAAAATATACTAGTGTATTTTCATCATCAAATCCTAATCAAATCATGGCCATTGATTTACACTTGTGTATTCACTATCAAGGGCTAGGATTAGTCCACACAGTTCACTATCAAGTGGGTTGTTCACAAATAAACCTAACCCTATATATATATATATATAGTGGAGAGTTCAAATGAGAAAAAAAATTTTGTAAGAATAAAAAGAATAACTTTTAAACCAATAGAAATTCTTCATTTAATGTGTGTATTTAATATTATGAAAAAGGGCATATAGGTAAATCTATAATTGTCATTAATTATCTAATTAATTAAACTTGTAACTCATTTTTTTAATATACTTTTTCAAGATAAAATAATTTATGGTGAAGGACAATTTTCGAAATGTGTAGGATAAATTTTAGTATGTGTAGGATAAATTTTGAAATGTGTATGGTAAATTTACATGTATGTAGGGTAAATTCCGATAAGTATAACATATATGTAGGATAAATTTTGAAATGTGTAAGATATAGTGTTTTTTTTATTAATGAGAGATAACATAATTAATAAGAGGAGTTAAAGCTATTTAATATTTTACCATCATGCCCTTTCTTCTTTTTCTTCTCATATAAAATTTCTTCTTAAATGAACATTCTCCTATATATATATATATATATATATATATATATATAAGGTGAGGTTATTATAAAAAAAGGTGTTTTTGTGAAAAGGGTAAGAAGAGATTTTGATGACAATTTTGTAAATAGTGTTTACCATTAAAATAATTAATTTTCTAGATTAAGAGTATAAATGTAAATTTAACATTTTAAATTAAGAAACTAACATTAATGCACATGCAAGTTCCCCATTTTTTAAACATCAATAACTTTTGTACGTGACTCTTTTTTAAAAAAAATTACACCATAATGAGTGTTTTCTTTATCTTTAATATGAGTACCATATTATTATACTTATGTAGAGAAAAAAATTATGTTTCGATTGGATGTTTTAGTCCATGGTGTTTTTTATATGTTCATTACAATTACAATGATGTTTTAATTGTATTGTAATTCAAGGCGTTGTGGTTTATAGTAAAACGCCATAATAAGACACAATAGCATTGCAAATAATGATCTGCTACCAAAAATAACACTATAACACTATATAATACTATACATCCATCATAGACCTGCTGCCATAAATATATAACACTATACATCTATCATAGACTTGCTACAGAATACATTACACTATACATCTATCGTAGACCTATTACAAAATCGTATTCCTTTAATAATGGGTGGCGGTTATGGAAGGTTATCAATTAATTGAATCAATCAGAAAATTACTTGTTTACCCTTCTGAATTAATTTAGATTGAGTACACATGTCATCTCCACAATATTTCTCACACTTCTCACACTTTGGCCCATTTTTACAGAATCCTCTACCTCTCTCTATATATATATATAAGTTTTAAAATACAATAGTCCTTAACGTGCGATGGGATGATTTAAATCACGTATGTTATAAAATTCAAACTGTAATCACGCATGAATAAAATATAACATGCGTGATTAGGGTTTACCCCAAGTGTTATGTATGCGTGATTATATGATTTCTTCATGTATTATTATGTGATTTTGTTCATGCGTAACTAGGGTTTGATTTTTATAATATGCATCACTATGGTATGCAACACACATTAAGAAATATTGTACGTTAACCTTCCCATATATATACACACACACTTAGGTTATGGTGCCAATATTAAATTCCAACACTAATTAGGTTATACAAGCATGTACTCAAATTCCTTTTGGTCTTAAGCTGCAAATTCATATACAATAAAAATATGTTCATAATTCTAATTTTTCAATAATATAGAGAAGAAAGCCTAAATAGTTACAAGGATGCCATTATAAGGTGCAAACTTACATTAAAGAGACTTGTTGCAGTATGTGCATCTACCGCACTGAAAGGGTCATCTAGAAGATAGATGTGAGCATCATTGTATACTGCTCGAGCTAGTTGAATCCTTTGCTTTTGACCACCACTCATGTTGATCCCTCTTTGGCCTATTTCTGTTAAATCTCCATGTTCGAAAGTTTCAATATCTTTATCCAAAGCACAAGCCTTTATGGCTTTTTCATATTTATTTCTAACCATTGGCTTTCCATACAATATGTTATCTTGAATTGTACCACTCTGAATCCAAGATGTTTGGCTAACATAAGCAATTGATCCAAATACGTCCACCTGGAAACAAAAATATTTGCAATGAACTTGATACAAATTATAGAACTTGCATGCATTTATAAAATGCCAAATTGCATAGTAAGGTTATCAAACCTGGCCAAATGTATAGAACCGGCCAGAGAAAACCCCATAGATATCTTGTGGTGACCCTATGGGTACTAAAGCTGATTCTTAGGTTTGATAGCCTAACCCTAATGGATATTGTTGTCATTCTTAGGTAACCAACTTCTTTTCCCATCAGCCCCCCTATTGAGGAAAGAAAAGGTCAACTTGGTTCTTGTCTTAATATTTAAGGGTTTTGTGGGACAAAGAAATTGGTTATCAGTTAATACAACCAATATATAAACTCACTGCTCCTGAAGTTCTGAATATTTCTCCAAGAATAGCATATAAGATAGATGATTTTCCAGAACCAACTGACCCACACACTGCAACTTTCTGCCCGCATTTTACTTTAAGATTTACATCCCTAAGTGTTGGAATAGACAATTCGGGATCCCATGCAAAATTCCCATCTTCTATTCTAATACAATAATCGGGTCTCTCCATTTCTTGGTCTCTTTTCACTAAACCATCCTTCAGTTCATCATCAACTAAGAAAGAATTGATCCGGTTAAAAGATACATTGACTTGGATTAATGCAGAAATCGCCTCGGGCAAAAACCTTACCGGATCAGACATAGTTCTCAAGGTTGCCATAACTGTAAAAATAGTGGCAGAATCTAAGGGGGCACTTCTGAAAAACAAACATCCCATAAGTATGGCTGAAGAAACAAGTGTTGGCGATAACCAATACAAAATCGTGCCATAAACCTTCTGAATTGAGCTTCGGACAACCATCTGAATTCTAGTTCTCTAAAAGATTCAATTATTTCTTTAAATTTTTGTTCCCAAGATTGTAACTTTATAACCTTGATGTTGTTCAAGATCTCAGAAGTGGATCTTAGTCTCTTATCTTGAGCCACCATAAATTCTAATTGACACTTCTTAATAGCTTTTGCATATGGTACATTAAGAAGTCCACATATGATTAGAGGGGCTAAACCGGGAAATGCACCTATTCCTACTATAGAAAACAATACAGCAATACCTAGACATAACTGAATGAAAGAAGACCAGCCCACATGAAACCACATAGGAAATTCAACCATTCTATAAGCATCAACGGCAATGTAATTCACAACTTCTCCAGCAGAATGTCGTTTCTTTCCTGTATTGGAAAGTTTAAGTTGTTTTTCATACACCTTCACCATTAAAGCTGACCTCATTCTCATACCAGTTCTTCGTGCAATAAAGTAAAATTGCCTGTGACTCAGTGACTCAGTCACTTTAACTACAATCAAAATCCCGACTAAAAAGAGCCCTTGACGTAAATCTGCAAATTCTCGGTTTGTGTAGCCGACGAAAGCATAGAGTAACAACGGCCTAGCCACAACTGCTATTGTCCTAATAAAGACACATACTCCTGATAAAACCACCTCTCTGCAATAAACTTTGGCTAAAGTTTTGAAAACCATGTTAGTATTTTTTATGGTTTGTTTGTTTGGGAGCGAATCCCATGCTTTTGTGAATTTTCCATGGGCAACCGTGGCTTGATCTACGGATTCTAAGGTTTTTATATCTTCAAAAATTAACGGTTTTTTTGTAACCCTTAGCAAGCAACGGGTTCACCCAAGAAAAAGCCAATTTGCTGAAGAACATGTTAGAAACATCTCTCTGCAAATCGTTGTATAACCAGAACCAGATCGTCCCTGTTTTGAACAATTGAATTCATTCCTGTTTTTGAAAAATATATGCCATGTTTTTTTAGCAGCAGCATCCAGAAATAACTTGGAATCCAAATCGACAACGAAGAACATTTTTTTTCAAACTTCATCGCCAACATCATCTCAAATAGCCGAACCCTTATTTACTTTGAACCCACCGGGAAAGACAATTTTTCAAGAACATCGAACCAAAACCATAAAGAATCAAGAACATCAGATTGAACTTTTCAAGAGAACCAAAGTTCGATTCCCGCGTATTCGATTCAAAAGGTCGGTTTTATAAACGATTTTATCAAATCAAAAAGGAATCGAACGATGAGTTGAAACTCCTTTAAATTCAAACTTTTCAAAGGAATTTAAATTTGGGGTAGATTTACTTTTGTTTAGGAAACGTCAAAATCAGGGAAAATTTGGGGTAGATTGCCTTTTGTTTAGGAAGCGTCAAAATCAGGAAAAAGTGTTTTTTTTTTATTTTTGGAAAGTTTGAGTTCTGAAAGTCAACATAAGGATTCAAAGGAAGTTCAATTTATTTTTTGACAAATTTGGATTACTAAATTTAAAATTCAGCATTTGAAATTCTTTAAACAAAATGAATTCTAATAATTGTGAACCGAATCTTTTAATAAAAGCACGTACGATCCTTTTATGTTTTAAAAGAAAATTTAAAATTCTTTAAAACAAAATGAATTCCGATAATCGAGAACCGAATCTTTTAATAAAAGCACGTACGGTAACGGTTGTTGTTGTTTAAAAGAAAATATATGTTTTAGAAAAAACATTTTTTAAAGGATGAAAGGTTCTGATATGCTTTGCAAAGTAAGAACTCGTTAAACAAGAGTTGGTTTGATTTGCTTGACAACTATATAACTAGGTTCGTTCCTCCTTTTGGGAGTAAGATTCCTTGACCTGAGTTCCTTTAAGGTAACGCTAGACTCGAATGGTAACGTCCATATGAGTTTGGCGTGGATCTACCACAAAATAGCTCATCATGGGATAACAGAGATCCGGCCTAGTGGCTTGAAGGTAGAGGAGTCGTCCTACTAGCCTCTGGTATTGAATCGTGTCCACTTTAGGTCCTCCATTATATTTATCTAACTTCAAGTTTTGTTCCATTGGAAAAGCACTTGGCTTACACCCTTGAAGACCACACTCTTCCAAGATGTCACGGATGAATTTTCTTTGACTTAACACAAGTCTTTTTTGTGTTCGGACAACTTCTATGCCAAGATAGTACTTGAGAACTCCAAGGTCCTTATTGTTAAATTTCTTATCAAGATAACCTTTTGCTTGCTGAATATGTCAATATTGTTTCCCGCTATGACATCATCGACATAGACATAGATGAGAGCCATAACATTAACATCAACACTCTTATAAATGAAAAGTGAATGGTCCATTTTTGTTTGCTGAAAACCAATCTCGATCAAGGCAATTGTGAATTTTGGATACCAGTTTTGTGATGCTTGCTCCAACCAATAAAGAGACTTCTTTAACTTGCACGCCCTCGTTTCTTCATTTCTATAGAATCCTTCTATCAATGCAATTTGTGTCCGCTATTGTGCGAATAGACTAGATTACATTTTAAGTTGATTATATAATAATTAATGAAAGGTCAAACAAATGTGTTAGACCCATTCGTTTGAAGTGGTCAAACGAAAGGGTTTTTTTGGTTTGACTTTGCAAATGAGACAAGTATAGTCAAACAACAAGGGGTTGTTGTTGACTATTGGAGATGTTGTTTGGAATTTCCAAGTGACATGGGTAGTTGTTTGGAATCTCCATCTCTGGTATATACTTATTTTGGTGTCACTTGCAAACAATGGTTCTAGAGTGGGGGAGAGACCACCACTTGGTTTCTCCCAGTTTCCAGGACATATACTCTTTCGGTATTGTTAAGATGGCTTATTATTATGTCGGTTTGTAATGTCATGTTGTCCGAATTAATACAAGAAAGTTGTTTATCTATCTCTAAACTTTAATCTATGAACTCATCTCTCACTAATCATGGTTATCGGTCCGAAACCGGAATTTCATCTTCATGTACACGTCTTCATCCAATTCCTCATGTAAAAAAGTGTTGATAACATCTAACTGGTGTATGATCCAATCCTTCTTAACAACAACTGTAAGAAGACTTCGAGTGGGACGAAGCTTCCTCTTATCGGTTTGGACTATCACCTTCTTCACTTGGGCTATTTTCTTCTTGCAAGTTCCTTTCTCCTTCATTTCTGTTTCCATCATCCCAAGTGGTGGCAAATATTAAAATTTCTTTGTCTTCATTTGTATGAAATGTGGAGAGTGGCAAATATTAAATTTTCTATAAGAGGCCTTTCAGTAGCTATTATTGGCTAACTAGAAAAAATTTCTCGGAAAGAGAATATGGGAATATATATATATATATATTTAAGCGGACATATAAAAAAGATTTAGGGCTAAAATCCTTACCGGTGTATACTTGTTAAAAAGGGGTGCAATTAATACTGGGTATGTTTTATGGCAACAATCACCACTGTGCCGGCAGAACCACCAGCGGCGAAGTGAAACCCCCAACGTGATCATCCCGATGGTCACCTTTCCAAGCAAATGTAGAGTGTAATCGAATTCCCACATTGCTCCTCCTTCCTTGTTAACAAGCACATTCAGATGCGATACAAACCAATCAAAATCATAGTTGTAATCACCGTCCGTCAATCACAATTGCATATATTGCATATCATGATGTAATTCCATGTTACATAAAATGCCAATCAACAAAACACACACCAAATTAAGTTGGCTGATTTCACAACCGAAAGGGAAAGAAAATGAACGAGATTAGATCATTGAGGGACAAAACCTTTTACTTAATGAGTTTCGATAAAATATTTATCTGCATAGGAGTAGCATACCTTGTAAGCATTTCATCACCACAGCCCATTCATACTTGACACTAAAAAACTGCACGATCTCATATATCAGTGACAACAATCATACCATTACACATCATAGCAACGAAACAATACAGATTACTTAAACACACATGCTGAAATGTTAATTAATAACAGAAGTTTAGTTAGATAATTAAAAAAGAACAGTTTACTTAAGTTTGAGTTACATAACAAAAGGAATACAACCCAAATAAACAAGAACCGGAAGGGTGTTAATGGACGCGCGCTCATCAGGTTGGCTGATACATCAAAAATACATTTGTATGTAGCCATTGAAGGCAATATATTTTCTAAAATTCTTAAATAAATACATCTATGACATCGTTCAGTTGATTACCGCATCAATCAATTAACAAACAAAATCACTGTTTAAAATCAAACACAAAAACATAAACATTCACTTGATTACCATCATCGATCAGTATGTATCAGTTTATTCACTCGATTATACAAATACTTTATTTATTCGATCAAAACACATAACTATACAAAATTACATCAAACGAGGGAAAATTAAATGAATCTATCATGTAACCGAAGAGAATACCGTCGATTTGATTCTCAGAAGACTACAAAACTGGAGATTGCAAGATTTTAAATTAGGGTGTGAAATAGGCGGGAAAACACAATTGAGGTGAAACCAGGAGTGTCCTCCATAGGTTTCTTTTATATAATATATACATAGATATAGATGTTTTAAAAATCTATATACAATATTAGATTACGATAAGTAACATATCATCAACACCATACTAATATTTGATATAGTCAAAAATGTATATGTATTATAATATTAATCTCAAAAATAATTTTGCATTTCATAGAATATAAATATGATAATGTCATCAAAATATATATTTGAAATAAAAAGTTTATTTTTCAAATAATAAAGCAATAAGAATGAAATAATACTAACAATAAGAAATATGAATACTTAAAAGTTTTTGGGTATATATTTTGGGTAAATGCGTATATAGTTTCGGGTAATCATATCGGATACCATATAGTCCCATACCCGGGAAATAATTTTTTTCCATTCCCACATCCGGTCTATCGAGTATCGGGTATACTTATGAGATTTAGATATTTTTGTCATCCCTAGTTGACATGTTTATAATAGTTAACAAGATTGTTCAAATAACTAGTACGTAGGAGCTCAGAGAAAAATACTTGCTCAAAATTTACTCGCTTTATAAACGAGTTGAGCAGGCTTGGTTTGTAAAGGAATCAAGCTCGAGGAAAGATTGACTCACTTAAATTAACCTACCTTTTTAATAATTTAAAGAAAATGAGAAAACTACCCAACCAACTTTTGTTAAAATGATTGAAAGCACGAAAAAAGTCACTAGTAAGGCCCGACACAAAGCGCAAGTTGGATTATACCTTTTTGTTACTCCTTTACACCAATTATTTTTTTTTGTCTAGAATTGAACCTGAGACATACCCATTAAGATATATGTGTCTCTACCAAGTGGGTTACCTCATATTCATCAAATTGGATTACACCTAAGTTGAGCCCAAGACATGATACGTGTATCCTAAGACATGAAAGTTGTAACCCAACACTAATTCTTTAGCAAACAAGCATGCGGCCCATGACATAATATCACACTTGAAAAAGTATAAAACCCAGCACTTTGGCACAGGCCCACCCTCCATATTATCTGGCTCCCCACTGGTTATGGGCGTGGTATGGACACATGGCGCCCCCAAGGGCTTTAAAATGGTGCGGACCGTGCGGCACTCTTTTTTGTGAAGCACATAACGGGCCTGAGGGCACATGCACTCTATTTCACCTAGTCACAATATATAAAAGATCTCACACCCACTTGTATTTCAGTCTTTCTTTATTGCTCTCATTATTCTCGCATTCTTATTCAGATCTTCTTTTACTGTATCTCTCTATATATATCTATATACGTATAGAGAGATAGAAGAGATGGATTTGTGAATAGCTTTCTTTATTATTTTTTTTTCTAAATTTAACACACCATAACAACAATTTAGTGAGAGTAGAAAGTTAAAATCAGTACTGTTTATATTGCAGTGATAATGATGTGACAACACTTTTTATCACCACGCTAAATCAAGTACAGAAATAGATCCATTTCAATATCCGTCGCTGAACATCACACTTGCGACTCACTCATCACTAAATTTAAATTTAAAAACTAACAAACCAGATCTGCAATGATCATCTAGGAAGCACGGGGACGCCATTATGGGTCGAGTACCCGTCCCCGGGACGGCTAGGGGACGGAAACCCATGGGGGACGGCTTGGGGACGTTCCCAAAAATGGGGACGGTCAAGGACGTTTCGGGGACGTTTCCGGGGTACTTGGAGACCAAATAGCTATTTCCAACGGCAAATTCCGGCGTCGGAGCTGTAATTTCTGCCGGAAAACCATGACATGAAGAAGAAGAAGAAGAAGGAGGAAGAAGTAGAAGTGTCGGCTGGAAGATAATATTTAGGTTTTTAGGTTTAAACAAGTTTAGTTTTTTTAACATTTAACTCCTTTTTCTTTTAATTGTTTACATCTAGTCCCTAAAACTTGCAAACTTTAACATAAAAAGTGTTATATTAGTTTGTGTTTCTAACATTTAACCCCCTCTATCTTTAGTAGTTTACATTTAGTCCTTAAATTTATACATAAAAAGTTTAAATATGACATTATATGTACATAAAAAATTATATATAGTAATTTTTTTATATTTTTTTGCCGTACCCGTATCTTGGATTTTTGAGTTTTGCCGTTCCCCGTACCCGTATCGTCCCCGTACCCTGTTTCCATACCCGTCCCAGTGCTACCTAGATGATCATCAGTACTCTCATTCCACTGGCGAAGAAGAAACCGCCAGAAACCCGCCAGCCTCACCGCCATCTTCACCTAAACACAAGTCATCCGTCTTCCTAACCGCAGCATGAACCACCAGAACCGCCACTCCAACCAAAAGAGAACACAATATGTTCATTGTAGCGCCAGTTAACAACAGCAAAACAATCGTAACATACCGATAAAACCGCCAGAACAACCCGATCATCAACAGGATGGTGAAATATCACTAGCTGGTCATCGTCACGGAGGAAGTAGAGGAACAACCATGCTGCCATTAATGCAACAAACACGATCAATGAGATCGGATGCCATAACAAGCTTAGGAACAGAATTATGAGCATGACTATTACGTAGTTCATAAGGAAGTATCTGAAATTGGTTTTGATACGTGAAAGAGTGTCGGGGTATGATGCTTGTGGGAGATTAACGGAGTGTGGATTGAACATTTCTTTCCATGGTCTTCGTGTGTTGAGACCTGTTTGTATGCGTTAGGTTGCGCGCGATAGGAATTCAACCTTGGATGCAGCGTCGTAGGGTGAGGTTGGAATAGTGCCGTATGTGGTGGACATTGTTGCCGGCGACTTAGATAACGTTTAGACGAGAGGAAGAGGGAAGGCTTGGCATGTATTAGTAGTAAATGAGGAGTGCAGCTAGTAGATAATTCAAGAAAAAGAGGACAAAGATTATTGGGTCTATTATTGTGAGATGTTGCATCCTAGAAAATATATATATATATATATATATATATATATATATATATATATATATATATATATATATATATATTTAAACAGTGATTCTTATATTTCTTTTAGCATAAATACATTAAACCTTTTTTGGCATTCAAGTACACCGCTTTTCACTAGAATTCTGTTTTAAACAGGGCCGATTCGATGCGCTTCACGGGTTTAGAATCATCAAAAATCAAAGCTTTCAATTTTTAGTAAGTTTTATATATCATATATATGTTAGGCACAAATAAAAGCAAAACTAAACAGTTTTTTATTAAAGAAATTTATATAAAATTTGTTTAGGAAAAAAGGCCCACATTCAATGCCCGATTTCAAAATTATACTACACATAATTGTAGCAGCTATCAACCATTCGACCCATCCCAATTTGCGAATTTGATTTCATTTGTTATTTGTTAGGAAATTTGATACATGTTAGTTATCAAAAAGAATTTACTAAGGAATGAGGGTTTTGTTATTAAATATGTTGAAAATGATCATTTTGCAAAAGCGCCTTCACTTTGTAGTTCGCTTAGGATCTTAAAAAGGTTTTATAAACACTTTTTGCTATACAAAGAGCATGTTAAGTGAGAATTATGAACATTTCAAAATATGATATATATATATAGGTGTTGGTTAACATACAATATCCCTTAACGTACGATGTGTACGAGATGAAATTACGCACGTTATAGAACTCAAAAACCCTAATCACGAATATTGAAAACCATAATCACGCATGTACAAAATCAGAAATCACACATGGTGTAAAAACCTAATCACGCATGTTACGTTAAGCAAAATTGTACAATATATATAGTGAAAGTGTAAAATACAATATCCCTTAACGTACAATACATTCGAGATGAAATAATAACATGCGTGATTAGTTTTATAACATGCGTGATTAGGTTTTTACCCAATGCTTGATTTCTGATTTTCAACATGTGTGATTAGGGTTTTGAGTTTTATAACGTGCATAATTTCATCTCGTACGCAGCGTACGTTAAGGAATATTGTACGTTAACCAACCCTTATATATATATATATATATATATTATATTATATGGTAAGGTTCTAGGGTGAACACCAGTGTATTTGTGAATTGAGTGAACAAATCATGGCCATTGATTTACATTATCAAATCCTAAATACACTAGTGTATTTTCATTATCAAATCCTGGCCATTGATTTACACTTGTGTATTGATAATTAAGGGCTATGATTAGTTCACTAATGTTCACAAATAAAGGAGTTTTACACTAATGAACATAACCATATATATGTTTGAATTATTTATAATTCTTGTTTGGCATGTTTGAAGTGTTTATAATTCTCACTTGGCATATTGTGTTGTATTGCAAAACATATATATTTCCAGTAGATTATTGCATGTATACATAAGTTCACGTTTGTCTATCCACATACGTTCAAGTAATATTGTGTCCGCATCTAATTTATTTAGTCATTCACATTAACGCGTACATAGAACAAAAATCATCAGTTAGATATCATTTAAATTGTTTGCTACACATGATAAAAGAATTCAAACATACTTTTCATCAAATTATAATCTGAATAATAAAAAAAGAAGCAGTTGCTATTCACGCCAACACAATTTTTAAATGTGCTTTTATATGTAAATATCTGTATTTTACAAGGCAGACATGAACATATGTGTTATTTTGTGTGTGTTTTTTTATAGATTCTTCTTTTTATATGTAAAGAATATATAATTTTTTTGACTTTTATAAAGAACAGTTTGTTTTACATACTAAATGGACGAAGTTTGTGTAGCAAACTATTAATCATTTCATGGATCACTAGTTTTATTTGCAAGTACAAAATGGTAATTATGAACCCGTTTTGTATCTTTTTATACCTTTTTTCTTATTTTTCAAGTGAAATTTAAGTGTTCTTTAAGTAATAGGGAAAACCTAGAAACGTCAAATTATGGATATTTTTGCTCTTACTTTAAAATGTTTATATAAAGCGTATTTTCATTATAACCATCCATTATATTACTTTTCCAAATAACATGTGTTACTATTTATGGGTATGTTTGGAATAATTTGTTTCGTTGCCTAAGTTATTGACTTAAAAGCTTATTACAGGGCAAGATGATCACTATTCTACCCTGAAATTACTTTATAGGTATTCTATTTCGCAAATGATCTGCTAATTCTTGTGGATGGTGGATCCAAATAGTTCAACAAGAACAAATGTGCAATTATGTTTGGGAAACTTGTACGCAGGGGCGGATCCAGTGGTGTTGGGGGTTTCCGGGAACCCCTTCGGTTTGGAAAAAATGGAAAAATTTAGTGAAAACATGTATTTAGAAAAAAGTAGTGAGAAATACTGAGAATCTATCAAAAGGAGCCCGGTGAAAAAGTTTCTTGGATGCGTGTATCGAAAAGAGACCAAAGACTTAGGGGACGGATGATCATACCGTTTGTGCACTTGCATTTGGCTCAAGTAAGATAATCAAACAACTAACCGATAATGACTTCTGGTAGAAATTATTTTGACAAAATAAGTACGAAGAAGGAATTACATACAACCACTTATTATTGATAGTGGTTTGCAAAGTAAAGTCCGTGAAGGGAAGAAGAAAGTAGAAGTTGTTTTTGTTAAAAAGTGATTCACAGAACACTGAATTGAGGTATATTTTTCTGTATTTTACATTACAAAGAAAGGTATTGAATTTATACACAAAACCGTAATCTAAACATAGAAGACAGCAGCTGATTACTAGCTGTCTTTAACATTGCTACGATTTGCTGTTGATTAGCTGGATGTCCGGCTGTTGATTAGCTGCTGAAGGATGTCCGGCTGTTGATTAGCTGCGATTACTCCAAGGTTTGACTTTCATTTCTAACACTCCCCCTCAAGTTGAATAGTTGGATTTCCAAAATTCAACTTGCCCAAACAATCGTTGAAAATTTTCCCGTTAACTACTTTTGTTAGAATGTCAGCAAGCTGATCCTTTGATCGAACGAATGGTAGTTCGATCGTACCATCTTCCAATTTTTCTTTGATGAAGTTCCTATCAACTTCCACGTGTTTTGTTCGATCATGTTGTACTGGGTTTTCTGAAATCTGAATTGCAGCTTTATTATCACACATAATCTTACTTGTTTCTTTTGACGGAAAACCAATCTCAGCTAAGAGTCTTCGCATCCACATGGCTTCTGTTAAACCTCGAGCTATACCTCTAAATTCAGCTTCTGCACTTGAGAGAGCAACCACCTTTTGTTTTTTACTTCTCCAAGTAACAAGATTTCCTCCAACTAAAGTGAAGTAGCCTGTTGTTGATCTCCGACTTCCTTTATCTCCTGCCCAGTCTGCATCGGTATAGATTTGAACATTTAGGTGTCCATGTGATTGAAACAGGACTCCATGACCCACTGTTCCTTTGAGATATCTAATAATTCTCTAAACTGCTTCCATATGTGACTGTTGAGGTTGGTGCATGAACTGACTTACTACCCCTACAGCATAGGCAATGTCTGGACGAGTATGTGAGAGATATATTAGCTTTCCCACCAGCCGTTGGTATCTTTCTTTATTTGCTAACTTTGCTCCTTCCTCCATATAAAGCTTTTGGTTCACACTCATAGGAGTGTCTGCTGGTTTGCAATCGATCATTCCGATCTCTGCCAACAAGTCTAAGACATACTTCTTCTGGCTAATGAAAATTCCTTGTTTTGACCTTAGTACTTCGATTCCGAGGAAATACTTAAGTCTGCCCAAATCTTTCATTTCAAATTCAGCAAACAAGTTTTCTTTGAGTCTTACCATTTCTTCTTTATCGTTCCCCGTAATGATCATATCATCTACATAGATAATTAGGCAGGTTACGAATTTTCCTCTTTTTTTGAGAAACAAAGTATGATCGGCATTACTCTGTTTATATCCAAACTTTTTCATAGCTACCGTAAATCTGCCAAACCAAGCCCGGGGAGATTGCTTCAAACCATAAAGAGACTTCTTTAGACGGCAAACTTCTCCAGTTTTGAAATCTTTTGTGAATCCTGGAGGAGCATCCATAAATACCTCTTCATCTAGGTCCCCGTGTAAAAAGGCATTTTTTACATCAAACTGTTGAAGTGGCCACCCTTCATTTGCAGCTATCGAAAAAAGAACCCTAATTGTGTTCATTTTTGCAACTGGGGAGAATGTTTCAGCATAGTCAATCCCATGTGTCTGGGTATACCCTTTTGCTACCAGTCGGGCTTTATATCTTTCAATTGTACCATCTGGTTTATACTTAACCGTATAGACCCAACGACACCCCACGGATTTCTTTCCCAATGGAAGAGTACACTTTTCCCAAGTATTGTTCTTGATTAGGGCTTCCATTTCCGTTTTCATTGCTTCCTTCCAATGTTTAGATTTTAAGGCTTGATCCACGTTTGTAGGAGTTTCTTCGGAATAAACAGATGAGATAAATGCTTTGGCTTCCTTAGTGAAATTTCCATCGGCCACACTAGCTATAGAATAACTAGATCTTCTTGGTTCTTTTTCAGGAGAATACCGTTTCGGAGGAACCCCTCTGGTTGTTCTAGGGGGTAACACATATCTTGATGGTGGTTCTTCTTGTCTGGATTCATCTGCCTGCAAATTTTCAGTTTGTTCTGTGGCAGTTTCATGGTTAGAAGTATTGGTATCCTCGGAGTCATTACCATCAGACTGAATAGGGTGAGTATTACTTACCTCGGACACCGGGTTAGGAGGAACATTAGGACCGTTAGTGGCACTGAAATTGAAGTCTGGTGACTCTGTAGTAGGTGACTCTTTAGTTGGTACATAGGGAACATATTTTAACCAGCTTAGTGTGTCTAAACACTCCTTCTCCCCCTGACCACTGAGTTGGGAATTGTAGTAATACTCGGTTTCAAGAAAGTCACAGTTTATTGTGGTGAACATATGACGTGTTTTTGGATTATAACATCTGTATCCCTTTTGATTCATTCCATACCCAACAAAGACACATTTTTCAGCACAAGGATCAAGTTTGGTTCGATCTGATTTAGGTATGTGAACAAAGGCAGTACATCCAAAGATTCGTGGTTGAAGAGTAAGAACTGAGGGTAGTTTGAAGAATTTTGAAAGGGTGTGTAACGGAGTGTTAAGCTTTAGGATTTTTGTTGGGAGTCGGTTGAGAAGATAGGTAGCAGTAGCAAGGGCTTCAGGCCAAAAATATTTCGGGACCTGGGATTCGATTAGGAGAGCTCGTGTCATTTCTAGCAAAATGCGATTTTTTCTTTCGGCGACACCGTTTTGTTCTGGGGTGTTTGGGCATGTAGTTTGGTGGATTATTCCCTTGTCTTGGAAAAAGGATTTAAACGAGGTATTAACAAACTCACCGCCATTATCAGATCGGAATATTTGGATGTTTGTTTGAAATTGGGTTTGGATCATGGCGTAAAACATAGTGAACTTTTCAAATACTTCGGATTTGTTTTTCAAAAGATAAACCCAGGTCATTCGGGTACAATCATCAACGAACATCACAAAGTACCGAAGGTTTTGCCCCCAAGAACTGGGGCAGGACCCCATACGTCAGAATGGATTAATGAAAATGGCAAAGCAGCCTTAGTATTATTGGGTTTAAAAGTTTTTCTATGGCTTTTTGCTAAAACACATGTTTCACAATGTGACATAGAATTAACTGGAAATAGTTTTGGAAATAAAATATGCGAATAACTTGTAGAAGGATGACCTAATCTTCGGTGCCATAGCCAAGCTTCTCGTTCCGATGTCCCATGAGTCAGCATCACAGCACCACTTTGAGTCACCTCATCCACATAGTACAACCCTTGATTTTCAGTGCCACGCCCAATGATCACTCCCGTCCTGATATCCTGTAAAATACAAAACGTAGGGTACATTAAGACAATACAGTTGAGTTCCTTTGTGACATGGCTGATGGAAAGCAGCTTATGTGATAACGAAGGAACATAAAGGCAGTTAGAGATTTTTATTGTGGGTGAAATCTCAATAGTCCCTCCCGATTTTACATCCATTATTCCTCCGTTTGCCGTTTGAATATGTGTTTTTTCTGGTTTGGTTGTTGAAATAATATCCGATAGCTCATAAGTCATCGTATCGGTTGCGCCACAATCAAAAATCCATAGTTTTTGTTTTTAATGTTCGTGGGCCATATTGACTTTTCCCTTATTTCCAGGGACTATATGTGCAATATTTGATTGTTTAAAACTCGTGTATGACCGAGGGACTATTCGTGCAATATCTGCTTCTTCTTCACTTGTGTATGGCTGAGGGTTTGAGGGTTGCGCCCCAAACCCTTTACCTGTTGCTTCTTCTTCATCTGCTTTGGCCATTCCGCCGAAGCCCGATCTGTTCCGGCTTTCATCTCTGGTGACATCTCGGTTGCCGGCGCCGGATGTCTTCCCTTTTTCTGTAGTCTTTGTGCCTCTCTTCTGACCATCAGACCACCATTCGGGATACCCGACGAGTTTGAAACATTGTTCCCGGGTATGTTTCGTCATGCCGCAATGATCACACTTGAGGTGAGTTTTGTCGTCTTTACTTGTTCCGATTCTTTTTCCATCGGCTCGTCGGTAGCCCTTTGACGCAAGCCCTAGTCTGTCAATTTCAGAGGCCATTAGACCCACTGTGATACCCTGTGTGTCATTGAGAGGTGTTCCCAGAATATTCTGGTGAGCGGCCTCCTTGCGGACAGTATCGTATGCAGTTTCTACGGTTGGAAGGGGTTCTAACCGGAGTATTTCCCTTTTTATAGGGTCATATTTCCGGTTGAGAGCGTTTAGAAACTGGAACAGTTTCTGTTCCGTCCTGATTTTGTGATACGCTTGGTATATCGGCTGGGCAGGTCATAGGGTTTGGGTCAATCCGATCAATTTCTCCCCATACTCCTTGGAGTATAATCCACAATTCTTCTAGGGAGAGATTGTTCTGTTTAATTTCATTCGCCTTGACATGTAGGTTAAAAGTTTGGAGCTTGTCACGCCCACTGCTATATGTTATAGCCAGGGCATCCCACAGCGATTTTGCTGTCGGAAATTCGGTTAGATTACTGGCGAGGGTTGGTTCGATGTTTTGTATGAGCCTTGAGAAGACGACTAGGTCGTCTTGTTCCCATTGTTCATATTCTTCGCTGGTTTGGTTTGGTGGATTGGTTGACAAATGGTTTAGAAAAGCTTTTGATTTGCCGCCTATGGCTACCCTCATCATCCGGGTCCATAGAGCATAATTTTGGCTGTTGAGCTTGAGGTTTATTTGAAGGTTATCGGATAGTTTCGGGTTTCGGTTCTGTGGGTTAAGGCCATTCTTGAGCAGATTGGCGATTTGAATTGATAGATCTTCTCCCAAGTTACCGGCTTCGGCCATGGCAGCTTGGTTGAGAGGATGATTGGTTTGGGTGAGCAAGGTAAATGATGAACAGGTCAAGAACGACACTGCTCTGATACCATGTTAAAAAGTGATTTACAGAACACTGAATTGAGGTATATTTTTCTGTATTTTACATTACAAAGAAAGGTATTGAATTTATACATAAAACCGTAATCTAAACATAGAAGACAGCAGCTGATTACTAGCTGTCTTTAACATTGCTGCGATTTGCTGTTGATTAGCTGGATGTCCGGCTGTTGATTAGCTGCTGAAGGATGTCCGGCTGTTGATTAGCTGCGATTACTCCAAGGTTTGACTTTCCTTTCTAACAGTTTTGGTCAAAGAAGAAGAAGATGGACATGAATTCACTGTATCGTTTAATTACCTGGAAGAAGAATAGATGTAGTTTCTAAAAACCTAATGTTGACACTAAAAAAATCACTCATGCAGGGCACATTTCATTGAGTTGTGTCTTAGGGAATTCCATGACCAAAAACTGTTTATTGGAGTCAAGTCGATCTACCACCAAGGCAGCACTGCAAATGATCAACAACATCAAAGTGCCTACTTTCGCATGAAACTTTCTCACTCACACCAATAATATCTTAAACTAATATAATACATGACACCACCGTATCATGTATGTATTGTTATTCTCATATTTATTATTATTATTATTATTATTATTATTATTATTATTATTATTATTATTATTATTATTATTATTATTATTATTATTATTATTATTATTATTATTATTATTATTATTATTATTATTATTATTACGACCGACTGGCATTAAACAAGTGATTACAAGTTCCAAACCGTCAGTTATGCTTTACGACATTTTTACTTTTAATCTAAAATTTTTCATTTTTTGCAAATTATCTTACAGTTTTTTTACTTTCAACTTTAGTCTCCTATATCTTTTATCTTTTGCAAATTTTCCGTTTTAAATTTTGCGATTGAACACGGCACAATGTGCATGGTGGTTAAACGTTTTTACATTTCGTTCTATATATTGTGAGTTTAACACGACACAGTGTGCGTGTGTGGTTCAACGTTTTTCTTTTCTAATATTGTGAGTTAACATGACACAGCTGGTTTGTTGCAACGTGAGGGTCCTAGATCGACTTAGTTATTATTTTCTACGTTTTGGTCTAATTTATCGCATTAACACATCGCTACTTCAGTGTTGCGGGCCGTTGGCGGTGGTATGACACTGGTGCTATTTGGCAAGCTTTTACGCCCATCGCCGCAACGCAAGGAGGCTTAATACTACTTAAAGTTAAATTTCTAATTACGAATATATATTGGGCGATAGAACCACAATTTTTATTTACATTGAATTAAACATCTCCGTCAATATAAATAACAATTGTGGTTATGTCACTCAATATATAAATATTCAGTGAGAGATTAAAGCGCTTGTTTTATTTCACTTCACTTGAGCCGCCCTATTTAAAGAAAGTGAGAATGTTTCAAAATATATATACATAATGTAATGTAAGGTAATATTTTAGTGGTGGTATGGGTCCAATGAGATCCAACATATTCAACTGCCCTAGTCAAGGCGATGGGCGAAGGGATGGAAGCGGCAGGGACCGGGGGTTGGTCACTTTCTAGTTTCTACCACATGGTTTGTTCCATAAAAGATGTTATCTACTGCTTGCTTTATATATATTGGCCATAAATACCTGCCACCCACTACAATCTTCATGCATGGGGACAACAATTTGTGCACTTGCATTCGGCTCCTTTCCAAGGTTAAAGAATGTTAAACGGGTGATATTTGTTGATTCACGTGTTAAAGTAGACATAGGTCTAAATCTGCACATGACGTGAATTCAATAATTGTGTGATACACACAAACATGGCCTGTGTAAACCAAAATTTTATTAGATTTGCATACAAATAGTATAAAACTAAAGATTTAAAGTAATCGAAATGTATACAAAATAACTAAGTATATTTCTGTTTTACAAATTTGACATAAAATACTTAGCTAGTTTAAGTTTTTTATTTTATAATTTCTACATAAACATGTTACCTCTTATATCTTAAAAAATGAACACGTTAAACATGATTGTTTGGCTAAATATGCATGTGTGTTCGACTGAACACATTTAGGCTAACACCTAACCCAAGAATTATACGCATACCCCTATTCAATATTATTATGACCATATAGTTTAATCATGATACGACTTTCTGTTAAATGTAGGTATGTTTTTAAACGTGATGTGATTATATATTAAAAGTAGGAAGGATGACCATTCCCTCCGTACTTGGATATTCTTGTAGCAACACATTAGCAGCGAAACGATGAGAGGCAAAATTTATGTCCTCTGAGGACTCAGGACTTGAGCCCTTGTGCTCTCTAAAATAGAGTAGAGCGCAAGCTTGAATAAATTCAATAAAAGCTCCATGGGAAGGTCCAAAGATGCAAATTATTTTGAGGAAAATGATAAAAGATTCATACAAAAAATGTGGTTAAAGGGTTGTTTGACAACTTTTGAATGGTTAAGTGTTGAACCAGTATAAGGTTTGAACCATTAAGTGCTAAATCAGTTAAGAGGCCTGAACTATTAAGAGTCAGTATAATGCTTAACCGTTCAGAGGCAAATGTTTGACCAATTAGATTAAAGGTCTTAACCATTTAGACTCAGTATAATGCTTAATCATTTAGAGGCAAGGCAAATGTCTGAACCATTCAAACATCTGCTCGCGAAACAAACAGTCTGAACCATTAAGTGCTGAACTAATAAAAGGTCTAAGTCTGAACCATTAAAAGCCACACTAAGAAGTAAACAACAAGCCCTTAAGTCCCTCAACTTTATTTGTAATTTCTTTATTTTGTTCTAAGATCAATCACAAACAAAAAAAGGAGAGAGAGAGTTTGAGACTTATCCCAAGTTTTTGTAAAATTATATATGGATTTTCATAATAACCAATGTTGTGGTTTTCATAAATGTCTTTGCCTTCTGTGAAAATCTTTAAAGGCAAAAAGGCTAAAAAAACACCAATGTGTGTAAAGTTTATGAAAACTTATACCTGTTTATATCAAACTGATATCGTATGTGTGGCCGCTCAGGAGGTAAAAGTGAAAGTGCACTAATTTTAACGTTATTTACTAATTTTGTGAAAATCACGTTAAAAGAGGAGATGGTTAATCATACATCATGTGGTGTCGTTGATAGCCGAAAGACAAGGGGACACATACACTAATCGACATTGCCTCAATTGTTGAGTGTTATGTGGCTTATGTCTAAGGCTTGATGCAAAACTACTATTGTGTCGGGGGTCTTATCGGAAGCAATCTCTCTATTACTATGGGTAGATGTAAGACTGTCTACATCTTACCCTACTCAGACCCTACCTTAGCTTTACTATTGGTGGGATTTACTAACTATGATGATGATAATATTAAACTGCTATTGTAATCATATATGTCTGCAAAACAACAAAGAGTACAAATTTGATGTAGGCCCGTACGTCGGGTGTATGTATGTAGAACCAAATACATATGTATGTAATAAACTTCATACATATGTGTGAAATATATGTATGTATATATTATCAAAAATACTTAGGGTGTACGGGGTGCAAGCGGGGAAGGATGTGGGGTGTCTGTTTCTAATTGTTCAAAATAAGAAATTAATTCTTGTTTAGCATTTTTTCACAATTTTAAACAATCCCTCCTAAGAGTAGCACGACTTACATAGGTGTATCATGGTTGGAGAGTTCTTTGAACCATCTTTGTGTAGCGTTGATTGTCGAAATGGTTGAACGTCAAACTTTCTTGGATTACAAACTTCGCCGTTTCCACCCTAGCCATATCGTAATAGTAGGTGAACAAAGAAGAGCCTTCACTTGCCATGGAAGCTTGACCACTAGCGGGTTGTTGTTTCAACGCCTTGCAAAACAGTTTTTCGATGTGTTGTCACAAGGTGTTATTTGCTCTTTCGATGTAAAAACCATTACAATGATGACAGCACGCTTGTTTTTCCTATTGGTCATCTCGCACAAATCAAAATGTGACCAAATTTCAGGGTTGCGCTTTGTTGGAAGAACACGAACCACCGTGTCGGTTGTAGACTCACCAACATTGACCGAATCATGAGCACTAGAGCTTGCCATACTTTTTTAAGAATTTTCGAACAAGATGTTGAGCGTTTTTAAGAGTTTTTGGAGATTTAGAGAGTTGTATGATTAAACCTAAACACCCACCACACTTTTATACTAGTTGGAGATGGTTTCTAGGCAAAAAATACAAAAAAACGGTCAAAACAAGGTCAAAAGGGTCATATGACCGTTGCAATGAGCTGGGCATAAATAACCAGTTAAACCAGTTTTTTTAATACGTTACCGGTTAACCGGTTTTTTTATATCGGTTTTTAACCGGTTTTTTATAACCGGTTTCATAACCGGTCTGATAAACGACATGTATAACCACCCCATAACCGGTTTGTAACCGAACCAGTTTCGGTTTTTTTTGTCGGTTTCGGTTTTTCTATCGGTTTCGGTTGTGTAACCGATTTTTTTGTACATCTCTAGGACAGACCGCCGCCAACGAAGTTCACTGCGTGGATGGCTTTAAGATAGGTGGAACTTCACCGCTTGCAATATGACGTTGGGGTGAGGATGATAATGTTCAACGGCTATATAGCTGTTAGTTAAAAATGGTTTTTTTTTACTAAAACTATATAAACACCAATCCATTTATTCATTTCTCCTTAAACTAAAAATCTCTACCCTTATTTTATTTAAAAATAGTAGAAGAGATACCGTTGTTTTACCCACCCGATAGCAGTGATTCATCCGATAGTAGCATAGTTTTTTTTTTCAAAATCTCATCGATGAAGCCGAACTACAAGACACGGGCACATCTAGTAAGAAACGTTTTATTTGTCGTAATCGTGAGAATGGTCATGAAACCCTTATGGCATATTAATTTTTGTCGAGGACCCAAAATACAACGAGGATATCTTTCGTCATAGGCTCCGTATGTCAAAACATGATCTCGTTGACAATGTGTTAAACGAGCTTATGGATAAAGATACGCATTGGAGACTCAAACATGATCTCGTTGAGCATCTCAGAAGAATAGATTTACCCCACCTATTGGTGAACTCCGACGAATATTAGTAATTTTAGTTAGTTTACTCTAGTTTATTTTAAGTATTTTTAATTAATGTAATTTTTTATTTTTAATTTAATGTAATATTTTTTAATTTATTATACTTTTATTTTATTAAAATTATGTTTCACTTATTAATTAATTAATAGTTTATAAAAAAAATTAGTTTCCCCCACCTCACATGAGAGGTGCATCCTTATTTTTTTAATAAAAAGGGAGTTAGAGAGAAGAAATGACATGATAACATATGATTGGATTAAAAAAATTCCTCTCACCTTACGAGGGGTGCACCCCTTTCACCCTTATGAGAAAAACAATGAAGATCTGTATCTATGAAAACAGCTAAACTAGAACACCAAGAACTAATGTGCAACATGATATTAACCAACCTAAAATTAAATTTTTTATTGTAAAAATGAGACCCTCACAACAAGAAGCACATGGATGAATTAAACAACTAACTAGACAACTTGCTCAAGTTACAAAAGACAATAAAAAGCAACATATTCCACAAATTTCTTAACCATCTTGCCACAATAACAAAGAAACACAGTATAATCCCACGCGTAGCAAAGCAATTAGTAAGGTTTAAGAAGCTCTGATGAGGACAAACCTTACCTCTATCCGAGGCTGCTCCGCTAAGATCCCGGCTCCAAAAACTCTTATTTTTATGTGTACAGCATAGATTATAGTATTCCTATTAACATAACATGCAACTAAGTAAGTCAAAGCAAACAATGATACAAAGGTAAACTGTAGTGGCTAGAGAAAAAAGAGCAAAGAAAAATGAAAGAAACAATAACACCTATCCACTGTACTAAATTACTTCGAGACAACAACGCTAAGACTAAGTCAAATGAAAGTATGCCAAGGCCCCGAGAAAAATCTTGTCACAATGACATGTCAAAACTTTCCTAGATGGAAATTTTAATCCCATTACTTGTAAGCGGATCGATTTTGATGGTGTTTTTATCTCAAATAGAGTTAAATCAAAATTTTAGTTATAAGGAGAACGGGCCCCAAGTGTCCAACGAGCTTAAAGTCATCCAAAATGTATTGTTAACGGATATAATATTAACAACAATATGTAATGAAATAAAAACTGTAACCTAAAAACTTTTTTGAAATAATGATATAATCAGAAAGCCTCACCCCATATCAATAATGCAATCATATCAGAATCACTAATGATGGAACCTAACCTGTCATTGGTCAAACCATATACCTTTTTTTAACGGCAATAGGAAAAACCCGCTTGTGGGACTTGAACTCAGGACCTATTGGTCCTTGTGCTTTATCCCACCCCAAGATGTCACTAGGCTATAAAGCCATATACCTGCCCAACCCGTCTTTCGGGTCAGTTAAGTTTGGTTTGAATTTCCAGGCAACACCTTGGTTGATCCTTGGGTATAATAATTTGATTTGGGCTAAAGATTAGATTATGCTGGGGATGTAGGCTTTGTTAGGCGAATGGGAGTGCAGCCGGCACAAGCCCCTTTACGCAGAGTGGGTTCTTTAGGCAGGTTGCCTAAACTAACGTTTCTTGTTCACAAAGTCTGTAACCCTAATTATAAATAGCCTTTGATTCCTTGAGTTTACTAAATATAAGAGTACTAGTTACCGTTACGGGCTAGGTAATAAAATTCAAAATAAGCGAATCAGAAACAAAGAAAGAAAAAGCAGAAATTTTGGATTTGAACAATAACATACACAATATTAGGATTTCTAAATCATAACACTTTAACTACTCACTAATATGACAGCCACAAAAGAGAATCATTGTTGCAAGTGGTAGTAGTATAAACTACCCAAAAGTCCTTTTTCACCATGGGTGGTAACCAGTCTAAAACAAAATTTGAGAAAAAACATCATACACTTGTATGGATCATTTACCCATTCATGAGTAAGAATATGTAACTTGAAACTGAACTATCCACATTTTATCGACCCGTCGTTCAAGATTTCTTGAGCTCTGCCCGTGGGGTAGAACTTGAACCACAAAATGGACCGTTTTCAACCCTTTAATTAAGGAAATGTTAAGTTGAAATAGAATGTTAAGTAACACTATGAATGAGGTAGCAACCATACCAGATGACGCCCATATGCGTCGCCATATGGAGGAAGAAAACCGTTGTTGTAAGTGCCGAAATTCATCCGGTATGATCCATCTAAACAATCAAGAATCAACGGCCGGTAAGGATACCTGGTTTATCCCAGGTATATACATTAAAAATATAAAAAACAATATGTAACATGTTCTTCAATTTTCTATAGCATGAAAGTTGTTGCTATTACTTTCAAGAATACAGAACTGAAAGTAAGAAAAAATCAGCTAGTTTAAACACTGACCAAAACCATTTGAACAAGATAGTACATACTAGATACCGGGACCCCACGATAATATCAGGATTCGAAAGTTCTGCTCGAAGCATTCCAACTTCCCTTGCCATAGAAGCCAAATTCTTTTCCGTCGCTTGTTTTTGGTCCAAAAGTGTAGGAACTAGTTTCATTTTTTATAAAGTATAATTTCAAAATATATAATAATGAGAATCTAGTTATTCATAGGAAATATCATAGTACAATATCGGTTGTAATAACTAAATAAAAAGAATATAAAATATAATTATATATACCAATCTTGATCCAAGCCGCATCTCTGGTAGGTCCTTCACCCGCACTAGATAGCATCCTAGACTGCAACAAAGAGCACACTAAAACGTTGGCGATTTTGGTTGAGGCACGTATTCAACATGCTTCCCTTAAAACAGATTTCGCGCCTCTACTAAAGACGACGCAAGTGTTTCCCAGGGTACAACAGCCGAAGCATTAGTACTACCGAAGATGGCTCATGCGCCCGAGGTTACACCGGGTAATTGTAGTGTTTGAACTTATGGAACAAATAAGGATGTGATGGTGGTGGAAAACAAGTAGAGAGTACTCCTCTCTCTAGTTGGTCTTCAAGTGTTCATCCTCCTTCTAGTATATTTATGTATCAAACAATACAATATTCTTATAGTCACAAAAAAAAGCACATAGCCTACTAATTGTACAAGAATTAAGGATTAGTGAGGTTTCATTTAATTAGAGACTTAAAAACTCTAATAACTAATTAAATGTCATAAGAAGCTCTACCCAAGAGTTTCTCTTTTATTCACCGCATGAAGATTCTAATTAATATCAATAATTTCATTATATTATAAATATATTAAATATCTATTTACCAAATTTCCAAAAAAAGCTTAGTGTTACCCTTCTTCTCATAACCAGTAGCATCTCTACAAGATGGACAATGTCAACTAAATGAACCATATCAGTTACTGCAACTTACCAGGTGTGTATAAAACCCAAATACCAAACTGAAGTTAGAAAAGAAAAGCCAAAAACCGAAACTGAATCTTAGGTCTTTGAACCAAAAACCTATGCGGTTAATATCGGTAATGTATAACGGGTACATCGGTTATCGGTCCCCATATAAAATATCGGTGTCAAATATGGGTCAGAATATCAGTACCGATATTATCAGCGATATTTACCGATATATCACCGATTTTTCAGATATCAATACATCATCATCATACTCAGTAAATCTCATCAATAGTAAAGCTAAGGTATGGTCTAAGGAGGGTAAGATGTAGATAGCCTTACCCCTATCCCGTAGGAATAGAGTGGTTGCTTCCAGTGGGATCCCTGGCTCAATAGTAGTTTTGCATCAAGGCTTGGACATAAGGCAAATAACACTCGGCAACAATCGGGACAAAGGCCGATTAGTGCATGTATCCCTTGTCTTTCAGTTATCTTAGTGCATGTACCCTTTGTCTTTCCCGATATCAATACCTTTCTTCTTATTGTTGCTATTAGTGTTTGAAGTCTTAAATGTTAGTGTTTTAAGTCTTAATCATTCCTACTTGCTACTTGTTAGTGTTTTGCAAGTTGCAAAAGGTTAATTTGTTAATGGTATGAGATGATACTTAATTGTTAGTGTTAAAGTGCTATATATATAAATTCTACATGATATTAAAAAAATTACCGATACCCATCTCGATAGCCTATATCTCAAATATCAGTCCTTTGACCGGTATCCAAATTTTTACAGCATTAACCGGAAACCGAAACTGAATGTGTGATTGGCATGTGGAGCTGAAATGGCCCAAAGCAAAAAAGCGACCGCTTAAGGAAAAAAAGTAATTGGTTTTCATATCCGAAAAACCAAACTTTTGGGGTTGGTTTTCAGTGAGAAAAGGAGGCATGGACAGCGTAAGAAATAGAGGGGATGTGGAAGCATAAGCTCCTCCTTGTGTAATTCATTCCTCAAGCTCTTTTCTTAAAGCTGGAAGTTGCTTATTCGAATTCGATTTTTGGCTAAAAGCCTGCGAATTTCATGATGTTGCATTTGAAGTTCTTCTTCCAAGGGTAATGTGATGAGGTGGCATGACATGAGGATATCGATTTCTTCCTGCCATTTAATTTGAACCTGAGAGAATATGAAAATATACAACTCAACAATAATAATAATAATAATAATAATAATAATAATAATAATAATAATAATAATAATAATAATAATAAAAGGTTACTATAATAATACATAAATATAGGGGGTGTTTAGTGTTTGAGATTGCTCATCATTACATCCCCCCCTAGTGCAACAGCAGTTCAAGTGAACGGAGGATCTTTCCTCTCCTCATCTTCCTCTAGTGTCCATCAGATCATCCTTGTTTTTAAGCCCGAGCCTAGCCTTAATCGACCTCGACTCATTACAACTTTCTGAAGCTCCAAGCTTGGCTCGATTCCACTTAAATTCTGGGCTCGAGCTCGACTCCCCAGTAAAATTTAAAACTTGAGCTTGGCTCGAAAACTTGATGTAAGTATCAGTAGCATCTGACCAAGTGTTAAAATAATACAGAAATATTATGTCTCAATTCCATTTTTATTTTATTTTATGTCTTTATGTTTTATATTTTAATATAGTTTAATTTTCTTTTAATAGGTTGCTTTGGGCCGAGCTAAAGAGTTGGACTGGCTACCTAACTATTTCTATTTGGAAGACAACTAGTTGGCTGTTAACTAGATGGCTAACTGTGTGCAAGTCGGTTAGTTGTTATGCATTGGTTATAACAATATTCAGATGGTTGGTTAGTCGTTGGATTATCTTGGGGCTCTTTATATATGTGTGTCCTCGAGATCTGCAGAGATACGCTCCATTATTTCCTTCTCTCAGTTCATAATTTTCTCTCTTATTAGTAAGGCGATTTAGGGTTTTCAAAGAGAAGTGTTCTGATTCTCTTGGTGTAGATTCTTACTTGTTGTCTGTGCAGATTATCATGTTGATAATCTGCGTATGAGAGTGATTGTTGAGAGTTTTTGTAAAGATTCATTGTATTTGCAGTTGTATCATTTGGGTGAATAAACTTTGGTTTGGGTACATCGATTCTTGATACATGTTTTTGACATGGTATCAGAGCCTGTAAGTGCTCTTGAGATCGAATCGGTGAATTTGCATCTCCGATTAAAAGATTCCGCTGTGTTGCTGTATTGGAGTGCATGTTTTGTCGACTACAGTTCGCGTGTTTCTAAGTTCTTGGAAGCTGCAGCTCCAGTTAGGGTTCAGCTTCTTGCGGGCTGTAAAATCTTAACTAGATTTGGAGAAACCCTGACTTGGGTTTGCTTATCCTGGTGAGATCTTTCCTTGTTGTTGTTTTTTGGTTGTTTGTTCTTGCATATAGGCATACTTGTTGTCGGACTAGTTGGGCCGGTCTTGTTGATTGGGGACACAGAGAAGGTTCACTCTGTTGCATACTGCTGTGTGTTGTTATTAATCTGTTTCTTGTTGTTTTTGGTAGTTGTGTATCTGTTTAGTGTGTAGAATACAGCTCCTATGCAAAGGCCTGGGTAGGCACCTTGAGTGACTATCCTACTATCTGGTCCCTGGCATAACTTCGCAGTGTAGGGAGTGTTTAGTGTGTTATTTGTGGTTCTTGATTTGTTGTTTCCTGATTTGTGTTTGTCTTGTAATTCTTGATTGATTTCTATAAGTATGGTTGATTTGTTGAATTTGTTTGGTGAGACAATGATCAGTAAACTTGAACCTGATAATCCTTTGTATTTACATGCTAGTGACTCTACTACATTAACTGTGATTAGTATAAAGCTAAAAGGTACTGATAATTATACTGTATGGGCTAATGCTATGAGTTAAGCTTTAAGAGTAAAAAATAAAACTGGTTTTATTGATGGTTCTTTTGAAAAACCTCAGGATAATCCTGTGCTTGAGTCTTAGTGGGAAAGGTGTAATTCTGTGGTTCTTACCTGGATTCTTAATTTTGTGTCTGAGGAACTTTATTTAGGTCATGTGTATTCTCAGTCTGCTGTAGAAGTATGGAAAGATCTTAAGGATACTTATGATAAGGTTGACGGATCAATTGTGTTTGACTTGTACCAAAAAAATTATTTCATTCAAACAAACTGGTCTATCTATTGCTGAATATTATCATAGGTTAAATATAATGTGGAAACAACTTGATCAAATTTTGCAAATCCCTACCTGTACTTGTAATGCATCTACACAGTTTAATAGCTTTACTCATTTGATTAAACTAATGCAGTTCTTGATGGGTTTAGATAAGGCATATCATGCTGTTAGGACTAATTTGCTTATTAGAGAAAATCTTCCAAGTTTAAAAGAAGCATTTTCAATTGTGTCCAGAGAAGAGTCTCATCAGAATTCAAATGTGTCAATATCAAACGAACGATCTGTTGGCTTGTCTGCTAAGACTAATTCTGTTGTTGAGATTAAAAGGAAAGTTTTGAAAAATCAAAATTTCAAATGCACTAATTGTAACAAAACTGGACATACCATTGAAAAATGTTTTGAGTTAATTGGTTATCCTCCTTGGATGAAACCACCAAGAGGAAATCAAGTGAGGAAAGGTGGTTCTAGTAATAACTCTAGTGTTGAATCAAGTGTTCCTATTACTGCTTGTTTTGGGAAAAAATTGTTAAGTTTGGTTAAGGGAAAAAATTCTGAGTCAGTGCAGAGCTGTAACATTTTAGGTAGGTTGTTTTGTTCAACTGTTTTTAGTAGTCTGGATAATTCTTTTGGTTATGATGTGGGAAACGGGTCTGGTTGGATTGTAGACTCAGGAGCCAATAATCATATGGTAAAATCAGAAATGAATTTGTCTAATTATATTGACGTCTCTAGCCTTAAAATACAAGTGAAACAACCAAATGGAACTAATGCTTATGTGACTAAGATAGGGTCTTTTAAATTGGCTGATGGTGTGATTTTACATGATGTGTTTGTTGTTCCTGAGTATTGTGTTAATCTCATCTCTGTACATAAGTTAGCCAGGGATAATAAGTTGTTTGTTGGATTTGATGAACATAAGTGTTATATACAGGACTTGTTAACCAAGAAAATCCTGGTGATTGGTAGTCAACTTGAAGGTTTATACATGTGTGGTAATGCTTTTGTGTCAAGTGTATCTGTTGCTTCTACTTATAAGTTGTGGCATTCTAGGTTAGGGCATCTTGCAGATCAAGCAATTAAGATGTTTAAAGAAACTTTAAATATGTCATCTGAGTTTGATCATGAGCCTTTTGATGTGTGTCACAGGGCTAAGCAGCATAGGGATCCATTTCCATTAAATGAACATAAAAGTTCTGAGTTAGAAGAACTTGTTCATTTGGATGTATGGGGTCCTTATAGAGTTGCTAGCAGGGAAGGCCATAAATATTTCTTGACCATTGTTGATGACTATTCCAGGGTTGTGTGGGTGTCTTTTAAAAGATAAAACTCAATTTTTTGACAACATTACAAACTTTGTTAATATAGTTAACACTCAGTTTAACAAACAGATAAAGTGTTTCAGAATGTGATAATGGTTCAGAATTTGTGAATAGTCAAATGAGTCAGTTATACAGTCAGCTTGGAATAGTGCATCAAACTTCGTGTGCTTATACACCTCAACAAAATGGAATTGTTGAAAGAAAGCACGGACATTTATTAAATGTTACTAGGGCCTTGTTGTTTCAAAGTAACTTACCTGTTAGATTTTGGCATGAATGTGTTTTAACTGCTGCATATCTTATTAATAGGACTCCTTCTTCTTTGCTTGCTGGAAAGACACCATATGAGTTAGTTTATGGATTTAAACCCTTCTTAAGTCACTTGAGAGTGTTTGGGTGCTTATGTTTTTATACAATTTTAAATGAAACTAATAAACTGAAAAGTAGAGCAGAAAAATGTGTTTTTATTAGATATTCACTTGAGAAAAAAGGATATAAACTGTTTAGTCTTGATTCAAAAAAGGGATGTAAAATTTTATGAATCTATATTCCCTTTTAAAGAACAAACAATTTTTTGACAATTATAATTCTTATCCAATTAAAGACATCAATGCTCTAAATTATTTTGACTTGTATGATCACTTAGAGCCTAAACAGTTTCAATCTGTGGAGGATCCCTGTGATAATAGAAGGGGTCGAGGTGAGACTGATGTGAGCACACAAAAAGTTCAGAAGTCAGTGAGTTGTCATACTTCTAATGTTGAGGCTGATATTCAGCAAACAAAAGAAGGTCAAGAGTCATCTGACAGGGTAGAACATGTGAGTATCACATATGAAGTCCGGATACCTTCTGAGGGTGACACAGAAAGTTCTGAGGTTTCTGTTTTACCAAGAAAAACTTCGAGAATTTCTAATTTTCCAAAGAAATTAAGTGATTTCATTGTTGAAGGGAAGGTTAAGTATGGGATTGAAAAGGTGATAAGTTTCTCAAAATTGTCAAATAGTAACAAATGTTTTGCTTCTGTTCTTACAAAATCTGTTGAACCAAAACACTTCAAGGAGGCTATTCAAGATCCGAACTAGATTTCTGCAATGAATGATGAAATTCAAGCATTGCACAGAAATCATACTTGGGATATTGTTGATAGACCTAAAAATAGAAGTATTGTAGGGTGTAAGGGGATTTATAAAATTAAGTATAAATCTAATGGTGAAGTAGACAGATATAAAGCAAGACTTGTTGCTAAAGGGTTTAGTCAAAAGGAGAGGATAGACTATGAAGAAACCTTTTCACCTGTGGTTAAACTTGTAACAGTTAGGTGTATTATTGCTTTAGCTGTTCAGAACAGTTGGAAATTATTTCAATTAGATGTCAATAATGCGTTTTTATATGGTGAGTTAAATGAGGAAGTGTACATGTCTTTACCAGAGGGTTACCAGTTAGATTATATGTCGAAAGTGTGCAAACTAAACAACTCTCTATATAGGCTAAAGCAAGCCCTTAGAATGTGGAATGAAAAACTTGTTAGTGTTTTGCTTGATACTGGTTTTACTCAAAGCAAGTGTGATACCTCTCTATTTGTTAAAAGTGTCGATACTGTGTTTATAGTTCTATTAGTATATGTTGATGACATAGTTATCACTGGCAATTATGTATATGAGATTGAAAAATAAAACAAAGTTTAAAAACAAAATTCTTAATAAAAGACTTGGGTTTGTTACAATATTTTTTAGGTATTGAAGTGCTAACTACTGAAAGTGGAATTTCCTTATCTCAAAGAAAGTATTGCACTGACCTGTTGACTGAATATGGCATGCTGGGTTGTAAACCTGTTAGTGTACCTATAGAACAAAGTCATGTTGTTAATGCATTACTTAAAAAAAATTCTGGTTCTTTGGATAACATAACTGGGTATCAGCAATTAGTAGAAAAACTTATATATCTTTCACACACTAGGCCAAACATTGCATATGCAGTTCATTTTTTAAGTCAATTTATGCACACTAAGGGACATATGAAACTAGTTTTTCATTTATTAAGATATCTAAAAAATGCACCAGGAAGAGGTTTATTGTTTAGTAAAAGCAATTTTTTTGGGTTATCTGCATTTGCTAATTCTGACTGGGCTAAATGTTTAATATCTAGAAAGTCAGTTACAGGATTTTGCATATTTCTGGGTAATTCTTTGATATCTTGGAAAAGTAAAAAACAAACCACTAGGGCTATGTGTGCTGCTGCATGTGAATCTGTGTGGTTAAAGAACTTGCTTAGTGAGTTGAAAGTTAAAGTAGAAATTCCTATTAAGTCGTTTTGTGATAACAGTGCTGCAATATCTATAGCAGCCAACCCAGTATTTCATGATAGAATCAAACATTTCGAGTTAGACTTATTTTTTCTTAGAGATTTGATTTCAAAAAGTGTTTTGAAATGTATTAGTGTCAAGTCAGAGATGCAAGTTGCTGACATATTTACTAAAGGATTGTCAGTAAAGGATCATATCAATTTGAGTTAAGAGTTGAAGTTATTTGATATGTTCAAATAATGGAATTGTGGGGGGTGTTAAAATAATTCAGAAATATTATGTCTCAGTTCCATTTTTATTTTATTTTATGTCTTTATGTTTTATATTTTAATACAGTTTAATTCTCTTTTAATAGGTTGCTTTGGGCCGAGCCAAAGAGTTGGACTGGCTACCTAACTATTTCTATTTGGAAGACAACTAGTTGGCTGTTAGCTAGATGGCTAACTGTGTGCAAGTCGGTTAGTTGTTATGCATTGGTTATAACAATATTCAGATGGTTGGTTAGTCGTTGGATTACTTGGGGCTCTTTATATATGTGTGTCCTCGAGATCTGCAGAGATACGCTCCATTATTTTCAGTTCATAATTTTCTCACTTATCAGTAAGGCGGTTTAGGATTTTCAAAGAAAGGTGTTCTGATTCTCTTGGTGTAAATTCTTACTTGTTGTCTGTTGATAATCTGCGTATGAGAGTGATTGCTGAGAGTTTTTGTAAAAATTCGTTGTATTTGCAGTTGTATCATTTGGGTGAATAAACTTTGCTTTGGGTATATCGATTCTTGACACCAAGCCTTCAAAAATACTAAAGCGGCTCCCACACACATCCCCACTATGTTTTCCAACAAATCTCTCCACTGCTTTTTTTTTCACATTTCATATTCATCACAATATGATTTCTATAAACCATGGTTAGGGGTTCAGTTGTTTGCAAAATCAAAACTTGTAAGGAACTTATTATGGGTGGTCCAGTACTAAAAAACAAAGATAAGCTCAACTTATAATAATAATAATATTTTTTGACAGCAGTAAAGATTCTAGCACCACTGTTGCTTTTTTTTTTTCTTTCTAAAATAACGCAGAAAATGAATGGCTTTACAGGCCGTGAAGAAAGAAAGAAGTGTAAAGCTGAAGCAAACCTTGAGTTGGTGAATGGTGATGTCAAGGAATCGCCGATTGAATATTTCCCTTCCGTTGGGTACAAAACAGGGTAGTAATAATAATAATAATCATTTTATTTCAAAACCAAACATGTGTTAACTATTAATCATTTAATCTTCTTGAATACACCTTTTTGTTAAAGTAAGATGTCGCTGGTTAGTGTATTGTTCATCAGTAAATATATGGAGAAAAAAAGTTTAGAGAGAGAAAACTTTATAAATTTTTAATATTTTTAAAAATGATTATAAGTGAATGAGAAAGAAAAAAGATAATGATAAAAGTATAAAAAAATATTATTAACTAAAAAGAAAAGAGAAAAAGTAGTTGTTTTTATTGGAAATATATTCATGGCGAATTTATTGCGAATAGTTTTTTAGTAGAAATATTTGAATACGGACAGAGAATTCATTGTTTTTAGTTCTCACATTCACACAGGGTCTCCGAAGATGTGATGTACACAACATTAGTCTACACTTTGTGCACCAGCCTCTTATACCTTTTTTAAATGTAAAAAAGTATCGAGAGCGTTTAGCATTTGAAGTGTGTTCATAGATTAGACTATAGATAAAATCATATTATCAAGACTTCAATATTATAAGAGGCTGCAAACGAACCGAGTGAGACCTTGTTCGTGTTTGTTTGTTAAAGAATATAGGTGTTTATGAACACTTACCAGATGAGATTTTATGTTCGTGTTCGTTTGTTAAAGAAATAAATTTGTTTGTGTTCGTATGTGCTTGTTTGTTAATTATAGGCAAACTAATACAAATGGAAACAAACAAACACAAAAACATATTCATGAATAGACATATAATACACTAACACGTATTAAATATTTTATTTGTCGGGATTTTGTAATATTTAAATAAAATATAAAAACAAAACACTAGTGAACTATCGAACAAAAACAAACACGTTCACGAACATAATGAACGAAAGCGACCTTTGTTAACGTGTTTGTGTTTGTTTGTTTAATAAACAAACGAACTTCCCGCCTAACCTAACGGCTCATAAACTGTTTGCCGAATGTTTGGATCATATCTAGTAATATCATGTATTATGTTGGGTCTGCTTTTTAATATTTAGCTGGGCTTTTTTTAGCTACTGGTGCTTTATGTTGATATGTGCTTATGCCTCTTTTGTTGTCTCGTGTTTCTCTTCTTCCTTTTTTCCATCACCTTCCACATGAGTGCCAAATGATGGAGTTTGAATGAATGTGTTCAGTTGATCCGACTCAAACGTGAAGATCTGTTGTTTTTCCCTTTTTTTAAATTTGGGGATATCCGATTCTTCACTGATTTTTCTAGACTTGTATCCTTTTTAACTATAAGAATCATTCAAATTCGCTATTTATACAACTTATTTTTAAGGTTTATCATAAATCGAGTGACTTAACTGTAATTTCTATTTTTTAACAGAAATGTAATTTATATAAACTTCATTATATTTAATAATTACTTTTTTCAAGTTGATTTGAATGAAACAATCGTGAAAGTTATGTTCCATTTAGATCACAAAAAACTGAAAAACAGTTTGCAAAGTTAGATAGAAAGTGCTGCAAGGTGATTCGTGCATGTTCCAACGGCCAACCAACGCTGTCTGCATATCCATCGGAGATTCGCTTAACAGATGCTGCTAAGGAAGTCAACAAGAAGAGATTTTGACTTTAAGAACAACACTAATTTCAAGTCTGAAATAACTAGTGCAAGATCAAGGCAACCAACCCAGCTGATAATCAAAAAACTATAAGACAGGGTTCATATTAGAATTAATACCCTCCTACTAGCACCTCACAAACAAGGTCTCCTGCTCATCACTTCACTTCACTTCACTTCACTTCACCCTGCATGTATGCCCCTGCTGCTCTTTCCCTTCGACCAATCCTGTCAACATAATCTTCAAGCCAACCCGAGATTTCAACAATATGTATGTGTTTATTACACAAATGTTAAAAATAAATACATTAAAATGTCATTTTCCTCCTTGAGGTTTGGCCAGTTTTGCTCGTCCAAAGATTTGTTTTTCCGCATCTGAATCCAAAAGGTTGAAAGCTTGTCATTTTCCTCCAGCTCCTTTTTTCTCAGTTAAGTCGTCTTTTTTTGTCGACTTGAATTAAAACCCTAACACACTTGACGAATCTGATCGCTAGGATCCATCGATCACCCAAAAGGTTTCTAAGATCAAAGTATTCTACCTTTTGAACAATGTAAAGGATGTTGTTCATCATAAATATATATATATATATATATATATATATATATATATATATCTCAGGGCGTTATCATCATGTAGTCTTTATTTATTTTCAAGATCCGCTTCTAATGAAGTGATTAGCGATAGTATTCGTCATGGAACAGGAGATAAAGTATCACCACTGTCAATATCATCAAGTTCTTTAGAATTCAAATGATAATCTTGAATGTAGGGCAATATGGTGTTTAAAGAATCACTATGATCAACCAATAATTAACCGGATGAATGCTCTTCTTCAATTCTCACCCTTCACAACATTCTCAAACTCCACAAATGTCCCAATAGCTGCCTCACATAATCCACTTAAATACTTCATTGCAAACTAATTAACCAGATTCATCAACGGGAAGTGTTTCAAAATCAGTTAAAACATCTGCAACAACATAATACATGTCAAGAATTCAACATAAACATCCCTTCCAAAGCTCAAACCTCTTTCATAACAATAACCACCACCTCCACAATCATCTTCTCCATAACTACTCTCAATCAATCTCGTTAACCACAAACGAACCCAACCCTTACGGATCAATCTTTACAACTGATTTACATCTAACACAACAATATTACGAATCAATCTGAAGTGCATTTTCAGCTAGATCTATTACCTCACCGTTACAATTGGATTGATTTTTTAGGTTTTCTGCCAATTTGATAATTGTATCAACAGCTTCTAAATGTGTGTTAGGGTTTTTAATTTAAGTTGATGATGAAGAAAATGGTTCTGACTGTTGTGGGTTTTATAGAAAGGTCAACTAAAATGACAAAGTTACCCTCACATGTTATGCATGTGAGGGAATTTAACTAATTAAATTAACATGGTTAGATGCAAAGGATTGAACCCGTAACAAAATAAACTTAAAGGGTGTTTTAGCAAGTTTTAAACGTTAAGGATGGAACCTGCAAGTTTGAGGAAACATAAACGACATTTTGTGTAGTTTACTCACTTCAGAATTTACGACTTCACCGACTACCCTTCTTCTTGGCCGCCTATCTCTGCAGCCTATTCCTGTAGAACTAGTTGATTTCCACCAGTGTTCTCCCCCAGTTTCAACTCATCTCAGAAACTATCACCCAATACTAAAAGGAAGATTTCTTAGATAATGAACCACCATTAATTTTCATCATCTTAAGGTCAAGCTATCTGGAGCTCTACTTTGTACATTTGATCTAGCATGATTGGCTTGAAAACATGCAAAAGTAATAATCCTAAAACTTAAGGCATTCCTGGGAAAATGTTACAAAAGTAATAATCCTAAAACTTCCTGAAAAAAATGAAACCATAACTTCCTTGCATCAACAATGGTGCATGGCACCTAGTCGTAAAATTATTTCTTTGATACAAATACAAGTATTAATTATAAAACTAGATATAAAAATATAAAGTTTTTAGATCAAACAATAGACATTAACACACAAGATAAAATGACCTTAAAAGGCAGATTGCACCTTTTCTTACGAAAAACACCAAAAGCAATCCGATTTTGCAGTTTAAGTTTAAAAGCTAACAACAGTCTAATACGACAAACAACCATACAATGAACTTAAGGCGATAATAATCTTAAGAACCCTAAGAGTTCTGTTCTGAGGAGCAAGTGAGAATGTGAGATTTGAACTTATCCAGCTCGGTTATAACCTCCTCTTGTGGGCGATAAATTAAATCAATCATCCGCCATATCTGCATGCATTTGAATTGTATTAAGTCACAAGATTATAAACAGTAATTAGATAGTAGAGGTGGAAATTTTGACCCAAATGGCTTTATTCAAACGTTAGATTAGTAGTGTAATGACCACATATTTGTAATCATGTCTAATGTGTTAAATAAATAAAATAGAAGGACAAAAATCATTTGAACCCATTTTGATAGGTTTGACACGACGAGAAATAATCAGGTTTCGGGTGGTCGTGTTGAATCTTTTATATTAAGCAGGTAGTGTCCGGGTTGACCTGTTTAACCAATTTAAATAAACGAGTCATGTTTGGGTTGTGACATATTTAACCCATTTAAACTAACAGGCCGGCCGTCAACCATTTAAATTTAGAATACAAGGTTAACGTGCCAACCCGTTTAGCCCTTGTTACAACCCATCAACCCGTTAGGATAAATGGGTTACACGTTTTTCAAGTTCATCAATTCAACCTTACTAAATTGCCACTCTGAGTCCGAGTTTTGATATGTATTAGAAGTTACTCACCTGTAAGGTACCACCGCCACCAGTACTTTCATTGTCGTCAGATACACTAACGATTGTCCATGGATCATGTGCGTTCCAGTGAAAATCAACCACCTTGTCCCTACATTTTACACAACCGCCAGTCACTTTGTCTTGAGGAGCATATGTGAAAAAATAAATGTGACAGACTATGACTAAACCAAAAGGAAACAATATCAATATAAGTTACACAAATGCCATGCACTTCATCTATTGTGTTTAACATAATGTGCCGTTTACAATTGGTGGTAACTAGTAGATATCCGAAGGGCCCCTCAACAATGAAGATGAAAATGTTTCCCAGAAACGAATGCATGACATGGGAAAAAGATTTATCAAAATTTTGCCAAAAATATAAGAACTTTGGTACCGCTAAAAAGAGAACAAAACGCTGAATATACTTATGAATATGTGCTTATATTACACCATAAACAAACAACTAATTAATAAAAATAATGAGCTTTTTGTACCTGTGCCCAGAATGACGGAACAATAAGCCTTGTGCCGGTTTTGAAGATGGACCAGAAAGTTCCCCAATCTGCTCAAATACAAACATAATTGAAATAAAAAGCAAAAAGAGCAAATTTTGACCCGTTTGGTTATAAATGGGTCTTTGTGTGATAAAGATAAGATCAACACCTTATTATGATCCCAGATGTTCAAGACTCCATCTTCTGCCGAACTGCCAAAGACGGATGATTTGTCTGGAGACCACTGAAATAGAAATCTAATTTTGTAAGTATCTTTTAATGATGCAGAACTTTAATAAAAAAACATGTAATGAAAACAAAATTACTTTTGAGTTATACCTGTACACAAAGAACAGCAGCCTTGTGATTCTCAAATATGTGGATGGGTGATCCAATCCCATTTGCAGTGAGATTCCGACGATCAAACATACGAATAGTGTTATCAGCAGACCTAAAAAAATTAATTGAATTAAGCTCAGGAACAGTTTCTGTAGAATCCAGCTTTATGGTTCATACTTAGTATGTAGAAATTTCTAATGAGCAAATAATATAGTAAAAGACAGTTTGTACGCTTTTTACCCTGTTAGTAAAAGATTTTCTCGCTCGGATTCCAATCAACACAATGAAGATCAGCATTGTGCGCTTTCTCAACCTGCAAAAGAATTACAAAAGGGGAAAAAATAGATTTATGAATATATACAACTTATATCAAACAAAACATTTGCAAAACCCAAGAGGGTATAACTACAAAAGTAATTGTTAGTGTCTTCGAGTCAGAAATGTTGGAAATCAGGCCCTTGATCGAACACAAAAAACACGATACTTGAACGAACTGTTCGACTATTTTATTATTTATCAATGAGAGCACACCAATACAATAACCCTAACCCACTATTTATACTAAAACTCAGTCTAGTCCTAACCCGACTCGAACTCTATTAAATAAATAAATAATCAACTAGATAAACCTATCTAATTAAATCTAACAATTATCCGTATAAAAGACCCAATAAATAGATCACCAAGAATTATCTATAACCCGTCTTTATCCTTATCTCCTTGATTCAAGATTAACGTCTTCAAGAAACAGGCTTTTTTTTTGCTCGAAACGAACCAGGTCGGGTTGTCCAAATCCTTTTCTCATGTTTTTAACAAATGCATAAATAGAAATACAAAAACTAAATTAGTTCAACGATATAGAATAAATCGAATCGGGAGATTGACTGCTTCATACGTAAACCAGTCAAAACAACAATATCTATATTCTATTTGAAAACATGATATGCACACACTCGCTTACTTTATAAGGCCTTATTAGGACACCCAAAAACAAACCAATTACAAGTCACAAAGTCAATTAACCATTGACCTTGTAATAAAAAAGATGACGAGCCTTTACCTTGACAACTGGAGAAGAACCTGTTCTTGCATCCCACAGAATAAGACAAGAATCATCACCAACACTACAGAATTCTTGTGCACTGCACCAAGGTCAACAGCAGTCAAACCAGCTTCCAGTTAGTCAGATCTATCATAATTCATAGATGCTATTTCTATATAGAAACACCCAATTGACTACTTGACCCATGAGTCAAAATGACCACCTCTAGTTTCAACATGAAAACAGTGGCAATTACCTTGAGGGGCAAAATTGTACATCTTCAACAGTATCAGTATGTCCATGAAACACGCCTCTTGCTTGAACAATAGGGCTCTCAGAAGGCTTATCACCAGGCCCATCAGTCTTTGGTTGTGTTGCTAATGTAGATATATGATCATGAATATTCCAAAAGACAACTGATTTGTCCTTGCCTGACAATACAACAACCAACTTAAAACTCATACATAAATAATTAAATATTTCAAAACGTGAATAATAACTTGATAAAAACAATGCAAGAGAAGAGAAAAAACTTATTATACAGCAATATGCATGAAACGGAAACAAACTTTACACTTTTTCCTCGTGATCAACCACATGAGCCAATTGTTTTCAATAGGCCCGTTAGAATGTTAGATATTAATCATTCTAATATGTCAGCATTAAGCACCGCTAAAATAGTTATGTTTCACAGAATAGTCCAAGAAGGTACTGTTCTAATGTATCACCTCCAGAAAGTATAAGGGGTTCACTTCGGCACGTGGCAAGAGCAAACTCAGCATTTTCTTGATGACCGGTCAAAATCTGCAAAATCAACAGCATAAAAGATAATCAAATTATAGTACATAAACCAAAATAAACATTCAACAACTCCACTTCCATATACTTTAGAAGAGATGACAATGGGGTAACAGGTACATAGCTGCTAGAGGTGGAAAGATGAGTGGGGCAGTAAACGGGTCAAAACTGGTTGTTTTGAAACAGGTTTTTTAAGTATGGGCCAAAACAGGCCAGACAGGATTGGGTTGACACACAAACACTTATTTGCATTTCTTATAAGAAAAATATGTGGTAATTACAGTTATAATATTATCGGTGTCAGCAACATCCAACCACTTTGAGGCAATCCCCTTTTAGCTTTTTTTATTTGGCCCATTTGACCCATATGGGATAAAACACAGGCCAAATCAACTCATTCATAAGTGAATGGGTCAAAACAAAAAATAAAAAACTGACCAAATCAGGATGAGACGCTGTGGCTCCCAAGACAGCCTGGCGATTAGGTTGAGATTCAACATCCCAGATCAGGACCTGTAGAGATAAAGCAAGAAGAAAAGTAACTTAAAAAGAAAAAGAAAGAACATAATAAAATTGAAGTGATTTAACTATTAGAACCAGCCAAATGAGTAAAAAAATGATGTGTATAATTAAATGCTTACATCAGGACTATCAGTGTGTGTAGCTACTATATTGCTGTTCTGAGGAAGCTCCCTGATGCGATTCACCTAAACATATATAGTCAAAGTCAAAATAAACATAGCATTAGATATTCATTACATGCTGCAAATACAAATATTATTTAGTATGCGATAATAAATATGAATAACAATTGTCATTAAACAAAGAAAATGGTTGTGAATGCAATATACTTACCGTTTTTACCATTTAACGCAACAAAATAAGAAATTGGAACAGGTAAGTAGGTTGCAACTAATGGTGAAAAAATAAGTATGTTGCATGTGTTAATAAAAAGCAACTGTACATCGTATTTACTTGCAGTTTACCACTTATTAAGAGCTCGATTACAAAGATTGATATACTGAAAATTAGAAACGCTAATAGCAAAATAGTCATCAGAAGCATTACTATAGTCAGGAAGGGTTAAATTGCAATAAAAACTACCTCTCCAGGATGTATAATAGTTTTGAACTTCTTTACATAGGGCGATCGTGCTTCTTCATTGAACTACAAAAATCATGACTTTGTTATTAAAACAAAATCGGACAGAAGGTTCAATATTCAAATCACTTTTGGACTCACCTGTGATATGTGTTCTGCTGCTGCAACCCTAGGTTTAACGATTTCACAATTTGCTATCACAAGTGTGTTTGGTACGCTACCATCAGTCTGTATAAAAAAAAGATTCACATACTGCATCCAAACATATCAAGAAAAAGACAATTTAATATTAAAATTTCAGTATGGCTTTCATACAAGGAAAGTTATAATAAACCTTAATTCAATTTGGATTTGTTACTTAGGGGTCTAAAAGAATCACATATTTCATCAACTACTGAAAAATTATATTTAATATTTACAAATTACTAAAAAGTGTTGAATAACTTAGTTTCGTTGGAAAGATCCGACAAAAATTCAAAGGTTACAGTTTTCTACATAAAAAATAGAATGTGAGTTGACAAAAGTTGTTTAAAATAAACAATAAGCAAACATTTACAATGAACATAAGATTGTATATCTTCCACAGCAACCATACAATGATAGATACTTTTTTCTTTACATATCTGTGGCTACACATCATTTGTGAATTACAGCAAATCCTTTATGCATTAGGTGAAAGCTTTATTTACCTGTTCTGATAGGTAGAGTCGTTGGCGGTTCTTGTAAGTAGCTTGCTCCAACTGTGGTCCCCATCTATTAAGAAGGCAAGTTTACAATATAACCGGTGTAAGAGATCCAACATGAACATTACAAACAAGCTTGTCAATAACTCGATATATCCTGACTATGTTAAATCCAAGTGAAATGACCAGAAATCGAGTGTCCTTTCTTTATAAACAAAAAAAGAAAGAAAGAAAACATTCCACTAAACTGCGTTTGTGAAGTACTAAAGTGGAGAAAATTTTAAGTTAAAACTCCCACAATCTGGGTTATATCAAAATTGATAATTAGTTAAACTTAGATGGCCCGCAGTTACTAAAAACTGGCATAAGGGAGAGCGATTTGGAGGTACACCGGCACTTGAAATCCAATTAAATATAGATATAGCATAACATAGGCAGGGAACATGTTTACTTATTAAATAAGCACATCGCTTACTCTCGTATACAGTTATATAAACACATGATCCTGAGTGCAAGAATTATTCTCAACTTGGTCAGTCCATTAATTTCATATTACATTATCAGTTAATTATACAAAGTCTCATAAAAAAAATCACATTCACATGTGCAAGAAGCCATTAATCATCCTGAACTTGTTGTATAACTATTATTATTATCACTAGGTATATAAAAGCCATTAGGTCAAATGTATATTGAGTGTCATGATTTGGCCATTAATTCATCTTATAATTAAAACTAAAGGTATCCTCCTACTAGCTTAATAATAATTACTGGTTAAACAGATGCAGCACAAATTGCAAACTTAAATCAAACACTGCGCATATGGTTACTTTATGAAGTATGTTTGAATGTAAGTAGAATATTTGAAATAACGACGACATAAAACCCTAGGTACGGATAATAGAAGGAATAGTACGGACCGGCAGGATAGAGAGGGCCAATTAAGGTTGTGGTTAGCGAACCAGTCGTAGAGAATAGGAACGAGATGCTTCCACTGGGAATAGCGATTATCGACGGACGACCGCCGTACTCCTCCGCCGTTGCCGGTAGCACCTCTCTCCTTCATTCTCTCTCTCTCTGCCTTTTGGTTTTCCCGCCTGTCTGTCTGATTTCTGCAACTCGCTTTTGACCCCTTGACTGACTGAGTTACAAATCTGGTCCTTATAGTATTAAGAGCATGCACATCCCTCCCCTCCCCTCCCCTCTGAGGGATATTCTTTGGGATGTAATGGAAAGAGCTAGCGAGCGGAATGGACGGGAAAGGAATGAAAGGGTTAACGGGATAGATCATTGTCATTCCAATATTATTATTATTTTTTTATTTTTTTTTGATTATCCTATAAGAATGAAATGAATAATTACATTATGAAATTTGTTATATGAAAAAAGAGGTAGGAATTAATTTAAAATACCCCTCCTTACCTTAAATTAAATTAAAGAAAATTGACCATTTTTCATCCAATTGATACAGATAGAGCCTGCCTTGTATGTAATAAATCACAACAAGTCGAGTGATACTTTGCTGAGATGAATTCATTTCCATTTCATTTTAGCAGTTGTTTGTGTGCAAATTACAAGATATTTTAACCATGTTTCTAGTTTTGCAACAACTACCTTGTTCTAGCAGCAACATATTGAAAACGGATGAGTGACGAAGCAACTGCACTAATTCTTCTACATCAAGCAAACAGAAGCAGGGGGCTATTAGACATCAAGCAAACAGAAGCAGGGGCTATTAAACATCAGCATAAAAGTTTCAGCCTTGATTTCTCAAACTCCCATTCAATATCTTGCTGATATCTTGATAGGGCCTGTGAGTAGGCTACACTCAAAGAATATTAAAAGAATGAGAAGAGAATACTTGGGACAATTTTCTTCTTTGTATTCCAAAATGCAAAACAAGAAGAGTATTTAAACATGCATGGGAATACATGTCCACCATGCCATGAAAGCATCTTCACCATGTCACCTCTCTTATTTCATGCCATGATCTACCACTACTTCTTAGATGCACATGTGACTTAAAGAATAATTCAAAACAATTAAAAAACATGCAGTAATTAAATTATGGAATTAGTCCAGTAGCCGTGCGGGTCTCCTAGAGCTACTTGACTTGGACCTGTGGTGTTTCGGGCCTCTTTGCACACCACAACCAACTGATTAATTGAGCATTTCTTTTCTCTTTTACATTTTATCAAACATATTAATTCATCTAATAACTTCTTCTAACCGATGAGAATATAGTTTTATTATAATGAAATATCAATTTCCAATGCTTGCTCATAGATGATTAATCCTATTTATGGTCATGCTCATCAGAATTGATGTCGAGATCTTCATCGCTCATGATTGAGTAGAGATTCTTCATTCTTCGCATCTAATCACCAGATCAAATCATTTGCCAAAGCAAAATTAGAAGACAAAATGCTAATGCGCAAAGCCATCGAGGGCATTTCTAAACCAAATCAAATGTGTCTAATTGTTGAGGATTCGGTGAAGAGCAGAACATCACCGGTTATTCAGACGATTGCGTGCCGCCGGACTTCCATGTTGTTTATTGATCATCGGGAGCAGGACGGCTGGGCGGGAGGGATTGATATGATCAACCTGGCGGAGGGCAAAATAGGGAAACAAAGATGACACAAGGAACGGAATGGCGGGAAGGAATAGATAGCAAGTGTTTAGAGGTGAATTGAATCATTCATTTCATTCCCTTAAACAACTCCAACTGCAATGGTATATTCTATTCCCTTATCTTAAATTAATTTGATTAAACACTGTTTGCTCTTTAGGCTCCGTCCAAATATTGAACTTTTTGTATCTGGGTCCTAAGGTATCATTTTTGTTGTCATTTTCATCCAATTGGCATATTGGGCATTTTTTATCGTTTCCCTCATTTAATTAAAATATATTATGGCATAAAATGATGATTATACCCTTCATTTAAATGAGGAAAACGACAAAATAGAAGAAATTAACATAAACTACCAACAAAAATGAAACTTTAGGGACCCAGATACAAAAGATTTCATTTTTTTTACTAAAGTGGCAAAAGTAACATAAACTCAGGGACCATCTTGACATTTTACTCTATAAATTTTTAATATATTTAAAAGTGGTTGTAAGTAGAAAAGGTAATGACAAATGTATGAAAAATATTATTTAATTGAAAATGACAGAGAAAACATAGTAATTTTTAGTATAATATATGATAAAAAACGGGGATTTGGATGTGAATGTTCCAAGACCGTGTGTACTCTAGCTTCTTATAATGCTAAACACCCCTATAACGCTCCATAGCGCCCGGGGTACACCACCCCTTGGGGTGTTATAATTTGAATTTGTTTTGGCTCGCGATGTGTTTAACATATGAAAAATGGTTGGGATGTGTGATTATTACCATTCAACGGATATATTCTTTAATATTTTTTTAACAATTTAACCCTTATATATACCTTTTGTCCTCATTATTTTTAAATCACTCTCTCTACCATCATTATCTTCACTCTATATTTTATACAAATAGAAACTAACAAAAACTGAAGATTTTTGTACCACTCTCTCTACCATGTATCCCTACAACCGTGGTTTCGTCCCTCTTCGATCTAGCGGCGACCCGACCCGAACCAAACGAACACTCCTAACCAACCAGTCACTATGGTTCCCACCTGACCAACCGCCAATGGAACCAGGTTTGTCAGGTATAATCACAACCAAACCGGGTTCATGAACCTCTTGAACCAACCCCTCTCATAGGACCCAAATCAATACGGTTAGAATCCAAACTTCAACATGGGAGGTTATGGCTCATCACAAGGTTAAACGAGAACATACCTTAAAACTATTTATGTTAGGTTGTTGTAGAATCTCCCTACTCATACTCAAAAAACGACTGCTAATAACACCCAAAAGGGTAATGCATACTCGGGATTCTATTATGTTAGAGCGTTCCCGGTATGCGCCAAGTGCAACATATAAATTATATCAAATACTATATAAAATCAACCTTTTTTGTACTAATGTTGGAAAATGTGTGTTTTTTTGTATACTTTTGATTTTTAGGATTAAAATAGCTTAAATGCACAAAAGGAACAAATAAATGACAAAAACTAACATAAGTATAGAAGAATGAAATATGATACACTATACCAACCCTCCGAGCTTTACCCCAAAGCCAAAATCAAAGAATAAGAAGTCTAACACCGGGCCATGTTTGGTCGGCATGGGGCTGTGCCCCTTCAAGATTCCAAAGAAGAAAAGACAAAAAGAAGCAGACAAGAGACACGGACCGTAGTCAACTTCCAGATTTGCGAATCTTGGATAGTACAACAAGTACAATGTCCACGAGGTCGTGTCGTTGACACACTGGGCCGTGTGGCATCTAATCTGACAAGCTCATTAAATGAAGACAGAGTCTTGGTCAAACTATGGCCATGCTTGGCTAATCTATTACATCACTTGGTGAAGACAAAATCTTTTATATATTACTTTTGATTCCAACCTTCGGTTAACTTTTTAATTTGGTTTGTTTTAGTGACTTTAATAACTAGTTTTTTATATTAAAAGTGAGTTTTGTCTTATCATTCCTTCATGTTTTGTTGATGCACTCATTCGTGTTTTTACGGTCTATATAAAACGCGTTAACTGCCTGGAAGGGGGTTAGAAGGGTGGTTTGGATAAGGTTCTTGCCTCGTTCAATGTATAGATCATGTGAGAACTTGATTCAAGCTTACTAGGACTTCCCTTGAGGCGAACACCATCAAATCGGGGGAAGTAAGAACGGTTTGAATCCCTTATAAATAAACTTGTATTAAAACTTTAAACCGGTCTTGCGGGACTGTATCCATGCTGACTCAGACCAATATGGCCGAGGGTAGCGTTGCCTCCAAAAGAGGGACATGCCACATTTTGCATTAATAACTTACTTAATTATCTTCCAATGTCCCAGGACTGTATCTCTGCTGACTCGGACCAATATAGCTGAAGGTAGCGTTGCCTCCAAAAGAGGGACATGCTATTATAATCAAGATAATGTTTTAAAAAACCTAAAGTACGAAAATTATAAAAGGATGCATAAAAGATAAGTCGGAACCATGTGATTCTATCTTGTTTATTTGTTTCTTTTACTAATATATTTTACTTATTTAGTTTATCTATTAAAACCTTTTCTCAAAGTTTGGGTCGATTAAACGTTGACGATATGGTATTAAGCTCATGTGTTCTTGGACCACCTTAGTATCTTCTCATCACTACACTTCGTAAACGATGGGTGCATTTGCGCTAACATGTTGTAAAGAGTGGTAGTGTTATATCGTATTTTATAAATAAAACTTGAATAAACGAGTAAAGAAGTACTTAAAACGTATCCAAAAATCATACACGTCTCGCTCACGTAAGTTCCCATAAACAAAAACTAATACTACTAGTTCTATTTATAAGGTTGATGTACCTTCTTAGTTTTTGTACTGTGTCGACGTGGGATGGATAGTAGTTGCTTCATACGGCTAAATACATAAGTTACAAATTATATTATTATATTATATTATATTATAATTGATTAAGATGTTTAACTCGTCTTTCTTGTATGGCTTTTAAAATATAATATTTTATAAAAAATTTAAATATACTGCTAAGACGAATTTACTTTTCTCCACATTTTGATCTAAGTGGTCAAATTATAATCTATTTTATTATTATTATTATTATTATTATTATTATTATTATACGGTCTCTCATAATACTAAGTAACAATCTGAATCTACATATTGCAAATAACCAATCTACTCGTTTGACAAATATGAAATATAAATTTTATTATTATTATTATTTGTCTACAAAACAAGATGTTACAAACCAATATACTAAAAAACTAATATAAATGAACAAACAAATTAAAATGATATTAGTTGAGACACCCACTGCAACGCACGAGTACTCTCACAAGTTAAAAAAGAAACGACAATCGCATAAGAAAATATATCAAAGCAAATTAAAAAAAAAAGTTATTTAATGAGTTTATTGCATGAAGCATCAAGTATTTAGTTTTATTTAATGAAGCATTGAGTATTCAGTTTTATTTAATAAACAATGATTCCTTTTCAAACTCCTTAATTTTTGTTGTCCAAAAGAAATGTGTTGTTTAATCCCATAATTAAAAATTAAAATATAATAATAAAAAGAATATAGTCAAGTACAAAAACGGTGCCGTTAAAGGTTCAAATGAACTATTCTCTTTTGGAAAAGGTCCGTAAGTGGACGGTTGGCTGGACCGACCAGTCGGTGGCACGCCCTCACAAAATATAATTTGACTCCATCATTTTATTGTTGAACCAATTTCTATAATTTAGACTAATAAAAAGTTTAAGTAGAGCTACATAATTTATATATATACATTTTCTTTTAATAATAAATAAATGTACATTTTCTTTAACAGCTATGAATGAAATTAGGTAGCAGAAGTTTTAATACATGATGAACAGGAATATATATTGGTCCAGATGAATTTAACCAATCCACCTTGTATATGCTTATTATTTTTTCATCAACAACAGTATGCATTTAGTAGGGTCATAAATATCATTTTTACACTTCTCACTCACATATATCATAGATTACATCTTTTTCTTTCTTTCTATTTTTTTTTAAATATTTTTATCACCTAACTAGGTAGGGGTCACCAATATTTTTTCCCATGTTACTTTGTGGTTGGATAACTGCATTTTCTCTATGGTAAAAGTAAATGCAACAATTACAAGTTTTTTTTTTTTTTTAATATTGATAAACACTCACAAATACAACAAAATGTTTGAATACAAATTTCACAGACATAACTCCTCTTACTAACACGACATATTTTCTATTATGAAAAGTGCTCAAAGAGTTCGATATCACTTTAAAGAAGCCCGAATGAAAAAAAATACAAAGATAGTGGTGACCAAAGATGGGTGGCGAGACGATGATTAGAGGCTTTAGGTGAGTAAACTTTTTTTAAGCAATTGTCATGTAAAAAATTATAAAAATAAACACATGTCAGTTCCAAGATTAAAAATATGATAGTCGAGCAACAAACTAAGATTTGAAACCATATGGGTAATTTATCAATAGAATTGATCAAAAGCATCAAGGAACTACGAAAGGATTTGGGAGGTTTGTTGACTCCTCTCGATCAATCAAATTTTATCTTAAACGGAAAATTTCATACTAGGATGAGATTGGTATCGATATCAAAAATGTCGTTACCAAAATAGAGAAAAAGTGGATACCGAATACCATACTGAATTTTTCAGTTCGGTAACGTTACGATACTGGTATTTCGGTATTTTACCGTATTGGTACTGCTTTAGTGTTTTTCATTGTTTTACCTAAAAAATATCATATAAATCCATCCATCCATTATTAACTGAACTGTAGAAATCTATAATGAGAAAACTAAACAAATTCATGTAGTAAAAAATCAAAAGGAAAAGATACATGTGTTCGACTTTTAATGATGATGAAGATGCCATAAATCTAAATGAAAAACATAAAAGTTATAAATTAATCCAACCAAAGTATCTTTATAACATATGCTGAACTTGTGGATTAATTTAATCCAACCAAATATGGAGTGAATTAATAAAATACATGTATATGGTGACAATTACATACGACAGTTTCTATAAGGTTTTTGAAATTTAGTTTTATGATCGATATATATATATATATATATATAATATCAATATTAATAAAACTGATAACAACTTGTGGATAAAAGGTCGGCTCTTCGTAGCTCAACCTAAAAACCCATTGAAATTCATTATTAAATTCAATATTAATACCGGTATTTACCGAAAAATACCGGTACCGATACCGTTAAATACCGATACCGAAATTCGAAAAATCTATTACCGATACCGGTACTGTTTATAATCGGTACGATACCGGTATTTCGGTAAAAAATCTCATCGCTGTTTCACATTTTAGTCTCGAAGTAAAATTATGAGTTTCCGGTAAGGTATAGTATAACAATTGTTATAATAAGAATATTTAGACTTTTCGAGATCTTGGATTTGAAATCGAGATAAGGGAATCAATATTAGTGACCATTTAGAAGATCATTTTTTAAACATGGGAATCAATAAATTTATTTAGCTCGATAAATAAAATAAAAAACACATAACCAGTGAGAACAGATGATATATATTTTAGGAAACAAATATTATTCCTTATGATTTTTCTTTTCGAGATATTTTGGAAAATTACAACCACTGTGGTTTAGCGAGCAAGACAAAGACAAAGGAAGCATACCAGGGTATTGTGATTATTGCTTGTTGGAGATTTTGAAAAGCTAGAAATGAGAAGATTTTTTTAAACACATCGGTGAAAGTTGAAGATATTTATAGCGATATCAAAGCTATGAGTTTTCTTTGGTTTAAAAGTAGGTTCAAGCATAAATTTGTAACTTGAGAGGAGTGGCGTAAATTTATAATTATGTATTCTGTTGTTGTTGCCGCCCGATTTTTGGATTGTGCATTTCTAATAAAGTTCACTTTAAAAAAAAAAAATATCCTTTTTAGTTTTCAAATAAAGTTTTATTAAGCCTTTATTATTTTATAAGACAGAGAAACAAAGAGAGGTTTATGCTGACCAGAGATCGCACCTGCTTCTTTTTCATCTTCTTCTTCTTCTTCAACTGCCTGCTATCAATCAAATCCAACGATTCAACAATTTCCGATGGGTACGTCACTCGATTTCTTCAAACTCAATGTTTAAATCTATTATATATCTCATGCATTTATCATTCATTTTGCACATCTAAACCCTAATCTCCGTACACTTGATCTTATCTAATATTGTTCCTTATAATTAACGTTGCAATTTGTTAAATGCTTACATCTGAACTTCAATGACGAATTTACGATATCGTTATAGGTTTTGACATTCTTAACTGTTTATGTTTCATCTAGTTAGGTTATGTTGAAGAAGATAGGAATGTTAGGTTTAAGTTTGGTGTAAGTAGCCGAACTTAATTTCGATATCGTGATGTGTTTTGATGCTATTGATCTGGATGTACTTAACTAAGTTTGTTATGTTGAGGAAGGTAGGAATGTTAGTTTAAAGTTAAAATATGGTGTTTGAATGGGATCTGGAATGCGAGTGAAGGATTATTAAGTTGCATTGAATTTGAATCCGTAACTATGGTCTTGAAAGCAGAAATGAGAATAATGAATCACAAAGTAAAGTTCAAGTTATGTCAGGAACCTACATCTTACAGAAGATACTGATTATCACCTTATCATGTTTTGATACAATAACAAGCTGTATTTAGGGTGCCGGGGATTGATACTGATTATCTGATTATGGAGTGAAATACGGAAATGAGCTGCTTAGAATAATAAGCAGTTTGCAGTTTCTTATCTCAAGCTGCTTATCTCGAAAAGTGAAATATCAGTTGTAATAAGCAATCCCAATACCCACTGAATTAGCAGCTCTTGTGTTGGAAATAAGGTTTTGTATTGAAATGCTAACGCAGGCCACCGGCCATGTGAAGATTGTGATGCAATGTATCAGGTGTAATTCTTTGATTTTTTTAATGAGATGAAGATTGTTATGTTATGGAGCTACATATATGAGTTAACGTGCTGTTTTCCAAAACAAGAAGCTTTGGATAATCAACTTCACACTGCTAATATAAAATACTTATTTCAATTAAAAAATAATCAAATTAGCAGTTTGGATAAGCAATCAAAAACACCCTCAAAAACAATAAGCCAACATAAACTTTTATTAAGCAATCACAAATGCCCCTTAGAACATATATCTTGACTTACTCTGTATATAAGTAAAATAAGCTTTGCTTTGTTGGTTGAAATCAATTTACGGGATTAAGGTTTTAAGTTTGCGGGAGTCGGGACTATGTTATAATGATTCAAGTGTTGGTTTTTGTAGACAAAGAAGCAGGTTGCTGTTCCACCCACCTCATAGAGGGAGATGGCACATTTAACGCTCAAGGGCTTGATGATTTTATCAAACAAGTAAAATTGGCTGAATGTGGGCTTTCTTATGCCGTTGTCGCTATCATGGGACCTCAAAGTAGTGGTATGTGTTCTACAATATGTCGAAAAGTGAATTTTTATCATATTTCACCGAGCCTTACTTGAAAAAACAATTTATTTTAGAATTAGTCCTTCTTGTAGCAAGGTGATAGGTTAGTTTTGTATTATGACTATCATCGTATATTGAAATGCATGATATACAAGTTTTTAATTCGTGTATGTGACAGGGAAAAGCACACTTTTGAATAATCTTTTTTACACAAACTTCAAGGAAATGGATGCTTATAGGGGCAGGCATGTATTTATCTTTATTGTGTCTTGGTTCTTTTTGTTGGTCTATCTTCAGATTTAGTAATTTACGGTTTTACCCTTTTATCAGGTCTCAAACGACCAAGGGTATTTGGATGGCAAAATGTGCTGGTATTGAACCCTGCACTATTGTAATGGATCTTGAGGGCACTGATGGAAGAGAGCGAGGAGAGGCTAGTACTTATTCTTGTTTAACCTTTTTCCTGAATCATAATAATCTTATGTTTTGTTTCACTCAACACATTCTAAAGTTTTCTTGGTTTTTGAGGTGTATTCTTATTAGTTTATTGTTGTGTATTGTTGTTATCTTAGGATGATACTGCATTTGAAAAGCAGAGTGCGCTTTTTGCTCTTGCTGTCTCAGATATAGTGCTCATAAACATGTAAGCTTTCTGTTTGCTTGATGCAAGCATACAAATAGGCGTTTTGTTTAAATTATAATCGCTAGACTTGGGGTAAATTGTTTTATTCAGGTGGTGTCATGATATTGGACGTGAGCAGGCTGCAAACAAACCTCTTCTGAAAACCGTATTTCAGGTGTATAACCTGTCCTGTATTTTAGCATTTTCATATGTTACTGATAATGCCAAACAGTTGAACTTATACTTTATGTATTTCAGGTCATGCTACGACTATTTAGTCCACGCAAAACAACTTTGATGTTCGTTATACGTGATAAGACACGGGTAAGCTATTTTTTTTTGTCTAGGCTAATATATGTTTAAAATCATTTAATGTAATTATCGTTTTTGTTTCCTGTATAGACACCTCTTGAAAATCTAGAACCTGTCTTAAGGGAAGATATCCAGAAGGTAAGTTTTGTTCTTTATTTCTGTTACATGAAAAGCTACTACGTTCGTTTTGCTTTTAATGCTCTGTTTCTTACTCCAGATATGGGATTCTGTTCCCAAACCAGAAGCTCACAAACAGACTCCACTGAGTGAATTTTTTAATGTAAGATGTCAAAAAAATTACAATTATATTTTCTTTTGGGAATTAATGTTTCTTAGGATCAGGAAATATGCCTGTTTTGTATTTTATAATTTCTTACTTATTGGGTGACCAGGTAGAAGTCGTTGCCCTTTCTAGCTTTGAAGAGAAAGAAGAACAGTTTAAGGAGCAGGTACACTAGAGATTACATTTGATATCCTACGAGACACACGGAATTAAATATTTTGAACGTTGATTTTGGCATAACATGATCTTCACATGATCCTTAGCATACACTATTTCCGTGTTATGGTTCTTTGATAAATGGCTAAAATCTTAACAGTTTCTCCAAATATGGCTCCATTGGGCTTACATTGGTTGCGGGTCTAAAGTGTAAATATTTAAAGAATTACTAAAACTGAAACGGGTCAAAAGTTACCTAAGGTGTATTCAAATGCTTACAACATTCTCAAGCGTTTTATCTATGATAAGTTATATAACTATTTTAGTAACATAGTTTTCGTTATCATATATAGGTACCAATCCAACTTGACCCAGTTAATGCGGTAAAATGTCGGGTATTAGTCAAGGACTGATATTTGAGATATAGGTTATCGTGGTGGGATATCGTAATTTAATATCATGCAGAATATATATATATATATATATATATATATATATATATATATAGCAATTTAACAATAACAGTTCAGTGATATCGGTCAAATATCGCCGATAATATCAGTACCGATATTTGACACCGATATTTTACATGGGGACCGATACGATATATCACCGATATTAACTGCATTGTTTGAAACTCACTTAACAGTTATCATTCTGGTCAAGCATTAATCAACTTGCGTGACCAGTACATTTTGCCACGTCATTGTCAAGTTAATAAAAACTTCTAGAAACATGTATTTGTCATTTGCATTATGCATTACTTAATCATATAATTTTTTTATTGAAGGTGGCTAATTTAAGGCAGAGATTTTTTCATTCTATTGCACCTAATGGTTTAGCCGGAGATAGGCGGGGGGTTGTTCCTGCTTCAGGTTTTTCATTTAGTGCTCAACAGATTTGGGAAGTTATAAAAGAGAACAAAGACCTTGACTTGCCTGCTCACAAGGTAACATTTTAAACGGGAAATTACATATATATGATATATCCTTCTAAAGGTTTGAACCTTCATATATATCTTTCTAATTTCATCATATGATATTTACTCTTTATATCTTTCTAATTTCATCATATCATATCATATTTACCCTTTCCATAGTCAAAGATGTTTACTTAATCATAGGGATTGTATATGGTGGTACAACTTAGAGTTTTTACATGACAATTACTGATTGTATGTAGTGGTTACATATGCTTTTTTTTAGGATTTGGATTTAATTATTTATATACTTTCTTCGTTTAGCTCGTATCTTATAATCTGATATACATACCTGTGGAGTTATAATTAGAAAGGACTTTCCCCAAAGTCTCTAACCTTGACAAAAGTAAATAAGATAAAAATTTGTTTGATTTCCTATGGAATTGGTTAGGTTAAAATGATATTGGGGGGGGGGGGGGTGTAAATGGGAATATCCCGGTAACCTAGATTATTTTCAGTGCTTGGACAAGGGCAGATATGAGTTATGAAATTAAGAAGGATATATATGAATTTAATCTATTTTTAGCAATCAACTTTGTTTAATCTTCAAAAAGCTCCAAAATGTTACCGGATGTTAAAGTTTCTGGTTTTTTGCAGGTGATGGTGGCCACTGTAAGATGTGAAGAAATTGCTAATGAGAAATACACTCTGTTTGTAACAAACCAGGTAACACTTTGATAAACTACTTGCAAGCCAAATGTACATTTATAAAACAAATCTATATTTTAAGCAGGACTGGTGTGATTTAGAAGAGGCTGTACAATCTCACATTGTTCCAGGCTTTGGAAGGAAGCTTAGTTCCATGATCGACAGTTGTTTATCCAGGTATGTACGATTTACTGCCTTTTCATATGTTCCAAAAATGATTATGACATATTTTTGTGGTGGCAAAATGGGCGGGTCAGGTGGGTCCAGTAAGGCAATGAAATGGGTTCAGACTTCAGATCATATATGGGTATTTTTTGTCACGGGTTGATGTGTCGAATGGCCCGATGGGTTGACATGAAAGGCATTTTGTTCAAACTTCGAGATTTTTTTAAGAGTAAAGTACACCGATGGTCCTTGTGGTTTACCAAAATTTTGGATTTTGTCCCTAGCTTTCTAAAAGTACATGGATTGTCCATGTGATTTGCACTTTGTAACGCATTTAGTCCCCAGCCAACAAATCTAAAGGTTACATTCCAAGTTAAGGACTAAATGCGTTACAAAGTGCAAACCACAAGGACCAGCCATGTACTTTTCAGAAAAGCTGGGGACTAAATGCGTTACACAATGCAAACCACAGAGACCATCTGTGTACTTTTGGAAAGCTAGGGACCAAATCCAAAATTTTGATAAACCACAGGGACCATTTGTGTACTTTAGTCGTTTTTTAAATAACCTGTTTAAATATGATTAAGCAATATATACCATTGCAATAATAACTTGTATTTTGACATAGCAGTTTTCTTGCACTAAAAGAACTCTTTGGGTATTTCTTACTAGCTTGACCTATTTGAACTGTTTCTTTGTTAAAGATACAACCTAACCCAAATAGACCATTCATAAGTAAATGGGTCGAAATTACCACCTCTAGACTGTGTATACTAACTTCATGATTTGCTGCTTTAAAATTTTATCTAAATTTCTGAATTCAGTTATGATGAAGAGGCTACTTATTTTGAAGATAGTGTAAGATCTGCCAAACGGAGGCAGTTGGAAGAGAAGTTGATTCAAGTAATACTTTTTTCATCATTGCCAATATAATTGGGGTGTTGCTAAACTATGTTTCGTTCGCTGTACTAATTGATAGTTATTATCTGATTTGTTTAGCTTGTTCTACCGTCCTACCAATTGATGCTGGAACACATACAGTTAGAGACACTTGATAAATTTAAAAAGTCACTTCTTGATGCTTTGAGTGGAGGATTAGGGTTTGCAAATGCTGCTCGTGATTGCACTGGATCATTCATTAGAATCTTCGAAGAACAATGCAAAGGTACACCAGCGGATGCCATTTCCTTAACGGGTAAACTGCACAAAATAGAAACGGATTTTACAGTTTTTCCTCAATTTTAGCAACGGACAGTACATTAGATGTAAAATAGAAACCAATTTACACTTTTATTACATGTCGAATCATTGAATTTTGAAATTTAACAAAAGTTTTATGCCTGCTAGCAGTTACCTGTTATTAATTGCTACATTTGGTTACAGAATGCAACTTGGCTACGAAAATTAGTATTAAAATGCAAGTTAATTTCTACTTTGCACCAATTAAATTAGTTTGTAAGATTAAGAAAAAGTGTATAGTTCGTTTCTAGATCGTGCAGTTTGCTTTCTTAAACAACATCTATTTCTTATTATATGTGTGGATCTATGTAGTTAATGCACGTCCTTTTCAAGTGTTCAAATGCTGGTGGGCAGGTTGGGAACGGGTCAAAACAAGTAATTTCTGGTGTGGGTCAAACAAGTCCAGTTGGGGTGACCCTATACATCTTTTGTGTTATATTTTTAAAATAAATAGTTAGTGTGTTAAATGATTACAAAAAATGTATTGTTTCAATAATAATATAATATATTGAATAAATTGAATTAGGATGTATGCATTAGAAAGTTCACTTTGGGTGACTTTTGACCGGTTTCCTTGTAAGCTTGTTTTTATTTTTAATTTTCCCCGTATGACTTGTTAGAGATAAAACATAATTTGAATCAAACAATTCGTAAGTATATAACATTGCCACTTCTTGAGATATTATATGTATATATCATGTACGGGGGCCTAATACATTGATTCCACAGATGCCACTATCAAACAAGCTGATTGGGACTCAGCTAAAATTAGGGATAAATTTGCACGTGATATCGATTCACATATTGCTGAAGTTCGAACTGCTAAGCTATCTGCACTTAATGCACTATATGAGGTAATATTAAACTCTGAATTACAACCTTATGATTAGACCATCAGCTGATTCAAGTATTCTTATAATTGTTTATTATCAATGTATTGCATTTCTGTGCAGTCAAAATTAAAAGAAGCCTTAGATGGACCTGTAGGAGCCCTACTAGAAGGAGGCGGTGATGATACCTGGCCCACGATAAGGAAACTTTTTCATCATGAGACTAAAACAGCTGTCTCTGAGTTTTCTGTTGCACTTTCTGGTTTTGAAATGGATGAAAAAACCAACGAAGAGATCCTTTTGAAGTTGGAAAATTATGCTAGAGGTGTAGTTGAAGGGAAAACAAAAGAAGAAGCCGCAAAAGCCTTGTACCGCATGAAGGAGAGGTATAATTTCTAGTCACTGCATTGATCTCATTGGTGTTTCGTTGTAGCTCATCTTTAATCTAACAAATTGTGCAGATTTACGTCTCTATTCAACCATGATAGTGATTCGATGCCACGTATATGGACGGGAAAAGAAGATATACGAGCAATTACCAAAACAGCTCGATCTTCTGTAAGAATTACCTCATTATCGAATTATCGTCTGAAACATTGGACTTAGGATCTTATTAATTTTTGTATATGCTTTTGTTTCAGTCTTTGAAGTTGCTCTCTGTGTTGGCTGCAATTCGTTTGGACGAAGATGTTGATAAGATTGGGGACACATTAGTCCTTGCATTAGTGGATCACAAGAAAGGCGCTAGTCCAAGTGTCTCCTCGCGGGACCCATTGGCTTCAAGCACATGGGAAGAGGTATTATTTGTTGAGTTACGAGTTGAAACGGCACACACGGATCGGGGTTGGGTTACTAGCATTACAATCAGCTTTACTTGGTAATATTAAATGCATTGTTATATATTTATTCCCAGGTTCCTGCAACAAAGACACTCATAACTCCTGTTCAGTGTAAATCATTATGGAGCCAGTTTCAAAGGGAGACAGAGTATACCATTACTCAAGCCATTGCTTCACAGGTACTTTCTTTTTGTTGTTCAGTGTGTTGTAGCTGATAATTAACTTTTTAGATTAGAGGTGTAACGATCAAAACATGTATTTATTTAGCACAACTTAAGATGGGTTTGATCTGGTTGGGTTGGTTTTGCCACAAGATTTTTTTTTGAATTCTATAGGTATTAGATGTGTAGACGAAAGATCAAATACAAATACCCTTATCATACAAAACGTACGAATAGGGTGAAAATGTAAAAAAACGCGGTTCGTAGAGTAATTATCAAAATTACTCTACAAATGATCTTGTAAAAAACTTGATGTGTTAAAAGTAGTTTAATAAAAAAAACTAAAATTAACCTAAACTAGACTCAAGTAATACTCTAGACTCTCTAAAACTTGACTAAACGACGAACCGGCAAGTGAACCGATCGACTCTAGTAAGCTAAGTAAGTCTGGATATCGAACCCACAAGACTCTATTTAACTACGCTAACGACTCTATCTAGACCTAGACTGACACGACACTAACCATTTATATATTTGTTGGGGGGGGGGGTTCTAAATATCCTAAGAATTGTAAATTAATTAAAACTAATTAACTAAATTAAGTAAGCACGAACTAAGCTTGGGTTTTACTCAGATTGTGGAAACAACTACCTAGACTAGAATCCTGGTTTGCATTGGTAATGATATTATTAGGATATTAGTTATTATGGAACCGGGATCATCTAATACTAAATCTGTCGAAATATCGAACAAGACCCCCAACCCTTCTAAGGAAGAAACTTATGGCACTCTAAAGGCTGTTAATTATACCAGTTGGTCTAGACTCCCTCACAGGTTATCTAATTGGTTTACGAAAGTACCCTAATTCGATTAACCCCCTCACAGGCTATAAACCTAGGGTAGCCTCAGGTTCTTGATTAGACTTGTTAAACAACGTTCACTAAGGCAACTAGTTCAGAATCCTCACGAAGCTCCTACCTAGCAATTTAATGACTTAGACCTAACGATAACCTCGCACCTCACAACTACTGAAGTTAGTAGAACACTTAAATTTATTTAATTACAGAATATTGCTTTTAAGGTGTATTGACCAATTAACCTCAAAGATCACAAAATTAATTATAATCTAGCATGAACCTATTCCGTGAAAGACATTCACCAAGACTCACACGAAGCAATAAAAGACAATCAAACACTTTTAAGCATGCATATATATCAAACCAATAACCGAGTCAACTACTTTCGCAAATAATCCATAATAAAAATCAAAACTTTACAAAACCGTTCGTCCAATCTAGGTAGTATAAAAGATCTAGCCGATCACAGTCAATCCAACAAATCACAAAAGAAGTATCCTTAAGAACAAGAAACATAATCAAAGTAAGAAACGAAGAATAAAGACACCCGAATAGTATGATAACGACCCGGATGAATTCCTAAGCTTCCAAACTTCAAACGATTGCTTCAAGCTCTTAAAAACGCTCCAAAAGATGTCCAATTTTCGCCCAAATTGTTACTGGTCCGTAACTCTTCTTTGACTTAGGAGTTAATGATGTATTTATATGGTTTCAGCAAGCAATCCAGCATGAACAACTCTGCCGCGACAATCAACCCCGTCGCGTTACGCGACGGGTATAGTCTTTCACCTACGAGCGACGTGGCGCTATCAAATTCCGGAAATAATATAATATATCTAGACGTTACGCGATACTCTCCTTCTCTGACCTACGCGTAGCGCGACGGGGATGTTCTCTCAGAATTCCTCGTTTTGCGTTCCCGTTCGGCTACGACTCGACCTGATCCTTGCTGCTAGCTCTTTTCCAGCTGATTTTAACCATTTTCTGCACTTTTCAGCAATCAGGACCGTACAAGAACAAACTATCAAAAGAAACTAATCTACCTAAGAAAACGAAACAAACGAATACGAAATATGTACAAACCATACACAATAATTCAATGTATTTTACAGTACATCATAGGGTAATTTTGATCTTGTAGAGTAATTTTGTAGAGTATCATAATTACTCTACAAATGATCTTGTATGGTAATTTTGATCTTGTAAGGTAATTTTGTAGAGTATCATAATTACTCTACAAATGATTTTGTAGAGTAAATTTGAATCGTATGTTGTTTGATAAACTTGCAGAGTAATTTTGTAGAGTATTATAATTACTCTACAAATGATCTTGTATAATAATTTTGATCTTGTAAGGTTATTTTGTAGAGTATCATAATTACTCTACAAATGATTTTGTAGAGTATTTTGAATTGTATGTTGTTTGATAAACTTGCAGAGTAATTTTGATACACTTATTGGGTAATTTTGATAATTACCTACAAGATCAAAATTACTCTACAAGATCATTTGTAGAGTAATTTGATAATGACACTATAAGCAAATAGTTACAAAAATGCCACCGCGTTTTTTTTTTGGCTTTTTCATGCCTTTCGTGCATTTTGTACGATAAGGCACTTTGTACGTGAACTTAACCCTAGATGTGTAATATATAAAGTTATATTTTTATAATAATTATTTTCATAAATAAAGTTAGATTTTGGGTTAATTTTAAAGCAGAGTAAAGTACACAAATGGTCCCTGTGGTTTACCATTTTGGATTTGGTCCATAGGTTTCCAAAAGTACATGGTTAGTCCTTGTGGTTTGCACTTTGTAACGCATTTAATCCCTAGCCAACAAATCTAAAGGTTTCAGTAGCTAAAGGTTTCAGTAGGTCCAAGTTAATGACTAAATTTATATACACAACAAAATCAATGTGGGGGAATAGAGCTGCCTGGCACTCCCCCGTTTGTCCATGTATATTACGATTTTACTCCTCAGTTTAAAATTACAAATTTGCCTCGTTTAAAGTTGTTATGAATTTGCCCGTTTAAAGTTATGATTTTGCCCATGGTTAAAAATTACAGTATTGCCATCGCTTTAGCTTTTGGCCAGTTACAATTTTACCCTAGCCTAAAATTACAATTTTGACCCAGTTAAAAATACAGTATTGCCATCGTTTTAGTTTTTTTAAAAAGGTGTGTGGGGGAATAGTGCAAGGCAACTGACACTCCCCATTGGCCCAGGTATGATACAATTTACCCCTAGTTAAAAGTTAAGAATTTGCCCCTGTTCAAATTTACGACTTTGCCCTTGGTTAAAAATAACAGCATTGCCATCGCTTTAGTTATTGACAAATTATGATTTTACCCACAACCAAAAATTACAATTTTACCCTCAGTTCAAAATTACAGTATTTTTATCGTTTCAGTTTTTTTAACAAAACTATAAAAGTGTTTTTTTTTAATTGGTTGACTTAATTTAATTTTTTATCCGTGTCAAGCAGCTGCCTAACACTTGCTCATTAGTTCTGACAAATTACACTTTTGCCTCGAGCTCAAAATCACGGTCTTGCCATCATTTTGGTTTTTTTTTCTAGCAAAACTGTAGTAATGTTTTTTTAATTGTTTGAGAAATATTTGGCCTACCGCCCCGCAATGCGGGCGGGGCATCAACGAGTGTGTTACAAAGTGCAAACCACAAGGACCATCCATGTACTTTTGAAAAAAAGTTGGGGACTAAATGTGTTACAAAATGCAAACCACAAGGACTGTCAGTGTACTTTTGGAAAACTAGGGACCAAATCCAAAATTTTGCCAAACCACAGGGACCATGCAACTTTACTTTTTAAAGCACAAGTTAACATGGTCCGCAAGCTTTTCTTTTCTTCACTTTTTTTTAATTAACGTTTGCAATCAGTTTTATCATCTTTATTTATTGTCTTCATTCCTTAACCTATTTTCTTCCAATGGATTATATTTCGATCCATGGGTAAATTGCTCGTAACAGACCCTAATGGGCCGAATTTTCATAATTTGTAGCAATTTCCATGCCGATATTTTTGCATCTTCAGTTTGAAAATTACAGTAATTTCTCATTCCTTTATAACAATAATATTAATATCTTATTATCTTGTTTCTTATGTTTTCAGGAAGCTAATAAGCGCAATAACAATTGGTTACCCCCTCCATGGGCCATAGCAGCCTTGGTGATCTTGGGATTCAATGAATTTATGACTCTTTTAAGGTTTTTATTTTATTTTGTCGCATTCCCTGTTATACTGAAATCCACAATTAACACATTTTGAGCTTTCTTTTGCAGAAATCCTTTGTGGTTGCTTGTTTTATTTGTGGGTTATCTGCTTTCCAAAGCTTTGTGGGTTCAACTAGACATATCTGGTGAATTTCGCAATGGCATGGTGAGTCGTATTTTATAGTCTAAAAAATAAGAGATCAATTTTTATTCATTCTCAGCATATGGAGGTGGCAAAATGGCTGGGCTGGACTTGTTGGATAACGGGTCAAATTGGGTTAGGTTGACCCAAAACATTTTTTTGTTCAAGATAACATTTTTTATAAACAGTAAGTGTATCAACTGATTTATGCATCAAAGAAAAAGAGAACATTTTATTTTGTCTTCATCTCTACAGCTTCCAGGAATTCTGTCTTTATCTACCAAGTTTCTTCCTACTGTCACAAACCTTCTCAGAAAACTGGCAGAAGAGGGTCAAAAGCCTGTTTCCGCTAATCCCCAAAAAACCCCCTCAAACCCGGCTCATATGTTAGGGAGTTATCAAGGGGTAGAATCGTCAACTAGCTCATCTAACGTAACAATGGAAAACGGGCCTGAGTACACTAGCCCCCCCAGGCATGTCAAAGAACAGTAATTTTCTGGAGTAAACTCATATACAACGTTCGGTTATTTTGCAAGCACAAAGAACACGTTAGTTGTCGTATTTTGGCTGCTTGCTTGCATCAAATTTTAGTGGGTGCCCGTTAGTATTAGGGTCCATATATTATGGTTTTGATTTAACTGGTCATATCACAAGTTGTGTTTTTTGTTTGTTTATTGTGGGTATGGCCGGAAGAGATACATTTATAATATGTTTTTATTACCCGGTGTTTGTATTTTAATAGTACCAAAAAAACAAGTAATAAGTGTTTATTGCACTGGTGTTTGTTATTTGTATGGTACGGAGGGCATAATTGTCATTTCACTGTAAACGAAACCAGGAATTGTTGGTGTTTGTTAATTTGCAATACTTGCCTTTTGAGAGTTAACCTTCTGTCTCAAATTTGATTGAAATTAATAGCCATTTCACATTGACCCAAACCCGGATGAACTACTGGACCATTGAGTTATTATGTATGGTGAAAGAGGTGGACTATTGAGTTATTATGAATGGTGAAAGCGTAACAGTTCACCTAACCCGTAACCCTGGTTAATTGTAGAATTCTGTCTGAAGAATATAACTTGCACAAATGAAGAGGCAAATATGTAATATGATCAATACAATCTTCATTAGATACTCAGATGCTCTATGCAAGCGATAATGATGGCGATGTCTCGTTATATTGGGCCACACATGTTTGTATTTTAGGGCTGAAGTACAAGGCTTTGTGAAATTGTCCATGTACAAAAATATTGACATTATTTTGTAGGTATATTAGTGCACTGAACATTTATATACTTCACACCAACCTAGTTGTCTTGATCAGGTGAACTAGCACTTTTCTATAAAACTAGTGGGTTACACCCGTAATTTGCGGCAGGGTGACCCAAGTTTTAGTGGAAACATAGATGCAATAGTAAAAATAACGTTAATGGCAGGAATTCGTTTGATATTATTTCGGTTCATTAAGATATCGACACTTACCGAAAGAAAACAAAAAAAAAGTCATGATACGACCAAAAAATACCGAGATGTGTTTAAATCGATCGAAACAATAAAATGAATATCCATTTCGATACTGACGTTGTTTGGTCGGTGTTAGACCGTTCGTTTTTTACATGTACAACACCAGGTTCAATTGAAACTTAAAAAAAAATTATAAAAGAAAAAGGAAAGATGAAAAAATTCACATAAGAAAAAATCACAAAATGACAAGATTCACTGTATTTAAAAGTTTATAAATTATATATATAATAATGAGGTTAAATCTAAGGTTAGTTTCACTAGAGTTGCAATTCTAAACAAGTCTACTATTTAGACAAATACAAATTATTTTATTTAACTAATATATATATATATATATATAGGGGGAGGTTTATTTGAGAAGAAATTTTAATTGAGAAGAAAAACAACAAAGGGTACAAATGTAAAACATTAAATAGTTTTTCTCCCATCTCATTTATTGTTTATTAGACTAATTAATTAATCACAAAGACTATCATCATTTACACTAAAAACTTTTGCCTACACACATCAAAAGAATCATTGAAGATTGTGGTACAATTAGGGAGAATTTGAAGAACAAACGTCCAACGAACTCGCCGTAACCTAGTTGTTGTCGGAATATCCAGCATCGCTACACCGTTCCATGAATTTGTAAGTTTATACACTTTGTTTTGCATGTTTATATGATAACATGACGCTTAATCATCGATTTAGATCTTTTATATGTGAATATGAGGCTTAAATCGTCGTTCCATATCTGAATTAGTGAAAATGGTGTGATGTATATGATTTTTGAGGGATTAGGGGTGACTGTTGTGATAACACGATCTGTAATGTGATATTTATGTGTTTTTTATGTAGTTTTGTTACTGCTTAATGTTAAATATGATTGGTGATAATACGAAATTCGATTTGTTAAGGGTTAGGGTTTTTTTTATTGAAGCAAACCTGTTGATAGGTCAGTCACGTTAATTCACATGTGCATAATTATGCACGTATGCATATTTTGCCAGATTAGTTTAATAAGGTCAATCATATTGATGCAAATGCGTATAATTATGCACATGTGCATAGTTTCTAGAATATGTTAACAAGGTCATTTATGATGATGTACACGTGCATAGTTTGTCAGAATAGATTTGTGACTAATTAATGTTAAATTAGTTGGTGGTAATACGAAATTGATTTGGTAAGAATTAATTTTTTTTATTGAAACAAACATGTTGATAAGGTCAATCATGTTAATGCACATGTACATAGTTATGCACATATGCATATTTTGTCAAATTAAGTTAATATGAATGTATTATGGCATATGCACACATGCATTATTACCTTAAAACATAAACATTGTACATATTGTATGTAATATGTTTACTACACATGTGCATACATGAAATAATCGATATAATATATGTAATGTATGAAGGAAAAATATATTCGAAACTACTCATGGATTGACAACAAGGATGTATTTGATTAATAGGTTGACAGGTTGACGAATGAAAACTATCGGGGAAAATGATAGACGAAGAGGTGTTGAATCAGGAGGAGTGTTGGAAGATGCTTATTAATGGAAAGAAGATCAGAAGGTGTGAGGTTGTGAACTAATGTGAATTTTATATGTAGGTAGTTTGTGGATATGCAATTCATAAAGACAATTTTTTTTTCTGTGTTGATGTCTTTTGATGGTAACATGTGGGTAGTTTTTACGATAACGGTTGATATAAGAAGTTTGACTGGAATGATTTTTTTCACATGTGCATGTTGTGGTAAAGTTATATGGTGGTTGATGGGTTAAAAATATATTTGATTGTTCAGGTATATTGGTAATGTATAACGTATTACGAATGATCATGTTTGTTAATATACTATGTATTATGTTGTTTGGTAAAGGAAATGTTGGCACTGCACATGTGCAAAGTTTGATATAACATACAAATTGGTATTGCATAATGTATTATGGATGACTATATTTGTTAATATAGGATGTAATATGTTGTTTAGTATAGTATATGCCGGTGATGCATATTTGCAATAATGATTGCTGTTCGGATTATGTGATTCCTTATGATAAGGGTAATATTTACTTCTTGTTACATAAAAGTTGTGTGATAGTGTGTTAATGTTGGTGATGCACATGTGCATTAATGAAAAAACAATAAACATGTCGGAAATGAATATGTGTATATTTTGAAATATTATATATTTGTTCATATCATATTACGTATGTGGTACCCTATTACGTATGGGGTACCATATTACATATGTTGATGTATATGTAAAGGAAAACAGATTATATGTAGTTACGATATTCATGTATGCACATATGCATTGGTCGAAACAATAACAATGTGTAGTGAAACTATAAACATGTATGTACATGTGCATTGTTCAAAACAATAACCATGTGGAATGAAACATGTACACACATGTGCATTTTTCAAAGTAACCATGTTGGTAATATATGTTAGGTGATCAATATTGAAATAACATACGATTATGTCTAATTAGTAATTGACATCAAAGTATTATGATCACAATTATAATCTAAGAATATGTATACAAATAGTGCAAAAAGGATTGTAAACAAAAAGATATAAACAGAAAGAATAATGCTTAGAAACTGTTTGTCATAATATCTAGGATAATCAAGAATCGTTGAATGCTTTATGACGCCTAGATGAACGTCTACGAGGTTGCTCAGGTTCATATATGTATGCAGGGTCTTTAGCATCATCAACAACATCTTCATTAGTGTTATTGGAATCAACGTCCACCCAACTGTTAAACGTACTGTTTATAATATGGATGTATTCAGCATCAACATCGGGTATCCAATATAGTGTGCCATTAGGTGCAGTAGTCATAATTGGTCTTGTATAAATAAAAAGAAAAACATATAATATTGTGATTAATATGGTATATTGTGTGTGTACGCACGATGTATAAATGTTTAACAATTTTTTGATGATGAGTATGGGGTGTTGGTATTGTGATGCACATGTGCATAATTATGTACTGATGGTTAACAACTTATTAACATAATGCACATGTGCAGGATTATGTAATGTATGGAAATAGAAGTAATGAATATAAAAAAAACAGTGATTTGTTTATTGTTTACTAGTGATGAATATGGGGGTTGGTAGTGTGACGCACATGTGCATAATTATTAATTACGCACTGATGATTAACAATTTTTTGTGATGATTACGGATTGTTGGCAACATAATGCAAATGTGCAATATTAAGTAATGTATGAAAATATAAGTAATAAATGTAAAAAAGGTGACTTGTTCAATGTTTATTAGTGATAAATATGGGGTGTTGTCAATGTGTTGCACATGTGCATAGTTAAGTGGTGTTGGTTAACAGTTTATTTGTGATGATTACGAAGTGTTATCAACATAATGCATATGTGCAGGGTCATGTAATGTATGTAAATGAAAAAAATAATGGTTGTGTAAAAAGGGTTATTTACTTTATAGTGGAATAATGGAGCATTTAAGAGTAAACTATGAAACACATATAGATGTATAATACTTTTAGTCTCAAAACGTATGAATTGAAATTGTTGCTGATCTATATTTGTAGGCGATGTCGCGGTCGATGTTGAAGGTTGATGTTGAAGTAGTATCACAAGAGATTGAGTGTTCAGATATGATGATATTGTCTAATGTAGATATAGAGTCAAGAGTCTGAGTATCAAAGGTATAAAAGTTGTGTCGACTATCAACTGATGTAGCCCTAAATTTGTGACTGTATGCCATAGCTGTATCAACTGGCGTATGTCGTTGTCGTTGATGAAGTTATCGTCGGAATATGTCATTGTAGATGGTGGAGTTATTGTTAGAGGGGTTATTGTTCTGGTGGTGGGATGATGTGTTAACATCGATTAGGTAGGCGCAGGTGGATGCCACCATGAATGCCGTTGTGTATGCCGCCGTGAATGGTGGTGAACGGTGGTCAAACCCTAATAGGCTAGTCGTCAGATCGGGGATATGAAAAAGAAGTGTGCGTGTGTTATAAGAAACATGATATATTTACAAATTTGCCATGTGTTCATATTGGTTCTCGTGGTTCTCGCAATAAAGGGTGGTTCCCAATGGATCCTTATTATATATATATATATATTACATAAGAAAAATAATTATGTATACATAAAGCAAATAATTGTGATACAAATAACTAATTAATACATAATAAATGAGGCAAGCGCAAGCTTTAAATATAGAGCTTCTAACGAGTTGTGTTCAAGCTCTGTTAAACTAAACGAGTTGAGCGTGTGCTTAAACGAGCTCGAGCCCGGTTCGGCTAGCTAGGATCCGGATCATACTCAAGAGCGTTTATGTCTTCAAAAGATCCGGATTGTAAGGATTAGATAATTAATAATAAGTATCTTTTGTAAGTGTTGCGATTTATAACTTAATATATAAAATTGTCAAGAAAATTTCAAAACAATATGTGGTTGATCGATCCTACGCCAAAACCATTCTACATTGACCTGGCTAGGTTTCTGAGACCGGGAACATATGATCTTGATCATATGACAAGTATCGTGATTTTGATAACCTAAGATAAGTCTTCCATGAAAAGGGTGTTCAGAAAAAAAAACTAAAATTAAAATAAGTAAAAGTGCTTGTTTCCAGTTTGTAAGGTTGTTCAATTTATTTATTGCTTATTCGAATCAAATCAAGAGAGTAGGTGGGGCAATGAATGCAACATTCAAACTCAAATAGCATGTCGCGACTTATACGTGTTTTTTTTTTTTTTTTTTGTTACTGTCGGCCTATTTTGAGTATATGTGGCTTTGAACCTATCATATCGCTAGAATCGATGCACTACCAGTCATGCATAATGTTGAGATGAAGCATCGACATCAACAAACCTCCACCTCATTTGTTACATAGCCTTCCTTATAAAACACTCGCTTTTCCCGCAAAAACAAAATTATCAAAAACTCCCATAAACACCGATTAAAAATAATATATATATATATATATATATATATATATATATATACTTGTCACTAAATATATACTTCCCCATTCAAAACTTGATATGATACTATTATGCTAATGACGTTTATATCCTTTCCTTGCAACTTTCTTAAGGATTATGAGAGTTTAAAGTGTATGGTGAAAATAAAAAGGTACTAAAGTCATACTATAAATTATATTTAACAAAATGGGTAAATATGACATTTGAAGTTTAAATGGGTATATTTAATTTTTTATTTTATAGTTTGGTAGATATTATGCAATTTTTCAATAGTATACATGAATATTAATCACATTTGCCTACTGTTTCACTAAAGTTTCTTAAAAGGTTTAAAAATTTAAATCACCTAGTGATATAAAACCAGGGCTGTTCACCAGTGAGCCGAACGAGCCTTTGCTCATGTTTGACTTGTTTACAAACGGAACCGAGCAGAGCAGCACGTTTACAACTGAGCGTCAAATCGAACCAGCAATTTCCGAATAAGCGTTGAGCGAGCGACGAGTAACGAATGGGTTGAACGGCCCTATATAAAACGGATGTCGTGAGTGGTCAGTATGCCTTATAGCATGCCACATAGTGATTTATTATACATAGATATATATATATATATGTATATATATAGTATAGATATACAGAATCCAGACATGGGGGGCACATAGTGGATACACAAAAGTGTCTCAACTAGGCTCCAATTAGGTCATGGGAAGAAGGATGGACACGTGGCCTCATTAAAAGCTGTATCACATTGAATGAATACTACTTTGGGGGGATGATGTTCATTAGCTGTTTTGCTATAGACTAACCCAAAATTCTACCAAAGTTTTAGTGCATACTTATTTAAATAAAAAAAGTATATATATATATATATCAAAATAATTCATATAAAGATGGAGATCCAGATGTGGATGCTGTTTACAAGAATTCCTATAGGGGGGCCTTAGAGTACGATCATGAGACTCGTACCCCTTTCGAATCGTCCTGTTTGATATCAATTGAGATTTCAGTCACGAGCAAAATCAAGGCGTTTGTGAATTGCCATAATAGCACATTCACTTAGTGTTGGTGCCTCTTAACCTTTTGGAACATAAATTGGTGGCAAAAGTGTCATTTTGGTTATGGTGAAAGGACATTAAATGTGAATCAGAAAGTTACAGTGACTATTTAATATGTGATTCATTTCTCACCACCAATAAAATCATAACTCTGCAATGACATTTGTGGGGTGCCATTCTTTGATCACCATACATTTTTAGAAAAATTATACATATTCCAATCTTGCCATCTTGATCTTGTGGTTTCAATCTATCTATTTATATGGTAAATCAGAGTTGTATGAAAACGTTATTTCTAAAATAAGAAATCGAAAATAAAATGAGTTGGTGTATTCGTATGTCATATTCAGGTTATTATCAACTTCTCTCTCAACTGATGCTTAAAGTTTAACTATTCCATATGTACATTTCATCACCTTTACGTGTTAAACTCTTTTTAAATGGGTCATGTTCCATTGATTAAACGCCATTCGAATTTAAAAAAAAAATTAGATAAACTTTCCGGGATAACTAACAATTCATTATAACTAATATAAAAAATCACGAGATATTAATTTTCGGTATATGTGCACTACATTGTCTATGTCCTACAAAAATGTACCTTTATGGCATGAATACACAAAGTTATTCTAGCTATGTACTATATATTTTGATTCATGTATCATCCTAAACGTACTGAAATTTATAAACCTGTCCACTTTCTAAAAGTTATACATTAAATTTTGTATTGACTATATACTTTTTCTGTCTATCTACTATCTTTTTATAGAAAGAGGTCAAGTTTAGACATTTCAAACTATTTATGATGCTGAATTAATTATTGGGTAACACTCTCTACACTTTGTTTTCAGTTTTAGAGGTTTTGTATCGAAGGATATGATTTGTAAAGAATTATCATATTGATGTGTCTTGCTTCTAATAGTTTTAAAACATAATATATGATGATTACAAAACAATTTTGTCGCACACAACCAAAGCATGGTCATGCTTAGGCTAGCAAGGTTGTGTTTCTTTCGGTGACACTCTAGTGGTTCATTAGTGATTCAAATTTGCCATTAAAAAAGATTGTGCTTCTTTTTTTTTTGGCACGTATGCTTCAACATTTCAAATTTGCTGAGTTGACCATATATTTGACCCTAGACTTAACTTATTGATTCCTCTTTGTTACCAAATCAAACCATTCATGATCAAGTTCTTAATTTATAACTAGCTTTTCTCGTTGAAGTTACGTGTCGAAAAATTACAGGGTGTTACATAAGGAGCATCATTTTTATATACACATTATTAAAAAGTATAGAACCTTTAATATATCAAAATTGTGTTGATATATTTGTCTGGTAGCTTTAACACATTCAGAACTTAATTTATATCAAAATTAATTTGAAAGGATCTTAATTATGTTTTTTTCTTTATAGCAGTTACCTCACAAAATATTAACTTTTTTCTTTCTCAATTTAAAGCAACCATCTTTTAGATATTATCAAAATATGAAAAAATTAAATTAAAATAGAATTTTAACTTTTTTATAACATGGAAAACTTCAGTGTTTCTATTTTTTTTCGTATTTATGTTTTTAGTTTACTGTTCACTCACATCAAAGTTTAAGAATTAGCCTATAATATAAATAATTTAAAAGATATTATCACCTATAGTCTTATATTGAGAATCTTTTGAATATATTATATTGAATTATTTACTTTTACCTGCATTTCAAATACAAATAACTTTAACGTACAAAACGTATGAACTAAAGTTTTTGTTGAAAAAACGCAATGACATTTCATAATTATTTGTTCGTAAGATAATTATTAAAATTACTTTACAAATGGTGTTGTAGTGTAATTTTAACTATCTCTTTATTTTTGTTTGATCACTTTAATATCATCATTCAGTCCATAAAGGCGAAGGTGACACATAAACTTTTTAGGTTTACTCAAAAAAATAATAAAATTCCTCATATAAAACTTATTTGATACAAATTGAATAATAAAAGAATATGCTATGATTTTAAGAATTCACACACACACACTCTTTATATAGGATTTTTCGAACTAAACGAGAGATTTTTCGATAACAAGGTGAAGATAGGATTTCGCCACCTGCATACTTAAGACAGGATTGGCAGATGAATTGCTTCAAGTGCTCCTCCTCTTCCTCCTCCTCCTCCTCAATCTTATCATACTTGTCGCTTTAGAATTTCTTTTTTTATTCTTTGATTCATTTTATTTAACTTCTTCTATATCTATTCTTAATTTCTTTTTTCTTTCCTAGCCTTTCTTTTTCATTCTCTTTATTTATTTACTTTATGAAGTATTATTTATAATCAGTTCTTTTGTTTTATTAAGTTTGGATCCTTAAAATCTATAGCAACTTGTTTATAGTTTATAATTTAATTAATGGGTATTACAACGATTACCCCCTTAAAAGAATTTTCTTTCTTGAAATTGAAGAGTCAAAACATAACAGTGTATTACATTACAAAAGTAACATAAATGAAAGTTTCATAGCAAAGTGCCTAATCTACAAATAGGAAACTCAAAAGTGCACATTTGTACCTATAATTGTTCATGACCATAATTGTCAATTACCTTACGCCCTAGTGGCCTTCCCATAGTTAACTATCTTAATAACATATCTAATTGTATGGAAAGTCCAGGAGACTTTACAGGTAACAAGGTGACTATTTATATTGATATCTTGCGCAAAGATATGCTTAATCACAACTTGGAAATTATTCACATAAGTTAGAGCATAATAAGTAGTAACGGAAACAAAATTACATACTAGAGCAAAGAGTAAGGTTCACATTTACTTGGAATAACCAAAAGACACTATAATAATATATTGAGCGAATCGATTTCTCGGCTTCCTTCGCGTTCAAAGTGGTTCTTCCACATATAACCTTAACACAGGAAATTACTTTTCTACACATAACCCCCCTTTTCTTGTCTATATAGAATAGCTTCAGGTCCTGACTCGTATGCAAAATCTTTATGCAACAGATAACTAATAATTACGAAGTGGGTGATTATTGTATCCTCTTAACAAGGACACATGAAACACGTAATGACCGTTCGAGAACTGAGGTGGTAATGCTAGTCTATGCGAGACTTGACCGAGGAGGGACCATTGAAACGAGGACTAAGCTTTCCTTTGATTCTAAATTTGCGAACGCCACATGAAGGTGATACTTTTAAGAATATGTGGTCACCAACTTTGACTTTAAGTGTTTGTCTATGTTAATTAGCATAACTCTTATGTCTGCTTTACGCCTCTTTAAGCTTCTCTCGTTCAATATTGACTCTTTTTTTTTTGTTGAACTAACTCGGCTTCTTCAATAATCTTTTTTCCAATATCTTCCGAACATGTTTGTCTGTGGATGAAAAGTCGCGCTAAACTTCGATCGTCTACCCCAAGACGAAATGCAAGGTCTTATGAATCCTATGTCTAACAATTCTTGCAATTGTTCCTTCAACTCTTTCAATTTCATCGGAGTCATACAGAGTGGTATGTACGTACGTACGATGTACAATATGGTGGTTTGGAAATAGGCTCGACGTCAAGGATTAAACTATTAGTGAACTTTATCTCACGGTCAGGTGGCAGTCCCGGCAGTTCGTATAGAAATACATTAGTATATTTACGTAAAATAGAAAGGTTATCGAGCCCACTATTACTATAAGAGGTATCTCTAATCGAAGCTAAGAATTCAGCCACCATAGGAGATCATCAGAGATGACGTATTGGCAATTCTAGTTAAATGCAATATCTATGCCGGGTCAACCAATCCTTTACGAGGATAACACCAAGTCGCTTATATGTTTAAAAAAACATGTATCATATATATTTACCGTATTAATCATGTTTTCATATTACTTTTATTGAGTTACATATCAAAATATACCCATCTATGTTTTTCTAGGAAATAGTGAAGTGCTCATTTACTAAGGTACATATACATATATAATGATATATTAGATATAATCATCCCTTATAAATTAGGTGGTAATTAATTCTATTTAGATAAGTAACCAAATGTTTTATGTAAGTCATATAAAGGTAAATGCTATTCAAAAAATATAAAGGTAAATAATTAAGGTACATATAATTGGTTGATGTTTTAACTACAAATGTTTCATTGATAAACGTGTATATATCTCATACTTGTATTTTTGAGCTAAAACAACAACAAATATATATATATATATATATATATATATATAACTAGGTTAATTCGCGAAGAACATCTTCATAGTGAACTGCTAAATTCATCTTAGCCATTGATTTCCTTCTTAGTTGTTAAGGGTAGAATTATAATTATAATTATATAATAATTTAGTGTTGAATCTTTATTTTAATAAATGTATTTTAGTTACATAATCCCTATTTTCTAGTCTAATCTAAACATCTTTTAATATTTTTCAAAGATCATTACAACAATTTACGTAAATCTCAAAGATCACAATTCCCAAAATTTTTAAAGAACATAATTTTCAAAGATCAGTATACCCAATATATGAATTTTGCTCATTCATTCGTACAATAATACCCAGATTTTGATTTACTATCTTTCAACCATGGCAGACCTAGAGAGCAACACACATAATTCCTTCGAAAACGCTGAAGAAAACTACGTTCCGAGTAACGAAAACGTTTTCGTTACAACAATTGATCGACCATGTTTGTTTTGTATGATCGTTAGGATGAATATACGTATATGAATGTTGTGTTTTTTTTCTATTCTATTCGTATCGTTTGCTACAGGTTTTTTTTTCATGTGTTGTTTATTCAAAAAATTTTCTGATTGAAATCAATGATGCAGTTCTTCGTTAATACACAAACGTATATCAATACCAACAACCAGGATTTTTCTGTTTTTTAGATTACCCCATTGATTATACACATACGTACAGTTCATGGTTTTTAACTTTCAGTGAGCGGATATATTTTTATTGGCAATGGGTGTTTTTAAATACACATGTGTATAATGTCGGGGGGGGGGGGGTTCCATTATTACATCTCATAAATATTGTATTTAACACATGATAGAATGTTGCAGTTCACTGTAATACACATATGTATATTTTATACCAATATTCAAGAATTAACTGTTTTTAGGTTACCCCACTTGTTATACACATACGTACAGTTCATGTTTGTAGTATTATTTGAGTGGTTAAATTTTCTTTTGGTAATGGATGTTAATTCATACACGTGTGTATTTTTGTACGTGGATTCCATATGTGCCAGCTTCAATGATTTTTAATTGTGTACATCTGACTTTGACTTCCCTTAATATATTTTAGAACCAATCCATTAAATTGGCTTTTTTAAAAATCATCCTCCGGTGTTAAACTTTCTTTTTTTAATAAACTCGTGCAGAATCGGTTGCTAATAACGTATATGAAACTCCTAACGGAACTAGGTACTGGACACCAACTGTTCCTCCCGGATTCAAACCATATGTTAAAGCTAGATTTAGTACTATAGAACAAGCAATTGAAATGTATGAGGAGTATGCACAACTAGCAGGATTTGGAACCCATTTGGGTAATTCACAGAAGGAAAAAGTAGGTAATATAATGGTTACGAATCGGCGATATCTTTTATGCTCTAGAGCCAACAAACCTAAATATAAAGATAATATGGCTGATGTCGTTAATTCAATTTCATCATCACGTTGTTCCAATGTTAAAGTTACAGATTGCAAGGCATGCGTTAAGTTTGTTCGTCTAAAAAATTCATCGGAGTACGAACTCTATTACTTCATTGAATAGCACAACCATGGGTTTACCTCACCCGAGAATCTTGATCTATCACCAAAGCGGAGAAAGCTTGACTTTTCTACTCAAGAGTTCATAGCAAAATGTCTGAACGCTAATCTTGGGCCTACCAAGTCCCACAAGGTACACGTGGTTTTAAAAGGTGGCCACCATAACGTTCACGGCACGGTCGTGGACTACAAAAACTGGCGGCGCGATATCCGAGTTTTTATAAATGATAGAGACGCCCAGATGATACTTGACAAATTCAAAGAACGCATCAAAAACAAAGAAAATTACACATTTAACACCGTTATTGTTTTCTAATTGTTTTGGTTCCTTTTTATTGTCCATATACGCGACATAATATTAGATATTATAAGTTACAAACGTTTGAGCATTATTATATCGACTGGAAAACAAAAGACTATCAGCTACTGTTAATGCATACATTATTAGTATAGTTACTTCTTTGAAATGTACACATGTGTACTTAGTATACATAGACCTGCACACATGTGTACTGTAGTATATATAGACCAGTTTACATGTGTACTTTGTATATACAGAACTGTATACATGTGTACAAAACTGCCAGCTAGTATTAATGCATACCTTGCACTTAACTATCTATAAAACTGTACACAGGTGTAATAAGTGTGTACAGTATGCACTAAGTTCGTCTGATATGTTTTTGATCGAGGTTATGATAGAGAGAGAAACAACTATAATCTAAAATAAATTAATGTACGTATATAGTAACTGACAAAGAGAGAAATTAGGGATTTGAAAATTATTATAAGAAACGGAAACTATTGGGATATATAAGTACAAAAATACCCTTTTCATTTTAATTAAATTAGGAAAACAATAATTCATAATTACAAATCATGTCATTATAATAAATCTCTAAATGATACAAATCAACGGCCCAGATCAGTTCACACACTTCATTGTAAACATAGTGTTCACTCTAGAACCTCACCCTCGGATTACAATAGTAAAAGTCAATAACAAAGAGGTGGATCCAATGACAAGGTTTCTAAAACAAATTTGATGTAAAGGTTTATTTGAAAACTAATAATAATAACAATAACAAAAAGGTTATAAAACATTTATAAAAAGAGGATAGCATTTTGTTAATCTTTTAAACACTGATTAATTTTGTTTTACTTGATAACTCGATACGTTTCTGAAAAAAAAATGTTATCCATAGGGTTCTAAATCTGTGATTTGCGTCTTATAATTCATTTTTTAATCAGCAAGCCAAGGGCCTTAGCTATTTTTAAACTTATTTTACAAACTGTTTATTGCAAAAAAACATCCACATGCAAGTCACATGCATATTCCACAATCTTTTTTAAACTCTCGTAACTTTTTTATACGTGATTATTTATTAAAAAAATTACACCATAAAATCGAGTGTTTTATTATCTTTCCAACGATTATACTATTGATATACTTTTTAAATAAAAAAAATGACATGAACTGGGTGTTCAAATAAAAACGCCATAAAACACGCAGTTTAGAAAAACGCCATGAAAATAACCAGTTGAAAACACCATAAAACACATAATTAAAAAAAACCCATGAAAACCTAGTTTAAAACGCCATGAAAACACTTAGTTCTGAAAACGTCAAAAAAAAGTAGTTGAAAACGCCATAGAAACACTTACTTCAGAAAAACGCCATGAAAATACAGTTGAAAACGCCAAAAAGAAACAAAAATCAAAATACCATAAAAAAACCTAGTTCATTTTTTTCGAAAAATATAGCAATAGCATACTCGTTGGAAAGATTAAAAAAAGCTGAGTTTTATGGTGTATTTTTTTAAAAAAATAATCACGTATAAAAAAGTTATTGGCGTTTAATTATGATTGGGGAAAATGACATGTGATTAGCAAGTGCACCCTTGTTTGGATCTTCCAATTTTACCCCTCTTGGTAGTTCTAAGGTTCCCCTTATTTACAAAAAAATGTCACCGCATCATCTTAGCCACAAATCACAAAGATCTTTGGCCACAGAGTGTGGCTTAGCGCTACCCCACCAGCTCATCGATTTTAGCGCCAACTACCCCCAGCTCGTTAACAAGGGGGCGCTATCACCTTGTCGCCAGCACGCTAATGGATGAATTTTGGGTGGATCGAGGCATTTGGTCAACATAACCGTTGATCAACAGTCGTTTAAAAAAAATTTAAGTTTAAAATTTATATTTTACCTTCAAATATCTTACCCCTTTTCTATATTTTTCAACTCTTCTTCCTCTAATCTTTATCTAAAATCTTTACAATTTTTTTTTCATAATCACACAATGTTTCCTAACAATCAAAGCGCGTGGGATCCCAAGCATCCGTTTCGCAAAGTGTACTAAACAATCCCAACAACGAGCAAGAAGACCGTTACCGAAGAGACTCGTGAACGGATGAGCTTGGGTATTATCCGATGCCACCTAGTGTCACACCCCGACCCGCAGCGGAATAAGAGTCGGGGCATAATTGGGTTATCACCAAAGCTCATGACGTTTACTAATATGTTTCATATTTATTAAAGTCAAATTACATCTCAAAGTTTCAAGTCAAATTCATACAATACAAGGAAAGGAAAAATTAACTAAAACAATCCAAAATCTAAACTGGTTTATTCTTCTAGGCCGCCCTATATGTTTCTTGTTTCAACTTGATCACCTGTATCATGTGTAAAAATGGGGAATTTTGGGTCAACAAAAGTTGGCGAGTGAACCTTGTTAAAACATCTGTTATTGATTCCTTGTTGTAACTAATATGGAAAAATTGTGCAATAATCATATATGAACAAACGTTTGTAAACAAACAATCACAAACACCATTGCATGAGTATATGATATGAATGACAATGTATATGTTGGCAACGTCTCGTTCACGCTCATAGGTAATGGGGAACGGACGGCCTATGATGATGTATGTGAGATCAAGGCTCAATCAAACGGAGCCGATCTTATGTTGGCAACGCCTCGTTCACGCTCATAGGTAATGGGGAACAGCTCGCTCATAGGTAATGGGGAGCGGCGGCCTATGATAATGTATGTACTGAAAATGATAACTTTAATCTAAACATTAACCACACAAACAATAGATATATATTGGCAACACATTTGATCATGAATATGATGAATGCACAAGTGTTTAATTTAAATAAATAATAGCGACACATGATACACCCCAAAATGTGATTAAAACGGGGAATTGGTAGAGATTCACTCACCTTGGGTGCGTTCGGTGGATGATGTTGAATGCGCACGAGTTTAGAGGATTGATCGACGAGGAATAACTAACCTAACTAATAACGAAAAGGTACGGTAAATAAGTGGATTTTATTAAAAATTTTAATAGGATTTTTTTTGGATATATTTTTGTGAGTTTAAGGCTATTTTCTAACTTTAAAAACGTTATTTTTAAGTATTTTTAATTGATTTTTAAATTAAATAAATAAAATAAAAAAAATGTTGACTTTTGACCGTTGACCATGACTGTTGACCGTTGACCGTTGACCGGTTCGGTCGTGAATATTATTGCACTGAGTGAGACTCGAACCCGTGACCTCCCGTACGCGTGTACGCAGCTCTACCAACTGAGCTACGTGTCTAACCCGAAATATTTATGTTTTTAATTATATTTATATACTATTTAACTTAATCCGAAAATCATTTATTTAAAAAGGATTTAATTGTATCAACCCGGTGATCTCCACAGGTCTCGAACCCGGGACCTGTGGTTTAGTTGGCACACAGTCCACCACTGGACTGTGTGTCTAACCTGGTAAATATTCCGGTTTTTATTATACTTAACATCTTACTGTGAGTTAACCCGGTTCGGTTTTAAAAAAAACATTTTTATTTCTGAGGTTAGGATTGTGATAGGAATCGAACTCGCGACGTGTGTGTATTATTTGCACACAGTCCACCGCTGGACTGTGTGTCTAACCCGTTCATAATATTGATTTTAATTAATCTTATAAACATAAACGACTTCGTCTTCTTCGCTCAAAACACAGACAACGGTTAACCAAACTGTTTCTTGTTTAATTCGATTAACGAACATTATAAGCAATTGAAAGGTAATGAACGGAGAGGGTTTGGGGAAAGGATGTACCGAACAGGTGTCTTTCACAGAACTCCGGCAAGGATTCGTCGGCTCTGTTTTGTGAACTTCGGCTGTTAGGATCAATTAACAGTTTTGATTGATTAGATGTGAAATTGAGTTACTAAACAATGATTAACAGGAGGTTTAGTTGATCATACCGATTAACAGCGTGAGTTCGGAAATTCCAGCGATTTTTCCGGCGAGTACAGAAATCCGGCAACGTCGTCTGGGATCGATTCTGGGTGATGGATTGATGTTAGTAATGGTCTAACAATGGAATGGAACAGAAAGAGTCGAGGTATTTACCGTGTTGATGTGAGTCTCGGTTTTCCGGCGAAAGTCCGGTGATGACAGAAAAGTTCCGGCGAGTGAAATTTCGTCGAGAATTGGTGTGATTTTGAGCGAAAAGATTACCAGAGGCTAGGGTGTGTATTTATAGGAAAGAATATCGATGAATTGGGTCTGATTTCTGTCTTGAATCGTTGGTCAATTATTCTCCGGCGGTTATGACTGATGTCGCGGAACTGGACATCGGTTATAACCGATGTAAGAGTTATTACGCACGCTAAGTCAAGTGAAACCGACAATAATTGGCGAAGTCGTCGGGATTTCCGACGACTGCGAAATGGGCGCGTTGGTTGACTGATTTTGAAATCGAGTTTTGTTATTTGAATTAATTGTTTTGATATATCACTAAAGAACACAAGTGGTGGAGTGGTTTGGTGGATGTGAGTTAAGACTTTGAGGTTTCCCGGCTGACCCGGGTTCGACTCCCGGCAGCCGGTTTTTCTTTTTAATTATTTTATTTTTACTTTTTTACAATTATAGTTTATAAATTCTAATTTGTTTATTAATTATGTATCGTTTAAAATTAAAATAAGTCATAAATAAGCAACGAAAATTTAAAACTGATTATTCGATTAATAACCGAAGCGGGTTTTGAAAACCCGTTTTTCGACGGATGTTACAGTATCCCCTACTTTTAGAAATTTCGTCCCGAAATTTAAGTAGTAGTGGTAACAGGAAATAGATGTGGGTATTTCTCGCGCATTGAGTCTTCACGTTTCCAAGTAAACTCAGGTCCTCGTTTCGACTCCCAGCGTACCCTGACAATTGGAATGCGGCTTCGTCTTAAACGTTTCTCTCCGAAGTCCATAATTTCTACTAGTCTTTCAATGAAATGCATAGATTCATCGACTTGAATGTCTTCTAGTGGAATATGGAGATTTTCATCGGCGAGGCACTTCTTCAAGTTCGATACGTGGAATGTGGGATGAATTCTGTTGAGTTCCTCTGGTAGGTCAAGCTTGTATGCTACAGGTCCTACTCTTTCGAGTATCTTGAAAGGTCCTACGTAGCGTGGTTCTAGCTTGCCTTTGTCACACCCCGACCCGCAGCGGAAAAGGTGATCGGGGCATGATTGGGTTATCATCAAAGCTCATGACATTTATTTTAACGTTTCATATTCATTAATACAATTTAATGGAAATTTACAATCATAATTACATCATGACCTAAACATCAATCTAAGCTTCTTTGTTTTCTTCTAAGGCATTTCCTATGTTTTCCTTGCTTCATCCTGCTCACCTGTATCATGTGTAAAAATGGTTTTTGGATCAACAAAAAGTTGGCGAGTGAATCCTATGGAAAACATTTGAACAAGTTTATTTAATTGATTATAAAATAAAGTGCACAACCACACATGAGTAAAAATAGATGTAAACTCATTCACCAATCAATTTAATATTAAACATTACACACATGAACAATAATGGATCGTTTAGAGGCACGCGTTGCTCAACTCGTCTCTCACGAGGAACTGATGGGCCTAATGAATGAATTACATAAACTTGACAATATGAAATACATAACTACAAACAATATAAACTCAATAATACGCACACGAACAATAATGGATTTGTTTTGAGGCACGTGTTGCTCAACTCATCTCACACGAGGAACTGATGGGCCTAATGAATGAATTTCATATAAAATAGACAAAATGAAATACATAACTACAAGAAATGTATACAATCTAAGTTTAGATCACAATATGGTATGGCACAAGTTTAAATAAACGAGTTAATTTTATGACACATGACACACCCCAAAACGTGTAATTAAAAAGGGGAGTTGTAAGATTCACTCACAGTGGGTGCGTTCGGTTGATAATGTTGAATGCACGCGAAGTTGGTTTTAACCACGAGTGAAATTAACCTAGATAATGGCATAATGGTTCGGTAAGTAAACGGATTTTATTAATCTATTTTAGTAGGATTGTTGGGTGTATTTTTGTGAGTTTAAGGCTATTTTCTAACCTTAAAAATGTTATTTTTAAGTATTTTTAATTGATTTTTAAATAAAATAAATAAATAAAAATAATAAAAAAATGTTGACTTTTTGACCGTTGACCGTTGACCATTGACCTTTGACTTTGACTGTTGACCGGTTCGTATGCGTGTATGTGTGCGCTGGGTGAGGCTCGAACCCGAGACCTCCCGTACGCGTGCACGCAGCTCTACCAACTGAGCTACGTGTCTAACCCGAAATATTTCTGTTTTTAATTATATTTATATACTAATTAGATTAAACTGAAAATCATTTATTTTTAAAAACGATTTAATGCGTCGGACCGGTGCGCTCCACAGGTCTCGAATCCGGGACCTGTGGGTTGAGTTAACACACTGTCCACCGCTGGACTGTGTGTCTAACTTGTTAAATAAACCGATTTTTATTATACTTATATACAAACTAAACATTTTCATTTCTGTCTTAAATAAAAAGTTTAATAATTGTCCGGACCGGTGCAATAGCCCAGACTCGAACTCGTGTCATGTGATTAAACATTCACACAGTCCACCACTGGACTATGTGTCTAACTTGGTTATTATTCTGGTTTTTATTAAACTTAACATGTAACAGCGGTAACTCCGGTTCGGTTAAAAAAAGGACATTTTTAATAAGGCAAGCATGCGTGGGACAAGTTTCGAACTCAAGGCGTCTGCGTGTTTAATGTGCACACAGTCCATCGCTGGACTGTGTGTCTAACCCGAGTTATATCTTGATTTATATTAAACTTATACACTACAGAAACGTCGTCTTCTTCGTTGAATTTAACCAGAAACGAAGTCCGACTGGTTCGTTGATTTAATCATGTTCTTTTAGTGTTTTGAGGTTAATTACAGGTGAGATATATAAAAAGAATGAAAGATTTAAGCGTAAGGTATACCGACTGGACTCCTCTGTTTCTCCGGCGAAGCTCCGGTGACAGCAGAAACTTCCGGCGACGTGTGTCCTGCGGCAGAGAGTCTTCAACAAGCTTGAAATGGATGTGGGTGACTTCGGTATAAGCTCTGGGGGTTCAGTAGGGCTTAGAAGTGAAGGGTTCGGTTTTCCGGCGATGTGCAGAATTTTTCCGGCGAGTGGAATTACGTCGGGTAAAGGTGCGGTTTTGAGCGAAAAAGCTTGCAGAGGTTCGAGGAGGTATTTATAGGGCAGGTTATCGATGACTTTGGTCCAATTTCCGACTTGATTCGTCGGTTAGAAACTCTCCGGCGGTTATAGCTCGTGTCGCGGGTTCATGCGTTGGTTATAACCGATGCAGTGATTAAGGTTTACGTTATAACTGAAGAAACCGTCAATTCTTGGCGAGTTAGTCGGGATTTCCGACGACTGCAATTGGGCGCGCCGATTTTGAATTCGAGAATTATAATATGTATTAATTGTTTCCATTAATTAACAAGAAATACAAGTGGCGCAGTGGTTGGAGAGTTGAGTGTTAAGTTGTTGTTTGAACCGCTGGCTGACCCGGGTTCGAAACCCGGCAGCAGCTTTTCATTTTTATTTCCTTATTTTTAACAGTTTTTCAAAAACAAATTATATATTCCAATATAATTATTAATTATATATCGTTTAAAATTATTTTGGGCATTAAATTCGCAACGAAATTTTTAACTGATTGTTCGGTTAATAAACGGAGCGGGTTTGTTAAATCCGGTTTTTGACGGATGTTACAGTATCCCCTGCTTTTTAGAAATTTCGTCCCGAAATTTAAGTAGTGATATATTTGACTAGAAATGATGGTGTCTAGTTTGACAGTTACATGCTTAGAAAAAAAATAAGGGTTTAAGTTTTTGTTTGAGGCGGTAACGTTCCTTGTAAGGGTTAAGTACCCTGTTACAGGAATCGCTTTTTGTTGCCTACTGCAAAATATTGATAAGCAAAGTTGATTCGCTAAATATGATATCACGCGCAAGAGTTTTGATATGTTTGGAATGATATGGTTATATCCTAAAGCAAAACTTCTAATACTACAACCTACATGGAACTTCTCATAACCGTCTAACAATACCTCTGATCCTTTGACAAGAATACTTATATATAGGAAGTACCAGCGGCGTATCCACCATATTCTTGTCAAATTTTCATTGGTTTTATCAGTAAGTTATGATTGGTTCTATGACTATCGAACATAAATAAACACAACAACTAATGTACCAAGAAATTACTAAATCCTACATAGAACTTCTCATAACCGTCTGACAATGCCTCTGGTCCTTTGACAAGAATACTTATATATAGGAAGTACCAGCGGCGTATCCACCATATTCTTGTCAAATTTTCATTGGTTTTATCAGTAAGTTATGATTGGTCCTATGATGTAACTCTAGAACATAAATAACACAACAACCAATATTTGAATCCACATTCTGATAGCATATATGTTTGAATGGTGACAGTTCCTCTCTCGTTTGTTATGATGGAGAGGTTAGTTTATGTAGAAATAGATCACAATCCAATTTCTTTAAATGGCGAGATGATATGAATGTAACACTAATTTCAACCAAGACAATACTAAATCCTACATGGAACTTCTCATAACCGCCTGATAATGCCTCTGATCCTTTGGCAAGAATACTTATATATAGGAAGTACCAGCGGCGTATCCACCATATTCTTGTCAAATTTTCGTTGGTTTTATCCGCAAGTTATGATTTGTTACCAAGAAACTACTAAATCCTACATAGAACTTCTCATAACCGTCTGACAATGCCTTGATCCTTTGACAAGAATACTTATATATAGGAAGTACCAGCGGCGTATCCACCATATTCTTGTCAAATTTTCATTGGTTTTATCAGTGAATTATGATTAGTCCTATGTGACTCTACAACCAATACAACAAACACAAAATACTGATAATGCAAAATGTCTGTGCGATCAAGGCTCAATCAAACGGAGCCGATCGTATTGCATGTACTGAAAATGAAAATGTCCGTGCGATCAAGGCTCAATCAAACGGAGCCGATCGTATTGCATGTACTGAAAATAATAAATTTAATCTAAACAATAATCACACAAACAGCTTATACATGGAACCTCTCATAACCGCCTGATAATGCCTCCGATCCTTTGACAAGAATACTTATATATAGGAAGTACCAGCGGCGTATCCACCATATTCTTGTCAAATTTTCATTGACTTTATCCGCAAGTTATGATTAGTTCTATGTGACTCTACAACAAACACAACAACCACAAGATACTGATAATGAAAAATGTCTGTGCGATCAAGGCTCAATCAAATGGAGCCGATCGTATTGTATGTACTGAAAATGAAAAATGTCTGTGCGATCAAGGCTCAATCAAACGGAGCCGATCGTATTGCATGTATTGAAAATAATAAACAATAATCACTCAAACAATTAATACATGGAACCTCTCATAACCGCCTGATAATGCCTCCGATCCTTTGACAAGAATACTTATATATAGGAAGTACCAGCGGCGTATCCACCATATTCTTGTCAAATTTTCATCGACTTTATCCACAAGTTATGATTAGCTCTATGTGACTCTACAATAAACACAACAACCACAAGATACTGATAATGAAAAATGTCTGTGCGATCAAGGCTCAATCAAACGGAGCCGATCGTATTGCATGTACTGAAAATGAAAAATGTCTGTGCGATCAAGGTTCAATCAAACGGAGCCGATCGTATGTGGGCACGCCGGGTTCACGCTCATAATGAAATGGGGAACATGCTCAACGCTCATAATGTAATGGGGAGCGGCGGCCTATGAAATTGCATGTACTGAAAATAATAAACAATAATTACTCAAACAGTTTACACATGGAACCTCTCATAACCGCCAGATAATGCTTCTGATCCTTTGACAAGAATACTTATATATAGGAAGTACCAGCGGCGTATCCACCATATTCTTGTCAAATTCCCATTGGCTTTATCCTTAAGTTATGATTGGTTCTATGTGATAAAGAAAAACATAAAACTAAACGATTGGAGTTGAATCTGGATTTTCGGTGAAGAGGACTAGTTGGGTATCTTCGTTTGGGCCGTCATTATCTTCGACAGGATTGGCGTTGATGTTGCAAACTCTTCCCCTTGCTGGTGGCCTAGTGATTGGATTTTCTTGATTTACTTGGTTAACTGGGTTTGACTGAGCTTGAGTGTTGATGATGTTAACCAATCGAGGGCACGTGTTTCTAAAGTGGGTAGGGTCCCCACAATTGAAACAAGCTCGAACATATGGGAACATGGGGTATTGGGGTTGTTGATAGGTTTGGATCATGTTTTGAGTAGGGGGAGAGATTTGGTTTTGAAAGGTGCGGCAAACCTTGCTCAAATGACCATAGCGTCCACAAGTTGCACATAGTCGACAAGGTAAGGTAAGGGGATGGTGATAAAAACAGTTGTTGCATCGAGGGTGAGGTCCAAGATATGGTTTCTTATTTGGGTAAGTTGAGTTGGGTGCCACTTGAGTGATTGGGATAGCTTGGATGGGTATGGCGTGTGAAATTGGTTGATTTCGTTGGATAGCAGCGAAAAGTTGCCCGTCTCTTTTCTCTTAGAAGGGGGTTGAGAAGGGGATTCGATTTGGGTGTAGTCGGAGGTTTCAGTCGATGCTTTATCCTTCTTCTTCTCCTCCTTGAAATCTTTGTTCCGGATTCAGTTCTCGGTGAGCGCTGTTGCTAGCTCCATTGCTGCTTCCAAGGTTGCAGGCGTGGTACATATTACAGAGTCTTGAATCTTTGACGGAAGACCACGAATGTAGTGCTCGATCAAACGGTAGAGGGGAGTGAACATGTTGGGAACCATTTGATGTAACTCGAGGAATCTTTTGTTGTACGTGGTGTGGTCGCCTTCCCTTTGCTTCAACAAATAGAACTCATCTTCTAATTTCTTGATTTCGCTCCTTGGGCAAAATCGTCTGGTCATGATTTCCTTTAATTCATTCCAAGTTAAAGTCATAGCATCTTCAACACCTCGTTTGGCCTTCTCTGTATTCCACCAAGTAAGTGCTATTCCATATAAACGACCGGTAGCATATCGCACTTTGCGATCATCGGGGCAATCGCAATTTAGAAAAATGTTCTCCATTTCTTCAAACAAATGGAGGAGAGCAGTGACACCTTCAGTCCCTTTGTATTTTGGAGGGTCGCATGATTTGAAATGCTTGTAGGTGCATTTAGTGGTATTTGGGGGAGGGTTGATAACGTGTTGATCTTCTTGATTGACAGGATTAGCGGTAAGTGCTTGTTGGACTTGGATTACAATGTTGGGTATTACGACAGCCATTTGTTTAGCGATTAGGGCAGCCATGCGCTCGCGGGCTTTTCCTGCTCTCATCTTCCTACGGGCGTGGTTAGAAGACATCTACAAGGAATACATGTCAAGAGTATGAGTTGGATGCTTTTGGGATCATGGGTCGCACATAGGAATGAACATTCATAAAATAATTATAGAAAAATAAATCTACTACATCCATAGGATGTCTTGGGCTTTGCTCGTCATTAGGCCTTACATGCCGCCATACTTCACCTTCGTAATCATGTGGGCCCCATGAATACCGGGTTTTTCAATTGGTTTGCATGTGTTAGCCTGGTTACTTACACTAAAACCCGGAGAAAATCGAGAAATATGTATATAACACATGAGATTCGGAATGTGTCCAGGTGTAGACACGGTGACACCTCAAAGTGGGGTTAGTTCGAACGACGTTTGGTGTGGCATGCTTTGGCCTAATAGGTCCTTCGTACTCTCATCGTTAGTCCCCAGGTAGGCAAACTGGTCCGTTATATTGGATTTATACGAATGCCAACCTAGACAGGACGTTCCGACTACCGGTACTTGTACCCTTCCAGTTACTACATGCCCTTCGCAGAACTTACTTTGATGAGATTTGAAAATTGTAACAAAATCTTTGAATAACGAGAGTATGAAAATGATTTGGATATATGAACATTGAAATATGTATAATGAATATGTATATAAGTATGTATGTTTGACTGTAAGTATAAACAAATATGAAACAAATAAATATCATAAGTTTGTATGTAACCACCTAAACAATTAAAATTTAGGCAAACTATAGTATAGGCTCTAAGGGTCTAATAACCTATCCTATATCCCTATAGTCATGGCTCTGATACCAATCTGTCACACCTCGACCCGCAGCGGAAAAGGTGATCGGGGCATGATTGGGTTATCATCAAAGCTCATGACATTTATTTTAACGTTTCATATTCATTAATTCAATTTAATGGAAATTTACAATCATAATTTCATCATGACCTAAACATCAATCTAAGCTTCTTTGTTTTCTTCTAAGGCATTTCCTATGTTTTCCTTGCTTCATCCTGCTCACCTGTATCATGTGTAAAAATGGTTTTTGGATCAACAAAAAGTTGGCGAGTGAATCCTATGGAAAACATTTGAACAAGTTTATTTAATTGATTATAAAATAAAGTGCACAACCACACATGAGTAAAAATAGATGTAAACTCATTCACCAATCAATTTAATATTAAACATTACACACATGAACAATAATGGATCGTTTAGAGGCACGCGTTGCTCAACTCGTCTCTCACGAGGAACTGATGGGCCTAATGAATGAATTACATAAACTTGACAATATGAAATACATAACTACAAACAATATAAACTCAATAATACGCACACGAACAATAATGGATTTGTTTTGAGGCACGTGTTGCTCAACTCATCTCACACGAGGAACTGATGGGCCTAATGAATGAATTTCATATAAAATAGACAAAATGAAATACATAACTACAAGAAATGTATACAATCTAAGTTTAGATCACAATATGGTATGGCATAAGTTTAAATAAACGAGTTAATTTTATGACACATGACACACCCCAAAACGTGTAATTAAAAAGGGGAGTTGTAAGATTCACTCACAGTGGGTGCGTTCGGTTGATAATGTTGAATGCACGCGAAGTTGGTTTTAACCACGAGTGAAATTAACCTAGATAATGGCATAATGGTTTGGTAAGTAAACGGATTTTATTAATCTATTTTAGTAGGATTGTTGGGTGTATTTTTGTGAGTTTAAGGCTATTTTCTAACCTTAAAAATGTTATTTTTAAGTATTTTTAATTGATTTTTAAATAAAATAAATATATAAAAATAATAAAAAATGTTGACTTTTTGACCGTTGACCGTTTACCATTGACCTTTGACTTTGACTGTTGACCGGTTCGTATGCGTGTATGTGTGCGCTGGGTGAGGCTCGAACCCGAGACCTCCCGTACGCGTGCACGCAGCTCTACCAACTGAGCTACGTGTCTAACCCGAAATATTTCTGTTTTTAATTATATTTATATACTTATTAGATTAAACTGAAAATCATTTATTTTTAAAAACGATTTAATGCGTCGGACCGGTGCGCTCCACAGGTCTCGAACCCGGGACCTGTGGGTTGAGTTAACACACAGTCCACTGCTGGACTGTGTGTCTAACTTGTTAAATAAACCGATTTTTATTATACTTATATACAAACTAAACAATTTCATTTCTGTCTTAAATAAAAAGTTTAATAATTGTCCGGACCGGTGCAGTAGCCCGGACTCGAACTCGTGTCCTGTGATTAAACATTCACACAGTCCACCACTGGACTGTGTGTCTAACTTGGTTATTATTCTGGTTTTTATTAAACTTAACATGTAACAGCGGTGACTCCGGTTCGGTTAAAAAAAGGACATTTTTAATAAGGCAAGCATGCGTGGGACAAGTATCGAACTCGAGGCGTCTGAGTGTTTACTGTGCACACAGTCCATCGCTGGACTGTGTGTCTAACCCGAGTTATATCTTGATTTATATTAAACTTATACACTACAGAAACTTCGTCTTCTTCGTTGAATTTAACCAGAAACGAAGTCCGACTGGTTCGTTGATTTAATCATGTTCTTTTAGTGTTTTGAGGTTAATTACAGGTGAGATATATAAAAAGAATGAAAGATTTAAGCGTAAGGTATACCGACTGGACTCCTCTGTTTCTCCGGCGAAATTCCGGTGACAACAGAAACTTCCGGCGACGTGTGTCCTGCGGCAAAGAGTCTTCAGCAAGCTTGAAATGGATGTGGGTGACTTCGGTATAAGCTCTGGGGGTTCAGTAGGGCTTAGAAGTGAAGGGTTCGGTTTTCCGGCGATGTGCAGAATTTTTCCGGCGAGTGGAATTACGTCGGGTAAAGGTGCGGTTTTGAGCGAAAAAGCTTGCAGAGGTTCGAGGAGGTATTTATAGGGCAGGTTATCGATGAATTTGGTCCAATTTCCGACTTGATTCGTCGGTTAGAAACTCTCCGGCGGTTATAGCTTGTGTCGCGGGTTCATGAGTCGGTTATAACCGATGCAGTGATTAAGGTTTACGTTATAACTGAAGAAACCGTCAATTCTTGGCGGTTAGTCGGGATTTCCGACGACTGCAATTGGGCGCGCCGATTTTGAATTCGAGAATTATAATATGTATTAATTGTTTCCATTAATTAACAAGAAATACAAGTGGCGCAGTGGTTGGAGAGTTGAGTGTTAAGTTGTTGTTTGAACCGCTGGCTGACCCGGGTTCGAAACCCGGCAGCAGCTTTTCATTTTTATTTCCTTATTTTTAACAGTTTTTCAAAAACAAATTATATATTCCAATATATTTATTAATTATGTATCGTTTAAAATTATTTTGGGCATTAAATTCGCAACAAAATTTTTAACTGATTGTTCGGTTAATAAACGGAGCGGGTTTGGTAAATCCGGTTTTTGACGGATGTTACAGCCTTTTTGGCCAAAACGAACTATTCCCTTCCACGGTGATACTTTTAAAAGTACTTGGTCACCAATGTTATATTCCAAGGGCTTTCGTCGTTTGTCTGCATAACTCTTTTGATGACTTTGTGCCGCTAGAAGATTGTTTCGAATTTGATGGATCTTGTCTGTTGTTTCTTGTATTAATTCTGGACCGGTGATTTGAGCTTCTCCAATTTCGTGCCAACATATTGGTGATCGGCACTTACGACCATATAACGCTTCGAAAGGTGCCATGCCGATACTTGAATGATAGCTGTTGTTGTACGAAAATTCAACTAATGGTAGATGAGCGTCCCAATTCCCTTTGAAGTGTATGACACATGCTCGAAGCATGTCTTCAAGAGTTTGAATGGTGCGTTCAGATTGTCCATCAGTTTGAGGATGATAAGCGGTACTGAGGTCTATTCGTGTACCCAAAGCGGCTTGTACGGCTTGCCATGTTCGTGAAGTGAAACGTCCATCACGATCTGAAATAATGCTTAACGGTACACCATGACGGCTTACGATTTCGCTAATGTAGATACGAGCTAACTTCTCATTCTTGAAGTCCTCGCGAATCGGAATGAAGTGAGCTGATTTTGTAAGACGATTAGTGATTACCCATATAGTGTCATATCCACCAGAAGTGCGAGGTAACCCGGTAATGAAGTCCATGGTTATGTTTTCCCACTTCCATATATGTATTTCAGGTTGGACTAGAAGTCCTGAGGGTCTTTGATGTTCAGCTTTGACTTTAGAACAGGTAAGGCACTTGGAAACAAAAACAGCAATATCCTTTTTCATGCCAGGCTACCAGTAGGTGTATCGAAGGTCTTGATCCATCTTGTCGGCTCCTGGGTGTACAGAGTATCGTGTCTTGTGCGCCTCTTTCATAAGGAAATCGCGAAGGTTATTGTGATCGGGAATCCATATGCGATCTAGATAATACAGAATGCCGTCAGATTTTGTTTCGAGTTTAAGTTCTGCTCCACAAGATAACTCATTGCGTATGTCGTATTCTGTTATGGAAACATGTTGAGCTTCTCGGATTTGATCTTTGATGTCGGTTATGATTTGCGAACATAGAAGACGAATGGAGTTCGCATAACCCTTTCGACTGAGTGCATCGGCCACCACATTTGCTTTGCCAGGATGATACCGAATTTCACAGTCGTAGTCATTAAGAAGTTCGACCCATCTTCGTTGCCTCATATTCAACTCCTTTTGGTTAAAGATATGTTGGAGGCTCTTGTGGTTAGTGTAAATTTCACACTTGGTACCATAGAGGTAATGTCTCCCTATCTTAAGAGCGAACACAACGGCTCCAAGTTCTAGGTCGTGGGTAGTGTAGTTCTTCTCATGAGTTTTGAGTTGCCTAGAAGCATAGGCTATCACTTTCCCCCTTTGCATTAATACACAGCCTAGTCCCTGCCCTGATGCGTCGCAATATACTACAAAGTCATCGCAACCTTCGGGGAGTGTGAGGATAGGTGCGTCACAAAGCTTTTGCTTAAGGGTTTGGAAGGCTTTTTCTTGTTTAGGTCCCCATATGTAGGGTTTTCCTTTATGTGTCAAAGCCGTGAGTGGTACAGCGATACGAGAGAAATTTGATATGAAACGGCGATAGTAACCAGCCAAACAAAGGAATGATCTTACTTCGGTTGGTGTACGTGGCGCTTGCCATTCTTGTACTGCTTTGATCTTTGAGGGGTCGACATGTATTCCCTTGTCATTGACGACATGTCCAAGGAATTTTACTTCTTTTAACCAGAATTCGCATTTGGAGAATTTAGCGTAGAGCTTTTCGGTTCTTAAGAGCGTGAGGATGAGTCGAAGGTGTCGTTCATGATCAGTCTTAGACTTTGAGTAAATGAGAATGTCATCGATGAAGACTATAACAAAACGATCGAGATAGGGTTTGCAGACCCTGTTCATTAGATCCATGAAGACAGCTGGAGCGTTGGTTAGACCAAATGGCATGACAACGAATTCATAGTGACCATAACAAGTTCGGAAGGCGGTCTTTGGGACGTCTTCTTCATGTACTCTGAGTTGATGATAGCTAGAACGAAGTTCGATCTTTGAAAAACAGGTGGCACCCTGGAGTTGGTGTAGAAGATCATCGATGCGAGGTAATGGATAGCGGTTCTTGACCGTTAATTTGTTGAGTTCTCTGTAATCGATACACATGCGAAACGTTCCATCTTTCTTCTTTACAAACAGAACAGGTGCACCCCAAGGTGATGAGCTAGGACGAATGAATCCTTTGTCGGTCAGTTCTTGTAATTGACTGGCTAGCTCTTGCATTTCGGATGGGGCTAACCTATAAGGAGATTTCGCGACGGGTGTAGCACCAGGTATAAGATCAATGCGGAATTCGACTTCTCTCTTGGGAGGAAGTCCTGAGATGTCGTCGGGAAAGACTTGCGGGAATTCTTTCACTACGGGTATATCTTCGAGTTTCTTCTCTTTGTTTCCCTTCTTGACAACGTGAGTTAGAAATGCTACATAATTCTTGTCACACCCCGACCCGCAGTGGAAAAGGTGATCGGGGCATGATTGGGTTTTCATCAAAGCTCATGACATTTATTATAATGTTTCATATTTATTATTACAATTTAAAAGGAATCATACAATCAAATCAAACAATTACAACATTTTTAATACATCCTTCTAAACTTCATTATTTTTCTTCTAAGGCAATTTCCTATGTTTTCCTTGCTTCATCCTGTTCACCTGTATCATGTGTAAAAATGGTTTTTTTTGGGTCAACAAAAAGTTGGCGAGTGAACCTTGTCCGAAAACATTTATTATTTATTTCTTGTTGTATTTAATATGGAAAAAGTTGCGCAATAATCATATATGAACAAACGTAAGTAAACATACAATAACAAACAAATGGCATACAATATCAAACAAATAACATACAATAACAAACAAATGGCATACAATATCAAACAAATAACATACAATAACAAAACGCCTTGCATGAATATGTAACATGAATGACAATGTAAATGTTGGCAACGTCTCGTTCACCCTCATAGGTAATGGGGAACGGCTCACGCTCATAGGTAATGGGGAGCAGACGGCCTATGATGAAATGTATGTGCGATCAAGGCTCAATCAAACGTATGTTGGCACGCCTGGTTCACGCTCATAGGTAATGGGGAACAGCTCAAGGCTCATAGGTAATGGGGAGCGGCGGCCTATGAAAATGTATGTACTGAAAATGATAAAATTAATCTAAACAATAATCACACAAACAGATAATACATGATGAATACACATTTGTTCATGGATATGATAGATGCACAATAGTTTAAATGTGATAAATAATAAGACACATGATACACCCCAAAAACATGATTAAAACGGGGAATTTGTAGAGATTCACTCACCTTGGGTGCGTTCGGTGAATGATGTTGAATGCGCACGAGTTTAGAGGATTGATCGACGAGGAATAACTAACCTAATTAATAACGAAAAATTAAGGTAAATAAATGGATTTTATTAACAAATTTTAATAGGATTTTTGGATATATTTTTGTGAGTTTAAGGCTATTTTCTAACTTTAAAATGTTATTTTTAAGTATTTTTAATTGATTTTAAATTTAAATAATTAAATAAAATAATAAAAAATGTTGATTTTTGACCATTGACCGTTGACTTGTTGACCGTTGACCGTTGACCGGTTCGGTCGGTTATATGTGTGCGCTGGGTGAGACTCGAACCCGTGACCTCCCGTACGCGTGCACGCAGCTCTACCAACTGAGCTACGTGTCTAACCCGAAATATTTCTGTTTTTAATTATAATTATATACTATTTAACTTAATCCGAAATTCATTTATTTTTAAAAAGGTTTTAATGTATCGACTCGGTGCTCTCCACAGGACTCGAACCCGGAACCTGTGGTTTAGTTTGGCACACAGTCCACCGCTGGACTGTGTGTCTAACTTGGTAAATATTGTAGTTTTTATTATACTTAACATCTTACTGAGTTAACCCGGTTCGGTAAAAAAAAGGCATTTTTATTTCAAGAGAGTGAGGTTGGGACAGGAATTGAACTCGCGACGTGTATGTATTTGTTTGCACAGAGTCCACCGCTGGACTGTGTGTCTAACCCGTTCATAAAACTGATTTTAATTAATCTTATAACATAACTGAACTTCGTCTTCTTCGTTCAAAACACAGACATCGGTCAAAGCAACTGTTTCTTGTTTAATTCGTTTAACGAATATTATGAGCAATTGAAAAGTGATGAACGGAGAGGGTTTGGGGAAAGAAAGTACCGGAACAGGTCGTCGTTCTCAGAACTCCGGCAAAGGTTCGTCGGCTCTGTTTGTGAACTTCGGCTGTTAGAATCAATTAACAGTCTTGTTCGATTAGTTATGAAATTGAGGTACTTAAACAAGGATTAACAGAAGTTTGAAGGGTTATACCGATTCACAGCGTGAGATCAGAAAATTTCAGAAGTTTTCCGGCGAGAGTTGAATATTCCGGCTACGTCGTCTGGGATTGATTCTGATGGTTGGATTGAAGTTAGTAACAGTCTAACAACGGATTGAAACGGAAAGAGTCGAGGTATTTACCGTGTAGATGAAATCTCGGTTTTCCGGCGACTTGCAGAGATTTTCCGGCGAGTGAAATTACGTCGAGAATTGGTGTGATTGTGAGGGAAAAGGTTATCAGAGGTTAGAGGGTGTATTTATAGGGAAGAACATCGACGAATTTGGTCTGATTACCGTCTTGATTCGTTGGTCAAAATTTCCGGCGGTTATGACTAATGTCGCGGACTGGACATCGGTTATAACTGATGTAATAGTTATTATACGCGTTAAGTCACAAGAAACCGAAGGTGTAGGGCGAAATCGTCGGGATTTCCGACGACTGCGAATTGGGCGCGACTTGGACTGGATTTGATTTCTGTGTTTCATTATTTGAATTAATTGTTTCGATATGTTATCAAATAACCAAAGTGGCGGAGTGGTTGGATTAGTGAGAGTTAAGACTTGTGGATTCCCGGCTGACCCGGGTTCGAAACCCGGCATCAGCAATATATTTTTATTTCATTATTTTTAGTGAATTTTCAATTATAAATTTTATATTCTAATACAATTATTAATTATGTATCGTTTAAAATTAATTTGAGCATTAAATTCGCAACGAAACTTTTAACTGGATGTTCGGTTAATAAACGAAGCGGGTTTGGTCAACCCGGTTTTTGACGGATGTTACAGTATCCCCTACTTTTAGAAATTTCGTCCCGAAATTTAAGTAGTGGCATGTTTGACTCAAAAGGATGGTGTTTTAATTTGACAATTGCATACTTAGAAGGGGTAAGAGTTTAAATTTTTGTTTGAGGCGGTAACGTTCCTTGTAAGGGTTGAGTACCCTGCTACAGGAATCGCTTTTTGTTGCCTACGGTAAAGGATATTTAGAAATAGTGTTGATTGACCAAGTATAATTTCATGCACAAGAGTTTGGATACGTTTGGAAAGATACGGTTATATCCTAAAACAAAACTAAAACCTACATGGAATTTCTCATAACCGCCTGACAATGCCTCTGATCCTTTGGCAAGAATACTTATATAGGAAGTACCAGCGGCGTATCCACCATATTCTTGTCAAATTTTCATTGGTTTTATCAGTAAGTTATGATTAGTCCTATGTGAATCTAAAACATAAACAAACACAATCAACCAAAACTCGAGTCTTAATTCTGATAGTATACATGTTTGAATGATGACAGTTCCTCTCTCGTTTGTTATGATGGAGAGGTTAGTCTATGTAGAAGTGAGACACAGCCCAACTTCTTTAAATAATGAGATTGAAATACGTTGAGATGTATGACGATGTGAATGTTAAATCAACGAGTATAAAACAAACTTCAACTGTGACATTACTAAATCCTACATGGAACTTCTCATAATCGCCTGACAATGCCTCTGATCATTTGGCAAGAATACTTATATATAGGAAGTACCAGTGGCGTATCCACCGTATTCTTGTCAAATTTTCATTGGCTTTATCAGTAAATTATGATTAGTTCTATGTGACTCTAAAACATAAACAAACACAATCAACCAAAACTTGAGTCTTAATTCTGATAGTATACATGTTTGAATGATGACAGTACCTCTCTCGTTTGTTATGATGGAGAGGTTAGTCTATGTAGAAGTGAGACACAGCCCAACTTCTTTGCATGATGAGATTGAAATACGTTGAGATGTATGATGATGTGGATGTTAAATCAACGAGTATAAAACAAAACTGAAATAGTAATTCGCATTAAGATTCTTGGATTCAATTTCCAATTTATAAATGAGATACGTGAAGATTGAGATAAACATAAATAAAACATAAACACTAAACGGTTGGAGTTGAATTCTTGATTTTTGGTGAAGAAACTAGTTGGGTGGTTCGTCATTATCTTCAACAGGATTGGCGTTGATGTTGAAAACTCTTCCTCTTGCTGGTGGCCTAGTGGTTAGGTTTTCTTGATTTGCTTGGTTAACTGGGTTTGCTTGGGCTGGGGCGTTTATGATGTTAACCAATCGAGGGCACGTGTTTCTAAAGTGGGTAGGGTCGCCACAATTGAAACAAGCTCGAACATATGGAAGCATGGGATATTGGGGTTGTTGATATGTTTGGATCATGTTTTGAGTAGGGGGTGAGGTTTGGTTTTGAGGGGTGCGGCAACCCTTGCTCGAATGACCATAGCGTCCACAATTCGCACATAGTCGACAAGGTAAGGTAAATGGATGGTGATAAGAACAGGTATTGCATTGAGGGTGAGGTCCAAAGTAAGGCTTCTTATTTGGGTAAGTTGAGTTGGGTGCTACTTGAGTGATTGGGATAGCTTGGAGGGGTACGGCTTGTGAGGCTGGTTGATTTCGTTGGGTGACAGCGAAAAGTTGCCCATCTCGTTTTCTCTTAGAAATGGGTTGAGAAGGGGATTCGGTTTGGGTGGAGTTCGAGGTTTCAGTTGACACTTTATCCTTCTTCTTCTCCTCCTTGAAGTCTTTATTCCGAATGCGGTTCTCGGTGAGCTCTGTAGCTAACTCCATTGCTGCTTCCAAAGTTGCAGGTGTGGTACTTATTACAGAGTCTTGAATTTTTGAAGGAAGACCTCGAATGTAGTGCTCGATCAAACGGTAAAGAGGAGTGAACAAGTTGGGAACCATTTGATTTAATTCAAGGAATCTCTTGTTGTATGTGGTGTGGTCGCCTTCTTTTTGTTTCAAAGAATAGAACTCATCCTCCAATTTCTTGATTTCGCTTCTTGGGCAAAACCGTCTTGTCATGATTTCCTTCAACTCTTCCCAAGTCAAAGTCATAGCATCTTCAACACCTCGTTTGGCCTTCTCTGTATTCCACCATGTAAGTGCTATTCCAAGTAAACAACCGGTAGCATATCGCACTTCGCGATCATCGGGGCAATCGCGATTTAGAAAAGTGTTTTCCATTTCCTCAAACCAATGGAGGAGAGCGGTGACACCTTCAGTCCCCTCGTATTTTGGAGGGTCGCAGGATTTGAAATGCTTGAAGGTGTATTTGGTGGTAATTGGGGGAGGATTGACAATGTTTTGATCTTCTTGATTGACGGATTAGCGGTAAGGGCTTGTTGGATTTGAACTACAATGTTGGGTATCACGGCAGCCATTTGTTGAGCGATTTGGGCAGCCATACGCTCGCGAGCTTTTCCTGATCTCATTTTCCTACGAGCGAGACTAGAAGACATCTACAAGGAATACATATCAAGAGTATGAGTTGGATGTTTTTGGGATCATGTGTCATATTTAGGAATGAGCATTCATAAAATAAATATAACATAATAAATCTACTACATCCATAGGATGTCTTGGGCTTTGCTCGTAATTGGGCCTTGCATGCCGCCATACTTCACTTTCGTAATCATGTGGGCCCCCATGATTACCGGGTTTTTCGTAAGGTTCGCATGTGTTAGCCTGGTTACGTAAACTAAAACCCGGAGAAAATCGAGAAATAAGTATGTAACGTATGATATTCGGAATGTATCCAGGTGTGGACACGGGGACACCTCAAAGTGGGGTTAGTTCGAACAACGTTTGGGGTGGCATGCTTTGGCCTAATAGGTCCTTCGTACTCTCATCGTTAGTCCCCAGGTAGGCAAACTGGTCCGTTATATTGGATATATACGAATGCCAACCTAGACAGGACGTTCCGACTACCGGTACTTGTACCCTTACAGTTACTACATGTCCGTCGCAGAACTCACTTTGATGAGATTTGAAAAATGAAAAATGCGACAAAATCTTGAATAACGGAAGTATGAAGATGAATTGAATATGTGAACATTGAAATATGTATGATGAATATGTATGTAAGTATGTATGTTTGACTGTAAGTATAATCCACTATGTATCACAAAATGTAGTATCGGAAGTGTTTGCATGCATTTGCGTATGTAATAAATATGAAAGAAATAAACATAATGAGTTTGCATATAACCACATAAACAATTAAAATCTAATCAACTATAGTATAGGCTCTAAGGGTCTAATAACCTATCCTATATCCCTATAGTCATGGCTCTGATACCAATCTGTCACACCCCGACCCGCAGCTGAAAAGGTGATCGGGGCATGATTGGGTTTTCATCAAAGCTCATGACATTTATTATAATGTTTCATATTTATTATTACAATTTAAAAGGAATCATACAATCAAATCAAACAATTACAACATGTTTAATACATCCTTCTAAACTTCATTATTTTTCTTCTAAGGCAATTTCCTATGTTTTCCTTGCTTCATCCTGTTCACCTGTATCATGTGTAAAAATGGTTTTTTTTGGGTCAACAAAAAGTTGGCGAGTGAACCTTGTCCGAAAAATTTATTATTTATTTCTTGTTGTATTTAATATGGAAAAAGTTGCGCAATAATCATATATGAACAAACGTAAGTAAACATACAATAACAAACAAATGGCATACAATATCAAACAAATAACATACAATAACAAACAAATGGCATACAATATCAAACAAATAACATACAATAACAAAACACCTTGCATGAATATGTAACATGAATGACAATGTAAATGTTGGAAACGTCTCGTTCACGCTCATAGGTAATGGGGAACGGCTCACGCTCATAGGTAATGGGGAGCAGACGGCCTATGATGAAATGTATGTGCGATCAAGGCTCAATCAAACGGAGCCGATCGTATGTTGGCAAGCCTGGTTCACGCTCATAGGTAATGGGGAACTGCTCAACGCTCATAGGTAATGGGGAGCGGCGGCCTATGAAAATGTATGTACTGAAAATGATAAAATTAATCTAAACAATAATCACACAAACAGATAATACATGATGAATACACATTTGTTCATGGATATGATAGATGCACAATAGTTTAAATGTGATAAATAATAAGACACATGATACACCCCAAAAACGTGATTAAAACGGGGAATTAGTAGAGATTCACTCACCTTGGGTGCGTTCGGTGAATGATGTTGAATGCGCACGAGTTTAGAGGATTGATCGACGAGGAATAACTAACCTAATTAATAACGAAAAAGTAAGGTAAATAAATGGATTTTATTAACAAATTTTAATAGGATTTTTGGATATATTTTTGTGAGTTTAAGGCTGTTTTCTAACAATGTTAGTTTTAAGTATTTTTAATTGATTTTTAATTTAAATAATTAAATAAAAATAATAAAAAATGTTGATTTTTGACCCATTGACCGTTGACTTGTTGACCGTTGACCGGTTCGGTCGGTTATATGTGTGCGCTGGGTGAGACTCGAACCCGTGACCTCCCGTACGCGTGCACGCAGCTCTACCAACTGAGCTACGTGTCTAACCCGAAATATTTATGTTTTTAATTATATTTATATACTATTTAACTTAATCCGAAATTCATTTATTTTTAAAAAGGTTTTAATGTATCGACTCGATGCTCTCCACAGGTGTCACACCCCGACCCGCAGCGGATAAGGTGATCGGGGCATGATTGGGTTATCATCAAAGCTCATGACATTTATTAAACGTTTCATATTCATTAATACAATTTAAATGGAAATTTACAATAATGTTACAACATGATCTAACTAACAATCTAACTTCTTTGTTCTCTTCTAAGGCATATCCTATGTTATCCTTGCTTCAACCTGTTCACCTGTATCATGTGTAAAAAGGTTTTTGGATCAACATAATGTTGGCGAGTGAATCCTATGGAAAACATTTGAACAATTTATTTAAATTGATTATGAAATATGTGCACAACCAAACATGAGTAAAATTAGATGTAACTTGATCAACAATCATAAGATGTTAAATGAAACACTCATGAATAATAATGGAACAATTAAAGGCACGCGATGCTCAACTCGTCTCTCACGAGGAACTGAGGGGCCTGATGAATGAATTGCATAAACATGATAATATGAATAACACAACTACAAACAATATAAACTCAATGATACGCACATGAACAATAATGAAATTGATATGAAGCACGCGATGTTCTACTCGTCTCCCACGAGGAACTGATGGGCTTAATGTATGAGTTTCATATGACTTGACAAATGGCAATAAGTAAATCACAACAATAAAAACAATCTAAGTTTAAGTCATGATGTGGTATGGCACAAGTTTAAATAAATAAATTAATTAATTTCATAACACATGACACACCTCAAAACGTGTAATTTAAAAGGGGGAATTGTAAGATTCACTCACAGTGGGTGCGTTCGGTTGATGACGTTGAATGCACGCGAAGTGGTTTTAACCACGAGTGAGATTTAACCTAGATAAATTGCATTATGGTTTGGTAAGTAAACGGATTTTATTAAACTATTTTAGTAGGATTGTTGGGTGCATTTTTGTGAGTTTGAGGCTATTTTCAAATCTTAAAAATGTTATTTTTAAGTATTTATAATTGATTTTTAATTAAAATAATTAAATAAAAATAATAAAAATATTTTATTTTTTTCTGACCGTTGACTGACCAGTTGACCGTTGACCTGACCGTTGACCGGTTCGATGGCAGATTATTGTGCGCTGAGTGAGGCTCGAACCCGAGACCTCTCGTACGCGTGCACGCAGCTCTACCAACTGAGCTACGTGTCTAACCCGTTATATATCCGATTTTAATTACATATATACATTAATTAGAATTAAACAGAAATCCTTTTTATTTTAAAAACGGTTTAAACGAAACGGTCATGCACTCCACAGGTCTCGAACCCGGGACCTGTGGTTTAATCCAACACACAGTCCACCGCTGGACTGTGTGTTCAACATGTTATATCATTCGGTTTTTATTATACTTAAGTACTAATTATTTATTTCCTTTTCTGCCTTAATTAAAAAGAAGAGATAATGGTCCGAGTCGGTGCTGAAGACCGGACTCGAACTCGTGACCAGCGATATAAACAAACACACAGTCCACCGCTGGATTGTGTGTCTAACTTGGTTATTATTCCGGTTATTAATATACTTAACATATATCTAAGGCGACTCCGGTTTAGTAAACAAAAATGGATTTTTATTAAGGCAGCGTGTGTGAGACGGGAATCGAACTCGAGACCTTTGCATTATTAACGTTTTATGTGCACACAGTCCACCGCTGGACTGTGTGTCTAACCCGATTAATTTTATGATTTATATTATACTTATAACATACTGAAATTCATCGTCTTCTTCATCTAGTTTGAACCAGAATCGGAAATCGACGGGTTTAAGATTCTTATCAGTTTATTAGCGTTTTACAGTTGATTAAGGTGAGATAATTGTGAAAAAGGAAAAGAAATTTGGCGGAGAATTATACCGACTGGATCCTCTGTTTTCCGGCAGAACTCCGGCGACAGAATTCAACTCCGGCGTCAGGTGTCTTGCAGCAGCAAGTCTCCGGAAATCTTGGAAAGAGTAAGGGTGACTTCGGTATAAACTTAGGAGGTTCAGAAAAACTCGGCAGTGGGGAAACCGGTTTTCCGGCGACGAACAGGTTTATTCCGGCGAGTGGAATTACGCCGAGAAAAGGTGTGATTTTTGAGCGAAGTGTTTGTCGTCGGTTGTGGGTCAATTTATAGAAGAAAAACGAGATGTATTTGGTCTGATTTCGGACTGTGTTCGTTATTTAAATTTTCCGGCGGTTTTGATTTTGGTCGCGGACTTCAAACATCGGTTATAACCGATATCTGGTTAATGGTTTACGTTATAACGTAAATTTGTAGTTAAGACTCGCGAGAATTCCGGGATTCCGACGACTGAACCGTTTGGGCGCCGGTTTTGAATTCGTAAAGTCATTTTATGAATTAAATGATTCTATTAATTAACAAACGGAACATGTGGCGCAGTGGTTTGTGTGTGCGGTGATAAGTCGTTGAACTGACTCGGTACAGACCCGGGTTCGAAACCCGGCAGAAACAAATCATTTTTATTTTGCGATTTTTGACAGTTTTTCAAAAACTAAATATATAATCCCGTATAATAATTGATTACGGATCGTTTTAAAATATTTTGGGAATTTAATTCGCAACGAAAATTTTGACTGACTGTTCGGTTGATAAACGGAGCGGGTTTGGTAAATCCGTTTTTGACGGATGTTACAACAGGTCTCGAACCCGGGACCTGTGGTTTAGTTTGGCACACAGTCCACCGCTGGACTGTGTGTCTAACTTGGTAAATATTCTAGTTTTTATTATACTTAACATCTTACTGAGTTAACCCGGTTCGGTAAAAAAAAGGCATTTTTATTTCAAGAGAGTGAGGTTGGGACAGGAATCGAACTCGCGACGTGTATGTATTTGTTTGCACACAGTCCACCGCTGGACTGTGTGTCTAACCCATTCATAAAACTGATTTTAATTAATCTTATAACATAACTGAACTTCGTCTTCTTCGTTCAAAACACAGACATCGGTCAAAGCAACTGTTTCTTGTTTAATTCGTTTAACGAATATTATGAGCAATTGAAAAGTGATGAACGGTGAGGGTTTGGGGAAAGAAAGTACCGGAACAGGTCGTCGTTCTCAGAACTCCGGCAAAGGTTCGTCGGCTCTGTTTGTGAACTTCGGCTGTTAGAATCAATTAACAGTCTTGTTCGATTAGTTATGAAATTGAGGTACTTAAAGAAGGATTAATAGAAGTTTGAAGGGTTATACCGATTCACAGCGTGAGATCAGAAAATTTCAGAAGTTTTCCGGCGAGAGTTGAATATTCCGGCTACGTCGTCTGGGATTGATTCTGATGGTTGGATTGAAGTTAGTAACAGTCTAACAACGGATTGAAACAGAAAGAGTCGAGGTATTTACCGTGTAGATGAAATCTCGGTTTTCCGGCGACTTGCAGAGATTTTCCGGCGAGTGAAATTACGTCGAGAATTGGTGTGATTGTGAGCGAAAAGGTTATCAGAGGTTAGAGGGTGTATTTAAAGGGAAGAACATCGACGAAATTGGTTTGATTACCGTCTTGATTCGTTGGTCAAAATTTTCCGGCGGTTATGACTAATGTCGCGGACTGGACATCGGTTATAACTGATGTAATAGTTATTATACGCGTTAAGTCACAAGAAACCGACGGTGTAGGGCGAAATCGTCGGGATTTCCGACGACTGCGAATTGGGCGCAACTTGGACTGGATTTGATTTCTGTGTTTCATTATTTGAATTAATTGTTTCGATATGTTATCAAATGACCAAAGTGGCGAAGTGGTTGGATTAGTGAGAGTTAAGACTTGTGGATTCCTGGCTGACCCGGGTTCGAAACCCGGCATCAGCAATATATTTTTATTTCATTATTTTTAATGAATTTTCAATTATAATTTTATATTCTAATACAATTATTAATTATGTATCGTTTAAAATTAATTTGAACATTAAATTCGCAACGAAATTTTTAACTGGATGTTCGGTTAATAAACGAAGTGGGTTTGGTTAACCCGGTTTTTGACGGATGTTACAATTCTTGCGGAGATATTTTTGGGCTTGAAGACAGGACATCAGTTTGAGTCCTTTCGAAGGGGTTTCTCCAAAGATTCGTAGGGTTTGACCGTCTGCAAGAGGAATGCGAATGAACTTTTCGCGGTATACCACTTCAGCATGATGTTAGCTGAGCCAGTTCATACCAATTATAATGTCGAAACTTCCTAACTTCATAGGAATGAGGTCAACTAGGAAATCGTGATCATTTAGAGTGAGAGTACAGTTTCGGATAATGGAGCTTAATGAGACCGGTTTTCCGTCAGCAACTTCCACCGTTATGGATTCCATAAGTTTATCACGAGTTTGGTTGAGGATGGTTTCAAATTCTAAGGACACAAAACTCTTATCCGCGCCAGTATCAAATAACATGGATACATAACTACCATTTATGAGAAACGTACCGTTAACCACGTTGTTGTCGGCCCTAGCTTGGTTGGCGTTGATGTTAAAAGCTCTTCCTCTAGTAGGTGGAGGAGCTTGGTTAGCTTGGTTCACCGGATTTGCTTGAGCTTGAGCATGTATGATGTTCACCAAGCGTGGACAAGTGTTTCTAAATTGGTTTGGGTCTCCACAATTGTAGCAAGCCCGCATGAGTTGCATCATGGGGTAGTTGGGTTGGTAGTAGGTTTGGGCCGTATGTTGTGTAGGTGGTAGTAGTAGGGGTTGTTGGGCTTGACCCATTATTTGATGGTGGGTTTGGGTTGTGGGTTGGTTGCGGTTCATTCGCTGCAGTGAGCGGCAGGTTTGGATGGTGTGACCTGCACGGCCACAGCTGGTGCAATATTGACAGGGGTGTTCGGGAGAGTGATGGTATTGGCAACGGGTGCATTTTGGGTAGGGGCCGGAATATGGCCTTTTGTATGGTGCGGGTGAAGGGGCAACTTGAGTAATGGGTGCAGCAGGGATAGGGAAATTGGTTTGGGTGACAGCAAAATTTCTGGTATTTCGTTTCCTCTTGTTTGAAAACTTTGAGGAGGAGGTGGAATGGTTTGAAGTTTGGCCCTCAACGGGGGCTTTCTTTTTCTCCTCCTTGAATTTACCGTTTCTGATGCGATTCTCGGTAAGTTCGGTGGCTAATTCCATAGCAGCTTCGAGAGTTGCAGGCGAAGTACTGAGAACTGAGTCTTGAATTTTCGAGGGGAGGCCTCGAATATAGTGTTCAACCAAGCGGTATACTGGGGTGAACAAGTTAGGAACCATCTGGTTCAGCTCAAGAAATCTTTTGTTGTAGGAAGTATGGTCTCCTTCCTTTTGCTTCAGCGAGTGGAATTCGTCTTCCAACTTCTTGAGTTCGCTTCTTGGGCAGAAGCGTTTTGTCATTATTTCCCTTAACTCTTCCCACGTTAAGGCCATAGCGTCTTCAACTCCTCTTTTACCCTTCTCGGTGTTCCACCAGGTCAGGGCTACCCCAAATAGTCTCCCGGTTGCGTAACGTACCTTGCGATCCTCGGGACAATCGCAATTGAGGAAGGTGTTTTCCATTTCCTCAAATCAGTGGAGGAGAGCGGTGACACCTTTAGTCCCTTCATACTTTGGGGGATCCCAAGACTTGAAATGTTTGTAGGAGCACTTCTTGGAGGAAGGGTTGTCGATGTTTTGATCCTCTTGATTGGGTGGGTTGATAGGATTCGCGGTGAGAGCTTGTTGGACTTGTATTACAATATCAGGAAGTACCGCGGCCATTTGTTTTGCAATTTGAGTGGCCAAGCGTTCGTTTGACCTTCCTGACTTTCGTCCTCCACGTAGCTGCCTAGCCGACATCTACAGGAATATACATAGGAAGATGGTGAGTTTAAGGAGTGTTTAGGTGTCATGTGTCGTTTAAAATAATAAAATAACATAATCATCAATAATGCACTACATCCATAGGATGTCTTGGGTTTGCTCATGTTTGGGCGTCCAATGTCCCCCATACCATCGCCTGTATAGTCATGTGGGCCCCCATGACTATTGGCTTAGTAGGATTCACATTGTATTGGCGGTTTAACACTCGCATCACCCAAATGAAAACCATGAAATATGTTTGCGAAATGTATGGTCGGAGGGTGTCCAGGTGTAGACACAATGACAACTCAAAGTGGTGTTAGCTCACACGACGTTTGGTATAGCATGCTTTGGCCTAATAGGTCCTTCGTACTCTCATCGTTAGTCCCCAGGTAGGCAAACTGGTCCTTTATTTTGGATTTATACGAATGCCAAGCCTAGACAGGACGTTCCGACTACCGGTACTCGTACCCTTCCAGTTACTACATGCCCGTCATGAGAACTCACTTTGATGTGATTTGAAAATACAAAAATCGTTGTAAAAATCATATGAATTGTGAGGTGTGTGCTCCCATGGATATGATATGTTATGAGAATATGATTCATGATAAGCATCGTATAATAGTATGTATTTATGAACATGCTTGCATAACATTGAATGTAACAATAAACATAAAGCATATAAAATCATGAATTTTGCATGTAACACACAAACAATTTAAAAATTCTAATCAACTATAGTATAGGCTCTAAGGGTCTAATAACCTATCCTATATCCCTATAGTCATGGCTCTGATACCAATCTGTCACACCCCGACCCACAGCGGAATAAGAGTCGGGGCATAATTGGGTTATCACCAAAGCTCATGATGTTTACTAATATGTTTCATATTTATTAAAGTCAAATTACATCTCAAGGTTTCAAGTCAAATTCATACAATACAAGGAAAGGAAAAATTAACTAAAACAATCCAAAATCTAAACTGGTTTATTCTTCTAGGCCGCCCTATATGTTTCTTGCTTCAACTTGATCACCTGTATCATGTGTAAAAATGGGGAATTTTGGGTCAACAAAAGTTGGCGAGTGAACCTTGTTAAAACATCTGTTATTGATTCCTTGTTGTAATTAATATGGAAAAATTATGCAATAATCATATATGAACAAACGTATGTAAACAAACAATCACAAACACCATTGCATGAGTATATGATATGAATGACAATGTATATGTTGGCAACGTCTCGTTCACGCTCATAGGTAATGGGGAACGGACGGCCTATGATGATGTATGTGAGATCAAGGCTCAATCAAACGGAGCCGATCTTATGTTGGCAACGCCTCGTTCACGCTCATAGGTAGTGGGGAACAGCTCACGCTCATAGGTAATGGGGAGCGGCGGCCTATGATAATGTATGTACTGAAAATGATAACTTTAATCTAAACATTAACCACACAAACAATAGATATATATTGGCAACACATTTGATCATGAATATGATGAATGCACAAGTGTTTAATTTAAATAAATAATAGCGACACATGATACACCCCAAAATGTGATTAAAACGGGGAATTGGTAGAGATTCACTCACCTTGGGTGCGTTCGGTGGATGATGTTGAATGCGCACGAGTTTAGAGGATTGATCGACGAGGAATAACTAACCTAATTAATAACGAAAAGGTACGGTAAATAAGTGGATTTTATTAACAATTTTAATAGGATTTTTTTTGGATATATTTTTGTGAGTTTAAGACTATTTTCTAACTTTAAAAACGTTATTTTTAAGTATTTTTAATTGATTTTTAAATTAAATAAATAAAATAAAAAAAAATGTTGACTTTTGACCGTTGACCATGACTGTTGACCGTTGACCGGTTCGATCGTGAATATTATTGCACTGAGTGAGACTCGAACCCGTGACCTCCCGTACGCGTGCACGCAGCTCTACCAACTGAGCTACGTGTCTAACCCGAAATATTTCTGTTTTTAATTATATTTATATACTATTTAACTTAATCCGAAAATCATTTATTTAAAAAGGATTTAATTGTATCAACCCGGTGATCTCCACAGATCTCGAACCCGGGACCTGTGGTTTAGTTGGCACACAGTCCACCGCTGGACTGTGTGTCTAACCTGGTAAATATTCCGGTTTTTATTATACTTAACATCTTACTGTGAGTTAACCCGGTTCGGTTTTAAAAAAAACATTTTTATTTCTGAGGTTAGGATTGTGAAAGGAATCGAACTCGCGACGTGTGTGTATTATTTGCACACAGTCCACCGCTGGACTGTGTGTCTAACCCGTTCATAATATTGATTTTAATTAATCTTATAAACATAAACGACTTCGTCTTCTTCGCTCAAAACACAGACAACGGTTAACCAAACTGTTTCTTGTTTAATTCGATTAACGAACATTATAAGCAATTGAAAGGTAATGAACGGAGAGGGTTTGGGGAAAGGATGTACCGAACAGGTGTCTTTCACAGAACTCCGGCAAGGATTCGTCGGCTCTGTTTTGTGAACTTCGGCTGTTAGGATCAATTAACAGTTTTGATTGATTAGATGTGAAATTGAGTTACTAAACAATGATTAACAGGAGGTTTAGTTGATCATACCGATTAACAGCGTGAGTTCGGAAATTCCAGCGATTTTTCCGGCGAGTACAGAAATCCGGCAACGTCGTCTGGGATCGATTCTGGGTGATGGATTGATGTTAGTAACGGTCTAACAATGGAATGGAACAGAAAGAGTCGAGGTATTTACCATGTTGATGTGAGTCTCGGTTTTCCGGCGAAAGTCCGGTGATGGCAGAAAAGTTCCGGCGAGTGAAATTTCGTCGAGAATTGGTATGATTTTGAGCGAAAAGATTACCAGAGGCTAGGGTGTGTATTTATAGGAAAGAATATCGATGAATTGGGTCCGATTTCTGTCTTGATTCGTTGGTCAATTATTCTCCGGCGGTTATGACTGATGTCGTGGAACTGGACATCGATTATAACCGATGTAAGAGTTATTACGCACACTAAGTCAAGTGAAACCGACAATAATTGGCGAAGTCGTCGGGATTTCCGACGACTGCGAAATGGGCGCGTCGGTTGACTGATTTTGAAATCGAGTTTTGTTATTTGAATTAATTGTTTTGATATATCACTAAAGAACACAAGTGGCGGAGTGGTTTGGTGGATGTGAGTTAAGACTTTGAGGTTTCCCGGCTGACCCGGGTTCGACTCCCGGCAGCCGGTTTTTCTTTTTAATTATTTTACTTTTACTTTTTAACAATTATAGTTTATAAATTCTAATTTGTTTATTAATTATGTATCGTTTAAAATTAAAATAAGTCATAAATAAGCAACGAAAATTTAAAATGATTATTCGATTAATAACCGAAGCGGGTTTTGAAAACCCGTTTTCCGACGGATGTTACACCTAGCACCCCAACTTCCCCTCATCCGACCACACCACCGATTTCTGGTTTTTACGGATACTATTGCCAACCACCATTTTCCCCAAAACATACCCCGAACGCAAAACATACCCAAACCCAAAACATACCCCAAACTGAATCTGTACCCGAAACCCAAACCGAACCCGAAACCCAACCCACTTCCTCAAAAGGTGGACGATCGAGAGGGCACCGTAAGAAGGGCGAGAGTGAAACACGTGCTCCTAAGACAATCGAAAAGTGGACGCCTAGGGAAGAACTTGCGTTGTCACAAGCATAGCTCGACGTGTCGGAAGATGAAATTGTTGGTAAATTTTCTCTCCATAAAGTTTTTTATATATTTTTTAAATATATTTTTTTAATTATACATTTATAAATATTTTTATACAAATATAAAATTTATAATTATTTTGTATTTTTATAGGAAACGACCAAGATGTAAAAGTATTTTGGAGGCGTAAACGTGAGAAGTTTTTCGCCGTAATGGGTCGTAATGAATCCGTTCGGCCGACTCATTTTTGGGCAAGAGGACCTCAATGTGGATCAAGATTATCAATTTCAACAACATACATAATAATCTCGTCAATAATCTTAGAAGAAGCGGTTCGAGCGAAATGGACATTATGACCGCCCCACAACGACTATAGAATTAATCATGGGCTTGCGTTTACATTGATACCTTCGTGGGAGCGTCTTCACAAATCTCCCAAGTGGCATCTTGTACCGCCGTTTGACCCAACGTCCCATAGGTCAAATCGTCCTAATTAACATCCACTACCGAACCATCCGAGTCCGATGCTCGTACTACTATTAATAAAAACGACGACTTCGAGGAATTTGAACAACCGCAAGAACCGCAAGAGCTGCGACGACCAAAGGGTAGGGATAGAAGTAAGGGATGGCCCATCAAGGTTGGACGAGTTTGATAATAGACTCAACAAGCTTCTCTCGAACAAGGAAAAGGAGCAGAACTAAAAATGGAGAAACAAATCCAGAAAGATATGAAATATCTTGCGAAAGACTTTTCGCAACTACCAGAGAAGTACCGAGTCATTTTGGAGGCTCGTAAGGCACAAAGTCGAGGCGAAATATATGTAGTTTTTTATTTTCTAGTACTTTATTTTTTAATAACTTTGCATTTTTTAGGACTTTTTAATGTTTTATTTATTTTCATGAAATTATGTTTTTTTTAGTTATTAAAATTGGCATATAAATTAAAAAATAAAATATATAAATAAAAAAATAATTAGGTAATAATGATGGGGCTTTAAACCATTGCATGCATGTTAAAGGAAAGGGCTTTAAAGCCCCTATGTGACGTGACGTGATAAAGCCCCTAGGGTCTTTATACCACACCCTGTAGTCTTATGGCTTGAAATCGTTCTCACCATTTTCACACTTTTAGGTATTTTCTCATAATCCCGAGTCTGTTTTATATATAGAGTAAACTTCCGTTTTCGTCCATGAGGTTTGTCCTTTTTAACCAGTATAGTCAAACAATCTAATTTATAACAAATGCAGTCCTGAGGTTTGCATTTTTTAAACCTTTTCATCCAATTAGCTAACTAGGTTTGTTTTTTTCTTTTAAGTTTGGGTTAATTGATCATAATGCCCATAGGGACTTAAATAGATGATAATTCTTTTATATATATATATATATATATATATATATATATATTGTATATGTATATATATTTTAAAAAAATATTATTATGCTTAAGGTAAAGTAGTCTCGCAACATATATATGTAATTACGCACAATAATAAATAATAACACACAATAATTAAGCGCTTGTAAAATATAATTACATATAAAAACTACGCAACTTCTTAAAATACAATTTGAGTATGGTATTGTAATGGTTATTTTTTTAATTTTAATTATACGTGATTGCGCACTTTATAATGTCTGTGTTAGCGTGTTGTGTTTCCGTCATATCGTACAAAAAGATTAATGAGCAAATACACAAATTGAAGACACAAATATCATAACAACTCCTTTGAAAACCATAATTGATCATGAACTCATCAAACCTCTTATACCATTTTCTTGGGATTGTTTAGATCATATATGGTATGTTATTTATTATTATATATGTATAATCCGTGTGTGCGTTTTTCTTGATACATCTCTCTAAAAGTTAGATTATTTAAACTTTTTAATATCCCAAAAATGTTAAACAATAAATTAGATTTATATAAATATAATTTGAATATATTATAATATCTTTATATATAAGAATTTTAAACCTTAAACATTAATTTTTTTAAATATATATATAATATACGTGTATACACACACTCATATATATATATATATAACAATTTTAAATACATACAATATTTTCATATCTAAGAATTAACTTAAATTTTAGTTCCTAAGGGTATTCTAGTCAATTAGTTAAAATTTAACATAAAAAACAAACCAAGTTAGTCACTTGAATGAAAAGTGTTAAGAAATGCAAACCTTAGGGCCGAATTTGTTATAAATTAGATTTTTGGACTACACTAGTTAAAATAGACAAATCTTAGGGACAAAAACATAAAGTTACTCTAATTGGTAATAAAAATGTAATGTTTTTAAAAGTATATGCATTTCATGGTTGAACAAACCCGTGTATTATACAATATAATCAGATATAATGTAATTTGATAACATATACGATTATCAAGATATATGTATTTAATAAAAAAATGAACATTAACGTGTTACAAGTTTTGTTTTGTTAATTTTAAAATATTATTTTTATCAACCGGGCATTAACATTGACTTTTTAGTACCAACTAATTTTTTTATTATCTAACATATAGTATTTTTATCATTCTTATCATTCAACCATAATAAATATTTAAAATTTTTTAAAACTCACTAAAAAACAATTACCATTATTATTCTTTGTAGTGAAGTTTTTAAGTGAAAAAAATAAGTTTATTTTAAAAAATAATAATTAATTTGATATTAAATTCATTTGGTTAGTAATATAATAAATATCTTTAATTAAAAAAGATACATATCCATAATTAAGTAGAAGAAAGAGTCACGAAAAATAAAAAAAAATAGGTGACTCTATTTCATGACATATGTCCTATAGTTTTTTCTTTTATTATATAGTATTGAATATATATATATATATATATATATATATATATATATATATATATTAACTTCCTTCTTCTTTCCTAAATTATTCAAAATATATTTTTAATTATCTCTTAGCACTTTCAATGTATGATACATTGATATTTTCTATATATCTTATCTAAATTTTATAAATATTCAAATATATTTTAATCATCTCTTAGCACTTACATTGCTATTTTCTACATATATTATATAAATTTAGTATAATTTTAATAACAAACTGAGTTGAATCTAATAGTATATTTTCGGTCTCTAAAATCTGAAAGTTTTTTTTTAAAAATTAAAAGTATGTTCTAAGATAAAAAAATTGTGTTAAAACAAATTTATATTGTCATAAAATATATGTTGAAGTGTAATAAATAAAGTGAGTGAAGCATTATGTTTAGATTTATATAATATTAGTTTGTTTGACTAAATATTATTTTAAATAAAATGTGGCTAAAAGATAAAACTGTATTGTGGGTAGCAACTAGTAACACCCACGAAAGTTGATAGTACAAGTGGTAAAGTATGATAAATGAGTCAATGTACAAACACAAGCATATAAATGACATAAAACAGCGGGTAGATGCATAATAGTACTTGCTACCTAAATTTATTAAATAAAATCATGACTTATGTTAAAGATGATGAGTATTTTACATAGTTTTCACTTTTAGTTTATATATATATATATATATGGGAAGTTCATTTAAGAAGAAATTTTATGTAAGAAGAAAAAGAAGAAAGCGTATAATGGTAAAACATTAAATAGTTTTAACTCGTCTTATTAATTATGTTATCTCTCATTAATAAAAAAAACACTATATCTTATACATTTCAAAATTTATCCTACATATACCTTATACTTATCGGAATTTACCCTACACACATGTAAATTTATCCTACACATTTCAAAATTTATCCTACACATACTAAAATTTATCCTGCACATGTCGAAATTGTCATTCACCATAAATTAATTTATCCTGAAAAAATATATTAAAAAATTGAATTACAAGTTTAATTAATTAGCTAATTAATGACAATTATAGATTTACCTATATGCCCTTTTTCATAATATTAAATACACACATTAAATGAAGTAAATGAAAAATTTCTATTGGTTTAAAAGTTATTCTTTTTATTCTTACAAAATTTTTCTTCTCATTTGAACTTTCCACTTATATATATATATATATATATATAATATATATATATATATATATATATATATATATTATTTACTATTATATGATTTATCATTTTATTAGTTATTATTTCATCTCTAGTTTAAATATATACATAGTCATTGACATAATATCATCATCATGGGTTTACATCCAATCGACAAAATTATTAGAGTTAGGTGCTAGTGTGGTGTTGTTCCAATTAAGGTTAAGGATTCGAGCTCCGTCGAAGACAAATCTGGTATAATTTAAATCGTTAAAAAATCGGTTAGCTTTATCATTATCTCTTTTCTTTGTAATCTCTACATACAAAGAGATATTGTTTTTGGTTATCTAACACATAAAAAACTATTATTCATCAATACAGTTATATTATTTGTTTAAATCCGTCCAGTATTTATCTTCTTCGGATACGGGTTAAGTGATGATTGGGGATAAATGAGCGAAGCCTTTTAAGATTGATCCATTAAAATCTCAAATTAAACCGACTTAAACGAATTCGAGGTAAAAGGACTAAATTGAAGTCGATTTAATAGATGACAAGGTTCGAACTTCATACAACAAGCTTCTTACAACTTACAATCGCACATTTAAGTGATCATATATCTATATAAATGTAATAACCTTTATATAACACATAACAATCATAAAGAGATAAAAAAACTAAATAATATATATAATAAACAACACGAGTTATCATGTGGTAAGAACATATTATAAGTTTGATCATTTCTATTAGGTATGAAACACTGTTTACTCATGAGTAAAACATACCTCAATCATGCGTCACTTCATCTTCTTTGTATAGATCTTTTTTACTTCTATATAACACCAAACTCACATACTCACTAATTCTAAATCCACAACTAATGTCTATATTAAGATTTGAGCCCTCAATCGTATGATGATTGATGAAAACACATTATAAACACATCTTGAACTGATAGGCTACTCATGTGTTGAAAAATACACACTTTTATCCTATGTATTTTGTATAGTTTAGTAATTAATTAGAGTCGTCTTTTTAGTGTTATTGTATATTTTACTGTTCTATGTTGTTGCAGGTCCCGGTGCGATAAAAGATAAATAAACGAGAAACTAGAAAATATGTCATGAAAGTGGAGGGACCTGAATTGCAAAGTGTGGAAAGTATATGCAAGGTTCCTTATAAATATAACATGAAAGTCTAAGGAAATAGAGTGCATATTTTGTTCAAACTGAATTAAATGACACTTCCATAGAAGACAAAAGAAATTGCATCCGGATGTTTTAGAATTTGTTGTTGGATTATATTGAAACAATTTACACAAGGCACAGCATGGGCAATAGCAATACGTGAATGGCTCAGCAAGTGAGGAACAATTGAATAAAAACCCCTCCCTCCCTACCTAAGAAAGAGATGTTGGGTGGCGTGGAGTAGATTTAGGTGTTGGGGTGATTAGGAATAGGAACGTTAAAATAATATATATACACAAAAACAGAGTGTAAACGTGAGTTTCTTTCAAGTGGGATGCCCTGAGAAATGATGAGATGAAGGAGCCCATGCCGCCATCCATTGACAACTCACCTGCATGATGCGTATCCACATTCGGGAAACATCCCTGAATTTTCTATTCATCGGACCCGCCCATATTGTCTACGATGGCAATTCATTAACGATATATATATATATATATAATTTTACTTTATTCTCAAATTCTCGTCGGATATAATGACCGTAACAACTTAAATTTCAAGACACATTAGTCTCAAGGTAAGGCATTTATGTGTATAGGAAACTTGTTTATTTCCAGGAATTCAGAAAAAAAAAAAAAAAACCAGCATTCAAAACCATTAAGACTCACATGGGTATGACTTACATAACTGTATGTTTTAGCTATTATTTTTTTAGTTGATAGGAAAATGTACAATAAACTATTTAGACCGGACCAAATTTTCTATTATAGCAACTAGGATATACGGTAGAGCTGTTCAGACAGATTTCAAGTCGACTCGATTCGTATTTGGTTATCAAAGTTCGAATTCCATTTTTAAATGTTCGAATTCACATTCGGGTCCAATAATCGAATATGAATTTATGATTTTCAGTTTGATTCGATTCGAAATTTTGAGCCAAAATACAAATCACATCCTTAAATGATAAGTCAATTTCATAAAAGATTGTACACATTGATCGTGGTGTAATTGGCATAATGCATGGCGAGATCAAATTACCAGAGGTGATCCCGACCATCCCACGATAATGCTAGAAGTTAGTGGCTTTACAAGACCTATACGTTTGTCATGCAATCTATGGTTTTGCTGGATCTAACAATGACTTAAACTAGGTTTACCAGCGTCTCCGCGAACTTCTTTTGTTACTTAGTCTGTGTTTACATGTGTTTTGAAATCACTACGGGCGCGTTGCGAACAGAACTGCTGAAAAGAATAACAAGAAAATGTAGAAAAAAGCACTAAAAGATAACCGAAAGAAAATCAACAAAAAAAGTTGTATGGTAATGATGTTGTTCGTATGAAAACCTTGGTCAAAGTTGTATGGTAATGATGTTGTTCGTAGAAAAAACACTTTTGGCGTTCCTGTACTGGTTCGCTACCGGTTTTTACCTTCATATACCGGTACCGTAACTGTTATTTTCTATACCAGTACCGTATCGGTTGGCACTGAGCTCATCCCTACCCTTAAAACTAAAAAAAAGACTTCATTAAAAGTTGAAGAAAATCAACAAAAAAATGTTGTACGATATCATTGTTCGTACGGTACCCGTGATCAGGAATGAGCAAAGTATCAGGTAGCACTATCGAATTTCCCGAACTAAAAGAATTTCAATATCAATTCAGTACGGACTTTGGTGTTTTCTATACCAGGCTACTGGTGTCGTTTTTACCTTCATGTACCGATATCGACCAGGACCGTACCGAAAAAAAACAATAAAAAAAGAAGTTGCCACATGATAGCCAATGCATAGTGCAATAAACCAAGCAATATTCATTAGCTTGCTTTATTAATATATAGATAAAGATAATGTTCTCCATCAGTTGGAGGTTTTCAACGAAATCATAAACGACATCGGATCTAGTTCTATGTTTATGGTTTCAGAAGTGGAATACAAGCACGTGTATTATCTTACGTACAAAATATACCCTAGCAACGCAACATTCATCAAAACTTTCACGTTTCCGCAAGATGAAAAAATAAAGAAATTTATGAAATGGTAAAAATTAGCAAGAAAGGATATTGAACTATTATTGATGTTCTAAAGCCACAATGTGCAAAAAAAAATGTGTGTTCTGAGAGAGATGAGTTGTGTTATGTATAGGTTTATCATATGACAAAACATCTAATGTCGCAAAATGCTTTACTTACCAAGAGGTATTCCCAATTGACCATGTCTTAACTTGTCCTTCATGGTCTTGTGGTAGCTTTGGAGCGTGAATCACAAAAATCCCTTTTTTTATAAATGGCATGGGACCTTTTTTTGTTAAGAAAGGTCCCAAATCTTAAGTCATCTTCAGAATGAAAAGGATCTCTCTAAGCTACTTGACCTAATATTGGCGTTGCAAAGAGTACCAGTACTTGTTAGCTTCAACCACACGTCCTTAATTGATACGCCTTTTGAAAAACATAAATACTTACAAAGCTAATCATGATTGTAATTTTGCTTAAGACTTATTTATGACTGTCCCCAAAGGGACATTTTAGTGGTTAAGTGTTTCACAACTAAAATGTTAGAGTTCAAATTCTAGAGGGTGCTTGTTGCGGTATATTTATTCATTCAGAGTTGAAGTATATGAACTCTGAAATCTTAGTAATATGGCAAGAAGTCGAGTTTATATGGATCAAAAGGAGGTTACTCCTATTCGGCTGTTAATTCATCGTATACTTAATGTTATCAATACATAGTTATTTAAAACTTGGTTGATAGACATACAACTATGGTACACAACTTTTTAGCCTTTATGAAGGTATTAATTTGCAGCTAAAGTAGTGTGCATCACAGTATAAAGATTTATTCATCAAATTTGCCCATCCAAACCTTGTCTTTAAAATTGGTGATTAATACCACTAGATAGTTCGGTGGAAGACTTTTCCAACCGATAAATGCGTGAAAGCCTGGGTGTAAATCTTATACGAGGTCATATCTTAAAAATTGGCAGCTGATTATCAATAGACAATCCGTCGGAAGGCTTAGGGGTGAATCTTAACTGAAATCTTATTTTTAGTATTAGTGACAAAAATGGTTCCCATTGATAGCTATAAAATTGGGGGTACCCACGTTAGCGGTTCATCGCCAATTTATCGGTGAAAGTATTTTCGTTCTTGATTTAGGGCCCTTCATTTCATTTCTTACTTTAAAGTGAAACCATGGGATAGTAGAATGATATATGAAGGTAACGTTCTTTTATATAAATAGGATAAGTATATTTTTGCATGTTAAATTTACCTGTTAAACATTCCAAACATCCTTTAAAATCGTCAAATTTACCTCCTAAATCATAAAGTACTTCCCACTCAGTTTTCATTCCATGCTAATCATATAAAATCTATTTTGAAGGGTTTTGGATTTAAATAACCTTAACTTTTATTTGTTGGTCAGTAACACTCTCAACTAACGTATTGCTCTCGGCCACTCTCAATTTTTAACCTATTTTCCCCTGGCACTCTCAAACTAATCATAACCCAGTTAGTTTTTTTTTGCTGACGTGGCCCTCTTTTAATGACGTGCCATGCTTATACGTCAAAAACATTAGAAAAAATTAATGAGGTGGTATTCTTTCAAAAAAATAAAATAAATAAATAATATACACACTCATGTATAAGATATATATAGACACTCACAACCATCACAAGCCCCTACCAACCATCAATACTACCACCATTACTCCTATCTCCATCTTTTTCTTTTCTCTCTTTCTCTTTCTCTTTCTCTTTCTCTTATCCCTCTACACTTTCCACCACCTCCACCATCACACCTACAACCACCATTCGCCTTCATCTCCAGCCCCCTCCACCGGACCACGACAACCGCAACACAACCTCCATCCACTGTCACAACCATTAAACCAACTACCACCACCACCAAGCCCATTCGAAACCCTAGCCAAAATACACCATCTAATATTTGAACCACTTTTGACCACCCACTAGTCACCAACCACCATTATCACCAACCACATAAGCATCCACCCCTAAAACCTAACTCTGTCACGCCTCTCTAAACACAAACAAACCTCTACCATTGCTACCTTCACTTTAGATCTGTGCATATGGTGGCCATATATGGTGAGAGAAAGAGAGAGTTACATGTGGTGGAGAATGGTAGATAGTGATATGTACCAATGGAACATATAAATTATATCAAATAATTTATAAAATCAACCATTTTATGTACTAATGTTGGTGATAGTGGGTTTCTTTGTATACTTTTGATATACAGAATTTAAAAGGCTTATATGAACAAAAGGAACAAATTAACAGCAAAACCAGCATAAATACAAAAGAAGAGAAGTTGACACTTCAAACCGACCCTCCGAGCTTCACCCCAAGACCAAAAACAACAAATCAGAAGACAAGCCCGGGGCCGTGCCACCAAGTCATGGGGCCATGCCCCACTCTAGATTCCATGAAGAAAATACAAACAGAAGCAGATAAGAGACGTGGGGCCATGCACCATAGACACGGGCCATGGTCAACTCCCAGATATGCAAAATCTTCAATAGTACAACAAGTACAAGGCCACGGGACTGTGCCTCTTACACACAGGGTCTTGTGAGCAAACAGACTAACACAGCTCATTTAATGAAGACATAGAAGGAGACACGGGGCCGTGTGAGGCGTCTGTTTCAAGCTATAAATAGGGGTGCTTGGTTCAATTATAATCCACCCCTTGGCAGCCCTCTTTATCACTTCATCACCACTCCAACACCATCATCCACCACAACTATTAGAGTTTAGAGTGTGTAGTAGTCTTGGGATCCAAGATGGATCATAAGAGTTTTTTTGTCAAACTATGGTCATGCTTAGCTAATCTCTTACATCATTTGGTGAAGAGAAATTTTTTATGAATCACTTTTAATCCCCAAGCTTTGGTTAACTTTTTAATTGGGTATGTATTAATGATTTTAATAACAAAGGTTTTTATATTGAAAGTGAACTTTATTCTATCATCTCTTCATGTTTTGTTGATTCACTCATTCATGTCTTTACGGTCTATATAAAACACGTTAACTGCTTGTAAGGGGTTAGGAGGGTGGTTTGGGTAAAGTTCTTGCCTCGTTCAGTGTATAGATCCTACGAGTACTTGGTTCAAGCTTATTAGGACTTCTCTCGATGGAGATAACATCAAATCAGGAGGAGTAAGAACGGCTTGAACCTTTTATAAATAAACTACTATTAAAACTTTAAACCGGCCTTGCGGGACTGTATCCCTACTGACTCAGACCAATATGGTCGAGGGAAGCGTTGCCTCCAAAAGAATTTCTTAAGTTGGAATTAATGCAGGTCAAAGAGTCAAAGTTAGGATTATTATAATCAAATTTCCCATTATATAATACATATAAGAATGACAAGAAGGTAATTTTATAAAAAGTTAAGAGTTTAATTAGTTACAAGTATTAAAGCACAATGTACACTTTTTTTAAAGCATTCAAATCCTCAAATCTCTTAGAATTTTTGCATTTCCCATCACACATTGGATGAGAAAGAAACTTTGGATGAAATAAATGGCTATAAAAGAGCCCCTTGCTTTTTTAAAGAATTTATCCATTCTCTTGTTTCTTTATCTCACATAGATAATCTATACTATATTATAATGCATAAAAGGACAAGAAAGTAATTTTACAAAAAAATTAAGAGTTAAAATAATTACATGTATTAAAATACAAGGTACAATTTTTTAAAGCATTCAAATACTCAAATATCTTGGGATTTTTGCATTTTCCTATCCCACATAGGATGAGAAAGAAACTTTAGATGAAAATAATTTCTAGGCCCGCTACTTTACGCGTATCACGTAGCTTTAACTCTATATTAAATAGTTCACTTGATAGTATTTGATTGTTTATTTATCCCACATTCATTAAAAAGAAAAGTGGTGGTATCACCTAATATATAAAATATATGTAAGCCTTTGCAAGAGTTGATCAATTGTTTACATACTTGGTCCTTTAGCTAAGTTTTATCTTTAGCCATTTGGCGAAAATCAATTATACGTTTGACACTTAAAACAAGTTATAAAGTTGAGCCGAATTAGTCTAGCGTGTCAATTTGATTTTCAATTGAACCAAACTCGACTTTAAGAATCTAGCTTGATTTTAAATTTGAGCCGACACGTGCCAGCTTGGTATAAGTTTGAGGCTAGTCTTGGTTTGGCTTAGTCTTTAAGTGTTGTGTTCTCCGCCGATGCCACACTTTTAGTATATTATAATTTGTAATACATATAAAAAGGAAAAAAAATACAATTTTACATAATTTTAAGACTTAGTATTTACAACCTATTAAACATATGATACATCCTTTAAACCATATTGTTTACTTTTAATCAAACTTTTCTCTATGATTTTTAAACGAACATAATTTTTTCACTCGTGTGTGTGTATAAAAGGGTTCTCGAGAAAATGTCTTAAAATGTGAAAACGGATCCTAGCATTACATGGCACATGCAATAAATAACCTTTTGTTTTGAAGCATTCTTTTTTTTGTCAGCGCGTTTTATTATTTTTGAAACAAACTCCAATTTTTTTCGTAATAGATGTTACCTCTTCTCCAAGTTTCCGAGATTTATGGCTTCTCATATGGATTGCGAGTTACAAAGTAAATTTGTTTATTTGTAAATTTCTTTTAATCAGTGTTTGGATGTATGCTCGAGCAATTCATGTTAATGTGTTGGTGTTTGTTTTACTTAGGTTAGAACGACGTTTATTTTGGTGTTTTATCATATTATTATCATCAGTGTTTATCGTGTAAAAGGCGTTCTCATAATCATGACACAGTTAGTTTTCTTCTATTTTTAGCATTTGTTTATTATTGATCTTTTTCTACTGGCGTTTTTGTTTATACAGGTCAATGTTATTAATGCGTTTTCAATGAATATATTATGAATATGAGGTTATTGTTTTAAAGGCGTTTTCAATTAATATAATATATGAATGTTCTTTCGTTTGGAATTAGTTTTTTTTAATAAACTAATAATAAAATATAGGCATGTCGTTTATACACAAGAACATTATTTTTATATTTGTCATTTTAATGAATGATAAAATTCAACCGTCGCGTCTAGTATCTCATGCCAAGTTTTGTTTTTCAAGCCATTGTGTATATTTATGTAATGGTGTGTATTTTTCCATTCGCGTTTTCTGTTTTTCTTTCTATGTATCACTATACTTAGTATGAATGTTTTACTATTGTCATGGTTTTTTTTCTCTAATGAAAGGATTTGCTCAAAAACTGACTTTACTTTGTACATTCCTGACATTAAAGAAGATCTAAAGCCAAAGATAATAACGAGTTTTGAAAGTCTTGATAAATTCTTATGCTTTGTATCTTAAGTATGCGATGACCGATGGTTTTACTGTTAGGAAAGGCATATAAAAGATAAACGCCAAGGCGAAAAACATATAAAGTATTATATGTGTACGAATCTAGCTTATACAAGAATAAGAAGGTTGATACATTGGACCCGAAGCAAAAGGAAATAAGTGTGAGATCAAATTTTTCTAAGAGCACTGGTTGTGGAGCTCAAATTTGTCTTGAGTTTTAGGTTGGTTTTTGGAAGGTGTATAAGTTTGTTGAAGAGCATAACCACAAATTTGTTGATCAACCTAATAAGATTTCCTACCGTCTGAACGACACCTTACTCAACTTCAGAAGCATGTATACATAGCATGTCTAAGTTAAATTTGGGTCCTGTTAAGGCGTTTAATATTATGAAGACTGTTTTTGACGGTTTTGAAGATGTTGGTGCAAGTAAAGTTGATTTTAAAAATTACAAGTGGCAAATCCATTTGTTCACTGAGAAATATGATGCAAACATGGTTGTGAGACACCTTCATGAAAAGAATCAGTCTCAGCCTAATTTTTTTGTATGATTACTTCACAGATGATGAGAATCGGTTGAATGGGATATTTTTGTGTGATGATCAATGTAAATGTAATTATCATGTGTTTGGCGATGTGATTTCATTTAACGCCATCTGTCGGTCTAATAAGTATGAACTGCAGTACATTATATCTTTATGGCGTTTTCATTTTTTCATTTTATTGGTGTTTTCACCATTATGTGTGGTTTCTTTAGAAGATACTATATGGTGATTGTACCATTTACTGGTATAGATAACCACCACAACAATGTCATATTCGATTCTACCCTTATTGGCGTCAGAAACGACTGATACCTATATATAGTTGTTGAGAGTTTTTTTCAAACTTGTCGATGATCAAACGAAAGTTATCGTCACTGACCAAGATCCAACAATAAAAAAAGGCTAATTATGTTTTATTTGTTGATACCAGGCATATATTATGTATATGGCACGTGATGCACAAACTTTCACTAAAGGTAATATTGTTTTTATGGTTATTTTCTGTTTTGTTGCTTTTTAAAATGGTTGGCGTTTTTTACAACAATAATATTGTTAGGATTTTTTTATCAGTATATTTTATTCTTGTATTTTTTAGGTGGCGTGTTTGTGTTATGTAAGTTGGTGTAAGGCTATGCAACTCCACCAACTTTAAGGAACATATATGCGGTGTTGTTTGGACCGATGCAGTTACGCCCGGAGAGCTTGAATTCGGATGGGAAGAGGTTATTAAAGAGTTCAATCTAGCTGATAATGACTTGTTATCCGATATTTTTGCTCTTAGGGAATCATGGGATCCCTGCATTCTATAGGATGGAGTTTTTGTCGGGTCTTATGCGTACGACATCGAGGTCCGAGAGTGAAAACCATTTCTTTGGTCAAGTATGCAATGCTAAATCTACTCTTGTGGAGTTTATGACTCATTATGAAACTGCAACTGAAGGGAATGACCATCAAACGCGATACAAATGGCTCGAACTAAAAAATAATTACAAAGTTTTGGAGAACCAAGCTTCAGAGATATACACCAAAACCATCTTTCTAGATATACAAGCAGAGCTAATCAGGATTGGGGATTGCTCAAATGCTCGTTATGAATATCATCTCAATGGGTTCTTTAAGTTTTTCATAAATGATTTCCAGCAGCCATGTTCATCACTATTTGAGGTAATTGGCGTTTTTACTGATCATGGCGTTTTGGTCATTTTTAAAAACAGTTTGCACGTTTTTATTTTGGTTAAATCATGGTATTTTAAGTTATCATTTTTACATCACATTTCGTTTTTGCATGCATGTTTTTTATGGCGTTATTCTGACTATATGATGACGTTTTTCTGGTTATGTTCCAAAAATCTAATTGCACCAACAGTTGTTCATGCAGGAGTTTTGAGCAGTTTGGATTGTTATGTAGACACGTCTGCTATATTTTGAGAAGCATGGACATTAGGGAATTCCCAAAGCAATATATTCTTGATCGATGGTGTAAAGATGTTGCGCCAAATTGTTCTAATTCACAATGAGCAGCAATTTTATAACTGAACTTTATGTTGATGTTTAAGGTATGATGCAAGAAATTATTTTTGAGATTGAGTATACCTTGAACCTTTTGTCGAAGAACAAGGAGGAGCTTTCATTGTACAAGGATCATGTTGTTCCCAAGCTCCTAGCATGAGGGACATATTTGTTGAAATAACAAGGCATTACCAGAATGACAAGAATCCTATAAGAGTTGGTGGTTACAAGTCGAAAGGATCTGGATGTGTGTCCGTTTGCTTATAAAAGATGGTTAATCTTAGGTCGGTTTATGCACTAGTTCAAGTTTTAATATTTATAAAATCATGATAAAATACTATCACTCTACAACTCAGGTTGGGCAAGTGCACCCATCGTCGTCGTAATATAGTGATGGTAAGATACCGAGGCCGTCCAAGGATACATGAGTTTTAGTACTGAGTCGTCGTTAACGTCTAACCAAAAGTTGGGTTTGCAGAAAAAAATAAATAAAAATTATAGAAAAGAAAATAAATGGCTCAAGAAGAAAATAAAAGGGTAGGAATTAATGATAGGAGAAGGGTTGTTTAGGATCAACTTAATTGTTGATCCATGTTAACTAGACCGGACCATGGGGTCGCAAGGGCTCGATTGTCAGACAAGGAACTATATGTGTTAATGCATATTATTGTGCGGTATCTGGGTCAGAATCCTAAAACACACAAACCTTCCACTTTGAATCAGCAAGGAAACGCCACTCGAGTCCGGGATATAGCATTAATTAATTAGTCCAGGGATATATATTAGTATCTATTAGTCTGTTGGTGAGTCGTCATTTCCCCTAACGTAGCTACTTATATATATCAAGTCCTTTAGGCTTTCGTATTATCTCTGCGCAAAGGTACGAGCTTACCCAACCCGAAGTCCCATCCAACACTTTTAACCTCCTCTAAGAGCATCAACATGTTTTGACTCTACATAGGAATAGGAAACATGAACGGCCCAAGTTTCGCAAAAATTGTTGGTACATTTTAAGAATTAGGCGGAAACTCCAATGACCCAAGTTAATGGCGACACTATTATTTGACTCAGTTTCAATAAACTATGTTTAATTAATTAAAGTTATTAACACACACACACCCCTTGCTTACCCTTGATCTTCCTTAGCTAGCTTGACATTAAGGGGGTAAGCTCTCCCAAACATCTCAAGAATCTAGCCAAGAATGGCTATGAAAGAAGATAAGATCAAACTTGAAAAAATCATATAAATCATTAAAAGCTTGATTACACTAATGTGCCCAACTCGCTGAGGCACGGGTTGTGCCCAACTCTCTTCACCTGATTTTCGTGGGCTTCTGGGGTGTCGAGATCCGAGGCATGGGTTGTGTCTTCCGAGGCATAGAGCGTGTTTGGAAAACTTCTTCTATTTTTCTTTGATTTTTGCCTGGTTTTGCTTACTTTGTTAATCTTAGGTTATTTTTTACCTGAAAATTCAATATAAACCAATTTAAGCGTATTTTTGATCATTTCAATAAATTATATATTATAAATGGGTGATAATTTGACATAAAACATGTGCATTTTTGCCCATATCATCATCAGTGAGGCTTTAACTACCCAACACTTCTTCATTCACACCCCTCTGGCGATCTTCATTTACACCAGAACATGCCTTTCATCGAACTCACAATTATTGTTGGCACACAAAGTGTCATGGGTAAATGCCTCACTACTAGAATTCGTATAATCTTGTAATGTTGAACTGAAATTACCCAAAAATTAACAAATATTGTGAACTTGATCTTTAATGTATAGCTGGAATCGGGCTTAGTGCCTCCCTTCGCTACCTTGTGGTCCATTCAGGGTCGTAATGCAACCTTGGACATCATCATTGAATGAGTTTGGGGTGATTGGATCGAGCAGATATAACTAGGATGCTTAACTATTATAACTAACTATATCAGGGTTTTTTTTTTTCAGTTTGTAATGATCTATTGTACCCATTGTTTTTTAATAATGTATTCTACCTGGGGTTTTTGTGATGATGTATATCGTACCCAGGTTATATGTATATAATCTATTAGTTAATAGATTTAGTGCTTTATCAATGAAGACATTTGCATTGTTAGTGTTTGGTTCTAATGGATTATCAATGAACATATGGAATACATTTAATGGATTATATATGTATATACATATATATATAAGTTGGTTATAATTTTGACAATTGACTGTTTGCATTTGAATCAGTTGACTATTAGTTTGACCACATACAGTTTGCATTTGACACTTGGCTATTAGTTTGACAGTTGGCCTTTGTGCATGTAAGTTGTGTATTTTGGTTATAAGTTTGCTTGGACATTTTGCTTGTAAGTTGGACATATTAGACCAGACTCAAGACATAATGTAAGTTGAATAAATTGTGTGCTGAATCACCATGCTTGTAAGTTGGACAATTTGACAGTTTGCATTTGGAGAGTTTGCTTGTAACAGTTTGAAGAATGCAGTTGCATTTGGACAATTTGCTTGTAAGTTGGACAGTTGTGCATGATTGATGAATGCAGTGTTGGATAAATATTCCGTTGTACGTGATTGATGAATGTAGTGTTAGATGAATGAAGACAGATGGATGAATGCAGTTTGCTTGTGAGTTGTGATTTGGTTTTGAATCACGTAGTTTCTTTTGAAGTTGTGTGCATGATTGATGAATGCAGTTTGCTTGTAAGTTGTGTCTTGAATTTGAATCCGATTGATGCATTTGAATGTGTGGATATGGTGAGAAATTTGATTGAATCGATTTAAGACTCGTATTGCTAGAACATAATAACATGGGCAAATTGGTCTTTTCAAAAGATTTCCAATGATATTTGACAGAAGGACTCAGATGGTAAGAAAATAACAACCATAGGGATTCGGAATTCAATTTGACAAAGGCTCATTATGTGAAAATGTGTTTACCATGGGAACTCAAGTTGCTATTTTTATTTCGTTTATTCAAAACCTTGGTCCTATGAAGCTTACATAAAATCTAATGGCCATGATTTCATCCACACCAAACCCATCTGTAAACATTGATTAATGATCATATGTGTAGAAGAAAGATGAGCGGTCATTAATTGTTCTTCCCGGTCTCATTTATTGCTCTCTTGCTTTATCTCCCTCACATTATTGACGCCATTATTCCTCCCTTTTTACAACTCTACAGAATCGTTTTTGCATTAGTAGCTTCTCGACCTTTTTTTGTTATACCAAATATTATTAATATTAAATTTACAGTTGGCTATGTGTGTATGTGATCATCAGTCCATAGAGTTGAGTAATATATAAGGGGATGCGATGATTTAATTGCAAGAAGCAGGGTGTTTTGCACACACAACAAGACCAACCACAGTTGGCCACACAACTAATTCAGATAATTTGAAGCTCCTTCACTGTCTTCAATGAAAATCAACGACTACAAGAAGCTCTCTCTCTTCATTTTTCTCTTTTCTTCTTCTCTTGCCACCCTCATCACTCCCTCTCAAGGTTCTTGTTTTCTCTCTCTCTCTCTCTCTCTCTCTTTACATACAAACATAATGTTATATATGTATCTATATATAATTATATTGTAGGTTCTTGTTTTGATTTAGCTCATTTTATTTGTGGGGTGTTGGTTTAGTTCACTTATTTCTGGGTTTGTAACTTCAAAATTTTGACACAAAAAGGTTGCTTATTTATTAGAAAAAAAGGTTTCTTGGTTATTGTTCTTGCATTTTTATGAATGAAGATTTCTGGGGTTGTGCTTGATAACTTCATGATTTTGAGACACAAGGTTGCATTTTTTTTAAAAAAAAAAGGTTTGCTGGTTAGTGTTCTTGCATTTTTATTGATACAAGGTGGCAACTTTGTAAAAAGTATACTTAAAATAAAGTTTTGTTTACTTAAGCAAACACTTTTTAAGCTCTTCAGCCGAAAAGTTAGAAGAAAGAAAAAAAGATCCATGGGTTTTAGTTTCTTTCTCAATTAATCATTTTAGGGTTTAGTTGAAAATGCGGCACAAAATGGGCACCTTTGGGAAAAGAAGTTGATAAAGCTAAGTCAATGGGAAACTTCAATGCAGGTGATTACAAAGCATGGCAAAGTCGATACCCTTTCATCCGAGAGTCAAGCTCATTCTCATCATCATCACCACCATCATCATCGTTATCCAACTGCGGAGGAAAGGGGTACGACTACATTGTTGTAGGGGGTGGTACAGCAGGGTGTCCATTGGCTGCCACATTGTCCCGAAAATACAAGGTGTTGTTACTTGAAAGGGGTGGTGTCCCTTTTACAAACAGAAATGTGTCTTTTTTGTCAAATTTCCATCTTACCCTTGCGGACCTTTCTGATACTTCTCCTTCACAATACTTTGTGTCTAATGATGGAGTCTACAATGCAAGAGCTAGGGTTTTGGGTGGTGGTACTGCCATCAATGCAGGGTTTTACTCCCGAGCAAGTGCCAGGTACAACTCTCTTTTCTTTTATTGTCTTCGGTCCTGTTTTCTACTAGTATAATAAAATAACAAACGGTTTTGAGACTGTTTATTGGCCTCGTCATCAGTTAATTTAACCTGTGTATTGAGAGCATTATCCGCCTGGACACATATAAACTGGTGGAAAACTAGATATAACGATGTAAACCAGTGCAAAAGTAGTCGATATTTGTCTCCTCCTTTTGCTAGCCGATTGGTTTTTGAGACTGATTCAAACCTTAGTCTTTCACACATGGAATGTAACACATTAATATCTACTAAAGTTTTCAATTAATTAACACCTTGATTACCGTCACACTCACCTCAACAACATTGTGCGTGACCTAGTAAAGTTTTCAATTAATATTAACTAACACCTTGATAACCCTCACACTCACCTCAACAACATTATGCACAAATCAGTTCCAACAGTTTTTTTTTTTACTTTTCAAAAAAAAAAAAATAATAATAAACTACAGAAATTGTAGTCATAAGGTTCTCTATCATCAACATTCTTTAATGTCTTTAAATGTTTGACTATATTGAAGGAACATGAGATTTGGGCCTAAGTCATTTCATAATCCGAAAGAAACATCAATCAATAATTATGGCCCACATACTTTATTTTAGTTTGCAAAGTAGGGAAAAGGTTTTGAGCCGTGCAAGTCCAAATTAGATTTGCACCACTATTTACATAAAAATGTATATGGTCGATAATGACATTGTGATTGCTTCTCATAAATGTGATGTAAGTTTAAATTAGTGTAAGTATAGGTTAATTAGATGGTATTTAGAAGTAAAAGTGTTGATTAAAAAAATATATTAGTTTAAATAATAATAATAATAACGATAATAATAATAATAATAATAATAAGAATAAGAATAATAATAATAATAATGTTCCAACACAATGTTCTTGATTTAGGTATCTACTTGCATAAAACTTTATTAGCTTAGTTTAAACAAGCGTATTAATACGTCTTGACATTATACCAGATAAACAAGTGATGCGACATGCCAAAGTCGGTTTTTATTCTTTTAACCGCAGACCAGTGATTTTCTGTTGGCAAGTGCATGAACTGACAAACTTTGTTAACTGCAAAAGTGATATCTGGTCGAGAGAGAGTATACGGAATAATACACTGGTGGATAGAATAAATTCTTCAATATAAAGTTAGTCAAATGATAAAGTTACATACCTAACATTATATCACGCTTTCTATTCATTAAAGTCAATACCATGCCGAACACTCGACAGGTAAAACAATAGTCCTAATGGCCCCCCTCTCTCTAACGTGTGTTTATGATAATAAATTAGAGTCTAGACATTACATTTGTGTTCTAATCATAAATGCTTGATGTGGTCACGAACCAAACACACACACCTACCTCATGCACCCCATATAAAACCTATTAATTGCAAGGAGGGGTTGTTCAAAAGATAAATGTCACATTAAAAGTGACATGTGAGACAAGGATTATACATTTATTCTGGCCCCATTTGTACCATACAATTCAATGTCGTTGAAAATATACAAAAATGTGTATACGTACATTTTCTCAGTTTCTATCTCTTTTTAATCTGTGATTTAAATGAAACTTTACTAGCTCTAATATTAAGCGTAAATACAAATTTTGGTTTCATTCAGTAGATAATTTCATATTTAAGTTTGTATAATAATCATTTGGTTATGGCAGTTATGTTAAGAGAGTGGGATGGGATGCAAGATTGGTCAATGAATCCTACCCATGGATCGAGAAGCAAATTGTTAAAGTACCCTTGTTCGAACCATGGCAAAAAGCGGTTCATGCCGGTCTACTTGATGTCGGGGTTTCACCTGATAACGGGTTCACATATGACCATTTGTATGGAACGAAGGTTGGTGGAACCCTTTTTGACCAGTATGGTCGTCGACACACCGCAGCTGAGTTATTATCCTCCGCAAACCCTCAAAACATAGATGTTTTGATTCGTGCAAGAGCGCAGAGGATCATGTTTGACACAACCGGTATGCTGAACATAAATTAATTTTAGTGGTAATACAAAATCAATTTTAAACATAGAATTGCTAGAGGCGTATAAAATTTGTAAGTAATGTAATGCATAAAACGGTTATGTACAAATGCATTATATTGTAATGAACAAGGTATTAGGTATTTACGGGTATAAATGTTCCGTTCGTAACAAATAACAAAGTCGTCTCGATATGTTAAATGAAGGTAAAAAACCGAGGGCGGTTGGAGTGGTTTTTAAAGACGAAAACGGGGTTGAACACGAGGCGTTTATATCTAGGAGGCGAGGAAGCGAGGTGATCGTGACGTGTGGAGCCGTAGGTAGTCCGCAACTACTATTGCTTAGTGGGATCGGACCAAAAGCCGATCTTGAGAAACTTAACATTTCTGTGGTGCACGACAACAGATTTGTGGGGAAAGATATGTCGGATAATCCTATGAATGCAATTTATGTTCCTTTCAATAAACCAGTGAAACAATCACTTATTGAAACGGTGGGGATTACAAACAAGGGCGTGTACATTGAAGCCAGCAGCGGTTATGGTCAATCTAAAGACAGTATTACTTGCCATCATGGTATCGCTTCGGCTGAGGTTAGTGTCATAACAATAGATATCTATACTTATTTGTTTCTAAAATATGTTGATAATAATGTATCACAATTTCACAAACACATAATATATATTCTTAAACAGGTACTTTAACATTTAAGTGATTTTAATTTTACAAAATTAATTCGGTTTAAATTTCGTTTTAAACAATTTGCAACCCGATAATGAACCGTCGCAATCCAATCTTTTGGTCGCGGTGAATATACCTACTATTAGTGATGGTTTAAATATGTGTTACTTGTGACAGATTGGACAACTCTCTACTATTCCTCCAAAACAAAGAACACGTGAAGCTATCGAATCATACAAAAGAAGCAAGAAAGTTATCCCATATGAAGCATTTCATGGGGGTTTTATCTTGTCAAAAATCGCTTACCCAAAGTCGAAGGGGGAGCTCAAACTGATCAACACCAATGCTGACGACAATCCATTCGTCACGTTCAACTATTTTAGCCACAAAGAGGATGTAAAAGCGTGTGTTAACGGGATTCGAATAATGGAGAAGCTAGTGAGGTCTGAACCTTTTCTAAATTTCACTCAGTGTGACAGCAAGACTGTGGACAAGTTGTTGAACATGAGCGTGACTGCCAATGTGAATTTGATACCGAGACACACAAACGATACAGAGTCACTAGAGCAGTTTTGTAGAGACACAGTGATCACCATTTGGCATTATCATGGTGGGTGCCATGTGGGTCAGGTGGTGAACGAAGATTATGAGGTTATGGGTGTTCACAGGCTTAGAGTCGTTGACACCTCTACTTTGGACCAGTCACCGGGCACCAATCCTCAAGCCACGGTTATGATGATGGGAAGGTATTTAATATTTATTAAGCGTGTTTATTTTTTTAGGCCTGAGACTGTTTATTTACTTTGCTTATTCTTAGGCCACGGTCCACGGATAGTTTATTAACTAAGCATATTTTTAGGCTTGGCACCAAGCTTAGTTTTAGACTTGAGCTAGTGTAATCCCAACTCAACTCAATTCGAGCTTTTAGCGAGCTGATATTGAGTAGCTTACCGACAGCTCGGCTCGTTTAGACCCATTTGATCTCCACATAAATTTGTTTGAACATATGTATAATGCGTTGCAATGAAGGTACATGGGAGTGAAGATTTTAAGAGAAAGGCTTGCCAAAACAAAAGCGAAAGGACCGCAGAGATAGAGTAGAGCATGTGGTCAGTGACGACGGTGGTGATGATGATTTTGCTTTCTTCTTTTTTTGTGTGTAAAAGAGTTGGGGTAGATTTTTATTCTTTGGGAGTAGCAGGAGATGAAGCAATTAGCCTGATGATGTTTGAATCCACTTCTTGAATATCGTATGTTTATGATGATGAGTTCTCATACACTGCTCGCTTCTAGCATTCTTTACCAACAAATATGTATGTGTAGAGGTCAAACCAAGCAAGTGAAGGACTCTTAAAGACTCATGATTCCTCTTGTATTTTAAGTGGTTCTGATATATGTTTGGACTATATATGTATGTAGGGTTTCATGTAATTTTATTTGTTTTGTGTGGATGAAATGCTATTATAGTTTTTATACATGCATAATTAGACAATATGAACTAACCGGATCGTCTATGCAGACTTTTTTAAGAAAAAAGTTCCCATCATCTAAAAGTCAAAACAAACAATTTCTAGATTGATCATGTTCTAAAGTAGTATATAAAAGTTATGTGTAAAAACTGAAGAATGCATGTTAATTAGCTAGGCAAAACTATACCACCACCATGTTGGAGCCCAATCAAATTGATCACGTTTCATGTTGGAGCCAAACGGACTTTACCGCTAATTTCATCGCCGTGCCTACGAGCGGGTGGGTTACGATGTTTTCCTCGGAATTGGTGGTGGAATTTTCTCGGGTTACTTTCAGAGTACCCCGTTTGTCCAGTTGGTGTCCCGAAAGTACTCGGAATTGATTTGCTGGCTGTTAAAAAAATAGTATCAAGATATATAAACACCTTAACTAGATTAACTAAGAGGCAAATCTTGCAAAAATAATTATGTTTTTCGGGGCTTTTCTATTTATATAAGAACAGATAATTGAAAAATGTATGTGTATATATATGGTTGAGAAGGGTGGAGTACTATACTAAAAGGCAAATCTTGCTAAAATAATCAAGCCAGACATTTGAATAGAAAATCAAAATAACTAAAATAAAAGTACGTGCCTGAAATCTAAAAAAATCATGTTAGTCAAGCTTTAATATTTATTGTTTTTAAAACTCATAAGAAAAATAAAGTGTTATCACAATAGTGTTTAATCTACAAACTCTAACCTCCATATTATTTTTTGGAAGGGCTAAAAGTTTCATTGTACATCTGTAAGCTGCTAGAACGGAACCCCCATCCATATATAGTTTCACCCGATTCATAGATCACTTGATCAAGAAGAAGTTATGTTATCTAAAGGTTTTATTCTCCATTGGGCTTGGTGCTTTGTTGGGCTCCGACGGTTCTTTTCTTCTTGGCAAGACGCTAATATATTAAAAAAAGGTCTGCTTGTACACCAACATGATATCTTAACAAAGAATCTTGAATGCATGATGAGTTTATAATCCAAAGGGCTTATATTTTCATATATATATATATATATATATTGGTCTTGTTTTGTTTTAGTTTGGCTTGGTGTTTTGTTGGGCTCCTTGTACAGATGGTAGTTCTTTCCTTCTCGCAGGCAGGATTGAACTCGCCTGTTAATGGTTGGCTATTAAATTGTCTCTTACAGAAGATACACACAACAATCATCTTCTACATCATAAACCCTAGTTTCTTATATATTATTTTTTTCTAATTAGTTATACACATACTGTGTCTTCTAGTTCATTAGTCTTGTAACTTGATTAGTGAATCCTTTTGCAAACCATTTTGACAAGTTACACCTTAAACTTTTGAAATTTTTTAAGGATCTGGTCCATGGTCACTCTTTAATCTAAGATTATAAAGTTGTTTGACTCTTCCAAATGACCCAACGCCTCATCAATATAATCACTTTGTTGCTCAAAGCCGCATATCCTGAAGTTCTTGTAAATGTTAAACAGCAGAAAAAAAAAAGGTGCACTGGTTGAGGAAAATTAAAGTTACAAATGTCTAGGTTCAGAGGTTATTTGGGATTGGAAGTGGAATGCTCAACCAACATATATCCAAAGTTCGGAGCAATTTATTCATCTGTTCCACCTACCCTGAAACAAAAATATGAAATTCACAAGTGACAACCGGTGTAAACAAGCCCAGAATCTGCTTAGTTAAAATCTTGAACGAGTCCTAGCCCTAGTTCGAGCATCACATTTAGTTATCAAGCCCGAGCTCAAGCCTGAAATACAAAGCTCGTTTAGCCTCGCAAGACTAATTAAGCCCAACCAAAATTTTCCTTTTTTATAATAATAATAATAATAACAACAACAACAACATTGGTTGGCCGAGCTCAAGCCAAGATTTGGCTTGTTTAAGCAATTATGAAGTGAGCTTGAGCCGTGCTTTTAGATTGTTTGAGGCTGTTCTCAAAATAGCTCAACTCAACGAGCTTGAGCTTTTGGTTTAACTCGCGAGCCGAGCTCGAGCTCAAGCTCAAATAAGTAGGCTCGAACCGAACCGAGCCGGGCTTGAGATCGAGCTTCATAAAAATATGACAAGTCGAGCTCGAGCCTAGACAGGCTTGGGCCCGGCTTGTTTACACCCCTACAAGTGTCGCGTGGGCTGGGTCATTGTAACCCCGCAAAAAATTTGAGCTTTTAATTTTCATACTAAATATTCATTAACATTAACTGACATTCGAACATAATAATATTCAATCTAACAACATTACTAGAAAAAAAAATCTAAGTTACACATGCCTTGAAACCCCCCTCACATAATAAATAATTAGTTAAAAGGGTTAAAATCATGAAAAAGCTGAAATTTCAAGCCAAGAGGTTAAAACTGTCAGATACCAAAGTACTGCATGTCAAAGCGCCTTGCGGACCGCAAGGGATCCCCAGACAACATGTTCTTGGCTGGCAGCTTCCTTTGTTGCATCTTTTACACATATTTCGCAAATTTGCTACCTTAAACCTTCATTTGACACTTAAGTGGACACTAATCAACCTCTAAGAACCTCTAGGACACTTGTCCAAGTTCTAAACATCCATTGATCACTATAAATACTTTTCAAAACCTCCATTTTCTTCACACCTTTCAAAACCAAGTGTGAAGAGCTCTTTTCTTCATTATCTACATGTTTCAAGGAGTTTCTAATCTTAGTAAGTTCTTCTTTCTTAGTTCTTTCCTTAGCTTTAGGTTGGTGGTCTAATTTTGTACGAACATCCGAAATTATCAAGTGTTTGACTTTTATGTTAACATTCGATTCCGACCACTTTGGTCAAGTCAATTTCAAATTCAAATCCACCCACGTGATCATCATAATATAAGGTATAACTCCCTGCAAATTATATCACATGATTATCACGTTTAAATGGGTCAAGTGACAACTCAAACATATATTTCTAAAAAGTAAAAAAAATACATTTTTTTTACAAATAATCAAATAATGAGGTTTTAAGCATATGTAACATGTAGTCTAACTTCAAGATAGTTTATCTAACACTATAAAATATATGATGTGTCAGACATTTCACAAACCTATTTCACTACCCGAATCCGTATTTACGCGCACGACTAGTTAGAATGCATAAATTATATAAAATAGTCGTAACGGTCCAAAATGCTTCCAAATAAGAATGTATGGTTTAACAAACCATGTTACACGAGACTCCTCGCTTGTATAGTTATAAACCATATTCTATTCATTCTTCCGTCAAAACCAGTAATTTTTGCATTTAATAACAACTAACGAAAACACGTAAATGTATTTCTAGTTTTGGACAGATTTTGTGTTCTCACTTTAACCAAGCATAGTTTGGTCAAAACTTAACCAAATGAAGTAAAATCATGCACGATGATTAAGTTCATCGAAATTCGGTTTCAACGATGTATAACACATTTTAAAACACCTCTAATTGGACCCTCAAACATTTAAAACCAAACTGAAGCACAAAACTGAATAATTTGTAAAGATCAATAGTTTTGACCCTTTTTCAGGTTCCAAATAGAAATACTTTCTGAACAAAAGTTGTAGAACAGACACTAATCTAGTTAATTGGAAGTTGTTATAAATTTTCAACATTGTTTACTATTTTTAAAGCGTAAAAGAAAAACAACACAAAATGTTGTCAAAATTTTTATTTTCTAAAAAATCTAAACCTTTTAAACCTATCAGATTGTCTCTTAAATGTTTACGTGTAAATCTTATTGACACAAATTGTTTAGTTTTTGCCATGTATATGTCTACAAAAACCTATTTTCTCACCAACTCTTGTAGTTGGTCAACGTATTGCAATACCAAACTTTTTGCCACATATTTGGTTACAAAACCTATATAACTCACCAACTTTATGGTGAATCTTCATTTTCACATAAGTTCTAGGTGCTAATGTTTGATGACTTATTCCAAGTTTGATACACATAGGATATGGACCTTGCCTTAGTCTGATTTAATAAAAAAACAACTACTTGTGATGTTTTGTGTTTTGAAAACAATGTAATTCAGTAAATTTAATATAATGAAACTTTAAATTTAGTGCCATGTGTTATGAACAATCTTGTAACATAACTCCCCGACGTTTACGCCCGGGTTCCACGCGGTCAGGGTATTATAGTCAAGAACAAAGGAATTTTTTTCACAATAAAAATGGTTACAGAAGATCTTGGAGAAAGATGGAACCCGAGCAACAACGATTTCGTGATGGATTGGAGTGGGTGGGCAACGATCAAAGCGAACTTGCTAGTTTGGAGAAGCATCTCAGGTAGAATTCCCACCTGAATCATGCTTACAAAAAAGGAGTACAAGTCGAGACCCATATTTGCCCTCTATGCGAAACACTGCAGGAAACATCAGATTATCTTCTTGTGGCGTGTAATTCTGCAAAAACAATAGGGTGGATCATGGGAGAATGGCTGAAGTTTTTGGACCTTTATACGTGCACAACAGTAAAAGAGATACTAATTGCTGTCAAGAACATTACCCTACCGAAGAGACAAAAGAAGGCATTGCAGTGTGTGATTATGGTAGTTTTTTGGAGGATTTGGATCAATATAAACGAAAGGTTTTTCAAAGGATAACGTTTCTCCTCCTCTCGTATCTTAGATGAAATTAAAGAATACTCGTTTTGTGACTAAAACATAGAGCTCACTTTGGAGTCCTTAATGTAGAAAACTAGCTCAACGAAGGAGTGTATGCAATAGTTAGGTAGGCGCAATCAAACTGATGTTCTGTTGTAATTGTGTTGACTTCTAGCTCCTTAGTAGTAGTTAGTTTGTTTGAGAGTGAACAAAAGGGACTGTTTTCTGATTAAAAAAAAGTTGAGAATGCAAATATTGATGGAATTTTACACCACTTGCTAACCTTGTTCCACATAATCGCTATGACGGAGAATGATGTAAATAGATGATCCACAATCTCCTCATTCTCTTCATATACCTGGCAACTCACTGAACCTCGGTATGTGTTGCGTTTGTACAACCCTTCAAGAGTAGTTAATCGATCTTGTTCAGCCCTCCAAGCGAATATATTTATTTTTTAGGACCCATTTAGCTCATTCAAGTGGATAAAAAGGAGTTGCATACATGGACAGTAACCTTCGACCTTACTTCACTAAGAATATGCCTTCGGAGTCTGGTTCCTATACCCATTCATCCTTACCTCCATCAACGATATTCCTATTAACAGAGTGATATAAGTAAAAGTGCACATGTTTTTGTATTAATTTACACTCACTTTTTATTAGGTTTTGTTAAAGATATGTGTAAAATAGACTTATTTTGGTTTATTTTTTATTTTCATGACAAAACGGACCCTAGTAAAATAAAGGAAGCAAAACATGCCGAAAATCTAAAGAAATAAAGAAAAGTTTTCCAGACATGCCCCTCATCTTAGAACCGGAAACTACCAGTATCTCCAGAAAGCCATAGAGGAAAGCCCAGACAAGAAAAGTCCAGACACACCCCGTGCCCTGAAGGCATGCCCCGTATCTAGGTATAAAATGACAAAAGTTGACTTTTAGAAGATTTGGGAGATTCGGAGGTCCCACAAGAGTTGACCACAGCCATGTCTGGTGGACATCAGTCGTGCCTCGTTAAACAGGCTACAACAGATCAACATGCCAGACACGTCGCGTGCCTTCCAGGCATGCCTCGGGCCTGGGCCTCCAGCAGTTAATAATTAGTGGTCTTTGGCCTCCATTTTCACTTAATTATTCTCTTATCTCTTCTCCATTACATAGTCTCTACTACCTACTATCTCTAATCATTGTGATCATTAAGAAAAACACAAGAATCATTAGCGTAATCAAACTTTTGATGATTAATATAATCTTTACAAGTTTGATCAAAACTAGTTCCATGATCATTCTTGACTAGATTTCTTGAGGGTGTTTAGAGGAAACTTACCCCCTCCCCCTTGATGGGGAGTTCACTAAAGCAAACCATGGGTGAATAAGGTGTGTTTGTTAATGACTTTAGCTTGAAAAACACAAGAATCATTAGTGTAATCAAACTTTTGATGATTAATATAATCTTTTCAAGTTTGATCAAAACTAGTTCCATGATCATTCTTGACTAGATTTCTTGAGGGTGTTTAGGGGTAACTTAACCCCCCCGATGGGGAGTTCACTAAAGCAAACCATGGGTGAATAAGGTGTGTTTATTAATGACTTTAGCTAATTAGTGGTTTATTGAAAGTGAGTGAAACATTAGAGTCATCATTGACTTGGGTCATTAGTCTTTCAGCTTAACTCTTAAAATGTACTAATAATCTTGCGTCGCCATTGATTTGGTCGTTCATGTTTTCTATGTCTATGTAGAGTCAAAGCATATTGATGCTTTTGAAGAAAGTTAAATGTTTTGGAATGGGACTTCAGGTTGGAAAGCTCTTGGCAATGTGCGACGATGATACCAAAGCGCATAGGACTTGGTTTTATAAAATTAACTACCTTAGGGTAATTGACAACTACCCTGTTGATTCAAAGTCATATGGTTAGGTGTGCTAGGATCCCGAACCAGGAACTACACAACTTTATGCATTAAGATACACAATCCCTTGTCTGACAACCGATCCCTTGTTACCCCATGGTAATACTTAGTTAACAAAGCATTACGAGGTAAGTGGATCTAAACACCCTCCTTTTTTTCTTATCATTAATTAATATCTTTTTATTTACCTCTTCTTTTTTTATTTTGAGCCATTTTTAACTTGGTTTGACTAGACGCTAATGAAGACTCGATACTAAAACTTGTTGTATTTTTGGACGGCTTCGATATCTTACTATCACTATATTACGCCAACGATGGGTTCACTTGCCCAACATAAATGATAATATGATGATATTTTATCAAGTTATTATAAATATTAAAACTTGATCTAGCATACAAAAGAACTAAAAATATTCTATTTTTTTACGTCGCCACGACACCACTTCATACAACAACAATCAAACATCCATGAGTAATGAATAGCGTCACCATGAAATTTGATTATGTTTTTATTTTTAAATTACAACCTCACCAATTTAACAAAGGTCTCATGCAAGAATAGCTTGAATAGTTAAAGCGCCTATTTGAATGCTTCACTTTGTCCATATGAGGAAATCTCAAGCCGTATGGACTATGGAGCAACAAAAACCTAAAATATTATAATTAAATGGAGCTTATATGATTCAAACGTATGACCTTTAATTTGTACTACTTTATAAGCAAAGAACTAAATTTGTACTATTACAACATAACTGGCTTTGCTATTATGGGTTCAATCTAATTATTCTTAAAATCAATGGGTCACATGAATCCGGCCCATACAATGTGGATCCGCCCATGCTTGGAGTTGACTTTGAACAGCTCTCGAAATCCATTCGTCTTAAGCTATGGTGTCATAAAAGATCAAGGTTCACAATCCACATCTAGCTTCGTTAGAAAATGGTTTGTGTTTTGAGAAGTGGTTTGGATCTTATCAACGTAATTAATTTGCGTCAATAGCTTATTAGCCTATTGGAGGTTCGAGCCCTACAAAGTTTTGTAGGGTAATATGTAGATTTTCGGCATAGATCTTAGAGCGTTTGTACATTCTTAAAGAATTACTTCTGTAAATCTCCACAAAATGTAGCATTAATGGAAGTCTACTATGTTAACCATTAAACAAACAAGAGATTCTTTGATTTGATGAATACTGTAAAGGTCTTGGTAAATATAAGATCCTCTTTGCCACTTATAATTAAATATTAAGATATTACAATTTAAATTTTAAAGCAAATCTACAAATATTATTATTTATAATAATAATCTCTATATTTTAATTGTTCAGTTGGATATGATCACATGGTGATTGCCTACTAAGTGCGATAAATGAGTCGAATTCTTAATAAAGGGATCCAATTTAAATCCATCCCTCAAACTTTATACTATTTTTCTAAATGAAAACGCATATTCTACTTTTATTCTAAATGTTTTACATTTACCCAGGATTAAATCTCAGACCTCTTCTTTAAAAGATATATGTCTCTAAGCTATCACACATTGACAAACTTTATACTATTTGAGTTTGAATACTATGATAAACCTATATACTATAAATATATTTGTAGCATATAGTATTTCAAATGTTTTCATTTAACTACGTGTAAACTTTTTAACATTGTATGTTTAACATACTACAGTAAATAAAATAGCAAATATAAGATTGTTGTCAGTCATAGTTTTAAGACTTATTATTTTTTCATCTGCATATAATTACTAATACCCTAAATTTAAACCTTTATAAATTTGTAAATTTCATGCTATAAAATAATGTGATGTTTGGTTTGTACCGTATCTAAAATTTATGTCTGTATCTATCTTATTTTACATATATAGTAGAACTAAAGCAAACCCCATTTGATTAATACTAACCATGAGATTGATTTTAAGCTTCATCAGTAGTATTGAAAATTGTAGAATCCAGGGTAGTCTCCGAAAATGTTCAAAAGTTTTTGGGCGCTGGGCGAGATAAACAAATCGTGCCTTACCCACCCTAGTAAAACAAAAATTCAGTGCTGTGTTGTTGTGTCACTCAACAATGCGATCAAACCCTATTATGGCCATTATAACAAACCATACAGATTTAGGTTTGTTCGAATAATTTGAAAAAAAAAAAAATTTTAGAAATTAAAGAGAAAAACAAAATATGTTTATAATTAATAATTAGTAATTATATAAAAACAAATATAAGAATTTGGTTGTTGAAAAGAAAACCTTAAGTGAATAGAAGAAAACTCAAACGAAGATAAAAGAAAACAAGTAACACAGTGAGAAATAAAAGAAAAAATTATCAATATCAATGGTTTTTGGATGAAATGGTTGTGGATGCAGTGAGGGACGTTGGAGCATTTAAAAAGGTGAGTACTAAAATTGTAGAAAACATTAACAAAGGGTATCGAACTTTCAAAGACATCCCGGATACCACTAGACTGCAGTTGGTTTTTGTTATAGATATAGGGTTTTAATTATATATATATATATATATAAAATATAATGTGTGTATATATATATCACGGGCCTTTAACGTTTTTGGCCTGAACCAACGCTCAATCGGCATATGCTCAGGACCGACCCTGATAGAATCAAATAGAACATTGTTAGTTTTGTTTAAATGTGAAGGCGTGCCTCCAATCACTTTTTAACTTTCGTTTTACAAAAGGCGTGCTTCCAATCTCTTTTTAACTTTCATTTTACAAATATGTTTTCTTGTAATTCTTTTTTAACTAGTTTTTGTATTTTAGAGTAAAATGTCATTATCTTCCGTGAGGTTTGGTCAGTTTTTCGACTTTCGTCCAAATATTTGGTTTTTGGCATCTAGATTTAAAATGTTTAAAATTGTGTCATTTTTATCCGGCTCATTAACTCCATCTATCTTTCTCTATTAAATCAAGGGTATTTCTGTCTTTTTTGTTAATTTAAAGGGCAATTTGATCTTTTTCACTTTATGTACAAGCATTTAGCATAATCTACACGTATTCAAAAGACCGAATTGCTCTTTAAGTTAACAAAAAAGATGAAAATACCTATGACTTAACGGAAAAAATTGGATAGAGTTAACAAGTTGAATGAAAATGTCAAGATTTCAAAATTTTTGGAATCAAATGCGAAAAACAATCGTTTGGACGGAAGTTGCAAAACTGGTTAAACTCGAGGACGAAATTGACATTTTACTCTTTGTTTTATGGGTACCTACTATTTACACAAACTTTTTGGCTATTTACATCAACTAATGTGATGTTAACATATTGAAATTTGTGTTTTTCTTTTATAACTTTCAATATATAATGTTTTTCTAAAAATGTGAATATAGTTTTGCAATTTATTTATTTTTATATAGGTTTGTTATGATTTTCCAAAAAAAGAGCCGTATCAAATATAACATTTTACAAATCGTTATAAAATTTTATATTCAGTTTTTTTTTATAAAATTTATATCAAATCTAAATAAAAATTATCATATCACAAAATTATATTCGTTTTCAATATAACATTATTTATCCGAAGTTATAGAAAAAATATAAATTTAAATTTTTAATATTACATCACATCACATGGTATTTATAGCAAAAATTAGATGTAAATAAAATTAGCTTATGTGACAAAAGGAGTGTCGAATTAAATATTTGTAGAAGATTTTATAATAAATTCCAAGTGAAAATGTGAAATCCAAATAACCAGCAAAAATAAATAGTGGTTTCGAGAAGACGATGGCAGCAGCAACTCCATGGCAGATAAAATCTTCCCCGCCTCCAAACCACCCACCACCACCACCACCGTCAACCCTACACCCACCGCCACCAAACCTCACATCCACAACACCGCTCGTCCAGTCTACCGCTCCCACCCCCACCGCAGTAACCGCCGCAGCTGCTACTGCTACTGCTGCCTCTGGATCATCTTCATCCTCATCATCTCCGCCATCTTCACCGCCGTTCTCTACCTCCTATACCGTCCTCATCCCCCTTCATTTACCGTCTCCAACCTCCATATCTCACAGTTCAACATCACGTCATCTAATCACCTCACCACCAGATTCAACCTCACCGTAACCGCTCGCAATCCGAACAATAAGATGACTTTTTACTACGATCCGGTTTCGGTGACGGTTAGTTCTGACGGAGTTGAGATCGGTGACGGTTTGGTAGCGGCGTTTGTGGCGGGTAAGAGGAGTACGACGTCGTTGAAGGCGGTTGTGAGAGGGGAGTTGAAGGAGAAGGAGGAGAGTTGGGGGTTGAAGATTGAGATGAATGCGAAGGTGAAGGTGAAGATTGGAAGGTTTGAGAGTAAGAAGGCTCATGTTAGGGTTGTTTGTGACGGAGTTCAGGTGGTGGATGGTGGTGGGTCGGCGGTGGTGGTGACTAAAAATAATGAGTGTGAGGTGGATCTCAGAATCAGGATTTGGAAATGGACTTTTTAGATTTTTTTTCTATTTAACTTTTTTATATGACTTTAAGTGTTTTTTTTTAATATTTTTTTTGTTGGTAGTTACAAATAGTAATGATCCTCCAATGATCGGCAATTTTAGTGGTTAAAATTCGATATTTACAAATGAGCCATTTATTTGTTTAGGGATGGTTTATTTGAAAAGAAAATAAAATTAAGAAAAAAATAATAAAAGGTATAAGTGTAAAATATTAAATAGTTTTTATTTTATTTATTATAATGTTTGACGAATTAATTAGTAATAAAGTCTATTATCTTGCACATTAAAATTTTTTATCTATGTACGTTAAAATTTATCCTGCACAACTCGTAATTCATCTTGTACACATCGTAATTCATTCTACACTTCTCGTGAAATCCTACACTTTCAATTATTATTTTTCTTCTTTAAAAATATATTTTTTAAAAATAAGTTACAAATTTAATGTAATTAGCTATTAAAAAAGAAGATTACCAATTAATGATCTATCTAAATTTACAAATATACTCTTACACTAATATTAAATACAAAAATTCAGTAAAATAAAATAAAATATTCTTATTGGTTGAAACATTTTTTCTATTCTTTCAAAAGATTTCTTCTTATTTAAACATTTAAGTGTTTATTTATATGTTTAAAAGGGAATTCAGGAAATTTCCTTGTGAGGCTGGTATCAAATAAAATTGTTTATAGTAAAAGTATTCACGTCCCATTCTTCTGAAAACGTAATTTTCCTTAAAATTAATTTACTTTTTAAAAATTCATATATTCGATCTTTGTCTTACTTACAAACATTTATTTTATTATTATTTTCTTTTTTTATACACACGTAATACATTATAAAAGTTTGGATTTGAGCCTCTAAATATAAAGAAATAAGGTGTAGTGGTATTTTAGATGGTTTCTTTAGATCATTCTATTATATGATTAATATCTGAGAAAATGATAAGATAGAGTAGGAGTGAGCAGAAAACCGAAATAACTGAATTGTAACTGAAAAACCAAACCGCTACGTCATGGGTGTCTAGTAAGAAAGGTGGTGAGTGCATTTTTAACCAAACAGCCACCTATACGGCATTACGATAAACAAACAAGTTACATAGTTTGTTTTGTTTCTAATAAAAAATATGTTTTACTTCGAATACAATTAGATTTACAATAAAATTTAAAGCTGAGCGTTAAAAAAATCTAACTGTGTATTTATTTATTTTCTTTATAAAAAGATAACGAAACAAGTTGTTAGAAAAATATCAAAAATTACTAAACAAATAAATAGGTTAAATATGTATATAGTTTGTAGACAAACCTTACCACTATTTCTAGGAATAAAGAGGATATATGGTTTGTAGTATAAGGACCAAAATCCATGTAAACGAATATCGATCATGATATTTCGATAGCAAAAATAACTCAATTTTTTCAAAATATTTATATCAAAACGTTGAGGAAAACATATTGATTACAACCATATATTTAGTTTTTTTAGTTCTTGAAAGTTTTTAGAGAAAAATAAAATTAATAAACTTAAATCAGTTCATGTATTATTTATAGTCTAAGCCAGTAAAAAGTTAATTATTAGTCCTCTGTTCCTTTTAAAACTATTTGTTATTTCCAAAGTTCCTACTTATTTTTGTAACTTGCAATTTTTTTTATCTTATCAAGTAATAACTTTAAAATTATTTAAATAGATTCATTGTTAAAATAATACTAAATCTGTATTGAAATGTTATATTGGTACTTAATTACTTATGGTAGTAAATAACAAAGGTTAAAATTTTGCTTCATATAGAAAAGACAAATAAATGAAAAACAAAATGATTGGACAAGGAATCAAACTCAGACAGTCATTCTGGCAAGCTTAGGCTATTCGGTGTGGGTGACAGGCCTCCCTGGAGGACGGCTCGTTACGTCAGCATCCACATCAGAGTCTTTGGTGGACGCTCCTCTAAGGATGGAACCAAGGAAATAGGTGACGACCGGCCACATCACCTCCACCACACCACCACCATCACCACCATCACCTCCACCTCCGACCACCACTCTCACAATCGTCTTCATCTCCGGTAACCGTCATAATCACCAAACACCATCATTGCCTCACCTAAATCTCACCGTATTTCACTAGTCCACCGAATCTGACGCCACAACCATTTGAAAAACCCATATTGTCAAGTCATTTGCAATGGTTGCCGGAAAAATAAAAAAAGTGGTCAGATATGTACAATCACTCTCATGTTTTTCTTGAAACCCTAATACCGTTGTCGGTTCACCGTCAACCTTCATCTCCGTCGCTACCTCGAACTATCATCGTTTCATTTTCCGCTTTCGTTGATTCCCGTCGAGTTTTCGCCGGAAACCGTTGTCGGCGTCTCTATTGTGAACCATAACTAACAGAAAGATTTGTTTGGTGTGGTGGTTGTGGGGGTGGTAGCGATTGGTGACATTCACGGTGGAGGTGGGTGATGATTCTGTAACACCCTGTAAAATCGTGTCCAATAATATAGTGACACGTGTTGTATTTTTATATATAATCTATTAAAGACTAATATGGACTAAAAGTGACATCATGCTCAAACTGAGCCTCTGAATGACTTTCTGATGTCAACATGCATAAACCTAGCCTCTGAACGACCATTAGTGTCGTCATGCATAAAACGTAGCCTCTGAACGACCATTAGTGTCGTTATGCATAAAACGTAGCCTCTGAACGACCATTAGCGTCGTCATGCATAAACTAGGCCTTTGAGTGACCGTTGTGTCAACATGCCTAGCCTCTGAGTGACATCGGAATCAACATGCTTATACTGAGCCTCTGAGTGATCCTTTAGTAGTCCTAACTCTCATATATCCTGTTTGTTGGACGAGAGTGATTAAATCCAATAATATATGAAAGTTGGATAATGGAGGGATTAAAAGTGTCAACATGTTAATTTATACCTCTGAGTGACCTTTTAATGAACCGAGAGCTCGACAATGTCTGGGCATAATCCCGGGTATGCCTAATATTGGCTACGGAGGGCTAATTATGCCAAAAAGGTGTTTTAGAAGGTTTTTAAAAGCTTTAATAAGTTAAGGGGCTAAAAGTGACAAAGTTTGAAAGTGGTCGTGGGGCGGTCGCGGGCTGCAAGAGACATGCCCTGTGTCTCTCGCTGGGCGCCAGAGGACATCTGCAGCAGAAAGTTTTTCTTGGATGCCACACAAAGCTCCAAAACCATTAAAATCGAAACCAGGGCTTCCCAAACTGCTATGCCACGTTTTGGGACACTTGTAAGCTTCCTCTTACACCCCTAAACACCTGGCTTCACCTCCTTTGAGTTCCCCAACTATAAATAGGTGCTTACGTTCACATTCCAACTTGCACCTTTCTCATTTATTCACTTTTCTCCCTCCTCTGGAAGTTCCTAGCTAAAAGGAGCATCCAACATAGTTCTTTTGCACCTTAGAAATCACTGGTAAGTGTTCTTTCTTTGTGCATTTTCATTTATAGGCTTTTATAGCCAAAAGTCAAGCGTTTTTCGGAAAACGCTTTGACTTTCGGTTAAGACCATTATGGTCCAGCCATTGTTCGAAATGAACATGACTAAGTGATCGTAATAAGGTAGGTGTTAGTCCCTATAAATGGCACCTCCTGAAGATCACGTTTGCTAGACCAATTGACGGGTCAAAGTTAACTTATTAAAAAGTCAAATAGACCATTTTTCGGAAAAATCATAAATTGATCTTATATATGTTATGAAACTTGTTTTGACACTTAAACAAGTTGGTAATAATTATTAGAACATGTAAGAACATGTTTGGCTCGTCAATTTCAGTTCTAGGATCGGTTCGCATCCGAAAGTCGCAAAGTTTGACCTCTACTTTGACTTTCGATTCTGAGCCGATTTAGATTAGTTACCTACTGATCTAAAGTTGCATTATGATCATAATATAATGTGACATAACCCTCTGAGGTTATATTACATGATCATAATCAGAATCCAAGTTTATGGGCAAGTTCCATAATTATGTCATTCTTGACTAAAATGCCCTTTTTGTATAAAACAAGGTTTTAACTGGTATTGAACTTGAAAATGAGTTTATAATAATGTAATATCATAAGTAGGATTATTTGGGATGTTAAACTAAGTTGTAAACTGAGTTTTCAAGCAAGTCCTTAAACTATGTCGATAAATGGCGATTTTAGCCCTTGTAGCTCATAAAATAGTTTTAATCAAATCTTTTCAAGATAAATCTTTTAACTACTAATATATTATATTAAATAACATATCTAAAACATTTTAATCTGACCTTAACATCAGTTTTCGTAAAAATCACATAAAGACGCTATTTTACGACATAAACGCCGTTTAGGCGCATAGTATGGTTTTAAACCATATTAATGGACCAAGACTTGTTACCTACTTATTTTAAAAAAAATTTAAACATTTTTACGGTAGGTACATATTATAAATTCAGAATCCCAAATAATTTATAAACTATGTGTAAAATGACCAAAATGCCTCTTCGGTGCATAGTTTGGTCATAAAAGATAATTTACACATATAATTGACATCCTAATGATATTAAATCATAAACAAATTATTTTTCCAGAATACTCATGATCAGAAACTTAAAATATATTCAAGTTCCTTTTATACGACATATAATTACCGAAATGCCCTTATAAGGCATAGTTTCATTTTAAAACCTTAACGGGCATACAAGTTGATATCTTACTGATATCTTAACTTATTTAAAATATAATAGCATATAGAACTTGTCCATGACTTATCCGGTTACCCATTATCGCTTTTAAGCAAACGGTTGATTATGCGTAACTAGTTTACGGAATTTAACCGAAATCGGTTTAACCTTATCATTTATGTTTCAAAATCCAGAATTTTTATAGTTTACCCATATTATACAAGTCAAGTACTTGTCGGGATCAAACTACATTCTATCCGATCATCGTTTAATCAAGCATTATACGTAATGATCATATACACTATTTGGTTTATAAGACCGTTAGTATTTAATTGGCTAGCTTATGCCATAATCCAGACTAGAGCCTTCCTGGTAAATGCTATCTGCACTTGGTACTTTTGTATACGGCTGAGTTATTTAAAAATAAAAGAAGAAGACTAGCTCAGGTAAATACTCTCGACTTATATTCCCTATATGGGCTTGGGATACGGTAAATTATTACCGCTCGGTCTGAAATGGGGTCAATCGAATGCCCGTTTGTGGCTAGTAAACCCGCATATTCCATTTTAATCAGTTTTGTTTGATAACTTAAACATCAGGGGTTAAATTACCGTGTCCTGGATATCCTCGGCTCAATACATTAGTTATTGGGCACGACCTTAGCGCGGGGTGTAGGCATACACCTGACAGACGCTTATATGCAATATTCCCAAGACGTTGGGGATGACTCCTTCGTGAGCTCCTGAGTGGTGTGTATTTAATCATGTCTCGGTTTCTGTATTGGGCCCTGTATGTATTGACAAACATGTGAATCTGATACAAGGTTGCAAGGTCAACATTCCCAAGTTAATAAAATATTTTGTGCCGTTTTGCACTTAAAAATCATTTTAAAGTTTTCAAAATGAGTCAGTTGGGTGTATTTACCAGCGTAAGCTGACGTATCGTCCAAAGACTAAACTGCAGGTACAATACGAAATAGGCCGGAAGCTGCTCAGTAGTAAATAAGAGGATCTTGCAAATCCTTAGATCTGCCCTAAAGTCTGTTTTATATTCTTTCTTGTACATTTTATGATCCGCCTGTGGATCTTCTATTACGAGCATGTATATTATTTTATTTTTGAACATTCGGTTTGTAATAGTAATTTTACTCCAAAACTTCCGTTGTGCTATGTTTAATTGACAATGGTGTTATCAACTTACGTCACGATACTCCCCACCCAGGCCCACCGGTGTTTGGATTTCGAGTTGGAAATCCGGGGTGTGACAGATTCTGACGGTGGTGGTTGAAGTTGGTGAAGGCCGCGGTGGAGGTGGAGGTTAATATTAGCCCCGTCTCCAACGTCTTCATGCGGACACCCACGACGACGATCGACCACCCAGGACGTCGTCGGGCCAGGCCGGGTATGGACGACCCCACACCTAGTGGCCTTAGTTAATATCCATTACAACAGAAACTTGATTGATATGTTGACTTCAATATTAATTAATATTAGAGACAAAGCAAGCAGTTAAATAAAAAAAACTTAGTAACACATGGCATCCACTTATTAACTCTATTATCCCTACTAGCTAATAAGAAAAGTTACTATAACCTCTTTGAAAATATAAGTTATATATATATATAAAATTAATGTGTTTAGTTAACGTGCAAACACCCTTCATACTATTTTGTATGAATTAAAGATTATTTGGTCATCATGGCTACAAGCTTTTTATAAAATAATATAGCAACAGTAACCTAACTTAAATGAAATCCAATTTTATTTTATTATTTTTATCATCAAATGAATAGCAACCAAACCTCTCATAAAACCAACCATGTCTCAACAAAATCGACCTAATCGTTAATAAGGCTTGAGCTTGTTTTTTTTTTAAATAGCTTAAATGAGCTAGATCTCAGCTCAAGTTTATTTGCTAAAGAGCTTTGACGAACCAACGTTGGGCTCGGGCCAGCTCTGCTACGGCTAGTTCAAAAAGCCTCCATAATACAAATAAAAATAATGAAAAGTAGCATACAAACCATATGAAATTACTGAGACCAATACAAAATTCTTTAAACCATACGAAGTTTGGTGAACAAATTAATGTTGTAGGCATATAACCTAACATAAACCAAAAAGTGGTGTCTTATCAAATGCCACTTATCAGTTCATCCCAGATCCAATTAATGATCAATAATTCATTATAAGCTTCTCTATATCGTTTCAGTTTTATCGAATGTCTCCAAGGGGACGCTAAGACCCTCCGTAGTGGCAAGGGATATGGCACCGAAATGGTTTATAGCGCCTAGTAACACCATTACAGGCGGCGCCATGGGGTTGAAATTTTGAATTCTCGTGAAAATTGGAACGGCGTGATGTTATTTGGGCTCTCAAACACATATATTTACATACATATGTATGTATGTATAATTGAAGGGGTTATATAACCTCTTTCCACTACACACTCATACATAGGATAAAGTGGCAGATTGGAGCTTTTTGAGGGTTCAATGCATTCTCTCAATCACACCATTACCCACCAGATGATGTTTGATAAAATGTTCAGAATTATATTTGCAAGGAACACATTTATAATGGTTTTCAGTTTTGCCTTTTTAGTTTTGTTTGTGCTTGAGATGTTTAAAAAGGGCCTAAAGTGGTAGGTTGGAGGTTTGAAAGACTCACAGACCAATAAATTCTTGAATAAGGTATGCTCACACTGAACTGATTCTCTCTATGCATTACATGTGTTTTTCGCAAACTGTTATGTCGAGACATGCAGCATAATATCTCTATACAGGCGCTAAATATTGCATTTGAAACTGAATTTAAACCAAAATACTTAGGCCAAAATGATTACAAAGGCAAGAAAAAATAGCTCATCTTGCAACAGGCTCGAAAGAAAATCAAAACACAAGATTGTTTGACGGAAACATTTTTTTTTTTTTTGAAGTAAATAGAAAGCGATCCCAAAATGTCTGTCCGTTTGGCTAACCAATATCTCTGATGAATTTTGTTTGTTTTCCTTTCTATGACACTTCATACATGGATCTTCCATGGGTTATTTTGGTAGAGTCTCACATTTTTCATGTCGTTTCTTTTGTGTGCTTCCAATCTGCCATACCGTTTTACGGTTGTTCCTTTCACCGCGATCACCAAATATGCTTCTTTTTTCTTCAAACATGAATGTGGGAAGAATGTCATAAGAAAAAAGACCTAGACCCACTTCCCAATTCTTAAAAAATGTGTTTTTTTTTGCATATATATGTGTGTGTATGTTTTTATGTCTATATATGCTAATGCATGAAGCAAGAACATGGTTAATCCTGAAGAAAAACTACAAATTCTTGTCGCTTACTGAAAAATACTACATTAGTAGCTGCTACAATTTGTGAGGGTGAATAAAGTAGCAGCACCCTTGAGATCATTGTCTTCATTGTGTTGTTGGTAAGAAGATACATTCTCATCTTTTGTGAAGAATGTAACATTATCTTCTTTTGTCAAGGCTTTCTGATTTCCATCGTTATATGGCGTCTCTTCACTGTATGCAAATATCAAATGACACATATTAATACATGATCATTTGCAAAATAACAATAGTATATATATATATATATGTATGGAGAGCAAGAGGGGCATATGTTAAGCTGAAACATTTATGTGCATTGTATTTCCTGTCCTTTTGTCATTCATGTTACTAAAATCTAAGGGGTTTGAAATCAACTATGACTAAGAGGTGAAAGTATATTAGATTTAATCACTTATCAATGATGATCAACAACCGTCTCTAGGTGGTTATCAGGGAAGCATGTGTTGGTTTTGGTAACAAATAATTTCCCTCTAAATTCTCAAATAGTTTGGATAACACATGACATCTAGATATCTTTATTTGTTAGGCGAAATATGTCCCTCAGGTGCATTAACCATTACGCATGGTCTAAGACGGTATAAATGCACAAAACTAGTAAAATGTCATAGTTAAGTTATGGAGGAAAAATACCCACCTGGGTTCATTTATGTCATCGAATTTAAATTCATGTGCAGGAATCATAAGCGGTTTAAACTCGTCACACTCATCCGGCGCCTTCACCTCCAAACAAACGGCTGAAGAAGGCGGAGAATTATTCATGTTGGCCCAAGAATTCATCTCCTGAATCGGCGCCACATGACCATCTTCCTGATCATTCAAATGATGCTCCTCCAACATATACTGATCATCTTGTTGTTGAGGCATTTGACCCAAATCAAGATCAAGACCATGATCATACAAATCCACATCATCTGGATTATTATTATTATTATTATTATCATCAAGATGAACATCACAATCAAACAACAACTGATGGTTTTGATTCTGGGCATGTGTTCTACAAAATGCCAGCTGGTGCAAAACAATGTCAAGCTCTGCGCGCGAGTATTCAATCTGGCGCTGGAGTTCTCGTATGATCCTGTAACACCCCCCAACGGGGTCATGAGCACGAACATCCGCTTGATATATAATCGTCCGCATTGCTTCGTCCTTTTGAGGCGTATCGAGATCACGGATAATTTTAGTAATGTTGCTAACACCAAATAGTTTATGCGCGTTTTGGAATTGTCGTTGGCGGTCGTGTGGGAAATATGGTGCTAAAATGCAGTCGGGGGCGCACTTTCGGCGTTGGTAGCGACAGGCGGCGCACGCTTGGGTGGTGGAGGAGTTGGAGCGGGTGGTGGTGGTGGTTGGTGGTAGAATATGGTGGTGGTGGTGGTTAATAAGTTTGTTATGATGATGAAGGTTGTTGTTGTTGGACATAATGGGGAATAAATAGAAAAGGGTGTTTGTGGAGAAAAAGGGGTGCGGCTCCGGAGGAATTGGAGGTTTCCGGACAAGGAGACAATGACGGGATGGGGATGGGGGGGTGGTGGTGGTGGTTATTTTTGAAGAGTACGAGGTGGTTGGGTAACGGTTCCATCGTACCACCACGTGGGTTGTGTTTTGTTTAAGGATGGATTTACGTGTGTGGCTAACATGAGTAATCAAATGCTTGTCCGATATTACCGGCAACTTCTTTTACTCTTTCTTTTTGGGTTAGTATCCAGCTGCTGCTACTTGTTCGTTTCAATGAATTGACCAAAGGCCAAACACAAACTTACTTGTTCCATTGTTGCAATATAATGAAAGCACAATGTTTAATAATCGAATCGACGAATAAATGGTGACTCTTAAAGGTTTGTTGAAACTATCGGTCAACAAAAAGAATAGACAAGCTCTACATTTTCCTACCGCTTTTAATTGTACGTACTAGTTAGTTTATTTGCGATTAGTCATCAAATCCGTTTAAAAACATTAGTTAAAGGGTAGGAATTAATCGACATTAGCTATGACCGTGCTAACAACATTTTCTTCACCCATGCTGTAATATCCGGTCTCTCTTACCACCCATTTTGCCTCTGATAGGTTGCCTTTCCAGGAACTCACGGATATGTTTTGTTACCCCGGTGCAGACATCCTGAAGGTCACTCATCCTAGTACTACTCCCACCTAAGCACGCTTAACTGTGGAGTTTTCATGTGCTCAACAGCCAACTAAGCCCAAAACGCATTTGTTTTTAGGGCCAATGATAGTCTCTCGTCGAAGTAGAGTGAAATAAATAAAGTCGTCACTGTGTTCAACAGTTTCAATCATAACGCCAAGAATGATTCAAGAAGCGGTGAAACGGAGGGCGCATTTATATCGAATGCGTTTAAAGCTTATCGAGAAGAAAAGAAACATGAGTTCAAGTTTATGCATTGTTGGATGTGGCGAGCCATGCTACAAAATGGGCGAGAGTCCCACTTGCGAGCGAATAGTCAAAAAGGACGAAAGCAAGCTCGTCTCAAACTCGTTCAAATGCTCATGATAAGAAGGTTGATCTAAACTTGGATGACGATGATCTAAACTTCGAGGAGGAATTTAGCCACCCACCCGGTAGAGATAAGTCAAAAAAGAAAGCGCAAAGATCATTTGCTTCAAGCTCTCGCTCGGGTAAAGGTGGAGGGTACACCGAGCAATTAAACAAGCTAAATACTCGTATTGTTGAATTCAATACAATTCAATAAAAAAAGCAACAACAAGAAAAGTATCCGGAAGGGTTTCGGAAAAAATTGAGTATGAAAGAAAAACGGGAGGATATAAAATTTCTTTCTAAGCCCGTCGATCATATTTCCTTTCTGGTTCCGAGTTGGAAATAACATTGCAAATGAAACATGAAATAATGGAAAATATAGCATGTAGTTTTAAACTTTTTATTAGATGTTCTTTTTAATTTGATTACTTTTTTTAGTATAATTTATTATAGATTTTAAAGTAAATTACAAGTTGTGTTCTTTTTGTTTTCATCATTTTGTAGGCGGTGTCCTTTAACGTAAAACTTTACAAGTTTTGTGCTTTATGTTTCAAAATCTTGCACGTTTTAACCTTTAGGGCAAACCCAATTAGATTTTTATGTTAAGTTATGTCATGTGCAAGGCATATGAGGGTACTATTGTAATTTTACCTATTTATATAAAAAAAATAAAAAATGCATATATAAACCCAATAACTCTCTCTCTCAACACTCTTTCTCTCTCTAAATTCTCTCTCCCCTTTGAGAATCAAATTCATCTGCAAGAACCCCAATCCAATAGGTTCAAATAGTAATCATTTAGAAGATCTAGTGCATCCAGTGTCCTCACAAAAGTCTATATTCAACCTCTTGCAAATATAACAGATCCTCACACTAAATTACTTAAAAACAAATCGATTCGAAATCAACAACAAGCGGAGTAAAGTAACAAACTCTGATCGATCTCATAACAGTTTGCACTAATTAGCATAACAAATAGCAACTTACCACATAACTACACAACAAACAATAGCTAAGACAAAACAATAATTGAACAATCAACCACTTTCAATTTCAACATCCCATCAAATAATCCAAATTAGCATATCATAAACTAATGTAATTAAACAAAATCACTTCAAAATCAACAAAAGCTAAACAATAGCCTATCAAACTCCGATCGAGTAGATACTTTTAATGGCCTAATAACTGTGGATGTAATCGTTGACTGCTGGACCACCGGAGGTGCCGGGAGGCCGAACCGGCTGAGGAAAACTGATCACCAACGGCGCAGACAGCGGCGAATAGGTGTTTACGCCTTGAAAAGTGCCGAATGATGAGGCGGTTGCTGCAAATCTTGATCATACTGCTGCGGGTTGTAATCGTTTGGTGATACACTCATGATCTTGTTGCAGAAATGGAGTTAGAAGAAATTCTAGGGTTCTAGGTGATTTTGATCATATATGCATTTTATTTCTAACATAAATAGGTAAAATTACAATAGTACCCTCATGTGCCTTGCACATGACATAACTTAATAGAAAAATCTAATTGGGTTTGGCCTAACGGTCAAAACATGCAAGACTTTGAAACATAAAGTACAAAACTTGTAAAGTTTTGCGTCAAAGGACACTGTCTGCAAAATGGTGTAAACATAAAGGACAAAACTTGTAATTTACTCTAGATTTAAATTTGATGTTTTTTTAGTTAATATAATTGCCCTTTTTATTTTGTTTATTGAAAGAAAAAAAATGCCAACAAATGCCCTAAACCCAAACCCCTCCACTCCCTTACCTTTTGGGGCTTGAGATGGGAAGCCCACACTACCTACATTGTAGACACGTGTCAACTCATGCACCTAACCCAAGCCACTCCACTCCCCATAATCTTAAGTATTCAAGTGCAAGTCAACACAGCTGGTCAACAAATGTTATTAGTATAGTTTGAAAGGTTTTTGAAACTACCAGGGTAGAAGTGTCAGTAGGTGAAGTTTAGGAATGTTTAGTGTTAATAGTTTAAGCTGTGAAAGGGGTGAGAGAGTTTTAGGTTATTCACTTCCAATTCTCTTTTCCAGTCTTCATTTTTGTTTTTTGTGTTGTTCTTATAATTTTTTCTTTTGTTCTTCAATAAAAGCAATCGGTTGAGTGATTTGATTGTGTTCTTGATTTTGATTTTGATTTCGCTGGTGTTTTCACAACAAACGTCTCTATAGTGGGCCAGTGGTGTCATGGCATTCTCATCATTCCCGGTTAAAGTATAAATTATAAGAATGTTTATGAGGCAAAACCTTACAAACACTCTGATACTAAGGTTAATATTCACGTATAAACTATTTGAGTGTCAATATACATACGAGTAAAGGAAGCGTAAAGAGTTGTTTACAAGGAAATGGAAATGAGAAGCTATAAAAAGTGATACCCCCAAATCTGATGGGGTTATTTCTTTTATTGGGGAATTGAGCTACATCTTAGTGAGCTTATTAATGTGGGTCCGGGCCTACTTGTCTAGGCTCAAAAGTGGATATAATTTACAAGTTCCTCAATCTATCGTAATGTACTATGCATTGTGTTACACCTATACTATTCATTTACATTTGATGGGTGACCTTCGTAGATACTCTTGGGCATGCATGCTTGCACAAATACAAGTATTGTAAGGAGCGTTCAATGCTAAAACCATAACGTATTATGGAGCCGACATGAGCGCTCTATGTGAACCCGAATGTCCTAATAGCGTGTGAGAACCATAATGTACGAGGAGCACTCGATGTGAGAACCCATGGACTGATAAACAATTTGATAAATGATATAATTTTACAACCAGGATATAAGGTTGGGATTACCAATACCCGTCTCCTTATCTATCATCTAAACCTTCAAATGAGTATATTCTGTTATATTTTTAAGATACCTCAAAAGTGGTAAAAAAATAAATCTAATTTTAAATGAAATAAATTCTCAGATTTGGGTATCACTTGATTACTACCAACCCACAATCAAAGCATACGGGTGCCGCAAAATTGATTGTTTCCTCCGAGAAAAAAATTGTGTTCGTTTCTTCTTTGTACAAATAATCATTTGTTTCTCTCTAGTCAATGTAATACAAACTTTGTTTGAATCATTTTGACGTTAGTATTAGGTTTTATTTCTTAGTTCCTTTTTTTCCTTTTCAATTTGTGTATGTTCATTTATGAGACTGATTCTTCTTTGCTCTTATTACTTGGATGGAGAAGATTGATCTGTATACAACTTCGGTTACTTTTAGGGTTCATCTACTAGTCCATTTTGTTGTATGAATCATGAGTGATTTTATCTGATGTAAACAGGATTGGAATTGCGTATTGCTCTTTAAGGTTTCTATATATGGTGCTCTTTGAGATTGCTTTCTTAAAAAGCTTATGTGTTTATTCAGTTTGTAAAAACTTTTGTTGTATGAATCATGAGTGATTTTATATGATGTTCGTACGTTTCAATATGGATAAAGCACATCCGTTTAGCGTACCTATGGTTGTCTGACCGCTAGATCCACACAAGGATCCATATCACCCTCAAGAAAAAGGCGAAGAGGTACTTGGTCCAGAAGTACCGTACTTAAGCGCAGTTGGTGCTCTAACGTATCTCGCAGATAAAACAAGACCTGACATTGCATTTGCGGTACATGTACTAACGAGATATAGTTCAAATCCAACACGTAGACACTGGAATGGAATAAAACACATATTCTGGTATATTTGTGGGACACAAGACTTAGGTCTTTTCTATCAAAAAGATACAAGTCCCATCTTGTTGGGTACGTTGATGCTGGATATCTATCAGATCCTCACAAAGCAAAATCTCAGACCGATTATGTATTCACATACGGTGGCACGACAATTTCTTGTAAATCGACTATGCAAACACTTACAACAACATCATCAAATCATGTCGAATTAATAACATTATATGATACTGTTTGAGAATGCATGTGGTTGAGATCAATGATCAATCATATACAAGAACCATGCAAATTAGAACAAATCAAGAAGGACCCGGTGATTATTTATGAAGACAATGATGCTTGCATAGCACAAATCAGAGAAAGCTACATCAAGGGTGACAGAACGAAGCATATCTCATCAAAGTTCTTCTCAACATATGACCTACAGAAAGAAGGGGAAATCGATGCTCGTCAGATTAAGTCAAGTGAAAATTTAGCTAACCTATTCACAAAGTCTATACCTAGAAGCAGTTATCATATAGGATCAAGCTTCGTGGATTGAAAGACGTTAGCTAAATTGAGGGGGAGCATTATACACGTTGTACTCTTTTCCGTTACTAAGTTTTGTCACATTAGGTTTTCGTAGAAAGATTTTTAATAAGGCAGCATAACTAGTCCAGCTGTATCAGTTTATCTCATAGGTCCTGAAGTACCAATTTAACATCATCCTGAAGCATGTTGTTAATAGTGTATAATGAACAAGACTGTATATCTGATTGGGGGGGGGGGTGTTATACATCAGATTTACAAAATACATCTTCTTGTATCTCACCCTAATAACTGTTTTGACAGTTATATTTATATGTACATATACTCTTGTATTCAATATAGAGATAATAACATTGAAATTTTCAATGCAATTTCTATCACGTTATCAGCAACTTTGACTCTCCACTGGATCTATCGGCCAATCATATCAACACTGATTTTGGATTTAGAACATCTTCTTTTACTCACAATTCGGGTACACATTATCAAACTCTCTGCGCTTTGTTGAATACGTTTTACTGATATATATCTTATAGTATAGGTTTGTATATCCCAAGGATCACTCATCGTTTTCATATATAAAAAAGATACACACATTTTTCCAATGATTTTGTAAGTCTAATCATTTGGATTAAAACAAATTGGATTTTCACTGAGGCCTTTAGAAACCTAGAATCGGATACTTATAGATAAACCAAAATAGATGTAATTGAAAAGGGATATTTTCCAAATGCTTACAAGGTTACATTTTTATATTTTTTTTCCACATATAGCAACCATACAAACACTTTTCTAAGTGCTTTTTTTTTTCTTAGATCTCATTTATAGGAACAGAAGAATAGCCTATCCGATCTAAATTTTTAGAATGCCCACAGATAGGTTTTTTATCTGATCTTAAGAACAAACACATAGGGGAGCATTATACATGTTGTACTTTTTTCCTTGACTAAGTTTTGTTCCATTGAGTTTTCTTAGCAAGGTTTTTAGTGAGGCAGCATAACTGGTCCAGTCGTATCAATTTATATTATAGGTTCTAAAGTACCAATTTAACATCATCCTGAAGCATGTTGTTAGTGTATAATGAACATAATGTATATCTGAAGAGGGGTGTTATAAATCCAATATATAAAATACATCTTCTTTGGTCTTGTTAGGATAAAGATGTCATCTTAAGAATGACAAACCCAGACAAGTAAAAGTGCATTTTTTTACATGTATCGACCACCTTTTCAGTATTGGTTTTGAACTAGATAAGATATGAGTGTAACACCATCAGTTGCCTTGAGGGCTATACACCGGAGGTATAGCAGCCTTTGCTAAGATAGCAGGAGCAGCTAAAGCTGCTGGGTGCGTTAAAATAGGTGCCGTGGCAGCTGCTGTCACAACAGCTGCTAGTGCCACCATGGCAGGGTCAAAACAAGATGCTAACCAGTGTGCCAAATGAAGGCTTTATACTAGTAGATAGGATGGATTGTCTTTTATTTGTGTTGTTATGATTATTATATATAATAAGAGAAGTTGTTAGATACAGTGGAAACTAAATTCACATGTAGGTGACTCAGAAATAAAATCACATCTAATCATGTAGATGTGATGTCATCTTCTAAATACTTACACATTTTGAATGAAAAATCTAAATTAATATTAATTTTCATAACATTTGTATTTATTTGAAATGTATCTTTCACCAAATTATTAGCAACTGTTTACTGATTTTGCTTTTAATGTGCAAAAAATATGTCAAGAAAGTTCTTAATTAATTTCATTTTTGAAGTAACATCTTTATTTTATAATTAAAAGTAAATTAAAATGATAATAAATAGAATTAATTTTTATGAAGTCATATGGGTTTAATATTTGTGTCGTGTGTATATCTACTAAAAGTCTATAATTAATTGAAAAGTTTGACTTGAAACAGTTCATACGATCCAATTTGATTAATAAATACAAAATTGTGGTAAGATGTGGGTTCAACCACATTACCACATCATGATATCCGACTATAATTGATTTCTTAAATAACTTTGAAAGTATCTAAATTGTTGGACATGTAATCGCTCATTATTTTCTTTTAAAAACAACTTTAAAAAAATCAGCATGCTTAAATCACATTAAAAATCAACCCCCAATGCGAGGATTCAATTCTAGTTTCTTATAAAGACACATGAAGTGGGTCCCCTTTAGAGTACTATTATGTTGATCTAGAGGGATCCTCTTATTTTATTATTTATTTTTTTTAAAAGATAATAGATGTTACAATTTCGATTTGTGTAGTTATTGATGTGTTTGATTTGGCTATGTTGTATCTCGTATGGATCAAGCATGCCAAATAGAAAGGGTTTGTTAGAAAGTGAACAGTTGAAATTGGTTTAACACGTTATAAGGGTTTCTTTGTTGATGACAATTGGTTGAATATGTTACAAGGTTGTCTCTGTTGATGACAATTTTATAAACCTTTCTACTAAAGTCGTTTATTGTTATGACTATTGAATTGTTGTTATCAGCTCTCACAAATAATTATTTACCAAGAAACGAAATTAGTTAAAATTATTCATTTTGGCATATTACTTACGTTTCGTTTCTTTTTCCAAAAATAAAGAAATTTTTTCCAGTTCTATTTAGAGGAGACAGAAAAAAACAAGAAAATCTAGATAAATGTAGGTTTTCATTTCTTCTTGTACACGAGAAGTTTGGTAAATTTCATGATTTATCCCCTAAAATTTTCTTTGCAAATGATCAAATTGTATAAGCGACGCGTATATAAACCACTACCACGTTTAGTGTCACGCCTTTGATATAGTAAAGAAATGCCTGAACCCCTTGATGTGACAAGATTTAAAAGTTGAAATCATTTATATACTATAAGGTGAGAAAAATTGTGATTTGTGGTTATGGGATAAGCTTTAGACGTACCAATTTCAAACATTGTCAAGGCTCATCTAGACTCATTTGAAAATTTTATACGTATTTAGTCCGCCCCCTCCCCCTAACTGATTTTGCTTAAAATTTACTAGTCCTGTAACTTCCGGACCTCTTTATATCTATTAAAGCTGCTATGTTGTCTAAAAAAACATTGCCCGCCTTGCACTAAGGCCCAAGGCTTACTCTTATGCCGGCTTATCCGGTACTAGAGGTGGACATAACCGGGTTTTTTGAATACTTGGGTATATGCCCAGGTACGATTATTGGTTTTTTGGGTATTGTCAAAACCAGGGTCGGGTTCGGGTCCGGGTATTGGCCAGTAAAACCACACATGGTGTACCGGGTTCAAGTTTTCTATACCCGGGTACTAAAATACCCTATTTACGGGCATGCAAAAAACGCGAAGTCGTGGCTTTTTTTATTTCATAATTATTGTATTTTTATGTCCATTTTTTTGGGTTTATAAACTTTAGCTCAGATTTGTACCTAATCTTCTAAATATCAACCGCGAGTCAAGTCAAAGAACTCTTCTTTCGTGCTGAATACCTTTTTGTTGCTTCCTCCAATTGGCAATAAGTGTTAACTTGCAGAAAGTTACAAATATTACAAGAGTATATATATATCATACATCGGAGGATAGAGATGGGCATAAAAACCGGTTCCGAACCCGAACCGATAGAACCGAACTGGACCCGGTTCCAGTTCCTACCCGACATTAAGTAGAACCGGTTCCGGGTTCAAAATACCCGTTGGTTCCAACCCGGTTCCACAATTTTACCATTTGAATCGGGTCGTACCCGGTTCCTACCCGTACCCGGTTCCTACCCGTACCCGGTTTCACTAGTACCCGGTTCCACCAGTACCCGGAAATGCAGTTCTAGAAGGAACCGGTTATAGCCGTTATAATGTTACCGTTGGAACCGGTTCCTGACCGTTGGAACCGATCCTATATATATTGTTTAAAAATCTATTGTTTAGCACACAATTTCTCATATCTATTCTTCTTGTTACATTTCTTTCTTGTTCTTTTTCACATACTAATCAACAAATGGTCTCAAAGAGTTCCAAAAACGCAAATTCTCAATCCGTTAACAATGTTCCTCAAGATCAATCGGTTCCATATGTGGTTGGAACATTGTCTCATAATCGCAATAAGGAAGTTTGGAGCAATTGGGAGTTGGTCGAGATGAGTGACGGCTCGCAAAAAGCTCAATGTAAACATTGTGGATCGTTATTAGCCAAGGAATCAAACTCAACGTTAACGAAGCATATTAATAAGTATTGCAAAGCTTTAAAGGAAATGACATCCGGTCAAATTCCACTATCCAAAGATGGTATCATTTTTCGTTATGAGCAAAAATTAGCTCGCGATCGGATGGCGAAGTTGGTGATATAAAAAAACGTTGTCGTTTGGACACTTCGACGACCCCGATCTTACTAATCTTATTCGGGAGACGCTACAACCTCGCTATAAACATGTAAGTCGTCGCACTTTAAAACGTCATTGTTTAAGTTTATGGGAAAATGTAAAAAAAGATTTAATTGTTTTTTTTAAATTTAAAAACTAGTGTAAACCTAACTAGTGATGTGTGGTCGGCTCCACATGGTTTACCGGAATCGTACATATGTGTCACCGCTCATTGGGTTGATCCCGATACATGGCAAATGATGAAGCGTACGATTGCGTTTGACGAGTTTCCTTCTCCTCATACGGGAGAAAATATTTATAAAATTATAAATGGCACAATAAGTAAATATGGTTTAAAAGATAAAAAAATTTCAATATCCTTTGATAACGCTTCAAAAAACACAACGGCGATTGAAAAATTAAAGTTGAAGTACAAACCAATAGTTGATGGTGTTTTTTCTACACACTATGTGTTGCGCATATTATTAACTTAGTAGTGCAAACCGGTTTAAAAGATCAATTTGTATCGGATTTTATTATAGCATTTAGAGCTATGCTCCAAGATGTTTTCAAAAGTGGAAAAGAAAGATATCAAGAATATAAAAAACTTTGTAAAGATGTCAATCAAAAAATTATTGGACCGAATTGGGATATACCGACTCGTTGGAATTCAACTTGTCATATGTTTGAAATGGCTATAAAGCACATGGGCACTTTAAAATCTTTTCATACAACTTTAAGTGATGAGTACCTAATCGTCCCCTTTCCCGACACGGCTTGGGAAAATATTCATAACCTAAGTACTTTTTTACAAGTTTTTAAAACTACAACGACTTTGATTTCTGGTGTTTATTATCCTACTAGTTCTAAAGTTGTGGACCAATTAAATTTGATAACAACTAATTTTAAAAAGTTTGAAAATTCTAATGACATGTTAAGGAATATGACGAGACCAATGATTCAAAATTTTTTTTTATATATTGTAACCGATTAATTTTTTTTAATTTTAACCGATTATTGTTACTATTTTTATTTATCAATGTAACTAATAATAAAAATCAAACATAACAAACACAATAGAAAGAAACATTACACAAACTTTATTAAAAACATCAAACCAAACGGGTTACATCAAACATTTGAAGAACCGGTGCCGGAACCTTCTCCCGTCTCATTTTTCTTTGCCTTCGTCAATGGGCAATGCCGCTCAGTGTGTTTCTTAATGGTTGAGTTGGCGGCGGCCTTCATAAATTTTCCACAATCTTTGCATCTAGCCATCTCGTGGCTGTCGGACATTAAACAGAGATCAAAATTCTTCCATATAGCAGGGTTTCTTTTCGTCTCTAAGACCGTAACAACTTCATCGTTGCATGCCATAGGTATTTGCAAGAACTTAGAAGTTGATTGATTTTGTAAGTTGATGATGGTGAGTGTTAAGTTTAGAAATGGTAAGTATGAAGGGGTTTATATACAAAAAAAAACCAATTTTTTAATCAGGAACCGGTTTTCAACGGTAACATTTGTCACACCCCGACCCGCAGCGGAATAAGAGTCGGGGCATAATTGGGTTATCACCCAAGCTCATGATGTTTACTAATATGTTTCATATTTATTAATTTCAAATTACATCTCAAAGTTCCAAGTCAAATTCATACAATACAAGGAAAGGAAAAATTAAGTAAAACAATCCAAAGTCTAAACTGGTTTATTCTTCTAGGCCGCCCTATATGTTTCTTGCTTCAACTTGATCACCTGTATCATGTGTAAAAATGGGAAGTTTTGGGTCAGCAAAAGTTGGCGAGTGAACCTTGTTAAAAACATTTGTTATTGATTCATTATTGTAATTAATATAGGAAAATTGTGCAATAATCATATATGAACAAATGTATGTAAACATAACGATCACAAACCACCTTGCTTAAGTATATAATAAGAATGACAATGTATATGTTGGCAACGTCCCGTTCACGCTCATAGGTAATGGGGAACGGACGGCCTATGCTAATGTATGTGAGATCAAGGCTCAATTAAACGGAGCCGATCTTATGTTGGCAACGCCTGGTTCACGCTCATAGGTAATGGGGAACAGCTCACGCTCATAGGTAATGGGGAGCGGCGGCCTATGAAATGTATGTACTGAATATGATAACTTTAATTTAAACATTAACCACACAAACCATAGATATATATAGGCAACACATTTGATCATGAACATGATGGATGCACAAGTGTTTAATTATAATAAATAAATAGCGACACATGATACACCCCAAAATGTGATTAAAACGGGGAATTTGTAAAGATTCACTCACATTTGGTGCGTTTGCTTGAAGATGTTGAATGCGCACGAGTTTAGAGGATGGATCGACGAGGAATAACTAACCTAATTAATAACGAAAAGGTACGGTAAGTATGTGGATTTTATTAACTATTTTAATAGGATTTTTGGATATATTTTCGTGAGTTTAAAGCTATTTTCTAACTTTAAAAACGTTATTTTTAAGTATTTTTAATTGATTTTTAAATTAAATAAATAAATAAAAATAATAAAAAAATATTGACTTTTGACCGTTGACCATGACCGTTGACCGTTGACCGGTCCGGTCGCTTATATATGTGCGCTGGGTGAGACTCAAACTCGTGACCTCCCGTACGCGTGCACGCAGCTCTACCAACTGAGCTACGTATCTAACCCGAAATATTTCTGTTTTTAATTATATTTATATACTATTTAACTTAATCCGAAAATCCTTTAGTTTTTAAAAAGGATTTTAATTGCATTGAACCGGTGCCGTTAACCAGTCTCGAACCCGGGACGTGCGAGTTAGTGTTGCACACAGTCCACCGCTGGACTGTGTGTCTAACCTGGTTAATATTCCGGTTTTTATTATACTTAACATCTTACTGAGTTAACCCGGTTCGGTTTCTAAAAAAAAACATTTTTATTACAGAGGTTAAGGTTGTGATAAGAATCGAACTCGCGTCGTGTATGTAATTGTTTGCACACAGTCCACCGCTGGACTGTGTGTCTTACCCGTTCATAATACTACTTTTAATTAAACTTATAACATAACCAACGTCGTCTTCTTCGCTCAAGAACACAGTGACAATTTAACTGTTTCATGTCTAATTCGATTAACAAGCATTGTAAGTAATTGAAAAGTAATGAACGGAGAGAGTTTGGGGGAAAGGATGTACCGATCAGTGTCTTTCACAGAACTCCGGCAAAGATTCGTCGGCACTGTTTGTGAACTTCGGCTGTTAGAATCAATTAACAGTTCTATTCGATTAGTTATGAAATTGAGGTACTTAAACAAGGATTAACAGAAGTTTGAATGATTATACCGATTCCCAGCGTAAGATCAGAAATTTCATAGGTTTTCCGGCGAGAGCTGAATATTCCGGCTACGTCGTCTAGGATTGATTCTGATTGTTGGTTTGAAGTTAGTAACAGTCTAACAACGGATTGAAACGGAAAGAGTCGAGGTACTTACCGTTTTGAGGTGAGTCTCGGTTTTTCGGCGAAAGTCCGGTGATGGCAGGTTATTTCCGGCGAGTGAAATTTCTTCGAGAAAAGGTGCGATTTTGAGCGAAAAGGCTACCAGAGACTTGTGGGTGTATTTATAGGGAAGAACATCGATGAATTGGGTCCGATTACCGTCTTGATTCGTCGGTAAATAATTTTTCCGGCGGTTATGACTGATGTCGCGGACTGGACATCGGTTATAACCGATGTAATAGTTATTATACGCGTTAAGACACAAGAAACCGACAGTGAAAGGCGAAATCGTCGGGATTTCCGACGACTGCGAATTGGGCGCGTCAGTTGACTGATTTGAAATCGAGATTTTGATATTTGAATTAATTGTTTTGATATATTACTAAAGAACACAAGTGGCGGAGTGGTTTGGTGAATGAGAGTTAAGACTTTGCCTGACCCGGCTGACCCGGGTTCGAATCCCGGCAGCCTTGTTTTATTTTTAATTTTCTTATTTTCACTTTTTAACAATTTTTGTTTTTAAATCCTAATTTGTTTATTAATTATGTATCGTTTAAAATTAAAATAAGTCATAAATAACAACAAAAATTTAAAACTGATTGTTCGATTAATAAATGAAGCGGGTTTGGAAAAACCCATTTTTGACAAATGTTACAACATTTATCAGGAACCGGTTCTGTACAGTAAATGGCAGGTTTGACTGTCAGGAACCGGTTCCCAATAGTAAAATGGCAGGTTTGACTGTCAGGAACCGGTTCCCAATACTATTAGAAACCGGTTCCGCACCATACCCGGTTCCACACCATACCCGGTTCCATAATACCCGTACCCGGTTCTACACGGTTCCATATTCTTGGGTGTGAACCCGGGTAGGAACTGGACCCGGTTTCACACCATACCCGGTTCCATTGAAATCCAAGCAGAACCGGGTTTGGGTTGGAACCGGTTCCAGGTAATAATAAAACCCGATCATGCCCATCTCTATCGGAGGAGGCTTATTTGATGCTTATGCTTGGACTTGGCCCAGGCCCATGTCTAACTCGGTTGGGTTGAAGAAAGAAGTAGGATGCTGCAGGCAGGTTCTCCTCCTCGCTAGTCGGTCGGCATTTGAAAAATGGAAATCGAAAGCAAAAATGGCTCCAAAATTCGACTTGAAGAAGACATCGATTTCGGCAGAGGATTAGGGTTTGACCGAACCGTTTCTCGCCGTCATGTTTCTTTCAAACCCCACGAAGACGGAAGCAGTGTTTCTTTCCAAGTGAAAGGCAAAAACCCCATTTGGGTACGCCATTCCACTAACCCCCACATTAGGGTTTACAGTACATCTCAATCTGGTCAATTAAACATCGGAGATTCATTCTGTGTGTCTTCCAAACACCCTGTTTGGTTTAATCTGAAGAAAATCGCATCTGAAGATGAATCCAATAGATACGAGGAAGCATTCGCAGGGCTTGATCATGATGAAATTGAAACCGGTGATGTATCAGACATCGATGACCCTGTTAAAGGTTTGATTTTTATGAAATTACACATCTTGTTTACCATTGAATATGTGATTTCTGTTTATTTAGCTCTGTAGTTTTTGTTGAAAAATGTGTGCTTTTTGTTGTTTCTGTTTTATTAAGCTCTTTAACTTGTGTTTGCAGAGTTTGGCTTTGTTGTCATGGGACATGAGTTTGATTGCTACCAGAAGGAATTGATCCGGGACATGAGGAACTGGAATTGGTTTCTCGAAGAACCTAACAAGGATAGCGATGAAGACGATGAGAAAAGATCAAGAAAGAAGAGGAAGAAGAAGAAGAGTGGAAGGAGGGAAGATGATGATGATGATGAAGTTTGGACGGGTGAGAGCGAAGAAGATGTTGAGTCGATTAAGAAGTTGAGAAATGACATGAAGCCCAAGTATTCGACTAGATCAAAAGATAAAGGCAGAAAGGGTGCGGGTGCAAGTAAAAGTGTCAAAGATGACGCAAAGAGGAAGGCCACGAGTGATGAAGATGAATATGATGGGGATGATGATGAAGATGAAGGTGATGAAACACTGGGTGGGTTCATAGTTGATGATGAAGATATAGGAGAAGGAGATGAGGATGATGACGACGAGGAAGAGTTTGAAGAAGACGAGGATGATGAGTAGTTGTTGGTTTAAAGTTTTCCTTTTAAGATTTCTATGTTTTTATGTTGTTGTATGAGTGTATGCTAGTGGTAACATGTACAATTATGTAGTTCTCTACCAAGTTTGGCGTGTGTTTATATGATGTGCCCATAAGTTCACATGTGTTGTGAGTCACCCAACTTTCATGTCCCTAGCCGATCTGATGTTAGTGGCAGACCCAATAGTTTTTTTCATAGGGGGCTATCAGGGGAACTTAACCAAAATGGTGCGATCGGGATTTTAGCATATAAATAACATTATTTTTTTTCATGGAGGACGGTTGACTCATGCACTTGTGTGTGAGGTTTGCTTAAGGTGTTAGAAGCAGCCCTTTTAGGATTGTTGCTCTCAATAAAGTTTGGCCCACTATCTCAACCGACATGGGAGTTAGCTCTGGCCATTTGTAACAGTCGGACCCTCACACCAACCAATGTTGTGTTTTGGGCACTCTTTATTTTGTTCCACGAGTCCACACAATGATTTCCGTAGAGATCACAATAGTCTCACGTATCCACGTTTAACTATGTAGCTCTCCCTCCGATCTAACTTTTGCAGCAAAAAACATAATGTTTTTTGACAAACCCATTATGCATTGATAGTTTTGTTGGAATGCTATAAACTTAATTAGATTACACTTATTTCGTATTAGACTTGTATTACAGTTAAACATAATGTTTGTATTATTTAGGTAGGATTTCGATGGTAGTTGATGGTTGTCACTTAAACGGTTATAAATTGTTTTTTGGCGCCAATAATAACCGTCGGTTATGTAACTATATAAACCTAATGTCTTGTCTTGAATCATTACCAAGATATCGACGTTGACACTTGTTTGTTGTGTATCCAAATATTTTCGATCCAATTATTTCGGTTGTGTCTGTTTGATATCCCAACAAGTTTGATAGCGTCTAGTTTCCGTAAGAGTTACATGTGCAACAACTAATCTCGTAGACGGGTATAAGGCTATTCGTTTCTGATGATGAATGCACATAGACGCGAACAACATTTTTTTGTTTATTAAAGTATTTGAAGAACTAATAATAAATTCTGTTAACTGAATCAACTTGTCAAACAGAGAAGTAGTTGAACTAGGCACTATTTAGAAGCAATAATATTTTAGAATGAGGTAGGATACATGTATATACTGGTTGGATCATAATATGATAACCAACCACAATGCTAATATACTCTGGTTGGTTATATATACCAAACCATAACAGGATAGTCATGTTTACCACTACAAATTTATTTTAATGAAGTAAATAATGAAATTATGATGGTGCTGAATGTCTCGAGATACAACATCATACAACTAAATATATGGCCGACTAGCATTATCACTAATCAAATCCATACCTTTCATCTCACTTGACTCGAATTGCATTATCAGATGACTGGGGTCCCAATTTTGACCAATAATGAAGTCAAAGTTCTCCGGTGGATGATGATCAAGAACTAATGATGGTGGAAGGGGAGGAAGATCAGTTTCACTGTGAATCATCAAATCCATACTTGGCTGGAATTGCATCATCGGATTGTCTGGATTCCAATATTGACCAGCAATCAAGTCAAAGTTAAGGTTTTGATTATAGCTAACAATATTATTAATCTCTTTAGTCTTTGGGTTAGCAGCAAGAAGCTTCTTCTTCATGTTGGAATTGCAGAAGTTTTTAATGGCACTATCTGTTCTTCCTGGTAAGTGTTTTGCTATTTCTGCCCATCTGTTTACAAACAAAATAAATCAGAATTTAAATTTAAAAAAAAAAAAACTTATAATAAAAAACACCCAAACATCAGCATTTTATACTTATTTCCCAATTTATTGTGTAGATTGATTATGAGCATGGCTTCTTCATCAGAAAAATTTCCTTGTCTTAAACCTGGTCTTAAATAATTAATCCATCTTAATCTGCAACTCTTGCCACTTCTTTGTAACCCTGCTTTTACAAAATGAGTAAATATCTCAATATATAAAATAACCATATTTTAAAAACAAAATTACTTAAGTTATTATTTTTTTCTAAGGGTGCGTTATACATATGTAGTCATGACAAAAAAAAACATCTCATTTAGCCACGCCGTGTATCTAATTTTACTATCGTATTAAAGTTTTTGCATTAATAATGACTTAAACATTGCTCATAAGTTGGTGTATGTATTATTATCATTGTAAGGAGTGAAAATATTCAGGGTATAGACGAGTAAAAGTAGAGACGTGATCACGTCTCTTTATGCGTGAAATTGTTTTGACATGAACATATGGATATAAAAGACTTGAATAACAGCTACAGATAAGATTGAAATAAACCAGCAAATTTAGGAACAACGCTCCAAGAACCATGGAGGCCATGGATAGAAATGTAATTGACGAGTTTTTCATCCTCTTCTGGTGACCATAATCCTCTTTTCAGTGAGTTGTTCATGTTTCTCGAACGATGAGTGAGTGATCATTGGCAAGCAAACGATGTGAAATATATATATATATATATATATATTGTGTGTGTGTACACGTGCACGCTTGCGTGCCCATGTGACGACGAAAATGATGAATTGTTGATGATATTGAATTGGATTGGGAATCAAATAGAATTTTGTAGGTCATAAATGGAAAAAGATAAAGTAGGGTGCATAGAAAGGGGGTCCTGGTAGTCCGTCCTTATTAGTCAAAGTGATAAAACTTTAATTTAGGTTTGCTTATTTTAAGGTTTGAATTGAAAGACATATTCACTTGCAGGTATTTCATTCTATTGCTTTTATTGGAAGATTCTTTGAATTTATTGACATTTGAGGGGACTAAAACATTTTGCATTATTGTTGTCGAACGCAAAAGTTGGAATCTAAGTCATGTCTATGGACAAAGATAGTAGACTTTTGGTAATGTGTCGTTTTTGATAGAAAAAAAAAAGCCTTTCGCATCATGTGTGAGACATGCTCATCTCGTCACCAGTGATTCTGAATGTATATAATATAGTCCCCTACCAGTCCATATGGTAATCTAGTTAATAAACGTCTGTCATGTCTCTATACGAGATTAAAAATATAATTACTTTTAGGGAGATCATGTTCGACTTCCATTACATCTTCTTTCAGAAAACCAACCCATTAAACTCTATGGCTTCTTTTAACATTAGAATTGGCTACAAAGCTTAGTGTGGCTTGTGAATCCGGCTAACGTTGTATTTCTGGTGGTGTGCGGTTGGTAAATGAGTTTAAGTTTGAAAAAAACACTAGTAGTTTTAAAGAAAAGTTATGTTTTCTGGGTTTCATTAAACATAGTATGTAAACTCGCAAACCAAACTGAATCGAACTATTATACTAAACAACCATAAATATTACTCGTGCCAACGTTACTCTTATCCAAGTAATTTATGTGTGAAACTAACACCTAGAAGTCTGAGTGACAAGGGGTTTTTGGATCCCTGGGAAGTTTAGCCAAGTATTCGCAAACCAAAATAATAAAAACCATATTAATGAGGCCCAACCCAACTAATGGTGCTCTACTGTCATGAGGCATTGCTGGAACGATCCTTACATGTCTTCTGTTTGTTGTTTTTTAATTTCGTCCATAGGAATAACAAAACACATTGTGGGTTTCGTGTTTTTTTATAAATCAATTTCAGATTACATTATTTCATGTTTATATGAAATCAATAAACCAAACGAATTTATGTAAATAATGAGATGGTTTTTTATGTGAAAAAAAATTGTGATTTTTCATGTTGGAAAGGTCATATGTTTTCCTTTATATAGAGGTCAAACTATGACAACGGTCATGTTGTATTGTTGCAGCCCTTCATGAAAGGGTATGACAGCGGGGTATAACATACGACGATTACAACTACTTTGAAGTTATCAGTCGTAACAGTGGAAATTCTCCGTACCACTTCTTAGAGTTACCACTAATGAAGTTAAGGCGCCACTCACAACCATTTACCACTTGGTCATTTTGCCAACAACGGTCATTTGCCACTGAATTCAATCTTAAAGAGTTTTCAACTGCAACTTTTAACATCAATGCAAATCCGAAGCCTTCCAATGTAGTAATGTTTTAATCTGCTAGGGACTCTGCCCCTTGGACTCCATCAAAGTGTCTTCCAAAACCAGTCAGGGCGCTACACCAGACCCCACCAAGGGGGTTGTGCCTTCGAAAACCCCCATCCTCTTAGGGGTTTCGCCCGCTAAGAACCATTGAGGTTTCATGAAATCGGAATAATCTATGATAGATTTTTATTCAGCACCTCCTATTAAGTTTTAGAATCTAAACTTTCGTCTCTAAAAATAGACAGAGACATCTTACCAACAAATCATGTCCCTTTTAACACATACATATGTAACGTAACGTGTTAAAATAGGTGATTTTAATGGGCAAGGCTAAGTTAGATGAGTTAGTATTTATAAATTGCTAAACCAATAAGTTTAAGCCAATTTGTAGTGGTGGAGCGGTTGGGGAAAAACTTGGTATCCTTGTGATCAAGGTTCGACTCCCACTCTCCCTATTATTTTCTGCAGTATCCAGGTGAAGGGCGAATATGGGTGGCGCCGGTTCGTCTTGGATGGGAGGCGAGGTTTTACCAATTATTCCACTGTCGTGCCTTCAGGTAGGTGAAGGTCGGGTTTCCACGCATCTAGGAAAGCGAAGGGGCTAGCGGCGGTCGAGTAGTCGACCTTAGCCACAGCGTCAGGTGTCATGGTGTTTTGACACGCCGTTAAGAAAAAAACACAATAACAATTCATGGATAAAAAGTTACTCAACAAAAAATGGGACACCTGTAACGAAAGGAAATTAATGCTCTGATTGATCATGAATTTAGCATTGATGAAATTTGACCACCTTGTTGACCAAGCTAACAATCTAACCTTTTCTTTTTACAGATTTAGACTAACAAGTTTAGATGCAAAAAGAGGATGGCATAAAAGTTATTTAATACATAATTTTATATACTCAAAAGATAAGTCAGTATATAAAAACCGAGAACTCCAAAAGTTGATAAAAATAAATACAGAACAAGTAAACTATTAAAACTAAAGAAAACGGGCCAGCGAAACTGAGACCCGACAATCACACGATTGTATCTCGAATATTGAAATCTATCCCAATAAGTTACAAAACTTGGATCTATAATTGCTAATCCACAAGAATGAGTTTTGTTTGATGACATCCACAATAACCAACCGAATTTAGTTTCTTGTCTTATAGATGTCTGGATTTCATGATATTGATTTACCAATACTCTCTCTACCCATTTCACTTATGAATCAGCCCAACCCATTATCCCGAAATACTCATCCTGCCTCATATCCACTCCGAGGAGCTGTCAACAAATGAATTGAGATGAGAATCTTAACCCATCAGCCCCAAATCTCACCACAATAATCACCCACTTATAATTCGGAAATGAGAATCCAAACCAACTCTCTAAGAACCATCACCTTAGCTACACTGTATTTGTGTTTTTTTTTTTTTTTTTTTTTTTTTAATCAATTTTTCATTTAAATTGAAATGAAGAGATGAATCACAGCCTTTCCCCACTCAACCAATGAAACCCATTTCACCTTCAAAGTGCATACAACACTTATCACCCACCATAAACTTTAAAAAAAATAATAATAATCAATCGATCGATTCACCAAAAAGCATAAACAGAATGAAATCCAGTAAATCTAGAAGACAGGAAACTGTAATTCGATCAGAAAATGATGCATACCTGCGCCACCATTGACAGCGTCGTAGATAGAGATTAAACCGAGTTTATATCACTTTGAAATAAATGGTTTATAAGGTGATTGTGAGGTTATTGACTACAAACAAATACTCTAATAATTCTTTAATGAAGGGCAATGGAATTTTTGTTGTATGTATTAAATGCTTGGTTTAACTGATTATCCTTTTGTGGTTACTTCTCTATTATAGAGAGTCTTCATCATGAATAAATATTTGTTTATTTATGCACTTGCCTTGCATAAAGTAGCTTTTTGACATATTCATTGAATCTATCAAGGTCAACTTGCTACTTTACAAGTGTGGCAGAGCCTATCTCTTAGACAAGTTGGCTCATCAGAAATTCTGATAGCCAGCCTATCAGAAAATCTTTTGAACAGATCATTAGATTTTCTGATGATCAAAGTTTACCAGATTCTAATGATAATTATCATAATTATCATCTGACTCATCAGATTGGTCATTTATGATCCATTTGTGATTAATTTCTGATAAATGTTGAATATGTAATTTTCCTTCTTCTTTTGTCATGTTTATCTTGTGTCTTCTTTCTGTTTGATCATTTTGACCTTATCTTCAGCACATGATCAGATTGATCATATTTTTCTTCAATACTTACAAAAATTTCCTAACAGTGGGCTTACACCTGACAGTAACAAAATATGGTATGTATATTTATCTAACAGTGGCTTCCATCCTAGTTCTCGAACGTGATAAGCATGTAAATCTGGCAACAAGGAAATGAAAATTAAATGCTTTTAAAATGAGTCGGTTAATTGTATTTACTAGCGAAAGCCGACATATTTTTAAAGATTGACTTACAGATGGCGAACCTAGATGAATAGGTTGGATAAGGTTCAGTCTATAACTTTAGAATTTGCGACTCCAATAACAAAAAGCTATGATGTCTCAAAGTCCATTTTAAATTATTTTCATCCACCTTTGAGTTATACTATATAAAGGTATTGATATTCAAAAGTTTTAACATATCTTGGGAATTTTAATACTTGAAATATATTATCTCTCTATTTCCACTATGCTTTGATGTATACTATCGTCATGCTAAAACCTGATACTTGGGTCCATCGAGAAAGAGATGAGTGACAAGAAGCAAGATGGAAAAAGAAAATAATATTGCACCTATTAAATTCCTAATGTGTATCTATATATATTTGAGCTCCTGTCTTACGATAGATGTATTTCGAATCAATGTATTCATCAATTTAATCTCATTTAAATATTTACGATAGATTTATTTTGAATCAATGTATTCATCAATTTAATCTCGTTTAAATATTCGAAATTATCCATTATCAATCAAATTTAAAAACAAACCTTGGTAACTATTCCAAACTGTTTTGGTTACCGCTGTACAGTACATAGGATATAGTCTATTAATGTGAATGCAACAAAAAACACGCGTACAACTGATGCGCAAACCCGCTATTGTGCTCGCGCAATGCATGACGGCGAATACCACTAGTTTTAGTTAAATAACCATTATATATAAACATTTTTGCTTACGTTTTTATAGTCTCGTGTATTACACGATTTGAATAATGAAAACTATTTGCTTACACAACATAACAAGTAGATGTACCTTATAATCATCTCAGAAGTAGCCGGGAGGGTTTTGGTTTGATGATCGCTAACAGAAGTTTAATTCTCGGGACTGGTTTTAGTTTGCCTTTAAATGGTGTCTTCTGTTGAAATTTGTAATTATAATAATAATAATAATAATAATAATAATATATTTACTACTGTTACAACAAGATTTGATGCACTCACCTTCCCACACTGACCATAGATAGACATGTGACATAATCTAAGTTGGTGTATTTGTTTCAATCTATCCATGACTGTTTTACATGATTCATTTATTGCATTGACGGAAATATGCATCCATCTAGTAGTAGTAAATATTGAAATTTCTTGCTTGGATAATGTACCTACAAGATATTTTTATTTATTTTATCATGGATCTCATTCTGAAAATACGTTATTAACATACATTTCGAAGATGTACATAACAGTTATCTGATTATTTGGGGATCATTTTATATGAAAACCATAAATAACCAGAATTCCGTTAACAGTATTGGGTGTCGGCTTGTTTTTTCTAATAAATTATTATTAATTTATCATGTGATCCTAGTTATTAAATATATCGTATCACTTTAAAGCTATGCCAAACACTCCCTATGCGTCGTCTTTTAATCAATTTAAGGTTTGACATGACATGTATTTGACTTTTTGGGATTGCTTATTAAGAATATTTACACGATGCCGTTGGGCACTGTTGAAGATGCTTTAAGCAATCACAAACAGCCCCTGTATTTTCGTTTGGTACTAAAATACGAGCCACAATAGACCGTTAGTTTCAAAAAAAATAAGGTTATTTACATTACCTTTAAGCTGTTGGTTGGGCGGCAAATGATGTAAAACTGTGGGTTTGATTCAGAAAGTTGGGGTTCAAGGGGTTTGAGCTTATGGTTAAGACCATACACCAATAATATCGACTACTGACCCATTCCAGCTACTATTTTAGTTGTAGAAAACCCAAACTTATAAGTATAGTATTAATGAGAGCATGCCATTGCAAATGTGGATGGATAGTTGAGAAAACATCATCTTTCACTGGCCCATCAGATTCCCATGTCACTTTTTAATTACTGCAGACAACTCACACAAAGGACCAACTTCAGAAGAAAAAAAAAAAAACAAACACACTCTCACAGGAATGACCTGCTAACATACATTGCCTTATACATAAATATATACATATAGACACACATAACATTTAGTGACTACACGGTTCTCTCATTCTTTACTTAATTTGGGTTTGTAAGACTATCCTCATTCACAACCCAAATCAACCCAACCTTTAATAAAAAAAAAAACTAATTTCTCTTCTTCAATACCCAACCTTTAACAACCCAAGCCAAACTAACTTTTATAAATTAATATTAATTTTGTATTAAAAATGTGTTTTTAACAAAATCTGTTTTTTTAATAAAATTTATATCAGGTTGTTCACAAAATTATTTTAAGAAATATTGTGTATTTAGTCTTTCTTATAAGATTAATTATAAAAAAAGCTATTTGAGTAATTAAACTGATGGGGGAATTAGTAGTTAATAAAAAATAGTGAACCAATCATGTTTGGACAAGTGGATATGGTTTTGGTTCATGACCTTGGTTGCTCCAACAACCTGGTGTTGGTTTCAATTTCTTTTTTTTTAATTTTAATACAACCAATAACATTTTAACAAGTTGCAACCAACCTAAACAAAGATCACCAATAAAGATAGTCTAATGTGCTACACGGTTCTCAAATTCTCTGCTTAAAATTGTGGTTTGTAAGGGTATGCGGGGAGTGATGCGGGGTGTTGGTTTGCCTCGTGGGGCACACTGCCGCCAACAACGTTCACCGCGTGGGTGGGGTTGAAATCGGTGGAAGTTCACCTCGTTGAATATGACCGTTGGAGAGTGGATGTTTGATGTTCAACGGCTATATAGCCGTTAGTTTTTTTAAATGTTTTTTTTTATACTTAAAACTATATAAACCAAACCCCTTTTAAACAAATTCTGTAAGACCCTAACACATTTTAACCGAAAAGACGCAGCGGAAATACGAACCATAAAATTTCTTTCTTTATAACTGTTCTAGCATACTTGAAAACAGTCTAAATCGACTTCTTTAAAATGAGTACATCATTCATCATTAGTTAATATAACCCTTATAACATGTGAATACAAACTACGTGACCACTTCTCCGTACAATCCATGATCTACAACTCGATCCTCGTCCACTTGTCCCTCATGATGATCCGAATAACCTTCGGTCACCATAAATAACTAACACGTTAGTAAATGGTGATATCACACATACCTTAATGAATATATAAACAATCAATAACCACGTAGCAATCTATCTATGTATACTACTCCAACATGATGTTCCTCCGAATTCATCCTTTACACCGGGCCTCCAATCTTTGAGAGCCCAACACTTACATACCTGCATTTTCATTCCATTCTTATAAACAACTCAGTTAGTGTAGTCAATACTCAAATATATTAACTATAACATCCGTCGAAAAACGGGTTTCCAAACCCGCTTCGTTTATTAATCGAATATCAAGTTATAAAATTTCATTGCGTATTTATGATTTATTTTAATTTTAGATAATACATAATTAATAAACAATTTAGAATTTAAAAACTATAATTGATAAAAAATGAAAATAAATAAATAAAAAGAAAACCAGCTGCCGGGTTTCGAACCCGGGTCCTCAACCAACAAAGACTTAACCACTCCGCCACTTGAGTTGTTTGTTGTTATATCGAAACAATTAAAACATATAATGAAACTCGAAATCAAATTCGGTCATCAGCGCGCCCAAATCGCTCTCGCCGGAAATTCCGACGATTTCGCCAATTATCGACGGTTTCCTTTGACTTAACGAATGTATTAACATCAACATCGGTTATAACCGATGTCTAATCCCGCGACATCAGTCATAACCGCCGGAGAAAGCTGACCACGAATCAAGACTAAAATCAGACCCAATTCATCGTGATTCTTCCCTATAAATACACACCCAAGTCTCTGGAAATCATTTCGCTCAAAATCGCACCATTTCTCGAATCAATTTCACTCGCCGGAGATTTTCTGCAATCGCCGGACTTTCGCTGGAAAACCGAGACTTACATCAAAACGGTAAATACCTCGACTCTCTCGGTTTCAATCCATTGTTAGACTATTACTAACTTCAATCCATCAACCAGAATCAATCCCAGACGACGTAGCCGGAATATTCTGCACTCGCCGGAAAACCTCTTGAATTTCCAAAATCACGCTGTGAATCGGTATAATCATTTAAACCTTCTGTTAATCCTTGTTTAGTAACCCAATTTCACAACTAATCGATCAAAACTGTAAATTGATTCAATCAGACGGAATATACAAATCAGAGCCGACGACCATTGCCGGAATTCTGAGAAATACAGTCTGATCGGTACATTCGATTCCTTAACTCTTCTTATCCATTACATTTCAACCAGTAATATGTTCGATGAACGATTTAATCAAGAACAGAAGAATATCGGTCGTCTGAGTCTTTTATCAAGAAGACGAAGTCGACGATGTTTATAAGATTAATTAAAACAAGTTATTAAACCGGGTTAGACACACAGTCCAGCGGTGGACTGTGTGCAAACAATTAGCACACGTCTCGAGTTCGATCCCTGTCACAACCTCACTCTCTGAAATAAAAATGTTCTTTTTAAACCGAACCGTATCAACTCGCTGTAAGATGTTAAGTTTAATAAAAATCAGTATATTAACCAGGTTAGACACACAGTCCAGCGGTGGACTGTGTGCAACGCTAAACAACGGGTCCCGGGTTCGAGACCTGTTGTGCGCACCGGTCCACATAATTAAAACCCTTTTTAAAATAAATGATTTCTGAATAAAACTAAATAGTATATAAATATAATTAAAAACAGAAATATTTCGGGTTAGACACGTAGCTCAGTTGGTAGAGCTGCGTGCACGCGTACGGGAGGTCACGAGTTCGAGCCTCACCCAGCGCATATATACACAAAGTCCGAACCGGTCAACGGTCAAAGTCAAAGTCAACGGTCAACTGGTCAACGGTCAACTGGTCAAAAAGTCAAAAATTTTTATTTTCTTTTATTTTTTTATTTTATTTAAAAATCAATTAAAAATACTTAAGAATAATATTTTTAAAGTTAGAAAATTTCCTTGAACTCACAAAAATAAACCTAACAATCCCATTAAGAACACTAATTAAAAATATTAATCTCAAATAAAAGTTTATTTATTTATCGAACTATTATGTTATTATTTAGGTTAGTTCCCTTGCCGATTAAATCCGAATTCGTGCGCATTCATCATCAATCCAAGAAACGCACCCACGGTGAGTGAATCTCTACAAATTCCCCGTTTTAATCACCTTTTTGGGGTGTATCATGTGTCTTATTATCTATTACATTTAAACACTTGTGCATCCATCATATCAATGATCAAATGTGTATTCTGTATGTATCATTTGTTTGTGTGGTTAATTTTTAGATTAAATTTATCATTTTCAGTACATACATCATCATAGGCCGTCTGTTCCCCATTACCTATGAGCGGAACCGTTCTCCATTACCTATGAGCGTGAACGAGGCGTTGCCAACATACGATCGGCTCTGTTTGATTGAGCCTTGATCGCACATACATCATCATAGGCCGTCCGTTTCCCCATTACCTATGAGCGGAACGTGACGTTGCCAATATATACATTATCATTCATGTTATATACTCATGCAAGTTGGTTTGTTATCGTTTGTTATTGTTTGTTATTGTTTGATTATATACGTTTGCTCACATATGATTATTGCACAGGTTTTTCATATTAAATACAATAAGAAATCAATATCAAATGTTTATAACAAGGTTCACTCGCCAACTTTTGTTGACCCAAAAACCATTTTTACACATGATACAGGTGGACAGGATGAAGCAAGGAACACATAGGAAATTACCTTAGAAGAAAAATAATGAAGTCTAGAAAGATGTATAGAACATGTTGTACTTGTATGATTTGATTGTATGATTTGATTGTATCATTCCCTTTAAATTGTAATAATAAATATGAAACATTATAATAAATGTCATGAGCTTTGATGAAAACCCAATCATGCCCCGATCACCTTTTTCCGTTGCGGGTCGGGGTGTGACAGATTGGTATCAGAGCTTTTGACTATAGGGATATAGGATAGGTTATTAGACCCCTAGAGCCTATACTATAGTTGATTAGATTTTAATTGTTTATGTGGTTACATGCAAACTCATGATGTTTATTTATTTCATATTTATTACATACACAAATGCATGCAAACACTTCCAATATTATATTTTGTGATACATAATGAATTATACTTACTGTCAAACATACATAATTACATAAACATTCATCATACATATTTCAATGTTCACATATTCAAATCACCTTCATACTTCCGTTATTCAAGATTTTGTCGCATTTTTCATTTTTCAAATCTCATCAAAGTGAGTTCTGCGACGGGCATGTAGTAATTGTAAGGGTACAAGTACCGGTAGTCGGAACGTCCTGTCTAGGTTGGCATTCGTATAAATCCAATATAACGGACCAGTTTGCCTACCTGGGGACTAACGATGAGAGTACGAAGGACCTATTAGGCCAAAGCATGCCACACCAAACGTCGTTCGAACTAACCCCACTTTGAGGTATCACCGTGTCCACACCTGGATGCACTCCGAATTTCATACGTTACATTCATATTTCTCGATTTTCTCCGGGTTTTAGTGTACGTTACCAGGCTAACACATGCGAACCATATGAAAGCCCGGTAATCATGGGGGCCCACATGATTACGAAGGTGAAGTATGGCGGCATGCAAGGCCCAATTACGAGCAAAGCCCAAGACATCCTATGGATGTAGTAAATTTATTATTCTTCATTTGTTTTATGAATGTTCATTTCTAAATACGACACATGACACCTAAAACGTCAAACTCATACTCTTGATACGTATTCCCTGTAGATGTCTTCTAGTCTCTCTCGTAGAAAAATGAGATCAGGAAAATCCCGCGAGCGCATGGCTGCCCAAATCGCTCAACAAATGGTTGCCGTAATACCCAACATCGTAGTTCAAGTTCAAGAGGCCCTTACCGCTAATCCTGTCAACCCAATCAACCAAGAAGATCAAAACATTGTCAATCCTCCCCCAAAAGCCACTAAATGCACCTTCAAGCATTTCAAATCCTGCGATCCTCCAAAATACGAAGGGACCGAAGGTGTCACCGCTCTCCTCCATTGGTTTGAGGAAATGGAAAACACTTTTCTAAATTGCGATTGCCCCAATGATCGCAAGGTGCGATATGCTACCGGTCGTTTACTTGGAATAGCACTTACATGGTGGAATACAGAGAAGGCCAAACGAGGTGTTGAAGATGCTATGACTTTGACTTGGGAAGAGTTGAAGGAAATCATGACAAGACGGTTTTGCCCAAGAAGTGAAATCAAGAAATTGGAGGATGAGTTCTATTCTTTGAAACAAAAGGAAGGCGACCACACTGGGTACAACAAGAGATTCCTTGAGTTAAATCAAATGGTCCCCAACTAGTTCACTCCTCTCTACCGTTTGATCGAGCACTACATTCGAGGTCTTCCTTCAAAAATTCAAGACTCCGTAATAAGTACCACACCTGCAACTTTGGAAGCAGCAATGGAGTTAGCTACAGAGCTCACCGAAAACCGCATACGTAATAAAGACTTCACGGAGGAGAAGAAGAAGGATAAAACCTCAACCGAAACCTCAAACTCCACCCGAACCGAATCCTCTTCTCAACCCATTTCTAAGAGAAAACGAGATGGGCAAATTTTCGCTGTCACTCAACAAATCAACCAGCTTCACAAGCCGTGCCCCTCCAAGCTATCCCAATCACCCAAGTAGCACCCAACTCAACTTACCCAAATAAGAAACCTTACTTTGGACCTCACCCTTAATGCAACACCTGTTCTTATCACCATCCATTTACCTTACCTTGTCGACTATGTGCGAATTGTGGACGCTATGGTCATTTGAGCAAGGTTTGCCGCACCTCTCAAAACCAAACCTCACCCCCTACTCAAAACATGATCCAAACATATCAACAACCCCAATACCCCATGTTTCCATATGTTCGAGCTTGTTTTAATTGTGGCGACCCTACCCACTTTAGAAACACGTGCCCTCGATTGGTTAACATCATAAACGCCCAAGCTCAAGCAAACCCCGTTAACCAAGCAAATCAAGAAAACCTAACCACTAGGCCACCAGCAAGAGGAAGAGTTTACAACATCAACGCCAATCCTGATGAAGATAATGACGGCCCAAACGAACCACCCAACTAGTTTTCTTCACCAAAAATCAAGAATTCAACTCCAACCGCTTAGTTTTTATGTTTTCTTTATGTTATCTCAATCTTCACGTATCTCAATTATAAATTGGAAATTTTATCCAAGAATCTTAATGCGAATTACTATTTCAGTTTTGTTTTATACTCATTGATTTAACATTCATATCATCATACCTCACGACGTATCTCCATCTCATCATTTAAAGAAGTTGGGCTGTGTCTCACTTCTACATAGACTAACCTCTTCATCATAACAAACAAGAGAGGTACTCTCACCATTCAAACATGTATACTTTCAGAATTTAGACTCAAGCTTTGGTTGTTGTGTTTGTTTATGTTTTAGAGTCACATAGAACTAATCATAACTTACTGATAAAACCAATGAAAATTTGACAAGAATATGGTGGATACGCTGCTGGTACATCCTATATATAAGTATTCTTGCCAAAGGATCAGAGGCATTGTCAGGCAGTTATGAGAGATTCCATGTAGGTATTAGTGGTAGAAGTTTTGTTTTAGGATATAACCTTATCTTCCCAAACGTATCGATTCTCTCAGAACTCTTGTGCATGAGATCATACCTAGTCAATCAACTCTGTTTATCAATATTCTTTATCTTAGGCATCAAAAAGCGATTCCTGTAGCAGGGTATTCAACCCTTACTAGGAACGTTACCGCCTCAAATAAAATTTAAACTCTTACCCCCTTCTAAGTATATAATTGTCAAAACCACCCTCTTTTCGAGTCAACCATACCACTACTTAAATTTCGGGACGAAATTTCTAAAAGTAGGGGATACTGTAACATCCGTCGAAAAATGGGTTTCCAAACCCGCTTCGTTTATTAATCGAATATCAAGTTATAAAATTTTGTTGCGTATTTAAGATTTATTTTAATTTTAAACAATACATAATTAATAACAATTTAGAATTTAAAAACTATAATTGATAAAAAGTGAAAATAAAACAAATAAAAAAGAAAACCGGCTGCCGGGTTTCGAACCCGGGTCAGTCGGAAGACTCAACCAACAAAGACTTAACCACTCCGCCACTTGAGTTGTTTGTTGTTATATCGAAACAATTAAAACATATAATGAAACTCGAAATCAAATTCGGTCATCAGCGCGCCCAAATCGCTCTCGCCGGAAATTCCGACGATTTCGCCAATTATCGACGGTTTCCTTTGACTTAACGAATGTATTAACATCAACATCGGTTATAACCGATGTCTAATCCCGCGACATCAGTCATAACCGCCGGAGAAAGCTGACCACGAATCAAGACTAAAATCAGACCCAATTCATCGTGATTCTTCCCTATAAATACACACCCAAGTCTCTGGAAATCATTTCGCTCAAAATCGCACCATTTCTCGAATCAATTTCACTCGCCGGAGATTTTCTGCAATCGCCGGACTTTCGCTGGAAAACCGAGACTTACATCAAAACGGTAAATACCTCGACTCTCTCGGTTTCAATCCATTGTTAGACTATTACTAACTTCAATCCATCAACCAGAATCAATCCCAGACGACGTAGCCGGAATATTCTACACTCGCCGGAAAACCTCTGGAATTTCCAAAATCACGCTGTGAATCGGTATAATCATTTAAACCTTCTGTGAATCCTTGTTTAGTAACCCAATTTCACAACTAATCGATCAAAACTGTTAATTGATTCAATCAGACGGAATATACAAATCAGAGCCGACGACCATTGCCGGAATTCTGAGAAATCCAGTCTATCGGTACATTCGATTCCTTAACTCTTCTTATCCATTACATTTCAACCAGTAATATGTTCGATGAACGATTTAATCAAGAACAGAAGAATATCGGTCGTCTGAGTCTTTTATCAAGAAGACGAAGTCGACGATGTTTATAAGATTAACTAAAACAAGTTATTAAACCGGGTTAGACACACAGTCCAGCGGTGGACTGTGTGCAAACAATTAGCACACGTCTCGAGTTTGATCCCTGTCACAACCTCACTCTCTGAAATAAAAATGTTCTTTTTAAACCGAACCGTATCAACTCGCTGTAAGATGTTAAGTTTAATAAAAATCAGTATATTAACCAGGTTAGACACACAGTCCAGCGGTGGACTGTGTGCAACGCTAAACAACGGGTCCCGGGTTCGAGACCTGTTGTGCGCACCGGTCCACATAATTAAAACCCTTTTTAAAATAAATGATTTCTGAATAAAATTAAATAGTATATAAATATAATTAAAAACAGAAATATTTCGGGTTAGACACGTAGCTCAGTTGGTAGAGCTGCGTGCACGCGTACGGGAGGTCACGAGTTCGAGCCTCACCCAGCGCATATATACACAAAGTCCGAACCGGTCAACGGTCAAAGTCAAAGTCAACGGTCAACTGGTCAACGGTCAACTGGTCAAAAAGTCAAAAAAATTTATTTTCTTTTATTTATTTATTTTATTTAAAAATCAATTAAAAATACTTAAGAATAATATTTTTAAAGTTAGAAAATTTCCTTGAACTCACAAAAATAAACCTAACAATCCCATTAAGAACACTAATTAAAAATATTAATCTCAAATAAAAGTTTATTTATTTATCGAACTATTATGTTATTATTTAGGTTAGTTTCCTTGCCGATTAAATCCGAATTCGTGCGCATTCATCATCAATCCAAGAAACGCACCCACGGTGAGTGAATCTCTACAAATTCCCCGTTTTAATCACCTTTTTGGGGTGTATCATGTGTCTTATTATCTATTACATTTAAACACTTGTGCATCCATCATATCAATGATCAAATGTGTATTCTGTATGTATCAACTGTTTGTGTGGTTAATTTTTAGATTAAATTTATCATTTTCAGTACATACATCATCATAGGCCGTCTGTTCCCCATTACCTATGAGCGGAACCGTTCCCCATTACCTATGAGCGTGAACGAGGCGTTGCCAACATACGATCGGCTCCGTTTGATTGAGCCTTGATCGCACATACATCATCATAGGTCGTCCGTTTCCCCATTACCTATGAGCGGAACGTGACGTTGCCAACATATACATTATCATTCATGTTATATACTCATGCAAGTTGGTTTGTTATCGTTTGTTATTGTTTGTTATTGTTTGATTATATACGTTTGCTCACATATGATTATTGCACAATTTTATAAGAAATCAATATCAAATGTTTATAACAAGGTTCACTCGCCAACTTTTGTTGACCCAAAAACCATTTTTACACATGATACAGGTGGACAGGATGAAGCAAGGAACACATAGGAAATTGCCTTAGAAGAAAAATAATGAAGTCTAGAAAGATGTATAGAACATGTTGTACTTGTATGATTTGATTGTATGATTCCCTTTAAATTGTAATAATAAATATGAAACATTATAATAAATGTCATGAGCTTTGATGAAAACCCAATCATGCCCCGATCACCTTTTTCCGCTGCGGGTCGGGGTGTAACATTAACACCATACATACCTTCATACGATTTTCACTCATTCGGAAACATTTGGTTTATTAAAACACATACATCTTATCTAACCTAACTCCAAAAAGATAAAAATCCTACTTCATACATGCATACCCCTCTATCCAAAACTCTTACATACAACTTACATATCACATATTCATACTAACAATTATTTAGTCACAAACTACTATACATATAAGTCTCGTACATACCAACCTACGCATATACTCATTTTTATTTGTGTTTACTCATGGTTCCATCTATTAACATACAATTAATCTATTCATACATTTCTACATATTCATTTCATTCCCACACATACTTGCATACACGTCCTATTCTTACCCGTGCCTCATAAACACTCTTTAATGAGTTTGGGGTTCATTTCGGGAGCTTAAAAATGAGTACTATAATCACTCGTACCTCATAAAACTATTTGGTAAGGTTGGAGTACATTAAGGAAGTTTAACAGGGCTTGGGAATGGGTCTACGGGGTCCGGAATCGAAGAAAAACGAAGAAACGGGGCTGCTGGCGCGTAGACAGCAAGTTAAGGCGTCGGCCAACTGCTGCCCAGTGTCGGCGACGCTGCCCCTGCAGCACCGACATTGGATTTCGTTCTTTTCGACGTTTTGACCCCCTTTCACGCATCCCGAACTTCCCAAATCGTAAAATAACATTATTCCAAGCCCTCAAATCATTCTAAAACTTAACCCTATGTCTCCATAATCAAATCTATACTTTATCATACATTCTTGATTTTGACCCGTTTGATTCTACCATGTACTTTCCGAAGTCGTTAAGTACTTTTGACCCGCTACAACAAAACTTACCTTAGTACTAACTTTACCTAACATTCTTACATGGTTCCCATACCACAACATCCAAAATCCACATCCGACACATTACTTTCTACATTTTGACCCGTTTGAACTTAATAAGAGTTTTCATTCATAACGATTCACATATTACCCATACGACCTTACTTTTGTTCTATCATTACTTACCCATCTTTTCATGATTCCCATCCTTTTTTCAATCTAAACTCATTATATAATAATAGATTTAGTTTGTGAATCATTTACCTTAAGCGTTCGTGTTCATGCTTGCTTCTTCGCCTCCTCTTGACCCGTTAGCCTTCCGTTCTTGAGTCCATGCTAATGTGATCCCTATCCTTTTAATGTCATCACAATCATATTATGGTTAGCACACATGCTCATTCATACATTACTTGACTTTTTATTAACTAAATACCACATACATAAGGCATAGACTAAAAGTCACCTTGTTCCACATTCACGCAACTCAATTATCATCATACACGACACGTAGATCATTTAGTACATAACACATAACTTCTCTACTATTACAGTTGTGTCCGAAAGGATAACCATGCTATTTATTCATTGTTGACTTTCAGAAAGTCAATTGTCCTACTTACACACTTTCACCTTATGAACATATCCATCTTAATATGGTAGACCATAGTATTAACATTATACGCATTTCATAATCGTATTGTATGACATATACAACTACATGATCACCTAATTATATACACATATACATACATAATCCATTTCATCCACACTAGCGTTTTCATATCTTCATAACTAACACCTTAACCCATACTTAGCTAACCCAACATCTTGATGTGCGTACTACTTTCTAAGCCTAATGTACAAGTATTTCATGTTTTTCTTCATACTTATGACTTCTATTCATTAACACAAGTAAATATCAAACAAATGTCCATACCATACTCAATCTAAATAACAAGTGTACATCACATACTACAAAATACATCAATTTAAACAAGAATTAGACATGGGTGATTCACCCATGTCGCCACCTTCACCATCAATGGTGGATTTCATCTTCAAATATCAAATTACTCAAAATCGTTCATAACTCATGCTCCACATGGTGATTCTAACGCATATTCATGCTTAAATTCATACTAATTCATGGATTGTTCATAAACCCATTTTATACAAAATCACCAAATCATAAATTATGACTTACTGCATATTTGTTAGGGTGAGATTATGAGAAATTCCATCCCGTGCAATGGATTGAGCTCAATTCTTTCTTCAATTTGGGCAAAAATGGCGGAATTTGAAGTTCTTCTTCCTTCCCCTTACTGGGTTTTTATTTGTATTCACCAACTATTAAAAGGCTTTCTAATCTCGTTCTATTTCAACCCCTATAGTTTCTGTTAGTTATTTGTTTGGTCACAAACTCCATTTCCATCACTTAACTTATATTTGAACTAAGTTAAACACTTAGTTATATTGTTTCACGCCACGACACAAGAGGACATTCTAGTAAATCCAAATTTGGTTTTTTGGGCGTTACAAATTCACACCAACCCATTCATTCATTTCTCCTAAAACTAAAAATCTCTACCCCCATTTTAATTAAAATGATAGAAGAAATACCATTGTTTTTCCACCCGATAGCAGTGATTCATCCGACAGTAGCATAGTTTTTTTCCAAAATCTAATCGATGAAGCCGAACTACAAGACACGGACGCATCTAGTAAGAAACGTTTCGTGAGAGTGACCACGAAACCCTTGTGGCGGATTATTTTGTCGAGGACCCGAAATACAAAGAAGATATTTTTCATCATAGGCTCCGTATGTCAAAACGATTGTTTCTAAAAAATGTGAGCGACGTGGAAGCTAATAACCCGTGGTTTGAGAGGGCGTAGATGGGAGAATGAAGAAGAGTTTTACACCGCTGCAAAAAGTTACATCAGCTATTAAACAACTTGCAACCGGTGACATTCCAGACGAGAACGACGGGTATTTACATATGGACGAAAGGACTTAACGCGAGTGTCTAGAATATTTCTGTCAAATGGTATGTACAATATACGCTCCCGAGTTCTTACGTAGGCCAACAAGCCACGACATGGTGCTTTTGTACCAAGCTCACGAGGATAAACATCACCTTCCTTGTATGGTGGGTAGCCTTGATTGCACCCATTTCGTATGGAGAATGTGTCCCACAGAGTTTCGGGGCCAATATATGAGAGGAGATCACCATTACCCTACGGTTATGCTCGAAGCGGTGGCCTCTCAAGATTTGTGGGTTTGGCATGATTTTTGCGGTCCGCCAGGTACCTAAAACGATATCAATGTGCTTCAGCAATCTCCATTATTTGATACTGAACGAAATTGAACGTCCCCAAAATGTCCATTTTACGTTAACAACCATTTATACAAACGCGGTTACTATCTCGTGGATGGAATCTACCCTACATGCTCCGTGTTTGTCAAATCGTTTCCATATCCTCACCTACTAGAAGAACAGAAATTCAAGAAACAACATGAGGCGGCAAGAAAAGAGGTAGAACGGACTTTTGGTGTATTAAACGAGCTTATGGATGAAGACACGCATTGGAGACTAAAACGTGATCTCGTTGAGCATCTCGGAAGAATGGATTTACCCCACCTATTTGTCGAATCCGACGAAGAGTAGTAATTTTAGTTAGTCTAATCTAGTTTAATTGAAGTATTTTTAATTAATGTAATGTTTTTTTAATTTAATGTAATGTTTTTTTAAATTTATTGTACTTTTATTTTGGTAAAAATATGTCTTATTTATTAATTAAGTAGTTAAAAAAGGAAAAAAAATAATAGTTTTCTCTCATCTCATAAGTGGTGCAACCCCTACGTTTTTTTGCAAGAGAAGAGTTAAAGAACTGAAATAACATGACAATATATGATTTGATAGGTGGAAATTTCTCCTATCTTATGAAGGGTGCATCCCTTATACCCTAATGAATATTTAATTGTATATATTTCGCATCCACTTTACATAAATGGCAACTTGCACAAAATAAATACTTAAATACGAACTTTATAGTGGTTTTTTTATCAGCCAGTTTTAAGTTATGCATAAAATAAAAGTCAAATTATATATATTTTTTTTATTTCTTTTCTAATTTTAGTTGTCCATTACTAAAACAATACAACTTTTAAATTATATTTAGTATTTATTAGAATAACATATTCTTGTTCTTACTTTTGACTATTGGGAAATTTCCATTCGAGAAAGATATGTAGGAAGAAATAACTTGGCTAGCTTATTATATTGAAATAAAATAAAATATTTCAGTTATTATGTTGATATTCTATATGTATTTTACAGCAAGCACTCCATCAAATCAAAATCCATTGACTTTTAAAGGAAAAGCTTTCCCACTCCACATTCCAAATCAGTCTCTAAAGTAGTGTCCTAAGGCAGTGTGTTGGAGTTTGGGTTAGCATGTCGCACTTCTAGGTTTCATCAACCCACATTCAAAATAATGAAGTGTGGGAGGACGTGGCTAAGTGGCGTGGGGTGCCATTTGTCACAGGTTTTTCTTTTTATTTCTTTTTTTCTTAATTTTAATAATATAATTTATTAAATTAATCTTTACCTATTTAATTAATATTAAATAATTATATAAAAATACATTACATCATAAAAAAAACCGAAATTTTTTTTCGAATTTATCGTCTTACACCTATGGGTGTCAAGATCTGTTTGTTTTAATATAAATTACTTTCCAATTCATCTCATACTATTTATATTTGTTAAAACGTTGTTTCTAACTAAAAACCGAATTTTAGTTTAATGTTTTTCCCTTTCAACTTATGTTAATTACCTGCATCGAGAAATTGACAACCGAGCATTTGTTCTTTATTGTTCTTATTTTATGCGGGGAAATCGTAACCAATTCCCTCGCTGTGTCTGAGCGATCCATAAGTTCTTTCACCTAGCCATGTAGGCTATTTTTTTAGGCTTTTACATTTTTAAAGTAAGACCTTTTGGTTCATTCCTCTCGATTCGTGACCCAAGGTCACTTTGATCCCGTAGACCTTTACACTATTTATAACCCGAATCATTCTTTACGTATGTTTGGTGTTAACACACTCATTTATGGTTAAAAGAAGTTAAACTACCATTTACCTTATCTTTTCTTTTATTCGCCAATCATGGCCCTTTTTACTATAAAGGTTAATTTATTTCTATTCCTACTATGGCCCTTAGACTATGTTTGATCCGTATTGGTAATGTTTGCGTTTCTATGACCCTGTGAGTCATTTATGTGTCGCATTCGTTTGCCGGATCTATTAGTCGTTTCATTCCAATTTAGTGATGATCACTTACGTCTTATGCCTGCCTCAAGGGTCAAAGGCATTGACCACTCGTCACCATCGAGTCACAACTATCATCTTTAGTGGCAACCCCAACATTTTGTGTATGTTGCCTAAAACACTCATTCTCATACACAGATCATACACCGTCTAATAGTATGGGCGCGCGCCCGCGCGATTGTAGTGCATGACTAGATCGTTTTCCGTTCGGACAACTCTTCCGCTTCTATGACTACATACATCATTCATGCGTTGGTTTGTCTCACGCTTACCGTTACCCGGTTTGCGCCTACATTTCATTACAACCCATTACCCGGGTTCTTTATCCTAATACTTTAACGCCCCCGTTAGCTGCTTTGCGTTTTCGTTTATATCCACTCACGGCCCATTATACGGGTTCATTAATATTTGGCGCTCCCATTATTCGGTTTGCGTCTACAAGTAAATTTAATCATGTCCCATTACCGGCCTCATTAATCCTTTGTTTTAACTCTCTCGTTACTCAGTTTGCGTTTACATTTGTATTTAATCATGTCTCATACTGTAAGACCCTGTCTTATAATATTAAAATTTCTATAAAAATTTCGCATTTAAACGAGTAAATGCGATTACACGTCACTTCAAATCTTTGAGTTTATAAAAAACTTTATTAACAGTTGCATTTTTGATAAGTCGTTACTGATTAGTTCCATAACTTGAAACCAAATGCGGAAGCTGAACTTTGATCGTGTTCGATTCTCCATCGGCCTTGGTCGTCATCCGGAAGTGCTTACGATTACCCTGAACTGGAAATTTGCAAAACATTAGTATTTTTAGCAAATTACCGAAAAGCAAAATATAACCGACTCGTCAAAAATAAATCAAACAGAAAACTCAACTTCTGAGGTGGCGTCGGCGACGGCACTTTGCCGTGTCGGCGACGCCTCTTTAAAAGTTGTGTCGGGACTTTGCTACCGTAGACAGTAGCTTAAGTCGTCGGAGATTCTACATTGCATCGGCGACGGCCAGTTGTACCGTCGGCGGCGGTACCTTCTGCAGCAGTTTTACTGCAGATTTGATCAATTGTCGTTTGACCCGTTTCAAGTCCCGTACTTTTTAAAACACAACTCGGGACTTTCGATGACACATCCATAAAACACTAATTCCTATTTTCATTCCACAATTGCCATCCATAGGCTACGACTGACCACCGTAGCTTAAAGTGGGTTGTCGCAATATTTTCTGTTTGTCGTTTTTATTATGAAAACTTCCGTAACTTGTTACATTTTTGTCCGTTTTCTATGAAACTTGTTTCTAAATGTTAGTAAAATATTTTCTTACATATTTGACCCGAAATCCTTGACCCGAATTCTTATTTCTTATGAATTATGCATCTATTCTCGGTTTATACTCATATCTTCCGATATTCCCTTTAATCCCATTTAGACCAAAATGAGTATTTACGCATCCATTACGATATGCATTAAAACTACATTTTTACCCGGTTTACTGCCTTAGCGAAAACCATCGCACCATACAAACAACCTTTATTTTATCGTTTTGACCCATTTGGTGGTCTTAGCGTAAACCCTTGCTTATTTCAATCAAACCTTATCTATTTATCATTTCCACGCGAAGATGTTCATTTATTTTCCACCACAACTATATTTGCGATGGATTTGTTATCGTAGATTTATTTTATCCATATTTACCTTTCGGTTCGACATTTTATGAAAAAGACCATTTAAAAGGCATTAAACCAAAAAGGCTTATGTTTTTCGCTTTTACACTATCGAACGAGTATAATGAATTTCAAAACTCATTTTAAGCTACCCTTAGGTTCGTTTACTTGTTTTTACCACACGAGGGCATTTTGGTCAACTTAGTCTCTTCTTTTACGACGAAGGACTTACCTTAACATGTTTTGACCAAAATGAACATTTAACCATTATCTATGTAAAATAATTATGTTCTTAAGAACATAATCTTTACGGATTAGATTATTGGATTTACCTTACCTTAGGTAGTCCATTATTCATTTATGACCTATTTAACTCTCATCGGACCTTTAAGTTCTTGATGAGAGTTTTAACCCGTTACACGTACCTGGCTTGGCTCATAGCATTGATCCATTCTCATATCATGCTCTATTTGTTGCTATGTAATAGCGATGCTAATCATACTCTATTCTTTCTATGAGCACAAAAACTCAACAAAACGATCATTAGTTATCATCGTCAAATGGTGATAATATCACCATTTGACCCGTTCGACCCAAATGACTATTTATCTATGAGATCGCGCTTATTTCCCATCTCACCCATTTAATCCATTTCGTTTTACTCCGTGTGATCATATTGTTTAAAAATCGTTTCTTAATTCGCTTGACCCATTATGACTTATGCCATATGGTGTCTTTTTCCAAACTCTTTATTTATTCATCAACTCGTGACCGCATTACTATTTTACCCCTTATTATCCATTATGGTTTACACCATAAAGTAATGTTTCAATATTCCTTATTTATTCGTTATCGCATAACTAATTTACCGTTTTACCCTTTTTACCATAAATCATGGTTTAATACCATATTCACTTGTTCCAACCCGTATTTATCCGTGTTGGAACTTTATATTTCGAAATCTCATCCCGAATACCCAAAACGCTTGTTCAACTGACATAAGTAAATCTACTATTTTAAAGGTGTAAGCTTTACTTACCTTGAAGTCCGACTATGCCTTTTTCCGCGTATTCGATCTGTTTGACCCGGTTCTCTCCAAGCTTCCTCCTAGCTTATCAAGCGTCAAACTACCTTTTATCATTTCGCAAGATGATTAGATTGTCATTATTTATCAAGACCATTCCATCTTACAGACTTTTTATCAAAATCATCATTTGATCCTATTACGGGTCAGTTTTGACTTTTAAAAGTCAACTGTCTATTAATATATGTAAATGCGTAAATAGGTTCAACGAACTCATTTAGGCATTTATCAATTACCCGGCATGCGATATGTTCAAGTTACCTTCTTATCCAAATTCCTATCCAAGTTCTTGTCATTTCTTTCACTTAAACAAGCTCAAGCAATCGTTAACATCAAATTAAAATAGCTTTCAATTATCAATGCTAATTAATCCATTCATCATGCTATAATTAAGGGTTTTCAATTCTATTTAAAACGCATTTCATCAATTTATTAGTTATTCATCCGAATACCTAATATAATCAAGTTCTACATGCAAACTAATAAGCAATATGATCTTATACACTTATTAACATTAACTTAACATCTATTTCATCATTTCATACAAAACCATTCCATAGCAAATATGAATATGTTCTCAAACTCATAATTGGTTCAAGCATTTGCTATTATTATCATGCATGATGATTCTAAACATAGATAGATCATCCACTTCATCATATTATCAAAACCCACTTCAATATCTACTTGTTAATCACCTACAAGTAATTGTTCCTCAAATATTTCATAATTTCACTATATCAAACGAAATTATGTATACATATACGTTTAATCTCATCTTTGGATCATAATCCAACAACCTATTTACAAGTATTCTACTGGTCTAGATTTGTAACTTTTACCAATCTAAGTTTTTAGACATACCTTGTGATTCCTTCGATTAGGTGTTCGTTTATATGTGTTCATGCATCAATTCCAAGCTCAATTCACCCTTCAATTTGATGATTTAAGCAAAATTAGGGTTCAACCCCTTTGTTATGCTCCTGGTCGCTACACACACACATACCTTTTGTGTGTGTAGTGTTTTATTTAGTTTTTATTTTATATATTCAACTTTTCAACCTATCTTCTTTTAGTCCCTCATATTTGAGGTCTTATTTATTTAGAGCTACTACTCATTATTTATTGCTATTTCCATATTACTGACTAGGTTAACTTGTTCCTAATTATTTTGTTCACGGGTTCACTTTTACCTCTAACGGTCTTCTACCCGCTCTTTAATATTAACGTTGTTTGATTACCAAACCCGTTTTTTGGGTGTTACACATACCCGGGCTCATTATTCTTTATTTGACCCGTTTGACTTGTTAGTCTGAAATCCATCACCTATGAATAGTCAAACTTTATTCTTTATTTAACCCGTTTGACTTGTTCGTGTGAAATCCATCATCTATGAACAGTCAAACTTTATTATTTATTTGACTTGTTCGTGTGAAATCCATCACCTATGAATAGTCAAACTTTATTCTTTATTTGACCCGTTTGACTTATTCGTGCGAAATCCATCACGTATGAACAGTCAAACTTTATGCTTTATTTGACCTGTTTGAGTTGTATGTTTGAAATCCATCACCTATGAAGAATCAAAATCTGTTCTTTATTTGACCCGTTTGACTTGTGTGTGAAATCCATCACCTATGATCACTCAAACTTTATTCTTTATTTGACCCGTTTGACTTATTCATGTGAAATCCATCACCTATGAACAGTCAAACTTCTTTATTTAACACGTTTGACTTGTTCGTGTGAAATCCGTCACTTACGAACAGTCAAACTTTACTCTTTATTTGACCCGTTTGACTTGTTCGTGTGAAATCCATCACCTATGAACAGTCAAACTTTATTCTTTATTTGACCCGTTTGACTTATTTTTAACTCATCCCATTAGCCTCGTTTTTACTACATCGGACGTATATCTGGTTATTATAAGAAGTTCATGGTATCATGTGTTTACTACTTAATTGGTCAGGGTAAGCGATCAACACATGGTACGCGTGATCTTATTATAACTATCATATTACTTCCCTTGTAAGTAAATCCTCAATACATGTCATATTTCTGATTTTACCTGGTAAAATCTTATTTAATTGTTATTTAACAATTATTAGTTTTACCCTTTTCATCTCAAAACATATAAAATGTTTTTCCTTTTTATAAAACTTTTATGCAGTCACATTTGTTAATGTGATTGTTACTTTCCTTCAATAGGATCTTATTGATAATGTCTATTTGAATGGTCATCCCCATTCAAATTTTTAAATCTGAATTCTTTTATTGTTTTTTTATTCATAGGTATTTCTCATCCAATTTCTCTTGGAAACATCATCCTGGATATGTATCATGTCCATGTTTCCCAAGTTCTATATCCCCATGTGCAACTGTCATTCATTACATGAATGTTACACAATACCATTCATATAATAATATATAGTGTGCACATGGGTGATACTCCTAGTGATGAGTTTTCATTGTTGTTTGACCTTTATTCGTTATCCTCACTTGGTTTAGGTCCTTGATGAGCATGCCTTACTTGTCATAATTCAGGCCATTCCATCATATTATCAGTACTAAACTCTCGCCATCTTCATCTGTGAGCATCCTTCAATTAGAACGTTCACAAAATATTAGTAATGTTGAAATTAATAAGCGCCCGTACTATAATACAAGGCTTTCTACAATCCATGTTAACACACGTAATTTGTTAACTGTACCGGTCTTCTACCAATTTAATTGGGGTAACATGCATTTACACGATAACCCTATGTGTTGTTTACAACACTTTAACATGCTAGACCGTTAATATTCTTAACAAATTTCCGGATCATGCGATCAAGTCTCGAACCAAAAACATTTGATCATTAACCCTGAGCTCTGATACCAACTTGTAAGACCCTTGCTAGATAAATTGAAATTCTACAAAAATCTTGCATTTAAATACAAGATGCAAATACATGTCCGTACAAAATTTCGAGTCTCATAGAACTTCATAAACATTAAACATTTCAACATGTTTTCATTGAATAGTTTTGTAACGACTAAACAAAGTGCGGAATCTTGAGCTTTGATCGTGTTTGGTTCCTTGTCGAGCTTGATCACCATCCGGTGCCTTAAACTATTACCTATATTTCATAAATTATGAAATACGTTAGTTATGAGAAGTTTATAATGTATCTAGATATGCCCGAAAGCCATAAGTAACAAAATCAACAAATTTCCAAAACTGCCCGCCGTAAGCTACGGCTCCTTGCCGTAGCTTAGGGTAGCTTCTGGCTGTTTTCAATAGCAGTTACCTGCCGTCAGCTACTGCAAGCCACCGTAGCTTACGGTAGGCTGCTGCAGCCTTTTGAAATTTGTTGTTTTTGTTACGAAAACTTCCGTAACTTGTTCAATTTTCATCTGTTTCACTTGAAACTTGTTTCTAAATGTCCAAAAAACGTTTGTCCACATATTTAACCCAAAATCCTTAACTCGAATTCATAAATTTTATGAATTACGCAACCATTGTCCGGTTTATGCGCATATTCATTTTGACCCGTTAAGGGATTTAAGCACTTAAGCTTAAATCTCGCTCCTTCTTTCCTTACCTCCAATTTCCACACTAAGACTTCTATTTATCTTCCACCACAACTTTATTTGTGGTGGATTTGTTGTAATAAATCACATATTTTCAAATTCTACCCTTCGGTTTGACAATTTATGAAAAGGACCCGTTAAGAGGCATTAAGCCCAAATGGCTTATGCCTTTTGCTTTTACACTACCAAAAAGGGGTGTACTTACTTATAAAACTCATTTATAAACTATCCTCAAGGGTCATTTGCTTGATTTATCATTCGAGAGCGTTTTGATCAACTTTAGTCCTTTTTACAATAAAGGACTCTTAAAAGCATATTTTGACCCAACGAACACCTTTAATCCGTATTCCATCTAAAATTATTATGTTCCTAAAAACATAAAAGTTTCCCGTTGTTTAGTCTTATAAACTCACACAAATGCACTTTTCGCTATAAACATGTCTTCGACTCAAATGGTCGTTTTACCCACACGCTAGATATACCTCACTTGAGGTGATTTAGTGTCCATCCCTAACTAGACTAACTTTAGTCGTACCGTAAACCCTCATCGAGAGCATGACCACTACACATACCTGGCGCGGGTCTAAGTATTGACCCGTTAGCAATGCTTTGTGATTCTATATACTAATTTATGGCAATACATGCCCACACATCATGCTTACCTATAAGCATGAAACTTAACCAACGAAATATTAAATATCATTTTCAAATGGTGATAACATCACCATTTGACCAGTTTATCTGTTTGACTTATTACTTGGCTCGCCCTTTTTACATATCGATACAACCAAACATTGTTTGTCGTAAAAATGATATTTACTTACCATTTATTTCGTTCGACACGTTATGGTTCGCACCATAGGGTCGTATTACTTAAAAATCATTTCTTTATTCTTTTGACCCATTATGGCTTACACCACAAAGTGTCTTTTCAAAGCTCCTTGTTTATCTGTCAATACTTGACCAAATTACCGTTTACCCTTTTTACCATCAAATATGGTTTCTTACCATTTTCAATTGTTCCAACCCGTATCGATTTGCGTCGGAACGTCGTATTTCAAAGACCTATTTCAAATACTAAATAACCTTGTTCTTAATCAATATATAAGTAGATTTTCTACTTAAAAGATGTAAGCTTTACTTACCTTGCATCCGATTATGCTTTCTCCCCGTACTTGAGCCGTTTGACCCGCTTCTTCCCAAGCTTCCACCTAGCATGTCAAGCGTCGAACTATCATTTGTCATTCGCAAGATGGTCAGATTAATCATCGTTTAACACGATTATCTCACCTTCCGAATTTTATATCAAAATTACCATTTAATCTTATTATAGGTCAGTTTGACTTTTAAAGTCAACTGTCTGTTAACGTATGAAAATGCACAAATAGGTTCAACAAACTCACTTAGGCATTTAATCAAGTACCCGGTAGATGTTATTTTTAGGCTACCATCTTAACTAAATTCCCAAACCAAATTCATATCATTTCTTTCACTTTGAAAAGCTAAAGCGATTATTAACATCAAGTTAACTTAGCTTTCATTATCAATGGTAATTAATCCATAGATTATTCTAAAAACTAAGGGCTTTCATTTCTATGTAAAACCATCATATTACTAGACATTCATTCGAATACCTAATATAATCAAGTTCTACATACAAACTAGCAGACAACATAATCTTATACACTTATTAACATTAACATAAGATCAATTTCATCATATAATCAAAACTCATTTCATGTCATTCATGAACACTTATTCAAATCACAAAATTGTTCAAGTATTTCACATATACTTGCAAGTATGATGATCACACACATAATTTCATTATCAATTTCACCATACTAACAAAATGTTGAACTCAAGGTTATCACCTTCAAGTTCATCTACATACTTATCATCACCAAAACATAATTTACAACATGCCTCATGATCTCCAAACTTAGATGATCACGAATTTATACTCATGCATGTGATTTAGCCCTAATTCACCCTCCAATTTAATGGATCAAGGTTGAACAAGGGTTTACCCCTTTTTTTGCTCTCTTGGTAATCGACCTACACACACACACTATGTGTGTTGTGTGTTAATTTTTGTTTATAAAATCCAAGTTTCCCTTTTTACAACTTTGGTCTCTCAAGTTTGGTTTTGATTATAATATGCTAAAACTCATTATTTTATTACCTATTTACATGTTACTAACTAGGTTACTTATTCCTAGTTATTTCGTTCACGGGTTACTTTACCATCAAAGGTATTTTACCTGCTCGTTAATATTAACATGGTTTGATTACCAAACCTTTTTTGGGGTGTTACAAGATCATTGAAAAGGGGCGAGTGATGAATAATGTTTATATCGTTATGTGAACCGGGCATACCAAAGAATGCATGCTAGCTCCAAAGATCTTGTGATGCAATAGCTTCAAGTATCATAGCCGGCGATCCATGATATCCGTATATGTGAGAGCCTTGTCATATAGTTAGACAAAGTTCCCACTCCCATTTCATACAATCTAAACTCCCTAACATCCCGGGAGACCATATTATTCCGCGTGATGTCCAAAATTTTTTGCATATCACTAAACGTTGGTTTTCTCAAGTATTTTTTCATGTATAGCTCAATGATACACGTACAAAAATTGTGAAGACTTTCCCTAGCTACTCGTGCCGAAAATTTTAAATAGTCGTCCATTATGTCGGAACTACTCTCATAAGCCAATTGTCTTAGGGCGGCCGTAACCTTTTGCCATGTGGTAAATCTTAAATTACCACATGCATCGGGTCTTTGTCTGAAAAAAGCATAATTATCCTCTAAATCCTTTGATATCCTAAAAAATATTTTTTTACTCATATGAAAACGACGCCTAAACATTTTTTCTTCATACGTTGGTTCGGGTGACAAATAATCGCTTACCAGCAAATCATTTGTCGTTTCACGTTTACGAAGAATGTACTTCCTCCGTTTGGGTTGGTGTTGGGAAGTACCTTCATCTAAATCTTCAACTATAGCTTTTAGGACCGTCGCCACCATTGATAATAATATTTTCACCCCGTTGTCCGATGAGGATGACAAATCGTAACTATCAGACGAATCGCTTGAACTTAAAGAATCCATTGTATATATTATTTTGATGATGGAAAGAGGATTTTGAATATTTGGATAAAAATTAATAAATGAAAGTCATTATGAAGCCCTAACCATTACATAAACTATTATGATGATTATGTAGCAAAAAAATACCACTTAAAAAGACATTAACGATTACCCATGTTATAACTTTCTTTCTCTTCTCAGGTTAAAAGCTAGTTTTCACGAACGTGTAAGTCTTTAATTATCTTACCTATTTACACTCAATCCAAAATAATATGCATTACTTTGTATGTTGGTGTGTATATATAATGTAACATTTATTACAAGTTTTAGTAGTAAAATAACTGCTATGATATATATTTTAAAATAATATGCCTTACTTTATATGTTGGTGTATATAGTGTAACATTTAATTCAAGCAACATTATGTTCGTAAAAAAGTTAACATGTACATTTTGTGCAACCTCATCATTTCTACCTTGAATCGAAACCTTGGCAAATTTTGAAACCTTGATGTTACTTTTGTTAAAGTGAACTAGAACTTAAACTAAAATTGATTGTTTAATTCTCAAAAGAGTGAGGATCCATAAAAAGTATACAATGATTATAAATCTTTTATAACTTGACTTGAAATAAAATGCATATATGAACCTTCAAATCAGTAATGAATGGAGTACATTCTTAATTACACTTGGTACAAATACATAGTGGTACCCAAAGAGCAATGAATATTCATCTTCTACAATTGTATTAATTAATAGATTGTCATAAGTGGGGTATACAACTCAATCAATGGCTAAGATTAAAAGTGAAAGAAAGAAAGAAAGAAAGAAAAGGGTCATGTGATCAAATTTTCACAAAAGTTGTTGACTCTTTAATTTTAATTCATATCCCATTCATTATTTTAAAACCAACTCATTGATGATATGCTATTATTAATATAAGAAAATAAATGGTAAAAAGTATGATTGTCTTTCTCATCACTTGATTTCTTTACTTCCATTTGTGGAATGAAAGTTTCTGATAGCTTTTCAGTCTATGCACAAGTAGCTTACAAAAAGATTGCTTCCTTCTTCCAAGCACAATTAGTTTCATCAAACTCTCTCTCTCGCACACATATTCAAGTGTGTTGTCAAAGGGTAAAAGATTGATCTTTTTTGGGATCTCTAGAAAGAAGATAGAATCACTTATTTGTGAAGTGTGTGTGTGACTGTGAATCCCAGTATTATCAAACCATCTTTCTCTCTTTCTTTGTCTACTTCAAGAACAAACCCCATCAACATCAATATTATCATCATGGAGGGAAGATTGTGTAGGTTTGTTATTGTAATGATGTGTTGTATATTTAGCAGGCCTTTGGGACCAAATGATAGCCCTCCAAAACAAGGTGACTGACTACTTTTAGTGTTTTATTATTAACTGGCTTTTTCAAGACCAACCAAAAAAAAAAACTCTTATTATGCATTGCAATCTTTTGATCAACAGGCACAAAAACACACATTACTTCTTCTCAATTTGGCATGCCCTCCAAATCAGTGTCAAGTTCAAGATTTTCCACAAAGGTATAATTAGGCACAAGTCTTTCTCCCTCTCTCTCCTTTGACCAATTGAGTTATGAGTAATGTTGGGTTTGACTTGATGAATGTAGGATGGAGATGTGATGAAGAATGAAGATGAGAGATATGGAAGGGGGATTCAAAACAGGATAGGATCAAGACCACCAAGTTGTGAACACAAGTGCTTTGGGTGTAGCCCATGTCAACCCACCCAAGTGCCCACAGTCAGCCTCCAGTATACAAACTATGAACCTGAGGGTTGGAAATGCAAGTGTGGGCCCTCTTTTTATAGCCCATGACCTAGCTAGGACTCTTAGCTTTGACTTCAATTTTATATATTATTATGGTTTAAGCTAGGTTTTGTAAAACACTATGATGAATATCATATGGTGTGGAGTTCGAATGGAACCATTATCAATTTGGAACCCAGTAAATTACAACACCAACCCAACTTAACTGAGTCAACATTGTGGATTGATGAATTCTCTCTCTCTCTCTCTCTCTCTTTTATGAGTTTGAGTTTGGGCTTGGGCTCGCAGTTGGACTACATATTCATTCAGTGAGAGCAAGCCTGCAAGAAGCCCAAGACATGTGAAATGAAAATTTAAATGTGGACTCGGGCTTGAGCTTGGGCAGTTGGGTTAATCATTTATCCATTTAACAATGCAACTTGCCAGCAAGCCCGCGAACTATGTGATTTATTTATATAATTCGATTAGCTCTAGAAATATTCAATTTATGTTGTAATTAGTTAATTACCGATGAGTTACAAGAAATGGGTTATTTACCGGTCCTAATAACCCAAGTAGCCTCATTTGTTTACGTCATGTATCAAAAATGAACCCGGCGATATTAAAGAAGGAACTCTAAGACACTAGGATTCTTATGCCGTAGATTCAGTTTTGTGTAATGAGATGTAATGTTGTTATGGGGTATTGGGTCTAAGTTATATGTGCTAGATCCTGGCTAGTGTTTTGTTTAATGAAAGTTCCCCCATTAAAAAAAGTGTATCGAAAATGAAAAATAGCATGCGAATATAAGTAATTACCTAAACTTCTAAGCATTATAAGAATCTTTGATGTCAACGTATTAACTAATTAAAAGTTTTAACTTCTAAGTGTAACTTTATTTTACAACATTTTAATGTAAATTATGTAATTGTTATCGTTCTAAGAATTAAAATGGTTATCGTTACATTATGTACACTCTCTATTCTCGAATGTAGGATGATTGGTCAATACATGTACATATCATGATAATTTTGTAACTCTCTTCTTATGTTTGTTTGCTTGTAAAATTATTTAGATTATTATTCAAATAATTAATATATTATTTATCATCTTCGAAAATCTTTAGGTCTTAGCGAATAGAAAATACAGGCCCCTAAAATATAAACTTTTAAAAAGATATATAAGAAGAAGGTTTTAATACCATGAAAATGAATTAATATTGAACCAACACCAATCATTCAATGTAATTTGACAAAATTAGACAACTAATGTCATTTGCATTTAATGAATATGTAACAAACAAAAAGCAAAACAAAACCAGAGGATGCCAGGATTAGAAGCCGTTTCTTCTTGCTGTTAAAGCAACTTGCAAACCGCCAAACCAAGCGCTTCAGGATGCTATTTTCCGATTTATTACATATACATTGTAACTTTATAGGTAAAACTCATACAAAAACAAAAGAATTCGGGCCCCGGAGGGTTTGGGCTCTAAGTCGTCGCCCACCCCCCCCCCCCCCTCTTTCGGGCTGGCTCTGTTATTTATAAATATTGGGTTTAATGGGGAACCACTAATTTTACATGTAAAGATCGTTTTTAAATATATAAGAATTATTTTATATAATTTCTTCGGAATTTCATTTATGTAGAAGTCGTTCTAATAAAAAGAAATTTTAAAATTATTTTTGTACTTTTTTTTAACTATTTTCATTTTTTATTTCTCATAAACTTTTATTAAAATGGCTTCTATATGTGTTTATATACAAAAACTTTTATTGTTATGTTACTGCACTCCTTAAATTGAAGATCCTTATTGCCCTATTCGACCAGACTATATTGTCTTAGCCGAGCATTTATTTCCTACTTTACAAAAATGTTTTTAAAACTATTTTCATTTTTGTAAAGTTTTCCTACTTTTTTTTATCTGGTTCTCCGTTTAATCTGATGCATTTGTTTAGTGAAAATCTGAGGCCATTAATTAAGATAATAATGAGTTAGGCCGAAAGCCAACCTATAAAGCTTTTGAGGAAAATGTGATTTGATGGTTGCTGCTTCTGTCCATCAATGGCGATTTCCGGTCGTAGTAGGGTATGTATGTTCTTTGCAATGTTTTGAAAACTGGATCGGACTGGTTGGACCGGGAATCGGAGGTCTGACCAATTTAGTATATTGGACTAGATTTACATCGAACCGGGGTTGAACCGGTGAACCGGCGGTCGGACCAGAAAAACCGTCCGGTTGAACCGGGTTATTAAGGGATTGAACCGAATTTCGGCATTTTTTTTTTCAATTTCACCCTATTAATTCTAAGACACCTACTGGTTCTTACATCTGGTCGGACCGATTGAATCAGTCGGACCAGTGGATCAGGGACCAATCGGTTCGACGTCAGGTTCGCATCTGAAAACATTGGTTCTTTGTAATTCACAAATGTTGATTCGATTCATTTCTTTCTGGTATCTCTCGCTAGACATGAACAACATTTACCACGGTGATCTATTTGACCTAAATTACATTCTCTGTAATCATTCATAACTTATTATAGTAGTAGTAGTTAGATTGCACAGTAAGAGATCACCTTTTATCCTCAGTCACTCACATGGAATTTAGGGGGATCCGTAGCAGCGGAAATATATAAGTTCAAAATTTGTTCCTGATTGAGTGTTACTTTTATATATAGGATGCTTGTCCTATGATTAAGAATCTCCTCCTTCTCGACTCTGAAGGAAGGCGTGTAGCGGTTAAGTATTATACAGATGAATGGCCTACTAATGGTGCAAAGTTAGCTTTCGAAAGGTCCATCTTTACTAAAACACACAAGACTAATGCAAGGACTGAAGGTATCACTATAAATGAACAATTTTTTTTATTACTTATGAACATCAGCAGCATAGAAAACATTCATTTGGTGTTCTTTTCTTCAGCTGAAATAGTGATGTTTGATAATAATGTTGTGGTGTATAAGTTCATACAAGACTTGCATTTCTTTGTAATCGGAGGCGATTACGAAAATGAATTGGCTTTGGCCGCAGTCCTACAGGGTTTTTCTGATGCGGTTACCCTTCTCCTCAGGTTAATGGACAACAGAATTCAAATGTTAGAAATGTTTTTTATTTGTCTGACTTAGCTTTTAAGTTGTTGATGCAGGGGTAATGTTGATCAACACGAGGCACTTGAAAACTTAGATACCATGTTTTTATGCCTTGATGAGATTGTTGATGCAGGGTACGGAATTTTAGTTTTTCTTCTATATCATTCATTTTGTCACTTTCTTGTTCTTTCTAAGTTTTAATCAACCATGGTTTGGGAGTAGGAAAAAAACCAATAATGCTATATTAAAGAACACCTCTTGAAATTATGGTCCAGGATTATTTGTACCGTTTTGAAACTTCCAACTTAGACGCTAAATGATTTTCATCTTTAAGGAATCACTTCAACTTCTATTCTTTCTTAGCATACAGTGTAATGATGTTTAGGTGATATATGCTTACTAAACTTAAATTTTAACAAGAGTTGGTCATTTTGACTCATTTACTTATGATCGGATCGAATTTTAACAGGTGTCCACAAAATTTATATAAAAGGGAAATGGGTGATCAAATGGATTGAAAGTCACCTATTTGTAAAAGTTAACTTTTTCAATAATATAACTATGGACATGCTAATTTTGACTGGAATTTTATATCTAACTCCACCTATGTATAAAAGTTAAGTAATGTTTGACTTTGTAATGACATGCTGTGGCAGGATGATTCTTGAAACAGATGGTAATATGATTGCTGGAAAAGTAGCTACACATAACTTGGATGATGGGGCTCCTTTGTCTGAACAGGTACATGTAATTTAATCCCCAAATTCCTTAATATTGTAGCTTTAGAATGTGTTAATGTGTTTGGTTTAAGGATTTAAACTTCCCAAATTTAGTTATGATCTATAGATATCCATAACTTTACGGTTTCTAAAACCCACCAAAGTGATAAAAAGTGTTCGGTTTAGGTATATGTTTTATTATAATTAGTAATGATTAGAACTTAGGGGTGTCAATCATGGCAGGTTGACGGGTTTTAGGTTGGTATGGTGGGTTAACTCATTGAACATTTGAACCCACAAACCAGATACTTATTCGTGTAAAAGGTGTTAACCCTAACCCGGGCACAATTACCTGAAAATCTATTTATCTAAACGAGTCAAGCGGGTAGGCAGTCATAATCAAGTTGTAAACATATTAAATGGGTTTGGAGTTGTAATATATAGGTTAAACATGTCAACCCTAATATAACCCGTTCATTAAAGGGGTTAGATTAGATATGTCAACTCTAAAGCCTAATTATTTACGTGTCGTATTTCGGGTTGTGTGAAAGATTAAAGTGAGATCGGTTTTCTCTCTCTTTTTTTCAATGTTATACAGATTACTAATCTCATTTACAAACCAAATATATTGCCATGGTTTTACTAAGCCTCTTTTTATATCAAAATGCATGCCATAAAAATTAAGCTTATGATTTAGTTTCATATATAATCGTACTGATATTCTTGAATTAGGAATGTACACTTCTCCTGCATGCATTGTTGTTAGTCCACCTTAGAGCTGGCCGATGAGGTAAATGTTGAAACGGGCACAAGTATGTGTTCAATTTGTTTTGAAGTTCTTATAAATATTTAATATGTTAACTTTGATTATATAACATAATTCATAAACAATTTAGTATTATTATTTTTTTTGACAAATTTAATATAAGTAGTTTAATAAGTAAGTATGAGGGTATTTGTCCAAAGAAATTGGTGTCCACTTCAATTATGGATAGTAACTACAAATCAATCACTAATTCCCTTACCTGTGTGTGTGTGTATGTTTGTTGATTAAAGATGTTATATTCATTAAAATCAAACTTTAGTCTAACTCTCTTGTAACAAAGTCCATTTTTTGTTACTTGCAGACGATTACTCAAGCCTTAGCAACTGCCCGTGAACATTTGACCAGATCGCTTCTCAGATAAGACATAATAAGACGGCATCTTTATGACTACCATAATAATAACCGATCATCTCTGTCGAAAAATTCTTCCCTGTTTAGTTTTATATAAAAATTAAACAAATACAAGTAGACAAATTGTAAGGACATCTGGCGGGTAAGCTGTATTCGAATGTTTATATTGTACATTGCCTGCCTGCCGTATTGTCGTTTTCAAATTGAAGGTAACGTTGGAACTAATTACTACTACAAATGATTTGTTATTTATTATTGGAGATGATAAACCGTCTATTTCACATTTAAAAATCTCCAAATTCCATCGTCCACTAGGGCCCTCACAGCATATTCTCAATCCGTCCCTCAAATTAAATTTTGCTTTTTATATATCAAAAAGTGATTGTTTGTAGGTGGTTAAAACTACCTGTGAGTAGATAACACAGAAGAAGAATATAAATTTAATGGATTACTATTCACTTTCTATAATTTTTCTGTCTTTTGTTGTTGGATGAAATTGAATGTGTCAATTTTCGTCCCAATTTAATCCAACTGGTCGGTGTACAACTCTTTACCCGAAGCCAAACTAAGGGCCGAACCCTATCTACCTCTTTGAACCCGCTTTTTGAAGTGTTCTCTACCGGGTGGCGGGAAGGAGAATCATCAAAATCATCCAAATTAGTATCAATCTTTTGGATGAGGTTGATTCGCTAGCAGTAGGGACTCTCGTCCATTGAGAAGTACCTACATGCATTCCAACAATGCATGTACTTAAACTCGTGCTTCTTGTTATCTGTGTATGATACCATGGCATTTTTGATAAAGTCGGCCTCGGTTGCACCGCTCCTTGGCGAGTTTTTCGCCTTATGGAAACAACCATTCAACGCGGTGACATGTGTATTTATGTCACTTCATTTGGACGAGATGCCCTATCATTTCACGATAAACCTCCTCGCTATTCATTTGTGTATGAAATGCTTTCTTTATGGAATCCCAGAAATCTTTGCTGTGACGTGAATTCCCTATTCCAAAAAAAATTTGGCATTATAAAAAATATAAATAAAACTAAAAACAATAATGTTGTTATATAAAAAAGACCATTAATCGGATTTTCCGATTCATCAATATAACATCTTGTCAACGTAGTTTCTTCTCGAGGCGTCCACTTAGTTTGTGTTTTTTGAAGGGCCGCTAGTGTTTCTCTTCATTCGTTTTTTTTTGTGGCTTATTTTTTGGCCGGTTCGGATGACGAACCACCAACGTCTTGCGGCTGTGTTTCGGGTATGGAATCGGGTTGGGAAAGGTTAGTTGGAATATATGAATCGTCGTATGGAAAGTTCGTGAATACACAGTTTCCTATATACGACGCGAAACCGGCATAATCGGGACACGGTGAGTATACTAAACCGTGTGGATGGCCGCGTGTAAGGGGTATTTGGGTCGGGTTTGATGGTTGACGGTTTTGTGGTGGGCTAGGGTTCGGGTTCTGTTGGTAACCAAAGGGGTTGGTTGGGTCGAGGTTTCGGTTAAATGGATGCATTGTAGAGGATTAAGCGGGTTGAATTTATAAAAAAATATAGAGATAGAAGAAGGTGAAAAGTAGAGAAGTCATAAAAAATTGGTGAGTATTTATAAGTTTAAAAAAAAATATTTTTTTAATAAACTAGTTGTTGGGTAATGGCTACCCCAAATGGTCATAAATCTCCAGTTAATCCAAGCTAGCCAGCTCACTTCTCCTCCGCCTCACACCAGTCTTCAAAGCCACGCCAGCGAGGCAACGCCGTGACCAACGCTAGCCTGGTATGGCTAAGCTGGCGTTGCTTGGCATCCCCGCCCAAACCCACGCCAAACACCCCGCAGTGTTATGTCCAGATGTCTACTCCATTTATTTATATTCTTTTTGAAAATGTTTGTGAGTATGTAACTGTAAACATTTTCTTATTAAAACTGATAAACGTTCAATTTTAATTTGTTGTTAGATGGAACAGGATATAATAATAATGTGCTTAAATTTGTGATCAATAGTTGTACATAATAATAATAATAATAATAATAATAATAATAATAATAATAATAATAATAATAATAATAATAATAATGATGATGATGTTATGAGGAGTTGGTATACCTATCTAATTAAATATGCTAATTTGGTAATTTACTAAACTGATAGCCGGTTTTTTGCTTATCTGACCGAGGTGGCTTGCTATCTTGTTACCGGGTCAATTTCAGAAAAAAAGAAAAGAAAAAAACTAAATAATTCATAAAGAGGCGAAGAGCTCATTTTTTTGATTGCTTGTCATGATATTTTTCTTTATCGGTATATTGTAATGGTTGTTATGGTCACTAAAGCATTTGGGTGGTTGAAAAGAAGAAAAACTTTGTGTTACGAAGTTGATCGAGTTAGTAGAGGTACGTGTCTTTAGAAGGGATGTCTAAAATTAAGCAAAAAAATAATTTAAATTATTAGTATAAAATTGATAGCACTAACCTAGGATGTCAATCCAAACAATAGGAACCTGAACATGTGTTAAACTGCAAGACTAAATAAAGAACACTTGACATTAATGTGATCTACTTCATGGGTATGATATGCCTATATCCACAGCCAGACTAGACTAGACATATTTGTTTACTAATTTTGGTTTTCATATAGGATTACAATTACACAAAGATTATATATAGAGAGATTAGATTAGGTAAAGCTCATTTGAACAAGTTTGGCCTTAGAATTTCATACGAGGTCTAATAGACTAGTTAACATTTATAATAGACTATCGGGTATCTGTATATAGACTTACTCTTTATATAGATGTCTATGTAATCTATACATTCAATACACAATAAGAAGGGTAGGGGCACTCTACTAGTGATGGAATTCGATTACTCACAACATCCAATCAAGTTTCGCCACGTCATCGAGCTTCATTCCATCACTAGTGATGGATTTTAGTGGAAATGTCCATCCCTCACCACACCCAACAATTTCCCTCACAACCCTACAATTTCCCTCAATCAACACGCGTGATAGTGGCCACACGTGCTCAAATCCACGAGTGATGAGAAGCAGTGGCGGTGGTGTATCACTTGCTATAACTCGTGATGGATTTTGTATAGCAGGGCGCCTCGACCCCCCTAATAATTTTTGGTTCAACTTGGTAATATTGCCAAGTCGCTCTCAAAACCCTAACAAAAGCATTTTGTCATCCTTGCCATCACAATGCGTGGTCGTCCTAAACCGTAGTCGTCGTTGTCTCCACAGTATGCGGCCACTGACTACAATCGTTGGTCTAAACCCTAGTCTCTTAGTTATTGTAGGCCCTGCACAAAACCATACTAAATTACAAGACACCGGCAATACCATTGTGTCCAAACTAGGGATGAGCATGGTACCGGAATGGTACCGAACTACGGGTAGCGGTACCGAACGTAATTGGTACGATACCGGTCCTAAAAATCGTGAAAATGGTACTGGTGTCGGTCCTGAAAAATGGGAAAATAGGTACTTGTACCGAAAATGATCGATACGATAAGATACCGGTTCAATACCAGTACTCGATATCAAGTGCCCATCCCTAGTTCAAACACAATTTTCAAATAATCACACAAAACTTCATGGTTGCCGAAGCTCCAACGCACCATTGCTGAAAAATCACAAAAGCCTTTCCTTTTCGTTGTACCATCACCAGAGCTTCAATGTCCCTAGACTTATTCGACATCACCTCCTAACATTGGCAACCGAAAACTCGAAGAAAAAGTGTTTAAATAGAAAATCAAAAGTGGACTTGTTTATTTATTGAAGTACAAATGGCATGCTATTAATTAGGTAGATGATTTTGTGAGATGCAAAGTGCCAAAAGCGTTAAGTAACACTAGATTAAGCCATGAAAGTAAGATTGGTTTCAACGAATGGTGACGTTATGCTATTGATTGAGTTATAACTTTGTAGCATGGGGCTGATTTGTGAACATGGGCTTTGTTAGTATGCTTGTGGCAACACTACTACCAAATCGAGCCTCTTAAGATAGTCATTATTTGTTTGTCACCAGTGTCATTAGATCATACCAAATTAACCTCCACCCTCTTCGTCTGTGTCGCTTCTTATTCTCTAATGAACATTGTTATATCCTATTCACAAGTTTCAAACCAAGCAAATTATTTGGATTACTATTCTTGTAGCTTTGAATCCGTCTCCATACATCAAAGAATCTACCACATATCAAATTCATAATTCAAAATTGGTGATTTAGGGTTTGGATAAAAAACACACACATGAAACAATTCAAAGTTGAACTCAACAATCTAAAGCTAAACAAATCGTAATTTGTGATGTTGTGTGTTGACTTTGGTGGTGGTCGGAGGAGAGTTAATCAGAAATGTTATACTTAAACCTGTCAAATAATTTAACGGTGAAAACGAAGTAAATAGCATGAAGCAAGGAATCATATCTATAATTTCTAAAAGTTCAAAAAGAAAGTAAAATTTTGAGTTAACTTAGAAATCGATTAATGGTTTGAGGTAACATAAAATATTTGAGGGAATGCAAATGATATCAATGGGTTTGATTGTTTTGTAATATTTTAAGAAAATATTAATAATATTGTTGTTGTTGGTATTTATAATTATAAATGAATTTGTTTGGTGTTGATTAGACGGCTCATTGTTGGTGACTTGGCATCACGATTATCGTCCTACGCGTTTTTATACAAAATCATGTCTTTAACGTTTATTTATAGTTTTATTATTATTATTATTATTATTTTATACTTCTTTTAATTTTTCAAGTTTCCATTCACCAAAGTTTAATCACTACACAATATTTATTAAAAGAAATTTTGTATTTAAAATTAATAAAAAAAGTAATCTATTATTATTATTATTATTATTATTATTATTATTATTATTATTATTATTATTATCAGTTTCAGTTTCAGTTTCAGTTTCACGAAATGTTAAGAAGAAAATTTGTTAACATTGATGATATATTGTTATTGTAGTTGAAATGTAGTAAAGCTAACACTATTGATCGATGATACTTGTATTCAGATGTACCATAATTAATTAGTTTTGTAAGACATGAGATTTTATTTTAACAATGTTTAATGTTTGGTTGTGATAAATTCGGAAGACGTCACAATATATATTTTATATTTGTTTCAGTTATGAAAGAAAACTTTGAGGTCAAACACTAAGACACTGATAAAATTAGATATCTTCATTGATATAAAAAGAGGTCGACAACTACATCATCGGACTACTCGAACGATGATATCCAAATCATACAATTCTATCAAGTGTTAACTTCTTATAGGTAATTACATATTGCTAGATATTTGAACTTTGTATGTTGTATAGTATAACTAAGGTAAAGATGTCTCATGACATGTTTTTTTTAAACAAGTATACACTTGAACGATTTGGTCGAAGTGTTGTAATATATGATTAATTCAAAATGACCAAAACAAAATGGTACGGAGTAATTAGTTATGGGGTTTACTCGACAAATCCTATGAGAAATACAATGTTGAGATTCGAATGATTATTTAACATACTATAATAGGTTGTAATGTATGACACCAACTTTTGTATAAATGACATCTCTATTCCAACAATTATATATTCAAAGTGGTTTTATCGCATTTATAATTTTATTTTGAAATATGGGATGTAACAACAATGAATTGCTAATTAAAAGTACATGCTTGGTACTCTATATAACTCAAAAGGGGATTTATATATATTGTTACTACGTTAGCATGATGTATATTATACGGGTTAAAAAAATAAATATAGTTAATAATAAAGATTAAAATATTATAAACGATTTTTGTGATATGATATTATTTTTCTTTTAATTAATTTTTTAAATTGATTAATAGAATCTGAAAAAGAGTGAAATAAGAAGGAAAATAAATCTTCGGCTCACTAAATTATAACATATGACGCAAAATGATAATAATATTAACAACAAGAAAAACAACAACAATAATAATAAAAGTATATATGCGTTTTGGTAGATAATTTGTAGGAACACATTTATCACATATCATGATAGCGCTAGGCTATAAGCCATTCTGATTATAGAACCACATATTATAAAAATAATAATAATAATAAAATCATGAATGAATTGAATTTTCTTTAGTAGGAATATAAAAGAAAACATAACTACGAATTGAATTTTCTTTAGTAGGAATATAAAAGAAAAACATAACCTTAAGAATTTAAATAACTTAATGAAACTTGTAAAGTAATTAAATGAATTTAGTTAAAAAAATATATATAAATAATATTTGAACTCAAAGAATACGTAAAATAAAAAAACTTATTTATAATTATGACTTATCACTTATCAGTTAAGAAATATATAAATAATAATTAGACTTAAAGAATACGTAAAATAAAAAATAAAACTTATCTATAATTATTGCTTATCACTTATCAATTAGGTAATATATAACTTATATTTAAACCCAAAGGATATCTCTCCTATCAATAAAAGAAAAGATGAGCATTACATCACAATGCTGATGTGGCAGCCATATAGGCTATCCAACAATACATTTCTTATGTCAGTTTTGCATCATCAAGTTTAATTTTAATCTATATAAAATACATAAAATTAAACTTTTCATTTGAATTTCAAAATTCAAATTCAAATTCAAAAGTGGGCTCAACTAAAACCACTAGCCAATTCGGTTTCATATCTCACCATCTCTTTTCTCTCTCTCTCTCTTTCTTTTCAGTTTACTTTCACACAATATCAAATCAGCTAAACACTAGTAAAATCACTAACAATGAAAGCCTAATAACCTTCAACTGAGAGGCTTCACGCCGCTGCGCTTGCGGAAGCGGCGGTTGCTGGTTGCTGGTTGCTGGAAGCAGAAGAATGGCAGCGTCTCCGGTGAGAAGTGGAGGAGGAAGAATAGCCGCCATCGTTTCCTCCAAATCCGTACAGTAATATTGTGATGTTGTTGGTGCGAGAGCTTTCGTTGTCGCAATTGTGACTGTTGAGTATTAGGTCTATGCCGGAGCTGAAGCCTCTTCTTAATTTTTTTAATGTGAGTTTTATGAAACATTCAGTTTTCTGATATTTTAAGTGTGTTACTAGAATATGATGAATTGTTTTGTTTTTTTGTTGTTTTGTTGTGCAGGTGTTTATGCGTCTGTTAAATATTGGAGTTGAATTCTCTGTGTAGGAGTTTGAAACGGGTTTGAATATTGGAGTTTGAATTCTCTGTTTAGGCGTGTTTTGAATGTTGAGTTACATACATATGATGTTTAGGAAGATTTAGTGATAATCACAATACAGTCACTTGATGATAATAATTATCGGTGTTTGCATTTAGTATTTAAATATTTAATTCTGTGTTTTGTTTCAGTTAGTATACAAGTGGACTATATGGTTGCTGTCACTGTTGAGATTGGAGAAACATCATTTCATCTCCATAAGGTGTGTAATCGTTTCCATTTGGTATTGTTCATGGTCAAATAGATCAAATTATGCATTATTTTCACACAACAAATGAAAGGTAAAAAGTTGAATACATCACCTGGTTTTTGTTTTGTTATGTAGTTGTTTAGGCGTTTGTTGAATATTGAAGTTGAGTTTTCTGTGTATAAGTTTGAGACAGCTTTCATTATGTTGAATGGTACTTTGAGTGACATCCAATGAAATTGTTAAAGGTTGCTATAGTGTGCCTTAGATAAAGTGTTATTTTCTTATTGTGTGTGTGTGTGTGTGTGTTTTTTTGTAAATGATGCATACAAGCTTTAGCTAAGTTTTTCTTCTTTTTTGTGTATGAACCGGCTACGGTGATGCACAAACCGTATCTCTCATATGAACCGTCCTACAGTGATGCTCAAGCAGGGTAATTCAATCTTTGTTCTTATTATTTTAAAAAAATTATGTCATTGTGTTTTAAGAGTTGGCTACAATGACTGAAATCCACTTTTAAGTGTCTACATATTAGGCTCGACCTTTTCTGGTTTGTGAAATGCTTAAGGTGGGTTTTGATAAATAAGCAGCTTAAATATAGAAATTCATGTTTAAATAGGTTAATATTGTTTCATGTAAAGAGTACATCATTTTGATAGATAAGCGGTTAAAAGTCAAATTAAAGCCGAAATATTGTTGTAATTGAACGTTTTTTATTTTACTGTTTACTCACTGAAATTTCAGGATGGTGTTATGACTTTTTTATTCTAATTAAGCCTTAATCTGTTGACCTTTTTGCTTATGCAGAGGTATCTGCAGTTGCGTTACTTTTGGGCATATGCTATAATTTTAGTTTTTTACAATGATTATTTTTGCAGATGCGTTGCTATAATATACATTTATTACGAGGAACATGTAAGCAGGCCAAAAGCTACTCAAAGTTGGCTTATCACTGTGAACAATTTTGTCTATATGACAGGTAAAACCTTCATATTCAAGGTTTTTAATATAGCATAAGCGTGTGCAATTTTCACATTAATGTTAATGTAGATGTCTCGGACTCTGCTGGCTAGGATAAAGGTACTAAGTTTTTGTCTAGGTATGTATAATTTGTGTTTTCCTTACATATAAGATTGATAACAAGAAATAATGAATAGTTACTATACTAAACCAAATTGTATATTCTTGATTCTTGACCAGGCACTAGAGCATGATTCTAGGAGTGTACATAGAGCATGATTCTAAGGTTTGTTATTTTCAAATACACATACTTGCTTCTGATTTATTCACATACACATACCTGAATGGAGTCTCAGGTTTGTTATTTTCACATACACATACTTGAAATCAATAGGTTATTTGCGTATGTCATACTTTGTTTGCTAATTGAAATCTGATAACTGCTAATTGATCACTGATAGAAAGATTGTAACTCTACAAAAAAACAAAGTCTGAATTTTCGTCATTCGATATTAAATGGTGAATAAAAAGATTCTAATTTTGAAAAATATCAAACATTACACGCTACAATTAACATTACCTAGGATATCTATGACTCTCGCCTTCTTCCATGCAATTTCATTCTTTCTTTTAATTTGCAGATCAGCTAGCATATCGCAACTCTTCTGACCCTGTTTCAGCAGCTATGTGATAAAGTCTATAGCTTTATTTTTGACCTCCGATGGAGTGGAATGGACAACTTCATCGAGCAGTGCAATGCTACTCCAGGTTTGCTTGTAATAATTGTCACTCACGATAGCAAGTTTTTGGTTGATTCTCCATCTGTTCTTGGAGTGACCATCTTGAAAATTCCATATTATCAACGTTGGTATCTGCCAAGTGGTAGAAGGTTCTGTTTGTCATTTAGAAAAGGTGTGAGTGTTTTTGGATAAAGAGTTGATTCCTAATATGATTACCTGTTTTGGAAAGTTTAAATTTTGTCTTTCAGGTTTCTAGATATTCAATTTACTTGCTTACCAATGAAAACTCATTTTTTAAAGGTTTTGCATTAAATGCACATGGTTTTTGAATATAAATGTAGATGTTTATATTAAATGTACACATTTTGCCCTATTAAATAATTAAATGTATATAGTTTTTAAATATAAATTTTTATTTAATACTTGCATTAAAATCTGACCTTTGGGCTGCTAGGTTTCACTATATAATACTATTGCCAATTCAAATGTTTTGCATCATATAACAATTCGTTCAGTGAAATAGAAGAGCAACTCTTATAGTTTTGCATCAGTTGTTACAAAATACATTAAAATGCCATTATATACTTCTACACAATCTGACGATTTAAAACAACGCTTTATTAAAAAAAATCAAAGAGAAGGTTTATGCTGATAGGTCTACTCTTCAAGAGTTGAAGAGGTGTTTTAACGGTCTGCAACTTGGTCTGCTGACAAGAGACCAGGTTTCAAGAGACCTGAGGGCGATGCCGACGAGTTCCGTTCGTGACCTGTGTTTTGCAAGTAATTTAGAGTGTGGAGATAGAGATCTAGAGTTTATGACAAAGATCAAGGACATAAATCAAGGGATTCAGTGCTCGATAGAGTTGAAGTTAAAGTTTCTTGATTCTTGCTATTATATTTGAAGTGTCTGATTAGTTTCTTTTTCATTGATTTTTACTTTTTTAATACTTTAAATTTTAATCATATGTAATTGTTATTGTTTTTCATTTTCTATCTATCAAGGAATAACCAAAACGATCATCACCATGTAAGAGTTAATGTAAATCGTTTGAAAATGTCCGTCTATGATCAATGATATTTGATTTCAGTTTTCAAATATTTTAATATTTTTGAGATCTAAAATTGTGTTTATCAGGTCCATGGCTCCGGCTATTCTCCTAATCCACACATTTAAGGTCTGGAATTCTTGGTAAAATACGATAAGATCTTACCTTTCTTCTTTCATTCTCTCATTTTCCTCATTAGACCTTAAAAAATGTATAGTGATTTCATTTGGTCTTATGTTTCATTATGTATTTATGAAACATTCCGAAGGTATATGTTTTTAAAGATATTAATTATTTTAGTTTTTTTATTGAATAATCTTTTGCAGTTTTAATGGGAAAGAAGGTGTTGGTTTGGTTTCTTTATGAGATTTTTCGCTTGCAAGGCTGAATCGAAAGATGAGAAGGTGAGTTAAGTTTTTAAAGTAAATAAAAATATTATAATGTATGCTAAAACACGACCGTAGTGTTACACTTTTTGATGTTGTTTTCAGGGAACTAAGAAGAAAAGATGGTGTTTCAGGATTCTAAAGATCAACCGCCACTACATGGACTCGAAACATACGAGGAAGAAGTGATCAACCATGTGGAAGATGATATACAACACACATGGCACTAGCTAATGCAATGAGGGTTGCAGCTGAAGCAGCTGTGGTGGCTACAAATGCAGCCACTGAACTTGCTAGGCTCATAAGGTCACCTGAATACATCGAAGGGGTAACCCGAATCACAGCCGCCATCAAGATTCAATCCTTTTATCAAGTACATCTGGTACATAAATACGTATATCTTTCTTTAGTACTAATTGACACATTTTGACTTGTTAGGTCAAATCTACAAAAGTTAAATCTGATTTTATGTATATGTAATATGTTCAACCAGTTATAGTGTTTAGTAAGTAAGTAAAGATTTTTATTAGTAATTTATTAAATTCCATTTTTTTCTGATGTTGAAAACTTGTATCTTTGGGTATGCGAGTGGAAATTCATACTATGGAGCAAAATCAAGCATAAGTTTGAAAGCTCAACATGGGCAGTTGAGTTTTTCTCTGTTCATCAATTTGCTTGCTTGCTTGCTTTTTTTCATATATGATTATCTGAAATCTAATGCTTTTGTAATTCGATTTATATAAAATTCTCCTTTTTATGAATTTTTATTCACTTCAAATATACTTTTTGGATTCATCACCACTTGACTTTTTTCTCCAGGTCTATTGATTGTAGGCACTTGACTTTGGAAATGTGACGTGTCCATTTGGAACCAGTTGTTTTTACAAGGTAATTCAATGTACTAAATATCTGATATACATGTTACGTATTATCATGAGGCTGGAAAATAGTGATCATATAATTATATTGGAATATATTATAAAAGGTTTTGTGTTTCTTTGTTAACAACATGCATACCGTGATGGTCGTTTAGAAGAAGTCTTTTTAGGTCATCTTGAGCTGAAGATGGACAGACGGTTGTTGTTAAAGATATTAGGTCTTACTAAATTCGATTTTACACAATTTAGTTATTAAACCAGTAGCATGTAGGGGTGTTCATAAACTGTTGAACCGACCAAACTGCTCAACAGAAGCAAGTCGGCTGAATCGAAAGCTACGAAATTTGTACAGTTCAGTTCACAGTTTAGTTTTGGTAGTCTAACAGTTCAAGCCACGATTTGAAACTTAGGAGCTTATTTTAATGAAAGTTGCTTTGGTTTTTGATGACATGTTATGTCATGGTGATTTGTTAAATCTTCAAAGGGTCATTGAAGTCGGTTGGAAATCAAAGTTCGGTGTCATCTCTCATGCCAACAGAAAAAGATCAGGGATGAAGGAAAGGTAGGCTCCAGGCTATGCTCCCACTCATCTGAAGTTTACTTTCCCTCCTAGCTGTCCACCATGATCTGTTTTGGGGTTTTCCTTGGACGTTGATATTTTTTTATTTTTTGTTATCTTTGTATTTAAATATATATATATATTATATATATATATATATATATATATATATATATGGAAGGTTCATTTGAGAAGAAATTTAATGTGAGAAGAAAAAGAAGAAAGGGCACAATTGTAAAACATTAAATAGTTTATAACTCCTCTCATTAATTATATTATCTCTCATTAATAAAACAAAAACATTTGATCCTACACATTTCAAAATTTATCCTACATATATCTTGTACTTATCGTAATTTACCTTACACACATGTAAATTTACCCTACACATTTCAAAATTTATCCTACACATACTAAAATTTATCCTACACATGTTGAAAATTGTCCTTCACCATAAATAATTTTATCTTGAAAAAGAATATTAAACAACGAGTTGCAAGTTTAATTAATTAGCTAATTAATGGTAATTATAGATTTCTATATGTCCTTTTTCATAATATTAAATACACACATTAAATGAAGTAAATGGAGAATTTCTATTGGTTTAAAAGTTATTCTTTTTATTCTTACAAAATTTTTCTTCTCATTTGAACTCTCCATTATATATATATATATATATATATATATATAATTTTGTGTAAGATATGCTAATTTATATATAAAAAGTTATACTCTACCAAGAAAACATATACATAAACATTGAGGTGATTTACCATGAAGCATAAAATTTTCTAACTTCATGAATATATCTATATTAGCTTATTAAATAAACTAGGTTTTCTACCTTTATGATAATTTGCGTAAATTTTAAGATGACATACCGCATAGCAAAGGTCAACAACAAATCTACATAAAATTTAACATCCTTTTGTCATGTTCTTCCATTTCTACCCGTTCCTCTCTATTAACTTACAACTTCTCTTACATTTAACTTTATTAAAACCCATAGGAACATCTTTTAAACACTTGTCTCTTTGTTTCCCCTGAATTGATAGAGTTGGAGTGAGGTTTTTTTTTTCTTATATTATCATTTCAAGAAAATCAAAAGCATAAGTGGTTCACAAGAAAAATTCTTTTGTATTATGAATTATTATTATCTTAATATGTGACTATCCACATGTCTTCATAATATGGTGACTCTTCAAGTACTTAACTCATATGTCTTCATAATGTGGTGACTCTCTAAGTATTTAACTCCCATCTTTGTAAGCCTATAAATAGAGGCATATGTAGTTTATACTTCATATCAATAAGAATGAGTTCTTCAATTCTTCTTTCTATCTATATAATCTCTCTAATTCTTGTCTATATATATCATATATTGGTTGCTATTAGGCCGTTGTTTTACAACACGTTATCAGCATGACTTGTTTTTAGAGTTAGATCGTATTATTACAAGGTATATTAACTTTCATTGTTCTTCATTCTCTTAAACGTATATTGCAATTCATACAATGTTTTGTTCAAAGGACCATTATGATATTACTGGTTATATATTTTTGTTTAATCTAAACAATGAGGGGTGAAAATAGTTTTCTATTTTCTTTTAATGTTAAGGCATAGAACTTTATTCTATCTTTCACAATCAAAAGTTTTGTTTTTAATGAATCTTAAAAGTTTTTCATAGAAAGATATAGTTAAAAACACATATTTTTCTTTATTATATTTACCTTGATTATATTTGTTAAAATTCCTTTTATACGAATTATGATGAGATAAAATTAAGATATGATAAATGATTGTTTTAACTTGATGAGTTTTGTCAAGCTTATAGAACTAATTATATTAAGTCATGTAATTAACATATTTATTTGTTTGGATTTATTTAAGTTTATAAAACATACAAAAATAATTAAATAAATAAAACTATATGTAGTTTATTATGTTATCACAATGCGACATTAGTATATCATTGTTTAGCATAATAATAATTAAGAGGGGGAATTTTGACGAAGTAAAAGGTATATGTATTTCAAATTATTGGCCTCTTCCATCTATTAACTAACCTAATATCTTTATATGCATGGATATTCATATACAAATATATGTAAACAAACTTTAATTGGTAATGACTTAATACATTATTATTTTTTTTGTTAGTCTTGTTTTATTTTATAGTCAATAATGGTTACTAAATTTTATTTGATTATAATAACATGCATTAATTCATGCGTATTTCTTTAATATAGTTCGCTATGTCGAATCTTGCAAAGCTTGAGTTTATGGATTTGGACATCACTGGAAAAAATTATTTGTCATAGGCTTTGGATGCTAATATCCATCTAAATGGCAATAACCTTGGGGAAACAATTAAAGCAGAAAATAAAACAAATACCCAAGATAAAGCAAAGCCAATGATTTTCTCACGCCACCATATTCATGAGTCCTTGAAAAATGAATATCTCACTATCAAAGATCCACTCGTCCTGTGGACTAATTTGAAAGAAAGGTATGACCATCAGAAAACAGTAATATTGCCAAGAGCTCGTTATGAATGGCTCAATTTAAGGTTGCAAGACTTTAAGTCTATAAGTGAGTATAACTCGGCAATGTTTAGAATCACGTCACAATTGATTTTATGTGGTGAAAATTTACTGATAAGGAGATGTTGGAAAAAACATTCTCCACCTTTCACGCCTCAAACATTGTCTTGCAACAACAATATCGTGAAAGGGGCTTCACCAAATACAGTGACTTAATATCATGTTTGCTTGTGGCTGAGCAAAATAATGAGCTACTAATGAAAAACCATGAAACTCGTCCGGTTGGTACAACTCCATTCCCTGAAGTAAATGTGACAACATATAATGACCAAAGTGGAAATCACGGACGTGGTCGTGGCTATCAACGTGGGCGTGGTCATGGTCATGGTCGTGGACGTGGACGTGGACGTGGATATGGTCGGGGGAATTATCATGGTGTTCAATTTAAAAACAAAGGAACCCACCAGAAGTTGCATGATTATGAAAAGAAATCCAATGATGGAAAAGGTAAAAAGAAAAAAGGAACCCCATCGAATGCATGCTATCGATGTGGAAGTAACAACCACCGGGCTGGTACATTCGTACAGCCAGACACTTGGTAGAGCTTTACAAACAATCTATAAATGAAAACGGAAAATAAATAGAGACAAATTTCACATATGAATATGGGGGTCGATGTCCCAAGTGGTGAAAAGGACCTTCCTAATGCAACTAATCTGGATTATGCTGATTTCCTTATCGAGCAAGCAAAATTGGATTCTGGTGATATCATGGCTGATACCAACCAGTTGGATGCTTGCAATTTTTCTTACGCGTGAATGATTATATTTAAAATTATGTTATTTCCTTAATGTTTTATTGAGACATTTTATGGGATTTGTTATGTTTAAACCATATTTATGAAATTTTGTTCTGTTTTGAAGCATATGGAGTGTTCAACTAAACGTCCTATTAGTGGTGAACATGTATGTCTAATAGACATTGCTACTACACATACGATTCTAAAGAAAAAAAATTATTTCTCTAGTTTAATAATGAAAGAAGCAAGCGTTGGTACTATATCCGGTAAAACAAAATTAATAGAAGGCTTTGGAGAAGCTTATGTAGTTCTACAAAGTGGAACTTTGCTCAAAATTAACAATGCATTATTTTCCCCACTATCTCAAAGAAATCTAATAAGCTTTAAAGATATCCGTCTAAATGGATATCATCTTGATACTACAAGTGAGGGACATGATGAGTACCTTCAAATCACAAGTATGATTTCGGGTAAAAAGCATATATTAGAGAAGTTACCCGCAATTTCCTCTGGTTTGTATTCTACTAAAATTGGTGCAGTTGAATCAAATGCAATCATAAACCATAATTTATGGATCGAGAAAATTTTATAAGTTGGCATGACCGGTTAGGCCATCCCGGATCAATACGAAAAATTATAGAACATTCATATGGTCATTCTTTGAAAAACCAAAAGATTCTTCAATCTAAGGATATTACATGTGTTGCATGCTCACAAGGGAAGTTAATCACTCGCCCATCACCAGTTAAGGTATGGACAAAATCCTTGAGTTTTTTAGAAAGAATACATGGGGATATATGTCGGCCTATACACCCTCCTAGTGGACCATTTAGATACTTTATGGTCTTAATTGATTCATCAACTAGATGGTCACATGTGAGTTTACTATCAAGTCGCAATATGGTATTTGCACGACTACTTGCTCAATTAATAAGGCTAAGAGCACATTTTCCAGATTATCCCAAAAAGAAAATTCGGTTGGACAATGCTGGTGAATTTACTTCCCAAACCTTCAATGATTACTGAATGTCTATTGGCATAAGTGTAGAGTATCTTGTACCTCATGTACATACACAAAATGGACTTGTTGAATCGCTTATCAAGCGACTTCAAATGATTGCAAGACCAATGATTATGAAATCAAAACTATCAGCATCTGCTTGGGGGCATGCAATTTTACATGCAGCAACACTAATTCGCATCAGGCAAACGAGTTACCACACGTCCTCCCCATTAAAGTTGGTTTTTAGTCAGGAACCAAATATTTCCCATCTAAGGATTTTCGGTTGTGCCGTATATGTTCCTATCGCTCCACTACAACGCACAAAGATGAGACCTCAAAGGAGATTAAGAATATATGTTGGGTATGAATCACCCTCAATCATTAAGTATTTAGAGCCATCAACAGATGATTTATTTACGGCTCGATTTGGTGATTGTCATTTTGTTGAAACAACATTCCCAACATTAGGGGGAGATGAAAAGCAGCTGAAAAATAATAATATAAGTTGGAATGAATTATCATTATCCCATCTTGATCCTCGAACTAAACAGTGTGAACTAGAAGTTCATGATTATACGTAACTAGTTTACGGAATTTAACCGAAATGGGTTTAACCTTATCGTTTTAATCTCAAAATCCAGAATTTTTATAGTTTATCCATATTATGCAAGTCAAAGTACTTGTCAGGTTTAAACTACATTCTATCCGATCATCGTTTAATCAAGCGCTATACGTAATGATCATGTACACTATTCGGTGTATAAGACTGTTAGTATTTAATTAGCTTGCTTATGCCATAATCCAGACTAGAGCCTTGCCGGTAAATGCTATATGCACTTGGTACTTTTGTATATGGCTGAGTTATTTAAAAATAAAAGAAGAAGACTAGCTCAGGTAAATACTCTCGACTTATTTTCCCTATAAGGGCTTAGGATACGGTAAATTATTACCGCATGGTCCGAAATGGGGTCAATCGAATGCCCGTTTGTGGCTAGTAAACCCGCATATTCCGTTTTAATCAGTTTTGTTTGATAACTTAAACATCGGGGGTTAAATTACCGTGTCCTGGATATCCTCGGCTCAATACATAAGCTATTGGCCACGACCTTAGCGCGGGGTGTAGGCCTACACCCGACAGACGCTCATATGCAAATTACCCAAGACGTTGGGGATAACTCCTTCGTGAGTTCGTAAGTGGTGTGTATTTAATCATGTCTCGGTTTCTATACTGGGCCCTGTATGTATTGACAAACATGTGAATCTGATACAAGGTTGCAAGGTCAACTTTCCTAAGTTAATAAAAGATTTTGTGCCGTTTTGCACTTAAAAATCATTTTAAAGTTTTCAAAATGATCAGCTGGGTGTATTTACCAGCGAAAGCTGACGTACCGTCCAAAGGCTAACTGCAGGTACAATATGAAATAGGCCGGAAGCTGCTCGGTAGTGAATAAGAGGATCTTGCAAATCCTTAGATCTGCCATAAAATCTGTTTTATATTCTTTCTTGTACATTTTATGATCCGCCTGTTAATCTTCTATTACGAGCCTGTATATTATTTTATTTTGAACATTAGGTTTGTAATAGTAATTTTACTCCAAGACCTCCGCTGTGCTATGTTTAATTGACAATGATGTTATCAACTTACATCACGATACTCCCCACCTGGGCCCACTGGTGTATGGATTTCGGGTTGGAAATCCGGGGTGTGACATATAAGCTCAGGACCGGTGATTTCAGCTTCTCCAATCTCATGCTAACAAATAGGCGAATGACACTTACGGCCATACAACGCCTCGAAAGGTGCCATTTGATTACTCGCGTGGTAACTGTTATTGTACGAGAATTCAATCAAAAGTAAGTGTGAATCCCAGTTGCCACCGAAATCGATTACACATAAACGAAGCATATCTTCAAGAGTTTGGATAGTACGTCGTTTTTACCGTCGGATTGAGGATGGAAAGTAGTACTAAGATTAAGATGAGTACCAAGAGCGGATTGAAACGTTTGCCAAAGACAAGAGGTGAACAACCATCATGGTCCGATATGATGTCAATGGGGATACCATGACGCCAAATGATTTCATCCGTGTAGATACGAGCCATTTTCTCGACTTTGTAATCTTCACGAATGGGGAGAAAGTGAGCAGATTCGGTCAATCGATCGATGATTACCCAAATACTGTCATGACCAGAGGAAGTTCGAGGAAGCTTAGTGATAAAATCCATAGCAATACTCTCCCATTTCCAGACAGGAATTTTTGGTTGTTCGAGTAAGCTAGAGGGATGTTGATGTTCAGCTTTGACCTTAGAACAGGTAAGACATTTCGAAACGTAGTTGGCGATATCTTTCTTCATACCAGGCCACCAATAAGTGGTACAAAGTTATTAGTACATCTTGTCAGCGCTAGAATGAATGGAATACGAGATTTGTTGTCACACCCCGACCCGCGGCGGAATAAGAGTCGGGGCATAATTGGGTTATCACCAAAGCTCATGATGTTTACTAATATGTTTCATATTTATTAATTTCAACTTCAATATTCCAAACAAGTTCATACAATTACAAGGAAAAAGTAACTAAATAAACAATCCAAAACCTAAACCGATTTATTCTTCTAAGCCGTCCTATATGTTTCTTGCTGCAACTGGATCACCTGTATCATGTGTAAAAATGGGGGTTTTTGGGTCAACAAAAGTTGGCGAGTGAACCTTGTTAGAAAACATTTATTATTGATTTCCTGTTATATTTAATATGGAAAAATTGTGCAATAATCATATGTGAGCAAACGTAAATAAACATACAATAACAATAAACAAGCCACCTTGCATGAGTATATGACATGAATGATAATGTATATGTTGGCAACGTCACGTTCCGCTCATAGGTAATGGGGAACGGACGGCCTATGATGATGTATTTGAGATCAAGGCTCAATCAAACGGAGCCGATCGTATGTTGGCAACGCCTCGTTCACGCTCATAGGTAATGGGGAACGGTTCCGCTCATAGGTAATGGGGAACAGACGGCCTATGATGATGTATGTACTGAAACTGATAAATTTAATCTAATCATTAACCACACAAACAGTTGATACATATTGAATACACATTTGATCATTGATATGATGGATGCACAAGTGTTTAAATGTAATAAATAATAAGACACATGATACACCCCAAAAAGGTGATTAAAACGGGGAATTTGTAGAGATTCACTCACATTGGGTGCGTTCGTTTGATGATGTTGAATGCGCACGAGTTTAGAGGGTTGACCGACGAGGATTAACTAACCTAAATAATAACGAAAAGGTACGGTAAATAAGTGGATTTTATTAATAATTTTAATAGGATTTTTAGATATATTTTTGTGAGTTTAAGGTCATTTTCTAACTTTAAAAATATTATTTTTAAGTATTTTTAATTGATTTTTAAATTAAATAAATAAATAAAAATATAAAAAAAATGTTGACTTTTTGGGTTGACCGTTGACCATTGACCATTGACTTTGACTGTTGACCGGTTCGGACTTGTATATGTATGCGCTGGGTGAGGCTCGAACCCAAGACCTCTCGTACGTGTGCACGCAGCTCTACCAACTGAGCTACGTGTCTAACCTGAAATATTTCTGTTTTTAATTATATTTATATACTATTTAATTTATTCAGAATTCATTTATTTTAAAAAGGATTTTAATTATGTCGAACCAGTGTGCATGATGGGTTTCGAACCCGCGACCTGTGGTTTAACTTTGCACACAGTCCATCGCTGGACTGTGTGTCTAACCTGGTTAAAATACTTGTTTTTATTTCTCTTATATACTAACTGAAAGGTTCCGTATTTGGGTTTTATAAAAAGGTTTGAATATTGTGACGAATCGGAACAAGGACAGACTCGAACTCGGTATCTCTATGTTTCAAATGCACACAGTCCACCGCTGGACTGTGTGTCTAACCCGAGATATAACCCGATTTATATTAAATATATACACAACCTAAACTTCATCTTCTTCGTTAAAACAATCCAGACAATTGATATTCGACTGTTCTTGTTCAATTCAATTAACGAAACTTACAAATAGTTGAAATGCAACGGATAGAGAAAGTTTTGGAAGTGAATGTACCGGAAAGATGATTTTTCTCAGAACTCCGGCAAGGGTCGTCGGCTCTGTTTATGAATTCCGTCTGAGTGGAACAATTAACAGTTTTGATTAACTAATTGTGAAATTAAGTGACTAAACAAGGATTATCAGAGAGTTTAAATGTTTATACCGATTCACAGCGCGATTTCGGAATTTTCAGAGATTTTCCGGCGGTTGCAGATTATCCGGTATCGTCGTCTGGGACCGATTCTGGTTGAAGGATTTGAGTTAGTATAAGTCTAACAATAGATAGAAGATCAAAGAATTGAGAAATTTACCGATTCGATGAATGTCACGGTTTTCCAGCGAAAGTCCGGCGATATCAGATAGCGATTCCGACGAACAGAAATTAGAGCGCAAATGAAATTGGAGGTTCTGTGAGTGTTTCTGAGTTGCGAGACAATGATATTGTTAGAGTAAATTGGAAGTGAATGATTTCGGTTATCAAACTCGAAAATCATATGAAACGAAGCATTGAAGACTGAATTGATTGAGAACGTGGGTTGGCATTGATATATCGGTTATACTCAGGAACTCGCGATCACTCAAAAGTCCCTAGATGTTTGAAAGCCGATGAGCGGTTTCAGTTTTGGCGCAAACAACTGAATTCACGGTAACTTAAGTTTTATGTGTTTCCTTGATTACACAAAAGTATCAAGTAGCGGAGTGGTTAAGTGTTGGTTGATTATGTCTTCCGGCTGACCCGGGTTCGAAACCCGGCAGCCCATTTACATTTTTAATTACTTTATTTTTATTTTTTAACAATTTTAATTTCCATATTCTAAAATGTTTATTAGTTATGTATTGTTTAAAATTAAAATGAGCATTAAATGATCAACGAAAAATGTAACTGACTATTTGATTAATAAACGAAGCGGGTTTTGGAAACCCGTTTTTCGACGGATGTTACATTTGTGAGCTTCCTTCATCAAGGAGTCACAAAGATTATCACGATTCGGAATCCAGACACGATCGAGATAGTAAAGAATACCATCGGGTTTAGACTCGAGTTGATTTTCAGCACCACACTTCATCTCAGCGTATAAGTCGTTCTCGTTAATGGATGAGTATTGTGCTTCATGAATTAGATCATGAAGGTTTCCCAAAGTATGAGAGCTACGAACACTCTTTACATGAGTTTTTCGACTAAGTGCGTCGGCTACAACATTCGCCTTACCAGGGTGGTAGCGGATCTCGCAGTCATAGTCGTCTAACAATTCTACCCAACAACGTTGACGCATGATGAGTTCCTTTTGATTGAAGATGTGCTGAAGGCTCTTATGGTCGGTGAAGACCACACACTTGGTACCATAACGGTAGTGTCGCCATATCTTCAATGAAAAAACAACTGCACCAAGTTCAAGATCGTGCGTAGTGCAATTCTTCTCATGAATCTTGAGTTGCCTCGACATGTAAGCGATAATCCCGTTGCATAAGAACGCAACCAAGACCTTGGTCTGAAGCATCACAATACACGACGATATCGTCATTACCATCGGGAAGAGATAAGATAGGAGCATTGCAAAGCATGTCCTTGAGCGTTGAAAAGACTCCTCTTGTCCGGAACTCCAAACAAAAGGTTATCTTTTTTAGTCAGGGAAGTGAGAGGAACGACGATCTTGGAAAAGTTCGAAATGAAGAGACGATAGTAACCAACTAAGCCAAGAAACGAACGAATTTCAGATGGAGACTTAGGAGCAATCCAATACTTCACAGCTTCGATTTTCGCAAGGTCAACGTGAATACCACGTTGACGAATGACCAAGGAATTGGACCTCTTTTAGCCAAAATTCACACTAGGAGAATTTGGCGTAAAGACGCTTTGTACGCAAGAGTTGAACGATAAGAAGCAGGTGTCGCTCGTGCTCTTCTTGTGTCTTGGAGTAGATGAGGATATCGTCGATGAAGACGATCACGAACGATCGAGGTAAGGTTTGCACACACAGTTCATCAAATCCATGAAAACCGCAGGTGCGTTGGTCAAACCAAAAGGCTTGACCACGAACTCGTAAATTGAAAATTGGATGATATGTTTGTGTTTGGTTATATCGCGATCACTTTAAGCTTAAAAACGTTTTTGATGTGTTTCTTGGGACAAACAACGTGTAAGTGTGGGGATGTGACGGGTGGTCCATTGGACAATCCTCAAGTGCCTTAAAATGATCAATATTCCGCACGTAATTCGGTTAATTATTATGATTTGATATCTTTGGTGTATACGACTTTGCAGGTACCGAAGAGCATAATATAGCGAGTTTAACATGCTTTGTCGGGAGCTTGTACTTAGCTAGTTGAAGACGAAGACTGGTGGAGTTGATAAAAGAGCAAAAAGATTAAAACCTATTGTCCACCGTAAGCTACGGTGGGCACCGTAGCTTACGGTGGTGTCTACCATTCATATGCACCGTAAGACAGGCCCTTGGAGCCGTAAGGGAATTTGTCCACCGTAAGCTAAGGTGGGCACCGTAGCTTACGGTGGAGAGCTGCGAGAAAAGTGTAACTGCCCAATTTAATCCGGCTTTCAAAGGTCTTTTGAGATACCAATCATTGGGAACGTTTTGGCAGAGCTTAGAGGCGAATTTTGGTGTTCTTGTGGGTTCCAAACAATTTCAAAACATTTGCTTTTGTGTTATTGATTCATATGAACATGATAATTGAAGGTGTGATGATTTGCAAGACCATGAGTGGCTAGACTCATTGTGATCATCCTAGGTAAAGGTTTGCTTGAAACAATTGTGTTTTGATTTCTAATTTCTAGAATAATAGACTTGCAATATTTGTAGTTTGTTATGGTGTTTGGATAATTGTTGGTAAATTGTTGATTGATGTTTTGATCCTTGCTTTAATCGTACGTTCTTGGTGTCATTGACAATCGAGATATCACGGGAAGGTTTAAGGGTTGGATATTAGTTAATTGGTCATCGGGTAACAACCTCGCATTGTAGTAATCCGAGTAGATAGTTCCCTTTTATCACGAACAATTAATCAAACACGAGTCATGTCTATGTGACTCTTTCTAGTTGAATTTGAAACACAAGCGTTAATCAAAACTGGAAACTTAGGATGGTTACTTGCTTCTAATTTGTTAAAACAACCAATATTTGAATTGCATTTAGTTTAATTTCAAAACCAAATCACCAAAAATCCTGAATTCATTTGCTTGCATTAGATAAAGTAGTCAATTTAGTATAAACCTTAGATAGCACATATTCACAATCTCCATGTGTTAGATACCCACTTACCGCTAGCTATTAGTAGTATTTGGATTAAATTTACGTGAGACATCGACATCACGTCAGATTGTAAGCTTGTTGAGCTCGCGACAGTCAACGCACATCCAAAAGGATCCATCTTTCTTTTTGACGAACAGAACGGGAGCGCCCCAAGGAGAAGTACTAAGGCGTATAAAGCCTTTATCAAGTAACTCTTGAAGTTGACTTGATAGCTCTTGCATTTCCGAGGGTGCTAGACGATACAGAGATTTCGCAACAGGGGTGGCGCCAGGAATAAGATCAATGCAAAAATCATAGAACGAGGAGGAGAAGGACCAGGTAGATCTCCAGGAAAGACTTCGGGAAATTAGCAAACAACAAGAACATCACTCATGCTTGGACTCTTATCGTTCTTCTCCACAACGTGGGCAAGAAAGGCGAAGTATTCCTTGCGTAAGTATTTGTTCGCTTGTGTACATGACATAAGCTTAAGACCTTTAGAAGGTTTTTTTGCCATAGACGTGCAAGGAGTCACCATTGGGAAGAGGAAGACGAATAAACCCTTGGCATTTGGAACGTTGACATACTTCCCACCAAGAACCAACTTACCCTCAGCCGTTCTAGTGATTGCATTTTCTCCCTCAATGGCTTCAGTATCCCCAAGAACAACATCAGAGGTTTCATCGGACTTATAAAATCAAGGGCAGATATAACTACAACAAAGAAACAATAGTATAAGAAAACATGATCACACAAGAAAATAAAAATATAAAGGCAAAACAACATACCCTGATCACCCCTCATGAACATAGGGTCTCGATTTGGTTTATCCCACAGAACACTTACACCAGTGGAAACCAGAAGATGTTCAGGGAACGGACGCAGCCGTGAAGGGCAACCTCTAAGGGCTTTCAACATCCCTTCATCCAGTTCAAACACATAGGGTTCAAGTTCATTAAGAATGGCATCAGGATGCCTCCAAACTATCTTAAACAGAACAACTAACTTAGAAACCCAGAAAAATCGGTCCTTCCAAGAACCGAGGGTAGTCATAAGAGATGAGATTAAAGAAACATCAATTTGAGATGTTTCAAACATGAACCAGTCGCCGTTTTTGGCCAATCGGAAAAATCTACAAAACATTAACAATGATGGGTCATAACCCAACGCATGACACAAAAATTCAAAATGTAGAACCTTAGAAACCCCTTGAGGGTGCAACTGCCCAAGGGATGCACGATAATATTCTAAAACATTGAGAACGAAGATCGAAAAAGGGTAACGGAGGTTAGAAAACTCAAAATGACGGCAATACAAAGTAATAAAACTAGGTGGACATTAATCAATAGATTTGTCACAACCCGGAGCGACCCGATTAACTGAAGAATCAATACCCCAAAGATCACAAAAGGCGGCAACTTCCTCTTGTGTTAATCGAGAGTAACTAACCCCCATGTCCTTCTTCACACCCATTTGCTTCGAAGGATGATCAAGGAAAATCAGAAAAAAAGAGGACAATTGGAAACTAACCTGGATGATTGAACAAAGGAAATATAGATAATCTTGTTTGCAGAAATGGCGAAATGGCAGTTATGAATGTTGATGGACAAGTTAAAGGGGTAATTAATAAAACCCTATTATTACCTAGGGGATAGAACCGCCGCCTGAAAACTGTCACAAGTCACATTAACTGTCTCTTCAAAATTCAAATTACTACCGGCCAAAACCTTGAAGCGGTAAACCTTCAAGCCTTGAAGCCTTTGAGCTACTAAACTATTGCACACAGAAGCATCTGAGCTCACACCTCAAATCCTTCTGACCTGGGGGGGACTGATGACGTGGGTAGCTCAAGCTTAATAAATTGACTAGAATGCAATACAACTTAAAAGGTTAAAAGGCAAAAGGGTTCGAAATTAACCAACTGTCGTGAACAGTAAAAAGTATAAGACAGTGACTGGTCACATCACACTTTACGTGTGGAGACTCTCACTTAGCCGCACAAGAGGCATGTGGGAGAATACATCCTTTTCCCCGGACGTCCAAAGCCTTCAACCTACCAAAACAGGCAAGCCCCTCACTACAGTTTTGGATCACTAATCAATGGTTTCTCCTTATAGCCAGCTGTTCCCCTATAAATGACAACCCTCTGTCATTCAGTAGGCCATCTCTAGAAATCCCACTTCCCCCCTCTAGAACTTGTTATTGGCATGTTCTATTCTTCACTTACTTTAATACAATCACATTGCACACAAACAATCTGGGTTGAATCCTTTCAATCTAGAATACAAAGAAAACAATAACAAGGTGATCCAACACTACGTATTGCATACGTGGGGGGGGGGGACCCCACGACCTGCGTTAGGCAAACTGAAACCCTTTAAGCCCTTTGCCTGACCAATCCACTCACTATCATTGGTCTTATATTTGTTGTAGCAACAACAACCTATCACTTAGTCGTCGAGGGATACTTGAAAAGCAACAAGAGCTTATTGTGAAAGAGCTAAAGAAAGATCAAAGCACAACAAACCCAATTTGTTTTTTTTATGTGTGCCTTTTAAAAAATGTTGATGTTTTCTTTATTAAGTTCTATGTTCTATGTTTTATTTTATAAAATTTATCTTTTTTAATTTATGTTGTTTATTTACATTTGTTTAAAAAAAATGATCGCTGAAGCCACCGCTTATCTGGGCCACAAAAGAGTGATGAAGCTCTTAAAAAAATAATTATTAGGCTGTACAAACTTGAAATTAGGGGGTGTAGACAAATGGGCCGCCCGTAATATATATATATATATATATATATATATATATATATATACACTCTCTACTAATATTAAATTCATCATATCACACAAACAAAATTCAATTAAAAAGAAAAAGGGGTTTCTTCTTTCTTTCTTTCTTTCTTTGTTTCTTGTTTTTCCCCTGCCTGAACCACCTTCTTAATCGCCAAGATCTCACTCCAGCTGGATCTCATCTGGGTTTCAAGGTACATCCACGCCTTGTTATTGTAATCAACGATTTGGGGCTTCCTATTTTCTCCACAGATTTTGTTTCTTTAATGAGCTAGCTAGCTAGCTAGTGGGCGGGCCGGCGGGGGTGTCTCATGGGTAATGTATATTCTTTTTCTTTGTCTATAAAATAAGGTTTATGGAGGAGTACGATCTTCTGGTACTGTTATTCACTTATATTGTCATTTTGCCCCAAATTTATCTTATCATTATTGTGAATTTGGAATCAATGTTTTCAGTTTATGAATGTGTAAATTCAAAACCCCACCTTGTATTGTATTGTTATGTTTCATCTAAGTTACAAATTGTGTTTATTATTCAAACACACATGCTTACACCTTTTCTTTTTTGGTGTTTGATCAAAGGCATCATGATCATAGTTATGAACTATTTGGGACTTTTAAATGTAATCAAAGGAATTGATTGTTGTTTTTGTGTATGTCATGTGTAACTAATTACAAACAAGTTGTTAATTCTGCTGCTTGCTGTCAATATTCTCAGTTTTTGTAAATCGATATACCTTTTTGTATGACCTATATTGTATTGTTTGGTTATATGTAAATAATTGTTTTCGCTGTTTAATCAGAGTAGTCGTATTTTTTGCAGGCTTTTTCTGTTCTTTTTTCATTTGTGGGCTTGTTCTTCTAACTTTTAACACACATACAAGGACCCTTCTTTTAGGGATGTGCTTTCAGTAATTCTTGTGAGAAAATAATACACAAATGGCCCACGGGAGAATACGTGCTAAGATAAAGAGAAGTAGTCTTTACACGTTTGGATGCATAAGACCACCCGTTGATTCTCCAGACGAACCTCATCAGTTTCGCGGGCCCGGTTTTTCTCGTCACGTTTGTTGTAACCAACCTCAGTTGCACCAAAAGAAACCACTCAAATACTGCAAAAATTACATTTCAACCACAAAGTATAACGCAATAACATTTTTACCCAAAGCCCTCTTTGAGCAATTTAGACGTGTGGCTAATGTGTATTTCCTCTTTGCTGCATTCTTATCATTGACGCCTGTTTCGCCGTTTTCGGCTTATAGCATGATTGCACCGTTAGCGTTTGTGATCGGGCTCAGTATGGCTAAAGAAGCGGTTGAGAATTGGCACCGGTTCATGCAGGACATGAAGGTAAATATGAGGAAAGTTAGGGTTCATAATGGAGACGGTGTCTTTTCGTTAAAACCATGGATGAATATACGCGTTGGCGATGTGGTAAAAGTGGAAAAGGATCAGTTTTTTCCCGCTGATTTACTGTTATTATCGTCGAGTTATGAAGATGGGATTTGTTATGTTGAAACTATGAATTTAGACGGAGAGACGAATTTAAAAGTTAAAAGATCCTTAGAATCAACTTTATCTTTAGATGATGATTCCACTTTTAAAGATTTTAGAGGAACGATTAAAGGTGAGGACCCGAACCCGAATCTTTATACGTTTGTCGGGAATTTTGAATATGAACGTCAGGTGTATCCGCTTGATCCTAGTCAGATTTTGCTCAGGGATTCAAAGCTTAGAAACACTGGCCATGTTTATGGGGTGGTGATATTTTCCGGCCACGATAGTAAAGTGATGCAAAATGCTACAAAATCACCTTCGAAAAGGAGTACGATTGAGAAACAAATGGACAAAATTATTTATGTCCTTTTTACCCTTTTGGTGTTAATTTCACTAATAAGCTCAACGGGATTTGCTATCAAGACAAAAACACAAATGCCGAGCTGGTGGTACATGTGGGCCCCAGACGACGAAGGTTTATATGATCCCCAAAATGCCGCATTATCGGGTTTTTATCATTTGATTACCGCTTTAATACTTTATGGGTACTTGATACCGATTTCACTTTATGTTTCTATCGAGCTCGTGAAAGTTTTACAAGCGCTTTTTATAAATCAAGATCTAAACATGTATGATGAAGAAACGGGCACTCCTGCTCAAGCCCGGACGTCAAATTTAAATGAAGAACTAGGGATGGTGGACACTGTTTTATCTGATAAAACAGGAACTTTAACGTGTAATCAAATGGATTTCTTGAAATGCTCGATTGCGGGAATCCCATATGGCGTCCGGTCAAGTGAAGTCGAGCTTGCTGCCGCTAGTCAAATGGCTATGGATTATGAAAGGCATGATGGTCATTGTGCGAGGTCTAGTGGACAAAACGGATCAGAGATTGAGTTAGAGGCGGTAACAGTTTTGAAAGAAAGTTCGGGAATACCAATTAAGGGGTTTAGTTTTGAAGACAATCGGTTAATGAACGGGAATTGGGCCCAAGAGGCGAATCCAGATGTTTTGTTGTTGTTTTTTAGGGTTCTTGCTCTTTGTCACACGGCGATTCCTGAGTTTAATGAAGAAACTGATAGTTATAGTTATGAGGCAGAATCACCTGATGAAGGTGCGTTTCTTGTGGCTGCAAGAGAATTTGGGTTTGAATTTTGTAGAAGAACGCAATCGAGTATATTCGTTCGTGAGAGGAATTTTTCGTCTCAAGAGTTTTTTGCAAGGTCTGGATATGATTCTAATTTTAGTTATATTAATATTGTCATTGGTGCATAAAATAAAATTACAAAAACTATATTATAACGACAGAAATGTATTTAAAATAAAGTGATTCAGGAGGTTATAGCATGAAAATACTCTTTGGAGACGTTTTCTTATTAGTTATTTTATTTTAATTTTTAGAAATTTTACCCATTTGACATGTTAGAGATCAACGTATAATCTTAGTTGGTCCATTTAAATAAGTGTATGGTTCAATATAAGTGACACCCTAATTGCTTATATAAAAAGGTTAGATTGTTGTTTGAATACATTGGGTATCTTTAAAATTTCATAGAAGAGGACAAAAAGTATAAGTGGGTCAACCTGACCCGTTATGGAACCTTTCTGACATAAACATTTTGCCACCTGTAATTGTTGCTATCGGCATCTTATTGTAATTTTCTTTTTACAGGGAGTTCAAACTTCTGAATCTTTTGGATTTTACAAGCAAAAGAAAACGGATGTCTGTTATCGTTCAGGACGAGACCGGGCAGATTCTTTTATTGTGCAAAGGCGCTGACAGGTTGGTTACCGGTTGTCATTCTTGACACGCGTATAATGTGGTGTTTGTGTGTGCTTTTCGAAAATGAGTTTTTGATACTAACTAGTCAGAATAAGTCAATAAGATAATCAGCTGTAATAAAACTGTTTGTGGAAAATGGTATTTGGAAAATAGTATGTGACATTATTGATTAATTTGCAGCATCATTTTTGATCGTTTATCAAAAAATGGAAGAATGTTTGAAGAGGCAACGACAAAACATTTGAATGATTACGGGGAAGCCGGTTTGCGTACGCTTGCACTTGCTTATAAAAAACTTGACGAGTCGGAATACATTTCATGGAATGAAGAATTTATAAAAGCCAAAACTGCAATTGGCGGTGACAGGGAGGCAATGCTTGAACGGGTCTCTGACATGATGGAAAAGGATTTGATTCTTGTTGGTGCAACTGCTGTCGAGGATAAGCTGCAACAAGGGGTACACCTTTATAACTCAACTTTTGTTGGGGGTTAGATGGTCAAAATGGGTTGATCCGCGGGTTGGGTAACCAAACGTGTATTGGCAGTTCTTTATTTGAGTCTAAACGGGCTGGATCCTGGTCAGAACACATCGTTCTTTTATTTGGGTCAGGTGGGTTGGATAATGGGCCATAGATGGGTGGTTTTTTGTTGAGGATAAAACGGGTCGGATCATGGTCAAAGAAGGTCAGTATTCGAAATGGTTTTGAAGGGTTGGACCAAAGCTGAACTATCGAGAATGTTTGACCTGTCAAGAGATAAAACATAACCAGAATTAACTCATCCATAAGTAAATGAGTCAAAATCGTCACCTCTATAATTCCTTATATGTCATTATTTTGTATTAGTTTGTTTAATTGTCCTTTTTCTTGTATAGGTGCCTCAGTGTATTGATAAACTGGCACAAGCTGGTCTCAAGATATGGGTTTTAACAGGCGATAAAATGGAAACTGCCATCAACATTGGGTAATATCTCTCACCCGCTGTATTTATGATCATGACTGTTTTTTGGTTGTTTGTTTAAAAAAATATTAATGTTGCTTGGTTGATGCAGGTTTGCATGCAGTTTGCTTCGGCAGGGTATGAAACAAATATGTATATCAACAAATGTCGACATGTTAAACCAAGATTCCAAGAATGTGGGTAGTTAACATTGCAACATTAATGTCGCTTTATGTAAAAGGCAGTTAATTGTTATTTTATTACTGATCAGGCTGTAAAGGAGAACATTAAAATACAACTGACAAATGCATATCAAATGATAAAAGTTGAAAGGGATCCACATGCTGCATTCGCGTTGATTATAGATGGGAAGACTTTAACTTACGCTTTGGAGGAAGATATGAAGCATCAGTTTTTTAAATTAGCAGTTAAATGTGCTTCTGTAATATGCTGTCGTGTTTCTCCTAAGCAGAAGGCCTTGGTAAGATCATTAACGGAGTTGACTAGATGAACCGGTTAGTCCACTTGGGTAACAGGTCAAAACGGGTTGAGTTGACCCATTTGACCCTAAACCCTGTTAACAACACAATACAACCTGAATTTTTATATAAATGTGTAGAAATGGCCCCTGATCATATGTATTGGACTTCATGCATCGGGCATACGATATTGATGTTATTTTGAAATTAGGTTACGAGACTGGTGAAAGAAGGCTCTGGGAAAACGACTTTAGCAATTGGAGATGGTGCAAATGACGTCGGAATGATTCAAGAAGCAGATATTGGTATTGGAATAAGTGGTGTTGAAGGGATGCAGGTTTGTCATAGGCATGTTTCTAGAAATTGTTGTGTAAAATGGCTTTTACAAACTTGATGTTTTTTTTGGTGTAGGCTGTGATGGCAAGTGACTTTGCTATTGCACAGTTCCGGTTTCTTGAAAGGCTTCTGGTTGTTCATGGTCACTGGTGCTATAAGAGAATCGCTCAGATGGTAATGACATGCTTACATATCTATAATTGGATTTATATTTCAAATGTGATTTATATTGATTATTGATAAATTATTCTTTTGCAAACACAGATCTGTTATTTCTTCTACAAAAACATCGCTTTCGGGCTTACCTTGTTCTATTTTGAGGCATTCACGGGCTTCTCGGGCCAATCCGTGTATGATGATTGGTATATGCTTTTATTCAATGTTGTTCTTACATCGTTGCCTGTGATTGCACTTGGTGTTTTTGAACAAGATGTGTCTTCCGAGATCTGCTTACAGGTTAGCTTTTTGCTCCAAATATACGATTTGGGTTGGATTTTATTGATAACAGTGTCAGATAAAGAGGGTTTATGTTTGAAAGATCCATTTTTTGCAAACATTTTCTTAAAATAATCCAAAGTATTACTATGATTACGGAAACTAGTGGGTTACCACCCGCGCTCCATAGCGTAGATAAAAATAAGCAAATCACGTAAGTTAAAGTTGTTTGATGTGTTAGTTAAGGGGCTAAACATGTCATTATTATAATTGAGGGGCTAAACATGTTATTAAAGTTGAGGGGCTAAAGTTGTTTATTTTTAAAGTTGTTGGGCTAAAGTTGTTTATTATTAAAGTTGAGGGTCTAAAGTTGTTTATTATTAAAGTTGAGGGTCTAAAGTTGTTTTTTATTAAAGTTGTTTATTTTTAAAGTTGAGGGGCTAAAGTTGTTTATTATTAAAGTTGAGGGGCTAAAGCTGTTTATTATTAAAGTTGAGGGGCTAAAGCTGTTTATTATTAAAGTTGAGGGGCTAAAGCTGTTTATTATTAAAGTTGAGGGGCTAAAGCTGTTTATTATTAAAGTTGAGGGGCTAAAGCTGTTTATTAATAAAGTTGAGGGGCTAAAGCTGTTTATTATTAAAGTTGAGGGGCTAACGTTGTTTTATTTAAGAAGTCGTTATTAAAGTTGAGGGGCTAAACATGTCATTACTAAAGTGGGTTAATGCCAAAGTTGAGGGGCCAAAGTTGATTGATGTGTAAAAATAGCATATTTATTGTATATATAATTATATTGTTAAAATAATAATCTTTTCTGTTTAATGAACTGATATAGAAGGCTGTAGACATAGTGTATTTTCCCTGTTTTACCCGTTATCATTAAAATAAAACCCTTATTAACCCGTTATTGTCGTGTAAACCATGTGTAATTCTCACTCCAAATCACTACCTATTTTATTAAGATTTACACCTGTCCAATACTACTGCAGTTTCCAGCCTTATATCAACAAGGTCCAAGAAACCTATTTTTTGACTGGTACCGGATTTTCGGGTGGATGGGAAACGGGCTCTACTGTTCCCTTATCGTCTTCTTTCTCAACATCATAATATTCTACGACCAAGCTTTTCGGGCAGGCGGGCAGACAGCCGACATGACCGTGGTGGGGACAGCAATGTTCACATGTGTTATCTACGCAGTAAACTGCCAAATCTCCCTCACAATGAGCCACTTCACATGGATACAACACTTTCTGATCGGTTTCAGCATCATCGCGTGGTATGTGTTTATAATATTATACGGGATGATGCCTCCAGAACTTTCCGGAAACGCGTATAAAATCTTTGTGGAAGCACTCGCTCCTGCCCCGATATTCTGGTTGAGCACACTTTTAGTGATGGTTGCGTGTAATCTTCCTTATTTGGCTCATATTTCTTTTCAAAGATGTTTTAATCCAATGGATCATCATGTCATTCAAGAAATCAAATATTATAAGAAAGACATTGAAGATCGACATATGTGGACGCGTGAAAGGTCGAAAGCTAGACAAGAGACAAAGATCGGGTTTACTGCACGGGTTGACGCAAAGATTAGACATTTGAAACAGATGTTGCAGAAGAAATCGTTGGTTTTGAGTCCTCGTGCGGCAACACGAACTTAACTTTATTGAAACATATTGGTTTTGGGTTGGGGTTCATTTAAAAATGTCTATATAATATGTGTAGGGAGGGAGGGAGGGGCTTTTGTTGGGTGAGTTAATGGTTTTTTGATTCATATTATTGATATATGAAGAAGTATATTACTTGTCCACATAGGGTCATTTGAAAGTAAATTACAAACTTAGTCCACATATGGACTGTTGAAAATGATATACAATGAAATGTCCAACATGGACTTTTTAAATTTTAAAGTGAAATACAATAAAAGAAAGAGTCTTTAGTAGTCTTTATGTTATTCTCGATAATCCTCTTCTTGTTTCACCTTGCATGGCATAGAGCGTGAAGGGTTTAGCGATTTCTCCAAATAAGGACTCATCATAGGAGTGGAACCAACGGTATTTATTGATAGTGAATAATATAGGTCACGAAGGTTTGAGTAAGTAAGGTTTGGAATTTTGAAATATGGAGGTAGAAATATGGATTGTCAATATCAACCGTTATAGGTTCAGATGTCTGCTTCGGTGGTTTATCAGTTTGGGGTTCTTTCGGGGAAATGATGTGTTGGCCATATGAGGAGGGTAAAGAGCTCATCCTTAATCCTGGTTCTTGGTTTAGTACAAAGCTTCCGTTGCCGAGGCTTCGAATGGAATTTTTTCTCCCAAAGAAAATAATATAGGATCCATATCTTTCTCCCAAAGAAAATAATATAGGATCCATATCTGCGGGGTTCTTGCTAGGAGGCATCCTCCTGAAAATCATAAAATCAATATGTATATAGATGAGAGTATCCTTAGCTTAAGTCTAGACTCGGAATTCCCTAAGGATTATGTTAATGTGATATTTGAGATCAAACACAAAAGGCTAGTGTTTAATTTACTCAAATGTTGGCTCTCAAACCAACATGTCATACCCTAGTTTCCCGTTGGGCCCGGACTTGGGGTTTATTTATGACAAATTGATGTAGATATTTACAATTAACACAATGGAAGTTTTGGGAGTATAAAATACTATTACAAAATATAAGTGTCCGAATATTCAGATATAATACATACCAGAAGTTTATAAAAGATCCACAGGCGGATCAGATAAATAACCAAAATGATTATGTAACAGACTACTAGGCTTCAATGTATGGAGTTGCAAATTCCACTTAAGCATTTACCGGGCAGCTTCCAGCCTATTTACGTTCTTTGCAACATGTGCTTAGTCTTTTGAAGATACGTCAGTTTTCACTGGTTAAAAACAAATAACCGACGCATTTTGAAAATATTTCAAAATCCTTTTTATGTACAATGGTACATGTATTTTCATAAATAACTTGGGATAAACTATTTCTCATGTCATCTGTTTTACATGCTTGTCAATACATATAGGGCTTGGAAACTATGTCGGGATCATGATTAACCGACACACCACTTTAATACCCTTATTGGGTAACCCATATTGGGTTATAAAAATATTTTATTATAGCATTAGCATCTGTCAGGTGTATGCCTACACCCCGTGCTTAGGTCGTGAAATTAAATGAGCCGATGATATCTTGGACATAGTCATATTAAAACCCCAATGTTTAAGTTATCAAGCAAAACGAATTAAAACGGATTATTTGGATTCCCGACACATAGGTCATTGATCCCATACCCGACCATGAGGTAATAATATACCGTATCCCAAGCCTGTATAGGGAAAATAGGTTAAGAGTATTTACCTGGCTTAAGTCTTACAATCCAAGACAATATATATAAGTACAATCGTTCAAACAAAATGACAAGTTAGGTTGCAATTTACTGGACGCCCTAGTCTGGAATGAATGATATACTTACCAATTAGAATGTTAACGGGTCCTATTCAAGTCATAGACTTGGACCGGTTAACTATAATATAAAGAAAACGATACGGTACGCTAGATTAAGCAAGGACCAGATAGAATGTACTTTAAACCCTCACAAGTACTAAGACTTGTATAATATGGGTAAACAATAATACATTCTGATTATGAATGAAATTGAAGGAGTTTAACCCAATTCGGTTAACTTACATAAACTAAGTTACATAAGTCAACCGTACGTGCATAGGCGGCATCGGGTGATCGGACGAGTAAATGTCAAGTTCATTATGCCAAAACATGATTATTAAGTTATCACATCAATAAGGTATTACATTTTATATGTACATTATGGTTTAAAACCCATTTCATGCACAAAAGGGCAAAATCGACATTTTTATGGCATAACGTATGAACTTGCATAAACCTAGCAATTGATTATGATCACATAGTATAACCTCATAGAGTTATCCTATACATAAATATGATTATAATGCAACTTTAAATCAGTAGCTAACATGGCTAATTCGGGTCAGAATCGAAAGTCAAAGTAGAAGTCAAACTGCTTGACTTTTGGTTGCGAACCGAACAATAGACTGGAAATGACGTGCTGAATATGTTTAGATATGTTCTAATATTATTTACTAACTGATATATTGTCAAAAATATGTGTTTAAACGTTTATAGATTCATTATATATGTTTTCCGAAAAATTGCATTTTGACTTTTAATTAAACATAACTTTGACCCGTCATTTGACCAACTTAACGTGATCTTCGGTGCCCTCATAGGGGACTATCACCTACCTTATTACGATCACGTAGTCATGTTCAATTTGAACATTGTCTTAACCATAATGGTCATAACTGAAAGTCAAAGAAAAAGTCAATTAGCTTGACTTTCGGTTAATAACTTAGCCTACAAAAGAAATGAACTATGAAAGAACACTTACAAGTGTTCTAGGAGAAACTTGAACTCATTAGGAGGCCTCTAGGAAGAAGCAAACTCCAGAAATGAGTGATTTAGAGAGAAAAATGAAAATGAGCAAAGAATGAGGTGAGTTATGGTTGCTATTTATACTTAAACAAGATCATTTAGATCATGCCAAGTGTTAGCAAGCTTCTCCTATTGTTAATAAGTGTCCTAGGACGTGTCAAGACCATGGAAATGGATCAAGTTCACGAGCAAGGTGGCACAACATGCAGGCTGCCTTGGGCAGCAAACAAAACTGCTAGCTGTAGTCCCTTACGGACCGTAAGGGATTAGTGCTTACGGTTCGTTAGGACCTTGGCGCCCATGGTTTTCAAACTTCTTACGATTCGTAAGCCTCAAAGTCTTGCAGTCCGTAACCGCCTGCCAGTAACAATATTTTATTTATTTTACGGTTCTTAAGCTATTAAGCTTTACGGTCCGTAAGAGTCACTCAGATGCCAAACTTTGGCATGTTGACATATTTAGTCCCTCCACATCCAATCTTCCACCATTTTACACAATTGGTCCCTCTCATCCAAATTATTAGGCATATTTGAGAGTTGATTGTACACGTGTTGCCATAGGATTCGATAAAAATAGGTGTTATAGGAAGTCAGGCAGCCAATGCCTCTACCTCTAGGATTCTCTCTCTAAGCCTGTTGGCCAACCAATTCGGATGTGGGAGAGCCGGCACAACGACGACACTGGGCCATCTAGACCAAACCTTTATAGCCACCACCAACCACGGTGCACGTCACCACAACACGGTTAGAGGCGTTGATTGGAAGGATGGTGAAATAGAGAGATTGAAGTAGAGAATTGATAGAGAGAAGGGATGGAAGGGTTAAAAAAGCACACTGCAGAGGGAAGAACACCCACTTAACACGTGGGCAACATAAAACCTAGTTAACATATGGATTTATCACCAGCAGATATTAAAACCCCAAATTGCCTCTAAGAAAACACAAAATACCCAAATGTCATAATTCACTATTCATTTCACTTGGTAAACTAATAGATATAAATTTCAACATAGTAGGCCTCGGGACTTGAATGGGTATCGACCGTGGCCCTTATGTGTCTTTCATGTTTTGATCTCTCATGGTCGGTTATGCCTTTATCCATCGGTGCATAATATTTTCAAATAGTTTTGTATGGATTAATTTAGGAGTCATCAAGTTGGATTCATGTCATCTCTTAGTTCTTTTATAACATAATTTCTACCAACAGATATTTAGCATTCTACGCAAACTTGATTACACTTTCGACACATGCATTGATAGCCACAAAACGTGTTTTAATAGTCTTAGCAATAGTAACAAAGACAAGCTCTCTACAATTGTCTTAACAGATATTTAGAAAATGAATGTTTTTTATGCATTTGTAGAAATATGATGTAGCAGAAGATGCAATAATAATAATAATATGGATAGAAACATTAATAAGATAGAACTAGATGATACTATACATTTCACAACTTTTGTTATCATGCATATGATAATTTAACAAGAGGACAAATGAGTCCTATAAATTTCATCCACTGTGACCGAAATTCATGAGAAATCATGACATGGTTAATGAGGATGATTTCTCATCTAATCTCATTCTAAGTAATCTTAAATCATGATGTTAAAAGTCCTAAATCATTAGTTAGCTTAATGAATAAGTATGGGTCCCCAGAAGTTATTCATTGACATTCGTGGAACTTATTCAAAATAGAATATTCAGACACAATTCATTTATCATTTAAAGACTATCCACTTGTATCTAAATTTGGCCCACAGTCTTAAAGAAATCTATTCACATATATACTTAATGTGATTTCTATTAAATATGCCCCTAAGCTTCTTATGACATCTGGACATTAAGGAAATCAAATAAAGTTATGTATGATAGGTTCCCACGTCAAGTACATCATTGAAACTTTTCTTGTAGCATTCCTTGAGATATCAAAGATCAGTGAAAGCATTAAGTGTCTTAATTATAACTTGCAAAAGTTGCAAGAGGTGGGGGAGTGAAAACTTCACATTACTTCATTTTACACTTCTTGTAGAAGACACTACTCCATTTCGGCACTGTTCCATTAAAACCCGTCTCCTTAAAAATCTAATGCTACTCTTACAAAAGGTTCGTTGTTGCTTAATTGTGGGAAACACTTAGATTCCTTACCCAAACTAACATAATCCTCAACAAGAGAAACTATAATGACTAACGTCATTAATATGCTTTCTCTATTAGAATATGTTGGTCGTTAAATATTAACCCTAAGCATGTCGAGTTCTTAAGACTTTTAAGGTCAGTAGGAGTAGTAAAGTCTAAATCATGACTTGCAAGGAATACAAGAGGCGGGGGGAAGAGAGTCATTAATTTTACTCCGAATTTAACTTCGATTACACCTCTTGTACACCATAATGCACCTACTCTTACAAACTTAGAATCCTGAAAATGATAGCAACCTAACCAAGAGTTAATCCATAAAACTGAAACTCCTAATAAACCCAATAATCAACTCAGGAGGTCATCTGAGTTTAAAAGCGTATTAACCTTGATGATTACATATCCTCCCTTACTAAAGTTGAAATGGATATTGGAAAGCTTACTAATCCTATCTCTTCTAATTAAGCCATTAGCATCAATCAATCTTCTAAATGGAATGAAACTGTTTTCTAGTAAAACCGATTTTGTATGTTCGAATAACGTTTGGGAATTGATTGAATTACCTAAGAGTGTTCATAACCAACTCAAATCCTAATATAAATGTTAAAATACCAAGAAGCATGATTGATTGTCAAATGTTATACTCAGGAAGAGATAAATTATCAAACAATCTTCTTACCTATATTACAAAAGATTTCTTTAAGTATCATCAATGTTCAGTGGCTTATAATAGTTTTGAGCTACATTAGATGAACATAAAACAACTTTCCCTTACAACTGGCTGACATATTTACATGTTCATAAAACAACCTGAAAGTTATAAACTTAAGGTTAAAGAACAGTTTGTCTGAGTCCAGGGTTGTAGATACTTATTGTATGCATACGTGATTATAATTACAAAAGCATGTTAATGAAAACAATCTTTCTATTGTTGTGATTTCAAAGTTTACACAATTTCATTGCATTGTTTCATTGTTATCTATCTTCTTACATTAATTTCATCTAAACAATCACATCAATATCAAACTCGGATCCTATCAATCAAGAACCAAGTGGATTAATATGCCTATCTCAAGATGAGTGGGAGAAACTAAAATAAACTTGTCTATATATAGATAACATTCTTTTGACAAGTATATGTTACATAAGTCAAAGCATTGTTAACACATATATTGATATACTAGATCTCAAAGATATCTCTTGCGTAATAGATAACATACGGAGATAGAACCAATGAGACATTAGTTTTGTTCCATAAGTTTAACCTTAAAATGGATCTTTATATATATATATAACAAACAATATTACTCTCCTTTAGAGGATAATAGGATAAATGAGATTATTTCCCTATACTTCATTAATTGATAAGTTTTATGTAGATTCAAGTCTATACTCGTTTAGATACTACCCACATTGCAACACACTAGATATGTCTAGATTAATGTGAAATATCTAATAGAGTATTACAATATCTTTAAAAGAAACGAGAGGCTATAATTTTAAAGAAAAAGTGAGAACTCAAACCGGTTGATTACTGCAACTTTGTAACATTCAAAGATGACAAAATGTAATTTCGGGTATATCCTTATGTTAGAAGACAAAACCTATCTCATGGAGGAGTCATAATAGACTGATATCAACAACTTAAGTTACAATGACATAATACGTTGATGATCACAAAGCAATAGTTACTAAATGTTGTTGAAAATTTACTAGTAGACTCATAAGTTTGTTAACTCTATATAAATTATATATTGAAGACTTATTGTGATAAAGTCAGCTACCATGTCTCCTTGAACAGTAACAGTTTGAGAGGTGCTGCATTAAATTTCGATATGAAATTGATTGTTCGTTTACGAACAAACTGAGGAAACTAAATCTTTGTATCGAATGCATTCATGATATGCTTAAGGATCCTATAACTGAAAGTCTATCACCCATAACTATTATGTAAGCGCTTATAATAATGACGGGTTTATTGATGACTATGTACAACCGCATATCGTATTATGAATGATTAATTGTTAATTTTCCTCATCAGTTTGATTTTTTATGTCTCTAACATATGTTCCGTGGCATAGTGACATATTGACAAATATAAATACAAATCAAATGTTGAGGGGCATACTTGCGTATTTTGATTATAACCTTTAGGTTTTAAATTGAGATTGTAGTATGACTAATTGGGAGTCCTGAGTTGCATAATGACTCAACGGCTGTATTTCTCTGCTATGGTTCTTCGTTTAAAGCTAAATTGAGTACTAACTTTTGACCAGACTAATCTAATACTCATAATAAATCATTATTTCGGCTAAGTGGGAGAATGTAAGATTAAATATGTATTTATATATATTTAATCTAGTAGCTATCGTTATCATTTATATAAGATCTAGATCAAAATATATTAAACCGAGTATATAATTAGTTAGTAATTGTTGATGGAACATATTACCCTTATTAACTAATTAGGTTTCATCTTGGGTGTATATATAAGAAGATAATTAGAGAGGTTAAGGGTTACACAATTATCATAACCATAACATCACCAAAATCGTCTCCCTCGACATCTCTCTCTCTCCATATGAACTCAAACCCTAGAGTTCGGTATTACCATCAAGAACTTACACCCTAAGGAGGAACCAAATCATCCTGACAATCATGTCAAACTCCGTGGCTGCGTCTCTGATTGGATTCTCTACTAGCCTGTCTGCTGTATCAGGTATTATTTACAGGTTTTTCATTATGTTTAAACAAAACTGACCAACGAGTACCGATTTGTTTATTGGGATGCTGGTTTGAAGGCAATAACCATCACGTTAAACAGCAGACAGCAAACGTGTGACTAGCAAACCACACGAACTATTTATGTATTAAGAAACCACTAAAAACCTAATATAACATAATATTTTATTATGATAATTACTTTTGTATATATTGTGCTTTCGTTTATAATTATTAAGATATGATGATATATTATGTTTTCGTTTATAGTTATTAAGATATGATATTTTATAAATTTTCAGGTATTTTATGGTTTTCTCGACTTGTCATATTTTGGTAATATAATATAACGTTTTATAATTTTGAATACACCGTTGCAATGTGATTATTTTTATCTATAGTTCGAAATAGTTAATTCTACATATTTATCGTTAGGATCGAACCACTACCATCCAAACTAAACCAAACTAGCACCAATACCATATTCATTTTATGTTGTCTCGGTGTGCGGTGATATGCACCAAATGCACATATAAATCTTGCCAAATACGGTATAAAATCAACCCTTTTTAATACTAATATTGGAAAAAGTGCGTTTCCTTGTATACTTTTGATTTTTAGGATTAAAAGAGCTTAAATCTACAAAAGGAACAAATTAACGACAAAATCCAGCATAAATATAGAATAAGGAAAGTTAATACACAATACCTACCCTCCTAGCTTCACCCTAAGAACAAAAACAACGAATCAGAAGTTAGACACGGGGCCGTGCCTGGTCAACCAGAAGTAGACAAGAGAAAGGGGCCGTGTCTTTTGGACACGGGTCGTGGTCAACTTCCAGATTTGCGAATCTTGGATAGTACAGCAAGTACAATGGCCACGGGGCCATGCCGTTGACACACAGGGCCCTGTGGCATCTGATCTTACAAGCTCATTAAATGAAGACAGAGAAGTAGGAAGACACGGGCCGTGTCCACAGGGCACGAGGCCGTGTGAAGCCACTGTCTCCAGCTATAAATAGGGGTGCTTGGTTTCATTCCAACTCATCCCTTAACAAACCATTTCTTTCACTTTTGCCACCACTTCACCCCCATATCCATTACAATCATTAGAGTTTAGAGTGTGTAGTAGTCTCGGGATCCAAGATTGATTGTAAGAGCCTATGTCAAACTATGGCTATGCTTGGCCAATCTCTTACACTAATTGGTAAAGACAAAGTCTTTTATGTATTACTTTTGATTTCCAATCTTTGGTTAAATTTTCAATTGGGTTTATGTTAATGACTTTAATAACTAGTTTTTTTTATATTGGAAGTGAATTTTATCTTATCATTCCTTCATATTTTGTTTATTCACTTATTCGTGTCTTTACGCTCTATATAAAGCACGTTAACTGCCTGGAAGGGGGTTAGAAGGGTGGTTTGGGTAAAGTTCTTGCCTCGTTCAGCGTATAGATCCTACGAGGACATGAGTCAAGCGTATTAGGACTTCCTTTGAAACAAATAGCATCAAATCGGGGGAAGTAAGAATGGCTTGAATCCCTTACAACTAAACTACTATTAAAACTTTAAACTACCTTGCGGGACTGTATCCCTACTGATTCAGACCAATATGGCTGAGGAACGTTGCCTCCAAAAGAGGGACATGCCACATTTTGTATTAATAACTTGCTTAATTATCTTTTAATATTCCGGCCTCGTGGGACTGTATCCCTACGGACTCTAACCAATATGGCCGAGCGTAGCATTGCCTCCAAAAGAGGGACATGCCACTGTAACTAAGATAATCTCTTGAAAAACCCAAAGTGCGGAAATCATCAAAGGGTACATGAAAGATGAGTCGGAACCAAGTGATTCTATCTTGTTTATTTATTTCTTTTGTTTCTTTATTTTATTCATTTATTTTACTTGTTAAAATCTTTTCTCAAAGTTTGGGTCGATTAGACGTTGACGATAATATGTTATTAAAAGCTCTTGTGTCCTTGGATGACCCGGTATCTTACCATCACTATACTACGCCAAAGATGGATGCACTTGCCCTAGCGTGTTGTAGAGAGTGATAGTGTTATATCGTGTTTTATAAATATAAAACTTGAATAAACAAATATGTGTGTTTTCTGGATACCCTTGTAAAGTTAGGGAAACATACAGATGGTCTGGAAATACTAGCATATGTGTGTGTGGTATGTTCATTATGGAATATGCCTGATCAGTATATAGTTCGTATTAGTGTGTGTATTGCCGGACTAGGTTTGTGTGTCCGGAAATGTTGTCTAGCCTATATATATGTGTGTATAGGTATATTTGTCTGACTTTTGAGCATTTGTAAACTTGTAAACTGTGTGTTTTCAAGTTGTTTAATACAGTGTGTGTTATTAGTGAATTCTCTGTCTTCTACTTATTCTACTGCTTATAGTGTTCGTATGATGGATTCCGCACATCATATTGATTGTCGGTGTTTGTTCTCGATCTTGTTAGCGAGAGGTTAGGTGACCTTACAAGCTTTGAAATATTCTTTAAAAAAATGACTTTTAGATTTTAAATTGAATTTTTATGATTTATTTAATATGTTAAATGCACTATTCTCTTATTCCCCATTAAACTTCACACAAATATAGATATAATTATTATATACGTAATTCGAAACTCATCATAAATAGTAATTTTTTTAGAATTATTATATACAGAGTAGAAACTCATTAAAAATTGACGTTGATTACCCTTTTCGTTTTTATTAATATAATATAAAGTTTTACAAAATTAATATATCGTCATAATGTGCTTATTATTATATACGTTTCGATAAAAGTTCTATTCCAATGGGTCATATGCAGTTGATTTTTTGTATCATCACAAACTAACCATATACCGACCAAACAATATCTGTATCGATACCGTATTTTTTTATAGTTTTCTCAACGTGACGGTATAAAATTCTTTGAATATAGAGTTAGATTCACAATAAAGTACTTTTTGGTATCATAAGCTATATCGAGTGTTTGTACAATACCGGTACCATAACGAACCGAACCAATACTGTAACGCCACAAAATCCATAATGACTAATATGTGTATTAAGTATCATAGCATGAAGTGTACTAACTATATTTAACTAACCAAGTTAAGTATTTTAGTCTTTTAGTAGGAAGTACTGAGTTTGTGACTAAACAAACAACCAATAAAATTGTACGGACTAAATGTGTGCATATAGGAAATTTAATAAATAAAGTGAATAGACGAAGAAAATAAAATGCAGATTTTTTTTGTGTATGTGGGTGTATAGCGAGACATGGAGAAAGAGATGGAAGAACACCTTCTAAGACTTAACAAAAAATTCAGCAAACTAGTGGAGCAATTGATGGTTGATCTTGTGCATGTGCATCAATCTTTGATCATCTCTACTTGCTAATCATAAGTTATGTTACAATTTATCTTTTGGTGAAGTTCTAGCATGATGAGAAAGTTGAAAAGATCAAATTGAAATGAGTTTTGATAAGTATGACACGAAGTAATGTAGGGATTTCGTTTAGAATCACTATATGGATGAATTTATGTACAAAAATTGTGTATGTGCTTGATATATGTGAAAACCCTCATAGAGGGTGAAGTGGGTCTTAAAAATGAGGATGAAACCATGATTGATTTGAGTAATTTGGTGTATTATGTTGTATGTGTTTGATTCTTGCTAGTTAGATTGAGTATGGTATGGAAGTAATGTGATTTTTAGTTGTTATTGATGAATGAAAGCAAGAGGTAGGAGATAAGCATGAAATAGCTCTACATTGTGCTTTAATTGTGGCATGCACACCAAGTGTTTGATGAAATGCCTAAGTGACAATTGGAGATGAAATTGTATGTAATTGTTGGATGAAAATGTGTAGAATGTAACAATAAAGTAATTAATGACAGATTAGTATGAGAAATGTATTTTGGATGGAATACATGTGGGATTTTTAGTTTGATGAAATGATTTTTGGTAGAAGAATGCTTAGGAGCTTGAACTATATGCTTTTGAATGTTATGATGCGTAGTATGCGCTTAGTTTATTATTTAGTTGGGATGAACTAATAGGTTTATGATAATTTTGAAGAAATGTGAATATACTAGGAAAAAGTAATTTTGGGATGATATTGGATTAGCTAAACATGGTCCATGATGCTATCTGAGAGTTATGAAAAGGCTAGTATGGATGGAATCAATTATATATGCGTGTGCGCATAAGTAACTATATGGTTGTGTGTGTCGTAAAAAATTGGTACAAAATGCGTATGGTGTTATTAGTATGATTGACTATATCAATATAGATGTAAGTTTCTAAGGATGGAAACTTGTATGTTCAATGGTTGACTTCTTAAAAGTCAACGGGTGTGTGAATAATATGGTATGCCTTGTGTTTGTTAGAATTGACTAACAGAAGTTAATTCTATGATATGTGTTGGATATGATTTTGATGATATGGCATGCCTTATGTTTGTTAGAATTGACTAAGGGAAGTTAATTGTATGATATGTGTTGAATATGATTGATAATATGTACGATCATGTATGCTAACAAGAATATGAATGTGGTGACATTTCAGGATAGAAATCATGTTAACGTAGACTCAAACATGGGAGCTAACGGATAAATAGAAGGTAAGGAAGCAAGCATGAACACGGACACTTAAGGTAAGTGAATCCTGAACTTAATTTGTTATTACGTAATGAAGTCTTGAAAGTAGGAGTTTGGGAATCATGAAAAGGGTGATAAGTAATGGTAGGATCAAGGTAAGCGAGGTCGTATTGAACTATATGTAGTTTAGTCATGATTAAAAAACAAAGTACCCAATTCAGCATAGTACACAAATCAATGCACAGTTTAACGAAGTGCAAGGATCAATACATAGTGCACAGATCAGTGCATAGTGAACAAATTAGCGTAGTGCACAAATCAGCAAAGTGCAAACTGTAACATCCGCAAAAAACGAATCTTAGAAAAATCGAACCATTTTGAAAATCGAATCCGAAAAATTTGTAAACCGGTTCAAACCGTTATAAATAAAATATATTATATTTGACCATACTTCGATTTTTATGAAACTCAGGTCATATGATAGAGAAAAATACGCTCGTCCCAACAGTATATTCATATTCTTATAAAACATTATATGAATCGAGTTATACGAGGAAAACAAGTTAAGCACCTGAATTAATTATATATAAAATATTATATATAATAATAACAATAATACATAAATGGAGAGAAAGGAAAGAGCGCCCGTACGCTTGCTGCAACATCTGCATCATTGTCGACGTCAACAAAAACCTAACTTGGTTAGACCACGGCTGAAAAAGGCTCGTGGATAAAAATAGTTTAAAAAAATTTACACATAAAATAAAAAAACTATTAATGTGAGAAAAGGTATGCACGTCTATAAGTCGTGAAGGGAAAGGTTATTTAAAAGTCAATCATATGTTTTAAAGGGTTTTACCTTGTAATTTAAAACTTTTAATTTTGGTGAAAATTTTTCCCTGTGTGTGTATATATCATACATATAAAAAGGACAAAAGGTAATTTTATATAATTTTCAAACTATAAGTATGTACAACTTTTAAACGTATGCTACAAACATATTGTTGACTTTAAAACTAATTAACTCTACGAATTTAAACGGGCATAGTTTTTTCATATGTTAATATTTTCTTTTTATAAAAAGTTACAGCATTTTATTATCTTTAATTTGAATATAGTATTGCTATATATATATATATAGGATTAGGATCATTTGTGAACAACTTTTTGGGAGTGAACTAAGTGAAATAATCTAGGCTTTTGATCATTTTTTAGATTAAAAGGTAAGATTGACATTAGTCAAGTACTTTTAATTAAAATCGCTTAATTTTCTTATCTCTTAACTCTCTCTCTCTCTCTCTCAATTTTAATTATTTTTTTATTATTTTAATTATAAAAGATTAAAGTGCTAATGTTTATTTTTAAATAAACTCTTATGTTGTTTTCAAAATTAAATATTAAACCTAATTAAATTATGTTTTTTACATATATGTATACAGGTCAGTATATACAAGACTTATACACTTGTGTATAATTACATCTTGTTCCCACATGTTGGTAAAAACCAGATTTATACACATGTGTATTATTCAAGTACACATGTGTACAAACTAAGAGCTGTGTATCTTGTATAAATTGATAGTTAGCGAGACTGTACACATGTGTATAAACTAACATATGTGTATTTTGTATAAACTAATATTATCGAGACTGTACACATGTGTATACACTAACAACTGTGTATCTTGTATATACGGAAACTAGCAAGATTTTAGGAATTTTGATTATATTATTTAATAAATGCAATTTACAAAAGATACAAATACCCTTCTATCAATTAATTTAAAGGTAAGTTATAACATTATAATTACAATCTTGCCATTGTTTAAAAATCTCTAGATGATATAATCCAATGGCTTAGATTAGTTCACACAGTTCACTCTCAACCTAGTGTTCACTCTAGAACCCTACCCCCTGTCTCTCTCTCTCTCTCTCTATATATATATATAATATTTTTGATTTAAAAAAATACATGTTACGTAGTGAACAGTTTCTATGTCCTCACTACATGGTGCTTAGACCCTATAGTATATTATTTTATTTTATAGATGAGTAGAAATATGATGTAGTGTGTTAATGACCGTTTATAATCTTTAGTATTGAAGATTCTATTAAGATTTTTCTTACTAGGATTTTATTATTGTTTTTTTGTGAACTGTTATTTTTTTTACACAAATAATCTTAAATTGTTCTTATTTAGTTACTTGTTTGTTAGTTTCCTAATATAATTACACTAGCCTGGAAACTAAGTTATCTGAGTTACTAATGTGGTTTCATTACATATCGTTTTATTTTGATTTACCACAGGAGATCACCTTTAATTTGTAAGTAACATTTTTTTGTCATTTGATTATGTAAATCATGTAGGGAAATGGTAATTACAGGGGAATGATTTTCCTTACATAACATTGCTGCTTGACAAGACCAGTCAGGCAAAGTTCCAGTAAGATTATTTTGCATCAAGTAACTATAAAATACGTATCTAAGTTATTAAATAGAGGAAGAGAAAATATAGTTGAAGATAATTCACATACATGTCTACACCTTCTAGTGTGGAAAAAGATGATGGGATCTCACCGGTCAAACTAATGTCTACATAATAATAAGACATATCTGTTGTGAAACAACGGTCTATTAGCAACTAATATATATGTATATAAATATGAGAGCTAGATTATGAAATCATGTAGAGAATAGCACATGGAGAATTCTTATTCATTCATCTAATATCATATACAAATGCCATTATATATAGGCACTCACATTAGTACAATAGTAAATAAGAGAAAGGGGTTATACATGTGGAAGGTCACTACATAATGGATGCATTCATAGATAGGGGTTATACATGTGGAAAGTCACTACATAATGGATACATTCATAACACTCCCTCTTGACTATCCACATGATGGAATACTATTCTTTTATACGCTTAATGTGTTGCCTCAATAAAAACCTTACTAGGAAAACCCAATAGGACAAAACCTCAGCTAAGGGAAAAAGAGTGCAACGCGTATTGTCTCCCCTCAATATAATAAGTATCATTTCAAGTAACAAGTGCCAATCTTCTATGAAAGTTGTTGAAAAACTTTTGTAGTGAGTGATTTGTCGCTTGATGTGCAATCTATTAATGAACTTGATGTATGATCTTCATCTAAAACTTTAATTACCTCCTCTTGTAAGTAGATACCATAAGATCCATAAATATGTTTTGTTATAATCCCTGCATTTACAAAACTAACCAAACTTGTTGATAGGTTAGTAAAATATGAACCCATACCTTTCGTACTGTCACACCCCGACCCGCAGCGGAAAAGGTGATCGGGGCATGATTGGGTTATCATAAAAGCTCATGACATTTATTTTAACGTTTCATATTCATTAATACACTTTAATGGAAAATTACAATCAATATTACATCATGTCCTAAATATCAATCTAGACTTCATTGTTTTCTTCTAAGGCATTTCCTATGTTTTCCTTGCTTCATCCTGTTCACATGTATCATGTGTCAAAAGGGTTTTTGGATCAACAAAAAGTTGGCGAGTGAATCCTATGGAAAACATTTGAACAAGTTTATTTAATTGATTATAAAATAGAGTGCACAACCACACATGAGTAAAAATAGATGTAAACTTATTCACCAATCAATTTAATATTAAACAATACACACATGAACAATAATGGATCGTTTAGAGGCACGCGTTGCTCAACTCGTCTCTCACGAGGAACTGATGGGCCTAATGAATGAATTGCATAAACTTGACAATATGAAATACATAACTACAAACAATATAAACTCAATAATACACACATGAACAGTAATGGATTTGTTTTGAGGCACGCGTTGCTCAACTCGTCTCCCACGAGGAACTGATGGGCTTAATGAATGACTTTCATATAAGTTGACAAAATGAAATACATAACCACAACAATATAAACAATCTAAGTTTAGATCACAATATGGTATGGCACAAGTTTAAATAAACGAGTTAATTATTTTGTGACACATGACACACCCCAAAACGTGTAATTAAAAAGGGGAGTTGTAAGATTCACTCACATTGGGTGCGTTCGGTTGATGATGTTGAATGCGCACGAAGTGGTTTTAACCACGAGTGAAATTAACCTAGATAATGGCATAATGTTTTGGTAAGTAAACGGGTTTTATTAATCCATTTTAGTAGGATTGTTGGGTGTATTTTTGTGAGTTTAAGGCTATTTTCTAACCTTAAAAATGTTATTTTTAAGTATTTTTAATTGATTTTTAAATAAAATAAATAAATAAAAATAATAAAAAAATGTTGACTTTTTGACCGTTGACCGTTGACCATTGACTTTTGACTTTGACTGTTGACCGGTTCGTATGCGTGTTTGTGTGCGCTGGGTGAGGCTCGAACCCGAGACCTCCCGTACGCGTGCACGCAGCTCTACCAACTGAGCTACGTGTCTAACCCGAAATATTTCTGTTTTTAATTATATTTATATACTAATTAGATTAAACAGAAAATCCTTTATTTTTAAAAACGATTTAAATCTAACGACTCGGTGCGCTCCACAGGTCTTGAACCCGGGACCTGTGGTTTAGGTTAACACACAGTCCACCGCTGGACTGTGTGTTTAACTTGTTATATAATCTGATTTTTATTATACTTATATACAATTAAATAATTTCATTTCTGCCTTATTTAAAAAGTTTAATAATTGTCCGGACCGGTGTGGTAGTCCGGATTCGAACTCGTGACGTGTGTTTAAACATTCACACAGTCCACCGCTGGACTGTGTGTCTATCTTGGTTATTATTCTGGTTTTTATTAAACTTAACATATATCAGCAGTGAATCCGGTTCGGTCAAAAAAGAGCATTTTTATTAAGGCGAGTGTGCGTGGGACATGTATCGAACTCGAGACGTTTACGTGTTTAATGTGCACACAGTCCACCGCTGGACTGTGTGTCTAACCCGAGTTATAACTTGATTTTAATTATACATATACACAACTGAAACTTCGTCTTCTTCGTTGAATTTAACCAGAATAGGAAGTCCGACTGGTTCGATGTTTTAATCATGTTCTTTAGTGTTTTGAGGTTAATTACAGGTGAGATATATAAAAAGAATGAAAGATTTAAGCGTAAGGTATACCGACTGGACTCCTCTGTTTCTCCGGCGAAACTCCGGTGACAGCAGAAACTTCCCGCGACGTGTGTCCTGCGGCAGAGAGTCTTCAGCAAGCTTAAATTGGATGTGGGTGACTTCGGTATAAGCTCTGGGGGTTCAGTAAGGCTCAGAAGTGAAGGGTTCGGTTTTCCGGCGATGTGCAGAACTTTTCCGGCGAGTGGAATTACGTCGGGTAAAGGTGCGGTTTTGAGCGAAAAAGCTTGCAGAGGTTCGAGGAGGTATTTATAGGGCAGGTCATCGATGAATTTGGTCCGATTTCCGACTTGATTCGTCGGTTAGAAACTTTCCGGCGGTTATAACTTGTGTCGCAGACTCAGGCGTCGGTTATAACCGATGTCATAGTTAAAGTTTACGTTATAACTGAAGTAACCGTCAATTCTTGGCGAGTTAGTCGGGATTTCCGATGACTGCAATTAGGTGCGCCGGTTTTTGAATTTGGGATTCATGATATGAATTAATTGATTATAATAATTAACAAGAAATACAAGTGGCGCAGTGGTTGAGTGTGTGTGCGATAAGAGTTTGATGAAGTTGTTGGCTGACTGACCCGGGTTCAAAACCCGGCAGTGCCATTTTATTTTTATTTCATTATTTTTAACCGTTTTTCAAAAACAAATTATATATTCCAATATACTTATTAATTATGTATCGTTTAAAATTATTTTGGGCATTAAATTCGCAACGAAATTTTTAACTGATTGTTCGGTTAATAAACGGAGCGGGTTTGGTAAATCCGTTTTTGACGGATGTTACAGTATCCCCTGCTTTTTAGATATTTCGTCCCGAAATTTAAGTAGTGATATATTTGACTAAAAATGATGGTGTTTAGTTTGACAGTTACATGCTTAGAAAAAGTAAGGGTTTAAGTTTTTGTTTGAGGCGGTAACGTTCCTTGTAAGGGTTAAGTACCCTGTTACAGGAATCGCTTTTTGTTGCCTTCGGTGAAAATATTGATAAGCGGAGTTGATTCGCTAAATATGATATCATGCATAAGAGTTTGGATATGTTTGGAAGGATATGGTTATATCCTAAAGCAAAACTTCTAATACTACAACCTACATGGAACTTCTCATAACCATCTAACAATACCTCTGATCCTTTGACAAGAATACTTATATATAGGAAGTACCAGCGGCGTATCCACCATATTCTTGTCAAATTTTCATTGGTTTTATCAGTAAGTTATGATTGGTCCTATGATGTAACTCTAGAACATAAATAACACAACAACCAATATTTGAATCCACATTCTGATAGCATATAGGTTTGAATGGTGACAGTTCTCTCTCTCGTTTGTTATGATGGAGATGTTAGTTTATGTAGAAATAGAACACAGTCCAATTTCTTTAAATGGCGAGATGATATGAATGTAACACAAATTTCAACCAAGGCAATACTAAATCCTATGTCACACCCCGACCCGCAGCGGAAGAGGTGATCGGGGCATGATTGGGTTATCATCAAAGCTCATGACATTTATTATGCGTTTCATATTCATTAATTTCAATTTAATGGAAATTTACAATAAATGTTACAACATGTTCTCACTATCAATCTAAGCTTCTTTGTTCTCTTCTAAGGCATATCCTATGTTTTCCTTGCTTCAACCTGTTCACCTGTATCATGTGTAAAAGGGTTTTTGGATCAACATAAAGTTGGCGAGTGAATCCTATGGAAAACATTTGAACAAGTTTATTTAAATTGATTATGAAATATGTGCACAACCAAACATGAATAAAAATAGATGTAAAACTTATTCAACAATCATAAGATATTAAATAAAACACACATGAACAATAATGGAACATTTAGAGGCACGCGATGCTCAACTCGTCTCTCACGAGGAACTGAGGGGCCTAATGAATGAATTGCATAAACATGATAATATGAATGACACAACTACAAACAATATAAACTCAATGATACACACATGAACAATAATGAATTTGATTTGAGGCACGCGTTGTTCAACTCGTCTCCCACGAGGAACTGATGGGCTTAATGAATGAGTTTCATATAATTTGACAAAAGGAAATAAGTAATCACAACAATATAACAATCTAAGTTTAGATCATGATGTGGTATGGCACAAGTTTAAATAAACAAGTTAATTATTTTTATAACACATGACACACCCCAAAACGTGTAATTTAAAAGGGGGAGTTGTAAGATTCACTCACAGTGGGTGCGTTCGGTTGATGATGTTGAATGCACGCGAAGTGGTTTTAACCACGAGTGAGATTAACCTAGATAAATCGCATTATGGTTTGGCAAGTAAACGGATTTTATTAATCTATTTTAGTAGGATTGTTGGGTGTATTTTTGTGAGTTTGAGGCTATTTTCTAACCTTAAAAATGTTATTTTTAAGTATTTTTAATTGATTTTTAATTAAAATAATTAAATAAAATAATAAAAAATTTTGATTTTTTTTCTGACCGTTGACCGTTGACTGACCGTTGACCGGTTCGAATGCGGAATATAAGTGCGCTGGGTGAGGCTCGAACCCGAGACCTCCCGTACGCGTGCACGCAGCTCTACCAACTGAGCTACGTGCCTAACCCGTTATATATCTGATTTTAATTATATATATATATATATTAATTATGTTTAAACAGAAATCCTTTATTTTTAAAAACGATTTAAATCAATTCGGACGGTGCGCTCCGCAGGTCTCGAACCCGGGACCTGTGGCTTAAACTAACACACAGTCCACCGCTGGACTGTGTGTGCAACTTGTTAACTTTACTGATTTTTATTATACTTAAACACAAATTAGTTATTTCCTTTTCTGACTTAATTAAAAAGAATAGATAATTGTCCGAGTCGGTGCAGTAGCCCGGACTCGAACTCGTGACGTGCGACTTAAACATACACACAGTCCACCGCTGGACTGTGTGTCTAACTTGGTTATTATTCCGATTATTAATATACTTAACATATACCTGTGGCGACTCCGGTTCAGTTAATCAAAAAAATCATTTTTATTAAGGCAGCGTGTGTGAAACCGGATTCGAACTCGAGACGTTTGTATGATTAATGTGCACACAGTCCACCGTTGGACTGTGTGTCTAACCCGAGTAATATCCTGATTTTAATTATACATATACGTTCCGTGACTTCGTCTTCTTCGCTGAGTTATAACCAGAAGTGATGTCTGACCGGTTCGAAGTTTCAATTAGGTTTCTTTAGTGTTTGATGATTAAATACATATGAGATATAAGTAAAAAGAAAAGAAATTAAGCGTGAGGTATACCGACTCGCTTTCCTCTGTTTTCCGGCAGAACTCCGGCGACAGAAATTCCTTCCGGCGACGAGTGTCTTGCAGCAGCGAGTCTCCAGAAAGCTTACAAAATATGTGGGTGACTTCGGTATAAGTTCAAATGGTTTAGTAAGGCTCAGAAATGAGGAAACCGGTTTTTCGGCGACGAACAGATTAATTCCGGCGAGTGGAATTACGCCGAGAAAAGGTGTGGTTTTGAGCGAAAAGGTTTGCAGTGGGTTGTGGGTGAATTTATAGGGCAAATCGTCGAAGAACCTGGTCTGATTTCCGACTGTATTCATCGGTTATAAAAACTCCGGCGGTTATAGAAGGTGTCGCGGACTCAGACGTCGGTTATAACCGATGTCCTAATAATAGTTTACGTTATAACTGAAAATGTTGTTAAAAGCTCGCGAGATTACCGGGATTCCGACGACTGAGCTTTTGGGCGCCGGTTTTGAATTCGTAACGTCATGATATCAATTAAATGATTTCAATATATAACAAACAAAACAAGTGGCGCAGTGGTTTGTGTGTGTGTGTTAAGTTTGTTTGCTGGTTCGGTACAGACCCGGGTTCGAAACCCGGCAGAGACCTTTTATTTTTATTTTGCGATTTTCAACAGTTTTTCAAAAACTAAATATATATTCCCGTATAATAATCGATTATGTATCGTTTAAAATTATTTTGGGCATTTAATTCGCAACGAAATTTTTGACTGACTGTTCGGTTGATAAACGGAGCGGGTTTGGTAAATCCGTTTTTTACGGATGTTACATCCTACATGGAACTTCTCATAACCGCCTGATAATGCCTCTGATCCTTTGGCAAGAATACTTATATATAGGAAGTACCAGCGGCGTATCCACCATATTCTTGTCAAATTTTCGTTGGTTTTATCCGCAAGTTATGATTAGTTACCAAGAAACTACTAAATCCTACATAGAACTTCTCATAACCGTCTGACAATGACTCTGATCCTTTGACAAGAATACTTATATATAGGAAGTACTAGCGGCGTATCCACCATATTCTCGTCAAATTTTCATTGGTTTTATCAGTGAATTACGATTAGTCCTATGTGACTCTACAACCAATACAACAAACATAAAATACTGAAAATGAAAAAATGTCTGTGCGATCAAGGCTCAATCAAACGGAGCCGATCGTATTGCATGTACTGAAAATGAAAATGTCTGTGCGATCAAGGCTCAATCAAGCGGAGCCGATCGTATTGCATGTACTGAAAATAATAAATTTAATCTAAACAACAATCACACAAACAGCTTATACATGGAACCTCTCATAACCGCCTGATAATGCCTCCGATCCTTTGACAAGAATACTTATATATAGGAAGTACCAGCGGCGTATCCACCATATTCTCGTCAAATTTTCATTGACTTTATCCGCAAGTTATGATTAGTTCTATGTGACTCCACAACAACACAACAATCACAAGATACTGATAATGAAAAATGTCTGTGCGATCAAGGCTCAATCAAACGGAGCCGATCGTATTGCATGTACTGAAAATGAAAAATGTCTGTGCGATCAAGGCTCAATCAAACGAAGCCGATCGTATTGCATGTACTGAAAATAATAAATTTAATCTAAACAATAATCACACAACAGTTAATACATGGAACCTCTCATAACCGCCTGATAATGCCTCCAATCTTTTGACAAGAATACTTATATATAGGAAGTACCAGCGGCGTATCCACCATATTCTTGTCAAATTTTCATCGACTTTATCCACAAGTTATGATTAGTTCTATGTGACTCTACAACAAACACAACAACCACAAGATACTGATAATGAAAAATGTCTGTGCGATCAAGGCTCAATCAAACAGAGCCGATCGTATTGCATGTACTGAAAATGAAAAATGTCTGTGCGATCAAGGCTCAATCAAACGGAGCCGATCGTATGTGGGCACGCCGGGTTCACGCTCATAATGAAATGGGGAACATGCTCAACGCTCATAATGTAATGGGGAGCGGCGGCCTATGAAATTGCATGTACTGAAAATAATAAACAATAATTACTCAAACAGTTTACACATGGAACCTCTCATAACCGCCAGATAATGCTTCTGATCCTTTGACAAGAATACTTATATATAGGAAGTACCAGCGGCGTATCCACCATATTCTTGTCAAATTCCCATTGGCTTTATCCTTAAGTTATGATTGGTTCTATGTGATAAAGAAAAACATAAAACTAAACGATTGGAGTTGAATCTGGATTTTCGGTGAAGAGGACTAGTTGGGTATCTTCGTTTGGGCCGTCATTATCTTCGACAGGATTGGCGTTGATGTTGAAAACTCTTCCCCTTGCTGGTGGCCTAGTGATTGGATTTTCTTGATTTACTTGGTTAACTGGGTTTGACTGAGCTTGAGTGTTGATGATGTTAACCAATCGAGGGCACGTGTTTCTAAAGTGGGTAGGGTCGCCACAATTGAAACAAGCTCGAACATATGGGAACATGGGGTATTGGGGTTGTTGATAGGTTTGGATCATGTTTTGAGTAGGGGGAGAGATTTGGTTTTGAAAGGTGCGGCAAACCTTGCTCAAGTGACCATAGCGTCCACAATTTGCACATAGTCGACAAGGTAAGGTAAGGGGATGGTGATAAGAACAGATGTTGCATCGAGGGTGAGGTCCAAGATATGGTTTCTTATTTGGGTAAGTTGAGTTGGGTGCCACTTGAGTGATTGGGATAGCTTGGATGGGTATGGCGTGTGAAATTGGTTGATTTCGTTGGATAGCAGCGAAAAGTTTCTCGTCTCTTTTTCTCTTAGAATTGGGATGAGAAGGGGATTCGGTTTGGGTGTAGTCGGAGGTTTCAGTCGATGCTTTATCCTTCTTCTTCTCCTCCTTGAAGTCTTTGTTCCGGATTCGGTTCTCGGTGAGCTCTGTAGCTAACTCCATTGCTGCTTCCAAAGTTGCAGGCGTGGTACTTATTACAGAGTCTTGAATCTTTGACGGAAGACCACGAATGTAGTGCTCGATCAAACGGTAGAGGGGAGTGAACAAGTTGGGAACCATTTGATGTAACTCGAGAAATCTTTTGTTGTATGTGGTGTGGTCTCCTTCCTTTTGCTTCAACGAATAAAACTCATCTTCTAATTTCTTGATTTCGCTCCTTGGGCAAAATCGTCTGGTCATGATTTCCTTCAATTCATCCCACGTTAATGTCATAGCATCGACAACGCCTCGTTTGGCCTTCTCTGTATTCCACCAAGTAAGTGCTATCCCATATAATCGACCGGTAGCATATCGCACTTTGCGATCATCAGGGCAATCGCAATTTAGAAAAGTGTTCTCCATTTCTTCAAACCAATGGAGGAGAGCAGTGACACCTTCAGTCCCTTTGTATTTTGGAGGGTCGCATGATTTGAAATGCTTGTAGGTGCATTTAGTGGTATTTGGGGGAGGGTTGATAACGTGTTGCTCTTCTTGATTGACAGGATTAGCGGTAAGTGCTTGTTGGACTTGGATTACAATGTTGGGTATTACGGCAGCCATTTGTTGAGCGATTAGGGCAGCCATGTGCTCGCGGGCTTTTCCTGCTCTCATCTTCCTACGGGCGAGATTAGAAGACATCTACAAGGAATACATGTCAAGAGTATGAGTTGGATGTTTTTTTTTTGGGTTCATGGGTCGCACTAGGAATGAACATTCATAAAATAATTATAGAAAATAAATCTACTACATCCATAGGATGTCTTGGGCTTTGCTCGTCATTAGGCCCTACATGCCGCCATACTTCACCTTCGTAATCATCTGGGCCCCCATGAATACCGGGTTTTTCATATGGTTCGCATGTGTTAGCCTGGTTACGTACACTAAAACCCGGAGAAAATCGAGAAATATGTATATAACGTATGAGATTCGGAATGTGTCCAAGTGTAGACACGGTGACACCTCAAAGTGGGGTTAGTTCGAACGACGTTTGGTGTGACATGCTTTGGCCTAATAGGTCCTTCGTACTCTCATCGTTAGTCCCCAGGTAGGCAAACTGGTCCGTTATATTGGATTTATACGAATGCCAACCTAGACAGGACGTTCTGACTACCGGTACTTGTACCCTTCCAGTTACTACATGCCCGTCGCAGAACTTACTTTGATGAGATTTGAAAATTGCAACAAAATCTTTGAATAATGAGAGTATGAAAATGATTTGAATATATGAACATTGAAATATGTATAATGAATGTGTATGTAAGTATGTATGTTTGACTGTAAATATAAACAAATATGAAACAAATAAATATCATAAGTTTGTATGTAACCACCTAATCAATTAAAATTTAGGCAGACTATAGTATATGCTCTAAGGGTCTAATAACCTATCCTATATCCCTATAGTCAGGGCTCTGATATCAATCTGTCACACCCGACCCGCAGCGGAAAAGGTGATCGGGGCATGATTGGGTTATCATCAAAGCTCATGACATTTATTTTAACGTTTCATATTCATTAATACACTTTAATGGAAAATTACAATCAATATTACATCATGTCCTAAATATCAATCTAGGCTTTATTGTTTTCTTCTAAGGCATTTCCTATGTTTTCCTTGCTTCATCCTGTTCACCTGTATCATGTGTAAAAAGGGTTTTTGGATCAACAAAAAGTTGGCGAGTGAATCCTATGGAAAACATTTGAACAAGTTTATTTAATGGATTATAAAATAGAGTGCACAACCACACATGAGTTAAAATAGATGTAAACTTATTCACCAATCAATTTAATATTAAACAATACACACATGAACAATAATGGATCGTTTAGAGGCACGCGTTGCTCAACTCGTCTCTCACGAGGAACTGATGGGCCTAATGAATGAATTGCATAAACTTGACAATATGAAATACATAACTACAAACAATATAAACTCAATAATACACACATGAACAATAATGGATTTGTTTTGAGGCACGCGTTGCTCAACTCGTCTCCCACGAGGAACTGATGGGCTTAATGAATGACTTTCATATAAGTTGACAAAATGAAATACATAACCACAACAATATAAACAATCTAAGTTTAGATCACAATATGGTATGGCACAAGTTTAAATAAACGAGTTAATTATTTTGTGACACATGACACACCCCAAAACGTGTAATTAAAAAGGGGGAGTTGTAAGATTCACTCACATTGGGTGCGTTCGGTTGATGATGTTGAATGCGCACGAAGTGGTTTTAACCACGAGTGAAATTAACCTAGATAATGGCATAATGTTTTGGTAAGTAAACGGGTTTTATTAATCCATTTTAGTAGGATTGTTGGGTGTATTTTTGTGAGTTTAAGGCTATACCGACTGGAGTAGGTATAATTACAGGTGAGATATATAAAAAGAATGAAAGATTTAAGCGTAAGGTATACCGACTGGACTCCTCTGTTTCTCCGGCGAAACTCCGGTGACAGCAGAAACTTCCGGCGACGTGTGTCCTGCGGCAGAGAGTCTTCAGAAGTGGTTCGGTTTTCCGGCGATGTGCAGAACTTTTCCGGCGAGTGGAATTACTTCGGGTAAAGGTGCGGTTTTGAGCGAAAAAGCTTGCAGAGGTTCGAGTAGGTATTTATAGGGCAGGTCATCGATGAATTTGGTCCGATTTCCGACTTGATTCGTCGGTTAGAAACTTTCCGGAGGTTATAACTTGTGTCGCGGACTCAGGCGTCAGTTATAACCGATGTCATAGTTAAAGTTTACGTTATAACTGAAGTAACCGTCAATTCTTGGCGAGTTAGTCGGGATTTCCGACGACTGCAATTAGGTGCGCCGGTTTTTGAATTTGGGATTCATGATATGAATTAATTGATTATAATAATTAACAAGAAATACAAGTGGCGCAGTGGTTGAGTGTGTGTGCGATAAGAGTTTGATGAAGTTGTTTGCTGACTGACCCAGGTTCGAAACCCGGCAATGCCATTTTATTTTTATTTCATTATTTTTAACCGTTTTTCAAAAACAAATTATATATTCCAATATACTTATTAATTATGTATCGTTTAAAATTATTTTGGGCATTAAATTCGCAACGAAATTTTTAACTGATTGTTCGGTTAATAAACGGAGCGGGTTTGGTAAATCCGTTTTTGACGGATGTTACACTTACCTTAAGGGTATAGAAAATAAATGTTTTACTCATTTCACAATCTCCTCGTCGTACACGAGTTAAATTTTGCCAATGAATTTAATGGTATATGTTATGTATAGCTAGCAAGATATATTAATACAATTTGTATTGAATTATGGTACTTTATGACCAATGATCTTTGCTTCTTTGATAGAAGATGATAAAGTCATTTTTCTCTATATCAAATATTTGAACATCATTAAATGTACTTACACCAAAAGCTTTGTCCATATGAAAATGTCCAACATTTTCTAAATGTATTATGATTGATGGATTATAATATATACGTATGTCCTACGTATCGAGCCATAAATTTGCAATATTGTATTTCATTTGCAAATTCTTGCTTAAATGTTTGAGCTCTTTTTTTTTCTCTTCGGGAGATTCAATGACATCATCAACATATATTGCAATACTTGTAAACCTCATATCGTTCTTTTAATGAAAACAAATGGACCAACTTCACCATATGTATTTCTCGTTTTCGATCTCACTGGTGAGTCAATTATATCATATTTGACTCGACTATTTTAGTCCACACATATTTTGTCAACTTCATCTAGTATGTTCTTGAGGTTTTGACATCAATGCTTCTAGCATTATCAATCCATGAGGGAATTCGTTCCATCTTATCCATATATGCATGTGCTTTCACTCTTCAGGAGTTTTGCTATATAAATTTGCCCATTTAACACATAGATATCTATATCATGTAAAAGTGTCATAAACACTTACTTTTATCTCCAAAATCCCATATTGTACCATGCCTGTACACTATTTATTGAGATATCACAATCACTGGGTACAAGTTTTCAATGTATATTTATTGGTGCACAAGAATTACATCGTTAAGATGTTTTGATTCACCTTTAAAGAACTCAATTGCTTTAAGAAACTCATCAGGAGTTCAATCGTATTCAAAAATGAATCTATATACAACGATCATATTGTTCTCGAGAACTTACTTTACATGAATTACATAATTTAGATCCTTCAAGGACTTGCATGTAAACTTTAGTATCTAAATGATACATAACATTTATGAGACACATATCAATTCTCTCTTTATATTACCAGACTAATTAAATACTGGAAAGCTATTGCATCCACCACTGGAGAATACATCTCCTCATAGTTAATCGTAGGTCTTTGCGAAATACTTGTGCCATCAATTGTTGATCCACATAAAAGACCTAATTATATTAAATATATTTTACAACTTTTTTATGGACTACTGGCCCGTAAGCTTTCTATTTCAATAGAGAATTCAACTCTGCCTCATTTGCGTCGTTCCATTTTGGCCAATCATTTTTTTGAATTTATTCATAGGCAGATTTTAAATCTTGATCCTCATCATTTCATCTTTTCAAGCGCTATATATACAAAAGTATAACGACGTCGATTTTGTTTCGATTCCATACACTTCTAGACATGATATAATTTTCTAAGAGCTCTTTATTTTCAGGTACCTAAGGTTCTTCCAGAACCATCATGTCTAATGTCTCTTTAAGAAACCCTTTTTTTTACTATAACCTCGACTTGACCATCTTCTTCAATACTTGTTCCAATTTTTCGAGGAAATTTTTATTTTCTTGGAATCGACTAGTCTACCACCCTTCAGGCGTGCAATAGACTCACTAATATATGGTTTGCCCTACTAGGACAATTAACTTAATTGGAGCATTAGCAGTTGACTACGTGACTTACTTAGTCACTGTATTTAGGTCAGTTAACATGTCTGGTGATTGATTCTTTAATTTAGGTAACGAATTATCTTTTGAACTTCTTGTTCACACAATTTCGTTTGAGGATCAATGATAATTCATGCATACCCATTCCTTTTTCAACTGCCATTAATCTCCCCCTAATGTTGAAAATGTTAATTTACTTAAAGTAAGATTTTACGAGCCATAAATAAATCTCTCATTAATTGCTCTAAGTATGTAATCATAAATAGTATTTTCATCCAACATATATTCTCAACATTATTTGAGTTTCAATCTTTATGCTTTGTGGTGGATCAATTCCAATGTATACCGCACAATAAAAAGTTTGATGGGAAATATTTGGTTCCTGACCAAAACCAACTATAATGGGGAGAAACTAGTACAACATGTTGGCTTGATGTGAAATAATGTTACCGCATGTAAAATCACATTTGCTCGAATATGAACTTTTGCTCTCTTGATTATTGGCTTTGCAATCAATTTGTAGACGTTTTGTAACATCCGTCAAAAACGGATTTACCAAACCCGCTCTGTTTATCAACCGAACAGTCAGTTAAAATTTTCGTTGCGAATTAAATGCCCAAAATAATTTTAAACGATACGTAATCAATTATTATGCGGGGATATATAATTAGTTTTTGAAAAACTGTTAAAAATCGCAAAATAAAAATATTTTACTCATGCCGGGTTTCGAACTCGGGTCCATACCGGTTCAATCAAACACTTATCACTCAACCGAACAACCGCTCCGCCGCTTTGATTTTATGGTAATAGCAGGAAACATTTAATTCAAATATTAAAGTTCGGAAATCAAATTCAGTAATTGCGCCCAATTAGCAGTCGTCGGAAATCCCGACGACTTCGCCGTTTAATTACGTTTCCGCTCAAAATAACCGAAGACTTAACTCCTACAACGGTTATAACCGACGTCTGAACCCGCGACATCAGCCATAACCGCCGGAGAACGGCTGACTTCGAATTTAGACCGAATTCAGACCCCATACATCTCGATACTACCCTATAAATTCACCCACAACTCGCCAGAAACCTTTCACACTCAAATCGCACCCTTTCTCGGCGAAAACTCACTCGCCGGAAATTTTTATTACGTCGCCGGAAAACCGTATCATTAATCTCTGAGCTTTACTGAACCCCCTAAACTTTTACCGAAGTCACCCACACCCTTTGTAAGCTTTCGGAAGACTCTCTGCTGCAAGACACTCGTCGCCGGAAAGAGATTGCTGCCGCCGGAGTTCTGCCGGAAAACAGAGGAGAACCAGTCGGTACTTTTCACGCCTAAATTCCTTTCTTTTTACTTTTATCTCGTCCGTAATTGATCATTAAATGCTAAAGAAACCTGAATCAATACTTCGAATCAGTCAGTCGTCACTTCCGGTGAAAACCAGTGAAGAAGACGAAGTTTCGGTAATGGTTAAGTATAATTAAAATCAAGTTATTTACCGGGTTAGACACACAGTCCAGCGGTGGACTGTGTGCACTTTGAACGCTAAGGTCTCGAGTTCGAGTATTGTCCCTCACACGCTGCCTTAATAAAAATTCCTTTTTCCGCAAAACTGAACCGGATTGATTTATATATATGTTAAGTATATTGATAGCCGAGTTTATAACCAAGTGAGACACACAGTCCAGCGGTGGACTGTGTGTACGCTAACCCACAGGTCCCGGGTTCGAGACCTGTGGAGCGCACCGGTTCGCTGGATTTAATTCGTTTTTAAAATAAAGGATTCTGTTTAAAATCTAATTAATATATATATATAATTAAAATCGGATATATGACGGGTTAGACACGTAGCTCAGTTGGTAGAGCTGCGTGCACGCGTACGGGAGGTCTCGGGTTCGAGCCTCACCCAGCGCACAACAATATGCCTTCCGAACCGGTCAACAGTCAGTCAAAGTCAACGGTCAAAGTCAACTGTAGCAAAAATCAAATATTTTTTTTTTTTTTTTATTTAATTATTTTAATTAAAAATCAATTAAAAATACTTAAAAATAACATTTTTAAGGTTAGAAAATAGCCTCAAACTCACAAAAATACACCCAACAATCCTACTAAAATAGATTAATAAAATCCGTTTACTTACCGAACCAAAATGCTATTTATCTAGGTTAAATTCACTCGTGGTTAAAACCATTTCGCGTGCATTCAACATCATCAACCGAACGCACCCAATGTGAGTGAATTCTTACAAACTCCCCTTTTTATTCATGTTTTGGGGTGTATCATGTGTCGCTTAAACTAATTCTCTTATGCAAATTCGTGCTATACCATTTTATGAACTAAACTAGAATGTAACTATTATTGGTTGTGATGTATTACATATTGTCAAAGTTGTATGCAAATTATTTAGGCCCATCAGTTCCTCGTGGGAGACGAGAACAACGCGTGCCTCAAAACTCATTCATTAGGCCCATCAGTTCGTAAGAACAACGCGTGCCTCAAAACTCATTCATTAGGCCCATCAGTTCGTAAGAACAACGCGTGCCTCAAAACTCATACATTAGGCCCATCAGTTCGTAAGAACAACGCGTGCCTCAAAACTCATACATTAGGCCCATCAGTCCGTAAGAACAACGCGTGCCTCAAAACTCATTCATTAGGCCCATCAGTTCCTCGTGGGAGACGAGTCGAACAACGCGTGCCTCAAAACAATCATTTGGTGTTTTGTGTGTTCAATATTCAATATTATGTGTTGTGTGAATAAATTTACATCTACATTTACTCATATGTGGTATGCACATTATTTATAATCAATTGGATAAACTTGTTCAAATGTTTTTCCATAGGATTCACTCGCCAACATTATGTTGATCCAAAAACCTTTTTACACATGATACAGGTGAACAGGTTGAAGCAAGGAAAACATAGGATATGCCTTAGAAGAGAATCAAGAAGCTTAGACTGATAGTTAGAACATGTTGTATCATTATTGTAAATTTCCATTAAATTGTATTAATGAATATGAAACGTATAATAAATGTCATGAGCTTTGATGATAACCCAATCATGCCCCGGTCACCTTTTCTGCTGCGGGTCTGGGTGTGACAGATTGGTATCAGAGCCATGACTATAGGGATATAGGATAGGTTATTAGACCCTTAGAGCCTATACTATAGTCTGCCTAAATTTTAATTGATTAGGTGGTTACATACAAACTTGTGATATTTATTTGTTTCATATTACAGTCAAACATACATGCTTATATACATATTCGTTATACATATATCAATGTTCATATATTCTATTCATTTTCATACTCTCATTATTCAAGAATTTTGTTGCAATTTTCAAATCCCATCAAAGTAAGTTCTGCGACGGGCATGTAGTAACCGGAAGGGTACAAGTACCGGTAGTCGGGACGTCCTGTCTAGGTTGGCATTCGTATAAATCCAAAATAACGGACCAGTTTGCCTACCTGGGGACTAACGATGAGAGTACGACGGACCTATTAGGCCAAAGCATGCCACACCAAACGTTGTTCGAACTGACCTCACTTTGAGATGTCACCGTGTCCATGCCTGGACACATTCCGAATATCATACGTTACATATTTCTCGATTTTCTCCGGGTTTTAGTGTACGTAACCAGGCTAACACATGCGAACTATATGAAAAACCCGGTAATCATGGGGGCCCACATGGTTACGAAGGTGAAGTATGGCGGCATGCAAGGCCCAAATACGAGCAAAGCCCAAGACATCCTATGGATGTAGTAGATTTATTTTTCTATATTTACTTTATGAACGTTCATTCCCAAACACGACCCACGATCCCAAAGGCATCCAACTCATACTCTTGACATGTATTCCTTGTAGATGTCTTCTAGCCTCGCTCGTAGGAAAATGAGAGCAGGAAAAGCCCGTGAACGCATGGCTGCCCAAATCGCTCAGCAAATGGTGACCGTAATACCCAACATCGTAGTTCAAGTTCAACAAGCCCTTACCGCTAATTCCGTTAACCCAACCCAACAGGAAGATCAAAACACTATCAATCCTTCAGTCACTAAATGCACCTACAAACATTTCAAATCCTGCGATCCCCAAAATACGAAGGTACTGAAGGTGTCACCGCTCTCCTCCACTGGTTCGAAGAAATGGAGAACACTTTTCTAAATTGCGATTGCCCCGATGATCGCAAAGTGCGTTATGCCACCGGTCGTTTACTTGGAACAGCACTCACATGGTGGAATACAGAGAAGACCAAACGAGGTGTTGAAGAAACTATGACCTTGACTTGGGAAGAGTTGAAGGGAATCATGACAAGACGGTTTTGCCCAAGAAGTGAAATCAAGAAATTGGAGGATGAGTTCCATGCTTTGAAACAAAAGGAAGGCGACCACACCACATACAACAAGAGATTCCTTGAGTTAAATCAAATGGTTCCCAATTTGTTTACTCCCCTCTACCGTTTGATCGAGCACTATATTCGTGGTCTTCCATCAAAGATTCAAGACCCTGTAATAAGCACCTCGCCTGCAACTTTGGAAGCAGCAATGGAGCTAGCAACCGCGCTCACTGAGAACCGAATCCGAAACAAAGATTTCAAAGAGGAGAAGAAGAAGGATAAAGCATCAACCGAAACCTCAAACTCCACCCGAACCGAATCCTCTACACCACCTATTTTTAAGAGAAAACGAGATGGGCAAATTTTCGCCGTCACCCAACGCAACCAACCAGCTTCACAAGTTGTACCTCCTCAAACTATCCCAAACGCTCAAGTAGCACCCAACTCAACTTACCCAAATAAGAAACCTTACATTGGACCTCACCCTCAATGCAACACCTGTTTCTATCACCATCCATCTACCTTACCCTGTCAACTATGTGCGAATTGTGGACGCTACGGTCATTTGAGCAAAGTTTGCCGCACCGCTCAAAACCAAACCTCAACCCCTACTCAACCCATGATCCAAACATATCAACAACCTCAATACCCCATGTACCCATATGTTCGAGCTTGTTTCAATTGTGGCGACCCTACCCATTTTAGAAACACGTGCCCTCGTTTGGTTAACATCATAAACGCCCAAGCTCAAGCAAACCCAGTTAACCAAGCAAATCAAACAAACCCAGCTCCACCGCCAGCAAGAGGAAGAGTTTATAACATCAACGCCAATCCTGTTGAAGATATTAACGGTCCAAACCAACCACTTAACTAGCCTCCTCTCACCAAGAATCAAGATTCAACTCCAATCACTTAGTTTTTTTTTTATGTTTTTCTTTATGTTATCTCAATTTTCACATATCTCAATTGGAATTTTATCCAAGAATTTTAATGCAAATTACTAGTTCAGTTTGTTTTATACTCATTGACTTAATATTCATATCATCATACTTCACGACATATCTCAGTTTCATCATTTAAAGAAGTTGAGTTGTGTCTCACTTCTACATAGACTAACCTCTCCATCATATTAAACGAGAGAGGTTTTGTCAAACACGGATACTATCAGAATTAAGACTCAAACGCTGGTTGTTGTGTTTGTTTATGTTGTAGAGTCGCATAGAACTAATCATAACTTGCGGATAAAGTCAATGAGAATTTGACAAGAATATGGTGGATACGCCGCTGGTACTTCCTATATATAAGTATTCTTGTCAAATGATCGGAGGCATTATCAGGCGGTTATGAGAGGTTCCATGCATAGGTTGTCTGCTTAACAATACTTATACAGTAGGCAACAAAAAGCGATTCCTGTAATAGGGTACTAGACCCTTACAAGGAACGTTACCGCCTCAAACAAAAACTTAAACCCTTATTTCTTCTAAACATGTAACTGTCAAACTCAACACCATCATTCTTTTAGTCAATTATATCCCTATTTAAATTTCGGGACGAAATTTCTAAAAAGCAGGGGATACTGTAACATCCGTCAAAAACGGATTTACCAAACCCGCTCCGTTTATCAACCGAACAGTCAGTTAAAATTTTCGTTGCGAATTAAATGCCCAAAATAATTTTAAACGATACGTAATCAATTATTATGCGGGGATATATAATTAGTTTTTGAAAAACTGTTAAAAATCGCAAAATAAAAATATTTTACTCATGCCGGGTTTCGAACTCGGGTCCATACCGGTTCAATCAAACACTTATCACTCAACCGAACAACCGCTCCGCCGCTTTGATTTTATGGTAATAGCAGGAAACATTTAATTCAAATATTAAAGTTCGGAAATCAAATTCAGTAATTGCGCCCAATTAGCAGTCGTCGGAAATCCCGACGACTTCGCCGTTTAATTACGTTTCCGCTCAAAATAACCGAAGACTTAACTCCTACAACGGTTATAACCGACGTCTGAACCCGCGACATCAGCCATAACCGCCGGAGAACGGCTGACTTCGAATTTAGACCGAATTCAGACCCCATACATCTCGATACTACCCTATAAATTCACCCACAACTCGCCAGAAACCTTTCACACTCAAATCGCACCCTTTCTCGGCGAAAACTCACTCGCCGGAAATTTTTATTACGTCGCCGGAAAACCGTATCATTAATCTCTGAGCTTTACTGAACCCCCTAAACTTTTACCGAAGTCACCCACACCCTTTGTAAGCTTTCGGAAGACTCTCTGCTGCAAGACACTCGTCGCCGGAAAGAGATTGCTGCCGCCGGAGTTCTGCCGGAAAACAGAGGAGAACCAGTCGGTACTTTTCACGCCTAAATTCCTTTCTTTTTACTTTTATCTCGTCCGTAATTGATCATTAAATGCTAAAGAAACCTGAATCAATACTTCGAATCAGTCAGTCGTCACTTCCGGTGAAAACCAGTGAAGAAGACGAAGTTTCGGTAATGGTTAAGTATAATTAAAATCAAGTTATTTACCGGGTTAGACACACAGTCCAGCGGTGGACTGTGTGCACTTTGAACGCTAAGGTCTCGAGTTCGAGTATTGTCCCTCACACGCTGCCTTAATAAAAATTCCTTTTTCCGCAAAACTGAACCGGATTGATTTATACATATGTTAAGTATATTGATAGCCGAGTTTATAACCAAGTGAGACACACAGTCCAGCGGTGGACTGTGTGTACGCTAACCCACAGGTCCCGGGTTCGAGACCTGTGGAGCGCACCGGTTCGCTGGATTTAATTCGTTTTTAAAATAAAGGATTCTGTTTAAAATCTAATTAATATATATATATAATTAAAATCGGATATATGACGGGTTAGACACGTAGCTCAGTTGGTAGAGCTGCGTGCACGCGTACGGGAGGTCTCGGGTTCGAGCCTCACCCAGCGCACAACAATATGCCTTCCGAACCGGTCAACAGTCAGTCAAAGTCAACGGTCAAAGTCAACTGTAGCAAAAATCAAATATTTTTTTTTATTATTTTTATTTAATTATTTTAATTAAAAATCAATTAAAAATACTTAAAAATAACATTTTTAAGGTTAGAAAATAGCCTCAAACTCACAAAAATACACCCAACAATCCTACTAAAATAGATTAATAAAATCCGTTTACTTACCGAACCAAAATGCTATTTATCTAGGTTAAATTCACTCGTGGTTAAAACCATTTCGCGTGCATTCAACATCATCAACCGAACGCACCCAATGTGAGTGAATTCTTACAAACTCCCCTTTTTATTCATGTTTTGAGGTGTATCATGTGTCGCTTAAACTAATTCTCTTATGCAAATTCGTGCTATACCATTTTATGAACTAAACTAGAATGTAACTATTATTGGTTGTGATGTATTACATATTGTCAAAGTTGTATGCAAATTATTTAGGCCCATCAGTTCCTCGTGGGAGACGAGAACAACGCGTGCCTCAAAACTCATTCATTAGGCCCATCAGTTCGTAAGAACAACGCGTGCCTCAAAACTCATTCATTAGGCCCATCAGTTCGTAAGAACAACGCGTGCCTCAAAACTCATACATTAGGCCCATCAGTTCGTAAGAACAACGCGTGCCTCAAAACTCATTCATTAGGCCCATCAGTTCCTCGTGGGAGACGAGTCGAACAACGCGTGCCTCAAAACAATCATTTGGTGTTTGTGTGTTCAATATTCAATATTATGTGTTGTGTGAATAAATTTACATCTACATTTACTCATATGTGGTATGCACATTATTTATAATCAATTGGATAAACTTGTTCAAATGTTTTTCCATAGGATTCACTCGCCAACATTATGTTGATCCAAAAACCTTTTTACACATGATACAGGTGAACAGGTTGAAGCAAGGAAAACATAGGATATGCCTTAGAAGAGAATCAAGAAGCTTAGACTGATAGTTAGAACATGTTGTATCATTATTGTAAATTTCCATTAAATTGTATTAATGAATATGAAACGTATAATAAATGTCATGAGCTTTGATGATAACCCAATCATGCCCCGGTCACCTTTTCCGCTGCGGGTCGGGGTGTGACACGTTTGATCATCGTCTTCAACAAAAGCAATTTGTTGTCTTAAGCATTTAGAAAGTTCAATACTTATTTCAATAATCATTAGTAACATGGATACTAAATTCAATGTTGTAACCACCATAAATATGATAATGGAATAATATGCTTGCTATCTCATTAGCTAAGCTACACACAACTTCAAGTTGTAAATTTGATGACCATTTAGACGATGCATCGATTTAAAAACACTAAATGCTATTATGTTTGGATATATACATCCTTCATTCATTCCATAATATTTTAGGGATTTATACCGTTAATTGGCAAATAAATAATTTCCCTTAAGAGCAAACATAATATGCTATCAACTAGAAGAATCTTTAAGTTTTTCATTATGTTTCACATCATCATTGACTCGGTGTGGTCTAACCGGTCATACCAATAAAGTAAATAATCATGATCCATAAACTTATGGTTTATGATATTGTATATCTATTACTTGCACGTATGTAATATAAAACATAAGATATGAAAGAATGTATTATAACTTCAAAGTTCAAACCATCGTGTTATGTAGTCACTAGTTTACCACTTTTGGTGGTCGATCTCATCGTGACTATCATTATAATATTGATATTCGATCTCATTATTAGCTTGACTATCTTATAATTTCTGATAGTTTGATCTCTTATTAATATGATGATTGTTGCACTTCTGATGGTCAATTTCATTGTTAATATGATCATGATTACAACTTTCTCAATGATGCCAATGATCAATATATATTCATTTCATGCATCAGAGTAAAACCATACAATTTTTACGGTTTTCCATTATTTTCTCGAACATATAGATATACAGTCATTTCAAACCGTTCATACCCTTTAAATGGTATTGCTACTTCAGGAGTATATTTGAGGTTTGACAAGCAAAATTTGTTTTATACGATTTCCCTTATAAATAAACTTCTCTTCGTATAACGTCAATTGAGAAGTAATTATATGTCCGAGTCATATAATATTTCTTTTATACTTGATAATGAGATACAAGGAGTATGACACTTTTGGTGTCAAATCGAAGCATATTTCTACTTTTTCATGAGAATGACAATAAACTACAACTTTGGTTTAGTCGTTCTATTCGGTATTATCGATGCAAAGAAGTGATAGCATATAGAATACAAGGTATAGATAGCAACAAATAATACATGACCTTATAGCATGTTATCATATAAAAACAACTTATAATGGGCCTTTATAAAATAAGAAACCTTTTTATCACTAATAAGCAAACGCATATAATTTATGTAATAACTTATTATGGTATAATCAAACATAAAAATATCTTATATATTTTGAACACTTACTTTAAAACTTAAACATATATCTCTTTCAAGTTCTCAGATCATTTATTACTTGTATTTGAAAATTTTATTTGAAAATTGTAATACTGATGAATTACATAACATACTAATTTTTTTCTTCTCAAATACTTATATTTAAAAAACTGATGACATCATATAAGCAATCTATACATTGTACATATGAAACAATAGCAATAGTCACTATTTTATACTAGCAATATTAATAGTTAATATGCAAATAAATTGTTAAACATTATGTCATGGCATAATGAATGCATTAGAGGTACCGACATCGCTAGAAAATGTTTCTCTATAATGATATCTAGCAATATTAATCTATTATATGAATTTCTTATATGCAAAATTTGTTATAGCATTAACCTTAGTATAAATACCAAACGATATTTGCATAATCATGTTATAACAATAATAATAATATATTGCATTATAAGTTCTATAGTTTATTTAAAACTAAATCAATTGATGTTTACTCACATAACTCATTTATATCTAATTATGTAAAAGTCTTTTGGCATGCTATGTATTAACAATGACTAATGAAAACAATTAATTATAGAATTCATATCCATTTAAATTATAAACTATACAAAATGAAAATCTAGTACATACATCATGTATATATTACCAACAATACAAGCATATATACCTAATACAATTGCATTGTTTAGTCCATAAATATTGAGTTCCATACTTTGTAATATTGAATATTGAATTTAATTGTTTTTCATAGATTCTAAAAGCACATATAATATTCTCTCGATTGCAAATAACTTTTTCAAATCAAAATAATTCAACAATTTTATTTACAACTTAACAAGGTTAATAAAGAAGCATAAATATATGATTATGGTGGCTCAAAGAATATGTAGATGAGCATCACTAGATTGTAAGAGTCATAAACAACATATATTAAATTAACTAATTAAATGATAATCCAGCCAATTTAGAATAATAGAAAGGATCATTTGTAAAAGAGAAAAATAAAATAAATATTCATAATATCATCATCGTCAACGAAAACTATAGTTATTCAACTAATAATGAGTATTAGAAAAAAAAGATGAATTAGTCAATTGTAACATCATAATTTATGAGGTATCATCTAAATCCTTATGAATACCAACATGCTAGTATATATATAATAACTTCTAAAAGCAAATGGAAAATATATAGATAAGAGTTCAATCATGAGACTACATTCTAGAATTTATAGTAATGATCAGTTTAAGTTTATATATGTATATTAATAAGTGTCACCAGTAAGATTGATATATCATCATCATCAAATATAATATGAAATAATCATACGAAGAATCATACCTTTATTAGTAGAGATAGTTGCATAATTATTGGGTTGCTTTCTCAACATGCGAGATTGAGTTAGGTTGGAAAATAATGCACATTAAAGACAAGGAAAAAGGGATACCAATGGTGGCAAAACACATAGAGCACGTTCGTGCTGATAACGTGTTGTGAAACAATAGTCTATTAGCAACTAATATATATGTATATAAACATGAGAGCTAGACTATGAAATCATGTAGAGAATAGAACATGGAGAATTCTTATTCATTCATCTAACATCATATACAAATGCCATTATATATAGGCACTTACATTAGTACAATAGTAAATAAGAGAAAGAGGTTATACATGTGGAAGGTCACTATATAATGGATGCATTCATAAATAGGGGTTATACATATGGAAATTCACTACATAATGGATACATTCGTAACAATATCACATATAAGTTGCAAGACAATGTAAATAAATTTGATAATACATATATTTCAAATGTTATACCTTACTTTATATCAATAATTCTAAATTACTATATTGCTCGAGTTTAAACTTGAGACTTTTTTTCTAAAAGACATGTGACTCTATTAAGGAGACCATCCCCACATTAGATAAACTGAATAACTACTTCAACAAAAGAGGTTTTAGAAGATAACGTTCCGTTGTACTTTGTTGTATAATTTAGTAGTGAATGATTCAAATGAAAAGAAAAATTTTGTAAGAAGAACATGGATTAAGTTTAAACCTATATAAATATTTCATTTAATATGTATATTTAATGTTATTTTAAAGATATGTAAATAAATTTATAATTTTAATGACAACGCCAAGACCAGCTTCTTCATCATGCACATTTGTGTAGAGAAAGAGAGTTTGTGTATGTGTGTTTCCAATTGAAGACTATGGAGATAAAAGACTTTGCTGATTTTGCCATGTCTTAAAAATAATGGCATGAAGCATGTCAATCATCTTGATTCAACAGGTGTTGTGTGTTTGAAAACTTTTGTGTTAGAAAATTTTTGTAGTATGAATGGATATTAATTTAATAAAATTATAATTTAGTAAAACTATAATTACTAATTAAACTTTTATATGGTGAATTAAAGAAACTCTTGAGTAGAGTTTTTATGTCAATTTATTTGTTATTATTAGAGTTTATGTCTCTAATTAAATAACTAATTAAGTGAGACTTTTCACTTATTCTCAACTTTTGTAAAAATAGTATGCTATGTGCCTCATTTTATGAAAAAGAAATGCTAGAAAAATACAAGAGAAGTAATACAAGAAAACACATGAATTCATGGAGAGTTCTTGGAAAAGAAGAGATACATGAATACCCATGTGTTGGGTACTTAGAGAGATAAGTTTTCTCTACTCAATTTCATCTCCTTCATATCATTATTTTTCCACAAGTTCTAACACTATAATTTTATCCGGTGTAACCTCGGGCGCGTGGCCATTTCCGGCAGTACAGACTGCTCCGACTGTTGTACCCTGGGAGACAGACGCGTTATCTTTAGTAGAGGCGCGAATCTGTTTTAAGGGAAGCGTGTTGAACACGTGCCTCAGCCACGACCGTCAAGACTTGTTTTGTTCATTTTGTAGGAAATTATTGTATAAGAAAATGTGGTTCAAGAACTCGTTGAAGCCCACACAATGGACCATACAAGAAGACGCGGTTAAGCCTCTTGTTGAAAACAACGATTTGAATCTAATTATTTAAATATGTTGTTTTTCATATTTAATTTTGTATGATTTGTACACCGTACGGTACTATAATTTCTCAAAATTATATAAGGAAAGTATCTTTACAATTTTGATATTTATTTATATAATTTTTATTATAAAATTGTGACTCATATCCTACGTGTTTAGGGTTTGGAAACTTTTTTTTCTTACAAGATTTCAATTTAAAATAATATTTGGTCTTTTCTTTTGTATGGTTCTCTTTTTCTTTCAAAAGTAAATTACGGGTTTAGTCAGCTATTTTATATCAACACTAGAGTTAATTCCTCGCACCGAGTGTGATTTCACCATACTAAATTCTTTTGCGATTGTTCATGAATCAAAATCTAAACCAACTGAAAACATTTATAAAAATAATCACAAAAACGTAGTATCTTATTCATGACTCAATTTCGGAAAAAAATATGTCGAACCGTAAACCAGTTTGAATTTATACGCACACGTACATAAACGCCAAAGCGTAGACCAACGGTGACATATTATATTTGACATGACTCGTAAAGCGTAAATTAACTCGAATTTATACTGTCTAATGAAAAACGTATTATATTTGACCACTTGTTTCCAAACAAAATTTAAGTCAAAATGTAGATCGACTGAAAACATTCAATCGGCACACTAGCTAGCTTCTTCATGAGGTTGTTGAGAGAAATGCAGAAATAACAATCAAATTTGTTTGTATGGCCCTGTGAGTAAAAATTTCAATAATCAAAACTGCCAGCAGTCACACGTTCCATGCAAACAAGAAAAACTGATTTTATGAGCCTTTTTGTGTCCATAGTGTTTTCTCAAACGGTCATATAACTAAACAGGGAATAACAAATGTTATCATAAAATTGAAAGATAAATCGACTCAATCAGCCACATTAATATTTTTTTATTAACGGCAGCTAAATCACCGGATAAAGCATCTGGGATACCATCAATCGAGAAAATGCACCCCCTCCTTCATAACGGTTAGAGTTGGATGCATACCCAAGCCGCCAGTTCTCGGGAAAACCAGCCCGCCCAAAGGCCCACTACGGTAAAACACGGTTCGACTCGGTTTCAAACTTGCGACCGTCTAGTTCTAAATTTCATTGCTGCCACCAATGTCCTTCAATTCAAACTGATACTAGTGAGAGTTGAACTTAGCGACTAGACCAACTTGAACCACATTAATAAATAACCTGAAAAGCTATCTCCAGGTGGATTGAGTTGAAAGTACTGAAACTGAAGCCCTAATTGCTTTGTGTTTTGGTCACATGCTTCCATTTTCATGGCGTTAACAAATGACGCACAATTCTTTTTAAGCAGTTGCTTGAAGCTGTTCACAACTGTATATTCAAATCCAAGCTGAAAACAAATCATGAAATAAAAATAATAATATATTTTTTTGTACCTAAGCATTAATTAATTAAATTAAAGAAACACACAACACAATTAATTAATTATTATTATTATTATTATTATTATTATTATTATTATTATTATTATGTAACTAAAAGCAAATAATAATAATAAAGTTAACAACGCAATAACTAAAGAATATTGAAGGGGAAAAATATTAAATCCAAAATCAAGAACAGGTTTCTTGTGGCCGGGTGGGTCCAATAAGAAGTTAAAAAAGCAAACAAGAATGAATGTTTTGAAAGTGAAGATCAAGAATGAAGAAAGGGGCAAATGATATTTGTTTGTGATTTGAAATATATCCAGATTGGGCAATAGAAAGAAGAAGAAATTATTTGCATTCTTCAAACTCTTTTCTCTCAAAAAATAAAATAAAAAAGAAAAGAAAAGATTCATATATATATATATATATATATAGTTTACAATTTTAAGTTGATTTTTTCGGACCATTTAAATATATCTGTAGAAACTCTTATCTCCACCCAATTGTTCACCAGCGGCAACTCTAATAATATCTTCAATCAACTGAAAGTTGCTGAGAATATCTACGTGGGCCCCACTCTCGGTTCCCCGGCCGTCGAGGAAGTTGGAGGGCGGGTTATGATCGTATTCCCGAACATAAGTTTTGATTCCCGAGGGGTTGAATCTTGTTTTCCCTCTCCATCCTTTTGCACACATGAAACCCGCACTCAATACCATCTACCGTGTACACCCCGTCTTTTAGACCCGTGTCTCCAGCTGTGTTGTCTATTTGGAATGGGATGTAGCATTCTGTTGTGGGTGTCAGTTTATTAACATATGCTCGTTCCGTTGGAATGCCAACCCCATATCTCCATGTAGGGTGCATTTGGTAACCTGAAAGTGAATGACTCTTACTTACTTTGTCTCCAAGGCGTTGGACCAATGTCTGTAATGTGCGTATTTAGGGTCGTCTAGATTGTCAGCCAACCCGTGTGAATAGTGTGTGTTGCCTCGTTCCATCATTTTTGGAGCAACAAACTCAAGCATGTCCACAAGGTCCTTAGCCGTATAAGTCTTGTACTCCGCTATCGCCTTGATACCACCAGACCCCATGTCATGATACTCCGTCCTGTACTATTTGCAGAGTTCCTACCCTTCACAGCATCCTACCCATTACAAACGTACGTACGTACGGCTATCATTAATCTTTTTCTTTGTTTAAATTAAGAGCTAAATATTTATATATATATATATATATATATATATGCTTATGTCAAAAAGACATTATCTCTTTGGTTGAGATTAATTAAAACTTACCTAAAGTCTATACGTTGGATTGTGACGAATGTAACTCTGCCGCATCTCTCCCGAACGATATAAATCTTCCATAGTTAGGATTTCTTGCTTCACTTTTTGACTCGTTTTGACTAGAAACTGAAGTTGTATTTTTACGTGTATTGTTTGGAAAATATCCTTCCTCGGGTGACCAATCGAGGCCGCCCCATATGGTTTCACCGCCTTTTGGAATCATGGACATTGTTGAGTCCCACGTGCGGCTCATTCTCATCAAGTGTTGTAGTGTTTGAATGTGAAATACATCAGAGTCCAGTACCCCTCCTGTAATTTTCTACTAATAAGGTGGCAAATTGGGTTGACCGAATCTTAAGTAAATGGATAAAAAGAACCTCGCAAATGCAATATCTTTGGCCTCCGCGGAAAAAAAGGCCTGCTAAAGCTTTTGGTGCACCTAAAAGCGGACCACCGATGTTCATCACTGCCTTTATGTGTTTAGCACACCAATCGGGACCACCCCCACCACCCATTGGAGCAGGTGCTTCAACCCATTTCATGAAATGCAAAAAGTAAAGAACTCCCATGGAATGTGGAATTATAACAGCCTTTTCACCGCCGTTTATTTCAACCATTAATTCTATATTGCTCTTTAAACGACTCAACGTCTGATCTCTTACCTATCAAAAGATTAAGACCCATTCATAAGTAACCACGTCCAAATGCCATCTCTCTATATATATATTCCAATAAAAATAAAAATAAAAAAAAACTATACCTCTGTGTTCTGAAATGATAGTCTCCAATCATACGCAGCCATGTACATATTCTTTTCTTCATAACCAACACGGGCCAAGTTAGCAATCAAAACAGCCCAAACAAAATAGCCCGAGCAAAATAATCAGCAGCAACAAGACCGCTGACTGGCCTGACCCGTATACCAGACGGGTCCAAACCGGTTATATTGTCTAGAGACATATGTTGTAGCCAGCATGATGGCCTGCACACTCAGTCACCCACATGGCACAATAATCAATTACATATTTGATGCTTTATTTGAATTTAATATTTTATCTTATTTTGTTTTCTTTTGAATAATGATTCATATCTTATAAATAGGTTGTTTAGGGTTATTGTTTAGACAGTTTTTTGATTGAGTTATATAGAAAAGAACTTTGTTCTTGGAACCTTTGGTTCAATTTATCGTATTTGATTAATCAATTGTTCTTGAACCATTTGATCGCGTGAGAAACTGCATTAGGTGGTATTAGAGTTTTGGTTTTCAAATGGTGAAGGCAAGTGTTTTCTTGTTCGAAGAGTCGCCGACCGAGGCATCGACAAGAACATTGGTGATTCGCGTGTTTGTGGAGATCGATTAAACCGTGACAGTAGATCCGCCGGGCGAGGCAACGAGATCGGAAACCGTGATCCACAAGATATTACTAAGATCAAACGGCTCCGAAATCGAGTCCCAGATCTTAAAGGGATCAGACGGCTCCAACAACTAGTCCAAGATCTTGAAGAGATTAGACGGCTGCGTCAACGAGTCCGAGATCTGGAGTTGCAACGGGAGATGTGCAACACGGAAACCGAGTTGAGCACCGTCATCTGGGACGAAGGTGGCGATGGAGAGGAGCATCCGTTTGGCCGTTACCCACCCGGTTCTACGAACCAATCTATCAAGAGATTTTGTCGGAAGAGGAACCCAATTCGATGAAGACGGGATTGAACCCGATAATGAAGAATGTTCGTTTGTGCAAGAGGTTCTTCGCGAGATTATTAATTTTGATGATTTCGTGATGGATAAAAAGTCGACTACCGGAAGTGAAGCGGTGGTTGCAGGCGGCTATGTGGTGGCTGCTGGTGTAGTAGAGATGGTTAGGGTGGCTAATGATGGTGTTGTATGGACGATGGAAGAAGATACGAAATTTCCATCTATGGAGTCGCAAATCAGGGATGAATTCAATATTTCTTCGGTAAACAAGGAAGGTAAGGATATGATATCTCCATATATTAGTTCGAAATTTCAAATAATAAATATAAATGAGGTATGCACGCAAGAGAATGACGTGGGTTGCATGGGAAAATAAAGGACGTAGGTAATATTACCATCCAACAAGGTCCACTAATTATTCCTAAGGGTGGGCCTCACATTGGTGAAGAGTCTCTTTTCAAGCAAATAATAATGAAGACTCACGGATCAGTTAATAAAAATCATGGCGTGTTTTCTAAGCCCAAAGGTAGCAATAATTTGGAAAATAGCAAGTTAATAAAAAGTAAAACGGATAATGAGCCTTTTGGGATTTCACGTTTTAAAGCCGAACGTCTCTCCGTTGTGAATATGACCCATGAACTGTATGAGCTTGTAAAATCCATAGTGTACGAGATGTTGTCCGATGCTCCATTCGACCCAGATGGTACACGTTCTAAGTTTGGTGAGACGACCCGTGAAGTTAAGGTTTAGGCGGGTCATCATGATAACAATATATGAGAGTCGGGTTGATATTCCTTTTGATCCAGGTGGCTTTGGTTTGAAGACAAAACTCGATGACGGGTTTTTTTTAAGATGGGTAGAACATTGTTCTTGGAACCATTCGGTTCGTTTTTATTGTCATTAAGTACTATTTGTTCTTGAGCCATTTGAATGCTTCCGTAACTGCATCAATATTGTTGACCAATCTCAATATATATACAAAAGATGACGGACGACTACCTCTTATAAACTTCACCAAATGTGCCACCCCAAAGCCTCTTTCGGAACAAACCTTCGGCACAGTCATGACCTTCCCACAGCTCGAGTCCGCCGGTGACGATCCCCGGAACAAACACGACCGGATGCTTGGGTCCCAGGCCCTCTTTTAAACACTTGACGCCGGGAGGGTCCGGCAGAGGTCCGGTGATCTTCTCGGTGACGTATTGAGGGAATGAAGCGGGCATGGTATTGTATAAAAACAAGAGTAACCACCACACCGTGCAAATGCATCCGATTGACCAGCAACAATTGTCCAAACATGTATAATTCTTTCTTCTTTTCTTTCTTCCTCGTTTTAGTGTTTTGTTTTCGTCGTCAGTGCTGGGTAAATCGTCGTCGTTTCGTTGTTTTCTTCTCCGGATTAACGCCATTGTTGAATAAGTGGGCTTAGTAGGAGTCCCCCGTTCTTGAATCTTTGTTCCCCCGAAACATATGGCAAAAAGTAAAGAACACCCATGGAATGCTATGAAGCACGGGGACGGCTCAGACCATTGAGTACCCGTCCCGGGGACTGTTTGGGGACGGAAACGGAATGGAAACGCCATGGGCCGTCCCCCAAACGTTTCCGGGAATTTGGGGACGGCAGCGAGACGATTCCGGGATGTGGGGACGGCAACTAAAGGTTTCGGGGACGGCTGCCAGTGAGTTGAAAGATAAACAAAAGAGAAGTAAGGACGATGGCCGTAATGATTTTTCTCCGGTGAGTTGAAGGGTTGCAGCCGCAGATTTTACAAAGGCTGTTAGTTTGGAAGTAGATGATAAATAAAAGGGCAACCCTATTTTACATTTAGTGGCTTTTAAAATTTTAGTTTGTGGCCCCCAACTCACTTATAAAAATCTAATATTGAAATCTATTATTTACTGAAATGTTTTTCTTTTTTACCAACATCTACGATTTTTAGTTATTCTTTATTTATGTTTTTGACTTAACATTAAAAATTTATAAATTCCTATTGTTTTTATTTTTAGTTAATTACTTACAATTTTTGTATTTAATACATTATTTAATCTAATGTAGAGATCTATTTTTATAAAGCTTAAAAATCTCATGTCTTCCTAATTACATCAATATATAACTATTTTGGGGTTTTGTGTTACATTATCTTTTATATATATTTATTTTTATATGTTTTTATTTCCGTACTCGTCCCGTCCCCGCTTCTTGATTTTTTTAGTTTTGCCGTTTCCCGTACCCATACCCGTACCCGTACCCGCAACCGCACCCGCACCCATACCCATACCCCGTCTCAGTATATCATAGATGGAATGTGGAATAATAACAACAGCCTTTTCACCACCGTTTATTTTAATAATTCTATTTTGCTCTTGAAACGTCTGGTAGTGGTCTCTCACCTATCAATCAATCAAAAGATTAAAAAAGTGATTCCTAATAATGATGCAAGTGAAACAAACATGTAAACCAGTACAAACAAATATCACAAGATGAACGCTGCAAACATATTTTCATACCCGTTTCATAAATAATGTGAGTTGGGGAATTTTTGAATCCGGATGATCAGAGAGACGTGTAGTCACTTGTAGATCAAATTATTTCGACGGTTCTACTGAATAATTTAATCGGATACAACTCTGATTTTTGGCGAATGAACAACAGTGTGCGTTTTTGTGTAGAAATTCGTTTGAACCTATCTGACCAAAAGACACCCTCACGAATTTTGGAGATAATTCGCAGATAACTGTCACTTGTCAGTTATTGACGGTTATTAGCGGTTGCATTTCAAAATTCGATTTTAATTCCCTGCTCCCAGGGGCGCTGCCCTAGGACCCTCGCCAAGGGGCGTTGCCCCCTTGAAATTATAACAACTCGAACAAGCGTGCACTCCGGCACCTCCTAACTTGTTAGATATACATCATAATTCTCTTTAATCATCAAGTTAATCCCGATTACGCTAAAATATCTAACAATCTGTTACCTAGATTATATGATAGAAACAACATTATTATTATTATTATTATTATTATTATTATTATTATTATTATTATTATTACAATAATAAAACATATCAATATACAATAACCTTAATTGTCACACCCCGAATTTCTAATCCAAACATCGGCGGACCCGGGTGGGGAATATCGTGACGTAAGTTGATATCATCATAGTCAATTAAACACATCACAGCGGAAGTCTTGGATTTAAATTACTATTACAAACCGAAATGTTCAAAGTACAAAATAATATACAGACGGCTTGCAACGAAAGATCCACAGGCGGATCGTAAAAATGTACAAAAATGTATAACAGACTTTAGGGCAGATCTAAGGATTTGCAAGATCCTCTTATATCATTACCGAGCAACTTCCAGCCTATTTCGTATTGTACCTGCAAGCTTAGTCTTTTGAAAATACGTCAGCTTTCGCTGGTAAATACACCCGACTGACTCATTTTGAAAACATTTTAAAAATTAGATTTAGGTGCACATGGCACAAATCTTTTATAACTTGGGAAAGTCAACTTTGTAACCTTGTTAACAACTTTACATGTTTGTCAATACATATGGGGCCCAGTACAGAGACCGAGACATGATTAACGTACACATCACTTATGAACCCACGAAGGAGTTATCCCCAACTTGTGGGTAAAAATAATTTTTGCATTCGCATCTCTCGGGTGTATGCCTACACCCCGTGCTTTGGTCGTGGCCCCTTATCTAATGTAATGAGTCAAGGATATCCAGGACACGGTCGTTAACCCCCAATGTTTAAGTTATCAAACAAAACTAATTAAAACGGAATATGCGGATTTACTAGCCACAATCCGGCATTCGATTGATCCCATTTCTGACCAAGCGGTAATAATTTACCATAACCCAAGCCCGTATAGGGAAAATAAGTCAAGAGTATTTACCTGAGCTAGTCTTGATTTAAAAATGCAAGATTTAATATTTCAGCCGTACTCAAAATGAAATAAGTGCAGATAGCATTTACTGGAAGGCTCTAGTCTGGATTATGGCATAAGCTAACCAATTAGAATGCTAACGGTCTTTATTTAAGTCATAGACGTAGACCGACTAGCTTTAAGGATCAAAATCGGTACGATACGCTAGATTAAGCGATGACCGGATAGAATGTAGTTTAAACCCAACAAGTACTTAAGACTTGTATAATATGGGTAAACAATTAACATTCTGGAATTTGAGATTAAAATGATAAGGTTAAACCCGTTTCAGTTAATTTTCGTAAACTAGTTACATATATATAACCGTATGCATATAAGCGATATCGGATAACCGGATGAGTCATGAACAAGTTCTACATGTCATTATACTTTAAATAAGTTGTAATATCAGTAGGATATCAACTTATATGCCCGAAAAGGTTTTGAAACGGAATTATGCCTCATAAGGGCGTTTTGGTAATTATATGTCGTATAAAAGGAACTTGCGTGTATTCTGATGTTATGATCATAAACATTCTGGAAAAATACTTAATTTGTGATATAATATCGTAAGATAGCACACATAAGTGTGGTTTATGGTTTAAGACCAAACTATGCACCGAAAGGGCATTTTGGTCATTTAAAAGTATAGTTTACGATATTATACTAAAATTAGTTTATGATCAGAATATTAACATCATAATATGTTAATTACATTAACATATCAGTAGGTAATTTATTTGCAAGTCCATTGTTGATTAAAACCTTGTTTTATGTAAAAAGGGCATGTTAGTCAAATTTTGACATTTTACGAAACTTGTGCATAAACGTAGATTATGATTATGATCAAGTAATATAACCTCAGAGGGTTATGCTACATTACATTACGATCATAATGTGACCTTAATTCAGAAGTTAACTAATCTAAGTCGGGTCAGAATCGAAAGTCAAAGCAGAAGTCAAACTTCACGACTTTCGGTTGCGAACCGACTCTAAGGCTTAAATTGACGGATCGAACATGTTCCCACATGTTCTAATAATTATTACCAACTGTTTACGTGTTAAAAATATATTTATAACATGTATAAACTCAGATTATGATTTTTATGAAATCTGACCCGTTTGACTTTTTAAAACAATAACTTTGACCCGTCAATTGACCTAGTAAACGTGATCCTTAGGAGGTGCCATTTTAAGAGATTAACACCTACCTAATTACGATCACTTAGCCATGTTCATATTGAACAATGTCTGGACCATAATGGTCTTAACCGAAAGTCAAGGCATTTGTCGAAAATGCTTGACTTTTGGCTATTAAAAGCCTATGAAAAGAAAAGAGCAGAGATGGAGCACTTACAAGCGATCCAAGGAAAACTCAGAACTCAAAGGGAAGCTCCCAAATGGTCAGGAACTTCCAAGAGTGTAATAGAGAGGAGAAGAAGTGAATGAGCAAGGAAATGAGTGAGCTTGAGTTGCTATTTATAGTGCAAGAAGGTGTTTGAAGATGGACCCAGGTGTTAGAGGTGTTCTAGGATCATCACAAGTGTCTAGCAAGGTGTCAAAAACTGCAAGAGTGTGGCAAATTGCAGGAGAGGTGGCATCTTGACAGAATTTTGGGTTTTGACACTTTTAGTCCCTCAAATTTAGTTTTGTGGATTGTCATGAATTGTCCCTTGACTTATATCCAATGACATAATGATACAACTTGGTCTATTCGTTCAACACAAGATGTATTGAAGAAGAGTACGAACAATCGAACGTTAACGGGTGTCACACTAGGTGTTCTTATGACTTATAAGTGTTTACTAGCTTAAACGCGAAAGATACGAACACTTATGGTTTCATGGATTAAATTATCCAAACTATTAAAGTTAGAGGTTTGGTAAAAGAGCGGAATGCTTGAGGATGGTAAATAAAAATATATCATCTCAGCCGAGAGACGTTCGGGTCTTAAGGTGGCTTAGTAATTTTGGGTTTTGACACTTTTAGTCCCTCAAATTTAGTTTTGTGGATTGTCATGAATTGTCCCTTGACTTATATCCAATGACATAATGATATAACTTGGTCTATTCGTTCAACACAAGATGTATTGAAGAAGAGTACGAACAATCGAACGTTAACGGGTGTCACACTAGGTGTTCTTATGACTTATAAGTGTTTACTAGCTTAAACGCGAAAGATACGAACACTTATGGTTTCATGGATTAAATTATCCAAACTATTAAAGTTAGAGGTTTGGTAAAAGAGCGGAATGCTTGAGGATGGTAAATAAAAATATATCATCTCAGCCGAGAGACGTTCGGGTCTTAAGGTGGCTTAGTAATATAAGAAATATGAAAATAACGAAGTCTAGGGGTCTCTGGGTAATTTTCTAAAAGTTTAAACAAGGAAAAACTTAAGGCTCTAGGAGCCCGCCGTAGGCTAAGGTCGCCAGACCGTAGCTTACGGTCAATGATAAATTGTTCTAGGAGCTTCAAACCGTAGGCTACGGTTATCAACCATAGGTTACGGTTAGTTTTGTGAATTTTTGAGATTTTTGAACATGTTTGGGTGACTAGCTTATTGAGATATGATCCGAGGGTATGTACATGTGTTGGTATATTACCGAACACGAATTTTACGTGGTAATACATAATCCTTCCATTGTCCAACATTAGCTTATTTTCAGAATTAATCCCTCTCATCCAACTAGTGGCTCATATGAGAGTTAGGATTTCGTAAAGGATCACTCAGAGGCTCAGTATAAGCATGTTGACCCTGATGTCACTCAGAGGCTGGGCATATTGATACTAATGGTCACTCAGAGGCTAAGTTTAAGCATGTTGACACTAATGGTCACTCAGAGGCTAAGTTTATGCATGTTGACATCAGAAGGTCACTCAGAGACTTAGTTTGAGCATATTGACACCTTCAGTCTCTATTAGTCTTTAATACACTTTATAAAGAAAATATATAACACGTGTCACTATATTATTGGACATGATTTTACGAGGTGTTACATCCTCACCCCTTAAAAGAAATCTCGACCTCGAGATTTTATTCAAAAAGATGGGGGTACTTTTGTCGCATAGTGGACTCAACCTCCCATGTATACTCGGGGCCTCGAAGGGCATCCCACTTAACCTTTACAATAAGTATAAACTTCCTTTGGAGCTTTTTAACCTGTCGATCCTCGATCGAAATTGGTTTTTCAGTGAACCTCAGGTTTTTATCAATTTGCACATCTTGATGTGACATTGCTAGCGACTCATCGGCTAGACATTTCTTTAAATTAGATACGTGGAACACATCATGGATTCCACTTAGCTCCCCAGGCAGCTTGAGCTTGTAAGCTACAGAACTGACACATTCGATTACTTCGAATGGTCCAATATATCTCGGGCTCAACTTGCCCTTCTTTCCGAAGCGCATCACACCTTTCCATGGTGATACCTTCAATAATACTTTGTCCCCTATTTGGAACTTAAGAGGTTTTCGTCTCTTGTCTGCATAACTTTTCTGCCTATCACGGGCAGCTTTGAGACGATCACGGATTTGCACAATCTTTTCCGTGGTCTCCAGGACAATCTCTGGTCCTGATAGTTGAGCTTCCCCAACTTCTGCCCAGCACACGGGCGTTCGGCATTTTCTCCCATACAAGGCCTCAAAGGGAGCAACCTTGATGCTTGTATGATAACTATTATTGTAGGAGAATTCTATTAGGGGTAAGTGGTCATCCCAGCTTCCACCTAAATCAATCACACATGCCCGAAGCATGCCTTACAGAGTTTGAATAGTACGCTCACTTTGACCATCTGTCTGCGGATGGTAAGCCGTACTAAAGTTTAATCATCTGCCTAACGATTGTTGGAAACTTTTCCAAAAGTGAGAAGTGTATCTAGTATCTCTATCAGATACAATAGATACCGGCACACCGTGTAGGGACACAATCTTGTCCACATACAACTTAGCCAACTTTTCAGAGCTATAAGTCTCTTTAATTGGCAAGAAATGTGCTGACTTAGTCAGTCTATCTACAATGACCCAAATCGTGTCATTACCATGTTTGGTCTTAGGTAACTTGGTAATCAAGTCCATAGTTACCATTTCCCATTTCCAAGTGGGAATCTCAAGTTGTTGTAGAAGTCCTGACAGTTTCTGATGTTCGGCTTTAACTTGCGAACACGTCAGACACTTAGCTACATAAAGTGGCTATGGATTTCTTCAAACCCATCCACCAATAATTCTTCTTCAAATCTTGATACATCTTATCACCACCTGGGTGAACTGAGTATCTTGAATTATGCGCCTCGTGGAGGATTAGATCTCTAAGTCCTCCAAACATTGGAACCTAGATTCTGTCATTAAATCGAAGGATTCCGTCTTTTCCAGGCGTTAACTGATCAACAGTTCCGCCTAATCCTTCATTAGGAATATTAGCCTCTAATAGGGCTTGCTTTTGCGCATCTAATAGCTTCTCATTCAAGCTATTTCTGAGCTCGATGCTCTTGGCGTTAATCCTTATGGGCTTAACCCTTTCCTTGCGATTTAAGGCATCAGCGACTACATTTGCTTTGCCGGATGTTGGCGAATCTCGCAATCATAATCATTAAGTGTTTCCATCCAACGGCGTTGTCGCATGTTTAATTCCTTCTGATTGAACAGGTGTTGAAGACTTTTATGGTTAGTATATATAATACACTTTATGCCATACAAGTAATGTCTCCACAGTTTTAGTGCAAATACAATGGCACCCAATTCCAAATCATGGGTGGTGAAATTCTTTTCATGCACCTTTAGTTGTCGTGATGTATAGGCAATCACTTTGCCTTTTTGCATTAGCACACAGCCCATGCCAGTGTGCGAGGCATCATAGTATACGACAAAATCCTCAATACCCTCAGGTAGAGATAACACAGGAGCATTGCTCAACTTGTGCTTCAGAATCTCAAAAGATTCTTGTTGTTTGGACCCCAGTTAAACTTGACATTCTTACGGGTCAAGGTAGTTAAAGGAGTGGCTATCCTCGAAAAGTTCTCAATGAACCTCCTATAATAACCGGCCAATCCTAAGAAACTACGAATTTCTGACGGAGTCTTGGGAACTTCCCAATTCATTATGGCTTCAATCTTGGCGGGATCCACTTGGATACCACGCTTAGTTACAACATGTCCAAGAAACTGGACTTCTCCAAGCCAAAACTCGCACTTAGACAACTTAGCATAAAGCTTCTCTTGTATTAACAATTCTAGGATGCACCGAAGATGTTTCTCGTGATCAACTTGATTACGAGAGTAGATAAGTATGTCGTCTATGAAGACAATGACAAACTTATCTAGGTACGGCTTGCAGACTCTATTCATGAGATCCATGAATGCTGCAGGTGCATTTGTGAGCCCAAAAGGCATTACCAGAAATTCGTAATGACCATAACGAGTTCTAAAGGCAGTCTTGGGAACATCCTCACTTCTAACCTTCAATTGATGATATCCTGATCTTAAGTCGATCTTGGAGAAGTAACTAGCCCCTTGAAGTTGGTCAAATAAATCGTCGAGCCTGGGCAGAGGATATCAATTCTTGATTGTTAACTTGTTCAGCTCTCGGTAGTCGATGCACATTCGCAATGAACCGTCTTTCTTTTTAACAAAAAGGATAGGAGCTCCCAAAGGCGAGGAACTAGGCTGAATAAAGCCTTTCTCCAAGAGTTCATCCAATTGAACTCTTAATTCATTGATTTTGGTTGGTGCTAGCCTATATGGAGCTCTAGCTACTGGTGCTGATCCTAGTATAATGTCAATCCTGAACTCCACTTGTCTGTCTGGAGGTAGACCTGGTAATTCCTCAGGGAAAACATCGGGATATTATGAGATAACTGGTTGATCTTCAAGGTTCGGCTTAGGTTCATTTATGGTGACTTGTGCCATGTATATGACACAACATTTCCCTAGACACTTGGATGCCTTAAATAACGACACTTTGTCTGGAAATCCATAGTGTGAATCTCCAAAGATGGTGAGCATTTCACCATATGGGGTTTTAATTTCGATTAGTTTCTTATCACAGGCAATGCGGGCTTGGTTATGAGATAACCAATCCATGCCTAAGACTACATCGAACCCCGCAAATTTCATTGGCAAAAGAGAAATAGGATTAGAATGATTCTTAATGGATATAAAACATCCATCAAGAATAGAAGACGCTGTTTCTAAGGTTCCGTCAGCAAGTTCTACTTCATAAGTTATGTCTAGAGTTCTTATGGGTAAGTTAATAGTTTGCTAAACTTATGGTCAACAAAGGACTTATCTGCACCCGAATCAAAAAGAACTCTAGCATATATGTCATTAATGAGGAATGTACTTGTTATGACTTTGTTGTCATTAACAGCCTCTCTAGCATTCATCTGAAAGGCACGAGCATTTCCTTTCTTGGCCTCTCCAGGCTTCGCATTATTACTCTTGAGATTCTTAGGGCAGTTAGTCTTAATATGACCTTTTTCATTGCAGCCGTAGCAGACTGCATCCTTAAGATCCTTGCATTCTAGGGTCTTATGCCCTTTTCTTTTACAGATACCACAGGGTTTAGCCTGTGAATCAAAATTACACTGTCCCCAATGTCTGCGGTTGCAGGTCTTACATGTCGGCGTCACACCCGACTTATCTTGATTCTTTTTTAATCCAAATCTCCTCTGATTCATCTTATTAAATGTTTGGGAGTTACCATCCTCTATTTTCCTCTTCCCATTAGTCTCAATCTTGACTGACTTTTGTCTCACCAAATCCAAGGTGAGTGAGAGAGATAGGTCAACAGCAGACCTATAAGTAGTAGGCCGAGCAGCCTTCTCCATGCCTTTTATCTCAGGCGCTAACCCATTTATAAAACACGCGATGCGTTTGGATTCAGGTGAAATCAGATAAGATACTAATCTAGATAAGGAATTAAAGTCTGTAACATACTTCCGACAGTCCAGATTTTTCATTGTAAGAGTCAGAAAATCTGTCTCTATCTTCTCCACCTCATGAGGTGGGCAGCACGTTTCTTTAACAAGGTCTGCAAACTTGGTCGATCCCAAGTTATACAGGTGTACTTTTCCTGTTGACTGGACCATGGCCTTCCACCATATTACGGCATCGCCCTTGAAGGTTTGGGATACAAACTTCACCACATCCTTATCAGCACAACCGCTGATATCTACAATAGTTTCCATCTCATCGAGCCATCTCAAAGCTTCTATAGCCCCTTTTTCTCCATTAAAATCTCAGGGCTTGCAGGAGACAAAGTATTTATAGGTACATCCGTCTTTAGAAGAACGGGACCTATCATTAAATTCCAGTCTCTTTGGTTCACTCTTCGTATTTGAAGAGTGAGCAGAGCTCTCCTTTCGAGCTGATGATGGTGGAATAGATAAAGGTTTGGAGCGAGTAGCGCTCACTTCCTTAAATTTCTCCATGGCCTTTTCCATGGCTTTTCCTACAGCTGCATCAATGCGAGCTTAGAAATCATCATTATTGATGGCTTTATTTTCAGCTTTGTCAGCACTATTATCACGGCGATTACTTTGCGCCTCATCTGAGTTAGCCATCTCTGATGTTTGGGTACTATATACCAAATTAAATTTTATATTAGCCATGGTATTAATAACCATATAGGCTATAAAGTTTGGATATATTACTCCATTGCCTATTTGAACCAATATGCATGGAATCATAACTGTCAGGCTTAACATTTTAAATGAATGTTATCTATATTTGGCCTAGGTCTCAAAAGGACCATCAAAGGCAAATTACAATTTGAACATAGTCCATATATTATTAGACAGTGGATCGTAATGTCACAACTGTCATTGTCACTTGGACAATTGTATATAGCACATAGGCTTGTCACAAAGGACATTTGATTATGGCACACAGGCCTGTCACTAATGGACATTAATTATGGCACATTGGCCTGTCACTAATGGACATAAAATATGGCACATTGGCCTGTCCTAATGGACATAAAATATGGCACATTGGCACTACATCACTAATGGATGTTTAATCATAGCCCCAAGGGCAATACATCACTAATGGATGTTTAATCATCGCACTGATGGTATTAGCCGGGATCAAATTTGATCACATAGGCTATATAAGGTTAGGACGTAGTCCATTACCTAGAAGGCTAGTGTGATTCCTCAAGTCACACTATCAAGAATATGAACATTCTTGAATGTTAACATAAGAGTATCTTAATGGTTGATTAATAGTCCCGGTCGCATTGACCTTAATGACTAAGAGGCTTGAACTTAAGTCCACCACCTCTGGATAGAAGGATAACTTCCCTTAACTATCATGATAGAAGACCCTTTCGTACTTAACTATCATTTACAGATTTGGCCAAATATGTGGTTTATGCTACTTGGCTAATCAAAACCATTAAGATCTTTTTGGAATTATATAACTGATCATAAATTTCGAGTAAAATTGAGACGATCGCTTGAAGAGGATGAGTACATATACATATAATTCCAAAATATTTCATTAAATGATAATAGAAAGTACAATACTTGAAATAAATAAATGAAACTGATTGTCCATGCAAGGACTAAAAGAAACAAAAATGTCCACGCAGGGACTACATATAATAAAAGAAAAGACTTCACTCATCTTTTTTCCCTTAACCAACTTGGAGAGCTTCTTGAAGAACTTATTTGTCTTCTTCTCCGCTTGTTGCTGCATTTATTTCATTCGTTCGAAGGCCTCGTTAATGGCCTCGAGTTGCGGCGGAGGTTGTGGTTGTGGCATCATAGGATACTAGTACCCATAAGTTGGATATCCAGTAGGTGGATAAGTAGGGAAAGGAGATGGGTAAAGTGCGTTATGCATGACCGCTTGCATATAAGGGTCATGCGAAAGTGCTTGATAGTCTACCTGCGTAGATGGGTTAAAAGGATCATATCAGTTATATCCGGATATGTAGGAATAGGGTTATTAAAATCCGATGGTGGTGGTTGAACCACTGGTGGTGGTGTCGGTTCCACCACAGGTGAAACATTGGAGGGTCCACCCATTTGTGGATCCTCTTGAATGGTTGGGTAAGGTTTGGGCAAAGGTGGCAGCGATCCTGACCGTTGGCCCGCACGTACCGACATACGTGCTCCTCTTTTTCTCCTTGGTGGCTCAGGTGGAGGTTGGGGTTGGACCATGTCACACCCCGACCCGCAGCGGAAAAGGTGATCGGGGCATAATTGGGTTATCATCAAAGCTCATGACATTTATTATAACGTTTCATATTCATTAATACATTTTAATGGGAAATATACAATCATAATTACATCATGTCCTAAACATCAATCTAGGCTTCATTGCTTTCTTCTAAGGCATTTCCTATGTTTTCCTTGCTTCATTCTGTTCACCTGTATCATGTGTAAAAATGGTTTTTGGATCAACAAAAAGTTGGCGAGTGAATCCTATGAAAAACATTTGAACAAGTTTATTTAATTGATTATAAAATAAAGTGCACAACCACACATGAGTAAAAATAGATGTAAACTTATTCATCAATCAATTAATATTAAATAATGCACACATGAACAATAATGGATCGTTTCGAGGCACGCGTTGCTCAACTCGTCTCTCACGAGGAATTGATGGGCCTAATGAATGATTTGCATATACTTGATAATATGAAATACATAACTACAAACAATATAAACTAAATAATACACACACGAACAATAATGGATTTGTTTTGAGGCACGCGTTGCTCAACTCGTCTCCCACGAGGAACTGATGGGCCTAATGAATGAATTGCATATAAATTGACAATATGAAATACATAACTACAAACAATGTATACAATCTAAGTTTAGATCACAATATGGTATGGCACAAGTTTAAATAAACGAGTTAATTTTGGTGACACATGACACACCCCAAAACGTGTAATTAAAAAGGGGAGTTGTAAGATTCACTCACAGTGGGTGCGTTCGGTTGATGATGTTGAATAAGCACGAAGTTGGATTTAACCACGAGTGAAACTAACCTAGATAATAACATAATGGTTTGGTAAATAAGCGGATTTTATTAATCAATTTTAGTAGGATGATTGGATATATTTTTGTGAGTTTAAGGCTATTTTCTAACCTTAAAAATGTTATTTTTAAGTATTTTTAATTGATTTTTAATTAAAATAAATAAATAAAAATAATAAAAAAATGTTGACTTTTTGCGACCGTTGACCGTTGACCGTTGACTTGTTGACCGGTCAGACTGTGTAATTGTGTGCGCCGGGTGAGGCTAGAACCCGAGACCTCCCGTTCGCGTGCACGCAGCTCTACCAACTGAGCTACGTGTCTAACCTGAAATATTTCTGTTTTTAATTATATTTATATACTAATTGAATTAAACAGAAAATCATTTATTTTTAAAAACGATTTTTAATGTATCGAACCGGTGTTCTCCACAGGTCTCGAACCCGGGACCTGTGGTTTAGGTTAACACACAGTCCACCGCTGGACTGTGTGTCTAACTTGGTAAATACTATGATTTTTATTATACGTATATACAAACTAAATAATTTCATTTCTGTTTTATATAAAAAGTTTGATAATTGCCCGAACCGGTGCGGTAGTCCGGACTCGAACTCGTGACGTGTGATTAAACGTTCACACAGTCCACCACTAGACTGTGTGTCTATCTTGGTTATTATTCCGGTTTTTATTAAACTTAACATCTATAAGCAGTGACTCCGGTTCGGTTAAAAAAAGGAACATTTTTATTAAGGCGAGTGTGCGTGGGACAAGATTCGAACTCGAGACGTAAGCGTGTTTTATTTGCACACAGTCCACCGCTGGACTGTGTGTCTAACCCGAGATATATCTTGATTTTAATTAAACATATATACTACTGAAACTTCATCTTCTTCGTTAATCTTAACCAGAATCGGTGTCTGACTGGTTCAACGATTTTAATCAAGTTCTTTTAGTGTGTTGCGATTAATTGTATGTGAGATTAATAAAAAGAACGAGAGATTAAGTGTAAGGTATACCGAACTGGATTCCTCTGTTTCGCCGGCGAAACTCCGGTGACAGCAGGTGATTCCGGCGACGTGTGTCTTGCGGCAGAAGGTCTTCAACGAGCTTGAGATGAATGTGGGTGGCTTCGCTATGAGCTCTGGGGGTTCAGTAAGGCACAGAGGTGAATGGGTCGGTTTTCCGGCGAGTTGTAGAAATTTCCGGCGAGGGAAATTATGTCGGGAAAAAGTGTGATTGTGAGCGAAAAAGCTAGCAGAGGTTTGAGGGGGTATTTATTGGGCAGAACATTGACGAATTTAGTCCGATTTCCATCTTGATTCGTCGGTTAAAGATTTTCAGGCGGTTATAGCTTGTGTCGCGGACTGGACATCAGATATAACCGATGTTGAGGTTTAATGTTTACGTTAAGTCATAGATAACCGACGACGTTTGACGAAATCGTCGGATTTTCCGGCGTCAACGAATTTGGGCGCATCAGTTGACTGGGTTTTGATTTTTGTTTCATTATTTGAATTAATTGTCTGGTTATATTACTAAAAAGTACAAGTGGCGGAGTGGTTGAGCGTGTGTGTTAAGTCATTGTTGAATCCGGTTGACTGACCCGGGTTCGATACCCGGCAGCAACCTTTTATTTTTAAACCACTATTTTTAATACTTTTTCAAATATAAATTATATATTCCAATATACTTATTAATTATGTATCGTTTAAAATTAATTTGGGAATTAAATACGCCATGAAATTTTTAATTGATTGTTCGGTTAATAAACGGAGCGGGTTTGGTAAATCCGGTTTTTGACGGATGTTACAGTATCCCCTGCTTTTTAGAAATTTCGTCCCGAAATTTAAGTAGTGACATATTTGTCTAAAAAGGATGGTGTTTAGTTTGACAGTTACATACTTTGAAAAAACGTAAGAGTTTAAATTTTGTTTGAGGCGGTAACGTCCCTTGTAAGGGTTAAGTACCCTGTTACAGGAATCGCTTTTTGTTGCTTACGGCAAAATATTTATAAGCAGAGTTGATTCACTAAATATGATTTCATGCGTAAGAGTTTTGATATGTTTGGAAAGATAGGGTTATATCCTAAAACAAAATTTCTAATACTACAACCTACATGGAACTTTTCTCATAACCGTCTAACAACGCCTCTGATCCTTTGACAAGAATACTTATATATAGGAAGTACCAGCGGCGTATCCACCATATTCTTGTCAAATTTTCATTGGTTTTATTAGTAAGTTATGATTGGTTCTATGATGTGACTCTAAACATAAATAAATGCCACAACCAATGTACCAAGAAATTACTAAATCCTACATAGAACTTCTCATAACCGCCTATCAATGCCTCTGATCCTTAGACAACAATACTTATATATAGGAAGTACCAGCGGCGTATCCACCATATTCTTGTCAAATTTTCATTGGTTTTATCAGTAAGTTATGATTGGTTCTATGATATAACTCTAGAACATAAATAAACACAACAACCAATATTTGAGTCCACATTCTGATAGCATACATGTTTGAATGGTGACAGTTCCTCTCTCGTTTGTTATGATGGAGAGGTTAGTTTATGTAGAAATAGAACACAATCCAATTTCTTTAAATGGCGAGATGATATGAATGTAACACAAATTTCAACCAAGACAATACTAAATCCTACATGGAACTTCTCATAACCGCCTGATAATGCCTCTGATCCTTTGGCAAGAATACTTATATATAGGAAGTACCAGCGGCGTATCCACCATATTCTTGTCAAATTTTCGTTGGTTTTATCCGCAAGTTATGATTAGTTACCAAGAAATTACTAAATCCTACATAGAACTTCTCATAACCGCCTGACAATGCCTCTGATCCTTTGACAAGAATACTTATATATAGGAAGTACCAGCGGCGTATCCACCATATTCTTGTCAAATTTTCATTGGTTTTATCAGTGAGTTATGATTGGTTCTATGATGTAACTCTAGAACATAAATAAACACAACAACCAATATTTGAGTCCACATTCTGATAGCATACATGTTTGAATGATGACAACACCTCTCTCGTTTGTTGTGATGGAGAGGTTAGTCATTGTGGAAGTGAGACATAGCTCAACTTCTTTAAATGATGAAATTGAATACGCTGAAATGTATGATGAACAAACTTCGACCAAAACATACTAAATCCTACATGGAACCTCTCATAACCGCCTGATAATGCCTCCGATCCTTTGACAAGAATACTTATATATAGGAAGTACCAGCGGCGTATCCACCATATTCTTGTCAAATTTTCAATGACTTTATCCACAAGTTATGATTAGTTCTATGTGACTCTACAACAAACACAACAACCAAAAGATCGTATTGCACGTACTGAAAATGAAAAATGTCTGTGCGATCAAGGCTCAATCAAACGGAGCCGATCGTATTGCATGTACTGAAAATGAAAAATGTCTGTGCGATCAAGGCTCAATCAAACGGAGCCGATCGTATTGCATGTACTGAAAATAATAAATTTAATCTAAACAATAATCACACAAACAGTTTATACATGGAACCTCTCATAACCGCCTGATAATGCCTCTGATCCTTTGACAAGAATACTTATATATAGGAAGTACCAGCGGCGTATCCACCATATTCTTGTCAAATTCTCATTGGCTTTATCCTTAAGTTATGATTGGTTCTATGTGATTCTAAAACATAAAGAAAAACATAAAACTAAACGATTGGAGTTGAATCTTGATTTTCGGTGAAGAGGACTAGTTGGGTGGTTTCGTTTGGGCCGTCATTATCTTCGATAGGATTAGCGTTGATGTTGAAAACTCTTCCTCTTGCTGGTGGCCTAGTGATTGGGTTTTCTTGATTTACTTGGTTAACTGGGTTTGATTGAGCTTGAGCGTTTATGATGTTAACCAATCGAGGGCACGTGTTTCTAAAGTGGGTAGGGTCACCACAATTGAAACAAGCTCGAACATAAGGTAACATGGGGTATTGAGGTTGTTGATATGTTTGGATCATATTTTGAGTAGGGGATGTGGTTAGGTTTTGAGGGGTGCGCAAACCTTGCTCAAATGACCATAGCGTCCACAATTTGCACATAGTCGACAAGGTAAGGTAAGGGGATGGTGATAAAAACAGGTGTTACATCGAGGGTGAGGTCCAAGATATGGTTTCTTATTTGGGTAAGTTGAGTTGGGTGCTACATGAGTGATTGGGATAGCTTGGATGGGTATGGCGTGTGAAATTGGTTGATTACGTTGGATAGTAGCGAAAAGTTGCCCGTCTCTTTTTCTCTTAGAAATGGGTTGAGAAGGGGATTTGGTTTGGGTGGAGTTTGAAGTTTCAGTCGATGCCTTATCCTTCTTCTTCTCCTCCTTGAAGTCTCGGATTCGGTTTTCGGTTAGCTCTGTAGCTAGCTCCATTGCTGCTTCCAAAGTTGCAGGCGTGGTACTTATTACAGAGTCTTGAATATTTGACGGAAGACCTCGAATGTAGTGCTCGATCAAACGGTAGAGGGGAGTGAATAAGTTGGGAACCATTTGATTTAACTCGAGGAATCTTTTGTTGTATGTGGTGTGGTCTCCTTCCTTTTGCTTCAACGAATAGAACTCATCTTCTAATTTCTTGATTTTGCTCCTTGGGTAAAACCGTCTTGTCATGATTTCCTTCAACTCTTCCCAAGTCAAAGTCATAGCATCGTTAACGCCTCGTTTGGCCTTCTCTGTATTCCACCAAGTAAGTGCTATTCCATATAAACGACCGGTAGCATATCACACTTTGCGATCATCGGGGCAATCGCAATTTAGAAAAGTGTTTCTCCATTTCTTCAAACCAATAGAGGAGAGCGGTGACACCTTCAGACCCTTCGTACTTTGGAGGGTCGCATGATTTGAAATGCTTGTAGGTGCATTTAGTGGTATTTGGGGGAGGGTTGATAACGTTTTGATCTTCTTGGTTGACAGGATTAGCGGTAAGTGCTTGTTGGACTTGGATTACAATGTTGGGTATTACGGTAGCCATTTGTTGAGCGATTAGGGCAGCCATGCGCTCGCGGGCTTTTCCTGCTCTCATCTTCCTACGGGCGAGGCTAGAAGACATCTACAAGGAATACATATCAAGAGTATGAGTTGGATGTTTTTGGGATCATGTGTCGTATTTAGGAATGAACATTCATAAAATAAATATAGAAAAATAAATCTACTACATCCATAGGATGTCTTGGGCTTTGCTCGTCATTAGGCCTTGCATGCCGCCATACTTCACCTTCGTAATCATGTGGGCCCCCATGAATACCGGGTTTTTCATATGGTTCGCATGTGTTTGCCTGGTTACGTACACTAAAACCCGGAGAAAATCGAGAAATATGTATATAACGTATGATATTCGGAATGTGTCAAGGTGTGGACACGGTGACACCTCAAAGTAGGTTAGTTCGAACGACGTTTGGTGTGGCATGCTTTGCCCTAATAGGTCCTTCGTACTCTCATCGTTAGTCCCCAGGTAGGCAAACTGGTCCGTTATATTGGATTTATACGAATGCCAACCTAGACAGGACGTTTCGACTACCGGTGCCCGTCGCAGAACTCACTTTGATGGGATTTGAAAATTGCGACAAAATCTTTGAATAACATAAGTATGAAGATGATTTGAATATATGAACATTGAAATATGTATGATGAATGTGTATGTAAGTATGTATGTTTGACTGTAAGTATAAACAAATATGAAACAAATAAACATCCTAAGTTTGTATGTAACCACCTAAACAATTAAAATTTGGGCAACTATAGTATAGGCTCTAAGGGCCTATTAACCTATCCTATATCCCTATAGTCATGGCTCTGATACCAATCTGTCACAACCCGACCCGCAGCGGAAAAGGTGATCGGGGCATAATTGGGTTATCATCAAAGCTCATGACATTTATTATAACGTTTCATATTCATTAATACATTTTAGTGGGAAATATATAATCATAATTACATCATGTCCTAAACATCAATCTAGGCTTCATTGTTTTCTTCTAAGGCATTTCCTATGTTTTCCTTGCTTCATCCTGTTCACCTGTATCATGTGTAAAAATGGTTTTTGGATCAACAAAAAGTTGGCGAGTGAATCCTATGAAAAACATTTGAACAAGTTTATTTAATTGATTATAAAATAAAGTGCACAGCCACACATGAGTAAAAATAGATGTAAACTTATTCATCAATCAATTAATATTAAATAATGCATACATGAACAATAATGGATCGTTCCGAGGCACGCGTTGCTCAACTCGTCTCTCACGAGGAACTGATGGGCCTAATGAATGATTTGCATATACTTGACAATATGAAATACATAACTACAAACAATATAAACTAAATAATACACACACGAACAATAATGGATTTGTTTTGAGGCACGCGTTGCTCAACTCGTCTCCCACAAGGAACTGATGGGCATAATGAATGAATTGCATATAAATTGACAATATGAAATACATAACTACAAACAATGTATACAATCTAAGTTTAGATCACAATATGGTATGGAACAAGTTTAAATAAACGAGTTAATTTTGGTGACACATGACACACCCCAAAACATGTAATTAAAAAGGGGAGTTGTAAGATTCACTCACAGTGGGTGCGTTCGGTTGATGATGTTGAATACGCACGAAGTTGGATTTAACCACGAGTGAAACTAACCTAGATAATAACATAATGGTTTGGTAAATAAGCGGATTTTATTAATCAATTTTAGTAGGATGATTGGATATATTTTTGTGAGTTTAAGGCTATTTTCTAACCTTAAAAATGTTATTTTTAAGTATTTTTAATTGATTTTTAATTAAAATAAATAAATAAAAATAATAAAAAATGTTGACTTTTTGCGACCGTTGACCGTTGACCGTTGACTTGTTGACCGGTCAGACTGTGTAATTGTGTGCGCCGGGTGAGGCTCGAACCCGAGACCTCCCGTTCGCGTGCACGCAGCTCTACCAACTGAGCTACGTGTCTAACCTGAAATATTTCTATTTTTAATTATATTTATATACTAATAGAATTAAACCGAAAATCATTTATTTTTAAAAACGATTTTTAATGTATCGAACCGGTGTTCTCCACAGGTCTCGAACCCGGGACCTGTGGTTTAGGTTAACACACAGTCCACCGCTGGACTGTGTGTCTAACTTGGTAAATACTCTGATTTTTATTATACTTATATACAAACTAAATAATTTCATTTCTGTTTTATATAAAAAGTTTGATAATTGCCCGAACCGGTGCGGTAGTCCGGACTCGAACTCGTGACGTGTGATTAAACGTTCACACAGTCCACCACTAGACTGTGTGTCTATCTTGGTTATTATTCCGGTTTTTATTAAACTTAACATCTATAAGCAGTGACTCCGGTTCAGTTAAAAAAAGGAACATTTTTATTAAGGCGAGTGTGCGTGGGACAAGATTCGAACTCGAGACGTAAGCGTGTTTTATTTGCACACAGTCCACCGCTGGACTGTGTGTCTAACCCGAGATATATCTTGATTTTAATTAAACATATATACTACTGAAACTTCATCTTCTTCGTTAATCTTAACCAGAATCGGTGTCTGACTGGTTCAACGATTTTAATCAAGTTCTTTTAGTGTGTTGCGATTAATTGTATGTGAGATTAATAAAAAGAACGAGAGATTAAGTGTAAGGTATACCGAACTGGATTCCTCTGTTTCGCCGGCGAAACTCCGGTGACAGCAGGTGATTCCGGCGACGTGTGTCTTGCGGCAGAGGGTCTTCAACGAGCTTGAGATGAATGTGGGTGGCTTCGGTATGAGCTCTGGGGGTTAAGTAAGGCACAAAGGTGAATGGGTCGGTTTTCCGGCGAGTTGTAGAAATTTCCGGCGAGGGAAATTATGTCGGGAAAAAGTGTGATTGTGAGCGAAAAAGCTAGCAGAGGTTTGAGGGGGTATTTATAGGGCAGAACATTGACGAATTTAGTCCGATTTCCGTCTTGATTCGTCGGTTAAAGATTTTCCGGCGGTTATAGCTTGTGTCGCGGACTGGACATCAGTTATAACCGATGTTGAGGTTTAATGTTTACGTTAAGTCATAGATAACCGACGACGTTTGACGAAATCGTCGAATTTTCCGGCGTCAACGAATTTGGGCGCGTCAGTTGACTGGGTTTTGATTTTTGTTTCATTATTTGAATTAATTGTCTGGTTATATTACTAAAAAGTACAAGTGGCGGAGTGGTTGAGCGTGTGTGTTAAGTCATTGTTGAATCCGGTTGACTGACCTGTCACACCCCGACCCGCAGCGGAAAAGGTGATCGGGGCATAATTGGGTTATCATCAAAGCTCATGACATTTATTATATGTTTCATATTCATTAATACAATTTAATGGAAATTTACAATAATTGATACAACATGTTCTAACTATCAGTTTAAGCTTCTTGGTTCTCTTCTAAGGCATATCCTATGTTTTCCTTGCTTCAACCTGTTCACCTGTATCATGTGTAAAAAGGTTTTTGGATCAACATAATGTTGGCGAGTGAATCCTATGGAAAAACATTTGAACAGGTTTATCCAATTGATTATAAATAATGTGCATACCACATATGAGTAAATGTAGATGTAAATTTATTCACACAACACATAATATTGATTATTGAACACACATACACTAAATGATTGTTTTGAGGCACGCGTTGTTCGACTCGTCTCCCACGAGGAACTGATGGGCCTAATGAATGAGTTTTGAGGCACGCGTTGTTCCACGAACTGATGGGCTTAATGAATGAGTTTTGAGGCACGCGTTGTTCTTACGAACTGATGGGCCTAATGAATGAGTTTTGAGGCACGCGTTGTTCTTACGAACTGATGGGCCTAATGAATGAGTTTTAAGGCACGCGTTGTTCAACGAACTGATGGGCCTAATGAATGAGTTTTGAGGCACGCGTTGTTCTTACGAACTGATGGGCCTAATGAATGAGTTTTAAGGCACGCGTTGTTCAACTCGTCTCCCACGAGGAACTGATGGGCCTAAATAATTTGCATACAACTTTGACAATATGTAATTAGATTTTAAACAGAAATCCCTTATTTTTAAAAACGAATTAAATCCAGTGAAACGGTGCGCTCCACAGGTCTCGAACCCGGGACCTGTGGGTTAGCGTACACACAGTCCACCGCTGGACTGTGTGTCTCACTTGGTTATAAACTCGGTTATCAATATGCTTAACATATATCTAAAACAATCCGGTTCAGTTTTGCGGAAAAAGGAATTTTTATTAAGGCAGCGTGTGAGGGACAATACTCGAACTCGAGACCATAGCGTTAAAAGTGCACACAGTCCACCGCTGGACTGTGTGTCTAACCCGGTAAATAACTGTATTTTAATTATACTTAACTATTACCGAAACTTCGTCTTCTTCACTGGTTTTCACCGGAAGTGACGACTGACTGATTCGAAGTATTGATTCAGGTTTCTTTAGTGTTGTATGATCAATTACAGACGAGATAAAAGTATAAAGGAAAGGAATTAGGCGTGAAAAGTACCGACTCGTTCTCCTCTGTTTTCCGGCAGAACTCCGGTGACAGGCAATCTTTTTCCGGCGACGAGTGTCTTGCAGCAGAGAGTCTTCCGAAAGCTTACAAAGGGTGTGGGTGACTTTGGTAAAAGTTTAGGGGGTTCAGTAAAGCTCAGAGATTAACGATACGGTTTTCCGGCGACGTATAAAATATTTCCGGCGAGTGAGTTTTCGCCGAGAAAGGGTGCGATTTGAGTGTGAAAGATTTCTGGTGAGTTGTGGGTGAATTTATAGGGTAGTATCGAGATGAATGGGGTCTGAATTCGGTCTTAATTCAAAGTCAGCCGTTCTCCGGCGGTTATGGCTGATGTCGCGGGTTCAGACGTCGGTTATAACCGTTGTGAGAGTTAAGACTTCGGTTATTTTGAGCGGAAACGTAATTAAACGGCGAAGTCGTCGGGATTTCCGACGACTGCTATTTGGGCGGAAATTGATTGAATTTAACTTTCGGGCTTGAATATTTGAATTAATTGTTTCCTGTTATTAACATAAAATCAAAGTGGCGGAGTGGTTGGTCGGCTGAGTGATAAGTGTTTGTTTGAACCGGTTACAGACCCGAGTTCGAAACCCGGCATGAGTAAAATATTTTTATTTTGTGATTTTTAACAGTTTTTCAAAAACTAATTATATATCCCCGCATAATAATTGATTATGTATCGTTTAAAATTATTTTGGGCATTTAATTCGCAACGAAAATTTTAACTGACTGTTCGGTTGATAAACGGAGCGGGTTTGGTAAATCCGTTTTTGACGGATGTTACAGTATCCCCTGCTTTTTTAGAAATTTCGTCCCGAAATTTAAATAGTGATATATTTGACTAAAAGAATGATGGTGTTTAGTTTGACAGTCTCATACTTAGAAGAAATAAGGGTTTAGGTTTTTTTTTTTTTTTGAGGCGGTAACGTTCCTTGTAAGGGTTAAGTATCCTAATACAGGAATCGCTTTTTGTTGCCTACTGTATAAGTATTGTTAAGCAGAAATGATTCGCTAAAATGATATCATGAATAAGAGTTTAGATATGTTTGGAAAAGTATGGTTATATCCTAAGGCAAAACTTCCAATACTACAATCTACACAAATAACCACAACAACTAATAATTGAATCCACATTCTGATAGTATATATGTTTGAATGGTGATGGTTCCTCTCTCGTTTGTTATGATGGAGAGGTTAGTTTATGTAGAAATGGAGCACAATCCAATTTCTTTAAATAGTGAGATGATGTAAATGTAACACAAATTTCAACCAAGGCAAAACTAAATCCTACATGGAACTTCTCATAACCGCCTGATAACGCCTCTGATCCTTTGGCAAGAATACTTATATATAGGAAGTACCAGTGGCGTATCCACCATATTCTTGTCAGATTTTCATTGGTTTTATCAGTGAATTATGATTAGTCCTATAACTCTACAACCAATACATCAAACATAAAAATACTGAAATGAAATATATCTGTGCGATCAAGGCTCAATCAAACGGAGCCGATCGTATTGTATGTACTGAAATTGAAATGTCTGTGCGCTCAAGGCTCAATCAAACGGAGCCGAACGTACTGAATGTATTGAAAATGAAATTGTCTGTGTGCTCAAGGCTCAATCAAACGGAGCCGAGCTTATTGCATGTATTGAAAATGAATAACTTAATCACACAGACAACCTATGCATGGAACCTCTCATAACCGCCTGATAATGCCTCCGATCATTTGACAAGAATACTTATATATAGGAAGTACCAGCGGCGTATCCACCATATTCTTGTCAAATTCTCATTGACTTTATCCGCAAGTTATGATTAGTTCTATGCGACTCTACAACATAAACAAACACAACAACCAGCGCTTGAGTCTTAATTCTGATAGTATCCGTGTTTGAGAAAACCTCTCTCGTTTAATATGATGGAGAGGTTAGTCTATGTAGAAGTGAGACACAACTCAACTTCCTTAAATGATGAAACTGAGATATGTCGTGAAGTATGATGATATGAATATTAAATCAATGAGTATAAAACAAACTGAACTAGTAATTTGCATTAAAATTCTTGGATAAAATTCCAATTGAGATACGTGAAAATTAAGATAACATAAAGAAAAACATAAAAACTAAGTGGTTGGAGTTGAATCTTGATTCTTGGTGAGAGAAGGCTAGTTAAGTGGTTGGTTTGGACCGTTAATATCTTCAACAGGATTGGTGTTGATGTTATAAACTCTTCCTCTTGTTGGCGGTGGAGCTGAGTTTGCTTGGTTTGCTTGGTTAACTGGGTTTGCTTGAGCTTGGGCGTTTATGATGTTAACCAAACGAGGGCACGTGTTTCTAAAATGGGTAGGGTCGCCACAATTGAAACAAGCTCGAACATATGGGTACATGGGGTATTGAGGTTGTTGATATGTTTGGATCATGGGTTGAGTAGGGGTTGAGGTTTGGTTTTGAGCGGTGCGGCAAGCTTTGCTCAAATGACCGTAGCGTCCACAATTCGCACATAGTCAACAGGGTAAAGTAGATGGATGGTGATAGAAACAGGTGTTGCATTGAGGGTGAGGTCCAATGTAAGGTTTCTTATTTGGGTAAGTTGAGTTGGGTGCTACTTGCGCGTTTGGGATAGTTTGAGGAGGTACAACTTGTGAAGCTGGTTGGTTGCGTTGGGTGACGGCGAAAATTTGCCCATCTCGTTTTCTCTTAGAAATAGGTGGTGTAAAGAGTTCGGTTCGGGTGGAGTTTGAGGTTTCGGTTGATGCTTTAACCTTCTTCTTCTCCTCTTTGAAATCTTTGTTTCAGATTCAGTTCTCAGTGAGCGCGGTTGCTAGCTCCATTGCTGCTTCCAAAGTTGCAGGCGAGGTACTTATTACAGAGTCTTGAATCCTTGATGGAAGACCACGAATGTAGTGCTCGATCAAACGGTAGAGGGGAGTAAACAAATTGGGAACCATTGATTTAACTCAAGGAATCTCTTGTTGTATGTGGTGTGGTCGCCTTCCTTTTGTTTCAAAGCATGGAACTCATCCTCCAATTTCTTGATTTCGCTTCTTGGGCAAAACCGTCTTGTCATGATTCCCTTCAATTCTTCCCAAGTCAAGGTCATAATTTCTTCAACACCTCGTTTGGTCTTCTCTGTATTCCACCATGTGAGTGCTGTTCCAAGTAAACGACCGGTGGCATAACGCACTTTGCGATCATCGGGGCAATCGCAATTTAGAAAAGTGTTCTCCATTTCTTCGAACCAGTGGAGGAGAGCGGTGACACCTTCAGTACCTTCGTATTTTGGAGGATCGCAGGATTTGAAATGTTTGTAGGTGCATTTAGTGACTGAAGGATTGATAGTGTTTTGATCTTCTTGTTGGGTTGGGTTAACGGAATTAGCGGTAAGGGCTTGTTGAACTTGAACTACGATATTGGGTATTACGGTCGCCATTTGCTGAGCGATTTGGGTAGCCATGCGTTCACGGGCTTTTCCTGCTCTCATTTTCCTAAGTGCGAGGCTAGAAGACATCTACAAGGAATACATATCAAGAGTATGAGTTGGATGCCTTTGGGATCGTGGGTCGTGTTTGGGATTGAACGTTCATAAAATAAATATAGAAAAATAAATCTACTACATCCATAGGATGTCTTGGGCTTTGCTCGAATTTGGGCCTTGCATGCCGCCATACTTCACCTTCGTAATCATGTGGGCCCCCATGATTACCGGGTTTTTCATATGGTTCGCATGTGTTAGCCTGGTTACGTACACTAAAACCCGGAGAAAATCGAGAAATATGTAACGTATGATATTCGGAATGTGCCCAGGCATGGACACGGTGACATCTCAAAGTGAGGTTAGTTCGAACAACGTTTGGTGTGGCATGCTTTGGCCTAATAGGTCCGTCGTACTCTCATCGTTAGTCCCCAGGTAGGCAAACTGGTCCGTTGTTTTGGATTTATACGAATGCCAACCTAGACAGGACGTCCCGACTACCGGTACTTGTACCCTTCCGGTTACTGCATGCCCGTCGCAGAACTTACTTTGATGGGATTTGAAAATTGCAACAAAATCCTTGAATAATGAGAGTATGAAAATGAATTGAATATATGAACATTGATATATGTATAACGAATACGTATATAAGCATGTATGTTTGACTGTAATATGAAACAAATAAATATCACAAGTTTGTATGTAACCACCTAATCAATTAAAATTTAGGCAGACTATAGTATAGTCTCTAAGGGTCTAATAACCTATCCTATATCCCTAAACCTGGCTCTGATACCAATCTGTCACACCCCGACCCGCAGCGGAAAAGGTGATCGGGGCATAATTGGGTTATCATCAAAGCTCATGACATTTATTATATGTTTCATATTCATTAATACAATTTAATGGAAATTTACAGTAATTGATACAACATGTTCTAACTATCAGTCTAAGCTTCTTGGTTCTCTTCTAAGGCATATCCTATATTTTCCTTGCTTCAACCTGTTCACCTGTATCATGTGTAAAAAGGTTTTTGGATCAACATAATGTTGGCTAGTGAATCCTATGGAAAAACATTTGAACAGGTTTATCCAATTGATTATAAATAATGTGCATACCACATATGAGTAAATGTAGATGTAAATTTATTCACACAACACATAATATTGATTATTGAACACACATACACTAAATGATTGTTTTGAGGCACGCATTGTTCGACTCGTCTCCCACGAGGAACTGATGGGCCTAATGAATGAGTTTTGAGGCACGCGTTGTTCCACGAACTGATGGGCCTAATGAATGAGTTTTGAGGCACGCGTTGTTCTTACGAACTGATGGGCCTAATGAATGAGTTTTAAGGCACGCGTTGTTCAACGAACTGATGGGCCTAATGAATGAGTTTTGAGGCACGCGTTGTTCTTACGAACTGATGGGCCTAATGAATGAGTTTTAAGGCACGCGTTGTTCAACTCGTCTCCCACGAGGAACTGATGGGCCTAAATAATTTGCATACAACTTTGACAATATGTAATACATCACAAACAACAATAGTTACATTCTAGTTTAAATCATATAATGGTATAGCACGAGTTTGCATAAGAAAATTAGTTTAAGCGACACATGATACACCCCAAAACATGAATAAAAAGGGGAGTTTGTAAGAATTCACTCACATTGGGTGCGTTCGGTTGATGAGGTTGAATGCACGCGAAATGGTTTTAACCGCGAGTGAAATTAACCTAGATAAATAGCATTTTGGTTCGGTAAGTAACGGATTGTATTAATCTATTTTAGTAGGATTGTTGGGTGTATTTTTGTGAGTTTGAGGCTATTTTCTAACCTTAAAAATGTTATTCTTATGTATTTTTAATTGATTTTTAATTAAAATAATTAAATAAAAATAATAAAAAAATATTTGATTGTTGCTACAGTTGACTTTGACCGTTGACTTTGACTGACCGTTGACCGGTTCGAAGGCATATTGTTGTGCGCCGGGTGAGGCTCGAACCCGAGACCTCCCGTACGCGTGCACGCAGCTCTACCAACTGAGCTACGTGTCTAACCCGTCATATATCCGATTTTAATTATATATATATATATTAATTAGATTTTAAACAGAAATCCCTTATTTTTAAAAACGAATTAAATCCAGCGAAACGGTGCGCTCCACAGGTCTCGAACCGGGACCTGTGGGTTAGCGTACACACAGTCCACCGCTGGACTGTGTGTCTCACTTGGTTATAAACTCGGTTATCAATATGCTTAACATATATCTAAAACAATCCGGTTCAGTTTTGCGGAAAAAGGAATTTTTATTAAGGCAGCGTGTGAGGGACAATACTCGAACTCGAGACCATAGCGTTAAAAGTGCACACAGTCCACCGCTGGACTGTGTGTCTAACCCGGTAAATAACTGGATTTTAATTATACTTAACTATTACCGAAACTTCGTCTTCTTCACTGGTTTTCACCGGAAGTAACGACTGACTGATTCGAAGTATTGATTCAGGTTTCTTTAGTGTTGTATGATCAATTACAGACGAGATAAAAGTAAAAAGGAAAGGAATTAGGCGTGAAAAGTACCGACTCGTTCTCCTCTGTTTTCCGGCAGAACTCTGGCGACAGGCAATCTTTTTCCGGCGACGAGTGTCTTGCAGCAGAGAGTCTTCCGAAAGCTTACAAAGGGTGTGGGTGACTTTGGTAAAAGTTTAGGGGGTTCAGTAAAGCTCAGAGATTAACGATACGGTTTTCCGGCGACGTATAAAATATTTCCGGCGAGTGAGTTTTCGCCGAGAAAGGGTGCGATTTGAGTGTGAAAGATTTCTGGGGAGTTGTGGGTGAATTTATAGGGTAGTATCGAGATGAATGGGGTCTGAATTCGGTCTTAATTCGAAGTCAGCCGTTCTCCGGCGGTTATAGCTGATGTCGCGGGTTCAGACGTCGGTTATAACCGTTGTGAGAGTTAAGACTTCGGTTATTTTGAGCGGAAACGTAATTAAACGGCGAAGTCGTCGGGATTTCCGACGACTGCTATTTGGGCGGAAATTGATTGAATTTAACTTTCGGGCTTGAATATTTGAATTAATTGTTTCCTGTTATTAACATAAAATCAAAGTGGCGGAGTGGTTGGTCGGCTGAGTGATAAGTGTTTGTTTGAACCGGTTACAGACCCGAGTTCGAAACCCGGCATGAGTAAAATATTTTTATTTTGCGATTTTTAACAGTTTTTCAAAAACTAATTATATATCCCCGCATAATAATTGATTACGTATCGTTTAAAATTATTTTGGGCATTTAATTCGCAACGAAAATTTTAACTGACTGTTCGGTTGATAAACGGAGCGGGTTTGGTAAATCCGTTAAGTCATAGATAACCGACGACGTTTGACGAAATCGTCGAATTTTCCGGCGTCAACGAATTTGGGCGCGTCAGTTGACTGGGTTTTGATTTTTGTTTCATTATTTGAATTAATTGTCTGGTTATATTACTAAAAAGTACAAGTGGCGGAGTGGTTGAGCGTGTGTGTTAAGTCATTGTTGAATCCGGTTGACTGACCCGGGTTCGAAACCCGGCAGCAACCTTTTATTTTTAAACCACTATTTTTAATACTTTTTCAAATATAAATTATATATTCCAATATACTTATTAATTATGTATCGTTTAAAATTAATATGGGCATTAAATACGTCACAAAATTTTTAACTGATTGTTCGGTTAATAAACGGAGCGGGTTTGGTAAACCGGTTTTTGACGGATGTTACAGACCACGGGTTCCATGTGGACATCTTCCTGTATGGGAGGTGGTTGAGAGTGATGGGAAGGAGTATTAGTAAATGCAAACTGACTCCAATATTGGTCCCACTCATTAGGACCTTGATATGGCGATCCGGCATAGGAGTTGGAATCGCTCGAGATTTCAATAGGATGCGTGGTCGATCCTGACGGCGGCATCTCTGGGTCGGAGTCTTCGTCCATTGGGTTCGGTTGGTCCAACTGATTTTGGTCAGCTGGAGGCGTGTTAAAATAGTAATTCGGGTTATATTGTTCATGGTAAGAGTGTGAATGGGAATGATGGGAATGGTGAGAATGGTGTGATTGATAGGAGTGGTGAGAGTGGTAAGAATTTTGGGAATGTGGGTGCGAGTGTCTATGAGAGACATAGTGTGTCGCTGGTTGCCAAGGAGATGAATCTCCTGATGCTTGGTAGGAATCTGAGTTGTGAGGTTGTGAAGGGATGCGCCCTGATGGTCCTCCCCTCATTGAACCTTTTCCACTTCCACTTTGTCCTCTAAATCTTGGCGGCATTTTCCTGTTTAAAAATCAAATAAAACAATACTAATAACTTAATAATGAAATGAATAATCTTAGGTCAAAGCCTAGACTCGGAAGTCTAAGGAATGTGCTTGTGTAAGTTTGAGATAAAACATAAGAAGGCTAGTGTTTAATTCTCTCAAACGTTGGCTTTGATACCAACCTGTCACACCCCGAATTTCCAATCCAAACACCGGAGGGCCCGGGTATCGTGACGTAAGTTGATATCATCATAGTCAATTAAACACAGCACCCTGGAAGTCTTGGATTTAAATTACTATTACAAACCGAAATGTTCAAAGTACAAAATAATATACAGACGACTTGCAACGAAAGATCCATAGACGGATCGTAAAAATATACAAAAATGTATAACAGACTTTAGGGCAGATCTAAGGATTTGCAAGATCCTCTTATATCATTACCGAGCAGCTTCCAGCCTATTTCGTATTGTACCTGCAAGCTTAGTCTTTTGAAAATACGTCAGCTTTCGCTGGTAAATACACCCGACTGACTCATTTTGAAAACATTTTAAAAATTAGATTTAAGTGCACAGGACACAAATCTTTTATAACTTGGGAAAGTCAACTTTGTAACCTTGTTAACAGCTTTACATGTTTGTCAATACATTTGGGGCCCAGTACAGAGACCGAGACATGATTAACGTACACATCACTTATGAACCCACGAAGGAGTTATCCCCAACTTGTGGGTAAAAATAATTTTAGCATTCGCATCTGTCGGGTGTATGCCTACACCCCGTGCTTTGGTCGTGGCCATTATCTAATGTAATGAGCCAAGGATATCCAGGACACGGTCGTTAACCCCCAATGTTTAAGATATCAAACAAAACTGATTAAAACGGAATATGCGGATTTACTAGCCACAATCCGGCATTCGATTGATCCCATTTCCGACCAAGCGGTAATAATTTACCATAACCCAAGCCCGTATAGGGAAAATAAGTCAAGAGTATTTACCTGAGCTAGTCTTGATTTAAAAATGCAAGATTTATTATTTCAGCCGTACTCAAAATGAAATAAGTGCAGATAGCATTTACTGGAAGGCTCTAGTCTGGATTATGGCATAAGCTAACCAATTAGAATGCTAACGGTCTTTATTTAAGTCATAGACATAGACCGACTAGCTTTAAGTATCAAAATCGGTACGATACGCTAGCTTAAGCGATGACCGGATAGAATGTAGTTTAAACCCAACAAGTACTAAGACTTGTATAATATGGGTAAACAATTAACATTCTGGAATTTGAGATTAACATGATAAGGTTAAACCCGTTTCGGTTAATTTTCGTAAACTAGTTACATATATATAACCGTATGCATATAAGCGATATCGGGTAACCGGATGAGTCATGAACGAGTTCTATATGTCATTATACTTTAAATAAGTTGTAATATCAGTAGGATATCAACTTATTTGCCCGAAAAGGTTTTGAAACGAAATTATGGCTCATAAGGGCGTTTTGGTAATTATATGTCATATAAAATGTAACATCCGTCAAAAAACGGATTTACCAGACCCGCTCCGCTTATCAACCGAACAGTCAGTTAAAATTTTAGTTGCGAATTAAATGCCCAAAATAATTTTAAACGATCCGTAATCAAATATTATGCGGGGATATGTATTTAGTTTTTGAAAATCTGTCAAAAATATCAAAATAAAAATGTTTTACTTTTGCCGGGTTTCGAACTCGGGTCTGTACCGGGTCAAACCAAAGACTTATCTCTCAGCCAACAACCGCTCCGCCACTTTGTTTTCTGGTGAATAAAGGAATCACTTAATTCAAATATTGAAGTTCCGAAATCAATTTCTGTATTTTGCGCCCAAAATAACAGTCGTCGGAAATCCCGACGATTTCGCCGTTTATTTACGTTATCGCTCAATATAACCGAAGTCTTAACTATTACGACGGTTATAACCGACGTCTGAACCGCGACATCAGCCATAACCGCCGGAGTACGGTTGACTCCGAATTAAGACCGAATTCAGACCCCATTCAATCCCAATACTACCCTATAAATACAACCTCAACTCGCCAGAAGTCTTTCACACTCAAATCGCACCCTTTCTCGGCGAAAAATCACTCGCCGGAAGTATTTGATACATCGCCGGAAAACCGTATCATCAACCTTCGAGCTTACTGAACCCCCTAAACTTTCACCGAAGTCACCCACAACCTTTGCAAGCCTTCGGAAGACTCTCTGCTACAAGTTACTTGTCGCCGGAAAAAGTTTTCTTTCGCCGGAGTTCTGCCGGAAAACAGAGTAAAACCAGTCGGTACTTTTTACTCCTAATTCCTTTCCTTTTTACTTTTATCTCGTCTGTAATTGACCGTTAAACGCTAAAAGAGCATGAATTAACTTTTCGAACCAGTCCGTCGTCACTTCCGGTTAAAACCGGTGAAGAAGACGAAGTTCAGTAATGGTTAAGTATAATTTAAATCAAGATAATTACCGGGTTAGACACACAGTCCAGCGGTGGACTGTGTGCACTTTTAAAGCTAAGGTCACGAGTTCGAGTATTGTCCCTCACACGCCGCTTTGATAAAAATCCCTTTTTTTTCGCAAAACTGAACCGGAGTGTTTTCGGTATATGTTAAGTATATTGATATCTGAGTTTATAATCAAGTGTGACACACAGTCCAGCGGTGGAGTGTGTGTCCGCTAACCCACAGGTCCCGGGTTCGAGACCTGTGGAGCGCACCGATTCTGGAGATTTAATTCATTTTTAATAATAAAGGATTTCTGTTAAATCTAATTAATATATATATATAATTAAAATCGGATATATAACGGGTTAGACACGTAGCTCAGTTGGTAGAGCTGCGTGCACGCGTACGGGAGGTCTCGGGTTCGAGCCTCACCGAGCGCACAACAATATGCCTATAAACCGGTCAACCATAGTCAAAGTCAACGGTCAATGTGTACTGTAGCAAAAATAAAAATATTTTTTATTATTTTTATTTAATTATTTTAATTAAAAATCAATTATAAATACTTAAAAATAACATTTTTAAGGTTAGAAAATAGCCTCAAACTCACAAAAATACACCCAACAATCCTACTAAAATAGATTAATAAAACCCGTTTACTTACCAAACCGTAATGCGATTTATCTAGGTTTAATCTCACTTGTGGTTAAAACCACTTCGCGTGCAATCAACCTCATCAACCGAACGCACCCAATGTGAGTGAATTCTTACAAACTCCCCTTTTTATTCATGTTTTGGGGTGTATCATGTGTCGCTTAAATTAATTCTCTTATGCAAATTCGTGCCATACCATTATATGAACTAAATTAGAATGTAACTATTGTTTGGTTGTGAAGTATTACATATTGTCAAAGTTGTATGCAAATTATTCAGGCCCATCAGTTCCTCGTGGGAGACGAGAACAACGCGTGCCTTAAAACTCATACATTAGGCCCATCAGTTCCTCGTGGGAGACGAGAACAACGCGTGCCTCAAAACTCATTCATTAAGGCCCATCAGTTCGTAGGAACAACGCGTGCCTCAAAACTCATACATTAGGCCCATCAGTTCCTCGTGGGAGACGAGAACAACGCGTGCCTCAAAACTCATTCATTAAGGCCCATCAGTTCGTAAGAACAACGCGTGCCTCAAAAACTCATTCATTAGGCCCATCAGTTCCTCGTGGGAGACGAGTCGAACATCGCGTGCCTCAAAACAATCATTTGGTGTATGTGAGTTTAATATTCAATATTATGTGTTGTGTGAATAAATTTACATCTACATTTACTCATATGTGGTATGCACAGTATTTATAATCAATTGGATAAACTTGTTCAAATGTTTTTCCATAGGATTCACTCGCCAACATTATGTTGATCCAAAACCTTTTTACACATGATACAGGTGAACAGGTTGAAGCAAGGAAAACATAGGATATGCCTTAGAAGAGAACCAAGAAGCTTAGACAGATAGTTAGAATATGGTGTATCATTTATTTCCATTAAATTGTATTAATGAATATGAAACATATAATAAATGTCATGAGCTTTGATGATAACCCAATTATGCCCCGATCACCTTCTCCGCTGCGGGTCGGGGTGTGACAGATTGGTATCAGAGCCATGACTATAGGGATATAGGATAGGTTATTAGACCCTTAAAGCCTATACTATAGTCTGCCTAAATTTTAACTTGATTAGGTGGTTACATACAAACTTGTGATATTTATTTGTTTCATATTTGTTTACATTTCAGTCAAACATACATGCTCATATACATATTCATTATACATATATACATATTCATTATACATATATCGATGTTCATGTATTCAATTTATTTTCATACTCTCAATATCCAAAGATTTTGTGCAATTTTCAATTCTCATCAAAGTAAGTTCTGCGACGGGCATGTAGTCACTGGAAGGGTACAAGTACCGGTAGTCGGAACGTCCTGTCTAGGTTGGCATTCGTATAAATCCAAAATAACGGACCAGTTTGCCTACCTGGGGACTAACGATGAGAGTACGACGGACCTATTAGGCCAAAGCATGCCACACCAAACGTCGTTCGAACTAACCTCACTTTGAGATGTCACCGTGTCCATGCCTGGACACATTCCGAATATCACACGTTGTATACATATTTCTCGATTTTTCTCCGGGTTTTGTGTACGCAATCAGGCAGAAACCGTGCGAACCATATGAAAAACCGGTATTCATGGGGGCCCACATGATTACACAGGTAAAGTATGGCGGCACGACGGGCCTAACAGCGAGCAAAGCCCAAGACATCCTATGGATGTGGTAGATTTATTTTCTATATTTATTTTATGAACGTTCAATCCCAAACACGACCCACGATCCCAAAGGCATCCAACTCATACTCTTGACATGTATTCCTTGTAGATGTCTTCTAACCTCGCCCGTAGGAAGTTGAGAGCAGAAAAAGCCCGTGAACGCATGGCTACCCAAATCGCTCAGCAAATGGCTACCGTAATACCCAACATCGTAGTTCAAGTTCAACAAGCCCTTACCGCTAATTCCGTTAACCCAACCCAACAAGAGGATCAAAACACTGTCAACCTTTCAGTCACTAAATGCACCTACAAACATTTCAAATCCTGCGATCCTCCAAAATACGAAGGAACTGAAGGTGTCACCGCTCTCCTCCATTGGTTCGAAGAAATGGAGAACACTTTTCTAAATTGCGATTGCCCTGATGATCGCAAAGTGCGTTATGCTACCGGTCGTTTACTTGGAACAGCACTCACATGGTGGAATACAGAAAAGACCAAACGAGGTGTTGAAGAAACTATGACCTTGACTTGGGAAGAATTGAAGGGAATCATGACAAGACGGTTTTGTCCAAGAAGCGAAATCAAGAAATTGGAGGATGAGTTCCATGCTTTGAAACAAAAGGAAGGCGACCACACCACATACAACAAGAGATTCCTTGAGCTAAATCAAATGGTTCCCAACTTGTTCACTCCCCTCTACCGTTTGATCGAGCACTACATTCGTGGTCTTCCATCAAAGATTCAAGACCCTGTAATAAGCACCTCGCCTGCAACTTTGGAAGCAGCAATGGAGCTAGCAACCGCGCTCACCGAGAACCGAATCCGGAACAAAGATTTCAAAGAGGAGAAGAAGAAGGATAAAGCATCAACCGAAACCTCAAACCCCACCCGAACCGAATCCTTTACACCACCTACTTCTAAGAGAAAGCGTGATGGGCAAGTCTTCGCCGTCACCCAACGCAAACAACCAGCTTCACAAGTTGTACCTCCTCAAACTATCCCAAACGCTCAAGTAGCACCCAACTCAACTTACCCAAATAAGAAACCTTACATTGGACCTCACCCTCAATGCAACACCTGTTTCTATCACCATCCAACTACTTCACCCTGTCGACTATGTGCGAATTGTGGACGCTACGGTCATTTGAGCAAAGTTTGCCGCACCGCTCAAAACCAAACCTCAACCCCTACTCAACCCATGACCCAAACATATCAACAACCTCAATACCCCATGTACCCATATGTTCGAGCTTGTTTCAATTGTGGCGACCCTACCCATTTTAGAAACACGTGTCCTCGTTTGGTTAATATCATAAACGCCCAAGCTCAAGCAAACCCAGTTAACCAAGCAAATCAAGCAAACCCAGCTCCACCACCAGCAAGAGGAAGAGTTTATAACATCAACGCCAATCCTGTTGAAGATGTTAACGGTCCAAACCAACCACTTAACTAACTTTCTCTCACCAAGAATCAAGATTCAACTCCTATCGTTTAGTTTTATGTTTTTCTTTATCACATGTGTAGTAAGTATCATATATTATATATTATATATTGTTTTCAGTACATGCAATACGATCGGCTCCGTTTGGTTGAGCCTTGATCGGTCAGTTCAATTTACATTTCAATACATGCAATACGCTCGGCTCCGTTTGATTGAGCCTTGAGCACACAGATCAATTTACATTTCCAGTTCATGCAATACGTTCGGCTCCGTTTGATTGAGCCTTGAACGCACATACATTTTCATTATCAGTATCTTGTGGTTGTGGTGTTTGTTGTAGAGTCGCATAGAACTAATCATAACTGGCGGATGAAGTCAATGAAAATTTGACAAGAATATGGTGGATACGCCGCTGGTACTTCCTATATATAAGTATTCTTGTCAAATGATCGGAGGCATTATCAGGCAGTTATGAGAGGTTCCATGCATAGGCTGTTTGTTGTGATTAAGTTATTCATTTTCAATACATGCAATAAGCTCGGCTCCGTTTGATTGAGCCTTGAACACACAGACAATTCCATTCTCAATACATGCAATAAGCTCGGCTCCGTTTGATTGAGCCTTGAGCACACAGACAATTTCATTCTCAATACATACAATACGATCGGCTCCGTTTGATTGAGCCTTGATCGCACAGATATATATCATTTCAGTATTTTTATGTTTGTTGTATTGGTTGTAGAGTTATAGGACTAATCATAATTCACTGATAAAACCAATGAAAATTTGACAAGAATATGGTGGATACGCCGCTGGTACTTCCTATATATAAGTATTCTTGTCAAAGGATCAGAGGCGTTATCAGGCGGTTATGAGAAGTTCCATGTAGGATTTACTATTGCCTTGGTTGAAATTGTGTTACATTTATATCATCTCACTATTTAAAGAAATTGGATTGTGATCCATTTCTATATAGACTAACCTCTCCATCATAACAAACGAGAGAGGAACCATCACCATTCAAACATATATGCTATCAGAATGTGGATACAATTGTTAGTTGTTGTGTTTATTTGTGTAGATTGTAGAATTTCTGCTTTAGGATATAACCCTAAGCATATTCAAACTTTTATGCGTGATATCATTTTAGCGAATCATTCCTGCTTAACAATACTTATACAGTAGGCAACAAAAAGCGATTCCTGTATTAGGATACTTAACCTTTACAAGGAACGTTACCGCCTCAAACAAAAACTTAAACCCTTATTTCTTCTAAGTATGTAACTGTCAAAACTAAATACCATCATTCTTTTAGTCAATTATATCCCTGTTTAAATTTCGGGACGAAATTTCTAAAAGCAGGGGATACTGTAACATCCGTCAAAAAACGGATTTACCAGACCCGCTCCGCTTATCAAACGAACAGTCAGTTAAAATTTTAGTTGCGAATTAAATGCCCAAAATAATTTTAAACGATCCGTAATCAAATATTATGCGGGGATATGTATTTAGTTTTTGAAAATCTGTCAAAAATATCAAAATAAAAATGTTTTACTTTTGCCGGGTTTCGAACTCGGGTCTGTACCGGGTCAAACCAAAGACTTATCTCTCAGCCAACAACCGCTCCGCCACTTTGTTTTCTGGTGAATAAAGGAATCACTTAATTCAAATATTGAAGTTCCGAAATCAATTTCTGTATTTTGCGCCCAAAATAACAGTCGTCGGAAATCCCGACGATTTCGCCGTTTATTTACGTTATCGCTCAATATAACCGAAGTCTTAACTATTACGACGGTTATAACCGACGTCTGAACCGCGACATCAGCCATAACCGCCGGAGTACGGTTGACTCCGAATTAAGACCGAATTCAGACCCCATTCAATCCCAATACTACCCTATAAATACAACCTCAACTCGCCAGAAGTCTTTCACACTCAAATCGCACCCTTTCTCGGCGAAAAATCACTCGCCGGAAGTATTTGATACATCGCCGGAAAACCGTATCATCAACCTTCGAGCTTACTGAACCCCCTAAACTTTCACCGAAGTCACCCACAACCTTTGCAAGCCTTCGGAAGACTCTCTGCTACAAGTTACTTGTCGCCGGAAAAAGTTTTCTTTCGCCGGAGTTCTGCCGGAAAACAGAGTAAAACCAGTCGGTACTTTTTACTCCTAATTCCTTTCCTTTTTACTTTTATCTCGTCTGTAATTGACCGTTAAACGCTAAAAGAGCATGAATTAACTTTTCGAACCAGTCCGTCGTCACTTCCGGTTAAAACCGGTGAAGAAGACGAAGTTCAGTAATGGTTAAGTATAATTTAAATCAAGATAATTACCGGGTTAGAACACACAGTCCAGCGGTGGACTGTGTGCACTTTTAAAGCTAAGGTCACGAGTTCGAGTATTGTCCCTCACACGCCGCTTTGATAAAAATCCCTTTTTTTTCGCAAAACTGAACCGGAGTGTTTTCGGTATATGTTAAGTATATTGATATCTGAGTTTATAATCAAGTGTGACACACAGTCCAGCGGTGGAGTGTGTGTCCGCTAACCCACAGGTCCCGGGTTCGAGACCTGTGGAGCGCACCGATTCTGGAGATTTAATTCATTTTTAATAATAAAGGATTTCTGTTAAATCTAATTAATATATATATATAATTAAAATCGGATATATAACGGGTTAGACACGTAGCTCAGTTGGTAGAGCTGCGTGCACGCGTACGGGAGGTCTCGGGTTCGAGCCTCACCGAGCGCACAACAATATGCCTATAAACCGGTCAACCATAGTCAAAGTCAACGGTCAATGTGTACTGTAGCAAAAATAAAAATATTTTTTATTATTTTTATTTAATTATTTTAATTAAAAATCAATTATAAATACTTAAAAATAACATTTTTAAGGTTAGAAAATAGCCTCAAACTCACAAAAATACACCCAACAATCCTACTAAAATAGATTAATAAAACCCGTTTACTTACCAAACCGTAATGCGATTTATCTAGGTTTAATCTCACTTGTGGTTAAAACCACTTCGCGTGCAATCAACCTCATCAACCGAACGCACCCAATGTGAGTGAATTCTTACAAACTCCCCTTTTTATTCATGTTTTGGGGTGTATCATGTGTCGCTTAAATTAATTCTCTTATGCAAATTCGTGCCATACCATTATATGAACTAAATTAGAATGTAACTATTGTTTGGTTGTGAAGTATTACATATTGTCAAAGTTGTATGCAAATTATTCAGGCCCATCAGTTCCTCGTGGGAGACGAGAACAACGCGTGCCTTAAAACTCATACATTAGGCCCATCAGTTCCTCGTGGGAGACGAGAACAACGCGTGCCTCAAAACTCATTCATTAAGGCCCATCAGTTCGTAGGAACAACGCGTGCCTCAAAACTCATACATTAGGCCATCAGTTCCTCGTGGGAGACGAGAACAACGCGTGCCTCAAAACTCATTCATTAAGGCCCATCAGTTCGTAAGAACAACGCGTGCCTCAAAAACTCATTCATTAGGCCCATCAGTTCCTCGTGGGAGACGAGTCGAACATCGCGTGCCTCAAAACAATCATTTGGTGTATGTGAGTTTAATATTCAATATTATGTGTTGTGTGAATAAATTTACATCTACATTTACTCATATGTGGTATGCACAGTATTTATAATCAATTGGATAAACTTGTTCAAATGTTTTTCCATAGGATTCACTCGCCAACATTATGTTGATCCAAAACCTTTTTACACATGATACAGGTGAACAGGTTGAAGCAAGGAAAACATAGGATATGCCTTAGAAGAGAACCAAGAAGCTTAGACAGATAGTTAGAATATGGTGTATCATTTATTTCCATTAAATTGTATTAATGAATATGAAACATATAATAAATGTCATGAGCTTTGATGATAACCCAATTATGCCCCGATCACCTTCTCCGCTGCGGGTCGGGGTGTGACATAAAAGGAACTTGCGTGTATTCTGATGTTATGATCATAAACATTCTGGAAAAATACTTAATTTGTGATATAATATCAGTAAGATAGCACACATAAGTGTGGTTTATGGTTTAAGACCAAACTATGCACCGGAAGGGCATTTTGGTCATTTAAAAGTATAGTTTACGATATTATACTAAAATCAGTTTATGATTAGAATATTAACATCATAATATGTTAATTACATTAACATATCAGTAGATAATTTATTTGCAAGTCCATTGTTGATTAAAACCTTGTTTTATGTAAAAAGGGCATGTTAGTCAAATTTTGACATTTTACAGAACTTGTGCATAAACGCAGATTATGATTATGATCAAGTAATATAACCTTAGAGGGTTATGCTACATTACATTACGATCATAATGTGACCTTAATTCAGAAATTAACTAATCTAAGTCGGGTCAGAATCGAAAGTCAAAGCAGAAGTCAAACTTCACGAATTTCGGTTGCGAACCGACTCTAAGACTTAAATTGACGGATCGAACATGTTTCCACATGTTCTAATAATTATTACCAACTGTTTATGTGTCAAAAATATATTTATAACATGTATAAACTCAGATTATGATTTTTATGAAATCTGAACCGTTTGACTTTTTAAAACAATAACTTTGACCCGTCAATTGACCTAGTAAACGTGATCCTTAGGAGGTGCCATTTTAAGAGATTAACACCTACCTAATTATGATCACTTAGCCATGTTCATATTGAACAATGGCTGGACCATAATGGTCTTAACCGAAAGTCAAGGCATTTGTCGAAAATGCTTGACTTTTGGCTGTTTAAAGCCTATAAAAAGAAAAGAGCAAAGATGGAGCACTTACAAGTGATCCAAGGAAAACTTAGAACTCAAAGGGAAGCTCCCAAATGGTCAGGAACTTCCAAGAGTGTAATAGAGAGGAGAAGAAGTGAATGAGCAAGGAAATGAGTAAGCTTGAGTTGCTATTTATAGTGCAAGAAGGTGTTTGAAGATGGACCCAGGTGTTAGAGGTGTTCTAGGATCATCACAAGTGTCTTGCAAGGTGTCAAGAACTGCAAGAGTGTGGCAAATTGCAGGAGAGGTGGCATCTTGACAGAATTTTGGGTTTTGACACTTTTAGTCCCTCAATTTTAGTTTTGTGGATTGTCATGAATTGTCCCTTGACTGATATCCAATGACATAATGATACAACTTGGTCTATTCGTTCAACACAAGATGTATTGAAGAAGAGTACGAACAATCGAACGATAACGGGTGTCACACTAGGTGTTCTTATGACTTATAAGCGTTTACTAGCTTAAACGCGAAAGATACGAACACTTATGGTTTCATGGATTAAAATTATCCAACTATTAAAGTTAGAGGTTTGGTAAAAGAGCGGAATGCTTGAGGATGGTAAATAAAAATATATCATCTCAGCCGAGAGACGTTCGGGTCTTAAGGTGGCTTAGTAATATAAGAAATATGAAAATAAAGAAGTCTATGGGTCTCTGGGTAATTTTCTAAAAGTTTAAACAAGGAAAAACTTAAGGCTCTAGGAGCCCGCCGTTGGCTACGGTCGCCAGTCCATAGCTTATGGTCAATGATAAATTGTTCTAGGAGCTTCAAACCGTAGGCTACGGTTATCAACCGTAGGTTACGGTTAGTTTTGTGAATTTTTGAGATTTTTGAACATGTTTGGGTGACTAGCTTATGTACATGTGTTGGTATATTACCGAACACGAATTTTACGTGGTAATACATAATCCTTCCATTGTCCAACATTAGCTTATTTTCAGAATTAATCCCTCTCGTCCAACTAGTGGCTCATATGAGAGTTAGGATTTCGTAAAGGATCACTCAGAGGCTCAGTATAAGCATGTTGACCCTGATGTCACTCAGAGGCTGGGCATATTGACACTAATGGTCACTCAGAGGCCAAGTTTAAGCATCATGTTGAAACTAATGGTCACTCAGAGGCTAAGTTTATGCATGTTGACATCAGAAGGTCACTCAAAGACTTAGTTTAAGCATATTGACACCTTCAGTCCCTATTAGTCTTTAATAGACTTTATAAAGAAAATATATAACATGTGTCACTATATTATTTGACACGATTTACGAGGTGTTACATTAATATTTGAGTAGAATGATTTGGGATTAAAGATCACTTTGGACAACTTCCATCAGGTTCGACCATTGTTCGCAATTTGAGAGAAAATCGAATGTAAATCGACAAGTAACCACATCCAAATGCCTGCCATCTCTATATATTCCATTAAAAAAATATACGTTCGTGTTCTTTCTTCTCCGGATTAACGCCATTGTTGAATAGGGTAGCGCTGTGATGCTTGAGTTGGGCGTGCGGGGCTTAGTAGGACTAGTCCCGTTGAAATGTGTCGTAGCGATAACGTTCCGACCTCTTGAATCTTTGTTCCCCCGAAATATGTTGACCTCTTGAAGACTACCCTTTTTTCATGGCAAAGTTACCAAATTAGTAGTTGACCGGATTTTTTTCAAAATTCCGCAGAGAGGCGTCTTCGCTTTGCGATGCGTCTATGAATCTAACACTTACACGTCTCCTTTTTGTTGGAAGAAGTGGCGTCCATAGCCAAAAAGGTGGCTTGTCACACCCCGACCCGCAGCTGAATAGATGACTAGGGCATGATCCGATTGTAACTACTATGCATAAATCCCTAGGTTGTAACTAATATATCTTCGAATATCCCTTGGTTTAACCGATGTTTCTTCATTGGCGCCATCCGCTATTTTCTCACTTTCACATCCGTTTTCTTAGTTCGTTTTTTCCTAAACCTCACAAATGGATGATTTTCCATCCAACACACCACGAGGTCCTCAAGCCGAAGGCAAGAACCCATTTCATGTCTCTCGTCTTGACGGACAAGTGGAAGAAGCTTCTTCCGGGAATGTTGGCGCTCATCAGGATTTCGGTCGTGTGAACGTTCTGATAACTCCCGGAATCCAAATGGAGACTCCATGCATACCAATCACTTCGGTTTTTACCTCCGGGTGAAACCCCGATGTCCTGTTACATCAAGTCTCAAACGGCTCTAAATGCCGTTTACGCGCAACTCTGCGCAAAGTTAACACTTCTGCTGCACCGATCTAGCCAACTACTCACGTGCATGCTTCGCCTGCACCTCAAGTTCTCAGCTATGACTCGCCGGCTGCAGTGAGTGTTCCATCAAACCTCCGTACCCGAGAGATGGAGTATTTTGAATCGCTGCCTAAGCATGAGTCTCACACTCTTAGGCGAGCGTCCATCCACTGGCGGTTGGGCCCACACCCTCTAGGGGGAAGGATACCCAGCGCGAGGAGGACCGTACATATGGCGAGGGTGATAGCGTAAGTGTGTTTGACCGGCTGCCAAAAGATCATGTCGCTTACAGATCTGCGCCACGAGCTGTTTACAACCCGGAGGCGGAGCACAACTATAATTTGATCTACAGGCCGGCTGAAGCAGCCGAACACTCAAAATTCATAAAAGAGATCGTGCTTGCACCGCTAGAGCACGCCAAACTCCCCTCCAACGTCGGGAAATATAACGGGTTGATAGACCTAGATGACCACCTGCGCCTGTTCACCGGCGCAGGACTGATTGGATGCTGGACGCTGTCTATGTGGTGTCACTTGTTTGTCCCAACTGTCACAGGCGTTGTGCGCCTATGGTTTGACAACTTGCCCACGAGCAAACTCGCGTCATGGAATGAATTGAAAGACAAGTTCCTGACACACTTCAGCCAACAGCGACATTACGTCAGAGATTCTTCTAACGTAACGAATATTTGGCGGCGTGACGACGAAAGTCTCGAAGACTTCATCACTTGCTATAATAAAGAGGTGTTGGAGATAGGGGATGTGCACGAAGACCTGATTCGTGCACAGTTCAAATACGCTGTACACTGCGACGAGATGATCAAAGTCTTGTCGGGTACTACAGGCCTCCCAAAAAGCTGTGAGAAGCTTATGGCGGCAGCAAAGGTTTATGCGCAGACACATCGCAACCTCAATAACAGCAGACCTCCCCTACCTCATCACCGTCCCCAAGACATAAGCAAAAGTTTTGGGAAGAAGAATAAGAGTTGGAGGGAGCACAGCCAGAACCCTCCCTACTAATCGGTCGACGCATGCGCGACCATCAATAAAATCGCTACCCAGCGAGCAATAAAACAGGATAATCGTGATCGTTAGTGGACCCCACTGACGAAAACAACGGCGGAGGTGCTTAGCACCGAAGACCACCAGTTCAAGCAACCGCCGTCGATGCGCAATAAGAAAGGTCAAGACCCAACCTTTTCTGCGATTATCACAAGGATACGGGGTACACAACTGATAACTGCATCTTGTTGCGCATGGAGATTGAGAAGGCGCTAAGCTCACCCACTTACTTCAGAATGTGTGCAAGGTGGTGCGCCAGATCACTCGAGGCGGTTGTAACATCCGTTAAAAAATGGATTTTACCAAACCCGCCCCGTTTATTAACCGAACAATCAGTTTAAAATTTCGTGGCGTATTTAATGCCCAAATTAATTTTAAACGAGTAATAAAAAGATGAAGTCTGTTCATATGATCCAGAGAGGCCCGTTGCGCAAGCGCGGCCACCAGAAGAGTCGCACGCCTCACTGGCGCAAGCAACAGGTCGTCTTCCCCATAGTTCCTAGGGGCTCACAAGAAGACCGAAAGGTCGTGATAACTGGCATCTTCGGCCATTATCGCACCGATTACATGTTTATAGATCCCGGGAGCTTTATGGACATCATCTATTAATAGTGCTTCTAGCAACTTGACCCAGAAGACAAGGCGCGCTTAGAGCCGGTGGACTTCCCACTCACTGGTTTCTTCAACGAGGCCGTCTTTCAACTGGGGCCAAATTTCTTTTCCGGTGACTCTTTCAGACGGGCGACACTCTCGCACGGTCTCGGTCAATTTCATGGTCATGCCCGCTGCTTCGCGCCATGACGTATTGCTGGGCCAGCGCGCTCAATGATTGTTTAGCATGATCACTTCCACTCCTCACGCCGCCTGCGGGTTTCCAACAGAAACCGTGGTAGCCATTATGTACGCAAGGAAGGAAATCATGTCCCTTGAAGAGGAACCACCGATAAGCAACCAAAGTCATCATCCAACACTGAACCAGATAAATGGGTACTAAACAACAAGTACCTAGAGCAAACAGTGTTGTTAGGACCCTGACCCTCACAGTTAAGGCACGGTTAAAACAACTTTTGTTCCGAAATGTAGATATTTTCGCTTGGTTCCGGCGGATATGACTGGAGTGAGGAGGGAAATCGCTGAGCACGCGCTATACACATTCCCTTCAGTTCAGCCTATAGCTCAGAAGAAGCGCAGTTTCGATCTTGAAAACACCCGCACACTGAACGAGCAAGTCTCAGAGCTTCTCCAAACAGGAATCATCCGAGAGGTACGCTATCAGACATGGGTTGCCAACCTAGTCATGGTCCAAAAGTACCAACGGCAGTTGGCGTTTGTTCGCCGATTTCAAGGATCTTAACAAGGCATGTCCCGAGGACTGCTACGCCTTACCCAAAATCGACAAAAAGGTGGACTCCCTCGCTTCATTTAGGTGGAAATGCTTCCTTGATTGCTACAAAGGCTACCACCAAATACAAATGAAGAAAGAGGACGAAGACAAGACCGCATTCCGCACTGACAAAGGGATCTTTTGTTACACAAAGATGTCTTTCGGATTACGCAACACAGGGGCCACCTATCAACGTCTAATGGACCATGTCTTCGGGGATGATATTGGCGAAACCGTGGAAGTATACATTGATGACCTCATCATCGTAAGCTCGGATGAGGAGAAGATGCTGACAAACATTCAAAAAATGTTTGCATCCTTATGCAAGGTAAACCTGAAGCTAAACCCCGACATGTGCTCGTTTGGAATGGAAGAAGACAAAATCTCTGGGATTCATCGTCACACGCGACGGTTTTAGAGTTAATCTCGAGAAAGTGGAAGCGATTCAGCGTATGCCTTCCCCCTCAACTATCAAAGAAATGCAACAGTTGGCGGGGTGATTGGCTGCGCTGAACAAGTTCTTGGCCAACCACGCAATGAAGTCCTTCCAATTCATCAGCACTTTACGGAACTTTCTAAAGCAAAACAAGTTTCAGTGGACTCCGGATGCGGAGAAAGCCTTCACATAAATGAAGGAGTGCTTAATTCAATTGCCTACGCTCACAGCACCGCAAAAGCACGAGCCACTGATTCTTTACCTTTCCGCATCAGATATCGCTCAGGGCGCAGTCTTATTAGTAGTGCGCGCAGGAGTCCAAACTCCGATCTACTACTTCAGCAAAATGTTAACTGACCCAGAGACACGATATCCCATGACGGAAAAGCTTGCTCTAGCTTTAGTCCACGCATCTCGCCGGTTGCGTCGGTATTTTTCCGGCCATGTGATAACAGTTCTCACGAACTATCAGTTAGGCCAAATTTTGTCAAACCCGGACATATCTGGTCGTCTAGCAAAATGGGCGATTGAGCTTGGTGGATACAACATTGTGTACAAACCACGCCCAACAATAAAAGGTCAGATATCAGCCGATTTTATAGCAGAAGTACCACACAATAAAGCGCAAGAGTGTGAAGCTGTACAGAACCCAGCGCTGGTTACAGATAACCGTGCATGGATACTCCACACAGACGGCTCATCCAACGATGATGGGGCAAGTCTCCGCCTAATAAGCCCCGACAACCAAGAATTCACCTACGCCATTAGGTTGGATTTCAAAAGTACAAATAATGAAGTTGAGTATGAAGCGTTTTTGGCAGGCCTTCGTTTAGCCATCAAAATGGGCGCCTAGAATTTGGAAGCACACGTCGATTCTTTTTTAGCCCCAGGACAGGTCAACGGCCTATACAACGCAAAAGGTGAAACGATGGCGTTGTATCTTGAACAGGCGCAAGCCTTAATAACCAAATTCTAGCACTTCAAAATAACCCATGTCAACCGAAGCGAGAATAAACATGCCGACACGCTTAGCAAATTAGTCGCTACAAGCTTCAAGCACCTCGCGCGTGAAGTGCGCATTGAGGTACTCAAGAACCCTTCTGTTCCTTTGCATCAAGTAAACATCATCGAAATGGGGGCTCCTTCCTGGATGTCTCCCATAATCATGTTCTTGCAACACGGGACCCTCCCCGAAAACAAGGCGGAAGCAAGAAAGGTCCAGAACAAGGAACTCAACTACGAAATAGAAGACGGTATCCTATACTGGAAGTCATTCCTGGGACTGCTCCTTCGTTGCGTTGATCAGCAAGACGCACAGTACTTGATTCGCGAAATACATGAAGGGTTATGCGGAATTCACGCCGGTCCGCACATAGTCATAACAAAGATCATGAACGCCGGCTATTACTGGCCTGGCGCACCTAGACGCAGTTGAAACACTATGGAAATGCGCATCATGCCAGCGCCACGCTCCGAAGACAATGCACCCCAAGAATCCCTTGATCCCTGTGACAACATCATGGCCCTTCTCGCAATGGGCAATCGATATGGTGGGACCTTTCCCAGATGCCCAAGCGAGGTGAAATTCATAATCGTCACAGTCGATTACTTCACCAAGTAGGTAGAAGCAAAACTCCTTGCATCCACCACAACAACTGTAGTTCGGAAGTTTATTTGGGAATACATCATATGCCGTTTTGGGTTACCCCTCCGCATAGTCAGCGCTAACGGCCCAACTTTGCAGCTGAGGAACTTCAAATGGATGAAGGAAATTCATACCGAACATGTTTCACTTCGGTCGCGTATCCCAAGGGAACAGCCAAGTGGAAAGCATAAACAAGAGCATTGTCGAAGGGATCAAGACAAGATTGCGCACGACGCGAATAGGCTAGGTAGATGAGTTACCAAGTATTCTGTGGGCTCATCGAACCATGCCAAAAACCAGCACAGGCGAAACTCCTTTCAGCCTAGTGTATGGAACGGAGGCAGTGATTCCCGCAGAGATAGGCCTCCCTTCACCGCGCATGCTGGCTGTGCAAAGTTAGAACAATGAAGACGACCGCAAACTCGACTTGGATCTCTTGGAAAAAAGGTGAGAAAACCCCGCTATCAACAAAGCAAAGTACAAGTCCAAGCTTGAGAAATACTACAATGCGCGAGTCCGCATATGTACCTTCCTACCTGGTGACTTTGTTCTACGAGACAACAAAGCATCTAATGCTGAAAGTCCTGGCAAACTCGCTCCTAAGTGGAAGGTCCCTACATTATCCATGAAGTCCTAGGAAAGGGCGCATACACCCTTAAACATTTGGACGGCACAAACATTCCTAGGACATGGAATGCGCAGCAGCTACGCCGGTGCTACATGTAAATCAGCAAATTTATTATCTTGTCTACTCTATACACGGCTCTTACGCCTTATTGATTAATAAAGACAATGGATACATGTTCTTTATCTAAATGTTTCGTTACAAATGCGTGAAACCACTTTGGGTCTGTGCGAAACACCTTGGTACACAATGACATGAACAAAAATTCACTACCTACTACATGCGCATGGGAGGGGATGTTCATACACGAGTTCATTACCAGTTTTATCCGCTATACCTAAACAACGTTGCTCCTTTTCACGCAAATATTGTAACTTGAAAGAAACATTCCATTAAAGAAAAATATATACAAGGAATATGTACAAACATGCGCAGTGCGCAGTCATATTCAAAATTGAAGATATTACAATTAAGGATCCTACACTAGTCTTCATCCACAACGGCCTCGGCTTCATCCGGAAATATATCTTTGAGGCGATCAACAAAGTCGGTGTGTGTGAGCGCCTCGCTTACCAATTCCATAGCCGGGATTTGTAGACGGTCATACTCCCGCTTAGCCTGGGAGTAGGCAGCCTCGGTATCAACACCATGAGTGCCAGCGTGACTGTTGTCCCATTGAACGTCCATTGCATGAGTGAGATGATGCGCACACTCAGCATAGCCCTATGCGTACCCGTCGTGGCGCGCAGTGACCATCAGCTTGGCCATTGCGCCGTCTAGCTCCGTGGAGTTCAGAATTGAGTTTCCGATCTGCAATACAAGAACAAGGTTAAAATCAACACAAAGTGACCGAAAAACAAATGGAGTGCTTACATTGACAACTCCATGCTGTTGCATTCACAGCATGTTGTTTGTCAGCGACTCCACCAACGACTCGGCGATGGCGCGGGCGGCTTCAGAGTTCTCAAATCTTTTCTCGCCCGCGTCCACCTTGGCTTCCGCCAATCACAACCGCTCCTTATCCTCCAGGTGCCTGCGTTGTATTTTAGCCTTTTCCATCAAGGCCACCTGGAGATCCTTCTTCACGCTCTGGATATCCTTCTTGGCACTCTCCAAAGCGGCGCAAGCAGCAACCTGGTCACATACATGAAGGTTCGTATGACATCCTATAACTCATACAAATAAAGGAAAAATAATAAGAGGCAAGTTTTAATCTCCTTTGGCTCGCTACGTTTGCGGTCCACCCTGGCCTCTGCGGCCGTAGCAGAAGCTGCCTCATTCTCTTTCTTCTCGCGCTCTACCTCTCCGCGCAACCAGGCCACTTCATCCCTCAAGGATTTTTTCTCGTTGTTATCCTTTTCACAAGCCTCCCTCCACAACTTATGCTCCTTAGCAAGTGTGGCAGCGGAGCTTTCGGCCCTCCTCTTCCACCCCAGCGCGGCCCACTCCTCGACCCATTGGGTTTCTGCAAATTTAGCCTGATTCGCCTCCAACTCAGATTTCTGCGCAGCCACTTGGGCTCGCTCTTTAACCAGGTCCGCTTGGGCAGCCTCGAGTTCGACTTGTTTTTTCAGCATGCCCCGCCATTCCTGAACAATCCTGTGTGTAACCAAGTCGGAGCTAGCAGCTGCCTGGAGGTACGTGCAGTAAGTGTTTTCTTGTTCATGTTCAGCGCGCGCACGCACCTCTGCTGGGGGAAGGTCCCTTTAAACCATTCACGGCTGGCGACGCACCTCTGCTGGGGGAAGGTCCCCTTAAACCATTCACGGCACGCCGGCCAGTGAGAAAAATCATCTCCTTGCTTCAACTTTCACACAGAGGTGTGGATCTCTTCAGTGCGGACCCCACTATATGACCTGTAATAATAATCCCCCGGGGTCTCGTCCGTGCGGATTGGAGATCCTTCTGCGGAAGTGCTTCTACCAGACCCTCCGCCCTCATCCCCGCGTGCCGGCTCTTATACGCGCACCCCCTGTGGAGCATCAACTTGTTCCTCAACCACCACCTGAGGATCTTCCACCACCACCTTAGGCTCTACAGCCTCACCCACCACCTGAGGATCTTCCACCATCACCTCAGCCTCTACGGCCTCAACCTCCACCTCAGGATCTTCCACCACCACCTTAGGATCTTACACCACCATCTCAAGATCACCTCCCCTTGCGGGATAACAAACAGTCAAACATTATACAGAAAAGTGGTGTGACTAACACAAGTTATAAGTTTACCTAGGGAGATCTTGGCGTCGAGCGCATCCACGCTCCCCCTTTTCCCTATCACCTTCTGCGCAACCTTTTTTGAAGGGCTGCGCGGAGATGTCTCTCTTCGGATGCCTCTTCCGCTTGAGAGGCTATGAGCTGGATTCGACCTCCACTGGGTCGTCCAGATTAACGACCGCAATCTCCACCGGCTTCGGCGCGGGCTTCTTACACCTGCAGGTGCAAGACCCTCCAATGAGTCAGAGACTACTACATAGTCATTCCAATGATTAGACACGGTGCGCTTACTGTAAGACCATGTCTTTTTATATTTATTATAAATTTCGCATTTAAATGAGTAAATGTGAATATACATCATTACAAATTTTCGAGTTTATTAAAACTTTATTAACAAAACATTTTGACAAGTCTTTACTGATTAGTTTCATAGCCTTGAAACCAAATGCGGAAGCTAAACTTTGATCGTGTTCGGTTCTCCATCGGCCTTAATCATCGTCTGGAAGTGCTTGCGATTACCCTGAACTGGAAATTTGCAATTATTAGCACTCTAGCAAACTTCCGAAAGACAAAACATAATCAACTTGACAAAGAAATCAAATCAGAAAAATATAAAATTTTAGATGGCGTCGGCGACGGCATATAGCCTCGTCGGTGACGCCCCATGAATAACTACGTCGGGTCAAGACTGCCGTAGACAGTCATTTAAGTCGTCGGATCAATTATGTAGCGTCGGCGACGGCCAATCAAGGCGTCGACGACGCTGCCTTCTACAGCGAAAATGCTGCTGTGTTGTTATATTAGTTCGTTCGACCCGTTCCAAATCCCGCGCTTCTAAACATGACTTGGGGCTTACGGAAAACATTTTTCGCATACTAAATTTTTTGTTTTCATTAATCGGTTTCTTATGGTAAGCTATGGCTGGCCACCGTAGCTTAAGATGAGCTAACGCAAAGATTTCCGTTTTTGCCGTTTTTACTGTGGAACTTTCATAACTTATTAATTCTATATCCGTTTCTCATGAAACTTGTTTCTAAATATCCATTGAATATTTTCTTACATATTTAACCCGAAATCCTTACCCGGATTCTTATTTCATACAACTTATGCATTTATCCCCGTTTATGCTCCTATTTTCTGATTTTTCCCTTTAACCCCATTTAAACCTAACTATACATTTATGCATCCATTTTGGTATGCTTTAACACTCCATTATTACCCGTATAGTTTCCTTAGCAAAATACATCGCTTAATTTAACTAAACTTTCATTCATTTATTATTTTGACCTGTTTAGTTGTTTTAGCGTAATCCAACGCTTATTTCAACCAACCTTCTATCTTATCATTTGTACACTAGGATATCTATCTAATTCCCCCCCACAACATTATTTGTGGTGGATTTATTATAAAAATTTCATTTTTATCCAACATCCACCCTTTGGTTCGACAGTTTACGGAAAAGATCATTTAAAGGGCATTAAACCAAAAGGTTTATGCTTTTTCTCCTTTATGATACCGCAAAGATCTATTATATTATAAAACTCAGTTTTAAACTAATATTAGAGTCGTTTACTTATTTTCATCACTCGAGGGTATTTTGGTCAACTTAGTCTCTTCTTTTACGACGAAGGACTTACCTTAACATGTTTCGACCAAAATAAACATTTAACCATTATCTATGTAAAATCATTATGTTCTTAAGAACATAATGTTTACGGATTAGATTATTGGATTTACCTTACCTTAGGTAGTCCATTATTCATTTATGACCTATTTAACTCTTATCGGACCTTTAAGTCCTTGATGAGAGTTTTGACCCGTTACACGTACCTGGCTCGGCTCATACCATGATTCGTTCAAATATCATGCTCTGTTCTTTCTAAGAACACAAAAATTTAACAAGCGATATTAGTCATCATTGTCATACAGTGATACTATCACCATTTGACCCATTCGGTATAAATAACCGTTTGTCATTATGAGATGGCACTTATTTGCCATCTCGCCTATTTAACCCATTTCGTTTATACTGTATGATCATATTGCTTAAAAATCATTTCTTAATTCACTTAACCCATCATGACTTACGGCATATGGTATCTTTTTCGAAACCCCTTATTTATTCGTCATCACATGACTAATTTACCGTTTTACCCTTTTTACGATAAATCATGGTTTAATACCATATTCACTCGTTCCAACCCGTATCTATCCGTATTGGAACTTTATATTTCGAAATCTTGTCCCGAATACCCAAAACATTTATTTACTACATAAGTAATTATACTATTTTAAAGATGTAAGCTTTACTTACCTCGAAATCCAATTATGCTCTTTCTGCGTACTTGATTCGTTTGATCTGCTTCTTCCAAAGCCTCCACCTAGCTTGTCAAGCGTCAAACTACCATTTATCATTCGCAAGATGGTTATGTTACTCATCTTTAACACGACTATTCCATCTTACGGATTTTACATCAAATTTATCATTCGATCCTATTACGGGTCAGTTTGACTTTTAAAAGTCAACTGCCTATTTACCACATACAAACTCACGAATAAGTTTAACAACTATTTAGGCATTTCGTTAATTACCCGGTAAGCGCTATTCTTAGGACACCATTATAGCTACGTTTCCCAAACCAAGTTCATGTCATTTCTTTCACTTATACAAATTCAAGCGATTGTTAACATCAAGTTAACTTAGCTTTTGATTAACAAATGTTAATTTATCCATTAGCTAGGTTTTCGTCTTTATGTAATAACCCATTTCATCATATTATTAGACATTCATTCCGAATACCTAATATAATCCAATTTTTACGCACAAATTAGTAAACAATATGATCTCAAACACCTGTTAACATTGACATAGCGTTAATTTCATCATGTCGTGCGAAAACCCATTTCAAGTTATGTATGAATATTTATTCGAACCTCTAATTTGTTCAATTATCTTATACATACATACAAGTAGGATGATCATGAACACTTATATATCATCAATTTCATCGTATAATAAAAACCTACTTCATAATCTACTTGTTAATCACTAACAAGTAATCTTACACCTAATTGTGCATAATTTCTTTAAGTTTAACGAAATCAAGCATACACATACACTTAATATCATCTTTGGATCATCATCCAACAATCTAATTGCAAGTATTCTACTTGTCTCAAATTATAACTTTCATCAATCTAGGTTTTGAGACATACCTCATGATCCCCTTGTTTAGGTGATCGTTTATATGCATTCATGCATTGATTTGAAGTTAGAATTGACCTTCAATTTGTTGATTCTTGATTGAACTAGGGTTTCCCCTTGTTCTTCTCCTGATCATCGACATATACACACACTTAATGTGTGTATTATGTGTTTTAACAAAACAAGTTTCCTTTCTTGGCAACCTTGGTCCCTCAAGTTTAGTTTTGATTAACAATGAGACTACAACTCCATTGTTTGGTTACTTATATGCATGTTTTTAACTAGGTTTATTCGTTCCTAGTTATTTTGTTTATGGGTTTATTTTTACCACTAACGGTCTTTTACCCACTTTTAAATATTAACGTGGTTTGATCACCAAACCCGTTTTTGAGGTGTTACACTTACCTTTTGGGGGGTCTGCTCTGGGTTGAGTAACCCCCTTCTCAGCTGCCGCGCCGGGCCCCGCGCGCCTTTTATTTTTATGATCAGGGCCAATGCCTAAGTTTTCCAAAGCGCCTGCATAATGGCGCAACAACATAAGTGATCTGCAAAGATGTAATACTTAAGAATATCAAGGCTTACCAGACTCAGGATCACGGGCAAACAAATCTGCATTCTTGGGAGTTCAAAATTCCTCAGGATTTGTGTGTACCAGGTGGGCTCCTCCGGGGCCAGGGCAATATTCTTAATATGCCATTCTTTCCTCTCAAACGCCACCAAGAACAGCGGCTCCCAAGCAAAGGAAAAATAAAATCAGCCTACTCACAAGGCGAAACCAAGAAATAATACAACAAGAAGACAACGATACTCACTCTTGTCACCCTCCATGTAAACGGGCCTCTCCCGGCGGTGGGGTTTCCATATCAGGCTCATCCCAGCCGCAACCAATGCTCGTTCCGGCAGTTGCACCGTCGGAGTCTCCTTCAAATCCTTATACCAGGAATCAACCACTGGTATAGGGACGGTTTTCACCGGAATCTCCTCCACCCCCGGAAGTGCATCCGAAGCGGAATGACACCAGACTTCACATAAAAAAATTTGCTTTCCAATCGTGGAAAGACTTGGGAGGGGAGAGCAAACTTTTCTTTGCCTGCACATGGTGCTGGAAAGAATAAAACCCTATCGAATAATGAAGTTGATAAAAAATCCGAAACCGGTCGACGGTTGGGGTAGTCCCTGTCGACCGGCACAAAAACTCAAAATGTTTAATTCTAACCATCCCCATCGGATTTAACTGGGAGATGTGGAATTTGTAAAAATCCAAAATTTGAAGAAAAAATTTTGTTGCCTGTAACCGGAAGTTACCATCGGCAAAAAATAAAGAATAAGGTGATATAGCCGGCCGGAGCATAGGCGGCTGTATCCCCCTCGGCCGAGTACCGGGCATCCTAGTCCTTCGAGAACCGGTAGCCGGAAACCATGCGGTCAAAACTAGAGCGACTCCACTTGACGGCCGGCAAAGAGGTCGACGCCTCTGCAGAAGAAGCAGTCTCCGGACCCCTGGTCGTCATGAAGATCAAAGAAAAGAAGTTTTGAAGAGAAGATTTGAAAACAAGAAACAAGAACTCAAGAAGTTTCCAGAGAATTTCAAGAGACAAAGTTTGAAGGAATGAAGAAAACCCTAGACGGTTACCCCTATTTATACACATCACATTTAATGCGATGGACAACTGTGATGCACGTGAGAAATTAACAACCAATCCGCGTGTCACACAAGGGGTAACTAACGACTCTCACGCGTGCGTGGCCGCCACTTCCCCTGCCAATTCATTAATGAAAGTGAGGCGGTACTGTTGACAGCTGGCCACAGCTGTCAAATGTCACCTCCAGGGCACCCTTTTTCTCACCAACCCACCTACAACGTCAGCATGACAGAGATACAAATTTCAAAAACATCATTACGAAAGGTTTCCCTCACACAAAGGTTTCCTCCAACCCTTCTTGAATTTTGCCATTGAATTAAGCGCGCATACAAGATTCTTATAGTCCAGCACTCCACATACTCGCCAACATGCGCATAGGAGCAGCACTGGGCTGGGGGACTTGGAGGGGTTTGGTCCCAAAAACTTTGCGCCTGCGCAAGAGACCATACCCTCAGCAACAACATGCTACAAGAATAACCTTGCGCGCAACATGCAATGGTGCGCCTCTCTTGAAACCAACAGGTTGTCAAACAACCTTGCGCACAAAGCGTAATGGTAAAGCATCCTTAATACATGCAGGTCATACAACGAACCTTGCACACTCAGCGCAACTGCAAGTTAGACCAACTCATAAAGGTCACACAATGAACCTTACACACTGAGCGCAACGGCAAGTTAGACCAACTCATACAGGTCAACGAACCTTGCGCACTCAGCGCAACGGCGAGTTAGACCAAATAATAAGTCACACAACAACCTTGTGTACTTGGCACAACGACAAGTTAGACTTAGACGCATAGGCTACTTGACCCTGCGTGGACCAAACAACCCTCTAGCCGTGAAGTCCCAAACCTTTCACAAGGACAAGAAAAACATGAGAGCTACTCATAGTCTTGTGGACAAAAGTATTTATCCCTGCAACTTTGCGTTGGCCAGAAAGCACTGAGAAATCCTCGTAGAAAGGATAAGCGCAAAGAGGCGTTGACTGTTCACAAAGGGACAAATGTGGCAGAGCTGTGACCCAATGGTTGCTTGGCAGGTTGTGTCAGACTGCGTCGCATGAACAGTATTGGAGAGGCCAGACTGTGCACCAACCATACTCACGCTAGTGACTATCACACTTGCTCCGCTTTCGGCTGATGATAGGTCCGACGCCAGGGACAGCTGCCATGACACGTGGCACAATTCAACATCCGACAAAGCATTCCTCCTGCCAGAGATCATTTAATGATCGCTGCAGAGGGACAGAACGGATATCTCTGGTCGTTTGGGCCGGGCCCAAGGCCCATCAGCCCATCTCCTAAACCCACTTACTTTTGGCTATAAAATGAGTATCGAGCCACAAGGTAAAATACATGCTTTCCCGCTCACTCACCAATTACTACTCACTTACTATTACCTTGCAAACAATAAATACTTATTCTCACGCTAGAGTGTGGTCACGGAGAAAAACCTCCCCTTTCCCGTGACGAGGCTAACGACGTTGCTAGTTTTGCAGATCAACTTAAGTGAGATCACCCAGAAGAACGAACGAGAAGCAACCCTTTTAAGAAGAAATCCTAGGTTGTAACTAATATATCCCCGGATATCCCTTGGTTTAACCAGTGTTTCTTCAATAGCCAAAAAGGTGGCTTGTCACACCCTGACCCGCAGCTGAATAGATGACCAGGGCATGATCCGATTGTTCATAGTTACGACAAAGTATTAATTATTAATTGAATTTGAAAAATCACAAGTACAAACAATTATGGAAATACAACATACATCTGGTTATTTCTCTAAGGCATCATCTCTACATGTCGACATCCAATCTTCAAACCTGCTAACCTGTATCATATGAAAAAAAATGGTCTTTGAGCAAATAAAAAAGGTTTCATGGTTTTTGTTTATTTGGTTTGAAATGAGTAATTAAATGAACAACTGTGCACAACATGAGGCCTAATGAAACACACGCACAACCAACTGAATATGTAACTGCTATAAATGTATATACTGAACAATGAATATGAGACTCAAGCCTACAAGGAGCGAATCTAAATGCGGTGGCAATACTAGACTACAACCCATGACCTTGAGTAAAATAATATATCTTAGCTACATGGCCTAATTTTAGCCCTCCAAATTGCTGATGTGGACTTGCTCTTAATCCAGGGAATTCTGAATTGAGCGACAATTTGTTTTCTCTTGTTTTCCTTTCACGTGGCTTCTCACACACGCTTTCACCTCCTCTCTCTTCATAATCATGAGTTCTTCACCCTTACGAACTCGGAACTACCATCAATCATATACATCCTAAACGGGAAGCAGATCAAGTTGACTAACATGTCAAATAGAATGGATGCTTCCATTCTGGATTCTATGCTGGCTTAAATGTTTCCATTCTAGATTCTTTGTGTTTCCCGTCGCATCGCGCACTATTATTGGTTATTAACCAAAAACCGTTTATTGGTAAGCAATAACAAAATTGTTAACCTAAACCAAAAACAGATGAAACCGAACTGAAATTAACCAAAAAACTGAATTAACTGAAAACTGAATTAACCAAAAACCGGTTGTTAATTTTTTTTCCCTCTCGTTTAACCAAAATTAGATGAAACGAACTGAATTATTCATATTTTCATATATTTCTAGCTTTTATATTTTATATCTCATATATTTATATTTTCATTTCATGAATCTATACCTTAACTTCATATATTTATAAGCAAAAATTATAATCAAAGTTTGGTTTTTACTATTAACTAAAATTAAATGAATCAAACCGTCAATCTAACCCTAATAAACCGAAATGATTAACCAAAAAAATCAATTGATAAATAAAATATGCTAACCAATAACGCTGGTTAGCAAAGTAAACTCATACGAAATAAGAATTTGCGGGAGTAAGAAAAAGGCTGGCCCAAAAGCAAGAGACATAAACGGGCCGACTATTCGTTTTGCCTTTCTTCTTCTTCTTGTTGATATTTGTTGAAAACCCTGAGGCAGGCAGCCTCTTTGTTTGTTCTAATCTTCGTTTTATTATATAAGCACCATGGAAGCTCTTTCAAGCTCTGTGTTCGTCCCAACGCCGATTCACTCTCTCAAACTCAAAATCTGCTTCTCCAAATCTAGTACGCTTCTGGGATTTGGATCTCGAGCGGCTATTGCTGCAAAAGCTTCAGGCGACGATGAACCCCTACTTCCAGTTCCAGTTGTTGATGATGCAAACACCTTACCTGCATCTCTGGTATCAACTACTTACTTGCTTTCATTCTCAGATACCATACCCTTGGTTGATGAATTCATGTGATGTGATGATGTAGGTTGATGGGTTTGGAGAGCTATCATCAGATAGCAGCAGTGCAGGTGGAGGTGGAGGTGGAGGAGGAGGAGGTGGAAGTGGGACTAGGGCTGGGCTGTTCAGAACCCCAATCTCTGGTGGTGTGCAGAGTGCTACCTCTGTTCATGACTTACCTAGACCAGCCTTGGCAGTTCGCAATCTCATGGAACAGGTAATCAATCATTCTCTTCTACTTGTATCTGCTTGCTTGCATAAGCATTTCTTATATTTTCCTTTCCTTTTTCTAATTCAAAGGCCAGGTTTGCTCACCTGTGTACTGTAATGTCCCGGATGCACCATCGCCGTCAGGGCTACCCCTTTGGTTCCCTCGTAGACTTTGCACCAGATGCCATGGGCCGTAAGCAAGCAGCTCACTTGTCTTTTCATTTTTAATAACATAATATAACATATATATATATATATATATATATATATATATATATATATATATATATATATATATATATATTATATATATATATATATATATATATATATATATATATATTCACATTTCTGCTTGCTTGCAGATCCTATATTTTCCTTCTCTCCATTGGCTATCCACACAAGGAACTTGTTAGCTGATCCAAGGTGTACGCTCGTCGTACAGATACCTGGATGGAGTGGCTTATCTAATGCAAGGGTTACTATTTTTGGTGATGTTTTCCCGCTCCCCGAAGATCAGCAGGTTATACACACACATTATAATTGGTTGTCCTTCCCCAACAAAATTTTAATTCGCATTTTCTGTCTGTCTTTCTAGGAATGGGCACATAAGCAGTACATAGCAAAACATCAGCAGGGGCCTTCCCAGCAGTGGGGCAACTTTTATTACTTCAGAATGCAGAATATAAGGTTGTGTAGCATTGATATTCTTGCTTGTTTGCGTTTGAACATTTTACAAGTTTCTTTCAACTAGCAGTGATATATACTTTATTGGAGGATTCGGGACGGTTGCTTGGGTTAATGTTAGAGAATATGAGGCGCTTCGGCCAGACAAGATTGCTGTTGATGGAGGTGAGCATAACCTCAAGGTGAGTAGTGTCAATAATAAATGTGTTTTTCCTTTGTATGATTACAAGAGAATTTTCAAACATATGGCAATCGCAGGAGCTAAACGCAATATTCTCAAAGCCCCTAAAGGAGCTGTTATCATTGGAAACAGAGGTGGATGATGCAGCACTGATATCAATAGATAGCAAGGGAACGGATATACGTGTCCGTCAAGGTGCACAGGTACTAATGAGTAACCAATTGCTTCTTTTTTTCTTTCTGTTAGTACTAACAGGTATGTGTGTGGCAGTTTAACATACAGAGGCTAGCATTCGAAGAACGGCATGGGGTTGAAACTCTTGAGGAAGCCAAAACAGCTCTGTGGAACCTGATTCACAAAGGTAGAGGTGGTGGGTTGAAACTGGAGCACAAATTTTGACTCCTAAGGTTGGTTTGTTTGACTTGTTATAGTTTTTGTATGAGACTAGTAACTAGTAAATAAAGGCGAGGAAAGGAATGACTAATGCAGCAGATCGTCAATCAAAGATTTGTTACTTATCAATATAAAAACTATTGTTATCCATATATTGCTTTTATTCAACTCATAAACCATCCATCCATCCATCAGTGTTAAAAGTACATTCTACCATCCATGTATTAACATAAAATAAATTTACAGTTTAGTTGTACCTTGATATTACAGAATTAAATACCAGACCGGAAAAATTACTAAAATGAACTTCGACTTTTAGTTCTTACCAATATAACAAAGGTTCCAATTGTCGGCTTGTTATGGACCGAAACCATTGCAACGTATGAGACTTGTCCCACATCGGTTGTATGGGCAATCAATGTGGGATTTATATACCAAATGGGCTCTCTCACCCACCAGCCTAGTCTTTTGAGTTGAGTTCTCTCGTTTGGTATGGAACACGGTTGTGGTAATTTTTTATTGGCCTTCATAAAAAGAACCGATTAAGGCTAAATTCAGAGTGCTCTTATCCAACGACTAAAATTTAGTTTGCCGCTTTTTAGACGGTGGCTAAAAATCGTAGGCTAAGTTTGAGTCACTCGCTTCAGGCTTCAGCCATTGGTTTTATCGTGTATCTCATTGTTCATTTTAGGGTATGGGTAAATGAATAGCGGGCTTTAATATGATGTGTGGTGGGCTTAAAAAATTGGGTATATGGGTAAACACTAATTTAATGGATTTACTAATTAATTCTTTTTAGATACGTGTCATTTTGTATTGCTGTCTTATTTTATTTTTCTATTTATTTATATTAAATAATACTAATTTTAAACAAATAGTAGATAAGAATAAATATTTAGATAAGCATAAGCGTTTGTTTTTATTATGATCATATTAAATAATAATAATAACAATAATAATAATAATAATAATTAACAAAAAATTACATAAGAATATAAATGTTTGTCTTTATTATGAGTAGATATATACTTTGGAGTTCACTTATTGAAATTATGGTAAATATTTCTATTTGATATATATTAAATAATTTTAAAATTAAATAATTATTTTATGTTGGGCATATACTTTTATAATTTGTTTAAACTCATCATTTATTGCATATTGCTTAACACGTAGAAAGAACACCATTTTTAAATATAACAATTCTATACTTCATTCAAAGAGAATCATTCTTGATTTTATAGTATAATTCATAAAAATGATGAAATGTATAAAAACATGGGGGATCGATCTCCACCTTCTTGTACCGTAAACTCTCTTTTGAATACAAATTTAAGACGAGTGTTTTATGAATGAAATAATTAAATAAGCATGAATGTGCATGAAACTAACTAAAATAATTGTATATCATAATTTGATGTATCATAAAAACGGGATTCAATCCCATGTAGTACATGTGTATTTAACCTAATAATAAATAAAAAACAAAGTAAAATGTTATAATAAGTAAATAGTATATCAAAGTTCATTTTTAAAAGATAAATCTTTACGACTGTATCACATTATATATTATTCACCACGTGTAACGAGTTTTTTTAAAGATATATTTTATATATAATTTATTATATAACACTACATTTATGTAAAATAAAAAAAACAAAATAAAATGTTATAATAAGTAAATAGTACATCAATGTTCATTTTTAAAAGATAAATTATGATGACTATTTGTGTTAACATATGATATTATATTTTATTCAATACGTGCAATATACAAGTTTTTTTAAAGATATATATTTTTCTTATATAATAAAATTATATTTATACAACCTGTGTAACACACGGGGTTCTAACCCAAATTTAATAATTAACTAACTCGGGTGAGTCTCCGGTGAAGGTTGGATTTATCTAGATGCTTCACATGAGTTTTTTTAGCTTTTTTGAGTTTAGGATTTTTAACAAATGAAACCGATGTCGATACGGCCTGCTTCTACCTTTTTGAAAATTTTAAATGAATTGAACACGTGTAGATATCTTTTTGGACATATTTTTTTTAACTTTTTGCTATAATGATTGCACCGAAAGTGACATAGTTCACATCGTTTTCTTTTACGTTTACCTTTGTTATTTACTTATTATTTTGATGTTTAGAGACGAGTCATGACACAAATTATATCAACACATATAGAAATCATTTTATTTAATATTACGAATTTATTTATCAGTTATCATGATGTGTGATACGTAGCGAATTTCAATCACGTCCCGGCACAACACGTTGATTACTACAACCCTAGTTAAAATAAAAAAAAGGTAAGAGGGTGAAAGAAGGTTATGGGTAGTCTAGGATCACTTAGCAAAATAATATAAGGGTAAGAAAGAAGTGGTTGGTGTGTTGCAATGAATTTCCCATGTAAGCTATCACTTGTCGATTAGCGCCTCACGCCACATCAACCGGGTGGGGCGCTAAACACCATGTTGAACAGTTATTTTGGGGCCATCCAAGCCACTAGCAACCAAATAGACGACACAAAGATAGGGAAGAAGGTGGGTCCCACCCTGAAACACCCTAATAATTATGGATCGAATCCTAGCATGACGTGTCTAGAAACCTTTCACATAATTCACAATGTTGAAAGGAAGGGTTAAAAATCATAAAAATATTATAAATTTAAAGTTGAGGGCTAAATTTTCCTTAAAATACAAAATTTTGATTTCAGGAGGTCCTTACGGACCGTAACCATAACCTCTTACGGTCCATAAGGGGTATTCAAATACAATGCACCCCGAGCTCCCTTACGTAAGGCATACCCTTACGGTCCATAAATGGTGCGCTGACAGCAGGAACATGGTTGGCAACAGCCTTGCTGCATTTTCTTTCCACCTAGCTCATTTTGTGCCACGCTTGACCATATGATAACACCTCTCATGTCACTAATCAGCTCCTAAGCTTTCCTAGTAACACTTGGCACATTCTCCTCACATTTGATCAACTTAAATAGGCATAAGTTTTACAAAGTTATAACATCATTCATTTCTTTCACTCCCAATCTGCTTATGGAGCTTGCTTCCACTATTGGAAGCCTCATTCTGAGTTATTAAAGTGTTCTTCAAAACTAGTAAGTGCTCTTTCTAGTCTATTTCATTTATAGGTTAGTTATTAGCCGAAAGTCAAGCAAATTGACTTTTGCTTTAACTTTCGGTTCTGACCATTGGTCAAGTCAAAGTTCAAATTGAAATTTGCAACGTGATCACAATAATGAGGGTATTAATCCCCTATGATTATACCCTTTGATCATCACGTTTAGTAGGCGAAATAACGAGTTAAACATGTATTAAATAAAAGTAAAAAAAACATAAACTTTTGTATTTTACGATGATCTTTTAAGTATCTAAACTATAAGTTTTGATATCATAATAGTTTATATAGCATTATAAAACTTATGTTGGCATGTCAAACTCGTCATTTTCAGTTTAGCATTCAATTCTACATCGGAAGTCAAGCAGTTGACTTTTGCTTTGACTTTCGTTTCTGATCCTTTGGTCTACTTTGAAACCCAATCAAGGCATGCTATTTGACCATAATATTATAGGAAGTAACCCTCTAATGTTATACCTTTTGGTCATATCATTTGAAGAGTTAATTGACGAATCAACCATACATACTTCTAAAAACAAATGTCAAAAATGCCCTTTGCAACATAAAAATGGTTTTAAAACCTAAGAGGCATATAATCTAACCTTTAAACTGATCATATAATATTTTAGAATGTGTTTTGACATAAAGGACTCGTCGTAGACCTATTCGACACCCGATGCCGTAATTACGCGAACGACTAGTTTAAATAACATAAAATATATAAACTAGTCGAATTAGTTTTAAACCTTTCCAAATTAATCCAAATCAG